>OU015527.1:18532268-19876851 GCA_907165065.1 Caprimulgus europaeus
GAAGGGGTAACAAAGGGACATTCACCTTGCATCAGTTGATTCCTCACCTTTCTGTTTCATGGTGCAGCTCACACACTACTGTTATTTTTAATCATCATCTCAATAATTTTCAAGAGGACCTGAGATGGAGTTAATTTAATAAAATATATTTTAGGAGTAAATGGCAGTGCTAGGAGTAATTAGAATAATACTTTCCATTACAAGAATGTTCTCAGATACTTATAGTTTTGCCAACCTTTAATTTTTGGGCCTAGATTTTCCATACCAGGTATGTTATTCAGACAGAAAATATTTTTAGAAAGTTACAGCTGAGATAGTCCAAACACATACTTAAAGAAAAACACACTTTACTTTACCCATGCCAAAAAACCCAACAAAAAACCCCAAACCAAACCCAAAACAAAATCCAAATAATTTCACACAAATTCCTCCAAGATGTGGACAAAAATACCAGGAAGACAGCTGGGAGGCAAATTTGGCCAACCCACAGACTTCTGGAAAAAATCCTAACCCTTAACAAAGGTTTCCACGGAGTATGTGCATAAAGTAGGTTTTCCAATGGCACTAGCACTGCTGGTGCTCTGTTATTTTTACAGTGCATGCATACTGATGGAAGTTTATAGCATCTCCACAAAGTTAGGGCAAATTTCAGGCTTACAGAATATTTTTCTGTGGCTCAGGAGCCACTATGATGTCAGGGAGCAGAAAAAAGATTGAAGGGCATTTTTAAGTTTTTATAGGAGATGCCAGACAGAAATCTATGCTATGGAACAGGGGGACAGCACCTGAAAAGACCACACTGCATTACCATTAAAATAAGGAGACTGAGGAAGAGGAGGAGAAGGGGCTTTTACTCTGAAGTACTCAGGCTTCTGTAACCTTGAAGGGAACACACAATTTTGTCATGTATGAATCAGAAACGTATGCCACTGTATCTGCTTGCTGTGAAAACCCACTGGTAACAAATGTATCCCTCTCCCTCCCTCCACTGCTGGTGGGGCAGCTGGATGATAAAAACTCAGATGCTCTTAGTCTAGACGTCTATGCTAGGGACCTAAAAGCTCCATGTCCGCCGGCTGTATGCCTAGGGCAGCACCTACCCAAATGATACATTCCCTTCCCTGCATTCCTAGTTGCCTGCTCAGGAGTAAAAAGCAGAAAAAGGGGAAACTATTAAGAAACAATGGTTGTGAATTTAATTACTCATAGTGTTATTCAAGCTTTCCATACAATGCCACTCAGCACCCCTTGCATACACTTACTTGCAGTGGTTAGTCACACGTTACTTTTCCCCAATGAGTGTCTGCTCAGCTCAGCATGCGAGACTGACAGGGTCGTGGGAACAAATGAGCAAAGGATGGTTTCCTTAGGGGCTCCTTATGTGTAAGAACGAAGAAAATATTTTAAAAGGCAAGAAAACTGTATTACAGAAAGTATGGTCTTGAGATTAAAGCAAATGGTAACACCACAGTCACTTTGGAAAGCTTAAATCTAATCTAAAATCCAAGTGCTTTTGCAAAGTTAAATAACTTGCTTTATGCTTTTCTCTAGGAAAACCTACTTAGAACATCCCACTGGAGCATATTTCAGTGGCCCAAGGTCAAAAGCCCAAGCCCCCACAAGAACCAGCAGATGTGGACCAGAGACGTACAGTGTGCTTACACCCATGCAGCCAGCAAAACACATCCCACCTCGCACACTGTTGTAGAGGTCCCTATTTCAGCACATGAGAAACTAATCCTGGCACTTACTCACTTTTTCCTGATTTTGTCAGGAAGGCCTTTTAATAAGGATTGCATGTAAAAAGGGCGGGGGGTGGGCGGGGAAACGGGGTGGGAGACGGACACACACACAACAAAAAAACCCTCCAAAAAACTCCACCATGAAACCTGGCAAGTGCATACACAAGCCCAAATATCTCCTCCATACACTGCCAGTGCTAGCATCTAGTTGATTTAACATGAGAAGATGTATTGCTGCAGGGACCACTGTTGTTTTACACGTAGATCCAACTTTTCTCCACTTCTCCTTCCAGGGTATATTAAAGAGGTGGACGAGGACACAGAAGAGCTATTCCACAAAACACAGTATCGATTTTTCTACGTGAGGAAAGAGACTCAGTGAAAAATATCTCTTTGCTTCTCTACCTCATAAGAGAAGAAAAGTCTCAAAAAAAGACATTAACCTGCAAAAACATGAGCCACTGTAGAATTTTGCTCTAGTGTCCTGGATTCACTAGCACAGAGCTAGTTTTCTTCTTAGTAGCTAGAATAGCACTGTGTTTTGGTTTCAGTATGAGATTTCTTATGAGAAGAACGTTGGTAACATACTAATGTTTTCAATTATTGCTGGAAGATTAAGGACTTTCCAACCTCCTCGTGTTTTGCTAGTCTGCAGGTGCAAGGTTTGGGGTGTAATATTAAAATTAGTAGCTCAAATTTATATTTGGATACACCAATGAGGTATCATATATCTGTATCATATAATGTCATGCTCAATACCCTAATGAGGGTTGACTGGAAAGCGGGGGAGCATTCTTTTGGGGATCGCTCGGGCTTGCTCTTCCGGAATTGCTGTCTGGGGACTGTCTCTGCTCTGGGATCGCTGGCTGGCACGGGCTGGGCATGAGTCAGCACTTGGTGAGCAACCGCACTGTGCATCACAATTGTATGTTCTGTTATTACAGTTGTTATCATTATTTTAAAAATTATTTTATTTCAACTATTTTTTTTTTAAATCTCAACCCACAAGATAAAACCCACTTTCACCCCTCATTCTCTGCATCGTCCCACCGGGGGAGGGTGAACAAGTGGCTGTTCAGTGTTCGGCTGACAGCCAGGCTAAACCCACAACATCTTGCCAGTGCTTTTGGTATACGTTGACACTACGTAACTGAAAAATCACCAGACAGTATTCATACTTCAGGTATTCTTGAAATACATAAAAGTAAAAAAGTTATTTCTCTTTAAAACTTCTTAATCACTGCATCATTAGCAAATACTAAATAAAACCAGCGGAGGATTTTTAAGTAGAACAAACTCCTCCAAGTATTATTTAAGATCACAGAAGACAGAGCAAACCAATTAATTAAAATGTGTAGGCAAAAAACTGCTAGCGTTAACAGGGTGACATTTTCTTATTCCTAAACTACGTTAGCTTTGTAAGATCTTGACCATTAATTCTACAAAAAATTCTAACATCCTACTAAAACTGAACATAACATTTCTGACAGTAAAGACTGATGGGATTTGTAATGGTCTTAAAGGAAGATATGAAGTATTACTGTAGTTTACAGTGACAAGATAATAGTTTTAAAATAATTTCAGGAAAAATCTAGGACTTGAATGCTTTTGGACAGTTGTTGCTTTATGTACATATTACCCAATACATGTGGTTTCAAAAAAGTCTTTCCCCAAGACGTGTTATGACATCAATCTGCAAAATAAATAGTTTGTAAAATTCTACCTATCAGAAATGGAAATATTGTAAAATGTGTAATCCTATTCCCAGATCTATCTTTCCACCAAAAATAATATTTTTTATCAAATCTCCTTCTATCCTTTTTTCAAAGAAAGAATCAATGGAAAATTACTGCATGCAAAGCTCACTCAACTTTTTTAGAAAAATAAGACTAATGCCAGATCTAGTACCTAATCTGGTCTATTTAATAGTTTCATCAGAAAGTCTACATTAAATAAACACTGGAGCAGGGGCCCAGAGCAGTAGTGGAGAAAGACAAAACATGATAGGACAAGACCCTGCACAATCTGATCTATGCTGGCCCTGCTTTGAGCAGGGGTGTGAGGGTGTCTGGGCCTCCATGGGCCCCTGCCAACCTTCTATGAAAGCTCTTTCCAAGGCAGGAGGAAAAGTAAAAAGACAAAAAAATTGCTTCTTTTTCTGTGCTTGTCTTTTTGGAAGACAGTTAGAAGATCCAGTTATACATTCATGACTTTTCCTTTGTCACAAATTTGTATAGTTTTGTGTTATTGAGCAGCAACTTGCCCTTCTGCTTTGCAAAGTAACTACCTTGAAAAAGTTAAGTTTATTCTGATGTATCAAATGATATTCTGAACCTGTTGTTTCTGTGAAGATCCTGTTGCAATATTTTGAAGAAGGTGGGTGGGAGGGCAGACAATAGAAATTCCTATTAGCTTCACACTATTTATCTTCTTAAGAGCCTTTCATCTTTCCCACCAGGTGCAGAAAAAAATATCAGGTCCAAAAGTCACTGTTCAAGCAGTAATTTATTCACAATTGACAATATCCTTCCTAAATTATAAATAATACTGGTTTGCTCAAAGGGCAGTTTCAGAGACCCAAGAGAGAATCCCAAGCATGGCTCACCTTTGCGGTTCTTTCCCATTTCCTCTGTGACTTTGGCAGTGCTTTCTTATATATTCATTATTTCCATTCCAAATTTTTCAGATTGCTGATAATCTGAGAGTGTCATCTTTACTGAACAGTTGTTGTTATCACTGAGCAGTATAGAACACTGCCTCAACAAAGGTTCAAAAGTTAACCACCAACAACTGGTGCTGTCCTTATGTCATAAAAGTCGTTGAATTAATGAAGAAGCTTATCAGATTGCCAGCATGTATTAATCATGCATTTAAGATTACATACTGATTAATACAAGTATATAACACAATGACTGTTACTATTTAAAGTCTCTCTTATGTGATTAAGGTAAAGTTTCTAGTAAGAGAAGATTAATGACCTTCTGTGTTCAGAAATCTTCAAACCATTAACCAATGTTCAATGAAATACACAAGAAATTGAAAATTCAGCAGCAATTTAAAGTAAAATGAATTTATTATCCAATAAATAAACTGTATAAATTTAGGCAAGTAAAACTATCTTTTTGCATATTTATTGAAATTGGCCCACAGTGTCATAAAATTACAGGATCTGTGCTCTACTGATGCACACTAATCCAAACTTCACAAAGATTCAGGCAAGACATGTATCCAGTTCTGTGAATAGGTCCTAAAAGGCAGCAGAAGAAACTACTATGTTGTCAAAGCAAACTATCATTAAATGTGTAGCATATAAGTGGGACTGTACTGTTGGGTAAAAATAAGGGTCTCCAAAAATGTTAAAGATATTAAAATAACCTTTGTTAGGCACAGTGTCTATTTAGAGGATAACTGAAGCAAGGCCAATCTCAAAACACTACAGAAGATGCAAAGATACTCAGATGATCTCTATCAAAAAAACAGCTCAGTAACTACATGTAAAGAGAAAGCATGTGGAGACAGAACAGTAAATAAAACTGGTTTAAAACACAGTTTAAAAGCTGTAAGTAACTGGTTTAAAAGCTTGTAAGCACAAGCTTTTATATCCAAATATATAACTGTGAGATGATCTATTCACACTGCAAGATCTGTAGACATTTTAAAGGTGTTTGGGGGGTTTTTTTGTTTGTTTTGTTTTTTAAAGTACCACAAAGCATCCATTTATTAATGAACACACTGCACTTAATAAATAAATAAATACCTAAATACATTCCCTGCTCATAATAAGAGGTGTTTAAAATATTCAACATATCAGGAATAGCAGTCTGAAAATAGCTTTCATGTTTTATGCTTGTTTTTAAAATAGCAATACAAATGCCTTAAATTTTTGGGGAAAAGTCTCAGTAATGACTAAACAATAACCTAATACCTTCCCTCTTCTACCCGCTTCATACAAGCTGGCTCACAGTGCTGTCACACCAACCCCAACAAACATTCTTCTGCAGATTACGATTCAGTCTAAAATAAGTACTTAAAACATGCTTCCTCTTTTTCCCACCTCCTGTTTCAAGTATTTTAATCAGTGAAAAGTTGTACTTTCTAGACTTTTTGAAAATGCTAAGAAAAAAGAGGTTCTCTGACTCAAAAAAACCTCAAGTGACTTGCTTCCAAATCAGATTTGTACTGTCCCCTCTCAAGACACCTATTTACATGAAATCTCTTATAGTTTCTCTGCCTCTATAAAATGCAGATGCCACTGCGCATCAGGCCTGTGTTTGCCTCTTTGCACAGACAGTCCAAAGCAGTTTTCCTGATCTGTTTCAACTTGAAATGTTGTCAATATATGGATTGTCTTGCTTTCTAATTCAGTGAAAAATCTAGTTTTCCATTAGTCTCTGCCTTTCTAATTTTCGATACAGCTTTACTAAATGTAATTATTAAAGGCAGATTCAAGAAAGCAATTACTGAGCTACTGGTTTGTATCTCTGAAGTCTTAATAAGGAACAAGAAGTTGAAGTGACAGAAACACTGCAAAATCTGTAAATAAAAAAAACCAAAACCCTAGCTATGTGTTTACATTAATACATTCAATACACAGAGAAAAAAACAGAATGATATGGAAAATTGCTATGATCAGTATAGGTTTAGGGCAACCACACAACTCCCTGTTATTACAAATTAGTTTTAATCTTTATATGACTGTGTAGTGTATTTAGGATTGCAAGTGTACTCCAGAAGTGTTACAGAAAAAACTCTAGAAAGATTTTAAAAAATATGATACCAAGAGTTGGATTGTGAACAATGGGAAAAAGGCATTTTACCGTACTTCATTTGGGGATTTTCAGTGTTACAGTATTTATAGGGGTTATACTGGACTATGAGATATCTAATGTTGCTTGCCAGTACTAGAAACCAAGTATTCGAAGTAAAATAAAGCTGACTTTGTAAAAAACAAAAACAACAACAACAACAAAACTCCCAAAAAACCCACCAACAACAATGCAGTAGATTGATTGAAACCTAGAAAGTATCCTAAAGCACTGTGAAGCACTAAGTTGCAGCAAAGCCCTCTTGCTAGCTTCTAGATAATTTCAGTAACCATTCTCAAGGTATTTGAGAACAGATACACAAGACTGCAGCCAGATTTTCCTTCTGCATAAATCATTTCTTCTACCCCACAAGTCAATCACCTCCCTCTCCCACAAAAAAGTGGGTAATATCCTGGCCACAATGAAGTCAGTAACAAAAGTCCCACTTAACAGCTACACCTTGACACCACTCTGGTTTTTTGACAATTATTCTACATACATTAATGTTGTTGTAAAATCACTTTGGTCATTTTATGTATCAGAAAGAGTTGACAACGTTTCTCATTTGAAAGGCAACAACAGTGGCTCTGAATGAGTTCAAAGGCCAAATTAGAAATGAACTAATTTTCTGATTTAAAATAAACATCAGTTTATACAGAACTTTCCAGCAGTCTCCGTTTCATCACCATAGTTCATCATATGCAGTAAATTAATTCAAGTATGCTAGCAGATTAGCAATTAATGACTTAACATCACCTACTTTACTTTCCTTATACTCATTACAAATGTATAATGGCAGATGTGCACCTAACCATTCTTTGTATACAACACAAAGGTAAGTCAAATCAAAAAATTAACAATATAAAGGAAAGGTAGAGATAAGACCTGATGTCTGAGAAAATAGGGAATGCAATTAAGTTAGAGTGGTTTTGCTTGGCTATTCTTAACCAAGAGTCCTGCCCCTCTCAAGAAATCCAGTCTAAGTTTTCCAGCTGAGGACAACTATTGTTTGAAAGCCCTGGAGAAAACCCCTTAGAGACGCAGAGGTGACAGTAACCTGCTCTGAGGCCAGGCCTTTCAGCTGAGACACCCTGGTACAGACCGGCAGTACAGTGGGTGACAGGTGAAGTCCAAATCTCCAGTGTATAAGCCTGCTGCAGCAGAACCACCGCAATGCATCTGAGGGCTCTCAAGCTTTTCTTCATAGAAATCATGCATCAGTATAATGGGTAAAAAAATTAAAGCACGATAATATTATTAAGGAAGCAAAGACTGAACTAGATAGGCAGCTTCATTACACACCTGTATGCACACCCACGCACCATCACACAAACACCCCTATCTTCTCAGCAGTTTTTCCAGTGGCCAGGAGAGCAGGGTGGAAGGCAACCTGGTACCAGTGAGATTGCTATTACAAGTAGGCTAGAATACAGTTCTCTCTGTTAATACAGCAGCAGGTGTTACTTTAGATTACTAAAACCATGTGTTTTTTTAGAAACAGATTTCATTTTACTAATGTATTTACTTTCTCTTCAAAATCACGACTTCCACGTTTTCCCTCTTACGCTATAGCAAATATGGCAAAGATAAAATACCTATGTGGCAGAGGAAGGATTAAACCAACCCTCAAGATGAAAAGCGAAATACCATGCCCCTATTCAAACAGCTTAAATGTTTATCTAGCCCCAGCCACCTATTGCTGAAACTTCCTCTCCTCCCACAGAATTGTGGTCTGGAACTTGTGTTGTAAACTCCTTATAGTAAAACTGGAGCAAGGGTCTGCTCCAGGGTTTAAGATCCTTAATACAGCAACCATGAGGGAAACGCTAAATAGTACTAAGCTCTCCTCTTTCTACTAACTCCTACGGCACTTGGTCTTCATTGGAATCATAAAGCATAACCAAAAAAATTCAAATGAGAAAAATATTACACATTTCACCTACAATTCCTCACTGTGGAATATGACTATTTCATTCATTACTCTCCTATTGTCAATTATGAAAGGTTTTTTAAGTTTCAACTGCAAAAAAACCACCCCAACCAACCAAAACCTCTCAGTTTTTTGGTTCTGTGGTGAAATATTGAAGTGAATTCTCTAATGCTTTGAAAGAGTATGTTAGCATGAGCAGACATTTTACCCAATGCATGCTGCCCAAGAGAAAACTTTCAATATTTATTTAATCTTCCTTTATTTTAACAGCAAGTAGGACCCAAGATTTAGTATGAAAAGACAAGAATAAGATAAGAGGTAACTTATAAGTGAGCCATTTAAAACTGTGTTCAGTGCTGTCCTTTAACGTAAAAAGTCTTTTTATTTTCTTCAGTCTTTTTGAATTATTTGACTTATACAAGCCAAGGTCATTTTGTTGCATGCTTACGGAAAATGAAAAATCTTGTCTGTAGCAATATCAAATTATTTATACACAGCAGATATCAGCTGTCATTTCTGTCTATCCCAGCAGTACATCCCCTCCTACACTTCTCCCTTTAGTCTCAGTGAGCTGTCAAGTTTCTAGTTTCTGACGTGTATTTACATCATTCAATGACATCTGACAGTACTGAAAGGCCATAGAAAACTGCTTATTGATCAGAGCAAAACTAGTTGACGGAACAGATGAGGTTGTATCGCTGAAATGCAGCCACATTCAGGTGATGACATTTTGCTCCCTTGTATACAAGTGCTTAGTGGGATACAACTTCATTATATCATGCCACTAGTGCTTAAAGAATTGCACAGTTCTCAAGAGTGTTTTGTCTATGTGGTGATGAGGACAATCTATTCGTACTGGTACCAGCGTATTACTAGCCTGCTTCACTCATCAACACTTGCAAACTACCAGCCAATGTGTCCTGATGAATATACTAAAAGACACTGAAGACTCAATCTTGCCAAAATCTAATTGAGCTGACCTTTTAAAAAAAGATGGAATTACCATTTAGGGAGCCAGAACTACTTAAGATTTAGTTCTGTGGGGTTCTATGCTGCTTAGTAAAGACATTTTAAATGACCATTTTTATACGTGGGACTGATACAATTTCCCAATGGAAGTGATAACTGATCATCAGTATTTCAGAGGTTATTATATCAACTTGCATGGGAGTATTTCAAAATGTATTGATTTAAATGGCACTTGGGCAGAGGCTCTCCACACAAAGTGTCCTGCAGCTAAAATACTAATTTTCTTATTTTTATTACTTTCTTATTTTTATTATCTTGAGTTGAAAACCATGTCAGTGTAAACTCATTTTCCACAGAATAACCAGTAAGGATATAATTACAGTATACAACCATTCCTTAAAGAATCTATGTTTGCATTAGCAGTCCAACTGGAAAACTCAAAGCGCCTTTAGCACAAAGTAAACTGCAGTGATTCAAAAAAGCCAGTATGTTGCAAGTACCTGAATAACTTGAAATCATGAAACTTCCAGGGGTACACTGATCACAGCACAGACCTCAGAAGAACTTGCTTTCCATTTCATACCTTACAACAGACAGGAGCAAGCAGGTCTTTGTTTCAAAGAAAAAAAACAGAGGGGGAAAAGAAGTGGATGGTCCAAAAGCAGTTCTTCACAATGGGTAAGTGTTGCTCAGCCTTTCTAAGGTAAGCCTTACATTCAGGTTAACCACTCATAATTGAAACCAATTTTCAGATTCAAAACAAAACTATTGGCCATCTCAGACACTCAGAAAATTCTTTCAGTTTCAAGGAGATAGAGATAAAAGACTCAGTTCTCAGAGAAGGCATTTCCTATCCCTTGACTCAGGACAGCATGAGACCAGAGGTTGACTAAAACCAAGTCCTACATAACTATAGAAATCCAAGCTTTAAAAATAACAGAGAAATGCAAGTGAATAATGCTTTAAACAAGCAGAGTACATCCTCTGCTATTTCACAGGAGAAACAACATGGACTATACTATATACAATTTACTAACAAAGGAAAAAGATGTCAGCAGTCTTGCTATGTTTTGTTTAGTTGTATCTTTTTTCCCCACCCTCACAAGTGGATGAATTGATTTCACTGAAACTTAAGAAGTTCAATGGGTACTAATTACTTGTGCTGGAAAATTTCAGTCAAGATGATGATATTTAAAAGACTCAGAAAAAAGAAACCAAGGACTTAATCTTACCAAACGGTTTTCAAATATATCTTTAATATTTTTCCACAGCTAACTTGGTCTGCATCTAACAGAAACTGTGTCATCTCAGATACTATGGTTAGCTGTCAGCATTTGTTTGCACATACACAAAACCATGCATATTTAATATGTACAGATCCAAGGGGAAAATGGAATATAAAAAAAAGTCACACGTTCAAATGTATGTGATGCCAATGTCTGAAGGGCAAACTCTCTGTAATCTTCTTGAAGTTAGAGGGAAGGGAAGTTCTGCAGACAATGGACAGTAGAGATAGGATGCTATTTTATGTATATTTAAGACTTAAACTTATTTTAGCACTGACTTTTTTTTTTTTTCAAAAAACAAAGCAAACAAAGATGAAGAAGTCTTCTGCATTTCTGCCATAAAATCCTTTACTATATAAGCTTTTATTAATAAGAACTCAAAATTATCAAGAATATCTTTTGACAAGAAGTTGCAGACAAATTATATTTTGTCCTTTCCAAGTCTGGTTCTTGTACTTTGTGCTTATACAGAAAACAGGAAATTCTCTTCATCTTAGTTGTCTGATATGCATAAATATCTGGCCTCAAAGCCTTGACACTGATACTGATGATGGCAGCAATTCATAACCAGTTATGAAAAAAACCTCAAAACCCCAAGTGAACCTACTTTTAATTTAAAAGTAATCCAAACTAATTTAAAAGTCTATCCGAAGCACAAAAAACATCTCTCTTCATTCAATGAAGTTATTTTGAGTGACCCTGAAAATCAAAGATACACTACTCAGTATTCATCATTCCCAAATTTTACTGGACATAACTTAAGAGTGAGTTCTCTTAGGAAAAGCAAGAAGCCACACACTTCCACTGTAACAGAATAGGAGCCAAGAGGACTGGAAACAGAGACTGTATGACATGCTGCTGACATATGGATACATAGAGGATGTGCAGAATTTGAAAGTGAATTATAATAAAAACACTTTGCTCTTTCAAAATCTTTAGATAACATAAAATGACTTTTACATCAGATAATGTTACTACTTAATTCTTTTTAGATTCAGCTTTTATCTTCCTAAAGCACAGCCTAACTACAGCATGCAATAATCTAAATTACTTGCTCAAATTCAGGGCATTCTTTTAATATTTCTTTATTTCATTACATGAAGACATACATCACAGGCATTTCTTTCCATTTCAGAAGAGAGAGAAGACTTTTTCTTCTCTGTGAATAATTCACAGAAAGCTCACATCACTGCATCTGACTTCAAAAGAACAGAAACTGACTCTTTATGACAGGGATATATGAACTGGGTAAATGCCCAAGCCATTGCTCAAAGCATGCCTCTAGCAGTATCATTGCTTCTTTCAAGACAAGCACACTAAGCTGAAGCAATGACTTTTCTGTCTTCCTAGTTAAACTCAATGGAGTTAAAGTCAAAGTCAAAAGAAAAACTAATATTTTGATTCATTATGCATCAGAGGCATCTCTCTTTGTTAGTGGAGAAGTACAGATTTTAGTGCCATAGGCTGTTTTCTTTTAAAAGGTTTACAATAAACCAAGAACCTAACATTTTTAAAAGAAATCCTGAAAGACTAAGAAAAACAAATGCATGTAGTCATAAACACTTACAATATTTACTAATGTGCAGTAATTTACAGTTCTATCTCCACTATCTTGAATCCCAAAGTATGGCACACTACAACCTGCATCACATAACCAGATCTTTCCATTGGAAAACACATAATTTAAGAAGGTTCCTTTGAGCAGAGGCTCATCTTTGCACTGAAGGCACATCACAAAGGTGTCCCACACTGAGGATATCTGACAACTCCTGCGCTGCACCTCCATGTCACTTTTTGCTACTTCCTCTGGCTCCAGTTTCCTTACCAAAACGACCAACTTCTGTTCTGTACAATTCAGGGCACAAGCAGTAACTTCCAAAACCCATATTACATTTACCAGTGTATGCTGCAACAATTCTTTTCACCTTGCCTAGTTGGCTTGACTGTTAGCAACTCTCAGTTATATTGCTAACTGTTTGGGCCTGTGGACTGTTTTTAGGTTTTTTACTAATTTCTACTTATTTAAAGTTTTTTTATGTTAGGTGCAAGGATACCTGAAAATGAGATTGAGTTTCAAAAAGGTAAATCACTACATCTGTGATTTAAGAATAATAATAATAAAAAAAAGCCTAAGTAGAATGAAAATTTATAATATACATACAGAAAAGCAGTACGTGAAGAAAAAAAGAATCACCTGTTCATTCAAAACCACAGAAACATTGCTTCAGTCAATAAAGTGATAAAATATTTTTAACTTCTCAGATCCTGGAACCTCTTGCCTTTGGTCTGAACATATAAACTCGGTAATCTTGTCAGCGTACTTCAAAAAACACTCTTTGAATGTATTGCAAAGAAAGACAAGTGTATTTTTCCCCCATGGATGATGAAGCAAAAGGATTTCAGAGGTTTTTTCCTGGTATCTAGTTCACCAAGTTGCTGTTTGAAAGGGTAGTTCAGTATGCTGACATTTTTTCATATCCCTAATTCATATCAAACCCCTGAAATCTCCTGGAAAGCCTTAATTCAGCCTACCTTGGAATGGATTGCTTTTTTTGAAGGAAAAATTGCAAAAAGTAATACAATTAATCACTGAGTGATACAACAATCATTTCCCCTGACCAAATATTCCCTTTTAAAAAACAATGCTATCATCTCCCAATTACCACTACTAATTTGTCATTAACCTTCACAATAAATCATTGGTCATGTTAAGTAGTGCATGCTATGGTAATTATTAGTATGACCTAACTGAAACTAATAATCTCAGTTGCTACCATGTTAGTAACATATCATCAACTTGACCCACTGCAGAATTTTGCTACACACTCATCAACTGAAGAGGTAGAAATACTCACATGTTCAATCTTTTAAAGTTTTGATAAGTATAATAGAAGATAATGATGTATTTGAAATTAAAAAGAAAGCAAGCATTTGTTTCAAAGATCAGTTCTGAAGAAATAAAGGCTACATACAAAGGTGTTAAAATATTGTAGGCTTAGATGACCTGAACAACCAGTATGCCTGGGGGCACAGAGAATCAAGAAAAGCTGTGATTCACTTAAGCTACAATGACTTCACTGGAGATGATGCAGAGAACAAACATTAGAAGAAGAGAAAACAAGCAGTCTCATGCTGCACTAAAAAATACTTACACTGAAGCCGAAGTAATTAATTCAAGTAATATTTGCTAAAAAGATGGCTATAGCTTTTGGTTACAGGATTACTAAGTTTGTTATTCTACTACAATTAAAAATATAGCATAGTCACTTGAAGACATTTCTGTTCTTGTAAGACACCACTTTTTAGAATACTTAATCAAGCAAAGTATCAGTTTTATAAAATAAGATGGAAAAGATTGATCCTCTTCTCCATCACTGGTTTCTCCACCATTCCCTGTCTCCCATGCTATACAACTCTTAGTAAAGAGACACCAGTCAAGGAAAGGAAGAAACAAAGACAGTTTTTATTATAATGCACAAATTACCAATATAACTAGAATTTGAACCAAGTAATTGAAAAAAGGGAGAAAGACACACACTTGTGCAGATCTTTGGTTCTCTCGTCGCAGTGGAATTTGTGCAAAAGTGATCAGCACAAGTTTTCAGACACTTCTCAGCAATCAAATTAAGCAAACCTCAGCACGCACACTAAAACAAGCAAAGCTGCTGCCTACTATCTTGCTATTACCTCTTTCTGCTCCCATCTGCTGTTGTACCAGTATTACAGAAATTAATCACTTTATCCTTACAGGCAGCCTCTGAAGGAAAGACTGAGTACTACAAATATGCTCTTACTCTTCATCTCAGTTTCACTGGCTCCACGTGGTTTTCTATGCTTTTCTGAAGCAAACTACTAGACCACTATGACTCATCTGAATCAGAAAACTGAACTCTCGGGTCCTGGATCTCAGCTAGACACCAAATTGGGCTGTTTTTTTTCCTGGAAAACAGGGCTTTCTCCACAGACCACTTACACTGAAGATCCTCAGTGGCTTCAAAATATTTTGAAATAAGGCTCAAGATCCATATGTGAGCTCCTGAAGGCACAACCGTGGCACAGAATAACACATGTACAGAAACTACTGCAATAAGTGTGGAAGAGGAGATCATGGGAAGGATATGAAAATAAATAGCACAGCTAGTTCCATCTAATTATGCATGCAATATCTAATGCATCCCTCATTAAGAAATCTCAGTAATTAAAGTATTACAAACAACAAATCTCAGTGTTCATCTTTAATTTAAAACTGGATAAATGCTCCATTTAAGAAAAGATGAAAATGCCTATGTCCTTTCATCTTTCTTCAACCTTATACAGAAAATATTTCAAATCCTAAGATACAGATTTTAGGGGAGAGCAGGAGGGAAAGAGATATTTCACAATATTGCCACTACAGAAACACTGGAAACAGATGGATCTGATATATTGGTTTGAAATGACTACATTGATTATCACCTAGTTGACGATTAACAAGCTGACTTAGAAGAGCAGGATATTATCAGCCACCTATTTCACTTAATAGATGCACATTTTAGAAGGGAAAACATGCTTGGTATTTTTCCACTAGACTTGTCAAAATGGCCTTACAAGTTTGTTTTTTGAGAGAAATGTAAGAAAACATTCCTGAAACATTTATGTGACCCATTGACCTGTCTCATCAGACTTTCTGGCCTCTTTTATTGTGTTAGGGCATGGAAATACAGCAGCTTTAACCAGAACCACTTTCTTTTAAGCACACCATTGTTGAGCAAATTGTGAAAATTTTCTCAAAGTCTGACCCTCCTGAAACTGTTACCATTATAGACATCCAGTTTCTGACATATCCACACACTGCGGTCAGCTTATAAAGCATTAACTATGATACACATTTCATACAGATACTCCCAACTCAAAGACAACAGAATCATACAAGAAATAATGAGTACAGTTCTTCTCTAGGATTTATTATTTTCAAGCATGCTAGCATGAACAATTAAAAAAAGTAATTAAAATGATTTAGATATTTCCTAAATTCAATGCACAGAGTGACCCCTACTGGTCTGTTATGAACCCAAGAAAAGATACAAACCGACAAAAACCGTCCCTCGAAGGAGTGAACCTGAGCTCACTTACAAAGACAACCCTCAGATAAAGAGCATGCATACCTTATCCAAGTTACAGAATGGCTAATACTAATAACTTAGCAGAGGAAAAAATACTCCAGTGCTCTCCATAGACTTTTAAACATTCATTCTTTTTGTTATTATAAATAACAAAATAATCAAGAATGGCTTGTAAAGAACACTTACCATATACCAATATCTATAGCTCAGTCACATTACTATGAAGTTTTTCAATTTTTTCCATAAATTTCCTTAAAAATTAAATATGAATATCAATTACGATAATAAGACCCCATGAATCACACTGTGCTTGCTACTCTTTTACTTCATACAAAAAACACAAGGTCACAGAAGTATTTAATTATTTGTCTAAATCCTGTCGGCTTAAACACACAACTAATAAGCCAAGTAACCAGTAATGTGCTTTGTAATACATACTTTATCACATAATGCACTATTTTATTAATTTAAACAATATTGTAGGAGAATGAGTTCAAGATCTTAATGCTAATATGAGTACACTCACAGATCAGAGTACGGCTGTTTACTTGGAGTGCTGAATGTTCTCTTATTTTATATATATATATTAGATACATATACACACATTTATGTGTGAAATCAGTACCAAACTAGGATCAACAAGCAGAAAACAGCACAGCTCATGCTACGTGTGAACTCCAAATGTGTTTCCTTAACCGCTGGGCTTTTTAATAACACATGTATTATTAGAACATAAAGTGTGCAGGAGCTTGACCAAACAGAGCAAACATTTGCCTCTGACTTCATTTTAACCAGGATTAATTCCAAGAATCTAGTAAGACAAAGCAGTCCTAATTCCCACTCCTGAAGGAAAATTTCGCTTATAAAGCTTAAGCAACAGAAGTCGAAATCCAACCTTCTTTCTCTGCTTCAAAATCCCTACAAACCGAAAGGAATACTCTGTAGTGACTGCAAGTTTCCACTGCATGTAAGCCAAGTCAGTTCAGTGTCGCTCAATATGTGCTCATACTGGGAGCTTCCAGAAGACATCCCCTGTCTCAGTTGCTCAGGAGTAGCTGGAACCCAAGGGCAGAACGAGGATCTTGGAGCTTCTCAGTGGTCACTAGCAGACTGGCCTGTGCCACGCCTCCTACTTCTGATGGCTGGTCAAAGTTGTTGAAAATAACAATTACTGTCAAAAGCTATTTTTTAAATGCATTCAGCCAGTTCTGACTCGGCACACCACATCCCCAGACCCTTCAACAGGAGTTCAACATGTTATAGAGATTTTATTTTTGGGAGCCATATTTAAATATTTACAATGTTACACAAAGGAGACTAAAATAAAAAAAGAGTGACACGCTGTAAAACATTTAAGAAGCCTGTAACTCAGCTTTTTTTTCCCCCAAAACCATACAGTGAACTTTGCTATTGTTTTCACTGAAATACAGACTACTACAACGTGCACCAAGTAAAAGTAAAAATTTAGGCACTATCACATTAAAAAAAAATACAACAGAACACTGAGGTGAAAAATCAAGCATTCCAAAGTCAGGGAATTCAAGAAATAGTGCTGTCCATGTACAACTTAAATCAATCCCTTTGGGCTTAATGCCTCAAGAGAATTAAAAATTTATTTCTCAACATCTTGGCACTATTCAGTGAGTAAATGTTCTAGGATTGTTGTGGTGGGTTTGCTCATGTTTGATCCCAGGCCTTGTAACTGACCTTTAAACACAGAACTGAACCAAACACCAAGCTGAGTGTTGCAGTCAATACGCTAGAGGGAAGGGACACCATCCAGACAGACCTGCACAAGCTTGAGTGGTGGGCCCATGTGAACCTCATGAGATTCAACAAGGCCAAGTGCAAGGTCCTCCCTCCACCTGGGTTGGGGCAGTCCCTAGTATCAATACAGGTTGGGGATGAAGAGATTGAGAGCAGTCCTGTGGAGAAGGACTTGGGGGTACTGGTGGATGAAAAACTAGACATAAGCCAGCAAGGTACATGGGCAGCTCAGAAAGTCAACTGTACCCTGGGCTGCATCAAAAGAAGGTTGGCCAGAAGGTCGCGGGAGGTGATTCAGCCCCTCTGCTCTGCTCTCATGAGACCCCATCTGGAGTACAGTTCTGGAGTCCTCAGCACAGGAAAGACATGGATCTGTTGGAGCAGGTCCAGAGGAGGGCCACAATAATGACCAGAGGGATGGAACACCTTTCCTATGAAGAAAGACTGAGAGAGTTGCGATTGTTCAGCCTGGAGAAGAGAAGGCTCTGGGGAGACCTTGTGGCCTTTCAATACATAAAGGTGGACTACAAGAAAGATGGAGAGTGACTTTTGACCAAGGCTTGTAGTGATAGGCCAAGAGTTTTAAACTAAAACAGGGGAGATTTAGACTGGACATAAGGAAGAACTTTTTTATGGTGAGGGTGGTGAAACACTGGAACAGGTTGGTCAAAGAAGTTACGGATATCCCATCAGTGAAAATGCTAAATGTCAGGTTGTACCTAATCAGCAACCTGATCTAGTGAAAGATGTTCCTGCCGCTGGCAAGGGGCTGGACCACATAATTTTTAAAGGTCTCTTCCAATCTAAACAATTCTGTGATTCTATGAAAAGGGAACTTTTTGTTACCAAGTGCAAAGCCATGCTGCGACTGCATGGATATAAGAGCATATTTGGCTGACTGGGGGATTTCCACACTCAGCTCCTCCTCAGAGTATGCTCTCATGGCACCCTGTCTCCTCTGCCCTCTGTTAGCGGCTGGGCAGTCTGTGTTCACACTCAGCTCGCAGGTTAAAACCACCACGCCATGAGGCCTGCATGTTGGTCAGTATCCAAAGTTAAACCTTATGTCTCCAGGGCTTGGGTGATCCAGCACTGAGGCTGGCAAAAGGCTGATAGCCAATGTATGTCAGCTATCAGATAGGTTACCTGGCTACTAACTCACGTTCCCTGGGGAATGATAAATTAGTTCCCAACGCTCTGCTGCAAGTCTGCTCACGATTTGTAAATGGAATAATGTTTTACTATGTACAAACTAGAAAGTAAGAACTGTTGTAACGTAGGAGGTAAAAGTGAGTTTGCAATTGGGGACTCAACTGTAAATGTTGACTCGTTTTGCCTGCTTACCACACTGCTCACCATAACTTCACCCTGCTACCTTAACGTCGAAACAGTCTGCCTGAGCCATGAGGAATAAACATTTTTCACCATAATCATATTCCTTGTTAGTGACCGTAATTCTTGCATACTAGGGAGTTTTAAATCAGTTAGCATCAAACATCCTGCTAATGCCAAGGACGGCAGTGAAATACAAAGAGTTTACATTTAGTGTTCAGGACAGAGGCACACCATCATTCTGCTGTACACCCAACATTGTGCACCAAGACTTCTGTTTTAAAGTATTATTCCTGCAGGAACCGCAGAAGATTATTTGATCATTTCCTTGGTGTTAAGGGCAAAAAGACTCATCTAAACATGAGCAATAAATTAATTATATACATCAATAATTAAGTAATGGTAAACTACCTGTGGATGTCTTTGGCTAAGAGACACAAGAGAGGCTGGAGTGGCAGGTAGCAGAGCACTGTTGTATTGCTTTGCTCTGTCTGTGACTTCTGGCAAAGTACACAGTCTGCAACACTACAGAGCACATCAGTGCCCAACAGAAAGCACATGGGAACGAGTACACAAGAACTTTACCAAGAGTCGTGTGATGCCTCCCCTGGAAATATTCAAGCTTAGGGTGGGTGAGGCTCTGAGCAACCTGATTTAGTTGAAGATGTCCTGGCTTACTGCAGGGGGGTGGACTAGATGACCTTTAAAGGCCCCTCCAACCCAAACCATTCTATATTTAGAGATGAGGACTGCATTACCGGTGAACATGCAAGAAATATCAGGAAAAGGAGAAAACACTGACTGGTCTTTGAGCACCGAAGCACACACTGACAAGCACCAGCTCATCCCACAAAGTTAAAAATACATGCTTGACTAACTCATTAACCAAATGCAAGATTAGTTGATAACTTACAATGTTCTTGCAGATAAAGTTATGTAACTTGGCAATAACGGTTGCCCTACAAATCCCCTTGAAACACTCTTTAAAAAAAAATACAATTCTTTGATCAGCTCCTGAAAATATTTGGGAGCAAGCAGCACAAACTGCTTGATCTTTGTTCTGTTATCTCTGTCATTATTAAACCTGATGAGCCTTCTGACTTTCCACATCTGTACAGTCTACCTTCGTGCCACTTCAGATGAGACACAATTGAGGTGGAACAAGTCTGTGCTCTTCAGGTGCTAACTCTGGGAACAGCTCCTGTCTGGCTTTCCTCTCCTATAAAAACGTGCTTATCTCCTTCATAACAGACAGATAAGGACAAAGGGCTGGACTGGGGCTGGAGACCCAGAGCTCTGATCAGGACTCCTGTCACTCCTGTCCCTGTGCTGCTTTCTGCTTTACAGCTAAGCAACCAATCTAGCTACCTCTTAATAAGCTTCCCATCTAGCAATTTAAATATTTAGAAAGCTTTCATTTTATAGCAGATATTATACACAGGAAGAGGTGTATCGAGGTAAGAGTGGCAGTGAATTTTCACAGGTTCTTGACTAGCTTATAAAGGAAGATGCTGTCCCTAATGTTCTGCACCTTCCTTCATTGCTACATACATCTACAGTTATGGAAACAGATACAAGTGCCCCACTTCTGAAGTTCTAAACAAGACACATACTGACCACAAATGCTTTACTGAATAAAACTAGCAGGGTTATAAAAATGAAAGGAAAAAACATAAATCTGACAAGTCCACTCCAAGCACTGCTGTCACCTCAAAATTTAAAGCTAGGAGCAGAAAAGAATGATTACCTCCCAGAATGACCTTGCAAAAGGCTCTCTTGAACAAACTAGCAAATGATGTTTCCTCTGCTGCATGCAGAGACAGAGATGGAGAAGCTCATGATTGTTTCTGCAACTGTTCCACTATGGGATGCTCCTACACTCCCCAGAAGAGAACACAGCTACTTTGGGTAAACTCTCAAGAAGAGAGTCACAGAATTTATAAATTATAAGAGGTTAGGGGGTGGATATAGGCAAAATTTTTGAAATATTGCAAAGGACAAGTGCTGAGTGTCAAGGGAGGCTCACAAAAAGAAGTTTAAAGAAGACTTTGCTGGGAGATGGTCAACTGGGCTTTAAAATGTCCACACAATTTGCTTACACAAGTTTTCTGCATATTATCTCCCACTACTGAAAGATCTCAGGTCTATTCTGGCACTGTATTTCTGGGAGTTTACTGCTTCACCGTACTGCTTCCAGGTAGATCAACTATACTTCTTACCTTCAACAGAAACGGCTAAGCCCCATGCAGATGGAGTTTACACACCCAGCTCCTGAAGGGTGTTCTGGTGCTGCAGTATCTTTCTTATTCAGCACCATTTTGTAATTAGTCTTTCTTACTTCTGGTGGATAGAACAGGAAACTGTACAGCACAGGATCACAGCATCTCCAATCCACAGACTGCCTGCCTCCTTTCTTTTTTCAACAGCCTTTTACATTACTGACAATTGTTACGAAGCTCCTGCTCAGTGTTTTCTTTTTGATCTAAACAGCCCTTGGTCTGTTTCACTCTTCACACTGGTCAGAGATCCAGAAAACAGTGTAACATGTCATATTCCCTCCTACACTGCCTTCTCCTGTGGACACTCTTTCCCACGCACTCACATGTTTCTTAGAATGCAGTGTCTAAAATTGGACATGGTACTCCATGCTTAGCATACACTCCTCATCGCTGACCTCTTTTTACATTCATCTTTCAAAACCATAATGTGCATTTGCCTTTTCTGCAACAGAATAACATGGCTGACGTGGCCATCTTACAAAGGATGATAAGACCCAGATCCTTTCTGGAACACCCATTACCTAATCTGCTGGATCCTACTTTGTGCTACTGATTATTTTTGACAAATACAGCAGCTGGCACCAGCACCCCATTTTCCTTTCTTAAATAGTGTTTCCAATTAACAAAAATTATTTTTAATTCTACCTTTGTTTTCCAGCATGTTCACAGTCACTTCCACCTCGGTATTGATGTCAAATTTAAATAAGGACATTCTTATTCTATCATCCAGGTCACTAAAATACCAACTCATACAGGACCTGAAACAGATGCCTTGGCAACACAACCCAACAAATCCTTCCATTGTTGACTTCTACATGTGCTTCAGTGTACCTGTGCCCACATATGTACAAACACGTGCATGCATGCACATCTGTTCTGTCCCTATCTGAATAAATAATGACACTGACCACAGTACTTTGCTAGTTCTGATGTTTGCTTAGCGGGAGCTGATGTAGATTGCCTTCAGTACAAACAAAATTTGCGTTAACAGTATGCTTACTGGATTCAACTAACCTGTACTTTCCGCAACCAACCACACCTTTTAACTCAGAAATAAGGCAGAGCTGTTTTACTGATGCACAAATAACATACACATAAGCTAGCACATCACAAAGATCTACATTATTTGAAGAAGTCATCCTACAAAAAATTCCACCACTAAACAAAAGCAAAACATACTTTCAAAAGTTGGTCTACATTAAGCTTAAAAAATCCCCAACTTTCCTTCTTTCTTATTATGTGCAATATTGAGTAGTGACTTCTGATCCTAACCCAAAATTTATCTGAGGAACTGTATAACACAACAGAATTTTTCTGAATACATTTAGAACAGAAAAGGAAAAAAATAGAGGCTTATTTTAAAATTTTGCTTAGCTCAGCAAAACTGCTAAGTAAATATGGAAGCTGCAGAGGGAAAGAAAGTGTCAGACTTGCACAGACTTGCTAGCTGGGTACCCAAAGTTACAGTGCTGTCAGAAATTCCCCAGGTAAAACTAAAAAGAAATAGTTTGTGTTCAAGCATTTTTATAAATTCCTCAGAGACACTATAAATATTAATAAAAACATATTTTAAAACACTGTTAAATATTAAGGCATGTGCATATATATTATACTAATGTACAACAAATGAACAAAAATTGGTCTTCCCACAGGATTCACTTTTTTTTTTTTCTTTTTTTTGAAGGGGGGTCTCCAGAGAAATCCTTGTTAACTCAAACTAACATGCTTAAAATAACAAGATTCAATGATCTGGCAGTTTTTAAGAACAGATTACTGACATGGTTTTTAATGTTTCTTAGATGAAATCACTAGCATTAACACCTTCACATTAATCGATTGGTGTCAGCAGAATTCTGGAGAGCTATGCTGCAGACTCCAACACCAAAGTAGTAATCAATTAAGGAAGTCAGCTGAAAAAAATGATGCAAAGATCAGAGTTGTCAATGGCAAAATAATCTTATCCCAATGGTGTCAAAGTAAGAGTAAAAAAATGCCACATACTTACTTCATAATGCAAGAAAACTATTCCAAACAAAGATTTAGTAAACCAATAATTGTCAAATAGCTATTGCAGTTAAAATATATGAGGAAATTATTAATCAATCTATATTCTAGACCATATTTATGTAATTTTATACAAGATATATTTCAGCATAAATGATACAAACTTTTTTTTTTTTACAGTATTAAAGAACACAATTGGTAAAAAATCCAGTTATTTTATTTACAGAGTACTAAAACTCTAAACAATTAATACAGAGTTAAACACCAAGAAAAAAACATACATGGTGTAGTCCCTGGAAATTAATTAACATTTTTACATGTCTTACACACTTCTCCTTTTGAATAGCGAGAAACAAAGCCACTGATTTTTGGCTGTATGCTCCATCTGTAAACAATTCTTCAGCACAAACAACACTGCTTTGTTGAGCTGCTAAGTTCTTGAACCTGCTGAGTTAGCAAGGATGTCCACAGCAGGGGGTTGAGAAGGGGAGCATTAAATAGCACTCAAAATAGGGTTCTCATTTCTCCATACTCTTTGTTTGGTTATCATCATCATGAGGGCCTCTACCACGCTAAACGCCATAGAAAGCTACCTGACACAATCTGTAGTGCATTCTTTACCTTCCACAAGCAAACCATCAGAATCTATTAAAATTACTTTACGCCGATAGCACTAGAGACATGACAAATCACAGGCCAAGAGTCAGATACCAAAGAATGTGTCTCAGGGCGTTGGGGCCAGGCCCATTTGCAAGCAAATGATATTGTGTGAAGCTGGCATGCTCAGTGCATGACAAACTGATGCAATTTCAGCACTGTCGGAGAAGCTGGGTGAGATTTCTCTGATGCTGGCTACGGTTAGTGTACAGAATTGTGCAGAGTTCCCAGATTTGAATCACTTGGGGCCTGAGAGGGCTTCACTTGACAAGCCACAAATAATTACACTACACTCTTTCTATTGTACTCTATTATTTTGCCTCTTATCTCTAGGCTTTGAGCACTCATGAACAAGCAAGGTCGCTTCTATTTTGACCATGATGCAACAAAACATTGTTCTTTTGTGATATGATAAATAAACCACAGCCCTGCAGACTAAACATTTTTATCAGGTCCATTTTCCACTTTTATAAGCAACAACAACTTTGGGAGCTTGTTAGAAAAGTAGAGGTTGGAAATAACCATGCAGGCAAGTTCATAAGCTTTTCACTTAGGAGTGTGATACAGCTATCTCGTTATTGTAAAAACTCATTTGAGAAATGGGGCATTAAGTTCTTAGCCCTTAACAGATAACAGTTATATCTGTGATTACTTTAAGCAGGTTTTTACCCCCTTTCAAATCAGCAATTTTTGACAATTTAGTTGGTGAGTAGCAAAAAATATGTGCAGCATAATGTCTTTCCAAGATACCAAATACACTTAAAAACCAAAGTAACTGCATTTTCTGTATCAGTTCACAAAATGTATTATTTAGACACCCAGGCAGCTAGGAAAGTTTTGTGTTAGTGGTATCATCCTGCCAACTGAATTTAAAAAGAGTAATGACATTCATAACATTCACACTTTAAAAAAAAAAAAAAGGGTAAAAGAAAAAGCAGTGGCTTTTATGGTTTAAGGAACTAACTTCTAGTCATCTTTTCTTAGTTTACAGAGCATTTATCTTTCAGAATACATTCCTTTCCTTCTCCCACGGCCTAGGTAAAAATCAGGCTTTTAATTTATATTTCTGTATATTACAAACCAGATGGTAGCAGTTTTTTCAGCCCTAAAACTATGTTCAGAGGTTTTCAGAAGCTGCAATTAGGCACATCTACCAGTAAAGGAAAAATTAAAATATGAAGACTAAATGCAGGGAGAGAAAAAAATATTCTACTAAGTACCTTAAAAGTGTTTCTGATTCCCATTAATGTATTCTTATAATGTTTGTTTTTCAGACTAATATCTAGTAGCAAGTACGCATCAAAATATAAAGGGAAAATGTTAAAGGACTTAGCCAAAAGTGCTGAACTTAAAGAGTATATTCTCCTATTTTGTCTCTAATTCAGGTCAACGTAAAGATTGCCTTATTCGACAGAGGACAATTACTATCCTCAATAACATTCCTAACAAGTTCTTACCAAGTTGTTTTAAAACACATCTAAAAATATTCTTTCTCTCTTTCCAACTGGCACTAAGAATTCATGGCAAAACCTGGAAGTCTTGACATCGTAACATTTCTGCCAGGGCAAGGTAAAACCAGAACTACCAAAGAAAGAGATTTTTATATAGAAGAGGAATATTGAAAGGAAATACAAAAAAAAAGCATACTCAGTTGTACTTTAGAATCTACTTGAGCTTTGTAGTCTCCATGTCAAACAGGAATTTTTAAAACAAGCAGAGGAAATAGTGCAAAGATTGTACTCCTACCAATCACACATCCACATTCTGAGTGCTCAGCAGAAGGAAAGGCCTCTGACATTTTCTGTTCAAAACCAAAAATGGATGTTTTCAGTATTCACTGACTTTTTATGCTCCCTCACTACAACATAAAAACAGAAGCTAGGTCTTTGGTTTTAAGATGCAGAATGGATCTTTAATGAACATTTAGCTTTTAAATGTTTCTAACTTGCTTTTCGAAACGGAGTGTTTTGGAGCTTCATGTAGTGTATGTCATTGTGGAACATAATTTTTCTTAGAATTTGGAAGAAATCATAAAAGCAATAGGCTAATATATTTTCTGATTCTACAATGGCATAGCATTCAACTCCAATTTTTTTTGGATTTTTTTCCTGAATATCCATTTCTTCACATCTTTCAAACAAAGTAAATTTTCTTATAACATTCTCTGACATTACTATAAATCTATTCATCCATTAATTTATTATTAAAATGAAGACATGCTCCTTATGCTTCCACATCTCAAAAACCAATAAAGTTACACTGTAATTATCATCACAGCTTGATGTCCTACCCCTCGAAAGAACTTGATTACTAAGTAAAGATTACAGAGAGGAATCTATATGCAAAAAACCAGAACCCTATGCAAGACCAGAAGTAAAGGCAGTTAGCTGAAGTACATATGGTCACTTTTCATAAAAGCAGGTCGCTGTAATCAATACAAACTTGCTGTTGAACAATTGATTGTTTCACCACATAATCAAGACTCTTTCTTTGTCCTTATGTAAAAGATGATAGGAAAGCTTTAGATTTCATTATTTTCCAATTTGGAGATATTGCAGCACATGAATACCTTCTGCCCTGGTATAAAAAGTGAATCCATTTTAAAAAAGTGAATCAATTACAGGAGGAGACAAGGAATATAAAAAATAATATAATGAAGACGGGTAATTCTTATCTCACAGTTTTCAAGGTGGACTAGTGGGAGAAAAGACTTTCACAGAGGTTTTATACCATTTTTACTATATTAAAGAGTTAAGTAGACAAACAATAATAATACCATCTTAGATATTAGTTTCACATCATCTCATCAGGCAAACAACTATTATCAAGTGTAGGCAACCCCCTTCAAGAGTGATTTTTGAAACTCTGTATACTGTGTACACAAATCAACAACTGTCTTCACTGGGACCCAAAACCACTGTGACATACACATAAATAATATACTAAATGGAAGATGCAGTGAAGGTTTTGCTGTCATTTCTTATAAATTACTTACTCTAGCTGCACTGGTGGCAGCTTCAACATCCAAAAGCATCTTCTCAGCTTTCCAATTTAAGTTTTTGGAGCTGAAGATTGTTTTGGACAGGAAGTGGAGCTCTCACTGCACTAGCAGAAGAGGAATGAGAGGAAACATATTTTGTTTAGCATCTGAAATGGAGATGGTGCTCCTTTCTCATGCTCTTTTTGTGCTGTATTACTTCAATGCCCAGAAGTTCCCAAGCATACTGTTGTGCCCCAAATACTTTATTAAAACAAACAACCACACAGTGTTTACTGGTTTATGAAATGTGAAATGCTTATAATGTGATATATAGGTCCAAATATTGACTGTCGACTGTTCCCCAAAAGAGAGTATCCATGTTCTAGCTACAAGATCTTTATCATCAGGACAGCTAAGAGTAGTTTGTTAACAGACTACATACACTTCTCCTTTCGTTTCCTG
The DNA here is from genome assembly GCA_907165065.1 of Caprimulgus europaeus. The sequence continues at coordinate 18,559,584 of OU015527.1, forward strand.
TTAAAATACAATGCCACTTTCAAAGGGAATGACAACACCTCTGCTTTGTCATCAAAACCCTCTTCCAGAATGCTCTACAAAATGCTGCTTCAGCCTTTCCCAAGCCACAGAAAGTTCATGCTTGCAGAAAACTGAAAATGAAAAGTTGATACAAGTCCTCATAAAATTATTGTAAACTGGATATAATGGTTGCTTACTAAGAATATTCCAAATGCAGTAGCTGGAAAAGTCTCCACTAGCACATTTCCATGGTGCATACCTCACGTAAGTACTTCTACTGGACTCAAATGTAGCACTGAAATTCTACCACCAAGTGCTCTGCCATGCAAGCCTGTCTTCTCTGTGTTCTTGCCACTGTCAGGGAACCAGGAAGACCTTTCTCCACCTCAGCAGAGCTGGGTTGATACTGACTAAACTTTGTCCTCAGTGGCCTGTTGAGTAAGCAACACAATTAGGTCACTAAGCTGCAGTGTAAAGTCCAATCAATTTCTTTCCTGTTTCTTGGGAATTCAAAGCTAATCATTACAAGAACCACCAAGATTTATGTATATCCAGCCTCCACACAAGCAGTATTTTCCTCCATATAAAAAAATTATGAAGGAACTTAAAGAGACACAGTCAAGGCCAATAAGGTTCACGTAAATTAGCAGCACAGACAACATTCTTCACAAAGACTGCAGAAATTAAAATCTTGTAAATGAGTGGATATCTGGTGGTATTTTCCAGTGAATAATTTTGAATTGTAATGGTTTGAAGAATTGTCATTTAAAGTTTCCAGTTATTCTAGAAATAGATACCTATTATTAAAAAGATAGCTTTCTAAAACTGCTCTTCAATACCAACCTAACTAATTGAAGAACTTAGTCACTGCTGTAGCTGAAAAACACATCTTCAGCATCTTCAGGACCTAACATAAAAACGCTATCATATACTGAAATTGCAAGATAACTTCATAAACGCCATGACAATGATGACTAATTTTCCATTAAACCTGGAATGAACTACATGAGGCATTACAAGTTCAAATACTAATCAAAATGTGTGCCACAGTATTTTAAATACAGATAGACCTTTTACACCTTCCCTCATATTAAGTTTTAAAGCTTGGTGTGTTCTCACTGAAGGGAAGTAAAGAATGTACATATACTTAACACTATATTTGTCAAGATTTTACAAGCATCATGACTTGATGCTAGATGGACAGAAAACACCAGCAGGAGCAGTTAAGCATTAATCCCTCTGATGAAATAATTCCATTGGTAGTGTTACATTATTAACAAAGTTTTGCCACTACTACCTCTCAACGATTCAATGGAATTCAAATAGATCTTTATTGTGATGCATGTTTGAATGCTCTGCTATCCCCTGACTTTCTGAAAATGTAACTTCCTCATCAAAACCGCAGATCAGTACATCGTGGTCGAGAATTGGGTTATAGATGTTTTGGAGTTATGGTTCACTGACAGAACGTGTCAACTTTTGGTCTTTCAGATGATAAACTGATATAGGTAATCACGCTGCTGCTTCTTTATCCTACTGCTGAACCCCGCCCCCCCCCTCAGGAACACATCAAAAGTGATTTCTTGCTCAGAGAAATCTTACATGGCCCTTTCCACTAGAATTTCATAGCTGAAACAGGAGGGTTTTGAGCAATGCACAACAGTTAGAGATCACTGGAGCTGTATGTCTCTAATCTGTCTATACCCCGAGGCAGATTAAACAAACAAAAAAGGAAAAAACTTTAACTGCTGTATACATTCAGTCAGTTTTTCACTTTGGTTTTACCTTTTTCCAGTTTCTGCCTTAGCTTCCTTCATGTGTGCTGCAAAATTCCCTGTGTCTTACTTTACACTCTTCAAGTTCCCATTGCATACCAAGTGGTCAGTCTTATGTAGCTAACTTAAAGCCTGTCAACAGGAAAACTGGCTGGAGGAAAAAAAAAAATAATCACCACTGCTGACAAATGCACAAGTCAAAAAAAAAAAAAAAAAAAAAAAAAAGAAATATTTTCAATAACAGCAATCTTTGGCCTAAATTATCAGGTTTCTTCCACTAATATATGCTACTTCATCGAAACTGAAATTAACAATGGTCTCATATTGCATTTTTCTGACAATACAGAATCATTGGCATCTGTCCAGTGATCTTTATCCACCTAAGAGAGAAAAGTGTCTGTACAGACCTACTCTGACTCCCTTGTGGAGATATCAGGACACCTGAAAATTCTCTATGAAGATACTAAGACAATAAAAAAGTTTAATTGATCTAACAGATCTAATATTTCTGTTTAACTTCTTTGAACCTGGACTAACTGGTCTATCACTGATTTCAATAGGACTGAAATCTTCATATCAGCAAATTTTGTACTCAAGGCACACAGAGCCTGTTCAGATTTACCCCCTCCATGCTTTATAACTACAACACTTACAAACATTCCCCCTTTATCACTTGCTATTGTGGCTTATTCTTAGGCTTCATATGGAAGAACACCGAACAAGTTCCCTTTTTGACTCCATGTATGTATACTTTAACAGTAAGGAATGCTGAAATACATGAGCTATACCAAACTTTAAGCTCTTGTAGTTTTATACTACCATAAACAAGAGTATAGCCTAGTAATTCAACCTCTTCTTCTATGGAGGTAAAGTCTGTGGACTTTCAAAAAAATCCACCGTACTTTAGGATCTCACCTGTCATATCTTACTGCAACAACATTTGCAACTCCAGGAGCAATCTGAGGAGTAGTATTGGAAGCATTAATTAAAAACACAGTAAGCACATGTGTCAGTCAAGTACGCCCTCTGCTCTACAATGTATTTAAATGTATGTCACCTTGACCCACAATATACCACTGTAAAATTCTTTTGGTCAATATAAATCAAATGTACACTAATTTATTCAGTAAGTTTCCCAGCATCTGAATCAACTTTAGAAATCTAACTGGTATTTATTATTCTATTATTGACAAAAGGAGCATATTTAAATGATAACAAGAACACATGGGTGTCATTTTGAAGTTGAATTGTTCCCTAGGGACATCCTTAGTAAGCGTCTACATTTAAAGGTCATTCACTGCCAAATTATGAACAACTGTTGCATTTATTAGCACAGGCTCAATAGTTTGGAAGCTAGTGTCATCCATTTAAACTGACAATGAAATCTAATTCTCCAGAAGGAAAACAGACATTTTCCTTATTCTGTGTTTCACCCTTTTATGTGTTCTCCAAACAGAACTGGAACAAGTGCAAGTTTACTCTATTTTACTGGGGGAGTGGAGGTGTGTGGGTTAAAAAAAAAAAATGCTTTAAAGGTTTTACCTTCCAGGAAAAGTACTTCAGTAAAGCAGAGCTCCTGAAACAAAGACTGCAAGGAGCAAGTTTTCCATCTACATTGTTGACAGAGCCCTATCTCAAGTGTTGCATTACAGACTTTTCCTTCACTTTTCTTTCTAATCTTCTCTTTCCCATAACCAACCTTTCACTGGTCAAGACCTCACCCTTTCTCTTTCTTAATTTCTCTGTAGTTTTCCCTTTGAAGCTAAGGAGAAGTTTCCAGTTTCTGTAGCAATTCACCTCCACCCTCTCCCCAGAACAGCATTTTGCTTCTACAGCTAGCCAGTGGTTGAAGAGTCTCTGCCTATTACACTTTCCCAGTGCCGCCTAGTCATACCAAGGAGAAAATCACCTGAAACAACAGGTTTCAGGGAAAGCAAGCTGAAACAAACCACTAAGTTGGCAATGAGCTTCCTGAAAGAAAAGGACAAACTCCTTTCCAAGCAGTGAGAGTACACTGCAGCAGGCTGAATCCACAAGGAACTGGATTCTGTTCTGCTGAAGATAAGGAACCACAAACCTGGAGATGTCAGGAAAGTGTGTTTTGGTAGCCATGCAGAGCCACTGCAGAGAGGAAAGAATCTCCTTCCAGTCTCTCATTTCATGCTGGATGTCACCACAATCACCATTTCTAGCAAACAAACTAGGATGACGATCACCACACTTCCCAAAAACCCTTTCTTCCGCCCTGTTTCTCTGCAATGGCCCCTGACAGTCACAATGCAGAAGACACCCTCTGTAACACCCTGGCATGTTATGGGGCTGGTGAGGAGCCAGCATGCAAGCCATCTTCTATCTGCCCCAAGCTCCATCATAATTTTCTGCTACTAATCACATAATCTCTGCTAATTCCTTGTTTCAGCTACTCCAAGAGAACATTTTAATTCTGAGCAAGTTAGCACTTGGGGGAAAGAGAACAGTAAAAGATCAACTGTGTAAAGTAGTACACTTGTGATCAGATAATAGTTTGGGTTGGAAGGGACCTTCAAAAGCCATCTAGTCCAACTAACCTTGCAATGAGCTAGATTCAACCAGATCAGGTTGCTCAGAGCCCCATCCAACTTGACCTTGAGTGTTTCCAGCGATGAGGCATGTACCACCTCTCTGGGCAACCTGTTCACGTTTCACCACCCTCATTGTAAAAAATTTCTTAGAGTCAAAGAATGTGAGTTGGAAGGGACCCACAAGGATCATCAAGCCCAACTTTTGCCCTAGCATAGGACAGTCACAAGATTCAGACCATGTGTCTGAGGGCCTTGGCCAAATGCTTCTTGAATATTGTCAAGCTTGGTGCCATGACCATCTCCCTGGGGAGCCTGTTCCAGTGCTCCACCACCCTGTGTGTGAAGAACCTTTTCCTAATGTCCAACCTAACCCTCCCCTGGCACATCTTCCTGCCATTTCCTCTGGTCCTGTCACTGGTCACCAGAGAGAAGAGATTAGGGCCTGCCCCTCCCCTTCCCCTTGTGAGGAAGTTCTAGACCGTGATGAGATCTCCTCTCAGTCTCCTCTTATCCTATCACAACAAGCACTGAAAAGTCTGTCCCCACCTTTCTTATCAGTTTTCTTTAAGTACTGAAAGGCAGCTATAAGGTTGCTCCAGAGCCTTCTCTTCTCTGGGCTGAACAACCCCAACTCTCTCTGTCTTTCTTTAAAGGAGAGGTGCCCCATCTCTCTGATAATTTCTGTGACCCTCCTCTGGACCCATCTGGGTCCATGTCTTTCTTGTACTGAGGATTCCAGAACTGGATGCAGCACTGCAGGTGGGGTCTCACCAGAGCAGAACAGAGGGGAAGAATCACCTCCCTCAACCTGCTGGCCAGGCAAAAAGGTCGTTGAGTACCTCAGCCTTCTCCTTGTCTGTTGTTACCAGCTTGCCAGTCATGTTCATCAGGGGGGTGGTATACTTTCTTTGATCTTCATGACCATACTGTTTTAAACATTAATACTATACATAAGTCTGATGATGCAAAATAATTGAAATTGATAACTATAATTTCATATAAAACCCCCCATACTCCACTTAGATATACTCCATTAGTCCAAGATTGCACCCATCCCCTTTAATTTGAAGGTACATTTCAAAGAGACTCAATACTTCACAGTGTCACTTCCTCCACTTACCTCGACTTTTCTAATCCATCAGATTCAGGTAGCACAGAACTGGCAACACATCTACTTAATCACAAAGTCTTCAACACCTTGCAATGCTCATATTTTACAGCAATATCTACCAAACCTACAGCTTCTGACTGTTAACCCCCCCATAATGAGGTCCAAACAAATGAGAGTGAATGGGGTCTAGACATAGAAACATTCAACATTCACAAGCTCCAGCTGAGAAAGTAAAATCACCTTTTTGCTCAGCACAAAATAATTCTTCTGTTACTGTTTTTTCTTAGGTAAGTATCTCTGCCTACACAGTAGATAGTGCAGAGCAATGGTAAGCTCACACTAACCTCGGTTTAGCTGGAGGGAAGGCTTACTCATTTGCATTGGCCATGAATTTCTATGCTTGGAACAGTAATTAGGCAAATTATTTAACTATGTGATAAACTGACAATTGCATCAGAATAAACCTTGTTTATGCATAGTCCATAAGCTCCTTAAAGTATAAAAGAAATACACTAAGTTATTATCAGAACAGACTTCCATATCCTCTCCCACAAGCATGCTTGACTCTGAGACACTTTAACTCTAACTTCTAGTACAGTTTAATGGTCAGGGAAATCTTTGAATCGATTCATCTGATAGCGTAAAGCATGGTAATTTTTGTATGGGATGTGGTATAGAACCCCCCTCATCTGACTGAGCAGGCAGAGTCATCACACAGGAACCACCATCAAACTCTGCTGAGCTAGGTCAAGTTTCAGATGCATGAGTTTGACTCATCACTAGTGACCTGAGAAGAACAATGCTGCAATAATAAAAATTTTCAAGGTAATTTTCTTGAAAGACTTCTAGAAAGATACAGTTTAATTTCTGATTTGACGTTTACACAGCTTAACATTTATAAAATTTTAAAAAGCCAAATCCTCTAGACAGCAGGATTCACTGACAGAATTACTACTAAATAAATAAAAAACACACTAAAAATAAACACTAAAAGTGTATATTGTTATGAAAAATCCTATTTGTATGATATGCACAACTTAGAAATCACACTGTCACTTCAACTAACCTGCCTAACTAAGCCAGGCTGGGATCAGTCTGTGCTATTGTAACCACACTCAATCAGAATGTTTTACAGTTGGTTTCATTCCCCAAAATCATGCAGACTTGTTGTAGGGGACCACTTGCATTTAAGTTCAACTATAAGCAGAAAGATTAATGCAGTTAAACTTCCACATTGATGTATCTGAAGTGTTTTACAAGGCTGGTAAATACTTGCCCGCACTGAGGACCAAAGACTATGCAGCATTAGCATCAGGTAGATGCAAAGGAGAAATGCACTTGTTTCAACACTATACCTACATGGATTAATCTTATGGCAAATCTACAGGATTAGACTTTTTTCCTGGTATTTCTTAACAGCTCAGAAATAACGAATTAATACATTTAATATAAGAAGCTAGCTTTGAACATCCTTCAGCCAAACACCTTGGGCTTTGGTCCAGAGCATCCCCTGTGTCCGTGCAGCAACACATAGAAAAGTGTTACAGCCCAACAGCTCTATGGCATGAGAAAACCAGTGAGGTCAAAAAGGACCTCTGAAAATTGTGTAGACTAACTCCTCTGCTCAAGCAGGGCCAGCTAGAGCAGGCTGCCCATGAACATATCCAGCCAGGTTTCGAGAACCTCCAAGGATGGAGACTTCACCGTCCTCTGAACAACCCGTACCACTGTGTGACCACCCTCCTGGTAATAAAATGGGTTTTTTCTTATGTTTAAATGGTATTCCCTGTACTTTGATGTGTGCCCATTGCCATGTGGCCTGTCACCAGGCACCACTGAAAAGAATGTGGCTCCCTCCTTCCCCTCCCCTTCCTTCAGACTGTTTGTGCAGTGATGAGATCCCCCGAGCCCTCCCTTCTCCAAGCCGACCAGTCTCAGCTCTCGCAGCCTTTCCTCATGCAAGAGATGACCCAGTCCCCTCATCTCGTTTCGCCCTGCTCTGGACTCGCTCCACCCTCAGCGCTGGGGAGCCCAGACCTGGACCCAGCGCCCCCATGTGCCTCCCTCAGCAGGGCCGAGCGGCAAGGACGCACCGCCCGCCAGCCACGCTGCGTGTGACGCTGTCGGTACCGCCACTGCTCCACAGCACGAAGCTCGCGTGGGGCAGGAGACGCCCGACGGCCCGAGGCCACGGCTCCTGCGCCAACGAGGTCGGGTCGGGTCAGGGCAAGGCAGGGCGGCCCCGCCTCGCCCCGCGGGCCCCTCAGGCCGACACCTGCGCGGCGGCCTGGCCCCCGGTGCGGCCCCCGCTCGCGGCCGCCACATCACCCCGCCGCCCCTCACCGTGTAGCCCCGCTCCAGCTCGCTCTCCTCGTAGCGGAAGGAGGGGATGTACACCTCCATGGCGGGCCGGGCACAGCCGGGGGGCGCCGCCTGCCCTCAGGGCCGCGGGCTCCCGGCGAGCGGCGCCGCCGCAGCCATCTGCACGCCGCACGTGACACCGCCCACGTGACGCCAGGCGGGGCGGGGCGGCCCCTTCCCTCGGCCGCGGGCGCGAGCCTGGCGTTCGGCTGCCTGGCGGGCTGGGGCGGCCGAGACGGGGCGGTGTCGGGGCAGCGGGGAAACCGCCGTGAAGCCGGGCCGGGAAGGGTGCCGGCGGGTTGGGGGGGCCTTTCCCCCGGGGTGGGCAGGGCGGAGTGGCTGTGCCCTGTCACGGCAGCCGGCTCGGGGGAGGTGCGAGGCAGGAAGCTCCTCTGGGCACACCGCGCCGTTACGAACAAGGGTTGCGATGTGCCGGGGCAGCGCCGTTGCTTTGGAGCGCAGAAAAACGGGGAGAAAAGAAAACAAATTCCAAAGGGATGAACTTACCCCGTCCTCCCTTCGCACCACGGCTCACACCGCTCCACCTGCCTGGCCACCCCCTCCCGACAGCTGACCAAATAAAAGACAGTGCCCGTCGTAACGCCCGGCGTGAACCGGTAATCAAGGGGGGAGAACGGGGGAGTTCCGCAGTGGGGAAAGCTGCCCCTATGGTGGCTGTTCATGAGAAGCTGCCCCTTTACTTCGTTACTTAGCAGAGCAACCCAGAGCATTTCAGAGAAGTGCAGATAATTTCTAGTCATTGGGGGGAAATTAAAACTTGATAGTCCCCAAAATAAGCAGCTGTGCTGATGACTTAAAAAGTAACAGGGCGGAAACAGAAGGCGAGATGCATTTAGTAGGCAATGCTGTTGCACAGGGTAACATGCTCACCCCACGCCAAGTTGCTAACCACAAGCTTCAAACCATTTGGAAGGACTGCAAAACGACACCAAACTGCAGCTCTATTAGACGGCGGTACCTTAAAAATTCACCTTCTAAGGTGTTGTGAATGCTGGAGAGTCTCAGAGGCTAAATGGTTAAAATGTGCAACTTCACCACCTGTCACCGACCTTTTAAAAGAGTAGCTACCATTATGAATCACACGTATGCAGAGCCTGATTTTGCATAAGCAGAGTGAAGTATAAAAACATACCGCAAAAACACACAGAAAACAAACAATTACTTTTATCTGACCTCTGTGGTTATACTATCTCAGTGCTTCAAAGATCAGCTTTTTGAAAAGCCTTCTGAAAGCCAATTGCTTCCTTCTGGACTAGTAACGTCAGGCAAAAAACATTACAAGCTCTTTTTCCTTACATTTCTCTTTGTTTTACTGCCAGCTAAATTGAATTATATTTTGCTCTAAGCAAAGACCTTTTACCTGAAGAATTCAATACAAAATAGAAGGCTTTTGACTAAAACCACAAGGACTAGAGCAAACTAACACTAGTTCACTTTGCTACACCAAAGCAAAGTAACAACCTTCCATAATAAAAAATGACCTGAAATCAAAGCAAGATAGTCCTCAGGCCTTATTCTCTGCAAAATGCTGCTCCTCTGCCAGCATCCTGACCTGCTGATGACCAGCAGGATAGTCCCAGTGCTACTCTGCGGTAGAGGTGACAAGAGCAAATAGGTTTCCAGTCCCCATGTGCTCTCAGTGTAGGGACCATGTCCTTGGAACACAGTGGTGACTGAAGGGGGTGAATAAGGAATCCCATTTTCCCCTGAAGCATACTCTGACAAATACATTATTATCATCCCAAGGAAAGGCAGGCCATATAATGAGTCTCATCAGTCTAGTAAATGTGGGCATGATGCAGAATAATTATCATGCTATCATTTTGTTAGTTTCTGGCTAAGACTCCAGCCTTTAAGCTTAGTTTCTGTTCTTCTCCTAATACAAAATGGATGGACAATTCTAATGACACCATTTATGCCGTAATGCATTTATGCTGATGAGAAGCCAGTAGAAGAATTTCATAGGGGCCCTGTTTGTGGTTGTTTGCAATCTAATAACCAATTATTTCTAAAAGCTACTTTTCTCCCCAATATCATATAACTTATTAACAAATAAAAGTTTGGGACATTAATCTGGTTTCAAATTCAATTGTACATAATAGAACTTTTGACTGTGCACCAGCCAAGAGGAACAAGGAAGATTACATGGTGAGCTGAATTCAAATATGTCAATATGTTTTGGAATGTTAAATACTTAATTTGCACAATGTATCATCATTAGTTGGCCAATCTTTAAAGTTGCATCTAAAGAAAAAATAGAATTTTTCCACACTGCTGACTGGCCAAGGATTGTCTTTCTGTCTCACACATTGATGAGTAAAAATTTAAGAAACATTAATTCATAAAATACTTCCAAAATGCATTGCAAACCATACAGGATTCTTGTTTTTGAAAACTAATTGCGCAAATAATACAATGGTCCCCACAAACAACAAAGCAAGAATAATATTATTTTATATCTAGCTTGATTTAAACTGGTGTAACATGTATTAAAATCACATTAGTAATCTTAAAAGCAACACTGTAAAAGGGTTGAGCTCTACTGGTAACAATTACATAGGCTGCTTTCAAATTAATCTGTTGAGCAGGCCCCAAAAGGTCCTCTAGGAACTTTAGGTATTGGTCTTCAGTGCTGTTTTTTGTTACAAGTATCATGATCTTGGGTCATATTCTTCAGTTAATTTGATCCAGAATGTAAAATAAATGAAGAAATTTACTCTGGTTTTAACTCTTACCTGTCATTAGACTCTAGCTTAACCTTCCATGATTACAGAAACTATGAATCAACACTGTTTAGAACCAGGTCCAATCAGTGAAGTATGCCACACTTAAATAAGTGAATAAGAACATGATATTTTCACAAACTTTTTAGACTATCTAAAAGTGAAATCTATTTTTGGAAACAAAACAAAAAAGACCTTTGTTGGCCACTGCTGTTTTTCTTTTTTCCAAAGTTGCTACTGCAATTCCTCCTACAGAGGAGGGATTCAGCATTCATCATGCTAGAATGATTCATGGGAGAAAAAAGGGAATGAATGTAGGTAACTGAAAGATCAGTTTCCACTAATCCTCAGGATTCAAGGACTTTCTGAATGGCTAGTTTCCAGAATAGAAGTAAGCAAAGAAATGCATATAAAAATTCTAATCAAAGCGATAAGTAAAGTACACATGAAAACAAGAGGCCAGATTAAAGAGACAGTCTTTAATGTGATCACAACCTCAGTTTGCCAGTTTTTCAGTTGTGACTAGAAAGATGGGTTTTAAGTAAATTTGCACCTCACTGTGCTCCTACAGATACTGGACTCTTAAGTAAATAGTAGCAAAACTCAACATACTTGATAAAACTTTGAGTAAAACACCATTTGCTTTTTAAGGGGTTCAGATCTTCCTCACTCCTCTAAAGATTTAGTTGCTTTTTTTAAAGTGGTGTAGTTGTTTCTAAAACATCACAAAGCATTTTCATCAGCGAGTACAAACAAGACCACTTTGAAAAAAGACAGGCAGAATCCTAAGTCCAGAAAGGTCAGTCAGTTTTCTACGTGCATTCACAGAATCTAAAAAACTCAGTACTTCTAACAGCCACAATACTTGGAGCTGTGAGGTGGGTTGACCCTGACCAGAGGCTGGATGCCCACCAAAGCCCACTCTATCATTCCCCCTCCTCAAATGGGCAGGGGGCAAAAAATATAATGAAAAGCTGGTGGGTGGAGATAAGGACGGAGAGAGATCACTCACCAGTTACTGGCATGGGCAAAACAGACTCGACTTGGGGGAAAAAACAAATTTACTTTATTACCAATCAAAATCAGAGGATAGTGAGAAGTAAAAAAACAAATCTTAAAACACCTCCCCCATCCCTCCCTTCTTCCTGGGATTAACTTCTCTCCTGATTTCCACCTCCTCCTCCCAGCAGCACAGGGGAACAGGGAATGGGATTGGGGTCAGTCCATCACGCGTTGTTTCTGCTGCTCCTTCCTCCTCAGGGGGAGGACTCCTTCCCCCACACCAGCGTGGGGTCCCTCTCACGGGAGACAGTCCTCCACCAACTTCTCCAACGTGAGTCCTTCCCATGACCCACAGTTCTTCACGAACTGCTTTGGCATGGGTCCTTTCCATGGTGTGCAGTCCTTCAGGGACAGACTGCTCCAGCGCAGGTCCCCCACGGGGTCACAAGTCCTGCCAGCAAACCTGCTCCGGCATGGGCTCCTCTCTCCACGGGTTACAGGTCCTGACAGGAACCTGCTCCAGCGCGGGCTTCCCACGGGGTCACAGCCTCCTTCGGGCATCCACCTGATCTCATGCGGGGTCCTCCACAGGCTACAGGTGGTCATCTGCTCCACCATGGACCTCCATGGGCTGCAGGGGGACAGCCTGCCTCACCATGGTCTGCACCACAGGCAGCAGGTGAATCTCTGCTCCGGCTCCTGGAGCACCTCCTCCCCCTCCTTCTTCACTGACCTTGGTACCTGTGGAGTTGTTTCTCTTACATCTTCTCACTCCTCTCTCCAGCTGCAAAGTGTGCAGCTTTTTTCCCTCCCTTCCTTTTTTTTTTCTTAATTCTGTTCTCACAGAGGCGTTACTGATGGGCTCGGCCTTGGCCAGCGGCGGGTCCCTTCTTGTAGCCACTGGCATTGGCTGTGTCGGGTCGGACATGGGGGAAGCGTCTGGAAGCTTCTCTCACCCCATGTTCCCCCCTCCTGCTGCTAGCAAAACCTTGCCACGCAAACCCAATACAAGCTGGTAAGTAGGTAGCTTTCTGAACAGCTCAAGTTTGTGTGCACGAGTGGGTGGGGCAAGGAGAGGAAATATATCAGCAGGACACCGTAACTGCACGTTTTCGTACAATGCAGTGCTCTTCTACCCTACTGAGACCTCCCCTGGAAATTCCACATTGGATGGGAGGCTAAGATAAAGCATTTCCTTTCTCATGATTTGCACTATCTTCCTTCCTTGTGTTCTGATCTTGATCTCTCTTAACTACAGATACATGGTTTATCTCAAGTCTTTTCTCACCCTTCCATTTTCATTGCATATTTCTTACTTTAGTTTTCACTCAAATAAGCTGCTAGAAGGATTCTGTCTAAGATGCCTTGCATACTCTCCTGAGACAACGACAGAAAACAGATTCGCATTATTTCATATCCCTTCTCTATGCTAGTCATTTCCTCATTGATCTGGGGAAAATACAAAAAGGAAAAAAAAGGAAAGTAGTGTTTTAGCAGTGACAAAAGTTATTTTACTTACTAGCAAGCTCACCCTACTTTCAACTGTGGAAGACAATAATTTTCATTTTGAACAACTGGAAACTTCATCTCCTTACATGTGTCAATATTGAACTTTTTTTTCTCTCACATGGTTATAAGAGACTCATATTTTGCCAGAGATTCAAATTATTACATAACCTGTTCTACTCTAAAGTGGGAGGACAGAAAAAAAAAAAAGTTTTGTTTTTCTTTAAGACAATCACTTCAATGTACACATAATTTTAGTGGATGTTGGCTGTTCACTTAAATGCACAGGATGTACTAGACAGCAGCTCATCATCACCACAATTTAAAAGAAACTGACATATCTGGGGCATGAACTCCAGGGATTCCACAGCACAAACTCCCATATGAGGCCTTCAGAGAGAAATAACTTAGGAGAGGTAAAAGAAGGAATAGTTGATAGGGAAGCAGAATATTCTGTTTCAAAAGGGACAGTGACTAAAGAATCAGAGACTTACTGTCGACTGAACATCAGTTTAAGAAAGAGGTAACAATGTCTTCAATCTGAGCCACCTCACATCACGTATTTTTAATTCTACAAACACCATGGACACGATGAATATAAGAATGGGGATGATATAAAATTGTTGTAAACACCTGCAGAGTTTATTTTAACCTAAAAAGTAAACTAGACTTCAGTAGCACCTTGTCTTTTATACAGCATTCCAAATGTAGTTCACCATTTTGCAAACACTCAGTTTTGTTCATGGTCATGATTCTTCAGTGGTACACTGGCTTGGAGTTTCAGGGAAACACCCTTTAATTTTAGGAAAACATCCTGTAGTGAGCTCCACAGAGAAAATAGTTCAGCAACACCTCCACTGACCTCGTTTGAGAAAATCTGTTAATACAGATGTTAATCATACTAGGAAAGAGGATAAACAAACCTCCAATCTTCATAATGTAGGGGAATATACACAAAATAAATTAACAGATCCTTGAAACAACAAGAGTTTTATGCTAGCCAAATGTGACCTGACTCTTCTATTCAAATTAACCCTGTGATGCAAAAAAAAACCTAAAATGTTTTTGTATTAGCAATCCTCTGTGACACTCAACTCCAGAAATGCTATTATCCTTTTTACTCTCCAACAGGCAACTGGTTTTAACAAAGCAAAAAATATGTAACTCATTCTTGTTTTCAGTTGTCTCATGTAGACAAAGAGAGTCACACTAATCCTTGCTAGCAGACTAATGTAGAAGCTATTTCTCATTCTCTCAGCACAGAGAAAAAATCTGATTCATAATTCAACTTAATTCTAATCCTGAGAGAAGGAAGAAAAAAGATTGAGAGCTAAGAAAGTTGGATAAAACAGTTAAAGAAAATAGATCACTAAACTGTATGTTTATCCATTTTGAGCTCTGCATGCCCAAATTTAGTCTTTAATTCTGGAAGTACCCACTTTCACTCTCACTGGAACAAATCTGAAGTTTAACGTTGAGCTGTTTGTCAATTTTCATTAGCAGCAAGCAAGCCAAAGGCAAGTATATTGTAACACTCCAGTAGAGTGTTGTGCCTATATCAGTTTCTTCAACATAAACCTGTTGCATACTTGAACTTTTCAAAAAGCAGTTAAAAGCTTTTAAATGATGCACAAGGTATTACAAGCTCAAGGTTTTAGCATTTCACGACTTAAAAAGATGCTTGATAGAGGCTTGATAAATGTTTCTTTAAAGTAAGTTTTGGTACTAGTTTCCTTGGAAATTCCTAGAACACTGAGCCAACAGAACTCTGTACAGAAACAATAGGAGACAATAATCTGTAAAGTCTACACAAATTTTGTTGCATAAACCAGAGTGTAGACTTTCCAGTTGAATTTAGGTTTCTGTTCTGTTCAGAAATAGTACTGGGTGCTTCTTTATGATTGACCACAAACAATACAAATTCATGGGCTTACCCTGCAGTCTTATGATTAGCTGAAAGCAAGAGCTTCTCTTGTATTTTATATGATTAGCATTGGTCTAAAATTTGTTAATACCTTCCATTACACAGAATCACAGAATATTAGGGATTGGAAGGGACCTCGAAAGATCATCTAGTCCAATCCCCCTGCCGGAGCAGGAACACCTAGGTGAGATCACACAGGAAGGTGTCCAGGCGGGTCTTGAATGTCTCCAGAGAAGGAGACTCCACAACCTCTCTGGGCAGCCTGTTCCAGTGCTCTGTCACCCTTACTGTAAAGAAGTTCTTTCTCAAATTTAAGCGGAACCTCCTGTGTTCCAGATCACACCCATTGCCCCTTGTCCTATCATCGGTCGTAACTGTGAAGAGCCTGGCCCCATCCTCCTCACACTCACCCTTCATATATTTATAAACATTAATCAGGTCCCCCCTCAGTCTCCTCTTCTCCAAGCCAAAGAGGCCCAGCTCCCTCAGCCTTTCCTCATAAGGGAGATGCTCCACTCCCTTCATCATTTTGGTGGCTCTTCGCTGGACTCTCTCAAGCAGCTCCCTGTCCTTCTTGAACTGTGGGGCCCAGAACTGGACACAATATTCCAGATGTGGCCTCACCAGGGCAGAGTAAAGGGGAAGAAGAACCTCTCTTGACCTAGTAATACAATGGCATGTATTAATATTAATACATGCCATTGACAAGCTCGGTGTGTCACTGAAATGACAAAGCAGCACATCCCATGTTAATAATTTCAGAAAAATGTTTAGCTGCTCTGATTTCTTACAGAAAAGCAACCAGTCCCTGCAAATGTATTTTCTACTCAAGAACATCCAAGTAGAACGCTCGCCCTTACAACTAACTTGCACTCAGCTTAAATACCTACTTTTCTTCCTTCTCAGTTACCAGAATTATTACAAGTTTTTTTTTTTCTTTTTTGTATCCCGAGACCACTTAAGAAAATTGATTAAAGTTATCAGTCCAGCAGGATATCAGTATTTGACCATGCAGGTGATCTTAACCCTTCAGAAGCTTTGTAAAGCACTTGGAAGAGATGTCAGTTTATGCCTACCTGTTGCCTAAGCATCAGTCTTTTGACCCTATGACTTTTAACACATTACAGTTTATCAAGGCAGTAATAACTTCAGGTGAAAGGAATACCTGTAATGAAGAGATTCAGAAATAACAACCAGAATAGTTTACCACAAATACTTGTTTATGTATCTTTAATACCATCACCAGCATTCTTTACTAAATGTTTTTTTTTGCCTTTAATATAATCTCAATTTGTTCTAAATGCTGCTTCTAATAACACCAGTAAATATCTACAGACACAAAATCAGAGTGTTCAATGTTTCATAAGGTACATCCCTTTATTATTGTAATCACAAAACCATGTTTTTGTATAGGAATGTTTAAGTGAACATTAATCAATGCAATCAAATTTGTTTCATAAAGATCAAGTAAACGTATTACAGAACATAGTATTGTAAAGAACAAAAATACCAGCTTTCTGGCCTTGCAGTGCACATTTTAGTGCAAGTATTAAGACACAATAGTGTTCAATTCAGCAATGTATTGCAGAACATCATGCCACAGTCCACTTCAAAGAGGGTCAGGACATGCAGCTTGTTAATAAAATGCTGTAGTATATAAAAAAGCCACATGTTAATTCATAGTGGTTTATTTAGATGATTTAAGGTGATTTCGCTGTGGAATTTACTTTTATCCAGGACAAACATCCAGAGCATCCTGTCATTTGGAATATTCTTCTTTTAGGCGATGGCTTTGGCTTCAGGTAGGAATGCCTCCCAGTATTTTATTAGCTTGAAGAGAAGGGAAAAACCACTCAGTATTAAATACTAAATGTTGGAAAAGAAAACATACACACCTTCCTCCTCTTGTGGTAAACCCATCTCCACTGGACAAAGTAAGAACATAGGTGGTTCATACTATCCATTCACTTTATTATATAATGCAATAAAAAATACAAGTAATAAATACTTGCAAATCTGCTCAGAACAGGAGAGTTGTTACCACACAATTAACACCATGCTATAGAATACAGTTATACAGAATTTGTTTGCAAGCTCAGTTTGCTGTTCTTCCCTCTAGAGGGTACCACTTTTTTTTAAATTAAACAAAGCTGGGTTATATTCCCAGAATGAATAAAGGATTCAAGTCTCTTCAGTAAGCCTAAGTACATATTCACTACAACTTATACTCCAGTTTGTTAGTGAAAGTATTATTTCAGTTTCAGAAGAAGACAAGCCCCTCTCACTCGCCCATACCCCTAAGGGAGCTTCTCCCTTGCTTCTCTGAATCAAGAGCTGTGCAAGGAAGCATAGCAATAGCTGGGAAACCGCAATCGCTATGTTATTCTCCAATACAATACATACTGGAAGTAGTTATTTATGTTTTAGAAACTGCTGTACTTAAAGGCTGTATTTTTTAAACGAACCTAATACGGAACGTATTAAATATTAACTTGTACAAAAATTAAAATTTATCTTACCTGCTGTTGTGTTTGCACTAACGACTCTAAGTACTTGATAATAACAGTTTTAAAGTCTTTCACTCGTTCCTTCTGTTAATAAATAAATTACGGCATATTAACCTCTTAACTAATTTTACTTAGACTGTCAATATTATCTAAAGTAAAACTGTCGTTTACTTGGACAAAATTATACGTGCCTCAAATCTTCCCACTTCCTTGCGAATGGTTTTGGAGATCTGTTCAAAATCTTTTTCCCCTTGCTGAACTTTTGTTTCCCACTGTCAAAGGAAAGACATGCAGAGATAAGACTTTGTGTTGTCCATTCAGTCTAACAGTACCTGAACTTTTTTTTTTTAGTATATTAGTGATAGTCACTCAAGAGCTGTAAAGGACCTATTTTTTTTTCAAACTTAAGGGAAAGTCTTACAATAACAATTTCAAAGTAACACTTTGTACAAAAGGAAGTAATCAGATCAGTTAAAACAATGGTATCTCTAAAGTAATGCTATCTGTATGTGAAATGTAAAGATATCTTAGTATTGCTATTCAGGAACGCATAGTAACATTTTTTTAAAGATTCTTCAGGGAAAAAAAAGGCTTTCTAAAGCTTCACCCACTATTCCGTTTACAAACACTGCTATAAAAGAAATCTAATCCTGTAAGCTTTCTGTGACTACTTGTCCAATCAAGTGTGAGAGTCTCAGAAGTTAGTTTCCTGTACTCTCCTAATCCCAGAAGAGATTATTAAACCTTGATCTCTGCCTATGGTCAAGTATATATGGTTATCTCTATCATATTTCTGTTGCAGGTGACAAGCTATTGAGGATGTGTTTATTTGCTTTCTAGGCAGAACACATGTTGCTTAGGCAAGCCAAAGCACATGCTTTCTTGTTCAGTGGGAACTGTTTTCATATAAAGCATGAGTAGAAAAATTATTGGAGGTATGAAGATCACTAAAGGAAAATTCAGAGGAAGTGGTGTTGCTTGTGGGGTTTTGCCATATTGGGAGTGTGGCATTCAGGTAACAATACATGACACTAGGTTATATTTCTCCTTAGTTTATGTAAAAAGACATCCAGCTACACAATAAGAGATCATCATCATCTACATTACCTTATAGCTGCTTTTACACACCTATTATATTGTTAAATTGAGCTAGCTGTGTAGATAGTGTGAAAAAAGCTATCACCCTCACACAGACACATGCAGGCTAACATATTTTAAATACAGCTTTATCTGTTCACGCAAGGTATCAACTGAGTCATGGGAGCCAATATATCCAGCAACACTTGTCTTCCTCAGGAAAAGGCAGCAGGGAAGCAATATATTTCAATATAGCATATTCCTGTTAGCGATCCAGTGGCACTATTTAGTCACAAAAACATTTTGTGGTGCAGCATCAAGTTACTATTGTGATATAAGATGAACATAATCTATGTTCCAATAAGTACCTACGTATTTATATTTTTAGTTTGTATTTATTCAAAGTCACCTTATTGCCTTTTCAGATGCACACTATGAAGCTATGCAGTTAAGTCATGATAGGATGTCCTTCACAGAAGAACAGCCTCAAGAGTTACCTAATAACTGAAATAACACAAAAGTCAGACAAGGAAGAGGTAAATTAAGACTGCTTGTGCCTTTCCACCACAGCAACCAGAGGTGCCTGAGACTTGAGTGAAACCCTCTACAGGCTTTATGGATCCAACAACCCAATTTCATCACGCCCATATCTCATGTCCTATACGAATTATCACTGGATAACAGACTGCCATCTTACAGTTTCTGACAACAAGAAGCTTCTCTTTATTCAGTAAGGTATTCTAAGACTATTCTTTGGCCTTTTATCTGCAAAAAGCAACTGAATCATGGATGAACCTCAAGCTGCGTAGGATTCTACTTCATAATTTCTCTGCCAGAAGGACTACTATTACAGAATTCAGCAACTCAGAACATATTTCAATAGCAGCAATAACTTTTGATCAGCACATTCAAAATGTGGATTTATTAACAACTTTCTCTAATCATCCAATAAAATAAGAAAAATAAATCCTTCAGGAACAACGTAATTAATTATTTTAATATTAGGACTGAGAAAGGATCACTGGATATTTCCTACTGCTTCCAATACTCAGGAAGTATTTTCGACAAGGAGTTCCAGTTCACTTGTATTGTGGATGTATGGGTGACATCAAGAGAGGCAACCAGGAAGAATGTGGTCACACAAGAGTGACACTAAGTTCTCCCAGTAAACAAAGGCCTTTTTTAAGAAAAAGAAAGCCAAGTTAATGAGTAACTTCAACACCGTATGCAAAATATACTGAAGGGCAGAAAGAACAAAACAGCACATGGTTAGTGACCAATGAGGAAGTCAAACAAAATAACTGTGTAAGAGAGCTTGAAATCTGCAATGATGTTCTCCCATTATTTAATGGAAGAATACTGGTGCATAATTATAATGCATTAAAGTTAAATAATTAAGTTGTCCTACCTCTTCAATTTCCTTAGTGAAGCATGATAGAAAAAGTGTATAAATTATGACACTTCAAAATGTTAAGATTTATTTTTACTGAAATTACACCATATATACATACATACATATATATATATATATGGGTAGATATGCTGCATAATTAAGCAAAACATGGGAACAGTTCTCCATTAGTCATCTTAGCTGGATTTTAGCTTTAGAAACCAAGAGATGCTCCTCTGCCTACCCAAGTGATCTGTTAACAGTTAAAAGCATTATTTAACTTTTCCATGTTCCCCTCCTCCCATCTCCCAGACTCTGTAGAGACAGGATTAACTGCCTTACAGATCTTACAATGAGTAACAATTGCGCACAATTAGTATTTTAAATAAATTCTTTTTAACAATTTCAGTAAATATGGAAAACAGCAAATGAGTAAGTGATTTGTAAATAAAAATGGTTTAAAGTAGTGCATTAATGCAAAATGAATGAGTTAATGCAGGAAGTCTGACCTCCAGAATAATGTTTGATAACATTACCTCTTTTATCTCATCTTTAGCTTGCTGCAATTTATCAGGTTTGTTGGCAAGTTGGAGCTTTGCTTCAGCTTCACGTTTTTTTTGTAAAGTGACCTGAGCATCTTGCCATTTCTGCCAGCATTTCATCCGATGATCAAACACACCCTGTAAGGAGAGACAGATTTATTAAACAACTTGAATTGTTATAGCTATTTTAATTCTGGAAAGTATTAAGGAAAAAGCAATTCTGGATAAAACTAGGACAAGTATACTCAAAGAAACCTCACTCTACCATGTCTTCTTGCATTTCATTTGACAGCATGGTTGCACAGTTCAATACCTTCCACAAATAACAGGGTATTCCGGAAACTTTTTCAGAGCAGAGACCTTAGTGCCCCAAACATTTTATGTTCCTCATTTCATCAAAACACTACCAAAACAACTATGACAAAGTGCTCTGTTACACAAATACTTCTCTCAGTGCAGATCCTAGCAAACTTTTCATGCATATGGATTACATGCATATTCAGCAATACATTTTAGTTAGTAATGGACTAAGGTAGCAGAATTGAAATATACACATTGAAAAAAAAAAAAAAAAATATCCCAACAACCTGGCAAGTTCAAAGATGTTTCTGGATAAAATTCGTAGATACCCCTTCCCATGTCAAAACCCAATTATGCTGTATAGCATGACTTACACCAAAACTGAAAATTTTCTTTAATGAGATATAGATCCACAAATTTTATTTGTTTCTTATTTACAGGAACTATTCACTATCTACCATATATGGCCAGATTAGGTTCCTGAAAATTAATGAGCATACTGTAAAAATAAGTAACCGTAAAGAAACAAGTACAGTATGGTTAGACACAGTAGTGTATCGTATCCTCAAATACTGTGCACAATTAATACTGCTCAAAGTAGATGATGTTCACCATTCATATTTTGTCTGGATCCTATTAATCCATTCCCCTTTTGATTTCAACCATTTTTATCATGGGAATAACTGATCATGGATGCATTCATTTTACTCAACTAGAACTTCAGGCAAAAACTTAGTCTTAACTATGTTTTGATGTGTGCAAAGGCGCACATTCATTTACCCTAGATCTACAAGTTGAGGAATGTGACTTTAAACACAAAAATCAGAATTTCTCCAAGTAGTACTCACTTTTACTGCAGCAATGAGACGAATGTAATCCCCAAGCAGTTCCGAAAACACATAGAAATCAGCAAAAGCTTGTTCTTGATGCAACTGATCTATCTTCTCCTCAACCTCTGCAAGCTGAGACAAAGCTCTAGATAGAGCAGTGTGGTCCTCAGAGTTACCTAACATGGCAGCACTTTTAGCAAAGGCAGCTGTGTTGGCTGAAAGCTCTGAAATACAGGAGTAATGTTCAGTACAATGCAGTTAATTTGTTATATTACTCTGAAGCGTCGATCAGTGGAGCAGAGACCTCTCGCCTACTTCAATCCTAACTTCACCAACTGGAAAATATAAGCTCTATTTCCTAAAGGTATGATAAAATACACAAACAGATCACAATGAAACCACATTTAGTAGAAGAAATCCTGCACAAAAAAACTCTCCATCAGTGTTTTGCTGAGCCTGTTAATGGCATGCTTGGTAGGTACATCAGAAGACAGGGAAAAAACTGTCACTTTGGTATTATCCAGCTGCCTAGTTCAGAGAAAATACAAGGCCACAAAATAAAAGCCAAGTCACCTATGGAGCAAATTCAAAACAATTTTAAGAAGTCTACAGCACAGTTGTTCCATGCAGTTCACAGTGGGAAAACAACCTGAACCATTTCAAAAAACCACCACCCCCATGAATGGAATTTATTTTTGTTGGACTGTTTTATTGACTAACATACCTTTAACTGTGCATACGGTAATGTATTGCCATATTCCAACATGAATTAAAAGAAAAAAACCCACCAACCACCACCACATACCAGCATGGCTGGCATCTAAGAAGGTAAAGTTTTTAGCCTGTTTATTAACAAATACTAAGGCAATTGTCTCCTCAAGTCCCATATAAGTCATCCTGTACAGAGTTAAGTCCTGTGAAGGATCTTTGAACAAATGTTTAATCCAAATTACTTCTGGATTAGAAGTGCAGGTTTGTTTGCAACCGTACTGCTTCTGCAACCATCAGAACACCAGAAATATCTGTAGAAGGAAAATGTCTTCAGATATTTAAAACTCTTACAATTTAAACACAACTCCCTAAAAAAAAAAAAAAATTAAACACTTCTTCAAATCTATGAGTAGGTGTCAAATCAACAGTAAACAAACACTTTGATTTTCCATTACTTCTTAAAATACTCTTTAGGTGAGAGGACATCTGGCCAAAGACTTTTTACTACTGAGAGTAATTCCTGATAGAGTTATGAGAAAGCAACTTATGACACTTGCACATACTTCTGAAAGTGTAAAGCTGAAAGGTGACCCTGTATTTTAACATAACACAGTAGTGTCAGAAAGTATATTTATGGTCTTCCTTGAACTACAAATCAAAGTTTTAGAGGTTTTTGGTTTTAGTTTTTAAGTCATCTGATGGAAAGCATTTTTTGACAAAACAGCAGCACAAGTGGTTCAGATATAAACTTAAAAGCTTTGCTTCTCTCTAAAATAAGTAAGCCAAAAGCTGATATTCTAAGACTACTTATCTTTCCAGAAAATTTACCTTAGCAGTAGCTTGTTGATGTATCATTATGTGAACCAAATTAAGAATAGTAAATTCCTGTTTAAAAGCTTAAACTCAGTTAACAGAGTAATACTGAACCAAAAGATGTTTAAATGGATTTATGCAGCCACTTTTTGTTCAAAAGGAAATGACTCTTGCCATGAGACCTAAGAGATACATTTATGGATGTCTACTGTAGTAGAATAACTTGCTAGGTATGGTATGGAATCTCTGAAAAAAAAAGCTAAATCAATATAGTAACTTCAGGAATGACAGATACTGTGGTCAAAATTCAGATTAGAAAGAGGTATACAAAAATGATAGAGCAGTTTAAACTAAAAGGTACAATTACAAGATTTTTGTATCAAAATACACCGTATAACTCTACTAATTAGCTAAGAGCTCTGACATACTGAGCTCTTGTTTCATCACTATTTCCTAAAGTTCTAAGCACTTCAGTTCAGGCAGACACATAAAAGTAAAGTTACCTTTCCTGTGGCAGACTAATGCTTCAACACTGGCATGAAGTTTCCTAAGTTGCTGATCAAGATTTTCAAATTGCTGCTGTTTTTCTTCAAACCACTGACAAAAGATGAAAGAGTCAAGCATTACAAATTAGATTACCAACAACATTTCTGGTTTTAAAGAAGCAAATTATCCACGTACTGCCAGGGTGGTCAACTGATGCAACTAAGAATTCAAGCCAATAAACAAATTAATAACCCATTTTCTACTTCTACAGCTTTAAAATGCAATTGTTGAGGCTCATTAATTCGTTTCATTATTCAAGCCGAAAAAATCAGCTCTTACTGCATCCGATTCATTCATCTTGATTGTCATTTTGTTGACAGCGTCGGCAGCCTTGTTCACCATCCTCAATATTCCTGCTCCACTCAGAGCCTGGGTATTAACTGCTCTCGGCAGCTGGAATTGAATGACAAATAAGGGCAAACAGACTGGTTAAAAGGATAGAGGTTTAACTGGGCACAAGGGGGAAAGAAAAGGATATAGCGTTTTCTTTACTCCTGTGTGTTTCAATATACTGGAATCTAATTTCTCAGATTTACTACTTTTACATTCTCAGGAGGAAAACTTAAAAATATAGACTATTTACTTTTCTTCTACATCTTTACATTTAAATGGAACAAACAACCCACTTGTCCAAAGTTATTATGAACTAGCCAAAGGTCCTAACTAGCCACCTATACACTATAGAGAACAAACTGCCACTATAGGAACAGAAAAGCTTAGATTTAAAACAAATTAGACAGAAGAAATTCTGTAAAACATTTAATTGTACTGCAAAATTTGCACTGTGTGCTGATTATAAAAGGCTGATGTCTTTTTGCTTTTCAATATAGGCCAGATTTCAAAACATACCTCAAGTGTATCAAGAGAACTGTTACTCAGAAATTCTCAGGAGTAAATTAACAAACTTTAAATTTAATTGATATTATTACTCAGGCTAGTCTGAGTATGCCATACAAGGTGGCCTCTATGTCAGACCATTTACCCTTCATGTGATGCTTTGTCTGTCATCAGCATTGACAAATCCAGTGTAAGCTATCTATCAATGATGCTTTTGTCAGTAGCAAGGTCTCTGTGACTTATTAGTATAACTAAGATATTGACATTGGTCAAAAGACAGTTCAGTATTACAGTGAATCCACTATGCGCATTTATAAAGAGATGTTATGTATCTGTAACAATATATTTAATATTGTGAAAGGTGCCAGAACAGTAACACAGGTGACTGAAGTCCTCTATTTAGAAAACATCTAGCCTGGCCAGCAGCATTGCTAGCGTTTTCACATTATCCTACCAATACACCTCAAGGTGGACTTCCAGAGGCAAAAGAGCTGCTTTCAAGACAGTTTAATTCTTGATCTTATTTAACAATCAGTAACATAAATTATGCATTTTCAACGTGTACAACAAGCTTCACTCAGAACTGGACAGACCAACTCACTGAACAGCAAATAGCTTTTGGTCACTACCACTCTGAAGTTTTATCAGAGGCAGAGGCACACCTTTACCTAAGCAGCCTCTGCCGTTCTGTCCCATGAAGAGTACAATCCAATTTGATTGCATGTGAATTTAGGGGGTCAGGTCTTGATATAAAGAGAACATATTGCTTTGTAGGTTACCATATCTAGAAACAAATAGAAGAACTTAAAAGAACTTAAATACCTCAGAACTTTCCAAGAACTGTCTTAAATCTGGATCCTGTAACAAGGTTGGGTGTTTTACTGTTCGTTGTAGATACCTATGGTTTTAAATATTAAAATATTAGATAAGAAAACAGACGTAATGTGTCTGACAACATTGGAAAGTGTCCTTCATCTAAAGAATGGACACAATGCAGCACACAACCTCCCTCATTGTCTAACAGGGCTTGAACACTTTAAAAGCCACCTCTAAAGGGTTAGGTGATAGTTCAATCTCCGTGCCCCTTCAATCCTTTGCCTCTCTGCTGACTCTTCAAACCATATTTATGCATTCTGTCACCTTCCGCGAACAAACACATAGGCTAAGTCCTACACAGACTTACAAGCTAGGACCACTAAGCTGCCAAAACACTCACTGAAGCCTTACTCCAGTAAGGCTGCCACAAAATGTGGAACTTCTCACTGAAGTAATGCAGCCCCGGGCACTCCAGACGACAGCGTAACACACCAAAGTTGTGGGCAGTGGTTTCCCATATAGTTAGTTTACACCAAAAATGCCTTAAGGTGGGACTTGCCATAACTGTATGTCGCACAGCAGTAAAATATTATACTTTGTATTTTCAACAGCTGAGTGAAGTCCTCCTCCTCTAGTAACAGCAAATTCATACCAGAAAAAAAAAATAGCTTGCTTATACACTCTTGTACAGTGCAGCAGACAGATTTTCTGTTACAGATAATTCTGGCTGACTTATTTCAGAATTAAAGGAAATCTTGGAGAAGTGAGCTGATTATGTTTTAGGTATGAATTATTTATCTGCTGGCTAGACTAAAGCCTTCAACCCCTATTAGTTCTAAAGGATTCATCCAACAAAAAAAAAAAAAGCAACTCTTTTCCTTTGCAACTTTTCTGCAGTTCTGCTTAGATCTAAAAACTGTTGACTGAACAAATATGGGTCAAAGAGAGGAATTTCAACAGAATTTTCCCCCTAAAAATCCTGCAAGTTTGTCACAATTAACGTTACGTATTAACAGAGTCTTATGTTTACATGAATGCTTTATAGCAATTTAGTACCTCAAAAGATGACGAAGATATAAGAAAGTATGTGTTATTGCCAATTAACATGCAATGACAGAACATTAACAGCAGCACAGTCTACTTTCTGCAAAGCTTTAGTTTTGCTCATGTCTCAGCTGCAAAATACCAGACCAGCCCTGTTATATTCACAAATTGCTTAGAATGTGTCCTATAAATTGATGTGGGCTGGGACTTTTAACTGAAAGTCCGAGTATATTGATATTGTAAAGGTAATGTGTTTTTTCCATGAAATGGAACTATTTTGTACATTAGATTAATCAACGTTTCCTTGCTTGTTCTATACCTGGTAGCAAGTACATGTTAAAGTTCATGTGGCAAGCAACCAAAGAGATTCTTCTTTAGAAGAACAGATTCTTTCTGTTAGAAAGGTCTTTCAACATACAAACTAAAACCTTTGACTTTTGTTTATTTTCTAGTGTAACTGAAACTATTATATGGTGTGTTGTTCTCCTATGATGAAACTGCATCACAGCAATGGGCATAGTATAAAATCATAGCAAAATTAAGGCTGTATACTTGTCAAAGTTCTGGTAGTTACTTTCTGAAGGTTTTACTAGCTGTATCAACAGGGGAAAATGATGCAGTGTATCAGTGACAGCATCCTTCCATCGCAAACGTATCTGAAGGTATTAGTTGTATACCAGAGTAAGTGCCCTGGTTTTCGCTAGGATAGGGTTATTTTATTTCTTAGTAGCGAGAAAGCACTGTGTTTCAGTTTCAGTGGGGATTGTTATGAGAAGAAGGTTGATAAGGTACAAGGCCAGAGTCAAGTAGTTTGCAAGACCAGAGGACTGGGGGGGGCAAGAAAAGTGTAGTAGTTAGTAAAACCCAGAACTGACAGCTGGATATGCCAGTAAAATATTCCATATTCAATTCCATCATGTTTATTATATTAACTGGGGCTGAACGGAAAGCGGGGCGGGATTCTCTCGGGAATCGCTCGGGCTCACTTTTCCGGGATTGCGATTTCGGTTTCGGGGTTCCTTTTCACTCCTCTGGGATTGTTATCAGCGGGTGGTGAGCAACTGTACTCCGCATCACTCATAATGTACATAGTTGTTATAATAATAATTATTATTACTATTGCTATTTTAACTTTATTTTACTCTAATTACTACATTGTTTTTACCTCAACCTGCAAGTCTCCTCACCTTTACCCCTCCAATTCTCTCCCCGATTCCCTGGGTGGAGGGAAAGGGGGTTGTGAGTGGCTGTGTCTTGTTTGGCTGCTGGCTAAGTTAAACTATCACAGTGAGGGTGATAGAGATACAATATTTCTTATGCCAAAATTCTGCTAGTCACATCAGTGTACTGTAAGTTATCATAAGGCCATTTTACTTTCAAGTGACTAAGGGTCTCCTTCATCCATCTCCCTGCCCAACAGCTGAATTTCTATGGAACAAATATGCTGAAGCGCCTGAATTCCTTAAACCCAAAATGCCTTAGTAAGCTAATAGGGTTTTACTTACTGGACCTCTGAAATCTCAATTTTTAAGCACCAACCAGTTTGAAAGAGTTAGTTATAATCCTCCCTATGAATAAGGCTACACTTTCCATTGTTAATGGGAATGATTCAATTTCTACACAAAAATTTGGCAGCTGCATAGAGCCTCCATAATCCATCTAAGTACAGATGGGCCAGACCGCAACTGCAGAGCCCATGTAGTATATTACAAGTCATTCTGAGTTTAATCAAATTTTAGCTGTATACATACATTACCTTTCTAGAGCTGCTCTTCTTTTCTCTACAAATTCAGTAGATGAAGAATCTTCCTTGCCTACTTTAACCTTGGTCATGCCTTTGAAGAAAATGGCACCATAAAGATATTTTATCATGAAAAATTATTAACATAACCAATGTGATTATAAGATAAAGCTCAATTAAAGTTTAGGTATTTAAGTCAAATTACAATGAAAAACACTACACAAGAACAGGAAAAACATTAACATTGCAGGCTGCACGGTTTTGTGGAAGCAGCTCTGAAATATGCAATTTCATGTAACTAGAAGTCAAAACTAGTTTAATTTGCATTTATGAAGATAATCTAAATGAAGATCAGAGTCTTAATGGCCATTCATATTCAGAAGAAGAAAACAGTTAAACAAATAAATAAATAAAGCAGAATAGGAAAAAAAATTCTGAGGTTATAAGCCTATTTACTGGTAAGCTCATTACCAGCAAGGTTTTTATTTTGGTTTGTTTTTTTTTTTTCCCCCCTAAGTTCCAAAACTAACAGTTTTTAGTCAACTAAGGGAAACTAACCAGCTCTGCAAATCCTGAAGCACACGAACAACTACAAACTGAATGGAGAATAAAATTAGCAGAATAAAATATATGCACCTTTACTCTGCTGTATGTCACTTCCTCTGCCCAAGTCAAGAGCAGCCAAAAAACTATGAAAGGTGGAATCGATGCATGGTTGTATGGGAAATATATTCAACCTCAGCAACAGAAGACCTCTAAAACTGTAAGACTGAGGTCAATATTTTTCATGATAACAACCCTAAACTCAGGGATTTTAGGAACCCAAGTCCTACCACGAACCCCGTGAACATTCATAATTATTCTTATTCCCTAAAACACAGGAGAGATATGTCATGATAAAGTCCAAACATTTTATTTCTACCTGTAGTGTATTTCTGCTCTGTTAATTCTGTGCTTCTCCAGCTAGAAATTCTAAATGTGAGATTCTGAATATGTACTCTGTGACCTGCCAGGTCAACACTTCCCAAAGTTGTTCCTCACCCGATCTCCCTTCTGGCTTTAGAAGTTTCACACAGTAACCCACGGAGGGCACAAACAGCATCCTTACAGGAACAAGGAGGGACCCTTAACCTTTCTGTGAAGCCTTAGTTTTTCCCTTGTCTGTAACATGATGAAAATAAATGCAATTGGCATTTTTTTCAACGGAATACTACACAGAGTAGCTTAACTGTCAATCCATAAATTTCTCTGTAAAATTGATTATGTCTAAGTACAAGGATTAAAGCATTCAAAGAAAAGTGAGGCAATTCACATGCCTCATCTTTTTGCATTAGAGTATTACTATTCAATAACATTTCACTGCAGAAAGCATAAAATCCTGCAGTTTAATACAAAAGTTCTTTCACATTTGATAGTAACACAAGTTCACAGTGAAAAAATTGCATATGTAATCAAAGGCTCAATATGAGGAATTTCTAACTTGTGATACTGACAGTTATTTCCAGCTATCATGTCAGGTTTCTTTCTCTGCTAATATAAGTTTACTTAAATGCAAGTGTAAAGACAGCTTCTGTAGCCCAAGCACTCTAATCCTACACAGGAAAGGATCCATGGCTTACAAGATTGTTTTCTTAAAAACAGAAAACATTATTTTCCAACACACATATGTAAGTAGTGAGGCAGTCTGGATGAACGTCCAACTCCAGTTCAGCACTGATTTGGTTTTATCCTGTTCAGTCAGTAATTGACCACGCGAATTTGTGGCTAAGGTCTGAAGCGCCAGTCCCTCCCACCCATCACCAAAATAAAGCTGGACCTTAAAACTCCAGGCACTAACAATGTAGCAGAATTAACAGACAAGGACTTTTGTACAATACACACTGCATAACACTGGATGTATGATATTTCATATTAAGATTTTAAAAATAAACACGCATGATGTAAACACAATATGTCATCTTACTTACGGCTGTTTTGCCAGCTCTCTGCTTTAAGATACCTCATTTTAAATCAGCCTATAATCCCTTCTTTCCTCCATAGTTAGATATCTATGGACTACATATTTTTGGATAAAACTAAATACCACCTGTGCAATGAAGTTCAAGTTTAAAGCAGGACTTTCATGCTCTTCGGAAAATGTCCTAGAGAGTTTGTGAGTTTTCCCAACTTATCTGTAGCTTAACGAAGTCTACACAAGGATCTCAAGTGGCAGCCAGTGCTTGCTTACACTGTAGTAAGTCCCAGCATTTTACACCGTTCCAGATGTATCAATATTTATCTGGGTTCTGTTCAAGTGGTACCTCAAATCCAGTCCAACCTTTGTCTTACAGATGAATTTGACTGTGATGCAAGGACTACATTTCCATGCAATTGCACACCGTCATAAATGCCTTAAATATTTTATCATCCAAAGGATGTGACTAGAAGCTTCATTCCATCTTTATAAGCCCTGTTAGCATTTGTAATGAAACTTATTTTTGTAATACGAAAAATTGGTTATTACAGAATCATACATTACTTTCAAGAACTACTAAATATTCAGATCAAATTTTCAAGCTTACAGACTGAAAAATGCAATGCTTTTCCACAGAACTCAAAGCATGATTTTCCCAGGCTTTCTGCTGCTACATCTACTCAGTCTGCCTATTCTTACTTCTGTGAAAAGCTGGTCCTCTGATTAGCTTTACATACCAACTACTGAAAAAACAAGTCCTGCCATTTCCTACATATCAAACAGAATTCTAGAGTCCAATCACTTATTTATACAAGTAAGTCAAAAGACTTCAACAGGTTTTACTCTTTTAAATATTTAATTATTTTGGGAAAACCTCTACTACTTAGAGCTCATGAAACTGAAGTTGATTCAATGCATCAGGCATGTTTCTTAGTTCATGAAGAAAGGATCTGATCCTTCGAAGCATTCATGAAGATTATCATCACTCAAAAGTGTTTTCTGAATTAGAACTTTGAAGAATTAACTAGAGGTTTTAGCGCTCACCATGACAAAAAGAAACAGACTGAAGCATTAGAGAGGTAGAGGATGTATGAAGCTCTGTATACTGCAGGCAACTGATAACAGCGCAGTTAAAAATAAACCTTCATTTAACATCTTTGTTTTAATAGACTAATCAGCTCTTCAAGGGCAACAGTGAAGAAAGAATGATAGATAAGAAACAGAAGGCCATGTATTAAGGCAAACGTCCTTCTTATTATCAACAGTGGTCTGAGTTAGGAAGAGGCCAGTACATATCTTTCCAATCTAACATGAACTTTTTTAAAATACAGAATAGGAAGAATATTTAATAGTTTGGACATCCTGATAAGTAGTAAGTGATATCTGTGCAGAAAAATATTCATTGGGCAAGCTCAACGGGTATTAAAATACTTTATTTGTATTACAGTAAATGACATGCTTAAATCCAACCTTACAGGAACTACACTTACCTACAATACTTTTTTCTGGAGCTGGAGGCACAATGTAACCAATATGCATGTACTTTGTTGCTAACTTGCTGTGCAAGCCAAGAAAATCACTGAATCTTCTTTTAACAAAGAATTCATTTTTGTGGAACATAGAAAGTGAAGTCTTAAAAGAAAAAAAATTGTTATGAATTACTGATCCATCTACTCAGCTATGATACAGTTATCTGCAAATATTGTTGCACTAGTTACCTTTGTTGTTACTCTGTATGCCATATAAGCATTCATGCCATCTCCTGCAAAAAAATTAAGATACTTATCCTAGGGCAAGTTATTTTAATACCTTCACACACTTTTTATTCCAAAATACATAATAAATAGCTTTCCATTTAGATACTAAAAAATCCAAAGATAACTGAATAAGAAATCATGCTAAAATCTCAGAACGGTCTTTGAGGGATAAGACACTCTACCATCTGACTTAAAAAGCTCAAGGAACTTACCAACTTTCTCTGGGTCTGATACATTGATCTCTATATCAAACAAATCTCCATTTGCTTCCTCTTCAATCTAGGAGAAAGATATGCCATATTTAACATACATGTGTTCATATTATGTATGGTTACAAGGATAAAGGTATGGAGGAAGAAGGAGGAAAAGTCATTATGCTTGTATAAGTAAAAAACCCTTCCAGACCCATCATCCAGTGTCAAGTGAATGTAATTTCTAACACTGATTGTCACTGCAATGGAATTAATGTGGTGAACTTGGCAGTGTTAGGTTTACAGTTGGACTTGATGACCTTAGAGGTCTTTTGCAACCTAAATGATTTTATGATTTTTTAATTTTAAGCCTTCTTGCAAAAGCTTTTAGCATGGCAGCCTCTTTTCTGAACTTGTTGGCTTCAAAATTTTTAGTAAAAATTTATTTCAGGGGTATGCTCATTGTATCTCTTCCAATGCCAGCAGATAACTATGGTTCAAAAACCACTCCAATTTGCAATGTTTCTGTATGCCTCTAATAAAATATTCCTCTCTTCAGATATTCCTTTTCATTAATGTTATCTGTAGCAGAAGAGCTTGGGAAGGGAAAAGTAAAAGAGACTTTTCTGATACTTGCCTGAGCTCTAATCATGCAGAATTTCATTATCTTTCATGTAATATACATAACTTTGATAAAAACAGAGATCTTAAGAAACACCATGGCAGAAGGGACAGTGTACCAGGGCTGAAGGTAGAAAAAATCATAATAAAATGCCATCTTGTGGTATCTGGGGAAGCAGCCATCACTGAGTCCCAGGTAAGTCTTGTTTGCAAATTCTTTTAGGAGAAGCACTGTCTAGCAAGACAACACTCCAGAATGAATGGTATTTGGAACACCAAATGTAAATAGCAATGTTAAAACTACCATTAGCCTTGGCTGTTTGTTAGCCATCAGGACAATGCTAACGACTGCTTCCTCCATTTCCTCACTAACAACAGCTTCAGAAATCCAAGTCAAAACTCATAACACGCTAGGAAGAGGAATTATACATCATCAACGTTTCTCCTGTATGAAGCTCGTGGCTTGCTCCTATATACATTTTTACAATACCTATTCTGAAGGAATGACCTTAGAGATCTTATTCCTCTCACTACAGATCCCAAAACAATCACCTAAGTACTGAATTGTTATTAATACTAAACTTCACATGCAACACAAACAGAATAGGTTTTATTTTACATGCTTCCCCTTAGCAAAGGATGGTCCTGTGAGTCAACATTCAGGAACTGTCATTTTAAAAGAAGGAAAAACTTCAAAAACAAACAAGACATTTCCATAATTTAGAAGTTCACTGCGTACCTCTTCTCTGGATCTGTCAAAAATCACAGGGGCTGTTACGCTTTTTGATTCCATTCTGGGAGCTACTAAGGTAGTAGGTGTTACAGGAGTGATTGCAGGAGTAGGCTCTGGCGAAAGTATTGGATCCCTCTCTGGACTGTCTAGTGAAACTTCTTCTGTTGCTTCTAGACAAATATTTTGAGTTAGGAAAGAAGATTTTGTGCAACAGAGATGGATATGCATCACACAGATAACAAATGCACACTAAAAATGAAAATATACAAGTTTAATCAATTTAATAAATAGCATTAATTTGTGCCTAGTAACTTCTTCCAATACACAGCTAAAACTAATGTGACATTGGAGCTTCTAGTGAATAACGGGTTAAAGTAAGATTAATACTGCAATTTTTTTTCAAAATATACTATTAGGTAGAGTCTTTTAAAGTAGTTGCAATTGATAAGTCATCTATTTCTGCATGGGATTTTGTGAAAACTTTTTTTTTTTGCCACATAAGCAGGTCTTTTTCAGCACTTGTACCAATTTTAATTTTTGCACTCTGAACAACAGCTGATAGTCTAGTCATACAGGCTGATAACTGAGCAGACCAAGCCATATCTTAAATGAAGTTACGAAACCATAATATACCCCTGCCACTGCCAAAAGCCCACAACCTGTAAAACAGAAATATTAGCAGGTGAGACATTCTGATTAGTAAGACTATCTTTAGTCTCTAGCTATCTTCAGTCTCTTTATGGCTTAAAACAGTTTACCAGAAACTGAATACTTCCTTCAGACTATAGACAGTTCATCTACCTTAAAAGAGGATGTAAATCTCTGCTCTACAAACCCTGCATGCTTTCCTCCACTAACTGTTTTTGATCACTGGTAAACTACACACTTCCTGGGTATAGAGAAGTTCCTGTTCTAGTTTAAATAACTAATGCTGTGGTTCTTACTAAATGTGCACTTTCAAGAATTCTAGTTCCTTAAAAGGTTATACTGACCACAGAACAGTCATTTGATACCAAAATTGACTTCCTAACTGATCTCAAGTTTTGTTATAAACTAGACTTCCTGTGGCAAGCAGTTTAACAAGCAGGTAAAAAGGGCACTAAATCCAGATCCACTCCGAGTTATACAGTTACCAAAAAGGTATTTTTCCTATGCAATTTGGAAGAGCTGTGCTTGTAAGTTTAGTCTATGTGAACCACTCAATTTTCAAAAGAAAATAAGCTATCTTCCCTCCAACCCTTTTAAAGCCCGGCACATATAATTAATATAACTAGTCTTTACTTAACAGTTAAGAAAAGTGGAGTTTTAAAGAACAACCCTACTTTAAAATTTGTGAAATAGTAATATTGCATGTAGAAAAACCAAACAGTATCTTTTTCATCCCCTGTAGGATTGTTTGCTTCTCCAGAACAGCTTGTAATCTACTAGCAACATAAAAATAGAACTGGAAATAGCATCCAATAAACCACATCATTTATTACTGTAAAAAGTAATATTATGATCTTTCATAATCAATATATCAAAACCACTCAGCTTTATCCCTGCTGCCACTTAGAGATATTCTGCTAGTCAATTCTGTTTCCCATTCTTCTGGTACACTTTTTTGTCAATCTTTGATGTTTTTCATAAATAAACAAATCCACACTTCTGTATTTCAGAGATGAAGCTCAAAATAAATTAAAAAAAAATACCTTCAAGGTCACTATGCCTTAACCTGGTTTGAAGCAGATGCTCGTTCTGGCTTGAGTATATCACAGAATTGCTGAGCCTGGAAAGGACCTCTGCAGATTATCTAGTCTAACCCCTCTGCTCAAGCAGGGTCAGCTAGAGCAAGCTGTTCTGGACCACATCCTGATGGGTTTGGAGCATCATCAAGAATGGAGAATTCAGCTCCTCCTTGTACAACCTGTGCCAGAACCTGACCACCCTTACCATTAAAAAAAAAACCAAAACCAAAACTATGTTTTTTTCTTATGTTTTACCTTTATTTCAATGTGCACCAATTGCCTCTTGTCCTGTCAGTGCGCACCACTCCCACCTCTTCTCCATTCCCTCCCATCAGCTAGTTATACACATTGTACGACTTCTCCCAAGCCTCCTCTGCTGCAGGCTGAACAGCCCCAGCTCTCTGCAGTCTCTACTCACATGTCGTATGCTTCATGCCCTTAATTATCTTCATGGCCCTGCACTAGACTCACTCCAGTCTGTCCATGGCTCTCTTGTATTGGGTAGCTCAGATGTGGACTCAGCACTCAAGGTGTGGCCACACCAGGGCTGAACAGAAGGGAGTGATCACTTCCTTCAACTCGTTAGCAATGCTCTTCCTAATTTTAAATTACAAGATTTTCATCGTACTTCCAAACTAAATCTAAAAACAAGCACTTTTTTATATTATCTATTTTTAGTATGAACAAAGATTATCTAAAAGGTTTATTTGAAAATATTTATTTTCCCACTATTGCTTATTCTTACTACTACATGTTTCTGAAGAATCCTGCCGATGCTTCCTGCCCTCAAATGACACAGGAAGGATACTCCATCTTAAACCAACAGAGAACTTTAATCCAAAACCTCACATCAGGTGGGAAGTCATGCTTTTGCAACTGAGGCAATTGCAAAAGCCACTTTTGAATTGGTAGAATAACAACATTTAAGCATGGAAAAGAGATAGTTCTCTCCTTTGGTGGCTAAAAGCATTCAACATATAGGTTATATGTTATATAAATGACTATTTCACAGAAACATTTATCAGAAAAAAAATATACATACATATGTAACATAGTATGTTATATGTATATAACATGATATAATATTTAAAAAAATTATAAAATAAAGCCATTCCACTTCAACTCTTGCTTTTTCTGTCACCAGCTATATTCTAGCACATATGTTCGGGAAACAAACCATTAATCACCACTAAGTACTTCTCTGTACCCTCCAATTTGAGACAATCTTATAAAACAAGTCATGAAACAATTCAAAGCATACAGATTTCTCACTTTCACTAGCTGAGAAAACATTCCTGTTCCTGTAAAAGTATGACTTCCCAAAAAAAGTGTGAATTCAAAATAACAAAGCAGCACTGCTATCAGATGAGACAGAAGCACACCCCTCTTGTTCAGACTTGTATCCACAGACCCATTTGTACCATGAACTGATCTAGGTTGTATATCACACGAAATCCAGCCCGGATTAGCCCCCTGCTACTGTCTGGCAGACAGCTGAAGATACTGCTAAGCTGGTGCATTATTTCTGCAAAAGAGCAAGCTGCAGGAACAAGTAGTTGGAAAGGCAATGAGGTTTCCTTCCAGCAAGACCAGCAACATTAGAATTCATCCACACCAGTATTTCTAAAGCTGTGCAATCCCAGGTTGGTTGGGCATGAGCAAATTTTTAAAGGTGCTGCTGTCTAAGCCCTTCTTTTCTATTTTCCTGGAGGAACCTACACACAAAAAATGGTATCTGTTTGTGTGATAGCAGTAGGTCAGTTCTTCTAGGAAGGAGAACAGAGAATTTATGCCACTTTCCCTCCTGTTACTTCCCACCCCCAAATTTGCATGCATCTCGGATATTATGCAAATCTAGAAGAGTGAAATGGAAAAGGTAGTGGAAGGGGGTGAGGGAACAGAGCAGGACAGAGACAAAGATGTTGTGCTTTTTGTTTAAAACACTAGTATTAAAAAATTCTGAAGGGAAAAAGAAGTATTAGGTCTATATAACAACATCAGGTGCTAACTTTCTAGTTATTTTTTCCCCTCAGAAAAAGTCTTTCAGTAGTATTTAAGCTGAAGTTCTGATGAACTCTGACATTTATGCTTCTTATATACATTCTTTCACTTTGAGAAATCTGATGACATGGTCTAGATTAAAAAGTTTCATGGACAATTCTTCTGTTTTGTGGGTTTTTTTCCCATGGAAAGATGAATTTGGTAGATTACAGAGTAGAAACTGTCGCTTTCAGAAACTTTTGCTTGATTTATTAATTTTAGATTTTCCCCTGAAAACTTAGGTACTAAGTCATGGCTTTGGGGGGGGGGGGGTGTTTTGTTTTGGTCTAAATATTCTGAATTTACATGAAAAATGAAATCTAGATGTCTTGTTTTCCTGGGAAGTTCTTAAAAGCATAAGCATTCCATACATAAAAAGAGGCAACTGCTCTACCCAACTCTTCCCAGAGAACATTGGGATCCAATACTCACAACAGCTATGGCAGTTATCAGCACATATTAAGCACTCCCACCAATCTAATGCTGCAAGACTTCTAAATATGAATACCTACTTTACTATCCATAAACAGTCGTTGTTATGAACCACTATCAAGATGCTTAGCTCCAAAAGAACATGAAAATATCTCATCCTGCTTCACAAGACAACTATTTATGCTTAATTAATATACTACAGCCAACTACACCAAGTTTTTATCAGCACTCAATCTCAGCATTACACAGCTCCTGTTTCTTTACTTTTCACCACCGATATTTGTCAAACGTCAGCTTAGAAAGTGCAAGTTTGCAATTCTTCACTAGCAGCTCTCTCCAGCTGAGTAAGTTATTTTTACTGGTCACACTTCTAAATGTCATACCTCTCAAATTCTGACACAGCTCAAGTTTTTAAATTGGCTTATTATCTTTAAAACTTTGCTCAGGTGATCACATAAACATGCCAGTAAACTGAAGTAGAAACTGTTGTCCAGAACAGAGGGTGAATTATTAAAAAAACCACGTGCCCAGGTGTAGCAGTATTTGAGACAGATATCCTGAACTGACTGTGAGAATGATTATACCTGAGTCATAGCTGATGACCCTTACTGTTATACCAGGAGTACTAAGAATAAGCTTAATGAGAACTGAAGTAGTTTTAATGGAACAGTCAGCTACTAATAAGGTCGCCTTCTGACTTCAGAACTGTAGGTTCACGTACTTTTGTGCATTTGTATCTTGCAGAAGAGACCTAGAACTGAAAAACCAGCATCTAAAAAGCAGCAATGCATCTGCACTGAATTCTTCTGATTAAGACACATCTCATGACAACAACCTGATATACACCATCAGCTAGTAAATTTGTTGTTCAGATAGGCTTCAAGTACATGTCTTCTACACAGAATTAGCACCTCTTTTTCTGCATCAACTCCCAGTGAAAAAAGCCTAAGACAAATCTATCATGACCTGAAGAAAAATAAATCAAAAACCCAGCAAAACCAAACACTACCCCTCTCCAACGCATTGACTTTCCCCAAGGACACAATAGCTAGGTATCTGCCTAAGACAATCCATCCCCAAACACTTTTCAGAGCTGAAAAAAACAAAAAGAACATCAGATGCAACCTTTTACTAGACTAGAGGAAAGGAAAAAATTGAAGTTTTCCATTTTTCCAAAAATGGCAACAGAACACATAGAACTTCACACTGTGAAGCACTACAAGCACTAGAGGCAGAAGGCACAGACATCTATGTCCTGCACAGGCAGTCCACGGCAAGTTTCTGCAGCTCTATACAGAACTTCAGGTCAACATTTTGGAAAACTAATTCAGCATCCAGCTCTTCACTCTACAGCAGAAGCTTATGGACAGCTAGATTTTAAGACACACCTCAAAGCCCCTCAGGATACTCATAACGTTACCTGATTTTGAGCACTGACCATTATGATCTCCACTTGTAGGAGGTAGGATAAAGTAATCTGTTCTTGACCAAATAATCAACATACTTTTATTCTAAGGGTGAAAGTGCTTAAGAGGGTTTAACTAGACTGGGTTGGTTTTTTTCATAGAACCAAGAACCACAACACTAATGAATGCAGCAGCCAAATTTACTGGTCTCCAATGACAGATGGAAAACTCATTTTCTTCCACCTTTGAAACCCAGTTTTAGTAGTTCACCCAAAGCACTTACAAGTCATCAGAGACAAGGTAATCAATATCCAAAACATATTATTGCATATACTATCCTGTAACTGCCACAGAAACACAATAGCAAAGAGGGGCTGCAGATGGGCCTTTGGTCCAGCGCACCTCCTACCTCTCCCTGCTCTTGGCGTCCACCTCTGCTCTGGCATTGAGTGTCTCTGGGGTCTCCATTCGGTCACACTTGCCCTCAACTTTTCTGCTCCAGAGTGGAGTCCTCCATGGATACATGTGGGTCTCTGCTCCGCCGCTGAACTACCATGGCCTGCAGGGACCTCATTTACCTTCTCCTACTCCATGGGTGTTGAACTGGGTGTCTGAGGTTCTCTGTCCTCCCCCTCCTCCTCCTTCCTCCTGGCAATGAAGCTCTCTCTCTGTTTAGGCCAATGGTTGTCGTTTGTTCAGGTCAGTGGCCTCTCCTCCAGGTTCTCTCCACCTTCTTTTCAGGACAGTCCTTCCCCTCACCAATATGGATTTGCAGAGGCATTTCTCTATTGCTAATTAGCTCAGCCTGGGCTGGGGGGGTATGCCTTGGAGCCAGGGGAGCTTCGCAAAGCTTCTCACAGCGTAGCCCCTCTCCCCACTACCAAAAATATGGCCCCTCCAACCAAACCCAACACAATAGCAAAAGCCATTTATGAAGTCTACAATAGCTAGAGACAAACCATCACATTTTTTACAAATAAGTCTGCAAAACTACAATCGTTTATGCCCCCAAAGAGTCCGAGTCTCTCCTTTCATGAACCATCCACAGAATTTCCTTGACCTGGATTTTATAGTGTCTAATAATTCATCATGAAGGAAAAACATAAGTTAGAAATCTTTGTGAGGTGGGTTGGCCCTGGCTAGAGGCCGGATGCCCACCAAAGCCCACTCTATCACTCCCCCTCCTCAAATGGGCAGGGGGCAAAAAAAATAACGAAAAGCTAGTGGGTGGAGATAAGGACGGAGAGAGATCACTCACCAGTTACTGGCACGGGCAGAACAGACTCGACTTGGGGAAAAAAAACAAATTTACTTTATTACCAATCAAAATCAGAGGATAGTGAGAAGAAAAAAACAAATCTTAAAACACCTCCCCTATCCCTCCCTTCTTCCCGGGCTTAACTTCTCTCCCGATTTCCACCTCCTCCTCCCAGCAGCACAGGGGAACAGGGAATGGGGTTGGGGTCAGTCCATCACGCGTTGTTTCTGCCTCTCCTTCCTCCTCAGGGGGAGGACTCCTTCCCCTGCACCAGTGTGGGGTCCCTCTCACGGGAGACAGTCCTCCACCATCTTCTCCAACGTGAGTCCTTCCCATGACTGACAGCTCTTCACGAACTGCTTTAGCATGGGTCCATTCCATGGGGTGCAGTCCTTCAGGAACAGACTGCTCCAGCGTGGGTCCCCCACAGGGTCACAAGTCCTGCCAGCAAACCTGCTCCAGCGTGGGCTCCTCTCTCCACGGGCTACAGGTCCTGACAGGAACCCGCTCCAGTGCGGGCTTCCCACGGGGTCACAGCCTCCTTTGGGCATCCACCTGCTCCGGCGTGGGGTCCTCCCCAGGCTACAGGTGGTCATCTGCTCCACCATGGACCTCCATGGGCTGCAGGGGGACAGCCTGCCTCACCATGGTCTTCACCACAGGCTGCAGGGGACTCTCTGCTCCGGCGCCTGGAGCACCGCCTGCCCCTCCTTCTTCACTGACCTTGGTGTCTGTGGAGTTGTTTTTTCTTACATCTTCTCACTCCTCTCTCCAGCTGCAAAGTGTGCAGCTTTTTTTTTTTCCCCTCTCTTCCTTTTTTTTCTTAATTCTGTTCTCACAGAGGCGTTACTGATGGGCTCGGCCTTGGCCAGTGGCGGGTCCGTTCTTGTAGCCACTGGCATTGGCTGTGTTGGGTCGGACATGGGGGAAGCGTCTGGAAGCTTCTCTCACCCCATGTCCCCCCCTCCCGCTGCTAGCAAAACCTTGCCACGCAAACCCAATACACTTTGGAACCTTATTCTCTTCCTCTTCAGTTAAGTGTTCCTATAAGCTGTGCAAAGATAGATTTCTTCGGAATTTCAACATGTTGAAGAAAAAAACCCAGTCACACTCACTTGTAAAGTAAGTCCTGCTTTCATAGGAAGCCAGGCTTATGCAATCATGCTGGAAGCAGGAAAACAGACATCTCATATTGCATTCTCACATTGTTTCTATTAATTGCAAACGAGTACCAGAAAGTTAATTAGATGGATTAACATCACTGTCTAGCAGAACAGTTCTAACAAAGAAAAATAGCCATACTTGCGAGTGCACAGCACTGGAACACAAATTAGACATAGTTTTTGAGAATGCCTATGCTGACAGCGATACAAAGACAGAAGTTCATCACTAGGGTAAAACTGTATCATGCAAACTTCCTGCTTAGAACAGGATACTATGAAACATCATATTCTGCCTTAGGCTCCATAAATCACACTTGTTTTTTCCTCTTGTTCGACAGTTTGTACTAGCCTGAGTCTTTACAAAAATTCACCTTTTAAAGACCAGTGTTAGTTGTGTTACACATGCAGCACATCAGACACTTTCAGTTCAGTGCTGCATGTGTTTAAGACAATGTATTCCACAGCAAAACTCAAACTCCTTAAATCAGTTCTGTGTGTTTTCCTCACAGCATTCATTTCAGCTGATATAATCTGGCTACTAACATTTGTTCTTTCTGTCTGGTTCCCCTCAATATTTACTCTAGCCACCTTTTTTTCTCAACATTATCCAAAGGAAAACTGTCTTTCCTAAAATATCCATGCCAGATGGCTCTATGGTTATAAAAAGTTGGCTTTATTTACTGAAGCTAAATAACCAAATTACTAGAAAGCTTAGTTTCTTTAGCACTGCTGGTCTTTGTAAGTCATAAGATCAGGTAATAATAGATACAAAGCAAGTAGGATTACCCTCTATTCTTTATTCTCTCTCTCCCTTAGAACACTTTTAGAGAGTCAGCAAACTAGTCAACACAGTCTAACAGTGTTATGAGCAAATATAAATTTAGTAAGTTCAGAACAAAGGTAATGGACATGTATATACACTTATCTATACAAAATAGGCCAGAACTAAAGGCTACAAACTTTCTTTTCCTATTATTACATCAGGGAATCAATGAAGATGAGATGAGGACTGTATTCAAAGCAGACTGCCAACTGACTCACTCAACATGTAGTAACAGGAAAAGTCTTAGTATTGAGAAGCAGCATTCAGAACCACCTTTTGAAATACGGAAGATACTCCAAGTATCACACCTCCTACTCGAATAGTTAATGTTCCTACACCTGCAACTCACAGCAACCATAACCCATATTAGCATAGCCCAAAACCAACACCAAAGCAGTGACTGATTAATAAAGCATTAGAAATGTGTTGTCTGTTGACTGATTATTTATCAAAACTTTCACACAACTTTCTCCAAAACATTCAGTACTGTCAGGTAATAGAGACAGAATCACATTCCGGTCAATTGACAGGACTGGTCCCACATGCCAGTTTTTCACCTTTCCATGACAACAAAAGTCTCATGAAGAAGGAAATACACTCCAGCTTGCAATACAATCTGAATTCTATTTCTTTGTAATTGTAAAAGACTGAGACAGCTTATCTACAGTTATTAAGTAGAAAACTACGATGTAACTTAAGTCATGTTTTTACACACAAACAGATTTGAATATCGTTAATTACATAATGATGCCATTATCACTGTCAGCAGCACACATTACCAGCTAATACTGCCACGCTATTAACTGACAGTATACAACACTGATAGTTAAGTCAAACAAACGTAACTAATGCTACAACGTCCCACTAGAGAAAATCCAGACATCATTGTCAAACTACTTAAGAAATTTAAATTAAACTTATCTATTAAATAAATTTCTCAAAGTGGCACTAACTCAATACATGAGAAAGCAATTAGTAGTTATGCTAGAAAAAAATATGTAGCATCAAGAGTGTAATAGAAGTGTTTACATCTGAGACAACACATGCAAATCTGGTGAAAAAATACTATCAATTTTAATTTACCAACAAAACTTCCACAAAACTGATCCAATCCTGAAAAGAAGTCATATATCACTTTGTTTTCACTACTAAGCAAGACTGAGTTTTCCACTGTGAGTTTGAACAGAAAGGCTGCACTCCAAAACAGTTTTACAACAATATACAATCATTAGTAAGATGGGCTAACAATGGTAAAATAAACAACTCTGAGCAAAGAAGAGTCTTGGCTATTTTTCCTTTTTAGTGTGTTACTTCTTCTTCAAGTTTATAAACCTGGTAACATACTGCAGAAGATCACAGGTCTTAAATACATGATTGCTGAACTCAGGAAAGACTGACTGATGACAGCTAGAGACACTAAAAAATTACTTAATGAATTTTCCAGGAAGCTACCTTCAACAGGTTAAGAAGCAGTTAAGATTTGCTGCGATATTAAATTGCGTAAAATTAAAATTGAAGTTTCCATTCCTGGATTACTGCTTCATATTTCCTTACAGCCAAGAAAATGACCTTTTACAGCACACCTGCTTCCCAGAAAAGCACATTCCTTTCAGTTCAAGAGCAAAAGAGTTTATGCAGATACATTAGAACAGAGCAATTACCAGCAAAGAGGTCTTCTCTGTCATCATCTAGCATGATTTCTGCCGGCTTTGGACCATTGGAGTTTGTGCTGAGGTCTTCTGCGGGAAGACTTGCTGGCTCCGGAGATGAAGGACTTGACTGTTTAAAAAAAAAAAGGGAGCTAATTAGCAGAGAACCAGTTGCCATGTGTCAGTATATAAGAATTATTGAAACAAACATTCTTTCATTGCAAAGAAACAAGGCAAAATGTACAAAAAGGAAACCCTGTCAGCTATTTCCATTTCCTATTCCAAGCATAGTAACAATGAACAAAGGATATGAGCTAGTAAACAGCTCTCTTCATTTCTTTGTCAGAGGGAAATAAAAGTCACCCATTTCCTTGAGTTTAATTAACATGAAACAAAAGCTGCTACAGAAATACCTAGATTAAGTTTATTAGTATTGCTGAGTGTAGTATGATTTTATTTACTGTATTTAGATTTGGACTTGTACATAGAAAAAAATTAATAAAGAAATCTCCAAGGGCCCTATACCAGTTTCTCAGAGATTAAAAGAGTGCGTTAATGCCATTCAAACAATTCAAGGCTGCTTGCAGCTATTTGCAACAGGCTGAATTTGGGGACTACTGCCACAGAGGGTGACAGAAGCTAAGCATGCCATAGATACAGTTCTTTTAATTCTGTGAAGACACTCACGAAAAGTAAGGCAATACTGAAGAAAGGCTATCAAATTTATAGCTTACTCGTAAAGTAAACAGACACTTAACTGAAGATCAGTGCTTCTGTTAGAAAATCCTTGTTGAATAAGCATCAACTGTGGTTATTTCAATAGTTCTAAAAAAATCTGCAAGATGCACTACTCACAACTTCATCCAAGATAGCTAGCGAAGGAATTTTCAACAACAGCATGTTTATTCATGAATGCATGCATTTTAAAACAAGCATCTGAAAAATGTGTCACTATTTGCTTACTAGTTTTTGCATAGGGTTTTCATAATTTGAATTTAGAACCAAAACTCAAAACAGATAGTAAACATTTCAGGCTACAGTTCAACAAATAC
Source organism: Caprimulgus europaeus (assembly GCA_907165065.1). The sequence goes on from OU015527.1 coordinate 18,604,528, forward strand.
CATAGGGTATAGAAGATTAAAAAATGCCTGAAAAAAAAAAATCACAGAATCATCATAGAATGGTTAGGGTTGGAAGGGACCTTAAAGAAAATCTAGTTCCAACCCCCATGCTGTGGACAAAGTTGCCATTCACTAGATCAGGCTGAACAGCGCCCCATCCAACCTGGCCTTGAATGCCTCCACGGAGGTGGCATCCACAACTTCTCTGGGCAACCTGTGCCAGTGCCTCACCACACCCTGGGTGAAAAATTTCCTCCTAATACCTAATCTAAATCTCTCCTTTCTTAGTTTAAAACCATCTTCCCTTGTCTTATCACTACCTGCACATGTAAAAAGTCACTCTCCCTCCTGTTTATAAGCTCCCTTCAAGTACTGGGTGGTCGCAGTCAGGTCACATACCTTGGTTTCCATGAATAGCAACTGAAGAATATTCACAAAAGGACAGGACTCAAACAGACTGTAGGTGAACCTCAGAAAGCTCAAGAAGCAAAGCCTGTTCATGCAGCTAGTATAATCTGTATACAAGACACAAAGTCTAGAAGCGACTCTTACAGGAAGATTTCCAGTGAAACAGAAGTTCTGCCTATGTGTTATTTATTTTATAAATATATAATAAATTTATATTTGTTATAAATCTCAAGTTCTGTTTTTAACAATAGTAGATATTGAAGCTTAGTTTTGTGGATGGTTTACAAGTAAAATGTTTTTCCTTTAAAACACCCTTTCAGCTGTGTACTGGTTTTTGCAGGGAAAGAGTTAATTTCCTTCATAATAGCTTGTGTAGTTCCACAGCTTGGATTTGTGACGAAAACAGTGTTGATCACACAGGGTTGTTTTAATTATTGCTGAACAGTGCTTACACAGCACGAAGGCCTTCTCTGTTCCTCACTGCTCTGCTGCTGAGTAGGCTGGTGATTGCACAAGAGGCTGGGAGGGACACAGCCAGGACAGCTGACCCAAACTGACCAAAAAGAGGTTCCATACCAGGCAGCACTGTGCTCAGCAATAAAGGCTGGAGGGAAGAAGGTGGATGGGGAGGATGTTTGGAGTGATGGTGTCAATCTTCCCAAGTAACCACTACACGTGATGGGCCCTGCTCTCCTGGAGATGGCTGAACACCTGCTTGTTGATGGGAAGGAGCAAATGAATTTCGTATTTTTCTTTGCCTGCATGCACAACATTTGCTTTACTTATAAAATTGTCTTTACCTCGATCCACAAGTTTTCTCACTTTTACCCTCCTATTTTCTCTCCCATCCTGCTGGGACAGGGGTGAGTGATCAGCTGTGCAAGGCTCAGCTGCTGGCTAGGGTTAAACTGTAACAAGCTGACAGCTGAATAAGGTATTTCCTGGCCTACTAATCTTTCAGTGGCTCTATTTTCAAACAGCTGTCATTCTCAGGCAAGATAAATTAAGGATGGGGTTAAGTATCTTGACAAACATTTGAGTCTTTATATGAAGAAGACAATGTGTAGAAACTTCTTGAAAATGATTCATAGTCTGAATACTTACTGTAATTCTGGACACGGCATCAGCAACTTTGTCTTGCAAGGAAGTTTAGTTTGTCATCTTTAAAAGGTATCTTCAAAACAGACATGGCTCTCAGGGAACTAAGAAAGCCTGGAAAACCACAGTCCTAAATTTATCAGAAACTGGAGTCAGTAATTCCTAATAATCTGATTATTTGACACAGTCAGTGGGTCAGAGAGTGCTATACAGCCTCTCAAAAAAAGCACCCATGCACTGAACACTTATTAACCTATTAAGCTATTCCAGTTACATCCTACTACAGGTGCAAGCTAAAAGACAGTACTCCAGCTTTGCCCTTCTGTTCCCATAAAGCACAGCTAAAATGGTGATTAAAATGGCTGTCAGAGCAGTTCATAGTTAGCACAGCGAAAATCTGAGTATCAGACAAGAAATGGAAGATGGGACTAACAAAAAAAACCTCATGGCTCAGGCACAGTTGAACAGCACGGCTGTCTATAAATTTTAAACTACCTTGATGCCATCAATTCACAAAACGTCACAAATATGCCCATTTCCTGTGACATTTCTGAGCGACTCCTGCCTGAGCTGAAAGAAAGTCAGGTGAAGTATCCAACAACCAAGATACCCAATAGCCAGGACATTCAGATATGCTGGATGATCAGGATCCTGCTTTACTTGTTTTCTCTTCTGCCTCAGTCCTCTCAGCCTACAGGCCCATTCCAATTTCCAATGGCAATAACAAGCTCAATTTTCCCCTTTTTTATTGAGCATTATATTTGGTGGTAAGAACTAAGTATTTTACAGCTTTGACTAATGAAGAAACACAAGCAAGTTCCCACATTTGCTGTTGGCTGAAATTACAGACCTAGATATTTAGACATCCTCCCTCCTCTTACTAGTAGGGTAGCCCCCAAACCAGTTCAACTACTTGTCTGAACCCCTACAAGTCTCCTTCAGTCAGAAGACAGCAGGCTGACAACAGCTGACCGTCATACTATTCTCGTTGTTCGAGTTAACCTGGCTTATTGTCTGAAACAGGGTTACAGAAACTCACAAATCACAGCATGGGCAGGGACAATAGATTCAACAGCAGGACAGCAACATTTTCAGCAGAAAGGAAAAGGACACAAACAATCACACTAGAACAACGGCCTACATGCTTCTATTACAGCTTGGATTTAACACCAAGGAACAAAACACAGATCTACAGTAGAATGACACCAGTTAATCTTGGACACACACATTGTTTTCTGCAAAGCTACAGGACAGTGTTGAAGGACCTCATTTTCCTCTCAGATATTCCAGTGGGGTCTCTACTACTTCCTCTACAATTGTCAGTGTTAAGTTCAATGGATATCATTAAAGACATCTGGATTTCTGTGCCTATCTAATGTTTTGCCTTCTGTGCAAAACCCAAAAGCATATTGCAGACCTTTGACATAAACTGATAATGGGGCAATGAGATTATATACACACCCTGCCCTAAATGACAGTCCTTGATCGATTACCACATCTGCTGCTTACTCATTGTTTCAAGTGACTCCATGTATTCTTCATTACCAAAAAACAAACCCCAAAATCCAGGATTATAAATACCGGTGTAGGTGGCAGCTTACCTACATGTTCACATAGTATCTGCTTTATAAAAAATAGAGATAAACAATACAGAAATGAGTGAGAAGTTTAGGTAAAATGAAGTAAGAACAGGCACAACAGATAAACAAGGAAAGTGGCAGAGAAACAGACTAAGGCAAGGAGGAAGGAGGAAATGATGAAATGAGATTAACATTAAACATAACATTTTTCAAAAAATCTAACATAGACTTTTTCATATATGTTGTCAAAAGTGACTTTCATACAGCGGCTTGCAGTCTTGCCTCATAGTGGCAGAGAACACAGCAAATTAGCAACTTCTCAATTACAAGCTTGCAAAAGGAAATGATTCCTACAATGCATAGTTAACTTCTAGAACTTTTTCTTGTGCACACCATAGACACCTTTTTTTTAAAAAAACCCAACCAAACAAAAAAACCCCATGCACTTGAAAATTTAGCAAGTAGATAAGTCCACGGAAGACTATTAATACTGTAATGCTACCTAGGGCTCAGGAACTCATTGAGCTACTAAAAGCTGGTAACTGGGAGAGCACTGCAGGTGACTACCAGTACATACATCTCATCCTCAGCAATATTCTTCACACAACATCCACTACTGAGTATCGCTGTAAATGCAATGTTAGCTTAGACCATTTGTCTGATTCAGCCTGGCTGTTCTCATTGATGAAAGCATCTCTAGGACCTAGGGACTACTCAGTGACCGTGAATTTAACAGAGGCAGTCCTTGAGACATTACAATATGGTTGGCACCATGAAAACCAAACAGTCTTTTCACTGCCCTTAGACTCTGTGGATATCTGCCCTGGAAACAAGCACCCCACCAGCTGAGGCAAGCTGTTGCTCAGCCTGATGCCCAGAGCACACAGGTGCCCTACGTTCACAGAAATGGAAGCAGTCTCATACTCTGCCACCCAGCAAGTTTTTAAGTCCTAGAACATGTTCCCACAGCACCCCACAAATGCCAGGTGTTACAGCCCAGTGTGATCTTTTAATGTTTTAAAGGGTTTAATTCAACATATTAACTTTTAGTACATGCACAAAGAAAGTTAAAGCTCCGTCTTCTTTCTCTTCACAACAGAGAATTCAACTTGAAATAAGCAATATTCTCCATTTGACTATACAGATAAATCACTGAAGTCAGTAAGCCTTCCTGTACTTAAATATTTCATATTTGCTGCTCATAATATACATTAAATTCATATTTTCTAAGAAGAAACTTAGACAAGTTAGGTGTTTTCTAAATGGAGACTTTATTAACATGGAAGCTATTTGGAAAACCTACTAGAAATCTTACAGCTTCTCCACTGCACAACCAAATCATAGGTAAGAAGGGGACAGCATGTCTTTTTTGAGCTGCAAAGAGAATGAAAGCAAGAAAAAATATGAGGGGGAAATGAAATTAATCACGCAAAAAGCAAATGGACAGTTCCAAGATAAGACAGTTCAAGGAATTCTTTCAAGGTACCATAGCCTTCATATGAATTGGCTTTTGACTTCACCATCTCTTGCCATGTTCTCTCTGGTATCAGCAAAGAAACACATGATCAACTGTGAAAAGCACGCCTGTTGTGTCATACTGTTGTCACTATAGAACTTCCACTACCATTTAGAAACAGCCATGTCATGAATATTTACAGGATTAAAAAACACTCGAGACAGAAGTTCAATGAGGCCCACACCATGAGATAATAATTCTTCTCTGGACTAAGGTGCTTCATACACTTGACTTAAATGATGTATGTTCAAGCTAGTGAGAAGTTCAAAGTCAATTTTCATGATCTCTTCCTTTCAAATTTGCAGGAACATCACAAGATTAAGGTTCTTCTCTAAATGCTGTAGCTAACTGGGTGTCAAAAAAAGCTTACTGACAAAGCATTTCAAAGCTTCTCTTTAAGTAAAGAGGCTTCCTCTCTCTACTTTGCTACTTTCTTCCAAACAGACTGTCTACAAAAATAAAGCAGTACAACAGAACTGTCAGCCAAACCATGCAACACAAAGTACAGTTTTTGCAGTTAGAGGAGTTTTCAGCAACTATTTTTAATCTTTAAGACTATGACTTCTAATTGTAACTGTGATTTAGACACTAAATTTATTGTATCTCTTGCAGCTTTAATTCTGACCACATCAGTAAAGATGTTAGTTACATTACACTGCGGTCTTTCTTAGTGCACAGAACAAGACTCCAGTGATACCCACAGATGCACAGAAGTCTATTCGTATCTTTTGCTATTCCTTCACAGCATTTTTCCAGAGATCTTTTTCTACCAATGCACAGATTATGCATCTATAAAAATTAAAAAAAACCAAAACCAAACTCGAGAGAAGGCAAGTGACTTTCAAATACATTTAAGAGCCTCTTTGTATACTGGCCTTTTGTTAAGGACAAAGTTAAGTAAAACAAAGAAACTTGCACTGATCCTATTACTGTAAAGGTCAGGGACAGGAAACTCTTCAGGAAAAGAGGAACAGGAACAATTTTCTTTTTAAATGGGCAACTGTGTCCAGGAAGAGCAATGTTCTTCCAGAAGATATGGGCAAAACACAGGTGAAACACAACCACAATGCAGCAAGAACAGCTCCCACTATAATGAATGAACACAGAAGCATTTTTCAGAATGAGAACCTATTTGCACATTCATTTTTTTTTTGTGTAAAGACTCCTGACATGGAAAGCAAGCACGGTTTAGAGATGTAGTCGTGGCAAGTTTTTGGATGTTTCAGACTCTGATTTCTCTGAACAATCGCAGGTTTCATAACGCCCTGCAAGAACGCCTCCCCTCTTCGCTCGCCCGAGACTGCCCCTCCTGCTCGGGGCCGAGTGCCACAGGAGGCAAACGGCGCCGGGCAGGCCGGGGCTCCCCGCCACGGGCAGGCCGGGGCTCCCCACCGCCGCTCGACGCCAGGACGGCCGGGGCTCCCCGCCGCCGCTCGACGCCAGGACGCTCGGCCCCCGCAGCCGAGCACTGCGCCGGCTCCGGCGGAGGAAGGCTGGCAGAGATGAGTAAGTTTCTACAAGTTTTTACAGACTGGAAGGAGGTGAAGCCTCGGAAAGGGCCAAACCAAAGCAAGGGGCTGTTATTAATCAGCGCAAAGGCTCAGGGGGGCAGGACCACCGCAACCGGCGTCGAGTGCCGAGGAGAGGTGAAAGTATCCTGGCAGTGCAAGGAGGGGGTAAGAGGTGGGAAAGCGGCGACCCGGTGTAGCGGTACTCGGAGGAAGAGTTTTCCGTTTCCTTTGGCAGGAGAAGACCTGAGGGGAACCACCGAGCCCCCGCGGGGCCGAGGCCACTTGCCCGCCGCGAGGGAAGCGCCGAGGAGCCGCCGTTCCCGAACAGCGACAGGCGGCGGGGCCGCAGCTGGGGAGCAGGCCGGTGAGGGCCGGCGGCCGGGCGGGGTGTCGGGGGCTCCTCTCAGCAGCGCAGCACCGTCGGCCTGGCGGGGAGGGCCCGGCGGGCGCTGGCCCGGCCGCGGGGATCGGGGACCGCGGTGGCGGGCGGGCTCTCACCTCCAGGGTGGACACGGTGCTGGTGAAGAGGTCCTCGCCGTCCTCCAGCTCCTCGAAGTCGGCGGGCCGCGCTTCCCCCAGCGGCGGGGGCTCCCTCTCCGCCGCCATCTTCCTCTCCAGTCCGGCCGCCAGCCCCGGCCCCCCGCACTCACGTGACGGCCGCTCCTCCCCCCTCCCACCACGTGACGGGAGGAGGCTGTGGGAGCGCGCGCGCAGACCCAGCAGCCGGACGGGGCGCGTGGCGGCGGGGGCCTCGGCTTGCGCATCGGCGTGAGCCTCGGTCTTTGCTTCCCAGCCGGGAGGCCGCGCCGGTGCCGCCCTCAGTTAGCTCAATGAAGTCGGCCGCTGTCCGCGGAACCCCGCCAGGCCTGCGTCCCACGAAAGCAGCGCCCACGCGTGTCTGTCTGTGCTCCAGGCGAGCCGCCCCGGCGTGGGAGGCTGGGGTGCCCCTGCCTGGGGCGGGTGGCGGGGCTGCAGCCTTCGGTGGATGCGAGCCCGTGGCTGAGGTGTAGGGTAGTGATCGTGCCTCTCCACTCGGCACTGGGGAGGCCGCCCCTCAAACACTGTGTTCAGTTTTGGGCCCCTCATTACAAGAAGGACATTGAGGTGCTGGAGCGTGTCCAGAGAGGGACAACAAAGCTGGTGAAGGGCCTGGAGAACAAGTGTTATGAGGAGCGGCTGAAGGAACTGGCGTTGTTTAGTCTGGAAGAGGCTGAGGGGAGACCTTATTGTTCTCTACAACCTGAAAGGAGGGTGTAGAGAGGTGGGGGCCAGTCTCCCAATTAGCAAGCAATAGGAAAAGATGAAACAGCTTCAAGTTATAGCAGGGGAGGTTTAAATTGGATATTAGGAAAAATTTCCTTACTGAAGGAGTGGTCAAACACTGGAACAGGCAGACTGTCCAGGGAAGTGGTTGAGTCACCACCCCTGGAGGTATTGAAAAATCTTCAGGACACAGTTTAGCGGGCATGGTGGTGTTGAGTTGATGATTGGACTTGATGGTCTTAGAGGTCTTTTCCAACTTAATGATTCTGGGATTCTATGTGAAGTGCCTGCTGGGAAGGAAGCCGGGAAAGGTACTGCTGGAGGAGAAGCTCCATTCCAACCCCGTTCCTCACCCTCCATCCCCAGCTCTGCTCCCCTGAAATATTGCAGGGCAATTTACTTTGTCTTCCTTGCACAAGGAGTCTTTGCACAACGAGGCTGACGCTTGCACCATGACAACCCTCCACTGTCTGCCTTGCATCATGGAGTTGGAAGGAAGTTCAAGAAATTTTCTTTTCCGTTTTCGTGTAAGTCATTGAATTAATAACTATTTTTCTGTGAGAAAACTCCATGTGTTACCCTGTTTAAGATGAGATCTTCCTTAGGGAGTGAGGATTAGAAGTATTATGCCCCAGTCTTACGGAGCAGTCTTTTAGTTGGGTGCAATAGTGTTCACAACCACCAAAGTAACGCGTCTTGTGGAAATGAAGTATTTGCAGGCCCATTCCCTAAGTTATTATTTTCAAATTGTTTTTTTTCCTTCCCCCACCATTTGTGAGTTAGCTTGCAAATGACAACAATTCTTTCAAAGTTTTAAGTTATAATGCTCATTCTAAAAAAGGTAGTCAGATGTCAACAGTCTCTGTAGTAAGTTTTACCAAGGATACTTACACTTGGTTTGAGCTATTATTGTTTTTCTGCTATATTGAAAAGAAGTTTTTTAAAAAAACTACCTTGATTTTCCATATTGATAAAAGTACAAGTTCCATCCACTCAGTGTGCTCTGTGCTTTGTGAGGACTTTGTTAATGTTTGCTGTGTAGAAGTTAATTTCTAAACTGTGTTCAATGGAGACAGAACTCTTACGTAGAAAGAATGAGGCTGTTTCTACAGACTATAAGCTCTTTGGGGCAAGGGTGACACCTCTCTAGTGTTTGCAGAGTGCCTAGTAAAGACCAAATGGAAAGAATAGTTTTACATACCGATTTCCTTTGGCCTCTTCCCAATCAATGAGAAAGTTGTAAATATGTAAACAGAAATCCATGTTATCTTGGGAACATGTAAGTGCTATGCATAATTTTATCTGTACTGTTCAAGCTCAAGATGTAAGAAAGCTTTCTTCTCGGAGTTGTGGACTGCTGAGTTAAGAGAGAATGTTCCTTGTCCCTGCTGACATCTGAGGATGCTTCATGCCTCAGTGCTTTGAGTAATACCTTGTAAATCTCCCACTCAGGAGAGCTAAATTTGTATTGAAGCTTAGGATTTCCAAGCTTCCTATTGCAAATGACAAAGAAGTTTTCAAATAGAGGGGATTTATAAACAAAAATTCCAGTAAAAGTGACAATATCTCTTCTTAGACATATAGAAGTAGATGGAAGAGCAACAGCCGAGCTTTCCCATATTTCCTTAGGTTAGAAAAAGTTGTTTGCTACTTCAGTAAAAGCTGTATTTTGAGACCATCGTTGAGACCAATATCATTGTTTACTAGAAGGTCTAATAACTTGCTTGTCATTTACTAGGTTGGACAGCATTTTTAATTTTTATGGGAATGAGACATTTTTGAGCGTATCCATGTTTCCCTTTTCTGTACAAAACAAGAATACTAGTGATGCTTAGGTTGTTTGCAGTGACTATGAGATGAAATAGACTCTATTAACATTTTTCCTTTATTCCTAAACTCAGCCCATTGCTGTTCAGCATATCTCTAAATAACATTCAAAGGTCTTTTAAAAATGCAGAACTAGAAATAGAAAAAAACCCACAAACCTATTCAAAATATGCAAAAATTTTCTATCCAGTAGTACAGTTCTCTGGCATCTACATTTTTGTGGATGGCAGCATTGTTACATCCTTACTGCCTTTCTAATTTCTTGTGGTATTCCTGTTCTGCTGTGCTGTTCCTGGAAGCTTTTCAAATAACTGGCATGTGCACACTTTAACTAGAAATTAAGATTCAATCACCTCAGTAATGATTTTGTGTCCTTTGACATTTTAAGTTAAGATATCTCACCATAGTTTTACTTACTATGATTAGACAGATCATATGTATTAAATTTCCTAGATTTCTGGCAAGTGTACTAATCTAGTGTAGGGCTTAAGTGTTTAATAGTTTTCCAGTAGACTGACTAGCTTTCTGACTTCATCAAGATTCTCACCCATGCCTTTAACATGCATGTGGCCAGACTCTAAATCAGCTCTCTGAAATACCTTGAAGTAGTAATCTATCACACCAATTGAATATGTTACAGAAGCAGAATATAATGAAGAGCAAACAAGATGTCAGTTGTGGTATTTAATTTTTTTTGGTCAGTCATTAAGAAAGGTGTATAAGGAATTTATCTTCTCTGATTCAAAGTAACATTGTATTAATAGGTTAAGAGGTCTTTTACTTACTTTTCCAGTGCTTCTGAGATCTGTGGCCACAGAAATCTATTACAGATATTTTTGTGGCAGAGGGGAAGAGGAGTAATACAAAGATAACTACAGGACCTGGATTTTTAAGTGATTGAGATTTCAGTTTGAAAAACTGGATTAGCAAATCTGAGTGGAAAGGTAATCCAAAATAGAAAAAAAACAAGGAAATAAATACGAAAACCATTAATGCTGCAGGAAAATTTAGGGTGATTGCAAATACCAATAATGTGAGATTGTGATGTGTTACTGCAAAACACAAAACCTCAGTTTAAAGACAAGCCTCATCCTTGTCTGAGTGAGTTATATGTGTGTCATTCAACGAATATGTAATAGATGTCAACTCTACACTACTAAGTCAGAATCTAAGGGAGAGGAGAGGAAGCTACCCACTTATCCTCATAGAAACTGCAGACACTCCTTCCCTTGAAGCCAATAAATCCACCTCGCTAATGCTACATGAGGAAGATATTAAGGTTGCAAAGTCAAGAACCTGAACAGTAGAAACATCAAGGCTAAGTTTACACATGGACCTTGTTTCAGCCCTTTGTGTATACATGCTGGGCTTGCTTTAATTACCTGGTTACATGCTAACATTTCTATAGCAGCCCTCTTCCCAAGGTGCATTGCCTGCATGGTTATAGACACTGTTTTTCCTTATTGGTACCTGACAGCTAGCTGTGTACTTCATTTATTATAAGTGGTTTCAGCCCTACCCTGAAGACAAAAAGATTCATCCCCTCATGAGCTTTTCTCTGAGACTCATCACTGCCAAATCAAAGCGCTTCACTGGCATTGATGAATTTTATCTTCAGAGTATTCCTGTGGGAGTATGTTGCCCATCACATGGGCAGTGAGTAGAGGCTAAAATATTAAAACCTAAAGACTTTACTAATTTCGATGCCCAACTTGAGGCAGCTAGGATTTGTTGTTTTGTTTAGGTTTTGGGGGGGTTTTTTGTTTGGTTGTTTTTTTCCTAGAATACCTAACAACAGTTACATAGAATACCTTTCAACAGTTTCTTCACCTAGGCAGCAATCCTCAATATCACAGTACTAGCATTACCCACACCCACTTTTATTTCTTTCCTTCTGTATTCTGTCTCTTCCTTTCCTTATGTCAGGCCTTGTCAGGTCCCATACTTTCTTGATTAACCTTGAGAAAAGTTGAGAACACTCCAAAAATGGTGGTTTCTGGTTTTGGCCCACCAGCCAGCAGTTGCTCCAAGTCAGTACATCTGCTGCACAAAACTTTCAGTGTACCTCTCCTGCTTCTGCCCACAGCATCAGTGGGCTCTGCGAGCCTTTGCAGCCCAGCCCTTCAGAGGAGATACAGAAATCAAAAATGTCTTCTGCATAAACACTCTTAGGAGTTGTTATACAATAAAAAACTTCCTTTTATCATGCAGAAACAGGTTTCACTGGGAACTGTAATCTTGCCAATTTTAAATGGCTTTTAAAGGGAACAATGCAACAGTGCTAGGGCTGTGTGTCATTTCCCTAATTCAGGCCACAGATATGCTGAAGTGTAGAAATAGAAGTTACTTGGCCATGGGCAATCTACTGTTTATTACTTTGCTTGGATATACTTCTGTCCGAAAAAATTGGATTAGATGTAAAATAAAGGTGATGAAGTTCTAAGCAATGTGAATCAAGGTTATGATGTCAGATTTTTGTAACTTCTTACATGTGTCGAACTTCACTGACTCTAGACCACTGTCATATTTCATTCAATGCATCTTTCTATAAAAATGGTAATCACTGAAAAATAGTCTTTAACTTTTTCTAACCTGTTTTGTACCTACTCTATATTAGATTAACTTACAATGTTTCATTAGCTTCCGTATGAAAATGTCATAAAAGATAAATGTTCAAGAAATACTGAAGCAATATTTTCTCCCTAAGAGATATGGTAAGAAAATGGCTAAGTGCAGTGAGGAAACAACAACCACCAGAGTGCTTACAATTCGAGTAGATGAATTTTTGCATTTATAAAATATTACAAAAGGAATGATGTGCCATTGTGTAGCGCCTGCACTTGCACATGACAGCAAAGCTCTGCAGTGCATCCGCCTTCCTAAGAAAAATTACAAAACACTAATATCAGCAAAATCTGCATTTGACACGTGTGCCTAGTCATCCAGTCAGCCAAATGAACATTACACTTCAGATCATGATGACTGTTCTTCTGTGAAACATATGCCATCTTTTCATCTGGGTATTTAATTGTATATTTTACAAAAAAAATAATTTGTTCTCTCACCTTTGTTTTATGCTGTGCCAGTGAGTGATCAGTGTTTTAATTCATTAGAGAAAAATAATTTTTATGTATGTGAAAAAGACTGGTTCTTTTGCCAGTTAGATACTTCATATGCCTTTGGGGTAGTGACAGGTACTGCCCTCAATCAACTAATGGAATGGGATTTCCTCTTCTGCAGTTCATCTAATGTTGCATTATATTAAAGATAAAGGTCTAGTAGCATTAGCTGGATGTGTCTACCCTGTTACAATAACAAGATGATGTAGAAGAATAGTAATTTTTTTCATCTTCATGGGCACTAAGGGCAGGTGAGAACCAAGCAGGAACCATTGGTTACTGTGGTACACATTTATCTGTATTATCTTCCACTGCTTACGCTTTACAAGAGAGACAATGCCTTCCAGCAAACCTTTGTTTTATTTTGGCACTACTAGCCTGAAATCAAAACTGGGCCATTGCATCTTCATGAGAGACACACAGCAACCTCTGGGATATCCTGTTTTGCTCTGGGCTTCAGTCAGCTGTTCCCTGACCGCTGTCTGGCAGAGCTCCTGAGGAGCTGGATCCCAGTGCAGGGGTCCTGCTGAAAACACATAGTTGGCAGGTAGTAGACCTGACGCATCCCTTGCCAAAGTGGAAACCATGCATCTAAAAAGCCCCAGAATGGATGGAGGTGAGAGATGCTTGGAAGAAGCATCTATATGCTTCTTGCCTGAAGCTAACTCTTCTTCAAGCATCTGCTTATGGCCACAAAGAAGAACATTAATCACATTAAAGAGAGCTAAGGATTCCTAAATGCTGAGCAATTATTTGTTCAACAACAGCCCAGTAAAATTTCAGGGTCATGTAACTGCAAGCCCCTGGTCCGTGACTAAGTGAATTTTATCCATGTCTGTAAATGATGAAGCTGTCTTGACCTGCTTTGCTACTTTCAGAGAATGTAAGGAAATAATGTAAGGTGTGTAGCTGGTCCCATCTAAGGTATGAACATTTTTAGCACTTTATTAATCAATTTTTACTCATTTTATGAGGGATAAATTTTACAGGATTTTTGATGACAAATCGATGAAGTGAACATCCATTTCTTTCTATTCTCTAACTTGCTAGGACTTTCAGTTAGAGGTAGGTGCATTAGAGGCAGTCTGCTTTAAGATTATTAAGGAATCTTAGCTGCTCTCTGAGTGATGGTCATAGCAATTCCTTTCAGTGCATATTCTTTGACTCCTTTTTTATCACTATCTGTTTACAACAATGTTTTGAGTTTTCTTCATTCTTTCCTCCAAAACTGGACAATACAAGAGTGCTTACAAAAACAAAACAGTGGGGGGAAGGAGGCCGGACCTTTGGCGAAGTGTCAGAGATAAAGGAGTGCAGTCTGTGTTGGTGCCAACCCTGTGTGGCACCCCAAGAGTTACCATTTTAAAATCCATCCAGTTAGAGAAAAGGTTTCATTTAGCTATTCTTTAATGAATTCTAAGTTTCTTCAACTGTGGACTATTTTCCTTTCCTCAACTGGGAGACAGGGTCAGAGAAGATCTTTTTTCTGCAGCTAGTTTCTGGTACTGCTCTAGCAACAGCTCAGAAATGCCTCCTAACTCTTACCACCACTGCTTCACCAGGGGAGAATTTAAGATTACAATTTATTTTTACCTAATTTCTCCAGGGAAAATTTAATCTAGTGAGAACATTAGGGTCAGAACTATAATGAAAACAGTTTCAGGGGAAAAGAAACAACAATTTATTTCCAAGTGTCTGTTTTTAGAAGGAAAAAAAAAGTCACCTACTGAAAATGCACACTTTGTTAAAAAATCCTGTAACTAGAGCAGCACCTCGGTACATCTTTCAGCCAGAAGTACTGTGTCCATCTAGCATTAGTAAAGTGAGAACTCAAGATGTTTCTGTGTTATCACTTGGTAGGTGAAGAAAGTTTATATTGTCTTTTGCTTTCAGAGTTAAAATTCTCGAGCTAATCTTCATTTAGAATATTTGAGGATTGAGTAAGGGAGAATATGAATGAAGAAGAGCTTTTTGCATGTGTGAGAACCTTACGGAGAATCATGGCAAAAGCCTGAAGGTACAGAAGATGTCAGCATGGAAGAAAATGAGTGACATGCAGCAGAGTTCAGTGTAATCACCTCTCCAGTTCACCACCATAAACATAAACCTTGTAAGCACTGTGGTGTTCTGCCAAGTCTTGAGTCTGTGGGAAGGAACCTTATTTTCCTGCTTGCTTGGCACAAAGCAGAGGGTGCTGTGATACTCACATGCAGCAGCCTGCTCCTGTGATTTGGGATCCCAGTGATGGGGGCCTTGCTATATCCTAAGGTGGCTGAGAGTTTTCAGTTGTTACTGCAGGAACAAAAGCAGGTTATACTGATCACAGGATTTTCCTGAAAGAAGATCTGCATTCTTAAAACATTAAACTACAGTGCTGGCTAATTAATCCATTTCTAAAATGTGCATAAAAGGCAAGGGCGACATTGCATTAGTTCTTTGGGGTAGATAAGGAACAATATTTGTTATTTATATCCCAGATGCTGGAGACAATGTATTTTGTGTGTTCTCATGCCTGTGGAATGGCCAAGAGGGTCTCCAAAGAGCTTGTGGAGGGTCAGGGTTTCAAGTTCCATCCACTTCTCTGCTGCAATTACACATGTGCAAAAGGAGGGAGGTGTTGCGTCTGCTCTTATATAGGTGTTTAGTGCTTTAAAGGAGTTTGCCTCTCTCAGCTTTCTGTGTGTGGTCGATTTGACATAATTCATTTCCATTTTAAAGCAGAAAGTAAGAAAACAGAAATCTACTCTCTGAGACCACTGTTGTAATTTTAAGGACACACATATCCAACACGTAGCTCCAAAACTCTGCACTTCAGTTCTGCATTAGCATTTTCATATGCATTTTGGCTACACTTTACCCCTCGTAACTTTAATTGACTGAAAGGTAGGAATCTAGTCTAAGCTATGCAGCTCAATTTGCAGGCTACAGAAGGAGACAGTCAAAGGAAAAGATTATTTCTCTAGAATCCTACCTGTCTTTAACTCTTATGTTAGCATCAATTGCCTGATGAGTGCCTATTTCCATTGCCTAGAGAGGATGGTTATACAAATACATAGGTAGATGCTTGACTTCAGGACAACTGTGGTTAGGTGAGAAAATTTCATTCAGCAAAGCACATGCATGTATCCTAAATTATAAACTCTCTAAGTTATTGAGCCTTAATTCTAAATGTGGCTTGTTGGCTGGTTATGTTATTTATCGTCATAAAAATTATAAAGTGGCTGTAGAATTAACCTGACTCAAAATACCATTAATATTACTCAATCCAAAATTAGTCTGAGAAAAAATTACTTCACTCCCTCCAGATGCACTGGCTAATGTACTGCTGCTCCTTTAAAAAAAAAACAGAGCCCTGAAATGAAAGAAAATACACAGTACACACAAAAATATCTCTCAAAATGTTTGCATTTGCATGGATTAAGAGAACTAGGCGCCAGAAAAAGTTGTTTCAAATGTCTCCAGTAATTTTTTCAATGCATAATCTACAAATGCACCGAGGTTTTTTTCCCATTTTGTGAACATATAAGATAAAGGCATGTGAAAGCAATTTTTCATTGGAAATTGCACAGTGAGTATGCATGAACAAGTATTTGCTTTATTTTGAAGTTCCACAGCCCAAATGCAGCTGTAATTTGCATCATTTACAATTTTGCTGTAAACTGACTTAGGGCATCTGTCTAAATTATAGCCAGACCAGGCAAAAGATAAGTAGGGAAAATGAAAAACTTCCAACATAATTTGTTTCCACCAAATAGCACTGTCCCTGGCTGTTATAACAATTAATTTATAAATTATTATGTTGATAAGGCTTTCCCAATAAGTAACAGGAAAGCTTGCGAACATCCACTGAACAGCAGGGCAAAAGAAGATCCTGGCACTGTTGCCACATACAGCATCTAATACATATATTTCTATATCTAATAAATATATTTTATTTTCTTTAAGATATTTTCAGACATGTTAAGCCAAAATCTGGCTTTACAACATTTCCCTCTGACAAATTTTATTTCATTATGCTCTAGCTAAATTTATCCTGTAGAGACTTAAGTTTCAGCTCGAAAAATCTATTTCCTTTAAGTTTGTGCTTCAAGTGATAACAGATGCTAAACACAGAGTAAGAAAAAAAGATTAATCTCTCAAGAGCATTGAGAAAGCAATCAACATATCATCTAAATAAGTTAATAATCACATTTTCAAATTTCTTCATAAGAAAATAGTTTCAAGAACTTAGAGAAATCCTTAGAGGAGTATACAGTCCCAGGACAGTGAGGAATCCATTGATAAGGAGATAGGAGCTTCAGAAACAAACCATTGAGATTCACTTGATGTCTTAGAAGGGATTTTCTAAGTGCTTGACCTGCATCAACTAGAAATTTAGCTACAGAAAAGTGCATTAGGTTTTCTAATCTTCTGTTTATCTGGTTTATGATGTATCTTACAATGTATTTGCTTTGATTAACCTAGTGTTGTGTATATCAAAAACAGGGCATCAAGTATTTCATTTCAGTACTATACATTGCAAATATGATTCTGCCACTAAGTTAATTAGTGAGACCACTGAGCCTGTTCAGGATGAATTTAGTATGAACTTAAAGTGATAATAATGAAATTCTCGATGAGCATTCCCGAGTGGCACATGGTGGAGTTGTCTTAACTTCCCCTCACCAAAAATCCTTGCACTATGTAAGGGGAGACTTTCTACCCTAGGCACATTTTACCTTTCAGATAAAGACAGATTATAAAGAGCTTTGTCTTACCTGATTTTAAGCATGATATTAAATTGCATGTAATGTAAGCATAGTGATTTCTATGTTCCCTATTTAGTTGGTAGGAGATACACACCTTCAGAGAGCAATTTCAATTTACTCTGGATCATCTGCACTTATCTTCCTTATGTCTTTCTACTGACCCTACAGAAAACCTGTAGCAAGTCTTACCTTACCTTTGGCCTTCACCTTGGGCAGCTCAGGTGGATGTCCTCTTTGAAACAAGCTATTTTTTAGCCTTTTAGCTTTGATCTTTTAGTTACAAAATATGTAGACCCACATGGAAAAAGCCACTATAAAACAATACATAGAGAGTGGAAGGGTGGAAAGATAGAATATGTATATATCGGTGTATATAGATATTTATAGAGGTATTTAGTATATATAGATTATATAGACCCTCTCTATAGACTCTGTAAATACTCTCTCTATATCTATCCATAAATACTCTTCCTATGTATAGACTGTATATATCTATCAGTGTGTATGTATAGGTTAGTGTAAATATATAACAGCCAAAAGTTTGGGAAATTTTTTAGTGTGTAACAAAAAAAGTTTGTTTGTCCTGGAGATCACTAGGTTCTCTTCCTGTGGCTACTAGTATACTGGCACATTAATATAAGGATAGTGGACTGGTATCTCAGTTCCTCCTTCTTGTTTGCAGTTCTGCAGATTAAAATGGAAGAAGGAAGAGCAGCCTCCCTCTTCCTGCCTGATGCTAGGAATATAGATCATAAAGAGCTGACAAGCTGATTTATCCAGAAAAACAAACACAACTTGTAGGTGGAATTAATTATTTCCAGATATTTAAGCTCTTTGAATTATTTTGAATAATTTCCTGCAACAAACATACCTGCCTTTCTCTTCACAGACCAATTCAGTTTCTACAAAATATAAGCTATTTTGAAGCATTTGCTTTCCAAAGATGTTTGGATTTGTGGTATTTCAAAGCTAGATTTTCCCAGCTGCTTGCCTGGCTGTCTGCCGTCACTGAGTGCTCACTGCAGCACTTGGTGACAGAAACACATGACTGAAGATCTTAAATAGGTCTTGCATGGCAAATAGGTAATGAATAGCACATATGAGAAGTGGTGAAGAAAACATGATGGTTTTAGAACAATAGTTAAGAATGAACTTTCATGTTTAAAGACTACCTATTTTGTCCTATGAAATGATTGAACTATTATTCAACTGCAGTACTTTTTGATCTATAAAAATTAAATAAATCTGGTTCAGTACCAAAATCTGAATGTAGACATGGTAGTTGAAACCTTGAGAAAGGCTTAGACATGCATCTGGTGTAAAGTCACCCATAGTTAAAGTAAGTGAAATATTTATAAGCTTAATTAGTCTTCATTTTTAAAAATATAAATTATATGCTTCATGAAATTTTGAAGATTTTTCCTTATGTTCATTTTATTTTGCAGGAGAATATTTTTTTTACTGGTTGGGATAGGACCATAATTCTGCTTTGTTGTGGTGATTCCTCTGTTCCTACATTTGTCTGAGATTTGTCAGCAGCATAGATAGAAAGGCAGTGCATACAACTCTGATTTGCACTGGCATGCAATGAGATTGGCAACAGCTTGCATGATTTTAGTTATCTAAAAATTTACCTCATATGCCCAGGATCATTCAGGTACCTGTTTCCTAATGACATCAAAAGGGTTGGGTACTTGTACCCTTGTGTGGTTTGAGATTTAGTGATTCTTTGGCTTTTACCTAAACATTCCAGAGACTTCCTAAAAGTGTGCACTGCTGTGCTAGCAAGAGGCATCTGCTGAGAAAGCACCTGCCTCTATCAAGTTAAAAATCCATTGGGGGCTCTCAGTTTGGTAGGAGCCAGGACCAGAGTAAGCAACTGCCTCATCTATGCTGTCCAGAGCAGAGAAGATGTCCCATTGTCTCCCCAGGTGATGGAGCTGGTAACATGGAGCAGGAAAGGATAGAGCACAACCCATGCAGTGAGAGGACACCATCTGCCCCCACAGGAGAGGGTACTGGTGCCCGTGGGTGGGTGGACCAGAAGCAGACTTGGGGACAATCTGCATGGTCCTCACCATCACTGCTGTCCCTGACAGCATGTTAACAGAAGTACACATCTAGCAGCTACTGCTTCTTTTTGTGACCCTGGTACGTGCCCAGCGTTTACCATCACAGAGGCAGTCCATGTGCCAGGCTTACTTCTGTGTACCTATTCATCAAGGAAGGGCTGAAAAAAATATGCTGGCACATCCTTTTTGTGGAGCAGGCTGCTCATGTAGCAGGGCTTGTCCCAAAGGCAACAGTATCTAAAGAATTGGTGAAGACTGGGAGAAATGGTAGTGCAGTGCTGGCACCAATGCTTTTGTGTGAGTGTTTAGGCAGCAGGAACCTGTGAAGACAGATGTTTGCTGTGCTGTTCAATACAGATTGCCAGGTCCAGGCACTGTCTGGTCATGGAGATAGGATGAGGAAGGCTGAGCATCCCTTAAAGGACTGGATCCAGCCCCTGCTCAGCACTCTACTTCCTCCAGGCTCCAAGAAACAATCTAGCAGTGGTCCTTACATCCTTTCACTGGATACAGAGGAGTGGATGGTGATTGGGAGAGAGTGACGTACCTTGAGGCATTGTGTATCCTCTCCCCTGCATTTTTGGCATACTGAGGATACAGCTGGAGCATTCAAGACGTACCTTGAAAGCTGGCAGTGAGAACATGGGCAGATATACAAAGATATGGCCGTTTGCTTAGTTTTTCCGTATGCCCTGATGCAGAGTGGGATTCAGGCTAAAATTAAAATGATTTAAGATATCTTAATCTTTCATTATGATCTTTCATTTTATGCATACTGAGTCAAGATCATAACTAGTGTAACCCATTTCAATATTACATGGGATAAATGCCTTTACATTTTTTTCAGGGATTTAAGCAATTTTCCTTAAGCCTTTTGAAACACAGGGGAAATTAAAGTCTTCTCTGAGGTTCTAATGGGTGAAAAACTTAAATGCTGACAATGTACTGCTTATTAGATCCAAGCATTGGAATATCCAAATGAAATCAAATGGAAAACATTAGTGGATTTGTAATTATGACTTCAGTATGATGGGAATGCTTTGTGGGTTTTCTGGTTTAGAGAGCAATGTTATTTAGAAGCCACTTCTCTTAAAAAATAATGAACATAAACTGTCAGACTTAGGAAATTCTCATACTGTGTTTAACCAGAAGTATAAAAGATGATGCAAATGCTATTTTGGACTAGTGAGCTTTTTGTTCTCTTCTAACAGCTCTAAGCTATTGCCAAGATTATATTTCTCTTTGCTAAGTAAGTATGTTGATATGGAACCTATTATTTTAGATGAGCATGTTACTTCTGGAAACGTTCACTGGTCTCAGTCAAAAGATTTTGTATTTTTTCTTCCTCAAGAAAAACTATGGATTGAATTTCATTTTTCCCAGACATTTGTGACAAAGCTGGCGTAAGCAGCATGTGACTTTATGAATTCTGTAAATTAAGATATTTCCTTTTCTAACACAGGTGTTTAAACTACACTTGGAAACACAGTTTATGCCCAGAACATACTTCAAAACTGCCACTCATCCTCATCTCTGTTTTCTCAGACTTTCTTTTAAAATTTACGATCTAAAATAGTCCTTTTGTGAGATCACAAAGTATTTTGTGTTATGCTTGGAGCTGGGCGGACTCCCTCTGGTGGCTAGCATCAAACCTGGACTCCTGGCCAAGGACTACCATTTCTCTGGGTTAAGTAGCTGCATTGGTAGAGAACTGCGTGCATCAGAACTTACTGTCAAAGTAATGTGACTGGAGCCTGTCTTCATGCTTTTTTACAAAGTGGATGCCAAATTCAGTCACAAAAGTCCCAGAGATATACACCAAAAAAGCATCATAAAGCCTGTGCACCTACTAGCCAGATAAAAAATGCTTCACATGTTGTCCATCCAAGAAGATGAGGAATACATGAACGAAAAAGGAATAAGAAATGGCTTGCAATATTGAAAAATGCTAGTCTACTGAATCAGAGCCATTGCATATCACCAACTGGCAACCTTAACTAGTTTGTTGTCTTTAGAAAAAACATTTCACTTGATAGCTTTGAGTAATTACCATAATATGCATTTTCAAAGATGCATCTGCTTCCCAGAGAAGCTATCTGAAACTGATGGGAAGTGGCAGCAAGTTGTTGTCTCATCCATCTGCCACAACAGGCAGTCAACAAGCCATATAAAAAATGAATAGTTAATGTTTCACAGCCAAAATGCAAAGACATTGTAAGCTGATGCTACAGGCATCTATTCTGGGTCAGTCCTTCCTTTGTGATTTAGTTGGTGAAACAGATTCAGATTTTAAAAAATCTAGACAAGTGAAAAGATCTGAAAGAGGATTAAATTCTGAAATTAAAGAACTTGAGAATTGTCTGTCAGAATTTTTTTTTTAAAAGTCTCACATTCACAAAGCAAATATGAAATGTACAAATACAAAAAAGGACTAGCTGGTGAGGAAACAAAACTGCATCAGGAAATTGAGAGTGTAGAGCAGACCTGCAAAATAGGCAGTTTTCATTCTGAGAGTATTAACAGGAGTATTTATATAAAGAATGAGAGAGAGGTTGGGTTTTTTTCATTCAGCTCAATGCTCAGGCCAAAATGTTGTCTGTAGAACACAGTAAGAAAGACGTGGACAAACTAAAAGGACTTCAAGGGACATCAATGAGAAGGATATGATGTTAGATAACATGATCTGTGAGGAAAAGCTGAGGAAACAATGCAGGACATGGTACTAATCTAATATATGAGAAGTTGTAAAGAATGATGTAAACAGAAGTGATGGAGAACAATTCTGCATTTCCCTCATAATATGGCAAGAAGTAAGGGCTTATTTGCATATGGGAAAGTTTTGGACAGATAATAAGAAAACTTTCTAATGTGTGCTGAGTTGATCATGTGTGCATCAACTCTATCATGAAACACTACATAGCAGTCTGAGCGATGTCTTTTGAGAGTGATCTATGTGATCTTATTCAGATAGGGAACAGGCTGGGTCACTTTCTTTCTTCCAGGTCACAGGGTGGCATCTGTTACCTCTGGGCCTACATGGCTTCCACAGACTGATTCCTTTAGCTCAGTTTTAAACTGTAGCCATAAATGCAGGAGCAAGCACTGGGTTCTCTCATTCCGTTGGAGATACTCCCAGTTTGTGGATTGTTGAAAAGGGCTTATCAAGAAGTGCAGAATTAAATTCTCATTTTTTCTTGCCTCACAGTTTTCTTGAAAAAGGTGACTAGTGCGTAAAGCTTGTTGTAAAACTTATTTGTTTTGTTTGGCATCTGCTGCCACTGAGTGGTACCAGGGAGTCTGGATCTGTTGTTTTTCCTCCTTCATCCACACTTCACATATTTTTTCCAACTTTATTTATATCTGAAAAAGAAGCCACAGGGGATTTTTTAAAAGAGAAGCATCCAACACAAACACGTGTTCCAATTCACGTGAAGCAAGATAGTAATCCTGAAACATAAACCAAAATTACTTAGATCATTCTGTCACAATATAAATCCTGTATACAGTATTTTCTTAAGAATGCTTTAGAAAAATGATCTCGTCCCTCACATTTGTTCAACCAGATCAGTTATTTTTGTCAGTTATGTATCTGTGAAAACTTTTCTGCCTTATCATGAGATCATAGGAGATGGATTTGGAATGGACCTCAAGAAATTTCTGGTTCATTCCACTGCCTTCTGCTTATTTGTCTCCTATCTGACAAAACGCACAGATCCATTTTTAGAACATAGAATCTTTTGTTTTTCATTCTAATTTTTGGGACAAACTGGGATGAAAATTTCAAGGTAGAGAGGAAAACACTGCATGCCTAAACTGAACATGGGACAATATGGTGATCCTTCCTGCCTGCCTTCCAACATTTTACTCTTGTTAACTATGTGTTTTCTTTTCCTTTTCCTCCTCATGCTATGTTAAAGCTTATTTTTCTAAAATTGTTACTTTGTAGCTTCTGTCTTTCCTTGCTATTATTTCCTATATTATCTTCACAGATGATGGTGCAAAGAGAACTGAATGAAATGACTTACTGTAGAAAAGCCATCAGCAGCACAGTATCTTTCCACTGAAGAAAATTCAAATGCAATAAGCACAGAAATTGTGCTGGTAATTGTTGATAATAATCTCAACACTTTCCCAGTCCATTTTTCCCTGCTCTGACCGCGTTTATGTTGTGGTTTGGACATGCCACATAAGGACACAATGATTACTCTGTGTTGCAACCAAGCAGCTCTTTCCTGCCCTCGGATCTCTGGCAGCAGGTTGTTGTTTCCCCTGGACATCAGATTCCCTTCTCCGCTCTTTCCACATGGACCTGATGCCAGCAGCAGGACTGAAAGCCAGGCCAGAAGTGATGGCTGACCTCCCACCTGGGTACTTCTTATGGGAATCTGATCCATTGGAAAAAACATCCCAGTGAAAAATCCAGCCTGTTTCTTGGAAGGTGCTCACACCCCCAGTGTAAACCTGAAGGCAGGAAATAACTCTGTAGAACAGAATAGTTTTTAAAATTAATGAAAACTGCCTGGAGAATAGAATCTCATTTTTCTAAACTCCATGATGATGCACTACAGCCGACCCATGTGTTAACCAAAACTATTTAGATATGCAAAAGTTGAATTTCAATAATGTAAATCCTTGCAGAGTTTTTTGTAATCAGTTTTCAATGTCCTTTATAATAGTTTTTCTCTCTCTCACTCTCTTTCAGTAACTATCGCTACATCTGCATTGTTCTGCAGCTAGTGTCATTACAGGTTAGGGACCAGCTGAAGGAACCGATGACAGCGTCTGCTCCAGATGACCTGCCATCCTTTCCAGTGCCATTCTGGGATGGATTCCCAAGGCTAGCAGCTGGATTGTGAAACTTCAGTATATAAATCATGATTTAAAATACAAAAGAAGGAGAAAACGTCTATGCACAAAGGGGAAATGTCAAGCACTGGGTTGTTTATAACATAACTCATTAGGCTTGGACCTTTATGTTTACTTTTATACTCTATTTGCAAGAAAATAATTGAAATAGTTGGGAAACATTTTTTTTTTTTTCGTGAGTGTCTGATAACAAAGATTCACTTGCCCTGATAATGGGGAACAAGAGAGAGCTTAGTGCACATACAGTAACTTGCAAGGTGACATTTGCTTGTATAAATGGAAGATCTGTGTTGATATTTCTGAGCAGTTGTCTGGGTGACACCCATGCATTTCAGTAAGAATCCTGGGAAATCCCCCCAAAATATTGGGACTTATTCAAAGTGCTTTTATTTTCTGTAAGCAAGAGAAGTGAGATGCAGTAACAGGGAATGCTGACAGTTACTAGAAAGAGAGTCTGTAAGTCCTTGAAGAAGACAAATTGAAAAAAAAGGAAAATGTTTTCTATTTCCCTAATTTAAAAAAACTCACAGGAGTTCTCTTTCTATGACAGGGCTCCCCTCATTCCTAGGAGGTGGATTGTTGCAGAACTGTTAGCCGGCTTTGATGCTAGGAAAAGATTCTTGCCAGTCTTGTACTATCTCCACAACATCCATCCCAAAATGTCTATTAAGGTATGTGCTGAAACAGAGACAAAGATGGGGAGAGGAGCCCAAGGCTCCACTGATTGAAGTAGTGAGCTAGTTCATCAGAGAGCAACTAGAAATAAAATTTTTAGTGAGCTTTTCTCTGAGAAGCACTGTGAGTTGACATGGAATGTAGTCAGGACATTTGCGCCAGCAGTGCTTGTGAATCAGGATTTAGTTCACTGATGTTAGAATTAAAATTCAGTTAGGAAAATGGCTTAATCATTCTCTCATTGGACACCATGGGAAAACAGATGAACTTGATATATTTCATGTTATACAAATAGTAACAATCTCCAAGAATTAATTAATTGATGGCCTAAAGGCTATGAAGAAAAACATTACATTATAATTCCCACAGGAACAGCTGAGGTTACGATTGTGCAAAAAATAAATTCAAGGGAGTCCAAAACTAATGTCAGATTTGGCTTTCATGAACTGATTTTCCCCAGCCAGACTGTCACATCAGTTTGGGTTTATTTTTCCAACTCTTTGAGCGTGACATCTCTTTGTGTGACTTTAAGTGTTATGAAACACAGAAGGGACTTGGGAAGAACCTATAGGCTGTGTTCTGCCACGTCCACCATTTAATATCTAGAAGACCCTTTTTTAAACTGTTTGGATCCCAACTCACTAGGGAATTCAGAATACCTGGATGACTCTTGTAGTATTGATGCTAGTCTCCTTGTGTTCTTGCAAGACCATCACAAGGTGAAATAATGAGCCACGTCATGTTTTTGATAACACCATCTGAAATGCCTGGGAGTAAAGGTTGTGAGGACAGGGGGCAAACACAACTTTTTCCTTACCTCATTTGGTTTTGCATTATGTGGCTTTATCTCTGTCTCCTAGTACTCTCTGTAAGCCTTTTTCATCAGAGAGAATCCTAAATTCTTCACTTACTCTTTGATTTGTGAAAGCACTACAGAGCTGAATATTTTGCTTTAATTTAATTTATAAGGAAAAAGACTTGGGCTGCAATTTGCACCATGAAATTTTGTGACCTCAGATCCAGTGATAAGGCAAGCATTATGTAAACCATATTAATGCCCTGTGAAACAAAGAGAAAAGAGTACATTAACAAATAGGGAAGATCTGTTCAGGCAAAATGAAATAATACAGTGCTTCCCTGGAAGAATAATAGTAAGCACTGTCTGAATTTTAATTAGCAGAACTAAAGCAAAAAAAAATATGATATGGCTGGAATAAAGGAGTACTTGCCACAGGAGTACTGCAGGGCCTGCTGAATGAATACATGTACAGTGCTTTCTGATCCTAAGGTGCTATATATGTTAAGAGTTAGTGACTTTCAGCAAGTAAGCCCATTAAGTAAATAAATCTATGTTTACTATCTACTGCATATATATTTCATTGGACTAGATCTTGGAACTGTCCTAGCTGTGTAACGTGCAGTGTGGATTATAAAAAGGCAGCACATACATGGTTGTTTATGGCACTTGGCATGAAAGCAACACATTTGTCATGTCACCTAGATGGTCACCTGCCAAAAGTTGCCCACATCTTGTTATCTGCTTGTGTGTCAATAATATACTTATCCTGGTTGTCTACAGTTACATTAAGTCAGTCAAGTTTCCAGGGAGTATAGGACCATTTGTGTGCTATAGACAGAGAGGGAATTTGGGTGCAGTGAAAGGAGGTGAATGCATACTTTTAAACTTTCTAAGTAATTCAAGCCTTCAAGCCTAATAATGTCAACAAAACACACTAATTATTTAAACAAAAGGACCTGCAGATAAGAGGAGAGCTCAGATGCTGGGCAGCATCTAAAATGTGGAGCTGCCTAACAAGATTAGTATTTTTATACATGTTCTATCTTACTCTGTATAAATATCTTATACATGGTAATGTTGTTTGCCACAAAAGAAACGAACCTATTAAAACCCAAGAAAACCATCCGATGCCTGGAATTGCACAGACATATTTAATAAGTACTTTACATTCCAGTAGTGAGAAACTCAGAGTGATACCCTGAGAAATTCCCAAAATGGTATGTGAAAATGCCAAACACTGGTTTTCTGGTAGTCCAAGCTGGTAAGTGTCAGAATGCACCATGTGAGGACAAGTGCTATTTGCAGTGGCTATGGGAGGAGTCCCAGTGGTCCCTCCTGCTCTGGACAAGCACAGGGAAGGTCAACAAGGCGGGGGCTCTGTGGTATCTGGAGACCACCAAGATACTGGATAGTGCTCTGGAGAGATTTGGCAGTGAGCAGTTGAGCTGGGTCAGTGTAAACACCTGCACTGTATCTGAGCTGCTAACTTCTGAAAAGGAATTTTCTCCTAATTGGTCTGTGTAAAGAAAACTAATGTTAGGCAGGGAAAAAAGCATAGAGTGGTCAGAGAGTGGATAAGAACCATAGTCTGACCTAGCTGTGTCTTGTCTGTGACAAAGAAAAGTGAAATAAATTGCAAGGTCATTGCACTCTGCCTGTATCAGGCTGTCTTTCATATTCAATAAATGATGTGTGATTACAGTAAGCAGCTAGCTTTAAGGGAGTATATTTTGGCAAGGCCTCTCCCCTCTCTCTTCAGGACTGGTACTATGGCTTTGTGCCATGGTATCCTCCTACCTGTCAAAATACTTCAGTCTGAGCACACTGACTGCTACCGAGTGAAGAGTAAGCCTGGTGTTAGGCAGCCGCCTCTGGAATGTGTCTCACCAAGGCAAAGTTGCTGGGCAGAGAGGTTGCTCCCTCCATACCCACAGGGTCATTCTGATAACAACAGGACTTCCCTCGCCAGATCAGAGAGGGGTGGTTTTAGGAGCTAGCAGGCTATTTTGTCTAGGTCTGTTAGTGGAGGATACAGAAAAGTGATTGTCTCATTCATCTATTTTCCCCTTTTTCCCACTCCAAAATGACTCTGTCAAGATGTGGTGGGGGTTTTTTTGTTGTTTTGGTTTGGGGTTTTTTTGTACTTAAGGGTTGTTTTTTTCTCATTGCTTTCCCTCAAAAGCTCAACATTTAAATTTGTTTCTTTTATGGGTACATAAGCTGAAGACAGATTTTGTTTGCTTCCCTTTACTGAACTTCTCTTGTTAAAAATGACTGATGCTTGTTTATCCTCTCTTTTGTGCTTTGAACAGATATCAAATCCCATGCTTTGAGAAAGAAGTATAGAAGGGGATCATGGATTCATCATCATTCATCATGCACTTCAATGTGCATGTGTGTGCCTGCACTGCAAACTGAGACTGCAGATAAATTCATTTGTCTGCTTGCAGTGAGCTGTAATTAGACTTCTAACTAGCTGGAAAGTGACTGTTCATTACACTGCAGTGCTACAGAGCTAGATTAACCTTTTTTGAGGCTTTTAAAAAGCACCATTTGCACTTTCTGGCATCTACTGAATAACAATAATAATATATCCAAATAACTTCTTAGTAGTTTGTAATGCAATAGCATATATGAGCCCACATCATCAACTGGGAGCCCACTGGATTAGGTCCCATACAAACACTCTATGTTTTGGCTCCATCCAAAAGGTCTTACAGTCTAAGCAAGACTGAGCCAGATACAGCTTTTTTTGAGACTGTCAACTTCCCATGTAACTCTGCACCTTCTGGGACTTCCTGCGTCATTCTGGCCCAGAATGTAAGCAGCACTTGCGACAACGGCAAATCTCATTTCTCCTTTACAGTAGATGTCTTTATTGCTCCTCTCCCAGTGCAGATGGCTTCCTAAAGGAAGATTTGTCTGTCGTGAGCGGAGTGCCCCAGTATAAGCACCATCTGGCAGTGCAGAGCCAGCGGGGAAACTCTGATGTCAACCTCCGGCTGGCTGATGGTACACAAGGATGGCCACTGTTTGCACCCACAGTCTTTGGCTACTGTCTTCATCCCTAAGGTCTGCTAAAAGCTAATTCAGCTTCACAAAATACCAGGAGAGAAGATTGATAGGTGCCTTGTCCAAAATGCAAAAGTGTAGAGGCCACCTTAATGAGACCAACGGCTCCTTTGAACCAGTGGGGAGATTCCTCAGCCACAGTCAAGGATTTAGACCTGACTGTTTAGTCCTTGAGATGACGTTAAATAACTTTCCAAGCCTATGTTGTGTATAACAGATGCAAGTATGTATTCCCCTGTCTTCAGATATCTTGGAACAGGAATTCTAAGACAAATAAATTCCTCAGCAGCCTTTAATTGGCGTGGTATTTTCCCCCGTAACAATATAAAATTCTTATCATTTAGTCTGAAATATGCTGTTCTCCTATGAATAGTCAGTTTTTCTTGGAAACCTGAACAAAATCAATGTATGCACTTTTAAGAAGAATAAAATAAAATTGTATTTCTACTGCTGCTGTAGAGAAAACACTTGAGTGTTCATTCTTACCAGCTTTAACACTGAAGCCTAAGAAATCAGAAAATGTACATCTGGCATAGGAACATCTTTAAAATGGCAGTAATCTCTTTCAATGCTCAGATAAATTCTATTTTGATCATAAGAGCCATCATATTAAAAAAAAAAAAATCTATGTGTATGTGAAACAGCTGTCAGGGACTATTATTCTGATTTCGTAATGGTGCTTATTTGTATAGACACATTCAATGAGTTTTGTAGCATACTAAAAGTCAATACAAGGAAGTTTTGGTTCTCAGTGTGTAAGAATTTATGTCTGTATGTGAATGATTGAAGGGATGTAGAGAACAAATCAGGCTTCCTAACAGAAGGGAAGCTGGAGAGTGCAGCTACAGTACCTTTAACAAAGTCTCAGGTTTAATGAAGTCTGCTCTTCCTCAGAGATGATGCTTTACCATTTCTTTAGCCAGCAGTTATGTGTACTGCAACCCTAGCCCATTGACAGTATGCAGAGGTCTTTTTGATGTCAAAAAGACCTTCAGAAAAACGGGTTTTTCATGTTTCTGTTTTAATATTTCATGTTTACTAGGTTTACTGTACCATTTCATTAGCCTTTTCCATTTGTTTACCTATAGTTTCTTGTCTTAAATTATAAATATCTAAGGGTAGTGGATGTCTTTCTGTGCTGTATGTAGTCACCTAGCACCAGAAGAGCTGTGACTTATTATCTATGCTGGGCAACCAAAGTACTATAAGATACCTTTGTGGAAGACTCAGATAGAGAATACCTGGTTGTTACAGAACCTGATATCAGAGGGACTGCTGTACTACATTATGGTAATGACTCCTTCCATCCTGAAAAATAGTTAAAGGGTTATCAAAACTAATCTGCTACCAACTTTAGGATTTGAAAAATGAGCTTGAAACCCAGCAAGAAAACCTTTACAGATGCTGTGATTTCTACTGGAAGAATAGAACTTACCATGCTATGCTTGTACTTCTGTTGTTTAGTACAGGAATTAAACCTTCTGACACAGAGTAATGTATCTGTCTGTAGAGAGACCCTTGATAAAAAGTTCTTAGAGATACTGTTGTAGAGCAATCTAGAAATACACTCTTGAGCCTTTTTGAAAATTTTGTCTAAACTGGAGAGGAACTTGTGATGTAGACACGTGACATCAAGAAAGGAGAGTCAGCAGGAAAGAACATGCTGAGGAGCAAGTGGACATACCAGAAGTTTCTTACTGCATCCCTTGGGAGCTACGAAGTGACATATACTTTTGAAATTTAGAGGGGAAGATCCCCAATCCTTTTCTGTCAGTAGGTCAGGAGCTGAGAGCAGCTGCAGCAGCAGCAGAGAAGTGTGGCGAGAGCCTGCCAGGAAGGCCCAGACTCTACACGGGGCCAAGAGCCAGAAAGCTGCAAGATGGAGCACGTACAGCTGCTACGAAAGAGCACTTCTTGGTAGTGCAATGTATATGCATGCCTCCCAGATGCCTACTGGAGCTGTGACCTTAAACAAGTTCCTTGTTTCATGGAGTTTTCCCCCAAATCTGTTTATGATTCAAAAATTGCAAAGCTCACTCAAGTAGCAAATTGTGAACTCAGTGTTTAAGATGCCACAAATGGAGCAAGTGATTGCTTGCAGTATGACTGGATGTAAGCAAGCTTTATCCCACTGATTAATTATCTTTGAATAAGATTGGTGATTAGGCCTAAATTTTATTCAGAGGTGTCAGAGATAGGAGGAATTAATACATCTTCATTCCCCTTGTTATAACAGGTCAAGTAGCAAAACCTAGAAGAAGTTCAAAGTTCATTATCTATACAGTTTTCCCACTGATCCTAATGGGAATGGGTTCCTCAATCTTAGCTTTGTCATTGCTAATGGCTTACTCTGTAGTTAGACTTCACATGTCACGCAAGATAGTTTTACTCCATGCCATCACTGCAGTAGAGGTACCATTCATTCCTGTCCCTCAGGGACAGCACCAACTGTGCAGCTGCAATGTAACCTCGAGCTCAGTCCCATGATATAAGCCAATCTGATAAATCACTGTATTTGGCAGTGGTTTAAACTAATACCCTTGCACTGGAGCAGGGTCTAAACACTAAGACAGTAATGCACTGTTCAGAGAGAGCTCTGGGAGCCCTCTTTGCCACAGCTGAGTTGCCAGCTGCCTGTGCAAGGGACAGCAGCCTGCAGGAGGTCTGCCAGCCCTGACCTCTTCATACAGAACGGCAGGCTCAGTTTCGCAAACGAAGCTCTAAATTTAACCTCTTTTCGTACAGCTTTATTGCAGCTTAACTACAGCCTTACACACATGCAGTACATGTTAGATAAAACGCGTGCAAATGTATTTGTACCAGAACATGCTGACTGCTCATATGGCCATGCCCTTAGCAGATCAAGTAACCAACAGTAGTTTAAATAAACTTTCTATGTCATGGAGTTAGTAGTACTGTTTAGATATTTCAGTGAATGTGCTCTACTTATTACTATTTTGCTTCCGCAGTCCCAGAGAAATCTTTGTACATTCAGAGTGGAATATTAAATAGCCTTTGCCAAATAGAAAATGGAATCAATTTACTCCACAGTTCATTAAAGCTTTTTCATTTGTTCAGTGTCTTTTATTGTGTATCAAATTATCCTCATCAACATAAGAATGAATTCTAGAGAAGGCATATATACTATGAGGTGCTTAGAGATAGGACACAAAATATGACATGAATATGAATAATCTGTACATTCTTTTTAATAGATAATTTAATTTTTCCTGATCCCATGAGACTTTGGAAGGGGTTGTAAGAAGTTCCTGAAGTATTGAACATCCCTTCCATAAATAGCCACAAATAATTATGAAAATACAATGCTGAAACCACAAGAGCTGGCTTTGGTTTCTGAATGCAGCTTGTACATACAGTGAGAGCTTAAAGTTTTATGTGGTTCCTAGACAGGCCTGTGCTGAAGGATATGATTTAGATTGCTTTAGATCTAAATATGTGACACTTTGCTGGGCATTTATGTATTTTATTTTGGAAGGTTTAGTACTCAGATCTTTGAAATACCAACTTATCTGAAATAAAAAGATAAGATTTTAAGACCAGATGTTAAAAACTGTGAAAGTATTAAGCATGAGTAAATTCATACCTGTAAACTGAATCTAGGAATTTAAATTATTCCAGTGGCAAGTGAAATCTATTATTCATATGAGCTAAACACCAGAAGAACAATCTATCCCACATTTCATAAGTCAAACTTTAAAATTCTAATGTTCTTCCTACCCCTAACTTTCACAGCCACAAATTGTTATTACAAAATTTAGATAGTCATCTATTTTTCACAGGGACTTTGTCCCCTTCAGGTTCATCTGCACAACAAAATTAAGGTATGACTGTAACATGGTAGTTTGTCCACACCAACCTCATAGGGCAAGTACTGGTAACAGTAACAGTCATTGCAGCAGCACAGTCTTCCTGCGTGCTATCAGAAAAGAAACTCTCCAGAGACCCTTAATTAAATTAGAAGCGGTACACTAGGATCTGGTACCACTGCACTTCCCTAGGCAGACATATCTTTACTTTCTCATCAAAATCACCAAGAGGGTTAGGAGCACAAATCTTTATTGACTGCTGGTAAAATTTGTTACACTAACTCATTGAGGCACTTCATAAGTCTTCCTCTAACTTATCTTCATGGGTTATACAAATAATAAATACTGCTCTTCTGCCCATCTATCGATCAAACAACAGATGGAGTTGTTTGAGCTAATAGTGAACTAATGGTATACTAACAGTTCTCTCAGGAAGAAAAAAGCATGCTTAGCTTTGTAAAAACTAATAGTTCCTCTCCTGCTCTGAATTTGATAACTAGCTAAAATATACTACATGGTACCATGCTCTAAGGTAATGCCATTAACTACCTCTGTATTAATAGGGGTGGTTGTTATTAAGAACCATCTGCAATCATCTTTCTTGCAACATTTCTTTCTGCTGTTGGGAGAGCCAGAAAATAAGTGTGTGCCATTCTGACTGGCCCAGCAGTTAATGTGGATCTTTGGTGTTACACATTATAGTCCACAGCTATATAAATTAAAAAAAAAAATTAGTTTATTGAGAACTTGTATTTGTATACATGTATATTGTATTGACTTTAAAAGAAAATCTCTAAGTCAGCTTGATATGCTTTCTTTTGTGTATATAATCTTTACAGCTCTGAGTTCCATTCTGCACTGGTCCATGATATAATAACAATTTGTTACTTTATATTCTTTCTGAAGACCTAAAACAGCTCTTAAAGCCTGACATGAAAACACGTATTTTAAAAACATTCAATAATTACTCATCTAATGACCATAAAGGCTGAGTGGCTTTTCTGGTAGGAATCCTTTATTGCAAAGGAATTGTAATGTGGAAACTCTTTAAATGACAAAAGTAGTATTTTGGTTCTTAAGGAATATCTCTAGGTATACTGCATAGGCTGCAGACATGCAGAATAATCTTTAGAGGAGCTAGTGGGTAGTGTTTCAGAGTACACACCTAAATGAAATAGGATTTCACATTCCATTTCAGAGGTCATTTAAGAGTTGATGGTTTTGTCTAGAACATGAAGAAAAATCAATCTGAATTAACTTTTAAAATGGATTGGCTGAACCACATTAAATTTCTGTGTAGCTAACTCTCATTTAGAATGTATTAATTTACTTTGGAAGTAAATGTAGCTAAATCGAATTAGGGCCACTTTAATTTTGA
The DNA here is from genome assembly GCA_907165065.1 of Caprimulgus europaeus. The sequence goes on from OU015527.1 coordinate 18,638,287, forward strand.
ATGAGAATGTGCACATAATGCAGTTGAAGTAATCACAACTTTAAATTCACACCTGTAGTTAATTTGAATTAGTGTTCCTGAGTGTTCCCAAACATATAAACTCTAATCTCACTGAAGTCAATAAACATTTCTTCAGGTGTGCATTCTTATGTATCCAGATAAAACAGAGCAAGCAGGACAGCCCAAAGGAGCATGCCCTGACAGCGAATAACGCTGTGGATGCAGGGTGAAGGTAGAGTTTCCTATCTAGCAAAAGCTATGGTGAAAGCAACTGTCTCTTATGAGTGGTATCATCCAGTACCTGAACACTGAAAACATTTAAAACCACCTACTGACAACATTTCATTATATCTGTGACAGCCAAATTTTTGATAGGGAAATAATGTTATCAAAATTGACTGCAGTGGGTTGCTACCACTTGACAGGCAAACATCACCTGTGACAACTGAGAGGCATTTAATGAACTGTGGGTGTTGATTACATATGCCAAGCTCCCTGCTCTCATTGCAGACTGCAAATCTTAATGACCTGGTTTGCTGTATCCCTGATGGCCACCCGCTGCCAGGTACGCTTGCTCTACATACGGCTTGCTGCTTCTTTGAGGAGCTGCAAATGGAAGGGGCTGAAAGAGCATTTATTTGAGCTATTGAAAAAACAGTGGGAGATGTGAAGGAAGACAATAGGGATAATACAAGCTCTAATAAGACCATTTTTACTCTTACAGTGCAGATTAAAATTTACGCGACAATAATCAACGTGGCAGGTGAACTGCAGGATTTCTGCCCAGAGTCTCTGTTCAAAGGTAACAGAGTGCAATGGCTGTATCACTGAGAAATGCCAAGATATGAAGGTGAAGCAGATAACTTGGTAATACCTGCACACAGATGAGTGGACTGTACTGAGAAGTAAGAGAAACAGGACATCTGGCTATCAGGACTTGGTTGATTTTGTGCAGGTAAACCGAAAATACTGCAAGAGTGAAAATCTCAGAATTTAAAAATCAGAACAAGACGGCTTGTAGTGAATTTAACTGTCTGTGATATTTCAGTAAAAGATAAAGTTATCTAAATACTTTTAAATAAAAAATTACCAGGTTGCAAACACTGTTATCACAGATTTTTTGGAAAGAAGTTGAAGGTATAAGCAATTCTGATCAATAAAATTTTGAACAGAGCAATGTGCTCGATTTCTGCATTGTTTTAGTTTTAAATGTGGTCATTTAAAAAAGTTTCATTGAAATAGTCAGACTACTTATCTTTTCCAACAGATATATCAGACTTATAATGAAGACAGATTTTATAAACTATTAGCTTCTGTCTTATCTCACATAATATGAAACTTTCACATTTTTAACACATACAAGCCACCTGACAATTTCACCTTCAAGTGAAACTGTGCACCTACAGTTAAATTAAAATTTATAGCAGATCCCCATATAAATAAAGCATAACATTCTAACTCTACACTTAGATGTTTATGTAACAGCCTTCTTTTAGAAGAGTAACATTATTATATTTGTTATTAAAAAAAACCACCACCAAAACTATTTGGTATTCATGGGTTTATGGATGACTTGTAAGTACGTCAAGCTTGCTCATACAGAGAAGGCATTAGTGAGAGCCAGAAAAAGAAAGAAAATACAGTTGATTGATAGAAAATAGAGTGTGTCTGTACAATGCAATGCATGACAGGTGACATTTTTGCATTTGTTGTCAAAATTTTCTATTTCCACTAAGGTATCATTTTAGTTATGCTCAGATTCTAAGAAATTTAAAGCCAATAGTAATTAATTCTGTTAGCATGAAACAGATTCAGGATACAGACTTCAGGCAACTGGTTCTAACCCAATTAAAAACTCCTAATGAATCATCAGGATTTTGTGTGTATGAAAGTATGAGAGCTGGACAGCACTGAGCCTACAGCATCCCATTGGTGTGCCTTCCATTGCCTTCCATAAGAGCTGGACAGCAGAATTGATCCTCCCGATTTTCAGTTCAGTTGTCGAAATGAAATACATTTTCATAGAGATTTCCCCTGATTTGACTAAATGCTGTTTATCCCAGCTTCTTCTTGCAAGCAGTTTATCAAAAGAAAATGTTCAGCAATCTTTTAATTCAGAAGCTGCGTCTCAAGGTAGAGCAACCTCCATGTGTTCCAGGGCAAATCATAATGAAAATTCCAGGTTTAACAGCATCATTTTAATGGCAAAATACTTATTTTATCCTTCTCAATTGCATTTAAGCCACAGGCTTTCTATTATGATTATTTATGGTTATCATTTTGGCTGCTCTGAGCAAGCAGTGTCTTGGCTTGGTTGTCTTCTCTGCTCAGGATGAAAAATGAAGTTTGAAAGAATGTTCATTACCTTCACGGCATGTGTTGACTGCACTGATTCTTCATCTGCCAAACTGTGTATGCTGGCTTCTGTCTCATCTGGAGACCTCTGGAACTAAAAGTAATTGATCAAATTAATTCTAATATAATCCCACACAGACCTTGCTACCACTGCAGCTTGTTAACCTTATATGCAAACAGTTTATTTAAACTATCTGGATGACATCATGAAAACTACCTTCAATACATCAAAAAAAGTATGAAATGAAAGCCCGTTTCAACATTTTTTCCAAAATACAGCTTGGCTTCTGTTACTTTTTTTCTAAAAAGCAAAATTTGGAACCTCAATACTTATTGAATTAATTTCAATTCAGTTGGCCATACCACCTAGATTACTGGATTTTTTCCCACTCTTTGAAAAAAACCACAACAACTTTCAAACACCAAGTTCACCACAGTAGGTTTGTACGTAGTACAAAGCAGCAATTTTCTGAACTGTGCATTTTCTTTTCTTTCATGCTGATGATTCTCATTCCTGCATTTTGTGAACCTTTACATCAAAATCGACTCACTGATAGATTTCTATAATTCTGTATGGGCTCCAGTCCAGTTATTCCCTTCCCATAGCAGCTACAGTTTTTGGTTAGGCAAAGTATCAATGTAGTTCTAATAAACTCCTTCACAGTTCTTTCCATCATCCTGTGTACTTCCTACTTTCATAGTGGCTGTTGGTGGTAGGGTGCTGTTGACACCACTAATAAATGGTGCCCTGTGCAATGACCTGGCATAATGTATGAAAGACAAAATGTCTCTGACTGTACTGTCACAGCACAATATATCATTTGATATAAAAGTAACTATTCATAAACCATCAGAAATGCCAAGGGTACCTAAAACAGCAGAAGGTGATTTTCATAACAAAATAAAGAGTGAGGACGTAAGTGTGCACATGACTGGTCATGATTTATAGGTACAGAATGTTCCCCACTGCTGCAGGGTCCCAGCTGTAACTAGACACAACATGGTGGATTAAAGATAGAACAGCAGTCTCAGCTTCAAGATTTCCTATAATTTATCATTTTAGCCCAAGCACTTAGCCATGTTGAGGTCATATGAATATTAAATTACTTTGCATAACATTGCAAAAAGATTAAAAGCAAGATTAAAATATTATAAAGATACCACGATTACAAAAGTACAAAGTATCATCTTCCAATCAATTGCCCTCATCACTAGTGCTTAGCTGGCTAGTAACTAAGAGCTGTTAGACCTTCTGGTATTGACTACCTCAGGAGAAATATTTAATACTTGTTAAATATGGCTTCTGAATGGGAAGGATGAAGACTGTCATGAGAGCACTCCTGAAAGGACAATACATTGTCATCATATCTTGGGATTATTATGCTACTTAATAAGCAAAAATGTCCTTTTCAGGTAAACCAGGACGGTTCTTGTAGGCTTTCATGACAGCTTTATAAATTCTCTTGGCTCTAGCCTAGTAGGCAGTTTTTCCAAAACACTACAGTTGTAGTAGAAAGTATATAGTGCTTATTAAAATAAATTTCTTCTAGAGTTGCTCTATGCTATATACTATATTCTGTGTTCTAGTTGGGAGTAATTGGCAACATTTCAGTAAAAGCTTTTTTTGAAAGCAGATACTGAGATGCAAACTTTTAACAAAAGTATCATTTTTTCATATCTAGGACAAATGTTACAGTCAAAATGAGAGACAATACCAAAATTGTGCAGTTCTTCTGGAACATAGGAGACCTAAGTTCAAGTCCACACTCTACGTAATTTCTCTTGAAGTAACTTAGGAGACTAGTTCCACCATTTTGACAACAAAGGAAGATAATATAATTTGTTCAAAAAATGTAAAATTGTCTTGTTTCTGAATTTACTAATGCAAATAGCTGTAAAGAGAACACAGATATCTGGCAATAATGCTATGTGCAGTGCTCTAGCCAATTTCTGAGGATACCAGGATGTGAAATGTGATGTATTGTGGGGTTTTTTTTTAGCTTACATTAAGCTAATACCCACTGTGGAGAGATAAGGCTACATTTCATGTATCAAAATTCCCAGATCTTGTTTGTGTGCAGGAGTGCTACTCTATTCTTTTCTTCTGGTTGATCAGCTTATGTAGTAAAAAATTACTACATTTTCCCACAGACCTTCCTCCAAATACAGACACTCAGAGTAGCCCGGTGATCCTTTAGACTGTTACACAGGGACAAATTCCCTAAGACAATATCTTAAAAACAAACACATTTATTTGCAATCATAGTAGGCTGCCTTCTCCTAAGCCCTCAGTAATCACCAACCATGATCATCCATTACCTAAAGAGGGAACAATGTAAACAATGCCAGCTAGGAAAGTTAGAAAAAGATATTCCACAAGACTGAGGGACTTGTGGCAAAGTTGTGTGTAGGAACCACAGCTTCCACCTCCAAGGTCCATATCAGGGTCCCTGCAACAGCAGCGATAAAACAGACTGACATGCAAAGCATGGAGCACACTGTAACTACCCAGCCTCTGGTAGAAACAAACCCAACTATTTTCAGTCTTACAAAGTAAACAGGTCACTCTGTTTTTCAGCTGAGCACATGCATAGGCTGGCAAAGTTCCCTACTCTCCTAATCTTTCTTGATTTCTTTCCACACAGCCTGTAATTCTATATTAGTCTTTCATAAACAGTTCGTGGTAGGAACAGGCACTTTCTGTTTATAGCTAGTGATGCTTTAATGCTGTGTGTGTGTATAAATTCCTCTTGCTTTTATAATTTTGAAAGGAAAACTAATCCTGGCAGGAATTATTACTGCAATAGAAAAGTAACAGAAGATTGTATTTATGGGCAGATCAGTTTCAAGTTCTTCATGGATTAATCAAGAAAAATGTTTACAGGAATTGCAAGAAACAAAGAAATAATATTACGTTTTAATTTTTTCTCTAGAAAACAGAAGCAGTATAGACTACTATTTCTGAAAGTGCCACTGGTTTATGCATCATTGCAGTTAATAACTTATTCTAGGTATTAAATCTGTCACATTCCTTTGACTTAGAATAGAATTGAAGAATTTGCAGACAGAGACCCAAATCTGACCTAGCAATTTGAAAGCATAACAGAGATATGAATCCAATTATTCTCTGTCTAACCACTGACACACATACCTTGTATCAGAGACACATCTGAACAAGTCGTATTTAATATCAGACTGAAATGATTACAAAAATGAGAGCATGAGGATTATTAAACACTCATTTGCTGAAGAGACTTGACTCCTGAAAAGAGACCATCAATTGGCTTTAGTTGATAATGTTAAAAGTCTCTTCAAAGAACAATAAATTTGGTCTGTTCTTATTTCCCACATCCCACACCCTCACATTTTTAAAAACACCTGGTTTTTTAACTTCTTTTGAAAAAAAAAAAATCTCATCTTTGCAGATATCTTTGTGACAGCAGCAATATTAACAACATATAAGTAGGATCCAAAGGATTACTTCCAAGTATGGGACAGTTTGGTGGTGGTTTTTTTTTTGTTTGTTTGTTTGGTTTTTTTTAATGTAATAGATAGAATTGTGTAACTAAAAAAAGTGAAAGCACAACTGTGGAAATTTCCATTTGCACTGTTTTTTCAAAAGAATTACAGAACAACTTTTCTCTTACTGGATTATCCTGAATTTTGCCAGTTGCAAGAGTGATTTAGATACTATAAGACTCTGAGAACCAATGGCTTCTCTGGAAGATGTTAAAACATTGAACAAGAGACGGAAGACTTTCCTGCCTCACACTACCAAGAAGAGATGAAATTAGACAAGTGTGAAGTGGAAGCAAGGCAGGAAAATAACCTACCAAAGACACTTGTGGTCATCGGGAACCTTGTGCTCGAGCAGGCAGGAAGACAAGGGACCAGGGGACTGTGATGGAGATGTAGATGTGTGGGTCAAGAAACACAGTAAAGGCTTTTGAAAGTATGACCTCACTTTCCAACCTTTTTCTCAGGTAAGATTTTCCATTCAAGAAGGTGGAAACACTCTCATGACAATAAACACAGAGTCAGGTCCTCATCTCCTTCCCAAACAACAGTGGGAGATAGGGCTGTAGCAGTAGAAGGAAGCATCTACTCCCACGACGTATTTTCTGGGTAAGTCCCAGGCTGTTATCTCATCCCCCAGACCAGTGATGCCATCCATCACCCCTTATCTTCCAGTCGGCCCAGCACTGCCTCACGCCCCGGATGGTGCTGCTGTGCGGGGAAGCCAGGGCTCTGGGTTGGCAGCGCTGCACAGGGTGATGGGGAAAGGCAGATGGGAGCTGCTCCACGTAACGCTCTCCCCATGGCTTGAGCCAGAGCCCAGGTATGGGATGAGACCCTTGAGAAGGGACAGAAGCTGAAGACTTTGACATGTTTCAATCACATTTAGTTTCTAGTTCTTTGAAGCTCAGATGAGCATATCTAATCTCTTAGGATGTCTGCACATTTTCCCCCAGCAGCCAGATGCTTGCAGACTGGGACAGGATCTTATGTCAGAGCAGGGATGTTAAAAGCACTAAGGATACCAACCTTCTTAGTGTGTTCATGGGTTGATATAACAGTATCTTTTTATAACAGCTCAATTGCAGCACCAAGGATGGTGCAGTTTGCTCTTCAGACATTCAGATCCCATCACTCTTCAGTGACATAGAGTGAAAAATTTATTGATATTGCTCGAACAGGGATAAAAACCTGGAAAGAGACTGTACCTGTCAGATTTCAGACTCAAGTCTGCAACCCTCTGCTCAAGTGAATAGCTACTTGAGTGTGGTTTAAATCCTTAGAGAGGCAGCTCTTAGATTATGTGAAAGCAGCAAGAGGATTTGGTGACTAAATACCTGGTTTGATTTCCAGGAGAGGAGAAAGCAGAGGAAAGAACAGCAAAAACAACAGCCAGGCGTAATCACAAAGCAGCGCACAGTGGAAAAGGGTGCTTTGCTCCCCATAGCTGGGAGGAAGACGTTCCAGCTGCCAGCTGTGACCATAAAAAAGGAAGTTGCGTGTCAGGTCTCAAATGTATGTACACGGAATATGAATCACTTGGTTTCCAATATATTTGTGTTTGCCCAGGCACCATGCAAACAAGTCAGGTAGCATTTTACTCTTTCTGAGTTCTGTTAAAAAATGGGTGAAATATATATAGAGCAATGGGGGATTAGGCCTTTAAGAGTGCACACCATTTTTCATGACTGCTAAATTAAAATTGACGTTCATTTTCAGTGTCAAAGCTCATTCTTCTGGTATGTCCTAAGACTGCCTGATGGGATTCCTGATATAGCCAGTACGGCAAACTGAAACCATTTGAACCAGAGCTTCCTGGAGCACAAGTCCTAAAGAAAACATTTTTAAGGTTAAGAGATGCTACTAGCACTGGAAACACCCAGGGGATTAAATCACAGCAACAAGATTTTCCCAGAGGATCTCAGTCACTTAATATGCACCACTGCTAGTTCATCATATCCATTACCGATTTGCTGAAGGAAGTGCTAAACTTTTCTAGGAAATGCCAACCCAGTAAGGAGTGGGGTTGAGAGGTCCCTGGCTGTGTCAGGGCAAACTACCTCTTTACTGCACAGGGAAGAACGGCATTTCTTGCGCATTTTACAAGGCAGTAGCATTGGATGCTGCAGGCTTACTCTCTAATTCATTTATTTGCTGCTAACACAGGACATACATGCTTATCCTACTGCCAGCAGTCTCCTGGGTGGATCATGGGACACTCTTCCTCCCAGGCTACACCAGCTGTGTACCACTACTGTGCCAAACTGGTCCAGTTTACGTACCCCTTTCCGTAACACAGGTATTCACTTTCTGATGCTGGCGTGTGTGCGAAAAATTGTCCAGTGTCAATACCAAGGACTAGAGGTAGAGTTTTGTGGGTCCCCATTCCAAGTCTGAATTTCCTGGTTTACAAGGACTGGATTTTTACCTGGTATGATATACTCTCTGCTGTAAGCACAGCAAAAATCCTCTGATATAAAATATTACCTAATTGTTAAACACTAAAAATTAGTAAAATAATAATTTACCTCGTCACCTAATTGAGTCTGATTATTGTTTGAAGTATCTGACATGCTGTCGTAAATCAAGAATATTAGCTTCTTTTACTCATCCTTGAAAATCCCTGTGTTTTCCCAAAAGAATGCATAGCCTTCTGTTAATTTTCTTAAATCCTTTTTCAGCTGGATTATAGCCATTTTTTTTTTTGCAATTTGTGCACTGAAGAAATCTTGGGGAAATTTCTTGGCAAAGAAAAGAGTAATGCTGATACTCGCTCTTCTTCCTTTTGCTGTCACGATCCCTATGAAAACCTGTTACACCAGTCCCATAAAGGAAAACACGGACAACCTGCGTCTTAACAGGAACAGTGTGTTTCCCCAAATTGGCAGTGCTAATGAGAACTAATAACAATAAATTCACTTATGAAAACATTTAAGAGCAAGAGACAGGAAGAATAGGGAGCGTCGCTGTCAGTCTGCTGCGATAAAGCCTGAGCTGGGAGAAGGGTGTATAATCTTTTTGATTCACTTCCAGAGCTGGGCTTGAGAGAGAAGCAGATTTAGATGATGAATATTTTCAAAGTACATTAAGAAAAGGCTGATGACAGTGTGATATACTTTTATTTGTGAGTTTACTGATAATGTACTACTAATGAAAAAAAAGTAGAAATAACTCCATTGTGTGCAGCTTAACTCAAACTCTGTCTGTATGCTGGGTTTTGTTTGCTTTTACTGTTTGGGCTCATGAGGTGAATAATTCTCTGCTGTAGGTTGTTTTCTGCATTTGGAAACAACAAGGACTCTAGATTGAAGAGACCTCTCTGGATTTCACTTTTCCTTGCAAATATATATTAAAAAGTATTGCTAGGATTACTTTTGTTGACCATATGCAGGGTCTGTGGTCAGACACTGCTGTTTCCACGTGCTGACACAGATACAAGAAAAGTTTGTGGGGTGATAAGCCAGCTCCATATATGCCCTTCAGTCCATAAATAGAATGGAGATAGGTGTCGTAGGAGAAAATATTGAAAGACAGCCAGATGACAAAGACGTCTCGGTCCAGACTCTTCCAGCATTTAGGATAATGGACTGAGAATGAGGATATAAGGTGTCAGAGGGCAAGTTGTCTTCTCTGTCATCTCCTGTCAATGCTGTATGCTGAAGACAGCAGTGCTTAAAATGTATGGTCTGCTATAGGCTTCTGTTACTAAGTCGTGGGTTCTTACATAGATAGCATTATATATATGGTTTACAACAAAAGAGAGAGGAATTAATACATGCAAGTAGAGTCTCAAGCAGCAATTTGCCTTTTGACCATTGCAACCTGGCCAGATCCTCAAAATAATCTTGGCCAAAAATTAACCTTATTCTGAACATTAATGGATTGTAGGATCAGACCTCAGTTATAATACAGGTCAGAAGAGAATTATGTCACAAGCAGGCAGAAAGTAAGAAATTGTAAAACAGAGGCTTTGTAAAAGTCCAGTCTGTATTTCCCATCCCTCCCAACCCCCCCAGGATTAAACAAAACAATGCTGAAACAATAAACATGAAAACTAATGAAATTATCTTACTATAAAAGCTATACAAAAATAAAAATTAAAAAAGCTGGTCATTGAGTCGTTGTACTTGGTTGACTGAACTACCTAGACAAATTATGAAAAGGCAAATGCTTCTACTCAGATACTCAACAGAGTCCTTGCTGTCAGAAGAGCGAATGGTGTCTTAAGTAGCCAATTTCGGTTAGGCATTCTTAAAAGATAAAAACGAAGTCAGCTCATTTGTTTTGCTGCAAATCTGAGGCTTGCTAGGGGGATGAAACTCACAATCTGCCTGTGTAGATTTTGCTCTGTTGGCTTTAGCTTTGCAGAACACCTCTGACAACACCCAGCTCATGCCCACAGGCATTCAGCCCTGCTGTGTGGGAACTGAAAGGCTGTGGGAAAACCAGGCAGCATCCCTTTGCCTGCTCTGGGCAGCCACCCATCCTTGGAGAAAGAGAAGAGGAGAGCGAATAACCCTTTGTTATCCCTGGGAAATGCATGATAACAAAGGTGACCAATGGCCCAGGGTTTAATGCTGTGACAGTAAGGAGCGCTGGTCTCTGACCAGTGACGAGCATTGTGAGGATGGAGCAGAAATGCTGTGCTGGCATTAGCAGGGAGCAGCTGACCTGCAGCTCAGGGACTCCTTGAGCAGGAGAATGGGTTAGGCTGGCACCAGAACAGCCCCAGGAAAGAGTCACTGACTGCCAGGAGCAAGGATGGGATGTAGGAGCACAGACAAGGTAAGGAGATAATCCTGCTCTAATGCTAGCTTTCTTACCAGGGCAAATGACACTAAGAGATACCCTGGGAAAAGATCAGGGAAGATGCTCAAAATGACATCTTGTCCTAAAGGAAATAATGACACGATGAGGAAATCAAATGCATAGAAGCTTTCTTGAGAAGTGGCCCTGTTTGGCAGATAGACTCTCCTTGGACCCCAAGGTATTTTCTTTTGGAAATGGATGCTGCCATGACAGATAGAAACTTTAAATCAAAGGGAAGTAGTTATGTATCCTCCAAATCTAGTTTTAATTCAAAAAACTCGGGTATGGAAGAGCAAAACAGTAGATGAAAAAGGAGTAGAGAAAGAAGGATAATAAGAAAAATGAACACTAATACAGATAACAGCAGTAGTCTTGCAGATAAAAGCATCAACAAAAGGGCTGGATATAATTCATCAAAGAATTTGAGTGTTGCCAGAGAGAAATAGCTGAAATGTTTTCATACTGGTGCAAGAAGCTCAGACAACATGCTGCAAGAACAACCTTTACCAGTGCAAGAGATGAAACCAAGTATTATAGAAATAATAGAAATGAGTTGGACTAGAAATCATGCTAGCAATACTTAAGGGGGTGCTCTGCTTGGGGAAAAGTGAAATAAATAATGATAAAGGTTGGAAGAAGCAATAGCCTATAAAGTTTTAGAAATGGTACTCTCAGATTTATGCCCTCCATGGTAACATTTCTTATATCTTTAGGACTGTTTACTCTAGCAAAATGAAAGCCAAGGGTAGAAAAGACTATTCTATAAATACAACCAGGAATTAATATCTGTGAGGAAGAAGAGCTATCTAAAGAGAACATTGATACAAGGAAAAATAAATATGACCTGTCAATAAATAAACTGAGACTGAAATTCAGAGGAACATTTCTATTGGAGCAGGGAGATACAGAAAAATGGCCCAGAGGTGCAATGGGGACGAGAAAACGCTGCTTTGACCAGGAACACGAAAACCTATATAGCCTCTAAATTTGTTCAATACACCGCTTACCATATGCCATATGTGCGTGCAAAGATTTTATTTTCCTTTTATTTAAAAAATTATTTTATTTTATTTTGTTTAAATACATTTCAGGTACTAACAATGACAATATTACAACAAACTAGAAAGTGGCAGAAGCATCAAATACCTTGTACAGCTAAATCACTTGGCTTTAGAGAAAATCACAGAAGGAGGTAGACAAACTATAATAAGATGCTTCCCTACTAGAAAAAAAATCACCTACTAAAGAGAGGATTGGGATAGGGACCAAGCTAATACCACAGGCAGGTAGCAATAGAGGAAAAACCTGCTGTGAAGTATTTCATTTTTGTGATTCTTTAACAATTTACAGAAGAAATGTCACATAATAGAAGTTTGGCTCTCTTTTGGGAGTCATAAATAAAATAGAGTTGTAATCAAAGGACAGAAGAAAAAATACTTTGCAGATATTTAATTCTTATTTATGCTCACTTCCGTAAGTTATGACTCAAATGTAAACGTGGAAGGTTGCAGCATACAATAATTCAAACTCCTATACATTCTCCTGCTGCACCCTGCCTGCTAAGCGTTTCCAAAGCCTGAACTTGCTGCTTTAATTTACGGCTTTCTACCCAGTGATTAGAGAAAGGTTTGAAAAGGTCTTCAGAAAAAAAAAAAAAAAGAAAAGTGGCTATCTCTAGGATTTGTTACTGTAGCCCGTTCATCTGTGATCAATACTGTGCAGTGGTCTGGGTCTCCTCCTGGGTCTCCTGAGAACCTGCACTTCATCTCAGGGAACTGCCAGAAAATGGATTTCGTACAGGCACACAGATGGTTCATTTTCTTCATGCTTGGTACAGAGATCTTCAAAGTGTTTGGAAAAATTAGGGCAAAATATTTTTTCTAGATAAACTGTTAATACATAATAAAATATTAACCAGTAAATTCTATCAAATATGATTTAAACTTAAATAATAAATCTGTCCACTTTATTGATATCCCTTGTCAGAATTAGACTCAGAAGCAATAAATATACTGAGGGAATGACAAGCTTTGCAGGGATAAACTGTGAAAAATCCACTGGATTACCCTTGATTTATCTCTAAGTTCAGTTTGAATCCTATAGGTTGCATAGATGACTGGACTGTAAATTGTCTCCAGGATATTTCCTCATCCTTTTTGCACACAGCAGAGACAGGGAGGGTTAGGGGAAGACCTGAAGCCTGAGGAATTTGCTTTGCTTCCCTTGTCTCAAGCCACAGCATCCTCAGCCTTGGTTCAGACTGAAAATAGAATGGTATCTGGAATCAGCTGCCAGTCAAAAGTTTCCTGAACAGACTTTCATTTCAGTCAACACCCAACCCAACATGTCCTTTACAGCATGAAAGCAGTCAGATGCATTTACCTACTGGCTTTATATCTGCTGAAAATTACCTTTTTTCTCTCCAAAGGTAGAGATTCTCCACTGCAGCACCGTGATAGGTCCTGCCCCTTGGCACAAGTGCTCTGAGGGCGTGGGAAGTGAGTAGGACAGGGAGCCTGGGATGAACATTTTCTTCATTTTCTTTTTATGCCGTAGAGCAGTGCTCTTCTTTTTAAAGGGGCAAGCTCTGCATCGCTCCTTATCTATTACTCAGCATTCAGTAGCTGTAGCAAGACATGGGAGAGCTTTCCTTTCTAAAGCCATAACAAACAGATATGTTCACATAAGCTCCTGCTCATTTAAGAAATACACTGCCACGCTTATATGTTTCATATCTTATAGTGGTCATCACTGGGCCAAAGATGTCATCTCTGATGGACCTGGCAACTCACTTCAAATAGGTTGCACTGAAAAAAAACTTTTTGCAGCATTACTTAATATTATATGTCTCCCAGTATTATATGTCTCAGCTACTCAGCAGCTTTGCAGTACCCCTAAGGTGAAGCAGCTGTGAAAAGAAAAGGAAAATGGCTTTGGAGCGGTTGAATTTGTTTAGTGCCTGGCAGTCAGCTGGGACCAAAGTGGCGTTGTGGCACCTGTGGTTAAGAAAGAAGATAGAGTAGCCCAAAAAGAGGCTTGTTTTAAAATGCAAAATATACCAGCATCTCCTGAGTCCAGCAAGAAAGCTGTAAGAAGGAGGTGAATGCCAACTTTGCCGTCACGAACTGTGACTGAGTGCATCTCAACCACTCCAGTAAATGTGGAGTATTTGTTGTTGTGGGATCACTACATCTGCCCTCTTTCTTTTTCTCAGTCCTTCCTATACACTTCTTATTCCAGCTTATGAATCCACATCTTTCATCCTTGGTGGTTAATGTCACAAAGAGACTGCTGTTTGACATCTCTTCAGAGGCCATGTTTCACATAGTACCTCTGAACTCTTCCAGCTGGTGAATGCACAGCCATATTGAGGAAATAATTTAGCTTTATATAATTCAAATTGTGTAATGACACCGTTTAAGCTTTACACTGTGATTGACTACCTTCCTTTTCTTGTATGATGGAAAAACATCAAGAGGTTGTTTTTTTGATATGCAGTACATCTTTAGTGCAAATGGAAATGTCTGTGTTTTTCTGGGGTAGAGCAACAATCCTTCACAGAACCATAGGCACTACTATGTCCTGTTGTACCTCCCAAGAGAGTCAAAATGCTCTCTTTTTGATGGCCCCTGAACTGCTCCCACAACGGAGATTTAGAACTCAGGAATGCTGCACTGAGAGCAACCATTACTGCTTCGAAGAGGGTCCTTCAGCTCACCTTTGTGGAAGAGCTTCCTTCAGATTTTCCTATGGAGCTACCGTAAACAGGATAATCAGTTAAGGGCAAAATTATGTGGGAATTTATGCTGCTTAGCTAAAATCTCAGTATCGAGTACTTAAAAGGTATCCATCTATACATTAGAATTTATTGAAAGGTGACATGCACCTCTGCATAAAAAACCTATTTGCAATCCTGCAAATCCCTGCTTTGGTCCTCATGAAGCCCTAATGTGCTGCAGCACTATGGTAGTGCATAATAGTTGAATTCAAATATAAAAATTTTAATTGTTTTTGTAAATATGACCCCATTTTTTAGCTGAAGTGAGGCACCACTGAGAATGAAGAAAGTGATCATCTAACTTTCTTAAAACTTGGTGTGGGATTCTGTGCTGCTGACCTTGACTGGTGCTCTCCAAGGAAGACCATGTGTGTTAGAAAAATAATAGGTAGACAGATGTCAAAAGCTCCACAATTTAGTTCGAAGTGTTTATCTGTGGTTCATGTAACCCAAACTATCAAGATTTCCTGTAGCAGCAAAATTTCATCCAGAACAGAGAACAGAAGTGCAAAAATCTCTGAGAAGTATCAAAAAACCTCATTACTTCTGCATTTCTGTTTCCAGCTTGACATTTGAAAAAGCTGATTTTTCTGAATGTTTCAGAAACCTGATTTCTGGGATTGAGTGATGATCCACGGCAGTAGGACTGGCAGGTGTGTGAGTTTGACAAAGTGATCTGCTGTCCCACTGGTAAAGTTCCTGTTCCCTGTACACGCAACTGCACTAAAGTGTAATTGTACTACTAATGGGCTTACAATACACATGTACGTGTAGGAGAACGCCCTGCAGTGCACAAAGTGGACCATTCTTGCAAATGGAAATCTGAAGGGGCAGCTTCCCCTGGAAAGGCAGCTGGCTCATTTTTATCCATTTTGACAATTTGTTTTGCCTTTTCTTTGTCCACACAGAAGCTAAGGCCATTCTGAAAGGGCAGTTTCCACTCCTAGCAGGATGTGTGGGCTGAATATGAAACAGCTGGTGATCTGATTCCTGTATGTCCTTAGTGTATCTTCAGTATATTGAAACAGTCATTTAAAAAGAAAGAGATACATCATCACTGAAGCAATGCAGAACAGACAGTATTACAACAGGGAAGTGGGTTTTTGTTTCCAGTGAGAAGCCTTTTTGTATTTTGATGGAGCATGCAGACAGCATTTCAATCATCAATTTCTAGTTGTCAAAGTCATCAGCAGTCCAAGATTCATGATAATGACATACTGAAAAATGTCGGTCCTATGGAGTTATATGTAATAATTAGGAGGGATACTAGAGAGCTCTATGGTGTCAATCTGAAATGCTATTTCTGTGGTATCTCTGCAGCATTTATTTAGATTTTTTGAAAACTCAAGAGAAATGAGGCAGTTCTACATTTCCAGTTCATTCTTCAAAATTCGTTGTCCACTTCTTGCCTCCCATAAAGCCCCTTCAAATAAATCCTTTTTTTTTTTTTCCTACTGCCCAAGCAGGGAGTGCACTAATAAATAGCTACATTACTAATGAGAAAATATCTTCACAGCTTGGTCAAAAGGATTGATAATCAACATTGCAGACATGCACATACAGTATGTGTATGGTAATGTTTGTTACCATGGATATGAACGAAGGAAAAATAGCTCCTAATAGTTTTAATTTGCTGGTGGTGTCATGGGGAGCAATTCTGGGACTCATGCATCAACATCCACCATAACTGCAGCTTTACTGAGAAGGGAGAACACAAGCAAGGAAAATCAGAGACTTCAGCTTGCTCTTTGGCCACTCAGTGCTGGTCACTTCACTTTCCACATGCAGCAGGTATAAATATTACTAATTGCCTGAAGAAAAGCATTACTAGATTGTTAGTTTTGTTCAACTGCAGTGAGATTCTTAATGTAGATAGAACAGTGAAGAACGTAGTGAAAAGGAGACTGCTGCAAAAACTTCTATGCCAATGCACATGTTTTGCTATAATTGCCCTTTCCATGGTTAACAGCCATGCCCAAGCCCAGGTAAGAGTCTGAATCTCTGCTGTTGCATTAAATGGGGCCAGCTAAGACCAAATTGCATAGAACAGCCCACAGCTTTATGGATAAACTCTCCTGAAGTCCAAAACAAGCTGGCTGCACTTGAACTGCCTGTTGGGAACAGCCCCAGCAATGCTCGATGTGCTTTGCAGGGTGCTGGCTGGCAGGTCTGCATGGTGCCAGGGAGTTTTAGCAGGTTACTATGACAGATAGTTGTGCTCCAGTGCTAGGGAATGTTTCCCATGTTCTCAAATACAGTGCTGTTTGCAAGGGTTGTTAAGAAAGCAGATAGCTCCCGAGGCATATGTTTATTCCTGGACATCTAATGCAGGAAGTTGGAATCTCTGTTTTGTTCCATTCATTAGATATGAATTTTACAGATTGCTTGGAGGGAGGCAATTAGTTACAGAATCTATTTTAAGTACTTGCAGTAAATTGAAATCACAATAAACAACAAGATGCATCCATACTACAGTACCTACCTAAGACAGAGTGCTATTCTTCCTAAAAGCACCATCTACAGCACGGATGTTGACTGTGAATAACAAAAATACAAAAGATACTGCAGTGTGAATCATTCTACAGGTCCAATAACAGTCTTGTTTTGCCTTTTCTATCTGTCTCTTCACAATGGATATTTTTTCTGTTGTAGCCTTAGGATGGAAATAAACCCTTAAATAGCTTCCAAATTCAGCCATATCAACCAGCTTAGCAAATTTAAACTAATGATGCCAAAGATATGAAATAAGTATCTACAAAACAAGCCTGATGTGTAAATCTCTAAGATTAAACTTATCAAAGTTAAGCATTTCTATATTTTAGGGTTAATTTTCATAACAAACCACACTTACTCTTAGACTAGTGTGTTATTTTCTACAAGTATCAGATAATTTATTTTTGAAACTTTCCTATATTTTGTGTTCAATTTATTTTTGAAACTTTCCTACAGTTTGTGTCCTATATACAAATAAAATAATACATCCTGATGTACACCCCACGGAAGAAAATGTAACTATATGTATGAAGTGGTTTTGATTGTTAGTACATTAAAGACACAAAAATTGGTTGGCAGAGTGCAACAGGGAGATACTTCTAAATGAGTATATTAATTATAAGTATTTTTAATGTCATTGTCTTTATCAAAATTGGAGACCCATGATATTTTAATTTTCTTCTTATACATAAAATGGCATCTCTTCTACTTTGAAGAACTCAGTTTGCCTATTGGCTTCGAATGTCCTGCATGTGTCACATAATCACAGAAGAGTTGAGTTTGGAAGAGATCTCTGCAGGTCATCTGGTCCAACCCTCTTGCTCAAGCAGGGCCACCCAGATCCAGTTGCCCAGGACCACGTGCAGGCAGCTTTTGAATATCTCCAAGGATGGAGACTCCACTACTCCCCTGGGCAACCTGTGCCAGTGCTTGGTCACCCCCACAGGAAAAAGTATTCATATGTTCAGAGGGAACCTCCTGTGTTTCAAGTTTGTGACCATTGCCTCTGGTTCTGTCACTGGCATCACTGAAAAGAGTCTGGCTCTGTCTTCTTTGCACCCACCCTTCAGTTATTTATCTACATTGATGAGATCCTCTTGAGCCTTCTCTTCTCCAGGCTGAACAGTCCCACCTCTCTCAGCTTTTCCTCATAGTGGAGATGCTCCAGTCCCTGATACATTCTTTAGCCAAGACTTTCCATGTGAAAGGAAAGGCTTTCAGACTGATTCTATTAGAAACGAATAGTCCACTTCGGGCCAAGTGAGGAAGATGAAAAGGGGTTCACAAAGGTGTTGGATGTATCTAGACTATCCTTATAAGCCAGCAAGCTTTGTGCATCCTGGCATTATATGTCTACTCCAAACTATGGAAGTTACTGTGGTTAACCATGGTCGAGGAATCAGCTAATTTCCAAAGAACTGAGGCAGCACTGATGGGTTTTCAATGAAGAGAACCACTCTTCCTAAAATTAAATAAAAAATTAATGGGATAATATAAAGGCAGGATTCCTAAAGGACAATTTTATTTTGGGGAGATAAACATCAATGAGTGAATGAGAGAGCAGACAGAGGGGTGAACAATGGTGCAAGAATGATGTTACCCTTGTGTGCAGCATTGTTAGCTCTGGTAACTGCACAGGAATGAAGGATAGCATCCTGTTTATTTACATTTGTTTTCTGTTTGAGAGACAGCCCAGGAGGTAAAATAAAATGAGAGCCTACTCAAATACCTACTACATTTCCCCTTAAATTGAATTTCTCATTTTATCAGGAAGCAATACTTGCACTGATGTTAGACAGGCAGCTAAAAGGTCAGCAAGTTCCCTTGGTTGCCTTTTGTCAAGGGTTTTTGACTTGTCTGTGAATAAAGATCTCCCAGGAGGAAGGCAGACCTGAATTTCCTGTCATCTTGAAGACAGCAATGCATTTGAAAATGTTACAAAAAGCATAAGGGACTTGAAGCACACCTTCAAATGCACTGCTGATGCCAATAGCTTCCCATGTAAACATGCACACAGAGTTGTTTTGGATTTGTTCTGTCAACTTTTTGTTGTGAAACAAATTGTTATACAGCTACTCACCTTGAATACTGAATGAATCTGATGGTTTTCCATTACTGCACTGTGCCTAATCGGGACTACAGTCTCTTTGGGTTAGCTGTGGTGCTGGCACAATCCCACCAGTGGTGTGCTGAACCACATTCCATTTTCTGTCATACTCTTACCTGTCTGTCCCATCCCATCCTGCTTGCTTGCAGCCCCTCGATACTCTTAAAAAGTGTATCTGGGCAAAAAGAAAAAGCTCTCTCACTCATGTGGAGCATTAATCATTCCAGGAAGCACATAAGTTTCTCCAACAGACAGAGCTACAGTTATCGCTTTTTCTTAACAAATGTCTGTGCAGAGATGCTTCTTATTGCAGTGTTAATGGGGGATATTTTCTAGGAATATAATTCAATTATTAAAGATTGTTTTGGGTTTTTTTTTGTCACTTAGCTTAGTTAGTGAAACACAGTAATATCTGTGAACAATATAACTGCATATATATTGCACGTGGGAAAAAAGACTTAAGAGGGTGAATGAACCTGTGTTTTCAAGCCAAGAGAAAACAGTATTTTTAGTGTTTTGGTGTTATATCATGTAACAAGTAGTGTGGAAAGCTGTTTGTTTAGTTCAGGTATTCCGTGTGATAGCAAATCTGCAAGTAAGAAAACGAATGCATACTGTAATCACAAAGAGCCTACAACATTCCCAGGATGCTCAGGAAGTTGCTGCATACTGACTGCTGGTAAAATTTTCACTCTGTGCTTGTATAGCTATTTACAGATACATTCTGACTGAAAATAAATTAATGCTTTAATGTAACTACTATCCTCCTGAAGTAACTGATGTATCAACTATTGATTGCTATGAAAATAAAAACAAACAGAAATGAGAAAGCTGCCAGCTATTATAAGATACTGCTTTCTTTGTCTATTTGAGACTCCTTTGTCTGTTTGAGACTCCCTTTATTTTTCCCACCCCCAAGGAAGCATGTTTCAGAATAGATTAGTGAAACAAGCTAACAGGAAAGAAGGCTACTGTTTCTTGCCGAGTTTGAAAGATCTGCAGAGGAAAGAAAACTCTAATTTAGATAGGAATCATGAAAGTTTATCTTGGCTGAGAATCTAATTATAATTATTATAATAACCGTTTAACACAGTGAGGAAACTGGTTTCTTTAGCATTACTGTTCATTTAGAGCTCTTTCTAAATCTACTTGTGCCAATTCCAGGCAAGTATAAGACACAGAAATGCTGAGACCATGGCAGAATGGGGATAATCAAGGAATATGGAAGTAAACACTCATGTTCCCTTGTTCTATAATCACATAAGTGCACAGAGACATGCATATGGAAGGAAGCACTTTTCACACAATCATTAACAGATTTGCAAGAACTAGAGATCAAAGGCATACAAAGTAATTTCTGAATTTTATGGATTTGAATTATTTTTACAAGGGCAAGCCCGGGTCTTCCAGAATATGTATTCTGAAACACTTCCTCCAGTCCTGCAGATTGCCTATGATGTGGTCACAGAGATTACACTACTACTGACAGTTATATTTTGTAGGTATTTACCAACAGATATTTGCCTGTTCCTCATCTCCACTTAAGACCATTTTATATCTGGAACTTGCTTTACAGTCAGCTGCATCTCTGAACAACCTCTGAAAGAGGTTTGTTTCAAAAGGAATATGGCAATAGAGATTCAAGCCAAGTCATTTTAGGTCCTCCAGCTTTCTGATTCTTTTCTAAAGTTAAATGTTAGTTTAAAGGAAGGTCACTTAATGCTCTTTGGTTTACGCTGTCTGATAAGCTATATATGACTGCAATTCACAGAAGTTATCTGCTGCTCTTACTTTTTTGGTTACAAATAAAATGCAAAGCTCAACCCATGTTAATGAGGCTCCCAGAAGGGAAAAAAAATAGGCAAAACCATGTAAAAGCCACAGAAGTAATTTGGTTTAATTAAATAAGGCCTAACATTTTTATTTCCCTGATGGATGCATTACCTGAATCAATAGGAATGTATACAGAATAAGGGCAGAAGAGTACAAATCCAATCACAGTCTTTTTTTTCACTATTGTACCAAACAACTGCAAAATAGATCATTTGGTAACACTTTCAATTAAAAATCCCAAAGACCTATTTAATGCAGGCCTACAATGAAAGCAAATGCTAAATAAATACCTATTTACTTGCAATAATCAATTACTGAGGATAAGTATCGTTAGCGCGGATTACTACTGATATTACTGATACAGGCCTGTGTCTGCTATATGGCAGATCCGTTCATTCTTGTTTGTAATACTAAATATTGAACGTATAGTAAAGCAATCCAGACTTTTTATCTTTAAAGGACTTAAACTATTCTGCCCTGTCATTCTTTTCCAAAGAAGCAAATACATTCAAGACTCCACCACCTACGTACCTGTTTGCCAGATATCCATATCCAGTGCAGACACTGATGCAGCCTCTAGATTTCTCAGGTCAGCAAGACGCTCACAGTGGGTTTTCCTTCTGTGGGTGACACTAATGTGCTCCACCTTGGGGATATTTCCCTGCAGCACATGCAGCTGTCCCTTGTGATGCTCCCAAAGCCATGAGCAAGGTGTTTCTGCTGATCACTCCATGTGATGGGTTACTTTTATGAGAAAGGAGAATGGGCCATGGCCAGAACAAACCTGAAGTAATACTGAGCTATCTTGGATGGGGGCAGCAACACGCCTCGTGAAAAACAGCATCAACCCTTTGCTTGCTAGGCTTATAGGACCACTGAGAGGCCATGCCAGTGAGAGGAAAGGCATGGCTGGACACTGACTGATGCATGCATTTGTTCCCGTGGTTTCCAAAGAGCTTGGTCTAAACAAGCCTCCTGGTCCCCAGTGCCAGGCACTGTGCAATGACCTTCTCCCACCAAGAGGGACTGAAATGATAAGTGCTTATTCATCCATCTGCTGTGATCCACTGTGAAAACAAATGCAACCTGAGAGGATATTCCTCCCTCCTAGTAGACGTGACAGTTTTTGCTGTCTCATGGGCTTATTTTACCACCCGCCCTGCAGTGCAAGGTGAGTACTAACACCTTGAAAAGAGTGGGCACAACATTAAAACAGTTTTACAGCTGGTTCCAGTTGCCTAAAAGAGTGTCCAGCCACCTACCTAAAGATATGCAGGGAAAAACTACTCTGTGGCAACTTGCCCCAACAAAGGAAGAATATTATACATTTTCTTGGAGGCAGAACAAAACTGTAATCTTATCCTGCACTTTTATCAGTTGTGTCTACATGGACACAGTGAAATAAGGTCCTAAAAATAATCCTGGCAGTTTTGTAAACAAATAAACCATAAGATCTTATCCAGTGTATAATTTTATCTGCTCAGGTGATAGATTTATTGTGTTAATACGAAACATGACTTTAAAAAATTGTGATTGCCTGTAATCTAGCCAGTCTTGATTGTATCAACATTTTGCTGTAAGGCAAAAATGTGACTCTGAAAAATATCCTGATCTTGTGCAATCTGGAACTTACATGGGAGAGATGTTATCAAGATGTATCCAAACATTAGTTACAACTCAAGAGAAAATAAAAAGAGAGATCTGTATGGCAACACTAAACTGTGTTTATCTTCTTCAAGGCATGGACTCCAGTCCATTGACTGCTAAAGACTGCTTTGTAGGTTTAAAGAACAGTAACTGGTATGAGATTGTGCTCTCTGCTGTGACTGAAAAAATATCGCACACAATGAAGTTTCCTCTGGCTCAGTCTCCCCCTCCTTTTTGTCTTTTTATGCCAAAACAATGCAATTAATATTAACTCAAAAATAAGGTAACATTTCCAGCCATCTGCAGACAGATTCCTCTATATTAAACATTTCTGTAATTCCACTGAATTCAGTACAGAGACTTGACTTATTTTGGTGTGAGGTGGCTCTACCAACTGCTTCTACAGATTAGAACAAAGCTCTGAAGGTGAGGCTAATGGAGCAGCTATCATTTGAAAGGTTCAACAGTACCATAGGAAAATGTAAGATTTAAAAATATAGATAAGTGAATAAATAACTTTTAAAAGATCCAGGTCACACAATGTTAAAGTAAAGAATGATCTCTCTTTTTGTAAAGCAGCCTATTAAAGAGAATCTGCTCATATAGAAATTTTTCTATGGCTCAATATAGCTGATTAATGTCGTATGTTAGTCCATTCCCTCTAGAATAGTTATTACCCCTGGTGTCACTTAAGAGAAGATCAAGGCTGCATAAATAAACCTTTAACCCATGCTAACACTTTTTATTTTACTTTAAATAATTGAGACCATTCCCAAATGCAATGAACTTGTATGAAGTAAAAGGTGAACTTGGACAAAATGTCAGAGGTAGCCAAGTTTTGCTAACAAATCTCCAATCCCTTTATATACAAATTCTGAACACGAAAAACTGTGTTCATTGCGCTTATCTGTCCAAGTCTGGTCACAAACCTATTGCACTGGTTTGCCTAAGGGGATCAGTCAAATTGCTCCAGTGACAGTACCTTGTATGTATGCCTATTCTATAGAGTATTCACAATCATGACTGCCACGTCTTCACTATACCCGAAGTCATATTTCTTGGAACACAGAAAGGTATTTACTACCTCTAAACTTCTAGTTTGTGGCACCTACTTTAAACACATTATTAGTATTACCTTAAGGAACAGGAAATATCACTGGCTCTTTCTGAAACATAATTGGCTTTTGCTAACCTGAAGCAAAAGTACCTGAGGATATTAAAGTCCTACCCTGACCAGCCTTGGGGAAATCTCATAGCCTTCCTTATAAACTTTGGAAAATTATGTTCCAAAACTCATTTTCTTCTCTGGGGGACAGTCAGTAGTAAGAAAGGTCCTCACCTGAGGTGGTATTTTCCAACTAGCTATTGCTGTCAAGGCAGAACTACAACCAGCACACATCTGTTGGAAAGGCTGAGGTTTCACAATGAATTACACTGGATCATTTGATGGATTAGTTTAAGACATGATCAGACTGTGTGTGATCTGTGTGAAATTAGCAGCAGCATAGGGTAGGGTAGGTTTTTGTGCCATCGAAGAATGTGCCACTCAAAACACCTTCATTCCCAAAGCCAGCAGCTGTGGACGGTGGCCTTGCTAACTGCTGTAGCCTCTTGCTCTTAGCCTTCTACTTGGGCACACTTGTAGCCTGTTTGCTCTTTAGGAAATTATTTGATTAAATGTGTTTTTTCTCAAATATATGGCTGTGTTCTGCTCACAATGCTGCTTGCAGGGGATTGCAACAGTCACACCCATCAGCAGGTAACAGGCCTCCCTGAACCTTCTCCTGCCATACCATGTCTGTGCAGGGGAGAGAAGGATGGGTGGTGACTATATGTAGTTCAGGCTACAAAGTGGGGAGGATCACAAAGAGGTGCTGACATTTACAGACAGAGAGACAAGATTCACAAGGTTCACTTCTGAGGTTGGCCTGTGTGTGTTGCATCAGTGAATGAATGCAGTCTTCCCTTAACTGCAAGGGAAAAAGCTGTTCTAGTCATTTGTCAGCTGCTCCTGGCAGCTCCAACTTTCTTCCTGAGCTGTTTGGAATAACAAGGTCATCAGTCCTCCTAGGAGCCTGTGAGAATACATAGCTTGTTCAGAATCCACATTGTCTTGATTTGATGTGCATAGCAAAAGACTTTAAAGGCTGCACCAGAGGTATGAACAGGATGCTTATCTCTGTTTGCTCTCTTGTGGGGCATACAGGTCTTCATCAGCCAAAACAGGTACCATACTTTTGTGTTTTCAGGCCATGGTAGATCTCCACTGGTATGTGACTGTCGCTAGTGGCAGGCAGCATAAGCAGCTGCATGACATTCAAGTGTTCCACAGCTCTAGCTGGACTGAACTCAGCCAGGCCTGCTTGTAACAGCCACAGGAGCCCTGGACATTAACAGAGCTGTGAAGTTGCTCCCTATGTGTGGCAATGCCACCTTTGTGTGCACCCTGCTTCCCAAAGTCATTCACAAGCATCAAGACTTGCCAAGGGGTCTCAGTTACTGCCTTGACGACTTCCATGTGACATTGCAAGGTGCATTTGTTGGTCTGAAAGGGAAGGCAGAAGACTCTTAGAATCACATTAAGTGCTGACTCTTAGTCAATGATTTTTTTTTTCCTATATTTTACAGCAAATGGAGGATGGGATCACCAAGGGGGAATGGTAGGACCCATTTTTCTTGTTTTCCTACTTACAAGAGCAAGAAAAGTCTAAGTTATTTTTTGTAGGAAACCTGAAATGCTCAGCATCTCATATTTTCTGAGTCTGTAGCTCCTTCTTTCTGTAATTGTTTCCCCCAACACCATCTCCCATTTTCTCTTGTCTTATTCTTTTGCCATTTCCTCCCCCTCCATCTTCTCCCTTTCAGTGTGACTGGCTGTGTGTGGCAGACAACAAGCTCTGCACAGACCTTAATGCCATCCTACACCTTCGTGCCTAAGCCCCTCACCCTGAAGGCAGGTTGCTTGTGCTAACAGTGCAGTGAACCAGAAATATTTAATTGGCATTCATTGTGCAAACAATGATATTAAATGCAAAGAGAGATAAGAACAGAAATAAAATGCAAACAGATTGCATGAGCAAACTGGAAAAGTAAATAAAGTCAATGGTAGTAAAAAAAAATAGTACAAACATTAAAGAAAAATAACTGCAGCAAATGTGCATAAAAATACTGAAAAAAGTCATAAAACATTAAAAAGATGTAAAAAACAAGCAACTGTTTTTTGTGAAAGTTCTCACAGTGGAAATATTCTGTAGTGTTGAGATAACACAGGCGGTAACATTCATGGTACCTCAAAAGGAAGGAAAATCTTAAGAAATATACCAAAAGGTCCAAATGATACACCCTTGTACCAGCACTTGAAACAGTGGGCACTGCTGAATGTGGCAATGGCCCCTGAAACTGCATTTGCAGGAAACAATTGCTGCAGCATGAGCAGAGAGGGCTGAGGGCAATGTGCAAGGGCTTGAGGGTGACATGCAGGCTGCATGGCTGGAGGGTGGCTTACTGCAGTCTCCACAGCAGGCAGAGTCCCAGATGACCTCTTCCTCCAGCAGCTTCGGCTGCTGGGATGTCACACAGTGTGGGAGACGTGCTGGTGTTACTGCTGTGCAGAGAGCAGAGGAGAGGCCCGTGGGGAAGGGTGCTGGAGTTTAGGCAAGTACCTAAGTGAAAAGTGGGCTAACCTGGATGGATATCTGGAGGGGATGCTCTTGTGACAGAACAGGCATGCGGCTGGGGTACTGAACCATGGCATTGTTGGCAGAGCTCCTGGCTGCATTCATGCTTTGCAGTTATTAACACACATGGAAAAAACATGAAGAACTGGCTAGGTGTGACATTGTTAGCTTGATCCATCTCTTCAGCCAAAGAAAGCCCTGGACATGCTGGGAAAGTTCCTGACTACTATCAAAACGTCACTGTACTCTGCAGTGCTCTCCTTTGCCAGCCGTTCTTGTTTCTCCTCCTCCCTTGCAGACAGCTTCTCCAACAGACAAGTAGAAAGTCTCCTTTCCCACCTTCCACCCCTGTTGAAGCATCTGCCTTGCTGAGTTCTGGTGGGAGCTGGCTTACTCTTAACTTGTGGGCCAAGCTAAAGTGCTGGGCAGGCAGACCTCCCCTTCTTCCCTGGGGACTTCTGCTCCTTCCCTCCTCTTCTTGCCTGGAATACATGAACTGAACCACAACACACTGTTGTATGATGTTTCTATAGTCCCATTCTCTATGCATTCAAAATTAAACATCTTCAGTCACAGGGAGAGTAATTTTTGTGTCATTAAGTAGAATAGCATAAACTATCACCATGTAGCTTCTGGGTGTGTAAGGACTGCCTCAAAGAAAAAGACGTAATTCCAGATCATGGCAGACTGACATATTTCCCATGACTTCAGATGATGATGAGGAGCAGATATAAACTAATAAGTGAGTAAATTCACCCAAATGATGAATATAAAAGTGAGCAAATTCTGTTACCAAATTTGGAGGGGAGAAACTCTAGGCACTTGTATACTTGTGTATGCCTTTGATATCGCAGCAAGGAAGTTACAAAGCTCCAGCTAAATAGCAGAAAGCCTGTGCTTACCTCCTTGCCTCCTCTGCTTTCCTGCCCAAGAATCAATAGGTAATATTGTGCTTTTTTCCCTATACTTTACTTCTAATTCCAGCTAGAATTTTAAAAATGAAAAAAACCCTTAAGTACTTTGAAATAATTTAACTAGTTTTCTCCCTAAGGAAAAAGAAATGTTTTTTGTTGGAAAGAAAGGTGAAGATTTAAGCCTCTACTCCATCTTCCTGTCAAGATGTGGTATCCCATCTTTAGATTTAGTTCTTCTTAATACTAGCTACTCATCTCAGTTTACTCCGTTTTGAGATACAAAACACAGATGGAATATTCTGTCTAAACAAAATATATTTATATTTGCACTATGTTACAAAAACTCCTTCTAATATAAATGCTTTGTTATTTCCATTCTGCTGTGTTTGGTTTTCAGTATTAAACCGTTCCTATGATTCATTAATACCATGTCCAAAATATATTCCAGCTAAAATGTTTAGGAATACTTTCATGATATATGGTAGTTTATATAGCCATATGTTGAGTGTGAGAATAGTAACTACTTAGTCTCGAGGTATGTAAAGATCCAAGAGAAATTACGCACAGTACCTGTAATTGGAGTTCTCTTAAAGGTCATAACCCTCTATAGATCCACACTTACCCTCCTTCCTCCTCTTGGGATTTGGAATACATTAGGCTTAGGATGGATTGTTTAGTTCTCTTTAGACCATAAAGAAACTGATGAAGAATAAGTCACATGGTGCTCCCTGTAAGGCTTGTATATAACTTAGCATCTATAAGTCAGCCTGGCAGATGGCCAGAAATAAGCTTTCCAGTAACATGGTTCAAATATTGCACTAAAAGTAATCACAATCTTCAAGTTATTTAAGTTACATAAAAGTAGTTTAATTTCCTTCTACTGTTACAGCATGCACTAAGCCCCTTCTTTTAAGGCTATGAGAATTGGCTTGGCTATTAAACAATTTCACTATCTTTGACTGAAATATTGAAAAACACAAAACAAAAAAACCCCTAGAAAATATAATTTTTTATATATAAGAAGATTGAAAAAAAAAAGCTGTAGAAACTTCTGGTCCTCAACTATGACAATGATGCAACACTTTAATTTATAACCTCAGACAGAGCTTTCATGTTCTTTGCATAAGATCACTACTTTACCTTACGATTCTAATATTGAGTGCATGAATATAAAGGGCTGGTTTGAAATTATAGCTTTCAGTGTAGACAGCAGTTGCTGTATTATAACTCTGATTTCACCTTGAATATACAAAAATGTCCACTTTTTCACAATGATTCCGCCCCCCCACCTTGTTACACTTTCAGTTATTTATTTCAGCATCACAAAGTATTAAAATGCCTCCATAGAAAAGGTCACTCTTTTTCCTTTCAAAGCATTTCTTTGCGGTTTCTGTTCCCAGAGGTACACATAGAATCAACAATCAATAAGAGAACATCACATAACACTCTGACTTACCTTTGAGGAACATCATTTAGGTCAACACATCTTATCAAGGAAAGACTTTTACAGCCAATCATTTTCCTTTTAATGACATTTTCTAATCACTAGGTAAATTTTCCTCGAATAGCAATAATACAGCTCAGCTATTGAGTTTGATGCATTTTAACAGGAAAAAAACACTTACAGACTTCATTCTAATAAACCCTCTTTTCCTGATTGCAGCCTGTTTTTTATGAATTGAAGTGATACCTTGTTATAATTCTGAGCATTTCTGAAATGGATAGAGACTTGGTATCCTAAAGCATAGATTAATAAGTTTCCACTGCACTGTATAACCAGTAGAAAACTGACAGAATCCTAGGAGTGGTATCTTATATTCTCTTGCCATCTCTGAAATCTTGAATTTTAGTGAATAAATCCTAATCCATACATTTCTGCTATTTAAGATCAAGTATGTATTTTTAAAGACATTGTTCAAAGTTCAGAAAGGCTTTCTGGTGATGATGATACATCTTTTACAGCTGTCACAAAACCACATACAACAGCTCCTTCAAAAGGTATGGTCATGGGTTGCTGTGAACAAGGTCACTGTTCATATGGCGCTGTCAAAACCAAATCCGAATGCCACATAAAATCGTTAACCTTATCAATTTATCAATTTACTGGAAGACACGGGAGAGACAGAACAAATTGTGATTTTGGAATCATGTTAGTCATGAGGAGATATATTGAGGCTACCAATTTCTACGTAATAGGAAAAAATAATTTTAAAATATACCCTCATCAATCACTGTAGTACTTGGCAATTTCTATAATCTAACTCCTGCTTTCCAATGTGGTATGAACAAACACTGCTCTCCGTGGAGCCATATATGAAAAGTCATTTAAGAAAAAAATATAATATTTACAAACTATCTGCACAGTTCCTGTATTGCAGACAAAAAACTGTGCTGAAATAACATGATGTTTGCATAGCACATCATACCCTCAGAAGCCTAATATGCCAGCCACAAGGTTGTCCAACCAGTCCTATGCATTATGATCACACACTTTTTGTAGGTTCATTTTGTTATTCAGTACAGAGCAAGCAAGGATGTTCAATATTTTATTTTCTCTTCACTATTCAGTGCATAGCCTTATGCTTAAGATACTCCCTTCACACATTCCATTGCATTAAAAATAGGTTAATTGCCTCCTGAGCATTTCTGTGCCACTTACTTGATTATGCAAAGGATGTAAAGAAACTCTAACACAGAGTGTTATATTTTCTCCTTTTACTTCAGTCTTTCTTGCACAGCCTGCAAACACTTAGTAGAAGAAAAGATGAAGGATGCTAGATACAACAAACCAGGAAGAATACTAGTGATAGATACTTTGTTATACAGTGGGACAGATAAGAGAGGGGATGGCTGGGGTTGAAAATAATGTAAGTTTAGGTCTGGAAGACCAGCTTGTGCTGTGCTTGTGAAGGAGTAGTACTGAAGAGTGAGATTTCCCGAACAGCACAGAGCACAAACTGGAGATCACATAACCAGATGTAACTCCAAGTCTTCACTTTGTGAGTCAATATTCTACTGAGCCTGTGCTGTGCTAAGCACAAGCTTAAGGAGTCTAAAAGTTACTCTGTGCACTTGCACTGCTAGCAAAATGTTAGTGCTGCAGAAGCTTACTTTCCTGCCTTTTTTTTTAATTGTGGAAATTTGCTCAGAGATCTTATATTGTGGCATCTTTGTGCCATAATACCCAGGCTCAGTTTAGAGCTCTGAAGGACCCCAAGATGCTCATCCAGTGGCTGGTAAGCTGGCAGACAAAAGCAGAGGGGGTGACTAAAAAAGATTTGCAGAGCAATCAAGTGATAAATAACCTGTGACAAGTGATCTGTAACATTTTTTTCTTTTTGCTTCAAAAATTATCTTAACAGTCTGCTGATAGCATGGGAAAAGAAAGATTACTTGTACTGCAGTGACTGATCTTTGTTTTCTTCAATTCCAGGCTGTGCATGCTACAAGTTCAGCATGGTGCAGGCCACACATGTAAAGCTTAGTGCTATGGTAAGGCATGCTATATCTGAGAGAGATTAACAGTGCTGTGCTGGCAGTAATTAACCTGTCAATTCAAGTTTGGATGCAATACCTAACATAACACATTTAAGAAAACTGGAAGAGTCACAGGAAACTGTCTAGACCAGAGAAATAGTTTTGATCTGGTGGCCTTTTATAACAGGGTTACAACACTGGTGGATAAGGCTAAAGCAACTGATGCCATCTACCTGGACTTGTGCAAGGCGTTTGACACTGATCCTTGTCTCTAAATTTGAAACATGTGGGCTTGATGGATGGACAACTGGGTGGATAATGAACTGGCTGGATGGTCACTCTCAAAGAGTTGTGGTCAACAGCTCAATGTCCGAGTGGAAACCAGTGACGAGTGGTGTCCCTCAAGGGTTGGTATTGGGGCTGGTGCTGTTCAACATCTGTGTCGGAGACATGGACAGTGGTATTGAGTGCACCCTCAGCAAGATTGCTGATGATACCAAGCTGTGTGGTGTGGTTGACACGCTGGAGGGACGGGATGCCATCCAGAGGGACCTTGACAGGCTTGAGAGGTGGGCCTGTGCCAACCTCATGAAATTCAACAAGGCCGAATGCAAGGTCCTGCACCTGGGTTGGGACAATCCCAAACATAAATACAGGCTGAGCAGTGAGTGGCTTGAGACCAGCTCTGAAGAGAAGGACTTGGGGGTGGTGGTGGATGGAAAGCTCAGCATGAGTCAGCAATGTGCGCTTGCAGCCCAGAAGGCCAACCGTATCCTGGGCTGCATCAAGAGAAGCGTGGCCAGCAGGTCGAGAGAGGTGATTCTCGCCCTCTACTCCACTCTCATAAGGCCTCACCTGGAGCCCTGTGTCCAGTTCTGGAGACCCCAACACAAGAGAGACATGGACCTGTTCGAACAAGTCCAGAGGAGGCCACGAGGATGATCCGAGGGCTGGAGCACCTCTCCTACGAGGACAGGCTGAGAGAGTTGGGGCTGTTCAGCCTGGAGAAGAGAAGGCTCAAGGGAGATCTTATAGTGGCCTTCCAGTACCTGAAGAGGCTACAGGAAAGCTGGGGAGGGACTTTTTACAAGGGCAGGTAGTGATAGAACAAGGGGAAATGGCTTTAAACTGGAAGAGGGGAGGTTTAGATTAGATATTAGAAAGAAATTCTTTACTTTGAGGGTGGTCAGACACTAGAACAGGTTGCCCAAAGGAGTTGTGGATGCCCCCTCCCTGGAAATGTTCAAAGGCCAGGTTGGATGAGGCTTTGAGCAACCTGGTCTAGTGGGGGGTGTCCCTGCTGATGGAGGTGGGGGTTGGAACTAGATGATCTTTAAGGTTGCTTCCAACGTTAAACATCCTGTGACTCTATGATTCTATTGCTAGTGCTATCAGGTTCAGTATAGATTTCTTTTACCCAAGTTTGGGTGGAAATCAGAAAAAAATCACAGGAATCAGTAGAAAAGACCATGGCCATCTATAGTCATTTATCAAGGACCCTCAAAGAAGAGGTTCAGACATTAGCTGTTACGTTTTGCAAATATGCTGATTGTGAGCATTCTCTTTTTGAAGAAATAGATATTGAAGGATGGATGGATGGATGGATGGATGGATGGATGGATGGATGGATGTTATGATGGACCTCTCTGGTTAGTCAGATGGTTTCTGTGAGAAGAGGTTTTCCAGACAGACTCTTGGAAGATGCAAATCAGAGCTACCACAGGATCATGAAGCTAACTCTAAACCTGACTGGTTAAAGAATGGATGAGCGAGTGCCTTTTTGTTCAGTGCTGCTTGAATATGCATTATGATCTGTACTGGGAAACCACACAGAGAAGTGAGAATGCCATGCAGGCCAGTTTGCTGCCCCTGAGTTTGAGGATAGTTTGTGAAAGTCCAAAGTATTTGATCACTTGTGTCTGCAGACAGCTCAAGGGCACTCCCTAACCTGTCTGAAGAATGAAGAAAGCATAAGAGTAAACATGATGCACATTTCTGTCTACTCCCTGGATTAAGCTATGCCGCTCTCTGCTGGGAGCTCTTCTAAACCCTGCCACTTCTGATGGAGGAAGGCAATTATTCAAGGAGATCAAGCATGACAAAAGTAAAGGTGAGGGAGGAATGTTTCAGCTTTTCTTCATTACTTTTATCACTTTTCTTGTTCTCTGGAGATAGGCAATGGCAGGATTGTCTCAAATGAAGGTTTTCTATTACTGCCTGCCTGGCTTATGTTTGTAGAAGACAGAAAGGAAGCACAGTAGTAAGAGAGAAGTTGTCTTGAAGGGGTACTTTTCCCCTCCTCCTGATGCAGATGCCACTTAGGAAGCAAATACAGAAATTATCTTCTATGTGTGGCAAAAAGCACTCAGGAACAGAAAAAGGTTTGCCCTGAGTGAAAATATGCTTCCTTTTGATCAGAGGATGACAAACTACAAAGAGAGTACAGAATAATTTTTGAGGGGTTATATTTTTAAAGCATACTCTATTGGATATAATGTCTAGGATACATGGCTCTGGATTTGTACTATGAACAGGATCAGCCTGCAAAGGTGGTAGCGATATGAAACTGGCATTGTAAGATATGTTTTCATAAGTGATTCAGCTCTGATTACAAGATATATCTTATTTTCATGCAAACAAATCCGCAGACAAACTTATTGTGTTCTAAGGCTAAAATAATGCAAGGCAAAAATGTATGTCATATTGATAACTTGGTGCTGTGCTAATGGGCTATAAAATATGCAACTACATGTGGTTGAAAAGAGGCTTGAAAAATGTCACCCAAGACACAATCCTTTGGTTGCTCTAGAAACTTTAACATAGTTTGTTTATTATCAGCAGAGAACATAAGGAAGGTACAATGACAGCATCAAATTCATCTGGAAATATTTGTGTTAGTATAAAGGATCCCTTGCCCTCCCTCCAACAACATGTCTGCCTCCTCGACTTGGCCTGTTAAAAGACAGATAGAATTGTATTTGGTGCATTGCATCTTGTGGAATGAAACAAGTCTAAAGAAAACTGCTCCAGCATCTGTCTTCTTTCTAGCAGATTGTCAACAAGAGGAAGGGGGAAGGGAAGAAGTGGAAACTTTGCAAGGATGTTTTAAACCCTCCAGATAAACTGTCGCTTTGAGCCTTGACAGCTCAAGAACTTGACACATGTGTCTGTTCCCTGGAGGCTGTCCCCTGCACGCTTGGCAAGCTGATCACGGCTGCTGAGCTGTGACGCCACAGTGCTTGCCTGACCTGACATAATGGGCAGCTATTTACTGCAAACAAGGTAGATGGAAGAACATAGACTTAAATGATGCTCTGGTGTAAGAAGGAATCCACTAGGGCCCCCAGTCAATCTTCAGGGGTTTTTTTTCCCCTTCTTTTCTTCCCCTTCTTTTTCTGGGATCATTTATTCTTTCCCCAAGGAGCAGGTGACTGTGGCACAGCACTAAGCCTCCCCTCCCTACATCAATAGAGTGGGTTAAGGAAACAACTGCAGGACAATAAAGAGAAAGAGAAAATGAACTTTGGATAACCACACCAACAGTTTGCTCTGCTCGTTTTTCATCTGTTACTGCGAAAAGTGAAAACACAAGCCCCTGGAGGGCCTGCAAGAATGCTGTCAGCTTCATTCCAATGTGCAAGCACAATCATACTTGATCAGTGAAAAGCAGCTGTCAAAAGTGAACCCTACAAATAGTGTCTATTACATGAATCCAACTGCATCTGATGTAAAGTATTTCTTGCACACCACACTTTCATTCACCCATGAATGTATTATGAAAGATATGCCCTACATTTCTGCCTCCCGATGTGGCAAGCAAGGTAGCAAGTTCAAGAAAACCCTAGCCTTTTCTTTTAGCATGCCAGCTTCATAGTACAGGCAACATTCTTCACTGATGTAAGACACTAACAACACTGGTCCAATATGCTGATTTAAATCAGCTGGAAAAAATAATTCTTGAAAAATGCAAGAATACACATGAGCATGGTGATTAAACAACATTTAGACTTATATGATATTGGTGTAGCTTCAGCAAAAACAGAAGGGTAAGACAACCTTTTGAAAGGCTCAACTTCATCGTATATTTCCTGACCCTTCTCTGTTTTTATGATGTTACTACATTTCATTATTCTGCCTAAATGACTGGTTTTTAGAATACATTTAGTAAAAAAGTGTCAAGAGATCTGCACAAAAGCCTTTATTTCATTTATTTACTAAAGAATGTTCTGATTCTACATTTGATTTTAGCAGCTGCTTGCATTCATATAAGCGTCATTAACATATTTGCACATACATCCAAGCAACTCTCTCAGCTATGAGTGAAAAAGTAGAAGTGAAGTACTCTGGTAGGCTACAGTCTTAAAATTCTACAAAATATAGAATTATTTACTGCAGGTATGCTAATTTCAGACTACTTGACCCAAGGCATTATCAAAGTAATGTGCTTCCATTTTAATCCCCACACGCACATTATGTTTTATACATGCTACTCCTTAAAATAATACTCCCTGATGCACTCTCCGGACCTAGATCCTTTGAAACCTTAATAAAATCTTGAGCTAATGTGCATAATTTGCATGCTAATTATGAAGTAGAAAAGGGCACTGCTTATTGATAAACTCTGTAGAGAAAAGCCAGGCACCTCAACAGTGAGTATTTGAAAAAGTGAGCTCCCATGCCATTTACTGCGAGAGTTGAGTCTGGGACCACATTCAGCTGTGGTGTGCATGGGAAACTGTGCAGTGGTGGCTTTATGTCATAACCTGGAGATGTGCACAAGGCATTAATGATCTAATGGACAGCTAAGGTACAGCTGCTTCAGCCTTCTCTATCTTAACATAAAACCTCTGCTTGTTTTACATCCACAATTCCATGGGCACTGGTCAGGATTCCTGCATATCTCTAGATAAAATTTACCTCTGGAAGACCTAAAAGGAGCAGCACAAAAGATCATGAATTAATTTGGCATATGCACACAGCTTAGGTACATATCTGTGCATGGAAGAGCTGGTCTTTGCACATGCCATACACAGTACAACCTTGTCAAATTCGTCTAAAAGAGAACTACAGCTTTTCCATTCCTACAAATCTGAATAGAGAAAAAATGAACAAATCTGGCATTGCACAAACACCACACACTTCAATTTACACACAGATAAAGCAACACTAAAATACATTTCTAGATAGATTTGTAGTTATCTAACATGCACCACCATCTATCTGCTTGTTGGTATGACATACATATCATGTGCATCCAAAGGGTACTGTCCAGGAGTATGCAAATGATGGTTTTGAAATAAAAAATATTGTTTAATCAGAAGCTATAGCATATATGACTAAGCATGAAGGGACTGACAGCAGTATGAGACTGTATTCTCCAGTACTACAGTGAAGAAACACACATGATTTTTTTATACTGGGTTACATTCATTGCTGCCTCTATTTTTGCTGCAATTGTTGTGATACAGCTGAAGCATAGACTGAAAGCCTCTTGAACAAATGCAATGTTTTTCCATGTCTTCTGTGAAGCAATCAGTATACTTCAAGAGAAATAATAAATAACAATGCATGGATTTTTTTTCAGTAGATGCGTAGTGAATTGAATGATGAACTGTGCTATGCATTAGTGAGCTTTCCTAAAGGCATCACAGTTCCCACACCTGACAACTTATGGAACACTTTGGGAAACATTTTGGTTTGAACTAATTCAGCCTTCCTTCCAATTTTTAACATAAGGATTTCCACTTGTTTATCCGAAGGCCTTAACTAATTACCATGTAGACAAGCAAAGAATAACTGAAAAAATCATTGCAATGAAGTTTAAGTTAGGATGTTTACAACCTCAGCAAGAAATACCACTACTTGCCTTTTTTGTTTTCTTGAGTTTTGACTGAAAGTAGAACCCATTTCACTGTGAACAGATAGCAGATTCTAGAGCCACTATTCCCCAGCTGTACTGGATTTTATCTTTCTAGGATAGGAGAATATTTCCAACGTCATAATGAAACACAGAAAGGATGTTGACTACAGACTCATTCATTGTTGCCAATGTTTTCCACACTGTCATAATTACATTGGGAGAATTAACCAGAAAATTAAAAACATCTGCAGGACAAAGTGTCTGTACATTTGTTTCACACTGTACCAACACAGAAATGTCTCAAAATAACTCACTCTTTGTTCATACAAAGGCTGTATAGAACAAAAATCCCCCACTGAAATGGAACAAAACATGGACTGACAGATTTTTTCAGTGATGCCAGGCCATGCTCCTACTTTGTATAATGATACAATACATGACAGAAACATAAATCGATACATATATGATCAAACTTCTGAAGGATTAATTAATAAGGTCAACTCCAGGGTGAAACCAATACTTTCAGAAAGAGGAAAAAAAATTAATTAAAATTGTTCTAAACTCCTTTTGACCTATGTATGTCCAAAACATCCTTTCTATATAGGTGTCACAAATGAGTGGAATGCACCTCACTCAAAAAAGAAGCAACAATATGTTTTGTTGCAGTAAAAATAATAATTTGTCAGAGTTCAATAAATTCAATGGAATCTAACAAAATTTAACAGTGGTTTATCAAGGTTCAATAAATTTGATGGCAAGGTTCACTTTATTAATTACTGCATAGAAGAAACAAACTCAGGAAAACTGAGTTAGACTCTAGTTAGAGTGATTCACACAGAGACCAGAGACATAAAAGGGTAAGGAAGACCTCCTGTTGAGTCACGAAGTTCAGAGTGGACTTGATTGCTTTCTAAACTCCTGATGGAGCTTAGGTGTGGCTAGGTCCCATCTTAGTTTCAGACCTGGACAATGATTTATGTCTGATGGAATTATATATACAAGTTTTATAATAATATTTAATATCACAGAATCACAGAATTACAGGGGTTGGAAGGGACCTAAGGAGATCATCCAGTCCAACCCTCCTGCCAAAGCAGGTTTCCTACAACAGGTTGCACAGGAAAGCGTCCAGGTGGGTTTTGAACATCTCCAGAGAAGGAGACTCCACAACCTCTCTGGGCAGCCTGTCCCAGGGCTCTGAGAACCTCACAGTAAAGGAATTTTTCCTTAGGTTTGTCTGGAACTTTTGGTGTTCCAGTTTTTGCCCATTGCCCCTTGTCCTGTCACTGAGCACCACCAAAAAGAGCCCGGCCCCAACCATTTGGCCTCCACACTTCAGATATTTATAGACATTGATAAGATCCCCTCTCAGTCTTCTCCAGGCTGAAGAGTCCCAGCTCTCTCAGCCTCTCCTCAGAAGGCACATGCTCCAGGCTCCCCATGATCTTTGTAGCCTCCAGTGGACTCTCTGCAGAAGATCCCTGTCCCTCTTGAACTGAAAAGCCCAGAACTGGATGCAGTATTCCAGATGTAGCCTCACCAGGGCAGAGTAGAGAAGGAGGAGAACCTCCTTCAACCTGCTAGCCACACTTTTTAATGCACCCCAGGTCACTGTTGGCCTTCCTGGCCACAGGGCTACACTGCTGGCTCATGGCCAGCCTGCTGTCTACCAGCACACTCAGGTCATTTTCCTCAGAGCTCTTTTCCAGCAGGTCAGCCCCTAACCTGTAATAGTGCATGCAGTTATTCCTCCCATGGTGAAGGACTCTGCACTTACTCTTATTGAACCTCATCAGTTTCCTTTCCGCCCAACACTCCAGTGTGTCCAGGTATGGATTAGTAACGTTTCATTAGCATTAATTCAGTGTGCTATCAGTCACTTACCACAGATCTGTCACTGGCAAAAGGTCTCTTTGCCTCAAGAAGCAACCTTGAGAAGTGTCTCATCTCAAGGGGACATCACTGCCATACAGCCACACTGACTAGTAGGGAGAGGTCAAAGAAGGCTCCCTTAGGCTGTCATATTTATGGAACAAAGTAGTTAGCTCATAGTTGAATTACATGCAGTGGGAAAGGTATTCATGAGACTCCTTGTCCCCACAACTTTCGTTTTTCTTTGATAAATGAGTCTTGTAACAGCCAACCACCACTTGTTTTAATCACATGATCAATGTTCCAAGTGCATATGTATTGGTGCTCAATATGTCACTCTGCTCCTTTATGGGTTGAAACTAGAGAAGTTTATGTCCTGGCTACAGCTCAGGCCTTGGAGCTGTACCAAACTCTTGCTAGTCTGGTGTCCTGGTTTTTCTAGGATAGAGTTAATTTTCTTTTTAGTAATTAGAAGAGCTGCATTTTAGTTTCAGTGTTTCAGTTCAGACTTATGAGAAGAACGTTGATAACAGTGCTGGTGTTATTAGTTACTGCTGGAGCTCAAGGCCACCGTGTTTGGCTGGGTCACAGCTGCATTAGGACCGGGAAGGAGAAGCGCAGTGAACAGCAAACCCCAGAACTGGCATTTGGATGTGCCAATGAAATATTCCAGATCATATCATGTTCATGTCAGTATATTAACCAGGGCTGACCGGAAATTGGGGGTGTTCTCTCAGGGATTGCTCGGGCTCACTCTTCCGGGGTTTTGGTTTTGGGACTATCTTGGCTCTGGGATCGTGAGCTGGCACGGGCTGGGAAGCGGTCAGCGGGTGGTGAGCACTGTGTATCACTCATTTGTATAATTCTGTTATCACTGTTGTTATCATTATCATTTTATTTTAATTAGTAAATAGTTTTTATCTCAACCCGTGAGTATCCTTGCCCTTCTTTCCAATTCTCTCCCCTACTCCCTGGGGGTGGGGGTGGGGGGGTGTGTGATAGGGCAGGCTGTGTTTGGCTGCAAGGTGCAAGCCAAAAGGGTGAATCCACCCAAACCAACACATCTGGTTAAGGAGACGAGTACATCCATCCCAGTCTTTGGCAGATTTGTACTGGTGGACCTCCAGGAGGCTTCATAGCACATACTACCTGTTTCATGGCACCTTGCAAGGAATCCACAATTCCAGCCATGTGCTGTTTTCCCTGGCAGCAGAAAATGGCTGGTACAGCTTGCACGTTCTAGAAGCTATCTGATAAATTATGAAGACAGTAATATACTAATTCCCTGGTAAGATCAGCCACTTGAAGTAATAGTACATTTCAAAGGACAAGGCTTCACACTGGTTCCAGAAGAACTCAATTCCAGATTTGATTCAGCAGTTTGCTGTGTATATTGTCCTAGTGAAATCACCTCTTCATGTCATAGTCCACCTGAACATGGAGGATATGTTGTATATTCTTAAACGTTACAGTAGTGTGACTGAAAGTTTATTGAAATTAATGGAATTCAAATGCTTTAGATGAACTTGACATCAAAATTTAAAGTGTCATCAGGCAGTTTCTGTTTAATTAGGTGAATATTTCAACTTTTATGTCTTCCTTCAAGATACTGAGTTTTGGCTTCCTCATAATTTTAAGAGTTCCTACATGAGCAAGAAAATCTCATCTTCACAGATGTGACACATCATCTTCTGAGAGCCTCCAGGCTCAAGCCTATATCCCAGTATTTTATTGTATGCAGAAAGCCTTCAGTGTCATCAACAGTCACTGGAAAACTTCTACCTCCTTTGATCCCTCTGATGCCCACTTTCTCATGGTCCATGCTGCTCAAAAGAATATTTGATATGCTTTGGCTAGAGTGTGAAGGATGTGCTGAGGAGCTGAAACGTTTCAGTTGTCCATGGGCCCTATTTTGTAGCCTCACCATATCCTTGAGTGATAAACATCTTGTTGTCTTCCAGTTCTCTTAAACTACTAATCAAAGCAAGCTAAGCATAATAATGGTCCATAAAATCCAAAACCAGGCAGAATGCTTACACATTCAAAAGATAAAGCTGAAGAATCAACAAGAATAGCCATTAATCTGCTTATGCTAATGTTATGTCAAAAGATCATCCCCTTCCCTCATTCACATGATTTGCTATTCCCTCCTCCCTTCCTGACTTGCTGCAGTGTGCTGTCTTTAATCCTCTTACTTGACCATAGTCCTCCTAAAAAACCCCAAAGGTTTTCATTTCCATAGGTATGCAAACATCAGTTTTTATACCAGGAGTCTTCACTGGTTGGTAGACAATTCTGTCCTTCAATGAAGTGTGAAACTCATGGCTATCCCTTTGATCACGTAGCTCCTTGATGTTCTTCAAACAGGAATGCATCTCTGATTGGCTCTTCATTGGCCATCAGCTTGTACATTCAAACTACACAATACAAACATCTCTACAGTCTAATTGTAGGCATCGTATTACTGGCTTTTGACTGAGACTAGGGAAGATAACAGTCAAATACTTTGAAGTAACCACACATTTGTGTTGATGGATGTCCACTTTCCAAATGGGCAAACTGTATCAATAGGTACC
Organism: Caprimulgus europaeus; assembly: GCA_907165065.1. Next base: position 18,679,201 of record OU015527.1, read on the forward strand.
AAAGAAGTAACAAGAAAGAATTTCTTGCTCTTTGACTGAACTATAAAATAATCTTTTACTTTGTTTTAGTATCTGCTTTTGATTATCTGCCACTTAATTTGCAATTGTTTCCAAGTTGTTTCTAGAGATACTTGCCCTTACAGGAGACCTGACTGTTTTGTGTATTGCACACTAATCACTATGATTAGGCACAGCAAAGCATCCAAAGGGGAGAGTCTGTGAAGCTTGAAATCAGAGGAAACAATGAATTATCTTTGTTGCACTTTTCCTGGGAATTTGTGGAAATGCAGGTAAAATAATTTTTCAGCCTACAAATACAAAAAGAGACAATCTCCAGACTCTCACATCCACTAGTAAAACTCTTGGTCACTTTTGCTGCTGCACAACCACCCCAGGTCCTGGCACCGAACTGTTAAATGCTCAGAGAGCAGAACGACTTTGTGTCAAGGCCTCAGACTTTCTCCTTTAGGAGTTTGGACTCAAACTCCCTTTTCAGCCTCCTCCTTTGAATGGCATTGGTGGCTTTTCAGAAAAACTAAGGTTATGATTATGCAATTTACATAATGAGCCAACTCCAGAGATGATGTCCTTAAGGAAACTGACTGATATACATCTGTGCTAGCCCAGATCAAGAGTCTGTATTCAAAGGCGAAGCTACACTTGTGTTACCACACACGTAACTGCAGAGCTGAAATCCAGATACCTAACTGTGGGAACCAAAATCTACTGATCTCTTCTATCACCTCTGTCAGGCAATTAATTTTCCATTCCTAATTTTTAAATGTAGTGAAATGCCAGATTAGCTTTAATTAAATATGCCCTTTGAGCTCATGCAAGGAACAGGTATATCTGGAAGACTCTAACAGAAACGGAAAAAATGGAACAAAGTCAAGGTGGGGACACAAATGTCCTGAGTAAAAGTCTGTCCCAAGACAGTATCACTTGTTAATTCTGTAGTAATCTCCAGTCATGATTGTTGAGTCCCATAAAATTGGTCTGCAGGTGTTTACACCTTCCTCTTACGTTCTTACTGGCTGCATTCCTACCACTTACACAAAAGCAGAGTTTATGTTAATACCCAGATACTTCAGAAAAAGAAAAAAAAGAAAAGAAAAGTGTAGTGATCAGTATCCATCATCTTTCCAACTGCCTTGTCACTACATCAATTAATACAATTGAGCAAAAAATGTCACAAGCCCAGTGGAAAAACCTTTACACAGCCTTTCAGGGGGAAGTTTACTTCCAGCTTTTTTCCCTTGCATTAGCTCCTGTCATCCACAGAACAACAGAACCCAGCGGTGTCAATTATATTTGATTGACTGAGTAAAGCACACACACAAATAAGCGAAAACAATGGACACAAAAATCTATATATGACTCCCCTTGTCAGTGAGAATGCCTGTCTTCTCCATTTTCATGCTGCACGGTGTCCTGCTGCTACAGGCTTAAATGTTTCCTTCAGCCCCCAAACTATCACCAATTAAGTTAGCAGGGTCTTCAAAGGTGTCAAATGACTCCCTGGGCAATTGACTGTAACTGCTGTTCAATAAATGAGATCTAATTTATCAGTTTAACTTCACTTTTAAAACCTAATGTCTCCCGGTACCGTGCGCCATTTGCCCAGCATGTGAAGAGATGCCTGCCACGTCGCATCTTGAAAGTTGTGTGAGGTCTTGTTAGCAGTCACATGTTTTGACTGTCGTACCTTTTCTCTCCTTTTGAAAGATGCATTTTAATAAAATATACTTGAGCGGTATGGACTTGTGCACTACAGCACCTCAATAAACCATTCCTAGAAAAACAAATAAAAGGAATTAAACACAGCTCAGTGCTAGTTTTAGCATGGGAGGGTTGGATTATACCTTAAAACACAGCCCCTTTTTACTTTTCCTGTAATCTTTTTACTTTGACCCTGTGTGGAAACAGTGGAAACAGTGTAATCTAACTTACTGCGACTTTTTTAAGTGTTGGAGATGTAGAAAATCTGTGGGCAGCGTAGGAAATACTCTGGCAGAGGATACACTCTTCAAGGAACGAGGTGCAGGGTAGTGTTGTAGCTCACCATCAGCACTCTAAAAGTATCAGGCAGGCACCGAAGCGAAAGGTCAGAGAAGTAGGATATAAATTTAAGAGATCATTATTAAAATATATAGCAAGGAAAACTGTGCCTCAAGAAAAGCAGTATGCAAAATATTTGTGATTAAAACCTAATATAATACACTTAATCTAATTTCTGTGTGTCCTGGAAAGTAAGTAGATAGAATGGAGAGATGTGGAAAAGTAAGGGTGGAAAAGACAAGACAGAATTAGTGGGTATAAACTCATGTTAGAGAAAAGCAGTACTTTTTTGGCATTAAAATGTAAATTCAATACAGACAAAGCTTGTGCTAGGAACAAAACGATAATTTTCACATATATCAAGATTAACATACATCAGTAGTAATGGAAATTCAGTAATGTGGATCAGCTTTAACTGCATATTTGACTAATACTGAAGTGTTACTTTCATGGGGTTTTTGTTTTGTTTTGGGTTTTCTTTGTTTGTTTGTTGGTTAGTTTTTTTTAACATAGATGCCAAGCTGCTCTGTGAGGCAAAGACCTTTTCCTGTCAGCTGCTGCTTCAATGTAATTTTTTTTTTAAATTTATTCTACCCAGCACAGGATTTGAAATCTACAGAAAAGTTCTTTCTTGCACATGAAATAAAAAACCACACTAACTACACTGTGTGCTGGCCACCACCGTAGGTGGTGAGGATTAATGTTTTTTTTGTGTAACCTTCTTAACTTGCCTGCTTCTGTTTTGATCTGAAGATATCTGCAACACACCTACTCTTAACCTGGAACCGTTCTCTCATATGACTTCAGAACCTTAATTTAACTCTGACCTTTGTTATATCTTTGATATTAGCTTAGCACATGATAGGAAACATTTTAGACTAAGCTTACAAAAAGGGCAAGAAGAAACCATCTGTCAAAAGCCAAGGACACTGCATTTCCACATTCAGAAGCAGACATTGTCGGAAAAGAGTTCTGAAAGATATCCTAGAAAAAACAACATTGAGAAGGCGAGTCTGTGGGTGAAAGGGCAGTATGCAAGTTACAAAATTAATGACAATTACAAATCCACATATAACGACTAATCTTCTGTGACATCAGAGTGAGCCTAAAGAGCAGAGGAACTCTATTCACCTGAAAGACACTGAGGGGACATGAGTAGAGGGGAATGGCTTTGTAATATTTGAGCATCTTTCTCAGCACCTGCAGACTTCATTTGTTTTTAACAGACAACAAAACTTTACTACCACATACATCCCCATGAAGTCTCAGCAAGTTTTTGTAAAATGTTGCACTACAATATTCCTGATCTACTATATCATCGTTTTTCCTTCTCATACATGATTGAGGACTATATTGTGATCTATGATCACTGCTGTTTGCCTCCCTCTCTCATTTTCAAGTACAAAGCCTCTCACTTGTAGCAGAGACTTTTACTAGTACCTCTGTTATTAATCCAGCACTTATAAAGATGAAGTTTCCTTTTGTTTTTATTACTGTAACAATCCTTGGGTTTATTGCTGTAGGACACTCAGATCCCCTTCTGCTGACAGTTCCTCTCAACTCTGCACCTTTGACAACTGTCATAACTTTTTGTGTAAAAATTGCTAAGTAGTATCACTCCCCATGGTGACCTATCAGAAATTCTGCCCGAAACCTTAGAGCAGGTGCTTAATCTCCTGGTCAAAAGAGCCTGCTGCCACCTCATTCCTAGACAATTACCACTGACTTCACAGTTTTTATGTTAATCTTTGTTTAACCTTCTCTGCAAAATCAATTACTTCAGAACGATATTAAACTTTAGGACAGTAAGTTGCTTGGATCACCTGTTTTCTCTTAGCTATAAATTGCTATTTATGAACCTGTAATATTGATTGTGGTATCACAGTTTTCTTATAAACCCTTACTGCCCAACGTGTGAATTTACATGCCAGAGCTTTCACAATTGTCAGACAGAGATTATTTGTTCCCTCTGCTTTAAACTCACACTGAACTCAAAGAGTTAAGTGCAAATCTGAGTTTTACTTTTATCTTGGATATGATCCCCTCACTCATTGTCCCTTTACTTTCACTGCACAGTAGTTTCTTGGGTACAGAGGAATGCAAATGCCACAAAAGGTTATCTCTGAAGAAGGAAATATGACCTTCAGGTATCTAAACCAGGCAAATGTAGTGCTCTCAGTATGAAGGCAGTGATAGAACAGATTCTAGATTTAGTTACAGGCAAGCATGGCAATATCAAGCCCCATGCATGATTCCAGTTTTAAAAATAAGTCATACCCAGGGATAACAAATCTGTGATTACTGTGCCTATTTCTGGGATTAACAAGATAGGTAGAAATGTCCTGGCATCATAAGTGTGGGATCATCCAACAGCTTTGTGGAATTGTAAAGAACTCATGCTTTTACTCTAATTCATGGTTCAAGAAGAGAAATCCTAAAACTTAGATATTTTCAGAAGAATGCAAAAATAAAACAAACTAAAGGAAAAATACCCCAAATCTAGATTTGTCTTAAATTTACTTGTACTCAGCCTGAATCAGACACAGCTTCCAAGTATTCAGTGAGCAGCTCAGATAGTGCTATTTACATTAAAGGTGGGTAATAGAGATTATATCCATGCTGCCCCTGTAAAATTACAAAAAATTGCAGCTGTAAAATACCCACTCTGAAAACTAGTGTGGCAAGGCAAAACCCAGAAAACCTAAAAATAATAAAGCTGAATAGCCAGTTATTTGTACAACATAAACAAATAGCTGTAGGAACAGGAGTATCTGGCTACACTATCAATTTGAGATTTAAAAAAAAAAAAAAATATATATATATATATATATTCGAAGTATATATGTACAGTGAAGTACTTTTTTATCCTTCACCTCTCAGAATCCTAGATAGGTGGCTGACTAACTTACTACTGCTTCTTGACAAACTTTTCTTTCCCAGCAAAACCATGGCAGACAAGTGTAGCTGTTCGTCGATCTCAGGGAGAGAAGTGATACTAGCATGTAACAGCAAACAGGGCAAAGTCTTTATCTGATAAATATGACTCATGGAAACACAAAACAATGACATACAAAAAGAAAACTTCAGTTTCTTTTCTTTTCTTTCTTTCTTTCTTTCTTTCTTTCTTTCTTTCTTTCTTTCTTTCTTTCTTTCTTTCTTTCTTTCTTTCTTTCTTTCTTTCTTTCTTTCTTTCTTTCTTTCTTTCTTTCTTTCTTTCTTTCTTTCTTTCTTTCTTTCTTTCTTTCTTTCTTTCTTTCTTTCTTTCTTTCTTTCTTTCTTTCTTTCTTTCTTTCTTTCTTTCTTTCTAATTCCCCTGTCTGCCTTTTGTCTATTCAAGTTTTGTTTGGAGCTTGTTTTGCTTTGCTGAGTCAGTGGTTAAACCTATAATGGTGTCCAGGTGAGGTTACCTCTACTCAGAGCTGGAGGAGCGCAAGGAAACCTCCTCTGTATGATGGGAAAAAAAAGGCCCAGTACCAGCAGTGACAAGGTAGGCAGCAGATATCTTGATGAGGGATTAAAACAATTCATAGACTCCAGGTAGTAGCCAAAGCCACCATAGCAGTGACCTTCTGCGAGAAGCTTGAGAGGGTTTACTGGTATTACCAGTGACATAGCCAGAGTGGGAGTGGTGTACTTGAAAAACATAGGCCCTATCTAGCGCACCTTTCAAAAAAACCCTCTTTTATTAAAGAATTTAGCGGTATTAAGATATTTTTGTTCTTGATTAATCAGAGACAACAAGTGTGCTGTATTAGCAAAGCTATGCAAGAGTGTTTGCAGCTCAGATGATGCTTGCAAGAATTCCTGTGTCCCTAACATGTGAAAAGTGTGATTTTTAAAGTATAATCAGAATAAATAATCAAAAGTTTTTATACACCTACCATACTCAGCTTAAACCTATTAGTTAGCACACATGAGGACTTATCCAAATTACATGACCCTTCTGACCTGCTTCCACAACATATCTTCTCCTCACTTCTGTCCCACTCTGCTTTTCCTCCAGCATGCTACTGAACTCCTGTTGGACTGTTTTCAGAGGTAAGACAGCACTTTTTTTCTGACTAGCCCCAACTCTGTTACCAGCTGCACTTCCAGCTGACCGTTCTGCACCCACCTTTATGTATCTGTCGGCATGACCCCAGTTCTGCTGTTTTAGTATCAAGAAAGCTATTGAAAATGACCTTTTTTAATAAACGTGTACACACCTGTCGTGCTGTGGACTATTGCCCTCTGGAGTTCAAAGATGGGATGAGCGTTTTCCTCAGCATAAACTAACTTTCCTGCTCAGGCAGGAGACTTGGCACTATTTGCCTCTTCTCCCTCTGTTCAGCCACATCACAATTAAGCAGGAATTTTTCTGGCTTTCTCTCAGCCTGGCCTACCTGTATAGAGAACACTGAAAGATTTGCTCCTTGCAAACCCATCTTTTGCTTTAAGGACAAGACAGCACTGGAGCTAATCTTGGTTCATTACATCACTAAGGCTGTTTAGAAGAATTAGAAGTCTTTGGCATTTTTTGGCATCAGTGGTTTCTTGTTCCCACACACTGCCATTGATTACTCACCTAACCTTTGCAGATACTTTTTAAGAAAAAGTATAGGAAAACAAGTTGGGGGGCGGGGGGAAGAGCCTATGAGGTCCTATTGTATTCTGTGGGAATTTTGACTGTTCAGAGCCACAGGTTTCTTGTTTGTGTTCAAACTGGCTCACACAACTTAACTGGTAAAAGCTTTGGTCTAAAAATACAAATAAGAGGAAGAGTAGGACTTCAGTTGCTCATACTTGCCAGTGAGAAAGGAAAAAAAAAAATAAAGTGGAAGAAAGGAAATGAAATTACAGGTAGCAGAGTTTACTCCTGAGCTTGCACCCAACCCTGTAGGCTGCCCCTGTGGTTTGTAGGGACTACAATGGGTCATTATGGGCCAGGGTGTGAACTGCCACCCACAGTGGATGTGCCAGGGAAATCAATGGAACACCAAGCCCTGTACACATTTCTCAGTGAGACAGAAATGTCTGTGGTGCATGCATTATGGCAAGCAGCAGTGAAGTTACAAAATAATACATTTTCCTGCCTTATTTTCCTTGTGCTGTATTTACTGTAACTTGACTACAGACACAGAAAACTGATAACGGAAACATTTATCAAAGCAAGCTAGCCTTCTGAAAACCCTAAAACATTCTGCTCAAAAATACTTACAGATGGTTCCTGGCTTATTGTATTTTCCTATGGCTTATGCAATCACACTCTTAGTATGTGTAATGTTTATTTGTGTATCCCCTTATAACAGCATATGAACCTTTGATTACATAGAGTTAAGGGAGACACAGGGAAAGTGGTCTGAAAGAGAGTTAAAGTCCTTATGGTTTCATGAAAACAGATGCCAAGGCGTGGCACAGAGACCTAGAAATAATCTAACAAGAAAACGGCTGTGCCAGACACTCACCTTCCCAGACTACTAAGTAAATCAACCAGGAGACAAAAATCCATAGGAAATCAGACTCCTGAAGTTCTGGTCATCCTCAGATTATGTATTTTTAAGTAAAGATTTTGTAGGAAAATGCGACCCCTATTCCAGGTTTAGAAATAGACTCAGAATATTCACAATACACTTAACCAGATTTAGCTGCAGGCTGTCCTGCCATTCTGGAGACATATTGACTCTCCTTCCTTTCATTTGATCTAGCTATCAAAACTGTCATTTAGCATTGGTAGGGTTGGCTGGTCATGAAATTAGGCAGCCTGCGCCGTAAGGGGTCTGTGGGAGTGTGGGCATGAGGGAGGCAAAATCTCTGACGGTGCTACTTTGGGGCAACAATTTAGGCAGCAATCCTGCTGCCATTGGCATATGCAAGGAGCTCCACAGAACCAAATGAGACCATTCACTAAAAGGTAAGTCAGCAGGATGTATATGTCTAAATGGCAGTGGAATATCTGTCCCTTAAAGTCACTGATAAGGAATATTTCACTTGACAAGAGCAACGTAATATAAACCCCGCTTTATTGTGGCATCTGAATAAAATTGCAGGTGGCCAATGCTGTTAGTAGAGTTCCTAATGAAAATATACAGAGCTCTATTTTTGGAGAGTCTATAACAGGCCTTGTGACAGCCCATGGAGATTTATATGGCAGGATGTCCTCAGATATCTACTGGTTTCCCTCCCACAAAGGTATTCCACAGTCCTACAGACTTGGTTCTGATGCATCTCAGGAGACAAGGCTGCTTATTAGCTGGTCTAGTGTGTAGCATTAACTGATGGCCTCACATTACATTTTGTCATGCATTAAGTTTTATACAGTCACTTAAAAAATCAAACCCATGCCCATTTATTCTGAATACTAATAGTTATTTTAGCAATAGTAACAGGAACATTTCTTGTCTTAAAACAAAAAAGATCAGATTTTAAAGAAGCTGAAATACCAATCAATGATTCTTTAGGCTGGCTTGTTTTTTGTTTGTTTGTTTGTTTTTAAAATGTATTTTAAAAGTTCTGCACATGCTTGCATCCCCCAAAGTCTGTTGAAAAAAATGAAATCTTCTTCTCCCAGACCACAGTGTGGTGAAATAAATTAGTATAATGATTTATGTTTACGGTTTTAGTCAATTCTGATAGAGATTATAGAGACAAAATGACAAACTGCCTTAGAGGTAAACTTAAATCATGTCAGCCAATCTTTAGTTTTTCCTTACTCTAATTGCTCCTCTTGTTCATTTATCTTCCTAGGCAATCTTTAGAAGAAATACTAGTTCAATCAGTGCATGTGCAAACCACCAGAGATAAAAAGTTTAGCCTAATTTGTCTCACTAAATTGTAATGCCTCTAGTAAACAAATTGTAGTTTGAAAGGAAACCAAGAAAATCTAACTAAACACCCTCCACAAAATGTTTCTCTCCTCTTTGCTACATATAGTATTGCTGATGTTTTATAAATTTTGCCTTTTGATGCAAGGAAAACAAAAACATATGCACAACATGCTTTTAGAGTTACATGGGCTAGTTGCTTTCAGCTATTCACGATAGCTTTTCAGCATCAGTAATTTGGTATTATTACAGAAAAATAATGCAAATAATTAAATGGCACAATAAAATTCTGTATTACAACAGTTGTTCAGTATGTAACCAAAAGAGAATAATTTTAATTTCTCATTCTATGATTTTGAAGACAATACAGTTTTGCTGCTTACAGCATGCAGAATTTCTTAACTTGCTGTAGCTTTATTGCTGTTAATCTTATCTTCCTCTCACTCAAGTGAATAGTTTTGCCACTCACTTTGAGAGATGTAGGTTCAATCCATTAAGGTCTGCTTCCACAAATATATATCCTTTTTCAGCAGAAGTGCTTGGCATGGAAAAGCGTGCAAGTGTGTGAATCTTTGCAGAGTAGAGGCATAAGACAATGAACGATCACTGGATTGAAAGCATCCCTGCTGTAAATTTATTCAGATCATTTTTTTGATTTCGGGAAAGTTAAAGTCCATGAATGCAGACTGCATTTTCTAAAAAAAATCCACAGCTTTCATTCTCCAATAGCATACAGTGGCTCATTTTTAGAGGACTATTTCAATGGCTACACTTTTGTTGCTTTTCTAAAGCAAGAGTTCTATCAATGGGACAAATCTAATTAAAGGCAATTTTACCCTTATAAGGCTTTCAGGATCCAGACTTTCTAGGCATCCCAGATTAGAATCTGATCTCCATAGCTAGCTTTTCAAAATACATGTGTGTGTCATTACTCATATAACTAATCCCAGCAACTTGAATCAGACCATATATGTGAGAAAATTAGCATGTATTTTCTAAAGCTTGCAGGATTGGGCCCTAATCCTTCATTTTTTGCGAATCATCAGGATCCCATCAGATTTTACATCTAGCAGTTTTTGTTATGTATCACTGCATAAAGCTTGGTTCTGTGGCTCATGCTCTACAGGGAGGAGAGACATTTTTAAACAAAAAATTACAGCAGTGTCTATAATAAGGTCATTGGCTGAGATATCTTGTTATTAGACAGCATGCTTGCCAAATACATATGCACTGGGTGGAAAATATGCTTTCTTTCTAATTAAGAAATTAGAGAGTAAAGATAAAAGTAGAGCATCTCCATTTCTGGACAACAGAGACATAACTCATGTCAGATGCTGCAATTCTTATCACTTTCTCATTATGCACATTTATCATGGTCATTCATCTGCTTATCAGGTCTGCATGATGGTACAAACATCAAAAAAGCACAAACAGCCATAAGAACTCTAAAGGAGCATGACTTCAGGCCAGACCTTTGAAAATATATCAAAACTACATCATGTTCTGTCTCATGGACAGCAAAAGATTAAAACTTTAAAGACTAAAGACAAGGCTGCAGTATGTATATAAAAAGTCTCTATTATCAACATATTTTTAACGTTCTGTGTCTCTTTTTGGATGCCCTGCATTTCTCATTGCTCTGCCTGGGAAGCCAGCTTCTCAAACTCTTTAAGTCGCCACAGTTCCCTACTAAAGCTAGTTGCAGCTGTGCCAGTTTACACAAACTGAGGATCAAGCCCACATTTATTACTGAAAAAGAGTTGGTCTGGTCTTTAAAATGACCTGAATATGCTCTTATGTATTGTTGCTGTGCCTCTGGGAACAGCACAACTACACCAGTGAGAAATTAGAAGCAGGTCTTCTTCACATCACCTTAACACTAGTGGAAGCACAACAGGCCTTTTTGTGTGTCTGTGTGTGCGTGTGTCTTGCAGAGTCTTTACACAGAGGCTTGTAGCCTGCCTACATGGATGACCTGATAAAAAGAAAGGTTTCTCTTTGTTAACTTTGTCAAGGGATCAGCGGATTCAATAAATCAGAACAATATCCTCTAAGTAAACCTAACTCCACTCCCAGGGCACGTTGACAGGCTGATTTTTATAGCTCTTCTTCGTAAGGATGGCTCTCAGAAAAGCAGCACATAAAGTATAATTAGGAAATACCACTCAGACCTGTTGGTTGCTGCTACTGCAACCTGATGCAAAGCAGAGTAAATGGTTGAGCTCCAGCAAGCTGGTGTCCTTGCATCCATCTCATACATGATTTGACCAGGCCCTTAGGGAAATTAAAGGTAAGTAAGGGCAGCCTGCCTCCTTACCCTGTAAGGCACAGGGGAGATAACACTGCAGGGTAGAAATGACTGAGCAGATAACTGCCCATCCTCTCTGGAGGTGCTCCTTGCATCTCCTCTGGGTCTTATCTTGGGAGCTGGCAGCCAAGAGAGTGAACTAGGTACAAGTGGTCCACATGGGCACCCAGGAATTTTCTGATGCATTGCTTCTGAGTAACTTTGTACAAGTTTATCTGAATGAGAAAGAAAAACACAGAATACTGCCCAAGGTTTCCTCTTCTAATGAAATTAAACAAATAAGATCAAGGCACTTGACATGCAGCCCAGTCTCCATTTTCAGTATAAAGACACGCCACAGTTATGAGACCTCAGACATGTCACTTTAGGTTTCTAGGCATGAATTACAGAGGGCTGAAAGGATGTTGAAAACAATCTGTCATGTAGCCTCTTTGTGGGATGCTGAAGGATAGATCACAACTTTAAAAAATAATGAATAATCTAAATCGTATGATGAATAGTTGATGTAGTTGATTTAAAAAAAAAAATGCATCTGCCTACTTACAGCTTTTCCTGTAAATGCCGTATCACTTGACATGCTGTGTCACACCTTCACTGAATGGCTTCAGCATCATACTCATGATGAGCACCTGAAAAATCATATGGAACTGGGAGATGATCAGATAGGAGGAGGCAAGATGCTAGTCTTAAGTACTGCTTTAAGTCCCAGGCACTGCAAAAATACATGTACCCTGCCTGCTTTAGTAGTGAACAACGTTGTCCCACTATATGGACACTATAAGGACAGTGGTGTTTGCAGTCCTACAAGTAACAGTTTCAGACGGGTATAATGACATTGGGAGCTCCAGCTTAGATTTGTGCCACTTTGGTGGAGTCACCTGAAGCCCTAATGTGACACCAAACATACAGCTGTTCTCAGCAGTTTCCTAGCATCCCCCAGTGAGGGCCATTAAGTCATATGGGATATCTGACCCATAGTGGAGAGATGAAGATAAAACAATAAATGTGAAGAAAGAAAGATGGCAGAGTAGTGGTCTTGGAAATCACCAAGGAAGGGCAGAGAAAGCCCTTTCCCATTGATCTGAGATTTACAGGATGGGACTTGCCAACCTCTCCAGTCTAACAATGCTGTTCTGCAGGGACTGCCTTTATGAGAAAGGCCATATTCAACCTCAAGAGTTACTAAAATGCGGACATTTTTCCTGAGAGTGACAGCAAATGTCTAAATAACAATGGTTATACTTTTGCTGTGGGAATGTTTGACTATTACAACTGGGATGTGACTATAATGCCATTTAAAATAGGCCACAAAAGACCTCCCTAGAATAAGACTTTCAGTACTTACACAAAAACCCCATATAAAACAAAATCTGTTTTTCTGTTGCTGATCCTTTGAGCCCACACAGCCCATTGTTCCTGTTTTCAGTGAACTCTCGCTGGGGCTCTGCAAGGATTTACAACTTCAGCATGGGATAATCAATTTGAATAGTGAAGCACAGCTCTGAAACTATCCAAACAAAAACAAACTGACTGTCACAAAGAGATAAAGTGCGTGTTTGAAAGCTGTACACTGAAGTTTCCAGAACTAGATAAAGTAGTGGCATTGCATCACCAGACAGAGTTAAAATGCACACACACGAGACAGATTACTAATGCACACAGCAGAAGCAGATTAAAACTGAAAGACAGGCTAACCACCACTGTTTTACAAACTCAAGGCTGGTTAAAGATGCTGGTCTTTTTACACTACTTCACACATGTGTATGATGAGCCTGAAACCCAGAGGGGAAAAAAGAAAACACTCCTACACTGCTGAAAGTATAATACAGCAGTAAGTTTTCCTCTTTGCTCATGTTTGTTGAGTTTTGGTTATATTGCCAGAGCATATCACGCTCAGTCTATTGCATTTTACAGAAAACACTGAACAGATTAACCTAAAAGTCCAATAAATTATACACTACATATTCTGAAGAGATTTAATGATGAAAAGTATGCTTTAAAGTTTAATTCACAGCAGTTTTTTAAAGCAAGACTTATGGTCCAAAATGCTTTTAAGTGGATCTTTCAAGCTCCAGAATGGATAATGCAAGGCAATGTAATTGCATAATCTGACTTCAGTGACAGTATTAAGACTTGCTGGTATTACATATGAAACCTTTTGTGAATCTCAAATCTATTTTTTGGGGATTAATTTACTACTATATTTGCACTGCTGTAAGGTATAGTCTGCTTTTCTTATTTTTCTGCTCCTAAAAGATTTACCTTTCTGGAAGGTTAGCTCTCAGGGTAATCTAACTTGTAATTAAGGAGCTAGTCTTATAAGTAATAAATTCAAAAACAAAGGGAGTGAAAACTGTCTTGTAATAAACCTGCTTAGTAGATATGCAAAACAGAACAACTGAAAGAAACTAGTAGCTCCTGCAGCTTTGTACAGCAATTAAACCAACTGTGGAAGTAGATGCACACACTGAGAGAAGATTCGCAATTGTTCAAGGAAATAATTGGCAACATTTAATCAATAAGATCTGTATGAGTATGAAATTTTAAACACATAAAATTAACACCTAGAGATCGCTATAAGATTGTATAAAACATAGAATTTAAAAATAAATGCTATCTTGGTCAGTGACGGAAGCCCTCAGTTGTTGCGGGCTGTGAAATGGCATAAGCAGTATAGACAAAGCATGATGGGGCAATAGATCACAGTAATAACATTTGCAATAAACAATAACAGAACAAAGCAGACATCTATAAAAATCCCATGAGGAATGTGCCTTATCCATAATTTTTCTTTACATTTGAGAAACTGTGTCAGGAAAGGCCATTACACCCAATGGCACCAATTAATTTTTGCAACTTTTAATGACATCTTTCTGGGTAAAAAGCTCAGATAATACCCCAGGCTCATGACTGATAGAAGCCTGTGTTTGATTTGTACCAGACTGTTGATTTTTTTAGTATTTTTAAAGAGTCCCAGTGCAGCCAATCAGGCAATCAACATGAAATACTCAGATCTTCTCTTGTAAAGTACAAGAAAACAGAAAGACAATGAGACTTCCTTTGTAGTGTTGACAGAGTATTGGTGATTTTATTTCAGTAGCTCTCCAGATGATGGATTACATGGATTTTTATTCCAGAAGAAAATGATAGCCAAAAAGAAATCTTTGATTCTCATGCCATTCTGGATATTATTTTACCCTTAAAAAGGACTGCTGAAATGCAGAGTATATAAAAAGAATTTATTCTGAGGGGTGAAACACAAGAATAAGATTATTTAATGGTTGGTTTTCTGGTCTTCAGCTAACCAACAGGTTTCAAGCATATTATAGAATCCAGCATGGGGTTCTCTCATAGGTAAATATTTAGAGAATTTAGAAACAATTTCATTTTTTCCAGAAGAATGATGTTTTAGCAACATCAATCTCTTACACTTTGAGATCTACTGTAGAATTAATCAGAACCTGAAAAGAGCACTTCTTTGCTGTCTAGCGAGCTTCCTACATCCATCAGAATAAATCATGATGTCCTCACCTCCGTAGTAGTTGAGACATATAGAACCACTGTGATATTTAAATAAATACAAACATACCTAAACAAACAATAAATAAAATATCTCAGTGAAACCAGGGAAAATCATGTATTTGTGGATCCATTCTACAATGAGGCAAGGTATGTGGGAACAGTGCTTGATTCTGGATATCAGAGAGCCCTGTGAACTCTGGTGTATTGCACTGGCATAATCGTGTGAGCCTGTGTGATAGTTTAACTCAGCTGGCAGCCAAACAAGACACGGGGCATGGGGAGAAGCAGTCACACAGCTACAGATATGATACGGTTGTAAGAGTGCCTGTGGAAATTAGCCTCCCTGTGCCCAAGACTTTTGATGGAAGCTTGGATACACATCCTGCACAACTGCTCGGGCACTTCCCTGAGCCTCTGCGGTGACCCGTCTGTATCTGCTCGTGCCTGCCTCCACATGCCTTTTAAATTGCTGTAGATGGGTTTCATGTCCTCGTGGAGAAGACACCACAGGATGATTTCTCTGAAGTTCAGCTCTCAGGACAGCCTAACAATAACTTGTCATGAGCTCAAATTAGTTTCTGAGATCTGTGGCTTTAACATTTGATGATTGTTAACTGTATGTAAACAAGGAATGAGAGAATGGATCTCATTCATAAAACTACCTTGAAGGTTTCCAATAACATATGTATTTTCTGAATTTAGAATATTTTCTGAATGCTACAAAGTTCTGAAATACTATAAAGAAGACACGTAAAATCTAAATTTGATCTTCTAATGAGCAGCAAATAACAGATCACAGTAATGATCCTTGGTGCGTTGTATTCCTCAAGATTAATAGCATTACCTTGTGAGGTAAATGTTATTTTATTCCCCTCTTACTGATGATTAAGAACGTGAACTGCTGGTGGAAATGGTAATAAGCTGTTTAGTTAAGTGCTCTCACCTGGACTGCTGGCAAGGATCATACCAGCTCATGGAAACAGTTTAGTATCTTAGTGGGGAGTTCAGAAGTGTAAATCCTATGAAGCTGATATATCTCATTCCCTCCAAGATTTGTATACACAGTATTAGAATTACTCCTTTTTAAAAGACCTCTCTGTTACATTATAGTGATTTAATCAGTACTTCAAAGATCTTGCAAATGAAAACACTTCTCCCCAAAACCTAATTTTATTTTACTGTGCTAGTTCATAAAAAAAAAAAGGAATTTTGTGTAATAGTTCCTCCCTGCCTTAAAAAAAAAAGTTACAGTCAACCCTCCACAAGCAAGCAAATATTTCCATATTTCTCTTGGACACAGTAATTTTCCATGACAGTTTCATAGTTAATAATTCTTTCATTACAGGAAGTCCTTATTATATTATCAATTATAGAGGTCACATCTGCTATCATTTATTACCATATAGCTATCATATAACTATGATTGCACTAGAGGTTAAAATGTGTCTCTCGTAACACGTATTTTGAGAGAATCTTCAAGTTCTTCTTATCCCCGGCATTGCCTCTCTCAATTCTTTAGTGCCATCTTTTTGGAGAATAATTATCTATCACAGAAAAATAGTATCTGCTGTCATGTACATCAGATATGGCAAATTCAAAGATGAGGAGTATTAACAAATAATTATGTTTACTTTTATTAGCAGAGCTACTCAAAAGAATGGCTCAGTAGCTGCAGTGCAGATATTAATTACTGTGTGTTGCAGGAAGGAGATTTTGGAAAAAATGCCACCAGATTTTGGATACAGGCATCCTATTTTTCTCTCCTGCTGCCTTTGTGAACTACTCGGAATACTCAAACTAAAAAGTGAAATATGTCACGGATGACTCAAGTAAGCATGCGTTTGTTTTGTGAAAAGACGGGTGTTTCATCCCAGAGCCTAATTCAGTAGATTTATCTGCTACAATTACAGCGCTTTGATCACTCTAGAATAGGTGGTGTAGTGCGGGGTGTAGCTGTCCTTTTCCAATTCACTCTCCTTATCAGGATACATGTCTGTTGATTTGTGGGAAGCTGGCTGTTTTTCGTTCCTGACAAACTCCAGTGATTAAAATGTAGTGGCTTGCTCTTGTTCCCCTGATAAAGGTGACAGCTGCAGAGTTTCCAGTGTTAGTGGATATGGTCCATGCAGATTGCTTTTTAATGAAAGCAATATATTATCTTACCTAGAGACCCTGCAGCCTTACCTTGTTAATGTATTCTGGCTTGGCACCACATTCATCTATAAATTAGTTGTATTAAACATACTTCTTACTATTTATCCAGTCTCTAAAGAGTCGTGGTTTTCTTTTTTGTTTATTTTGTTTGTAAGTGCTTCACACCTCCTCCAGCAGCAGTGTTATATACAGTGGGTGTAGTTTTTTCATAAAAATGTCTAGCATTAAATAATATAGTCACAGACACCTCCATACTCGATGACTTGATAATCCTTCACATTTAGCCATTGAAATATGCACTAAAGGATATGGAATCAACAGTGCTTGATTAACCAAGTCATATCTGCAGAGCTTTTCCCCTTCACTGCAATTTTAAAATCAAAATGATCTAAGCAGCTTATAAAATAAAACAAAACCCAAGATTAAGCTGAAGAAACTCGTGCTTCAATTTTGTAGCCATGTCACTTTCAAATTGTCTGAAACAAAGCAGATTGAAAATTCCAGTTGCACTATATCCTTTAACAAAATCTTGCAGGTCTGTGAAACACTCAAATGCCAAATTCATTATCACCACAAATGGTCCGTTCTTCAGATATAAGCAGAGCATTCACTGTCAATAATTTATATTATATCCACCAACCTTCATCTTGAACTAAATTTCAGAAAAGGACTAGAATATCACTTAGGATAGCTTCTATTCTTCTTTTACTAGAAGTGTTTTTCTAGCAAAAGATAAATATTTTAACTCAATTTCTCTCATAAAATAGAAATAAAAAATATGGAAGTTTAATTACATTCCTGTTATGTATTATTAAGTTATGATGAGAATTTAGTACATTGCTATAATTCAAAGGTGATCATTACATTATCTCTAAAAATCTGTTATATCTATCATAATTTAAAAAAGAGAAGTATTTAAATAATCCAGAAATACACATATGTGAGCTACTAACTACTGTGAAATTGTTTTACAAATCTTAAAAATTAAATATGCTGTGGTCGGTACAAAGACTTTTTCAGTGGAAGGTATTCTGCATTGTGTACTTGAAATATCAGAATTTAACTCCTTTAGAGTGCCTGCATGTCTCTGCTCCGTTTGTATCTTTGTTAACAATGCATGTACAGTAGGAGAGATAAGTAAGGGATTAGTAAGGGATTAAAGGAAAGCCTTTGGTTTACATACACTCTGAACACTGCCTCCGCAGTTAATTTTTTGAATTTTTACATTTTGTCAGAAAGATAACCAAATACCACACCTGTTTATTTCCTCCATCTAAACTAGCACTCTGCTTCTCTTCTCATTCCCCTAGAAAATGCTCTTTGATTGTCTAGATATTTTAGAAAACTAAGGATACTATAGCATTTCACTTAGCAGAAGCTTTGATGATAAAGAATTATTGTTAGTTTCTTTTCCCTCTTCCTTTTGTTTGTGTTGTAGATTTTAAAGCCACCTGGACCTGTGACGCTTTCTTGTTTCAAGGGAATAAATTGTCATCTTTTGGTAAAATACGTAGCATCCATCCATAGCTTGTGAACACAGCAATAAAGACAGAAAAGGGAAGCATGTAAACCCGCAGTTGTGAGTAGGGCCATCAAGCCTTCTGGTTGCTCAACCCGGAAATACCGGAGCTTGGGCGAGAACTGCACGTTCTCATGCTCCCTTTTCTCTGGCAAAGTTTGTGTCTAAAAATAGATTTACTTTTTCTCCCTGACAAATATGTGACGTCTATTAAAGGTATAAGCACACCTCATGCAATATTGTACTAAGTATCTTACATTCCCTCCAAAAGTCCTTAAAATCAACAAAAGGGCTCCAGCTTCCTAAGGTATTTCAGACAGATGTATTTGCTCCTTGTCCACAGAGGCAATTTTACTTTTGTTTTCTTTCTTTTCCTTATAACCATCTAAAGTCCTGATTATATTATGCTGACATCTGAATCACATGTATAGTAAATAGATGAGGTTATAATCAGAGATTTAATGCTTTAGCTGGTAAATTATTATCATGGGTGAATTTGAGTCCCTACAGACACCAATTTGATTTTTGCTATTGCCAGAAACTGGACCATGAATTCATGCAGGCACAAAACTGAACAGCAGCAATTTAACACCGTGTTTGTGCTCTGTTTAGTGATCTAAGAAGGCTGCCTGCATCATCATTCAACTGCCTGGGACTCCAGTTGATTATCTGAATGGGTGCCTGTCTTAGCAGCATTAGTTCTAATAAAATAGAAAACATTTGATATGAAATTTTCTTTTAAGCATTGAGTACTGCTACATGATTGCTCTCTCTACTTTGTATAATGGTATCGATATCTCTGTCACTGCATTGCCATATTTTGTGGAGAGTTCATAGTAAACATGTTTCACAGGTTTAAAGTGCATTTTATTTGATTTCAGTAAATTCTTGCTTATTAGTGATTTTCATAAATAAAAAACTCAGTAATGGATCAGTGAAAGAACTTGTAAAATTACGTATTATGAAATGCATAATTTGATACCCATGTAGGAAGAGATCAAATGAAGCACCTGCATTCTCATTTTACTAGGAGATATTAAGGACGGTAATTAACTTGTTTTTCTACATCTTGCCTTTGCCATGCATACATAGCCCCCTGAAGACACAGCCTTGAATGCTGAGGATGCATTACATCCCCTTTTCTTTCATCAGCTGTGATTTAGGGGCACAAAGCCACCAAATCAGACAAAAACCTCTGAATCTCCCCAGCCTACAGCAGTAGCCTGCATAGCAGGAAAGGCAATAGCCGGGCCCTGTACCATTTCTGTGCTTGGTCCCAGATAAGGCTAGAAAGGTGAGGAGGAAATGTGATGCAGCAAATACAGAGCATGTGACTCCACCATCAGGAGAGAGAAAGGAAAAGTACAAAAGCTCAAAAGGAAAAAAAGAATTTTCATTTTGCCCTCATTAATCATTTAGACAACTCTACAGATCCACAAAACATATGCAAGCAAACTCACAGAGTGCTGATTGCAGCATTTGTTCTTTACATATAACCAACTATTGCTTTGCAAATTGGTTCCTCCAATGTATTTCCCCATAAATAATCTGTTTAAAGCAAACATTAGATACACTCTGCAGGTTGTTCTCCCTTATCTTTTTTGTATATTGCTGTTGCACAAAGAGATTTTGATTGACAAAATAACATGCTGGTATAAAACAAGCAGAAATGCCATCTCATAAATCACAACAGAAAGAAAAGAGATTATCAAACAACTAAATAATGCAACCCACAGCAAAACATACCAGTAAATCACACAAACCAGGGTAAATTAGATAACACTGTCCATATACAATTACACTGGTTGGCTCCCATGACAGCCTTTAAATGTGACATGTTATTTGACATGTATGCAATTAGAGCTTAAAATCAATTTTTTTCTATTCCATTTAAAATAAAAAATGTACTGTTTCCAAATCAAATGCTACCTTTTTAGTCAAGATGGACAAGAAGTAGTATCAGGTTAGCAGCAGCACCTCAGCAGCATAATCACACAATGGTAGGGGTTGGAAGGGACCTCTGGAGATTTTCTAGTCCAACCCCCGTGCCAAAGCAGGTTCACCCACAGCAAGTTGCACAGGACCATATCGAGGTGGGTTTTGAACATCTCCAGAGAAGGAGACCCCACAGCTTCTCTGGGCAGCCTGTCCCAGTGCTCTGGCACCCTCACAGTAAAGAAGTTTTTCCTCATGTTTAAGCAGAATCTCCTGTGTTCCAGCTTGTTCCTGTTGCCCCTTGTCCTATCACTGGCCACCACTGAAAAGAGTCTGGCCCCATCCTCTTGACACCCTCTCTTTAGATATTTATAAACATTGATAAGGTCCCCTGTCAGTCTTCTCTTCTCCAGGCTAAACAGGCCCAGCTCTCAATCTTTCTTTGTAAGAAAGATGCTCCAGCCCCTTAATCATCTTCATGCCCCTCCGCTGGCCTCTGTCCAGTAGTTCCCTATCTCCTTGAACTGGGGTGCCCAGAACTGGACACAATACTCCAGATGTGGCCTCACTAGGGCAGAGTAGAGGGGGAGGAGAACCTCCCTTGACCTGCTGGCCACACTCAATGAACCCCAGGATACCATTGACCTTCTTGGCCACGAGGGCATATTGATGGCTCATGGTCAACTGGTCATCCAACAGCACTGCCAGGTCCTTCTCTGCAGGGCTGCTTTCCATCAGGTCAACCCCAAATCTGTACTGGTTCCTGGGGTTATTTCTCCCCAGGTGCAGGACTCTACACTTGCCCTTATTGAACTTCATCAGGTTCCTCTCTTCCCAACTCTCCAGCCTGTCCAGATCTCGCTGAATGGCAGCACAGCCTTCGGGTGCATCACCCACTTCTCCCAGCTTAGTGTCATCAGCAAACTTGCTGAGGGTAGAGGATGGTTTTCTTGGATACTATGAAAGATCAGATCCCATGTCATTACTGCACACTATTTAGGCTCATTTATTATTCCAACTTTTTTTTTTTTTTTCACAGGATCCATGGTGAAACCAGGATCCACTGAAAAGCAAAAACTCTAATGCACATTTACATTGATGACATGGTAAGTATTCAAGAGGATTTCCCTCTTTCCAGGTACATATGCACTGTAACAGAGCTGTAGCATCTCTAGAAAGCTGTCCCATGAGAAAGTGAGTGAAGGGACATGCTGCTACAGCACTGAACACAGCTAGCAGGAAGGACATTGTTGATATGAAGTTTCAAGGCTATGAGAGTCACATACCTAACTGCAGTGGTTTCACTTGGCTAGCACTTGGCTAGCAGCCAAGCACAGCCATTTACTCACTCCCTCACCCAGGGAATAGGGAAGAGAACTGGGGGGTAAGGGTAAGCAGATTTGCAGGTTGAGATAAGAACAATTCAATAATTAAAATAAAACTTAAACCAATATTGATATTAAAATAATAATGATAATAATAAAAGTAATAAAATATGACAAGGAGTGATATATAGTGCAACTGCTCACCAACCACTGACCAAGCCTGGCCCATTCCCAGCTAACGATCCCAGAGGAGCGACAATCCCCAACCAAAACTGCAATCTGGGAAGAGTGAGAGCCCAAGTGAAAGCAAGAGAGAGCTAAAAGAGGAAGAGACCCTCACTAATATACCAGATATGGCATTATATGACATGGAATGTCCTATTGGCATATCCAAATGCCAGTTTAGCCCATTAATTTACATATTCCTCACCCACCCTAGACCTTGCACTTGTAGACTAACGAAACACAAAGTTCTTCAACTTCCAGTGACAAAAATGAAAATATTGACATGTTATCAACATTTTCCTCATAACAAATCCCATGCTGAAATCAAAACACAATGCTACTCTAGCTACTAGAAAGAAAACCTAGCCCTGTCCCAGCTGAAAACCAGGACATTACTCTGCCACTGTTCTTTCATTAGGAAACTTGGAGCAACAGTGCTTCATTACCCACCTCAGAGAAGCATTAGGAGTGTTGACTGGTGTCAGTGAAAGTTTGGGCGCTAAGGTCACTAGAAACATGTTCAGTGTTACAGCATCACTGGGTGGTAATAGCTAGCCCAAGTCCCAGCCTCCTTGTGCTTTTTGGCTACCAACTGACACGTGAGTACATCAAATGGCTCCAAGGCTCTAGGCTGACAGATGTGGTGACATGAAGTGGCCAAAAGGTCACAGAGGCACACAGGTGCAAGCAAATTATCTAGATTTCTGGCTTTTCCTTACTCCCACCTGTTTTCTCTCTCTCTCTCGTTCCTACTCGCTGCTCCCAGGTTCACAGCCTACGGCATGGCTCTCCCGAAAGCACTCCTTTCCCTCCCCATGAGCTGCTCCTCCTCCTTGTGACTTCTGTCACAGCTGCCCAGATGCTTTCTGCCTAGGGAGAGGAGGGCAGACAAACACACTTGCAAAAGAAGGGAGCTAACAGTAGCTTGGGCAGATGAGAAACACACAAAATGCAGCGAGGTGCAAAGGTTCCTGAGCTGCAAGGGGACACAAACACAGTTTCTCTGTGGAGCTTATGTTCTTTGTCATGGGAGTAGCATGGGGTATATCTGTGCTATGCTGTGAGGCACAGCAGAGTGATGCTCCAGCTGATGCTAAGCAAGTTCAGCTTGATGCTATCTTGTGATGACTTCCCAGACATGGACTTGACACACAACTCTGGAGAAGACAGGTAGCTTTCATCTCAAATTCTTGATTTGTCTTCTGTTTCACACACTTTTTCTTCACTTTTCCTCCCTACCAGTCATTAAAAGCTAGTATCTTCCTGCTGGCTTCTCAACAGTTTATCCAAGGCAATTTGTCCTGACAGGTGGACAGTGCTGACAGTTCAAGGACTCCAACTGAATTGTTATTGCATGCTCAATATCTTTCTCTCTCCTCAGCATCTTTGGCACAGAAACAAAACCTTTCTGATCTCCAAAAGAGCAAGATGACAAAATTAATCACAAAAATTTTCTTCAAAAAATGCACGGATATTGCTCTTATACTTAAAAAATTATACTCCATGAAGATCAATTGTGCAGTAACTTTGATATTTCTTGTGAATTTGTCTGTAGAGAAACAAATTGCTAAGAAATGCATGCTAATCATAGTTTTTAAATAATAAGATGACTACTTAAAAGCTATGAAAAGAAACGTATGATCTTCTTTATGCAAAAAATCTCTAAACTGATATTAAAATAGGATTAAGTATCCTGGTGCTTTCATTCCTTCTTTCCCCTCACAGTCTATTTGTTGTCCAGACAATTTAAAAAAAGGAATGAGGAAGTACTTTACAATTTCCACACCAGTTCTTTTCCAGGCCATCAAGAAAACTTTGACCCATTTGTGGAATCAAACATAATGTATTACATTACGCCTGCAGACAGAATACCTCAAGAAGTGAGACAGCAGTACAATGTAGAATCCCAGAGAAAGGATAAACATCACAATTAAATAGAAATAGATGTTGTTGCCATTCACTCTTCCTGTTTCTGTCTTGCCTCTGAATTGTGGGCTGTTGCATCAGGGATTGATTGTCTTTTATGCTAAGGTATATAGTCCTTGCTTAATAAACACAAATAGAGTAAGTAAGATTTACACATGATAACTCTTCAATTGATATTCCTGTAGAGAACATGAAACCTCAAGTAATAATAATTAATGAAACAAACTCTCCTGCAGTGATGGCTGTAATAAGTATTGTACTTTATGATGTTATTATTGTACATAAATACCTAAAGCGTGGGTGTCAAGAGGATGGGGCCAGACTCTTTTCAGTGGTGGCCAGTGACAGGACAAGGGCCAACAGGCACAAGCTGGAACACAGGAGGTTCTGCTTAAACATGAGGAAAAGCTGCTTTCCTGCGAGGGTAACAGAGCACTGGAACAGGCTGCCCAGGGAGGTTGTGGGGTCTCCTCTGGAGATGTTCAAAACCCACCTCGATACGGTCCTGTGCAACTTGCTGTGGGTGAACCTGCTTTGGCACGAGGGTTGGACTAGAAAATCTCCAGAGGTCCCTTCCAACCCCTACCATTGTGTGATTCTGTGAATACGTCTGTGCACTTTCCCATTGGTGTTAATGCTGTGCTGTGAATTAGGCCCAGAGACAGGATGAATTCTGGTGATGAGTGCTAAATCAGTTCTTCACTACCTATCCTTTAATTCTATGTGTGATGGAAAAAATGCTGCCTTATTAGAGAAGACTCATTCTGTAGTTTCTGTCAGTTTCATACAATACACTCGATATACAAAGGGCCTGTGCTAACCTCATGAAGTTCAACAAGGCCAAATGCAAGGTCCTGCACCTGGGTTGGAGCAATCACAAACATAAATACAGCCTGGGGCATGAGTGGCTTGAGATCAGCTCTGAAGAGAAGGACCTGGGAGTGGGGGTGGACGAGAAGCTCAACATGAGCCGGCAATGTGCGCTTGCAGCCCAGAAGGCAAACCGTATCCTGGGCTGCATCAAGAGAAGCGTGGCCAGCAGGTCAAGGGAGGGGATTCTCCCGCTCTACTCTGCTCTCATAAGGCCCCACCTGGAGCCCTGTGTCCAGTTCTGGAGGTCCCAACACAAGAGAGACATGGACCTGTTAGAATGAGTCCAGAGGAGGACCACAAGGATGATCTGAGAACTGGAGCACCTCTGCTGTAAGGACAGGCTGAGAGAGTTGGGTCTGTTCAGCCTGGAGAAGAGAAGGCTCCAGGGAGATCTTACAGCGGCCTTCCAGTACCTGAAGGGGCTACAAGAAAGCTGTAGAGGGACTTTTTATAAGGGCAGTTAATGACAGAACAAGGGGAAATGGCTCTAAACTGAAAGAGGGGAGGTTTAGATTAGATATTAGGAAGAAATTCTTTATTGTGAGGGTGGTCAGACACTGGAACAGGTTGCCCAGAGAAGCTGTGGATGTCCCCTCCCTGGAAGTGTTCAAGGCCAGGCTGGATGAGGCTTTGAGCAACCTGGTTGAGTGGAAGGTGTCCCTGCTCATGGCAGAGGGGTTGGAACTAGATGGTCTTTATGGTCCCTTCCAACCCAAACCATTCTGTGATTCTATAATTCTGTATTCTGTAAAGTTCTTATTTCATATTCTTAACTCATGACAGATGCAAATACCGGCCATTCTAAATTACTTTCCTGGAGAATCAGAAAGGATTTGGACCACGACACCCTTTGTGGCTGATTTTCCGGAGTATAAAGGAAGCAATACAATCTCATTGGATTTTTCTTCTTTCTTTTTGACACCTGCCCATTCCAAAAACATGCAAGACCAAGTAAACGCACCAGAAACACCGGGTGTGCCTGCACTAGGCACCTGGGCACGATGAGGAAGTGCATTTTGGCAGACAGCCTGTTGCAGGGAAGGAGGACGGGCGCAGGGAAGGGGAAAAGCACACGGCTGCCCACGGTGACGCTTCTCCCGGGTTCCTAACTTCATCTTCGGCTTTGCGAAGGGCAGCACGGGCCGGGGCCCGGCCGGCACTACTCCCACGTCGCGGAAACGCGTCCGCGTGTAGCTCAGGGCAGCAGTGGGCAAATTCTATTTCCTTGCCCCGCTTTGCCCCCTCCCCACGGTCAGACACGGGGGAAGGTCACGGGGCAGCGCGGCGCGATCCAGGCCGTGAGCAGCGCCGGGCAGCGCGGGGTCTCCCGGCTCCTCAGCGCCCGTGGTCTCGGGGAGACACCACTGCCACCGCGGGGCGTTCCCCCGCTGCCCCACCGCACCTCCCCGGAGCAGGGAAGCTGCAGGACGCGGCGGTCGGCGGCCTCATTGCGGGGCAAGGGCCCCCTCTGCTGCCGGCCTCCAGGAAGCCAGTGTCCTGAGGAAATAACGTGTTTTCGGTCGCCGTGGGCGCTCGTGGGCACGGCGGTATGGGTTGCGAGCGGTATCGGAGCCTGTCATCTCTCCTGCCGGAGAGAAAGGGAGGTTTGAGATCTCGATTTTCCAGCAAGGCTGTGCGGGAGGAAGAAGGTGGTTTGGTCACTTCAGGAGCGTCTTTCTCCACCTTTTCTCCATGCTGACACGTGGCCATGCCACAATCTTGTGCTATGTCACACGAGATGATGGGTCATTTTTCTGCCCCGTGCTGCTGCTGCCGCCGATGCTTGGATGGGAAAACGCGACAGGGCACTAGTCCCTCGGGTGCAGTCCCTTATCTTAGCCAGTGCTGTGAAAAAGTGGGCAGATTTACAGCCCTTATTTATGACATCAGCAGTAAGCCAATATACCATTCATTCAATACACAATCAATTTTCATATCTGAAGGCAGACAGAAGGCCAAAAATTCAGTAATCACCTTCCCAGCCCTTCAGTGACAAACAGTTGTGTGGCTGTTCTGCTTATAAAACACTGCTGGTGGATCCCATGAAAGATCAGGTCATCTACTTCATGCGTGAGAAAGGACACTGCTCATACTACAGTAAGGTAGCTCTGGCACATTTGCCTCCCCTGTTGTGATTCCTTACTGAGCTCCTAACTGAACCTCCTTGCTTTGCTATTGTCCTCTGACAAGCTTATCTGCTTCCAGTCTCTTGTCTGGACATCTCGTTGCTTGCTGGTACAGTCAAGAAACCCAAAGAAAATTATTTAAGAGCTCAGATAAGCTCTTACCAAGTATTGTCAATGTATCTACCTAATTTATTCTGACTTTACCAGCCTGCTGGGCAGCTGCAGAAAGCCTCTGCTGTAGGAAGGGTTGGGCTCACAGACAACAAGAAACAGAAGTCCATAGTACCAAATAGCAGATGAGCAAAAATGGAGAGAATCCAAACTTGGATAAAGTAAAAATCATCACCTCATAGATTGTCTTCACCTTCCTGCCTCCTAAGGTTTACTCAAAATGTTCTCTGGCTTTTTCCAAGTATTTCATTTAAGCCTGATGCATCTGTAAAGCTACAGTAGGTGTAACTGGAGGGACAGCTCGTATGAACAAAGGTAAACCAACAGGCTTGTGAAGGCTTGTGGTCAGTGCACAGGCAACAGAATTGCTGAGGAGCTGTTGTGAAAGAAGTTGTTTCTATTCTTGTGTCCTTTTAAAGTAGCAGTGAAAGAGATTTTTTTTAGATTGGATCACATGTAGTAAATGCTTGGGTTATCATGTTCTAGTCTAAAAACCAGCCTTAAGAATACCATGCTTCTGCAAGCTGATTCCTGTATCTGACAAGTGGACATTGCACTGATTATTCCAGCTAGCAGAAGAAATCAAACCAGGGCACCACCTTTCCCTCTGCCTGGCTAGAAAAGCTGCAGTGGTGCCTGAGAGAGGAATGGTCTTTTCCAAAGAATGAGTTTTCTCTATCACAGTCAATAAAAACAACCTGCTCCTACTGAGATCCTTTGTGGCTGTTATTTGGTAACAGGTTTGGTTCTGTTCTGTGGTCTGATAAAGGTAATAGATTTGGGTGGCAGTTGTCCCCCCAAAAAGAATGAAAGCAGAAAAGCAAGTGCACCTCCAGCAGAGACCAGTGGATATTTAAAAATAAATAAATAAAAATAATAAAAACCCCAACTTCTCAATATGTGTACCAAACGCTGTTTCAAAGACCTGTACAGACTTGTTTCTGGAAGCACTCTCAGCACTTACTTGCATCAGGCACAGGTACTCGCATGTGGTACCACCTCTCAGTGCCTTCTCCTTCATCATTCCACGGTCCTCTCTGATGTTTTGTTTCTTTTCCTGCAGTTCTGTTTCACACTTTCTTTCCTGACACTGAGCTTTGTATTTGTCAGTGTATAAATAGAACCAGGATTGTGAAAATATTCTGCTTGGCCGCCAGGTTTGGCAGTTCCAATCAATTAGGACCATTACTCATGATGGGATGGAGCAGGCAGCCCAGGCCCAGGCCGTGTAAATGTTCTCAGGGCCCAAAAATTATCTTGGCAGCCTGAGCCCCAAGTGATTCAGTATGCTTAAATTATTCTGTGCTGGTCTAGTGTGGTTTGCCTGGTACTTCTGGCGTGAGTGGGACCTCAAGAGTCCTTCCTGTGATGCTGACAAGGCATCTACTTACCTTGGGTCCTAAGGGTGAGCAGCAGGGGTAGGGAAGGTGGTTGACAGGTCTCTGGTGAACAATCCCTGTGGATGTGGGATAGGCAGCCTGAGGTGTATGATGAGAGAGAAGCTGCAGAAGTGCCCAGCTTCCTGCACCCATGCTGTGTTTATGGTCAGTCTTCACAAAAATAATGAAGGTGGCACTTCTAGGTCAAGTTAATCTGCAATCCCGCTCAGCTTCTACAGTGAAGTATGGTCCAGCACAGCCAAGACATGGAGAAAAGCCGCATGGGAAATGTATTAAAAAAAAGAGCATTGGTGGTGGTCCAACCAACAGCTCACCCTTTCCCTCTGCCTAATTGCTGAACAATTCCTAGCACTGATTTTAGGGGCATGTAGTGTGCCAGTGTAACACGTGGTAAATTAATATTAGCTGTTCCTCAGAATTGTGCTGACATCTAACGTGCAAGTGAATTACAATCAGGACAACTTACATGTTTGTTTACATGCCTTCTACAGATTCAGCCGCAAGGAAAAATGGTGTTTCCAACAGATATCTGTCTGTCCACAGCTGGGGCAACACATATGTGCATTGCAACAGCATGTTATGTTAGTTCATCTCGGCTGTTGTGCAGAGTGTAGGGAGGGATCAGGACGAAAAATAACTTCATTAACACCATAGCTATGTATTCCTTGGTTTCACTTGGCAGCAGATGCACTTTGTGAAACATAGATTCAATTTCTCTCATGTGGGCTGCCTGACCTGATACTAGCTCTAGCACCCAGCTTTCAGAAACAGTTCTGGGTACAGCAGACTGTGGTAGTGATTAGGATAAAGACAGAAGAGCTAAAATTCGTCAGCTGGCTCAACACAGGGTATAGTATTCGATGTAACATGGACTGTTAAAAAGAAAAGCACTGTTTGTCCCAGCTCTGCCTGTACTGCAGTCAGTGGGTACCTGCGTGCAGCAGACTGTATACTGTACCCACAGAGCTGTGTGAGTCATATACATGTAGTAATAGCTGGTCCTTTCTATCAGACCTTAAAATCTTAGTTTTGGAAAACCATTCTGCTGGAAATGGTGCTCTGGTTCCAGAAACAATCTTATTTTGCTGAACTAATGGTTTGGATGCTGTTCTCACCGGCAGATTAGTCTCAAACTATAAGGACAGCCAGACATGACCGTATCCTGATATTCTCTGCTCCTTTTCTCAGTCTGGTCACTTCAGGCAGCCCCTCTCCAGGTTCCTAGAGTTTCCATGTCTGAACAAACCCAAGACCAAAATTATAATCACAGGATCCAGGTAACAGATTCAAATAATCTCTCAGATTAACCTAAACAGGGATCCATCTGCTTGGTTGCTAACTGCAGGCTACTTTATAAACATCTTCTGTTAAAATTCTTAACAGACAATTTATTCTCTGGAGTGAGGTATTTCACAATTTTTGCTTCTTGCTACAAAAAAGCATACTTTAAATTAACATTTAAATGAACATGACCTATTTGACCTACTCTTACTTCTTTTCTCCTGTCAAGGAATTCTACTTTGTGTTCCTGTACTATGAGTATTCATGTTCTTTGTTAGTCTCTGCTTAAGCTTCACTAAACCATAGATTGCTTACTTGCCCAACAAATATATGGGTCTCATTTACCTTTTACAGTAACCAAAACTGAAATTATTGATTACCTGTTTCCTTCAGGACGCGTTGTTAAACTGCTTCACTTCCAAACCAGAGAAACTGCACACAGCAGAAAATCCCCCTGAAAATGTAAAAAGGTCAATGGTGCATTTGATGACATGAGTGCTTATGGAGCCACATAATTCATCATTTGTTACTACAGAGCCTGTTCCTAGGGGGATTAGCATTTGCCAATAAATATACCATATGCTGGATTCTGTATGGAGATTTTTAAGCTACCTTACTAAGTTATTAAGGATCTCCCATGACAACTATGACTAAAATGGGCCAAACCCACCAGGGTTCCCTAGACAAGTGAAGCATGTGGGTTAAAGGATGAAGTCATGTCTCACTTGTGTACCAATTCTTCATTGAGATGTTTACAATTAAATAGCTTGCTTGTAACTTGTCTTTTGGGAAGAACTATTACTCCTCTGTGAGGACATAGACTTAACCCTTCCTTCCCTCCAGAAGGAGAGGAAAGGAGAAACAACACAAGCAAAAGTAAAGAAGAATTTGAGCAGCAATTAGTGGCCAATGCAGTTTAGATTCCAACAAGAATGATGGAAATCGAAGAAGGGTTATTAGCAGTTATTTCTATTGAATTGTAGCTTATTTTTTAAATCAAAAGACCAAGCAAAAGGAGTAAAACTGATTTTTGGAAGCTGGCCTCTCATAGGAAAGGTTCGTGTGTTCCACTTTCCTGCTGTCATGGTCTTCTTTTAGCAAACTTGCCTGAAACGGCAGAGGGAGAAAATGGGCTTTCCAGCAACTGTGTTGGGAAGCTCTGAGGCAGACACAGCATGAGCTCACTCACGGTCCATAGCAGCCTGTACCAACCAGCTGAGAAAAATTTTTTGCAGATGGTGAGAAATCATCAAATTGCTTCTTTGAGTCTCAGCTATCTTCCTGACTCCCAGGCCAAAATAGCTAATATCTCTGTTGCCTCTTGTCAGCCTCTCCCATGTTGTGCTCTGCCAGTAAATGGAACAATGGCTCTTTAAAACACACAACCTCTCTTTGTGTATGTACAGACTCAAGCACTCCCACAAAACCGTCTTTGCTTTTGATATAAAAACATTATATATTCACACCCAACACTTCATGTGCTAAACTAAAACCTAAATCCCATCACTGAAGACAAATTCTTTGAAGAACTAAAAATGACTAGGGGCAGGTCCACAGCATGTGAGAAACTCTGAGGATATATGGAGATAAAAGGCAGTACTTAATTGTAAACACGGGGAAAAATTCACAGTATAGCTGAAAATAAATGACAAAATTCCCAAGGAATTTCATTAGAAGGAATATTTGACTCAAGTGACATAGTACAGATGGCTAAATTTTATCAAGATGGATTCAGTGTAAATGACTGAATAAAAAAGGAAAGGAATGATGAAATAAAAACAATAGTAGTGTGTGTATTCTAAAGTGATCTTGAAATAAATGATCAAAATAGCTATGTTAGGCTTT
Source organism: Caprimulgus europaeus (assembly GCA_907165065.1). The sequence continues at coordinate 18,710,669 of OU015527.1, forward strand.
TACTTTCTTGAAAAACTTTTTGTCCTGTTTAAGTTTCTGTTTGCACTAGCAGAGAGATTTCCTGAAACAAACCATGCTACACTAGCACAGAAAATTCCAGTTCAGGTAATATTGAGATGAATGTGCATACCTACCACCTATAAACATACATATGACTTCTTTTCTTTACCCACTATGTAGAACTCATCTGAGAATTATCAGAAATTTGGCAAATCTGAGAGGAAATAGAATAAGAGAGGAACAGGGTGTATCTGCTTATCTGTTTAAGCTTATTCTGAAATGTAAAAAACTTTCAATAAAGCCAAATCCAAGTAATAAACAACCAGGTAATCCTGTTGGTCTGACCAATCCAGAAATGTCATTATTTCAGTGCTGTGGAAGAAATGGCTCATAAAACTGGCATATGGGACACTTTTTCCAAACTAAATTTAAAACGGTTGCAGTAGCCAACATGAACCAAGGCCAGAGCCATACATGAAGGCATTATTCTGAAGAGAACAAAATGAGCTATCTGATTAACAAAATTTATTTGCTTTTCAGTGTTGTGGGAGCTGCTATGTCACTCTTTTTTTCTCTCCTACTCTTTAAATAAGTCTTTATGTAACTGTGTTTGAATAGATGAAAGTTGTAGTATACCTGGTAATTTAAAATGAATGCTGTGTAAGCAATCCATTCCTCCTGCAATGACAGGTCATACACAGAAGAAATGACAGATTTTTTGCATGTGGTCTGAAATACAGGGTACTTGAGACTCCATGTTATCTTGACCATTACGGTATGATTCTGCTCTGAGACACATCAGGGAAATGACACTGAATGGGCTTTCAGCAAAAAAGGGCATCTGACAGCCTGACTACTTTCAAATCATTAAGTTGCCAATTTTTTTTTTCCTATCAATAAGGTAAGATAGAAAGCAGAATAGAGACGTTTAGCCAGACAGGCAGTTAGCAAATCCAACTTTGTGAGAGCAGAGGATGTTGATTAGCTGTGGTAGCTGTGAAAAGCCATCTCATCAGGTAATTATGATGCCTTTGAGATCTGCAGGTCTATTGCATGGAGCAGTAACATGATTTTTGGCTGCCAGATTTTTTTTCCAGTACTCACTGCTACAGCCACTGTAGACTTCTAAATCATAGTTTTGGCAGATGAAATAGGGAAGGCTTGAGTTCATAATCTAGCTGATCCCACTGCTCTGCAGGTGTCAGGCCCTGGCACCCAGGCAGAGATGATCTTTTCAGCCATGTCGTCACACACGCTAATCACAAACACTGTGGTTATAAAAGAGAATGCACTTTTCTGCCCAGTATACTGGCCACCAAAATATACATTATTATTAACAAGTTTTGAAACACTTAAATATCAATGTAGACATGCCCTTTTTAATAACAGGTTTCCTCTAGTCTGAAGATTAGGTCTCAAACACCCTTTTTGCTATCTCTCAACAAGGCTGCACCCAGGAAAGCCCATAGGCATGTGCTTCTGTGCTGGTGTGGTCAAACCATTCACGTTTGCATAAGCACTGCATTAACTTAGAGTAGAAAAAAAATATTACTAATGAGTCTGCCTTTATTCAGGAATATTTTGTCCTCAGCTGTTGCGAAGTTACTCTTTTCTGTCTTGTCATATGCATGTCCACTCTAAGGAAAACAGAGCAAACCAGTAAATTTGGCTTATTATGTATATCTATCACTGTTTTGGGAACTTGCACAATCTTGTGCTACCTTTACCCTGAGCATTGCGTGCTGCTTCCAGCGCTATCCTGAAATGTTACATGCTCTGTCTCCCTCTGGTGATCAGCGAGCATCTCCGTGCTGCCATGGTTTGTCTGCCTTCCCTGTCACTTGTGTTCTACACAGGTGATACCCTTCGTTTTCCACTTAAAACCCAAATGATAGTATGCAAACAATGTCTACATTCTTTCCTGCAAACCTTATTTTTTTAACAGCTTGGTCCCTGCAACAATAATTTAGTCAACAATTTGCTGAAATATGTTCCTGTAATACTTTAATGCCAGAAGGTGGAGATCATGTTAAAGAGCTATGATCTAAAACCTGGAGCACACTGCACTTGAGGTGGCAAAAAAAAAGCATCTGGAATACAGAAACCAATACTCTAAGTATAGTTGTTAATTGGATGATCATACCACTGACTTACGATCTTGCTGTTACTGGGTTTCAAATATAATTCCAGTGCACACAATTTGATCTTAATTTCTCAAAATTTTGTGTGTAAAATCTTTACAAACTTATGTTGAATCAAGTTTTAAATATATCACTAGGAAAAATTATCTTCTAAAAAGGCTTTTATATGAAATACCTCTTAAAAAAGCTTCCTGGTACCTTGCAGAGCATGCTCTCACTGCTTTGAAGTTACCATAATTCTCAACAAGTAGTGTTTGACTCATTTATGTTCTCCTATATAGATGTATGAAGAGCATAAAATGACAGAGAAAATTTGTTAGTTTAACAGGTAGATGCCAAGTTATATCTCATACCTAAGGGACATCTTAAATTCTTCTGATATATATATACATATACATATAAATTAATATCTATCTATCCATTGCATGCATGCACCCATCCATATATCTAGAGAACAAGGATGGAAGTGAAAAATCCTTCTCTGTTAGAAATGAATTTCTCCTGTTTCTGGAATCCTGTTCTCTCTTTGCTTTCAGAATAATTTAATTCTGTTCCAGTATCTAACTTAACAGTCTCAGAGATGGCAACTTCCAACAGCTTCAAAAGGTACAGTTACAGGAGAAGCCTGGAGAAGCCTGAAGTAGCCTCTTGACTGCCAAGCACTTCTCTAAAAGAGACAGAAGTGAAGATCTTCAAGTGGTTTAGCTTCTTTGGATTTAATCAACATCAAATTCTCTTCCCCTTGGTCTTTGCTGGATACGGCCAGGTCCTTGTTTAAAAGGCTGTTCAGAGCAGATAACACACTTCTTAAACACATCCAGATTCTGGCCCAAAAATTTTATGTTGGAGTACAAATCTCACTTCTCTTTCCATTGAAAAATGCTAGAAAGTGATGAATAACAGCTCCCTAAAGATGCCTAGTATTTTTCATGTGGCAAATTTCTATATGTAAGGAAACCAGAAATTCAAAAAGATCAAGCATCACTACTTTTCCAGGACTGGACTTTTTAAAATAAAATCTCAAAATAAATTGGAACAGACATAAACATTTGATCTCCAGATGGATTTTTTGTCAATTTAACACTGCCTAATGAAATACATGCATATTTTTATGTTTGTTGTAAAAGTATAATAAAAAGCAAAAGAGGAAAATGCCTGGGTTTTTTATTGCTACAGCATAAAAAGGATTTTCTCACTGTTTCTTTTGTTGTGGACTCAGTTGCAGCAGTTGCTTAGCTTTTTATATGAAGACAGCAAAAGCTTTCAGTGTGAATATCTTTGTGACTATTCTTTGTACACAGTGTCTTTGAATGCTCTGAAGTACTCTTGAAGCACTTCCCTTCAGCACCATCAGGTTTCTGAAGACACAGCAAAAATTATTTCCAGTGCTGCCACCGGACATCGGATGTCACTGGATGGCAACTTTCCATCGCAGCATCAGAGATGTCCATGAATATTGTTGACTGTTTTACAACTGCTTCATAGCGTAGAGGGAAAATACCTTCAGAAAAGCAGCTTAGGAGAGGATGCCTGGGAACATATTAAGCAGACACTGTAAAGCCAATGAGATATCCAAGTGACTTTTAGGTGAGAACAGTTAGCACTTTGCATGCAGCACTGCTTGTACTTTGTTTAAAAGCAATGTACTTAAAACTATTTATTGCAAATGGATTCCCAGGAAAAATAGGGATTCAGAAATTATAGGCTATAGATTTTGAGAATATTTCTTTTTCCTTTTAAGATTTGATGAAGTCAAAGTACAATTGTGAACTGTAACATCATCCATAAGGGGTGCGCTAGAGGCTATTCTCAATTCTCTCAGAAAGTAATTCATAGAAATGCAGCTGCCTCAGCCACTGTTTTGGGATGTAAATCTACACTCTAAGATAAAGTTATTGTCTCTTCTAGGAGAATTGTCAGGCATTACACTCCAGCAAACAAACAAATTTGGCTGATTTATTTACCTAGTCCTGCCCAAGTAAATGAAGGATCTGGAGCGCCACAGATGTAACCAGTATCCCATTGTATTTTGCCAAGTGAGACCTGATTGAGCGGTATTAGTGAATCAGCCCCAGACACTAGCAGTAAGCAGGGAGCAGTGCAGTGAAAGAAGGTACCCAAGAGAGCTAGCAAGTACCTATAACAGATTTACCCAATGACATCTTACAAACATTTTCCTCTGAAAAATAGGAAAAGGCTCACCAACAGCCTGTTTTACACATGTGCTCTTTCAGTGCGGCTCTTATTTTCTGTACAGGCCGTGCTCCCATTACTGGTAAAGCAAACAGTTGTGCAGGGCAGCAGCACTGCTGCCACTTTGCAGGGGTCAGGAAAGTGGAAACAGCAGTGGCTATTGCCAAGTGAGAGTCTTTGACATAATACCAGTTACCTAGTGGATATCTCTAACCACTAGGTTAAGATATCTTAAGATATCTTAAGATATCTTCTGGCAACCCAATCCTATCTCATTTAGTAATCTCTATTGCCCTATGATACTGGCATAATTTGATTCACCGTGTTCTATATGAAGATATACTCTGCAGAAATCACTACCCAGCAGAGAGCAGGTAACTTTTAAATCCTTGGTCTCCAGAACAGGCAGTTTCTTTCTTCCAGGATTTGACAATACTTACACCTTGGTCTGTTTCAGTTTTTTTTTTACAGAAGTTCAGTTTTATCCCCTGCTTCAGCCAGACACTACAGATACCTGTAGCTGACTTTACACATCTCCAGTCAGTCTACTCCGCAGGGCTGCTGCTTCTGCCATTGCTGCTTCTGCAACTCTCCTCTCCTCTTTGCCTCCCAGAACCTGGAGGCAGCAGCAGTAAGTCTAGCTTTCAGGAGCCCTTCATCAAGGCACCTTTTTCATGCCAAGAACTCAACCCTTTATCACTGGATAGCAAAATAGCAAAATAGCTAAAACAACAGCAAAAATAGCAAAACGTTTCCTGTGCTGCTGGGAGAAGCCACATTTTTCTTGGTATCTTTAGGATGCTTTTTTATGCGTATTTCCAGCAAAGGAAAGACAGAATCCATGTCTGAGCAACAGGAAAGTGAGCTGAGGTCTAAGTACAGGACCAGGACCACTCCCAGGATTGCCACTCTCTCATCCCACACTTGTTCTGTGAGCTCGCTTGGTCAGCGGCAGCTTCTCTTCACCAAAATGGGCACCTTTAGTTGCTGCTGGAGGCTCTTCCCTTTCACTGAACCTGGACTCATCACTTACCCTCATTAACTGATCTCTCCTCTCTTCTCCTGTGCCACTACTGCATGTACAGTGATATGTGAGGATTCTGTAAAAGAATCTTTTCTTATAGCTCAGAAACCTGGTGCCTAATGAAAACTGACCTTGCACTGAACAAAAGGATTTTATCTGGTTTCTTAATGGACCAGAAACATATTTTAGAAGCTGCCACAATTCGGGTAGGCATTTTCAAGGAAGCCTAAAATTATGTCTCCTATTCTATTCCTTAGCAAACCTGTGTGTGGATAATATTTGATCCATGTTCTCACATAATAAATGCCATATTGTAGACCATTGGTAGAATTGCTGGTTGTCTTGACAGTGCTATAAAAGCCATGAGTTGTAAAAACTCATCAGTTTTCTCTTTTAAGCTGATTCTCCCACAATTGAATCACAGTCCCAGTAAAAGAGAACAGCCTGGAAGGGATCTCAGGAGGTCAAGTCCAAACACCTGCCCCATGTCATTTCTGAGTTTTCTTCCACCTGTTCTTAAAATCCTCCAATTACAACTCTCTCACATCTTCCTAGGTTGTGGAGCCTCCATCTCTAGAGATGTTCAAAACCTGCCTGGATGCTTTCCTGTGCAACCTGGTTTAGTGAACCTGCTTTGGCAGGGGGGATGGACTGGATGATCTCCCGAGGTCCCCTCTAGCCCCTGCTATTCTGTGATTCCTCCAGGCTATTGATTCCAGTGCTACCATTGCCTGTGGGAAGTTCTGCTAAGAAACCTCCACCCCCTTTGCTACAGTTCTATACTCACTGCTTCTTGTTCTACCCATAGTAGATAATGTGCAGAGCAAGAAGGAGGGGATTTATTCCCATCCTCCTTTTTAGCTGTATACAGAAGACAGTCTTGTCTTTGTCACTTCTTTTTTCCTTTTTTTTTTCCCCTCCAGTAAGCAACTCCTTTTCAGTGTTTCCTTATGGCTTTGCACTTGTACACTTTCATTGTTTAATATATTTCTAGGATTGCTGTCCTTATCCACCGCTGAGAAGAAAAAATGTAGGTTCTTCTATAGCATGTCCATACAGGTATCTATTGCATGCATGTGCAGACATGTGTATGGCTAAGCCACAGTTTTTTGCACTGCAAAACCCAGGTTGGTCTCTATTCTGCAGTTTTTCCAGGTTCTACAGACACCTCTAATCCATCTATATGTAAGTTTAAGTTCATGCCTATACAGGAAGGATGGTAAACTCCTTTCAGGCCTCTTCATGGCCTCTTCAGGTCTCTTTCAGGCCACATGATTTTATTTTGTCTTTTCTTGGAGCACTATTGCTGACTGTCAAAAAAGATAACGTAAAAGCTAGCTCTGTGTTCCAACACCCTCAGGATTTCTTATCAGTTTCCCAAATATATCTAGAATAATTATTTTCCTTCCTCCTGTATGCTGCTTGCCAGTGTACAGGCAAAACATCTATCAGTCAAAGTGGGAAAGGAAGTGGCTGTGCAGACGTCAGAAACAAAGAATAATGTTTTCTTCAGGAAGCAGATGGCTTGAGTGAGTATTTATAGCTGTCCATATATGTTAGACAAAAGCAGCCCACGTTACAAAATCTGGAGTATCTGGAAAACTGATGGTGCATTATTAAATGTCTGCAAGGAGGATGGATGGTGAATGCTCTGTAGGTAGCACCCCTTCTTTATCTGAAAGAGGTTGTGTGGCATGTTAAGAACCTACCTGATTTCTCTGGCTGCAGTCTCTGATAGTTTGGTCAAATTTATGTATTGACTATTATATATAACAAAAAAAAGATGAGTAAAAATAGTGGGCAGTAGGTCTGGTGAATGCAAGAAGGTGATACGTCAGTGATATTGTGCAGAGGCAGAGGATGAACTGCAGGTTAACCAGTGCTTGGGCTTTTTCACTTGGGCAATTTACACTCACCATAGTTCTGTGTTTGACAGATATTTTGGTTACAGGGCATGTGCTATACTTACTTCTCATGCACAATTGTGTACTTATCTGCAACCTCAAAATGCATTTATGAACAGAGAAACAAGGTTATACAAAAGCTAATTGTGCAACAGGTTATACTTGGGTACAGTCAATGTTTCTGAACTTACAATAGGAAATGCAATACAATTTGAGAAATTATTCCTATTAAGGTCACCGAGAAACCATTTCATGACAGACAATTAAGCCCTGCTCTTTGATGCAGGGACTAGATTTTTAGCAGACCTTTCTGTCAAATTTTCATCAAGTAGGTTTTTAAAAGGCTAAGAAATATTTCAAGATTACTAGGAGCTGAATCTTAGTCTAGATGGAAACAATAGTTGTCTCACCATGAGATCCATTCACTAATCCATTAATTCATACCTAGCATATGATGTGCTGACATTTTTACTTTGACTGTGCTGCATGGCCATATTCTGACTTTGCTGTAATGGTAGGTGATGAAATATGCAGTAAATCAGCTCTCAGAGAATGTGTTTATGAGACAGTAACCATTTTGTTATAAATAAATGGATGTTGGAGTATTTTTTTTTACTGTTATGCTGTCAATTGTATTTTGTCATGCCATTGATCTTATGTCAGCTTGATGTTATGAAAAGGTTTCTGAATGACAGTTACAGTGAAATGAATATTAAATCAAAACTGTTTGTCTAACCTATCTCCCTCACATACCAACTATGCTGACTATACTTATTTTACTCATTAGTAAACCAATATATTTGTCCTCTAATATGGAGACTGAAAGGCAAATAAATAAAATATTACTAAAATGCTGCTCTACTAGTGCAGGACAAAGCATAGCCCACCATCCTGCTGATGAAATAAAGTACCATACTTGCAGTTTTGATACTGCAAGTATCCATATGCTGCCCATCTCAAATTCCTGAAACAAACAAATGAATCAGACAACCATGAAAAAACAAGGCTCCTTGCAAGTATCTTCCATTCTTCAAAAAAGAAGAGGCAGAGGTTACAAGAAACTGGGAATTTACTGCTCTCCACCACCCTATTTATCAGCTTTGGTACAGAACTACAGGACAAACACAGAGAGGTCTTATTCTGACATCTTTGGTGGTAACAGAACATGAAAAGCCATTCCTTTTATCTGTGGTGTCCACAGATACAGTTTTACCAGGATATGCATTGGTTCACTAGCAAATTACTTCTTTCTTTTGATCAAAAATTTCTGAGTGGGCAGGGGAGAACCTTTTCTGCCAAGGGTTTGTGCTCCTGTCAAAAGCTTTGGCCAACTGGTAATTTTCTGATGTTTGCTGGAAAATCTGTGATCAGCTCTTCTGCCTCTGCAAAATGCTTATGCTTCACTGACAGAAGCCTGACTTAGACTCGTGCCAGGAGGGATCTGCCTGGAGGATTATAAACCAAACAGGAGTTATGGCACCTGGATTCTATAGCTGCTAAGGACACAAATATGCAGTGCACACACTTCATCCAGCTGAAGATCACAGAATCAGCATTTCTCTAACAGGAATGACATCAGAGTGCATCATGTGTAGGCTTTGGGGCCCTAGGCAGGAAAGAAACTACAAATTAGGAACAATAACATCAGCAGTTTATACAACATGAGTTCACCTTCTCCACCAATAAAATCCTCCAGACACTACTTTTCACACTTACATCAAGTTGACCTCTCTTTTGCACTAGCTAGCCCTGAAACTGCTTTCTGCTCCAACCTGCTCAGGAATTGTGGACAGCCATATGAACAGCATATGTAGCTCTTACTCCCAATACCCAGCCCTCTCCAGCTGTATTCAGTTATCCAATTATCTGGGATGGGAGTCTTTGACACAATATCAATTACCTAGTGGATATCTTTAACCACAGACCCCAGACATCTTCTGGCATCCCAATCCTATCTCATTTAGTAATCTCTATTGCCCTATGATACTGGCATAATTTGATTCACCATGTTCTATATGAAGATATACTCTGCAGAAATCACTACCCAGCAGAGAGCAGGTAACTTTTAAATCCTTGGTCTCCAGAACAGGCAGTTTCTTTCTTCCAGGATTTGACAATACTTACACCTTGGTCTGTTTCAGTTTTTTTTTACAGAAGTTCAGTTTTATCCCCTGCTTCAGCCAGACACTACAGATACCCGTAGCTGACTTTACACATCTCCAGTCAGTCAAGATGACTCCGCAGGGCTGCTGCTTCTGCTATTCACATGATCGCAGTCAACACTTTTCACACTCTCAAAAATGCAAATTACCTACTTGTTTTAATCCCATCTACCAGACACAGGATTTTTCCTTATTATGCTCTTTCAGCACATATGTCTCTTCTCACTTTGCATTCAGATTTTTCATACATACACAGATGACAGGAGGCCTAGTTAGAGGTATTGCTGTTCCTGGCTGAGAGATATTTTTGGAAGTTTGGTTGTTTCTTTAAACAACACAACTCAGGTCAGCTAGAGTGCTAGGTTTATTACTTTAGCCCAAAAATCAAAGTCTTGCCAAGTGACAGATAAGAACTATGGAAAGAAACTCAGAATTTCATATCTGTAAGTGCACACTTTTATTATTTCTATTTGTAAGGTTTTTGCTGATCTCTCAATTGGCTCAATTTTATCCAGTAGTCCTTTGTGCTTATCCAAAGACTATAAGCAGGATGCCTGGGGTATTAAGTCATCCTGGTCCATGGCAGCTGTGCCGCCAAACATGGCATCATTCTGAAAAAGTGCCTCAGAGAAAGACATTTATCTCACTTAATTACACACATCCAAATACTAGGTAACTCTTCCAAGAGCTCTATTACCTCAACTTTCTCTGTAGTAAGTGGGAAGGGACTGGTACTCCTATAAATAACTGTAATATGTAGGATGAATCACATTCAGGAAGTCCCTCTCTCTTCTCATTGTCCAGAAAGGAAGCCCAATTATCAAGATGAACACAGCAAAAACCAGTCAAGAGAAACTACTTAGAAAGCAACTCCTTTGTACTTAATAAACTCCTCTTGAGTGTCCACATTATTTACTTACTAGTTCTGCAATTGCAGTAATTTAATTTGCATAATCTTGTAATTTTTTTATATCCATGCCCATTGCAGGGAGATTGGAACTAGATTATTCTGGTACTGGACACTGTCTCATTACAAGATGAACACCAAAAAGCCCAAATAAAACCCTTAAAGCTCAACAGATGAAACAGTGAAGTATGTGAAGTATCTGCACTCAGTGTGTCCTATTAACACTGTCTTTATTTCCTTTTTACAAAAAATAGAAATAACAACAGACAAAACATACCCAAGAATACTTTTGCCTTGGTCTCGAGGAACTGAGCAGGCAGAGTCCTGGCTGAAATTCTGACAGTATATGCCACTGTCAAAGGGAAATGAAGATAAATGACAATATACCCATGCAAGACACAAAATACAAAATGTGTTCTGTGGCCCAACAAACATTTTGGAGGTTGCCTGTGTCACAACAATTTTCAAACTGTTACTTTTGTTCACCCATGCCTTTCCACAGCACAGCTTACAAACAAGTTACATATACACATATATCATAAAAAAGTTTTGTATATGGTCTAAATGCTACAAATTAAGGCATCCTAACAGCTGCTGGTTTGCTGGTGATGGGTATGTCTCATATTAGTGTTTCAAAAGGATATATTTCAGTTATTTTAAACAAAGTGAGACATCATGAATTGTAGTTTAGAGGAAGAATTCCTGCAGCTCTGGCTCTTCAGTATTCTTTTGACTGTTCGATTTCCAGCTTTTCCTATTGATGTCATCATGCCTGCAAAGAAAAAGAAGAAAATTACTCCAGCACTATAACAATAAGGAGGGATTTGCCTTGTGTTTGTTTACCATGTTTTATTCCATTTGCATGTGCTAAATTCTGAATTTAACTTGCTCTCTGGGCTTATTTCTCTAGATGTGTACTACACAAAATGCTTCTCAATACTGTGTATTCTTACTAACTTTCTTGTAGTTCCTATACTGAAATAAAAACTGGAAAGCAATGGGATGACAAGCAGCTTTTTAAGTCACAGCATTAATTAGTACACTGCCATAATGTTAATAATGGACAGAACATCCAAAAATTCCTCACGTCTTAGGGAAAAGTACCATAATGATAAAAAGACCCATACAACAAACAGTAGATACACCATTTTTTTCTGACTCCACTGGTAAGGGAATAATCTGGTCCGCATTAATAATCATCAGAGAGAAACAAAACACTTTTGGAGAGTGATTCATTGGACTTACTTTATGTGTCCACTTAAGTGGAAGATGGTGGCAAAGGCCACAGGAAAAATGACAAGCAGTAATTTTTTTTATGACATGGGGCCTGTATCTCTTTTAACATTATAATTCTAGGTAAAATCTCAATTAAAATAATTAAGATTTTATTAGATACACAGACAAGGATAATTTCTCTATAGCGTGTCTTCATTTCCACACTAGGTAAATTTGAATTTTTATTTCTTTTTAAAGAATATAAAGTCTATCTATCTATTGTGTAAGAGACTCAAATTATAGCTTGCCAATTAAAGTAGAAAAATTAAACACTAAATATTTGTAACACTCACTTTCTTCAGTTCCTTTCACATGTCCCAAGTATGTCCCTCGTCTCTTCAATTAACCTTCCAGCTGAAGGATTTCTGATTAAGCATCCAGTCCACAGCAATTTTCAAACAGGTTAAAAAGCTCTTTTTAGTTATTACTACTGAACAGTAAAAATCCTGCAATACACTCATGACTAGCTGGTTTGTTGCTGCAAAGGACAAATACTAGCAGGAGGTTAAAAACCTGCAGCAAAGGGCAAGAGCATGTATATTAAAAGTTTGCCTTAAATTCACATATTTGTGAGCCTGATTCCTGTAAACCAGAATAGCTTCATTCCAGTCTACAATTGCCATAAAGAACCAAGTATCTCCAAGAGACTGATCCTTAGGATGCTTAGCTGTGGATCCTAAAAAGAGGGCATGAGGGAACCTTTTATTTTAAAATTCCGTTCATTCATCTAAATTACTGTTGCTACCTACCCAAAGCAGGGGCAAAAGACACAGAAATTAACTAGAGGAGGTAGGGCTGAGTTTGAGGATGTAAAAGAGGAGCAATTTTTGCCATGATTACTTTTGGGCATTTAACATCCATTGCTGTTATCAACAGTAGGTTTCGCGTTAACCACGGAGCTTTACTAAAGGAAGCTTGCTAAGGCTAAGATAATTTGCATCAATTAACTATTACATTAGCTTAGACTTCCAGAGCTGAAAGACCCTGTGGGCAAGTCCCCAAGGTAGAGGCTCACCAGGCACACAAAAGACCTCATTTTGCAGCTCTACAGTTGCACTGTGACCTCAAAGGGGATCATTTTTAGCTAATGCAGATGTCTCTATGTGACAGTGCTGACCAGACATGCCTTTTACAACTGCACCTGCTGACCTGAAGGAAATGTATTACCAGTACTACTAATTACTAGCCAGATTTCTAATATCTTCTGGTGCCTGTGTCACCACAGAAATACTCAGTATTGCCCTATGCAACAGAGACTGATGCACGATCATAGCAGTTCACAGCAGAAACACTGTAAATTGTCTGGGACGAGGCCTAAATTACTTTCATATTGATTTAATACTGTACTAGTTTGAATTGTAACCATTTTATTGAACAGAGAAGAATTGTTTTTGTAGAGTATATATCTGAAGTTGCAATTTATCCAGTAGTAGGTTTGTCAGTGGGATATCTGTTAGGTTACAACCACTTACTATTTTAGAAGCACACCCAGTTTACTATCTGACAGAAACCTGATGGTAGATTCTGCTCATTTCCCCCAGTGTATGAAGCAATTTCTGCTGTTCATAGCTGCAGCTGATACAGGGTTGTTTTACACTGATATGGTGAGTTAGTGCTTATTTTAATGTACTGCAGATCTCAGATGATTTTAAGTGTGGGAAAGAACTGTTCATTGGCATATGTGTAAGATGGAAAAAACTATAAGCATTTTCTTGGAGCTGTAATATGCAAGAAACTAGCCAATCCTTCTAAACAGGAAAAAAATATCCCAACCCATCCTGCACATCTGAAATTTACTCCAGGGCCTTAAGAGAAATCAAGTGTATCAAATTTTGAAAGGACATTGGAAAATGTAATACAATCCTCTACTGTTAGGCTGTGACCAATTTGAAAAAGTAAACTACAAAGCCTTGGTGTACTTGGATATTTTGCATGAAAAAAAAATATAACAAATTAAATAGACAGAAGCTGAAGAAGCCAGAAACTGGTGGACAGGAATGTTACCTGATGGAAGGTAGATTTTATCTGATGACTTCACATTTCAGGAGATGCTAATAGACTCCCTACATAGGAGTCTAGAAGTAAAATGGGTTTGGGACTGTGTCCAGGAATATAATCCCCCAATATAAGCATCTACAAAGGTTTAAAACACCAAAGACTGCACTGCTTTCCAAAAAGGTTCTTTTTCAAAATAGCTCTGAAATGGTAATTACACAGCCTTCCCAAATCATCCAGGGAAAATTCCTTTTCCAGGGGTTTGTAGTGCATGTGATGGTGATGTCCTATTATTTACATTTCACAGGCTACAGGGCAGCATGCAGTGGACTAACGACAGGCATCGATTTTGCCACTGAAAAATCACAACGCACACTAAAAGGCATCACAAAAGCTGGCTCAGAAGCTCTGAGAGCCTTCGAATCTGCATTCTGATTTCGGAAAAACACAAGACATCTTCTATTCTTATGTGATTTTTCGGAATCTCATGCCATAGACTCTGGCACACAATTTGCCCACTTCTGTCCTAAATTGTGGGTACAATTAACAGCCTCTGCTCCTTGGTTTTCCACATGCCCCACCACCACGGGGACAGCTTCAGGACATGGTGCTTAGATCAGCAGTGCCTGCAAAGACAGACAGAAGTTCAGGTCCAACCTTCACCCTCTGGGCAGGTGACTCTGCAGCAGCAGCCAGACCTTCCCTGTCTCTCGGTGCTGCTGGGAAATGCCATGCTGCCAGGCATTTCTCACACAGGAGCTTTACCCAAGGCAATACTGAATTACAATAGCTTGCTATATCCGGGAGACAGCTGTAGCATAAGGACGAGATTAATGATTTTAATTACTCCATGGTCTGGACAGGCAGCTGGGTGTTTTGACTGGAGGCTGCCCACTGATGCTCCCTCAAAAGACTGCTGTCCAAGGAGTTTCTGCACTGGAGTTTTCCTCTTTGTTTTCAGGAGACAATGAAGCCTCTTGGAAACCTTACAGTTATGTTTCTGCTTTTACATACACTGTGCCAATGACTTCAGAACAAGACTCCCTTTTCGATTACAGAAATTGAGTTCTTAAGTATGGGAAGGTCCTGGCATTAGAAAACAAGCAAACAACAACAAAAAAATTATTAGCTATTTAGAAAAGAGTAACTTGAAAGTAATTAAGGTTCCTGGACTGCAGAATGACAAATTATAATTTTCCCAGAAGTTATCTTCAAATGTACAGTGTTGGTGTGAATAGCAATCATTTCCAGGCCTAATGAAATTATTTACATCTCAGTTTAACAGAAAAAAAATATCATCACAAGAATTTGAGAGTGTTGAGTCAAATAAAAATGACAGGCAATTGTTACAAAGCATTTGCTTATAAAATAAATACATATTCTGTCAAATGTTGTTTTTTTCCACCATGTCTTTATGGACCTTGAAGCACTGGTCTCTATCTGCCTGAATAGTCCTGATGGAACATGTCTAAATTAAGCAGTTTGAACACAGTCAAAGTTATCAGACTTTTAAAGAAGAAATTTAGCTTCAAAGCCTGAGGGAGAGTAAGAAAAATGTGCGAAAATAAGAGAGCACTGGTCCTGAAGTACAGCATTCTGCCTCATGTTCTCTCTACTCTCCATTTAGAGATGAACTCTGTGGTGTTTTTGCTCTCTTCATGAGAGGAAATTTAATTTCCATTCTCATCTGGTACTTGACTTTCATTCAACAGAGGCTGAATACTCAGCCAAAGTGTGCTATACTCCCTGGTGGATTTATGAGTATGAATACTTTCTATACTGGCTTCGAACTGAAGTCCTGTATCCAGTTCAATGATGACATCAGCACAAATCCATCATAAATTTCTGCTTTTCTAGGAATTTAGATCTTAATCTGTTAATCTATTTCCCTTCTTGTACATTAATTCCAGTATTTCAGTCATCAATAATGTTAGCAAACACATGCAATTTGAGAAAACAAAGTAACAGAGATGTTAAACATCACCATACATAAGCACATACCAAGCACAGTTACACAGAAGTTCTTCATTCAACGTGCTAGAGGAAAGACTGGTGTAGCTGAAGTAAGGACCCTAAGGAAGTACAACATCATATCAGTTAAAAGCATGCACTGAGCTTACCACATGCGTGACATGGAAGTTTATCAAAACATGCAGTCAAGCGGCCACAATAACTTTTTAACAGATTTCTTTTTGAGTTAGTAACTGATGCCGAATCTGATACCTCTGTGAGATGTGTGCTGTGGTCCTTTGGGTTGGTATGAAAGTGTGTTCTTTGCACAGTTTTCATGTTGGCAACAATGGCATGCAAACATGGCCTTTTCACAGACAACGTGCTTTACAGTGCAAGTGTCAATACTCTTAGAATTACCTCATCCAACTCTGCAAATTTCTTAGGAAACTATGAAAACTGCTCATGACCTTGCAATCTATCAGAACACCTTTGAAGACGGACTGTCTTTTCCTTTGACACTATAAAATCTGAATCACTCTTTTAGGGGGAAAAAAAAAGCGCCATTGTATTATGAAAATACTTGTATTTTTAACTGGCTGTTTGACTAGATGGAGCACATCTTTATAGGCTCAAATCAGTAGCTGATACAGTGATTCTGAGTAGACTTTAACAAATGCAGTCCCATTTCAATTTGGCCTGTTAGATCTCCTTTGAATTTTTCTTTTAATTTCATTTTTTGCTATAGCGCCACTGTTCTAGCAGTACCCATTAACATGGACTGCTCACTGTTTCCCATTTCTCTTTCCACTGTTTCTTTTCCATACTCATTTTGCCTACTATATGCCTAAGATTTTCCTGTTTTTCTCCCATTATCTTGTCATACTTTTTAAAGTATATAATTCACTATTCCCTCTCCTCTTGGCCTGCTTTATGTTCTGTTTTTCATCTTGAAATTATTCCTTTGCCTCATGTCTTTCTACCCACCCCTTCCCTCCTACCTTGTCTTTCACAGAGGATTAAATCAACTGCCATTCCCTCTCACTCTACTCTTTATTGTATCTCCAGATGCTCACACTTCTCTCTGCTACACAAACAGCACGCTCACAGAACTTCCTACTTCTGTCTCCCTCATTCAGTACCTTTGAATACAATTCGAAGTATTTTGTCCTTTCTTTCAGACATGAGAGCCAGCCTCCTAACTGGAGACACCCCTCTTTCTGTTGGGATCCCAGAAAGGGCACTCTGTTGACTGCAGAGAGGAGATGATCTGGTTCCTGCATGTTTTGCTACAGACCAACCATATGCTCTGCCATGAGAAGACTGTGTGCTGTCAGGAGAGTGTGGGCAAAGAAGGCTGGGTACTGACTGCTTCAACACCTAGGGGATGGCTGTAGTTCCTGCAGAAGCAGGAATGACCATTTCTGCTATTTTTCCTCTTTATAGTCTACCACTTACTTTTACCCTATTGGCCTCATCAGTCTTGGCTATAGGACAGGACAGGACTAGTCCTTCAGCTATTTACTCTTCTGAAATCCCATGGATTCAAGTGTGACATTCTCATTGTATGACCTGTCACTCAGAGCAACATCAAACACCATTTCCAGGTGAATCACACACATCTCTGTGCAAAGCTTTCAACACAGAATATGTGAGCCGTGTGCACTAAGAGTATGGACTCTGTAAACAAGCAGTAACTGCCACTTCTTGGGAAAAACTTCCAAAATTAAAACATTGGATGGGCTTTCTACAGGTCAAATACAGGAAAGTATTTGTGAGCATCTTTTTGGTACAGAAAGGCAGGAAGAAGAAGCTGTCAAAGAGATGAGAAAAAAAAGGCCCTTCCTCCATTCAGTGCACTCACTGGCTTGTTTCTTCCTTTTGTGAGAGCTGCTGGATTTCCCTTGCTGTCGGCTGTCTTCCTTCCTAATGAGGTAAAAGGCAGCGTTGATGAGGTTTTGATCAGGTTTGCTGTTTGACAGTTGTTGTTGTTATTTTGGTTGCCACTCAGGGTTTCCATTATGGACCGAAAGGTTCCAAAAGGCCTTTTCAGCTGATCCCCCACTGGCTCTGCAGAGCCGGGTGGAGCCCGCATGAGTCCTTTGCCCCGGTCTTTATCCTTTTCCTCACTTAGTTCTGACTCTGCTAACTCCACCTGCACCACAGGCTCCTCAAAAGTTACTCGGAGTTTCAAATTTTGGGAGGTTCTGCGCTTTGAAGATGGAGACTTGAGAGCACTCTTAGGGCTGGTGGCAACCTTTTGAGCAGCGGCACTGTCTGTGCTGGATGGAGAGTTATCTCCACAAAACTGGCTCTGAGAGCCAATACCAGACTGATAAGGGGCTTCATTATCTGGATCACTGCTCTCTGAAGTAGGGGAAGGACTGTGGCCATCCACAGACTTAGAGACCCTGATACCAAAAGGGAAGCGTCGCCCTGCTGCAGAAGCATGTTTCTTAATCATCAGGTGCAAACCCTCTGTGCTCTCAATGCTCTCCACTATGGGCTGAGGCCTTGGTTTGTCAGTTCTTTTCACAAGAGTGTTCTTGTGATCCTCACAATTAGCTGAGTCTGTGTCAGACTCGCTGAGTGATCTCTGCATCAGTTGCCTCAGTCTGGCTAACTTCAGCTCCCTTTTCTCTGGCAAAATCTTCTTCACGTTCTTGGAGGATGCATGAGCGTCCTGAAATTCCAATGTCAGCTTTTCCTGCATACAGACGTTTTCAGAGATTTCCTTTCCCAACAACTGGCGCAAGATTTTATCTGAGTCCTCATCTTTTATCTTGGCTCGAGCACGACTAGAAGTTCCCAAGCTGCCAAGAATCTGAATCCCATCTTGGGTGTTCAATTTACTTTTTGGTGGAGACAATTCATCTGCTTCAGACGGTTTCCACTGGGGTTTGCCAGAAGCAGGAGATGATGGTGAGCTTAAAGAAAAAAAAAGAGAAGGAAATACCACAGCCAAATTAATGCACATATAAAATATGAAACTGCCATTTCCAGTGTATGTGTCTGCCTCAGTTTATTGTTACTTTTTCTCTCCATCGCTACTCACATGGAATTCATTACTATGATGCCACAGCAAAGAATACAGAGAAGGATGCAACCCTGCTTCCATTCCTAATTAGGATTTGAGTCTCTTCACTTTCTCTTACAAAGGCAACTCTTTAAAATCAAAACTTAGAATGGTTATTTCAACGCCAAAGATGACTTTCCGAGGAAAACTTCAGAGAAACTACTGTTTCCTATTTGTGGGCACTGAAATGTTTTAAAAGGCAAAAAAGCCCTGCAAGGCCAAGTGCCTACTATACAACTCACATCATAATACAAAAGTAGCTTATTCTAAAAGCTGTGAAAGTACTAGCTCTCTGCATAGCAATGATTTAATAAATCTAAACTTCATCTGGTATTAATAATAGCCATATATGACCTCATAAAAAGTCAGGTCCATTTGCACTTAAAACCTTTTCAGATATGAAATACCGAAAAGCATGAGAAAGGAGACATGAATTTATTTCAATACTATTAGAATAATAAATTAAATTTAGAGCTCCAAATGTTATATAGTGAGGAAACAGCAATCTCAAGTAAGTCTGATTTTCAAAGAATGTAAATTACGGAGACCATTTATTTCCCTGTGATATATGCCAAAGCTCATTGTACTCCACATTCTTATTTTAAACCATTTTTCCTCTAAGTAAGAGTAAGATGACAAAATTAAGGTTAGTGTGAAGCAGTGAATTAATAAATTTAATTTCTATTCTGATGAGTCCATAGTTCTCACAATGTATTCTGTGCATATTCACATGTCTATACTAGCCACCTCATCTCCAATTAATTTTGCGCTTTTTCTCCTGTGGCAAACTGAAACAGACACTGAAGAATATGCATGTATCTACAACAGACATTTTCAGTAATAGGCATAGGTTTTCTTAGATCTGATACTGGCTCCTTGGATGATGATAATATCTACAAGTCAGTTCTAACTGGAAGGAAAAATAGTAGCCAACTATGAAATAAAATTTTAAATATTTTAATCATTTTCAGACTTGGTCACTTAAATAAAAAGATGTTGAAACCTACCCTTTTACAGGAATAATGAATGATGAGAGATCTGCTCTCACCTGATCTTATCTGATACTGAAAGTAAAACAGTCCTGGTGCTCACCAATACTCAGATGTGAGACCACTTGAAAAGACCAGTCAGCAAAAATCACAGAAACCAAATGAGCTGAAAGACAGCATTTGGTTGCTGTTGAGTTGGCAGACAAGGAAGACAAAGACCATGATTCTAAAAAAAAGGACAAAACAACCTTCCAGTGTGGTTTTCTACTTCAGCAGGAATTTGAAGTTTACAGCCCTTTCCTCACTAAAATTTCTTTACACAAATGCACCTCGAGTCCCAATGTCTTTGTTACCTACTTCGGTAACTTCGGCACTTCTCTGAAAAACTGACACATGAAATTCAGGGACACTGAATTTGTCCAGAAAACAGCCTGAGCTTCTGTGAGAATGGAAAATAAGCAGTCACTAATCCTGCAAGTTCATACTTCATGACCCAGAGCTCTGACCATCAATGCCTGCAGAAGCTTTTATGCTGGCTTTATGCTTTAACATATATGTATCTCCCTAACAACTATGAAACAAGGAGAAGTGCTGTATATATCTTCCAGAGAGGAAAATGAATGAGAAGGTAACGATAAACTAAGTCCTATTTGCATGTGAGTTTCTTCATTCCTTTCAAAGTCTTCTTCAGATTGCTATCAGAGAGAAGTTGTGTGCATGCTTGACTTCCATGCATCACACTGGAAGTCTATGGCAGAAGCCAGAGACATACGTAAGCACTCCATATCCAGTCCTCTGCCTTTACTTTCCTTCTCTGTAATGTTACTCAGTTTGTGTCTATTTCCGAGACTTCTGACAGGATACGTAAAAAAAACATTAAATTTCTAGAGTTTTGACTTTTTATACGAGCTACTG
The DNA here is from genome assembly GCA_907165065.1 of Caprimulgus europaeus. The sequence goes on from OU015527.1 coordinate 18,731,200, forward strand.
CAGGCAAAAGATTTATTGAGCATAAGGAGTCTTATTAAGCTGAAAGCAGGTTTCGTTGGTAACTGGCTTTATGAATTACTGCTAGCAGTAATGTATGGTGGACCACCACAAGGTCAAACTTTACAACTGTCCTAGGGGTTTCTAGGATCCTCTGCTATTCATCTAACATAAAATATATTCTATTCCACTGGAAATCTGATTTTCACTCTGTTGAGAAGCAGGGACTATTCATTTCATACTCAAAATTTCCATTATTTATATAACATTGCATACTGTCAAATTCTAGAAGCTCAGCTTCAAGTCCACGAAGTAAAACAACACATTTACTTTACAGAACAAATCTACTATTTAGACTGGTCACAGCCTCTCCTGGTAACTGATGTACCACGAAACTGTGCAAATCCAGGCTGCAGCGCAATTCCAGTCACCTTACCTTGGGGATGTGGGCAGCGACTTGCTCTCTGACTTCTGGGCTTCTAAAAGCTGCTGGAGTTGGTTCTGCAATGTCACACGTTCCACTGTCTGCCTTCAAGAAAATGTAGGATTGTTTACCTTGAATTGTAAAGCTGTCAGCATTAGTAAGCTATAGGATAACTGATACTACCCGTTCAACTTTGTATTAAAAAAATAAGTCCTCTTCACCTATACTTTACATAGTAAATAAAAAGGGAAATTATAAGTAATAGCATAAATAGAGTTTGTACTTGTCTTTGAATCCCTGTGGACATTTTGTGATCACTGTACAAGACCAACTGAGATGCTTACTTGTCAGACACTATTATACTTCATATAAGGACAAGTGTGGGATCATAAGTAGCAGTTCATCGAAACTGAGTGACTCACAGAAAATAATAGCTCAGAAACAAAGATATGTCAGAGCAAACTTAGGGCCACTTGGTTCATACTTGTTTGTGTAAAGGAAGAAGAAAGGAAAAGATTAAGAAGTCACTTCTGACATTTGGTGGATGGCTTTTACTCAGCTAAATGATAGCCCAGACAACTGCTCTCTCCTTTTCTACCTGCAAATGAACTCAGATAGGATCCTCAGCTCACTGGTAAGAGCTGGTCCAGTCTTCATCAGCTACAGGATGGAGCTAAGTATGAACCCTGTGTATTCAGAGGAGTGGGAAAAAATACATCTGCTTACTGTCCAACCTTACCAAAGGTCCTACATGTGCTCTGCACCCACCTTATATTCAGTAGTGCTGTACCTACTGCAGTCTATCACTTTCAGTTTGGTGTTGTGATATACATTGCTTTGTAAGTAACTTTAATACTGTAATAGTAAATATAAATCATTAGTAATATGAAAGTGATATCCATACTAGAAACTCCATTTACAATACAACTGTAATCACAGTGTCTGTTGTCCTGCAACATACTTATTTCCATGGGAAGGACTCAGTTAAACATGATAACCTGCACACTTCCAAGTAGTTCTACAAAAATGAAGGAATTGATCAATTTACCATAAAAACTTTTTCCCTCTCTCCCTGCTCATATCCAATTTAGACCTACCATTCCAACATCAAAACACTCCTTTAGCTGATTGACCACTACAGATAACTTTAAATCGTGTTTACTGACCTGTAAATTCCAGTGCCTCTAATCAGACAGAATTATTGGGAAACTACTAGAAAACAAGAGACTTACGGCTTTTTGTTACTATATAGACACTATCTTTCACATGGAATACAGCTGGTACATTTGGGTTTATTCCCTGGTCCTGATCAAATGACCATGTGAAAATAACTTTTTATTTGCTTCTCCCAGGGTCTGCTTCTGTTGCTGTAGAAGTAACATGTTTTTAGTACTTTTATTCTTATTGGATCTGCAGAACTAAAAAAAGTTCTCTGCCAGTGAGCTGGATTCTTTCCTAGCTCACATGCCATGAGCAGAAGAGTAGCTGGGTTCCAAATGCAGTCTTTATAACTGGCAATGTCAAAGCCAGAAAGAATCCAGACAACGTTTTAGACTAGGGGTTGAACTTGCTAGGCTGGCAGAAAACAAACATTTTACTTTTAACATATCAGAGTGGATCTGAAAAATGTTACAGAAATAAAGGGATTTTGACATACTGCCTTGCCATCACACTTTACAATACAACCACGCTTTATGCAGATCCTTTCTTCCTTTAATTTTCCATCTTCCTTCCTCTTGCCTACACATTTCCTTAGACTATTTTAAAATTACTCCTACCATCTGTCAGCATTGACTTATATCGCAGCTCCCCAGATACTCTCTTTTAAGAGCCAGGGAAATTTTCATTTGAGATTAGATTGTGATGCAATTTATCTGTTTTACTTCCTTTTATGCTCCCTTCAACTTCTATTTCTAAATATGTAAATAATGTAGCTAACAGCTTCTTATGCCTTTAGCTTTAATGGAAATCTCTAACACCGCTTCTGCTGAGTTCACATTCCACTTAAACATTTTATTGTGCTAAAAGAAAGTTTTCTCCATTTTCACAGTTTAACTAGTTAGTAAATAGCTCACAGAAACCCACACATTTTGCCAGCACTATCCCTAAAAATACATAGTGTACACATATATATCTAAGATAACATTGACACAAGGGATCACAACTTCTTGGAATAGCAATATTGATAAGTATTAAAACCAGACTGATTCAGGGGACAAGATCACTGCAGCTTCAGGGTTAAGAGCATCTACTTACTTTATGATATTTAATGCCCAGATTCTGAGGGTCTTAGCTTAGACAATGTTCCCAGTAATTAATATGTAAGGACCCTTCTGTGTCTACTTAAGACAGCTGTGGACCCTAGCTACCTCCTAATGAAATCAGGGAGCTCAGTAACTGAACAGTGAACAGACTGAAGCACTGGGCTCTACTGAAGTGTCTTTCATAGTATGTTGCTTTACTTCTCCATTTTATTTCAAATGAAACAAGAGTGGTCACTCTACAAAGCAGAAAATAAACCAGCTTAAGTAAGCAAAAAAGAGATTAACATTGTAAAGTTTATATTGGGTTTCTTACTATATGTCTATATAACACTTACTACCACAGAAAAAAAAAAAAACCAAAACCAGACCAACAATGCACACACCTTGCCATACCACTGCAGTGATTTTTTATTCTGCTATTTTTGCAGCTATTCCTATGAAGTTTCAGGAAAATAATGGATTTTGTTTACAGAACACAGAAAAGAGGTGGCAACAGAGGATATTCAACCACTTTCCCATCTTCTGTTGACTCATGGTTTGCTTTGATCTTTGCCTTGCCAGAGACTTTGCATTGATAGTGTATCTAAAAGATCAACAACTGCCTCAATTGCTTTGCACACCCAGATCCATAAACACAGGACACTGTAACCATTTTGGAATGTAGGCAGAATGGTCTCTCCTCAAGCAGCATTGTAAAAGAAGTTTAGGGGACCATTAATCTTCTGTCATTAGTTCTGACTTGGTCTCTTCAGGCCAGGAAAAGTCCAAACAATAAATCACTACTGCTAATGTCATCAATGATAGAAACCATGTATTTGTACAGCTAGGAATTTTCTATGCTGATAAATAAGGTTTTTTTAGACAGATGAAATCAGTGAGGGAATAACTAAGATTGTAAGACCTATAGAGACCTCAAGAAGTAAAATGAAAGCCAATGTTCTATATAGATTCTGTGAGAAACTTTTGTTGTTGAGCTTTTGTCACTGTCCTAAGCATTTTGTTTCATTCAGAAAGTCCTACTGGATTGACCGAACTTCTGTAATTAGCAAGAAATGCAAACCAAAGCTTTTATTTTGAAGCCAGTAACAACAGTTTTTGTGGGACACTTTCCTCTTTACCTATGGAAAGAATTCCTTGGTTCCTTCCCTCTTTGGGCAAAAGTCTCAGCTCATTTTTTTACGAAGATTTGATGGAACATTTGTAGTTACCACTTACTTCCTTCTTGCAAATATAACGGCTTTTCTTTCTGAATGGAGACTTAGACCCAACTCAAAAGGTTTTGCTATACTTCTCTTTTCATCTGAGCTGCTTTGGACCAAAGAGCTGAAAGATGTGAAAACTCAGGCAAAATGTGATTTTGTTGTTTTGGTTTTGTGCCTTCTGTTCAGGAATGGCTCCAAAGAGTGTGATAGATTATGATAACTTCTCTCTAGAACTGCTCTGTGTTGCCTTGATGATTGGAAGAGCTCATAAAAAGAGTATGAAAGATAGTAGTTCCTTCTTAGGTTTAGGACCTTTGAAGATACGTCTTGCTAGGTCCTGGTGTAAGCCAGTTTCTGTGCTGCTGTTCTTCTTGCACAATATCAACCATTTCAGTCTTCCTGTGGTTGGGGACATACAATGCTATCAGAGAAAGGCTCTTACCCCTGGCTAATAAGGCCAGAATAAAAGAAGACTGTATGATCAGTTCATGTTTACAGCAGCTGAGGGAAGGCTGGGAAGCACATAAGAGCCTTTTGTGTTAATACTGACCATTCAAGTAATCCACGATACCATCATAACTCCTCTGTCTTCAGAACAATGCCCATTAACAGCAGCAGAAGTAGGTGGAGAAAATACAGGAAAGCCAGCTCAGCAGCCCAAGTTGGAGCTACTCCTATGTAATAGCAGTTTGAAGTGGCTTAGATTGTAAACTAGACTTCCATCTGCTGCCATCTGATGCTTTCCAGATCTTCAGAAGTGCTGTAGCCAACAAGTTCTCCTGCTATGCTAGAGGTAAGGCCCCTTGAGAAGCTTCCTGGGCATGTACTTTGGAACATCCTTGGATTTTCATGCAGGATGAAGTCTTCTTCCATCACCCCACATGGCTCCTGAGCATGGGCCTCTGAACTTGGTCCGTTGCTCCTCTGGCCTGAGGCTTGCAGCCCCAACAGCCATGCAGAAGCTGTTCTTTCAAGCAGAAAACAGAATATTTCACTGCCTCAGTAAACTGGAATAGGGCTCCACAAGAGACTCACGTCAATTTGTAGAAGACGGAGAAAAGGCTGCTGCTGCACTTACTGGAGCTAAATCTGAAGCCTGAAAAAATAGGCTGCTGAAAGGAAGCAGATTTAACTCCAGCTGAGACAAGCAAAGGAACGCATCAGGAGACAGATGAGAATCATTTAAATTACTTCCTATGCAGTCTGAGAGATGACAAGGGAGAGACTTGGAAAAGTGTTAATGCTTTTGTCAGGAAAGTCAGAACTAGACTATTTCTATGGAGGTATACAGCCTGTCGACTGACATAACAAGTCTTTTCCACATGAGAGGTAATACTTATATCAAGCATTGAGTGAGCACTGAAGAGAACTGAAATACGGAGTATCTGTGATTGCCATTTCTACTTCCTGGTGTGTGTGGGTTTTCTTCTACTGAGTTATGGGGAAAATACATTTCATTATATACTGCAGTGAGTCAGGTGCTAATGCAGGCTGCTCAGAAAATGTCCTTGGTTCTGTTTTTTCCCTTTACATCAGTTGATTTGTGTATTTTAGTATTTCTCAGCAAATGAACCAACTACAAAACACCTAGTACTTTGAAACGTCCAGTGAACAGTGTTAGACTGTAAAATTATGAAAACTGAAAATTATAATAACCCTTAGTTTACTATTTGTATTTATGAAAGTATAAATATAAAAGAAAGAGAAGATATCACAAAGAGAAAATGCCGTTATAATATAAAACTTAGAGGTACACACATAAAAATAAGCATACTTCAAATGCAGGAAGGTATTCTGTAACGGACTGTAGTAATGGACACACTCCTTTAGCTGTAAAAACAGTACAAAATAGATACCTGATGATACCAAAAGGGTGAATTAATGATACAATTTTTACCCTTATTTTAAAGATATCCAGTTTGAAAGTAAAAATTGTACCACTGTAATAGGTTGGCCCCAGTTGGCAGCCCAGCACCCACACAGCTGACCTCTCACTCCCCTTATTCCTCGGTGTGAGATGGGGGCAGAAAATAAGAATAGAGGCAAAAAAGATCCTTGGCCAAGATAAAGATAGGGAGATAATTTTCCAGTTACCATCATGGGCAAAGGAGACTCAACCTGGGGAACTTAACTGCCAGTTAGTATAAATATTTCATTATTGATTCAGGTATTGGGAAGTAAAAAAGGACAGATATTTAAAACACCTATCCTCCCCTTCTCCAGGCTCAATTTTACTCCCAGGTCCACCTGCACTCCAAGCCTCTCTTCTCCCCCATTCTCAGGCTTCACTCCAGATACCTCTTTTCCCCTGTTCTCATCACTGCAGGTTACACTCAAGTCTTTTCAGTGAGGCAACAAGCAGCATAAGTCAGGGTTCATGTGTAGCAGTTTTTCCTTGCTGCTCCTTCCTTCCCGCTTTTTCTGTGCTGCAGTATGAGTCCTGTACAGGCTGCAGTCCATTCAGGGAAGCACCAGTTCTAGTGTGGGCTTATCCATATGGGCTGCAGTCCTGCCATGGGGTGTACCTGTTCTAGCATGGGTAGTCCATGGGTCATACTCCCTCTGGGGGCGTGCCTGCTCCACCATGCTGCACCTTCTGCTTCTTTGACCTTGCTGTTCCCTCTGTCACTCTTCCGTTCCCTCCTCCTCTCCAGCATTTTCTGCCCTTTCTCAAGCATGTTTTCACAGAGGTGCCACCAACCTGGTTGATGGGCATAGCTATGTCCTGCAGTGGGTCTGTTGCAGAGCTGGCTGGAACCAGTTGTGTCCAGCAAAGGGCAGCTCATCACCTGGTCTCACAGAGGCCACCCCTGCAGCTCCCCTGTAACAGAGTCCTGCAATTTATACCCACATGCTGCTTGCATAAAATGATATGGTCTTTTCTACCATGGGATTGTCAGAAGCCATTTTCATGGCTTGAGACCGCTGACAAGCTCTTGATCATGTATCTAAGTTGGAACATTAGGTCAGCGCTGATGGTTTCTAAAAGTCTTATAAGCCTACTGACATGCAAAATTACAATAACTGCATCTACAACAAAAGCAAGCAACTGCATAAATTAATGTTCCAAAGTAACGGGCTTTTTACAGAACTTCTATTAAAAAGCATACTAATATATTAAAACCTACTCCTGTGAAGAAACAACAGAATATAGGATATTTCCTGAGTAGCCACTGTGGGCTTTGGTGACTTTCCAAGTCCAAAAAACCCCCCTTCAACTACTATTTCCATTATTCCTCCTAGTATCAGCATTGTAACTGGAAAGATCCACTCACTGTATATAAAATCATACTATGCAAACAGAAATTATGATCAGCAATGATGCGATCCCAAGGTACGCAAAGGGAAAAGGGATCAGATCGCATCATACATACCCTTTTCTACTCCCACTCCCTTCATCCATGTTCATGGCAAACTGCCACAAACAGAACAGCTGAAAAACTAAGCTGCAAAACATGAAGGGGTAAATGCTTGAGAGCAGGGAAGAGTGGAGAAATAAAGTAGAAATATGACTTGAAAATACCATATATATGAAGCAGAAAACAGACACTGCTAATAAACTGAAGACAAAGTAGGGTATTGTTTTAAGAATGATCCCTCTGCTGACAATGAAACACTTACTCCTTCAGCTGCTTAGTCAGCTTGACAACCTGAGAGGCCAATGACATACACGTCTCCACAACTACTAAGTAGCGGGAACACATGGTGTGCCCATGTCGCTCAGCACTTTGTGAGGGTTTCTCTCCTACATGGTTTTGCATGGTGACATTTGCTCCATATTCAACCAACGTCTGTGAAAACACAAAAGGAAACATTGACACCTGTAAGTGACTCTTCTGGTCAAAGCACTCCTGAATAAAATGCTTGAAAATGTCAGTTTAAGGCAATCATTTTAAAAAATCAATCACTGACAAGTCTGTATGCAGCTTAAAATCAAAACAGACACCACTGAAATCTATCACTCAAGTGCAAGGATAACACAGAAGAATGAGCTGTGGTTCAGAAGAACTATAAAAAGACTGTATTATTGCTTCCTCTTCCCTTGCAGTTCTACTCAATTAATTTTGTATTTTATTTGACACAGTCTCCCACAGCATCCTTGCTGCCAAATTGAGGAAGTGTGGATTGGATGATCAGGTAGTGAGATGGACTGTGAACTGGCTGGTGGGAAGAAGCCAGAGAGTGGTGGTCAATGGGGCAGAGTCTAGTTGGAGACCTGTGTCTAGTGGAGTCCCTCAAGGGTCGGTACTAGGACCAGTACTATTCAATATATTCATCAATGATGTGGATGAGGGAACAGAGTGCACTGTCAGCAAGTTTGCTGGTGACACAAAGCTGGGAGGAGTGGCTGACACAGCAGAAGGCTGTGCTGCCATCCAGAGAGACCTGGACAGGCTGGAGAGCTGGGCAGGGAAAAATTTAATGAAATATAATAAGGGCAAGTGTAGGGTGTTGCACCTGGGCAGGAACAACCCCAGGTTCCAGTATAGGTTGGGAGATGATCTCCTAGAGAGCAGTGTAGGGAAAGGGATCTGGGAGTCCTGGTGGCCAGCAGGATGACCATGAGCCAGCACTGTGCCCTTGTGGCCAGGAAGGCCAATGGCATCCTGGGGTACATTAGGAGGGGTGTGGTTAGTAGGTCAAGAGAGGTTCTTCTTCCCCTCTACTCTGCCTTGGTGAGGCTACATCTGGAATATTGTGTCCAGTTCTGGGCCCCACAGTTCAGGAAGGACAGGGAAATGCTTGAGAGAGTCCAGCTCAGAGCCACCAAGATGATTAAGGGAGTGGAGCATCTCCCTTACGAGGAACGGCTGAGGGAGCTGGGTCTCTTTAGCTTGGAGAAGAGGAGGCTGAGTGGGGACCTGATTAATGTTTATAAATAAATGAAGGGTGAGTGTCAGGAGGATGGAGCCAGGCTCTTCACAGTGATGTCCAATGACAGGACAAGGAGCAATGGGTGTAAGCTGGAACACAGGAGGTTCCGCTTAAATTTGAGAAAGAACTTCTTTCCTGTGAGGGTGACAGAGCACTGGAACAGGCTGCCCAGGGGGGTTGTGGAGTCTCCTTCTCTGGAGACATTCAAGACCCACCTGGACGCCTTCCTGTGTGATCTCATCTAGGTGTTCCTGCTCCGGCAGGGGGATTGGACTGGATGATCTTTCGAGGTCCCTTCCAATCCCTGACATTCTGTGATTCTGTGTGATTCTGTACTATGAGTTTGCATGACTTGAAGCATTCATACAGTGAGTGGGATCATCAAATGAAAACAGAGAACTTAGATTTAGGTACCTATTAGTTATCTTCTGAGCCACAGTAATAAAACTTTTTTAGATGCACCTGTGTATGCATTACTGCATATTGTGCTAACTTTGCACATGGTAGACCTAGAAAAGAAGACACAAGCAAGTGCAATTCAAAGGACATTTGTGCTAGATAACATGAGGGTCCAGGACAGCGCGAACACATTGCTAGCTGGTTTATAGAGGGTGGTGATGAGCTGTAAAGGCTTATCAGGTCTGGTATTCTGCTGTTCTTGGGTTCTCTGCACTGCAAGGCATTACAACACACCCTTAGAATCTAATTTTAGGAATGTTTTTGCTACAATATTTGCTGACTTCCTTTGTGGTTTAGCTCTTAATTTCCTACCACAGCAGAATCCCTGAGTTTAAAACACTCAGCGCAGCAGTCTCAATGTCCTGATTGCTTAGCCAAGTGATGTTTGGATATGAAAGGTATGCCAGATACTTTCTAAGAACCCCTTTAGGTCAGACAGGCACAAATTTATTTTTGCAGAAAGAAATCTATAAAATGATTTTTGGGTTTTTTTCACTCTTTGTTTTTTTTAAAATGGTGAGAAAAGTCTCATTTTCACTTGCTTGGTCATCCCCTATTTACTTCTAAAGAGATAGTCAAATATGTGTCTATTCTTCAAGAAAATAATAGCTTATAATCTGATATATACCTCTGTGTCACTCACAGTACTGGAAGAGAACCCTATCTTGTTGCTGGAGAACTGTCCACGTTGTGAGCATGACATTTGAGTTACCTCTGAGACTTGAATCCAGAGTGTTGTAAGGGCAAAAGAATTTCTGTCAGGATGACCTCAAGACACCCAATAACTGAAACAAGAATTGAGACTCTTTCTGATCTATTTGTGATAATCAGCATTATGCACTACTTTCTTTACTGGCAAGCCTAGAATAGGACATAAATGTTCTCAGCAATGTTCAGACACACATTGCTCATTGCGTTTTGAAAAATATTCTGAACAAAATCTTAATGCTTCCGAAAACTGCAGTGTCATTAACATTACACATACACGTGCAGAAGAGGAATTGTGTGGCTGAACTCTTGCTTGGCATATCCAAGCAGAGCTGGTAAGCCACCAAGGACTGGAGTGGTCTTGTTGACTCAGAACAGCATGCATGGAGACCTCCACATCTGCTGACAGAAAAGAGGAATGGTGGTCTGTCTGATCTGATAAATATACACAGGAAGGAAACATACGAACACTCTCGCACTTCCTGTCATGTCAATAAATTTTGTTTAATTTGCCAATAAAGAAAATAAAGGAGAGTTATGACCCTGCATAAAGCAAGCTTATCATTTGGAACATGACAGGAGTGTCACCTGATCATAAACACAGTGAATGAGAGGGCCAGGCAATCACTGACAGGCTGTGACTCTCCATCTTTTGTACAGCTGCTTATAATCTCCTTGCCTCCTTTGTTGCTTCTTTCTTTTTACGAGATCATCCACTGTACATTGTTTTAAATCAGACTATAAGCTCACTGGGCAGAGGGCTTATTTTGTTTCACAGCACAACAAAACATCAACTAAACTTAAGACTGTGAAGAGTTAATGAAGTGACATTATGAATACTGTATATTTTTGTTGTCATTTGATCTTTCATGATTTATTTTTCATGGATTCACTTCAACACAAAACACTTCTTGATTTTTATATTTATCTACAATAAAATAAGCTTCAGAATTCTAAGTCATTTATTAAGGTTCATTCTTCAATGGGAAAGCAGGGCTATTCTCTTTCTGGTTTAGTTTTGGCCTGCAGATGTCACCACCCTGTTTAAAATCATCTACTCTCATTTCTCTTTCAAATGCACTGTACATCTTGATGAAGAGCTGTTGAGTTAGGAACCCTAAGCACACACCCTACCAAAACAGTGCTCCATACTAGTAAATCACAAACATAAATTGTCTACAATACAATAATAAAACCACCAGATTTAGCATGGATGTGATGATTTGTTCATTTTATTCTCATAAGAGTTTGTACAGGGTCCATTCCTGACATCTTTAAAAGAAAGACATGTCCCATCAATGAGAAAATGCAGAGATTATCATGTCCTCCAAATCTATTTGACTGTTCTTTTCAAGTCTACTCATTCAGCTCAACTGTCACCTGTTTTCCTTTTTTTATTATGTGAGACTCTCAAACTGGCTTTTATGGAGTTGTCTTCTCTGTGTCCAGATACATAAATAGACTGCTACAATAATAATAAGCAGTTATGCATCTGTAGATTCAGCATAGCAGTGTGCACAGACATATTTAGCTCTCTGAGAGGTTAGCTAATGAGAATTGTCTAACTGTATTTCTTTTAGGGTTGAACTTATACAAATCTTCTGTATTTGGAGTGACCTAAGAGGTGCTGTGGATAAGTTCATGTGTAGTAACAGGGTTAACATGTTTACTGAGTCCTTAGACTCTGAGAATTACTACCCCTTCTTAGACATGTTTTCCTCCCCTGCTTGACAGGATCACTTTAATTTCTATTTCTTGCCTTTTCACCATGTGCTTATTCATTCTTTAACCTATTCTTCTCCAATGACTAACTTGTTTCTCAAATACCTTTCTGCAATCTTCTGGAATAATTCTATTATTATTCTTCTCCAATCAGCTTTCATTCAAAGCGATGACAACACCAAATACGGAAATGTGCTCCTGTGATTAATGGTTTTATTAATTTTGATGGACAGAGGGTACATTTGCAATTCAACGCAAAGTTGAGACATTTCACCTAGCCATCCAGTTCAACCCTACAGCTTTTGGTGTGTCTTCACTGAACACTGGTACTGTACAGAGGTATCCAAACTGGTTTATTCACGTCTGGCTCCCAAAAGTACTGTAGCTGTGTAATCCCTCTCAGCAGGACAAATTACCCTTTTCAGCATCTCTATATAACAGAACTATATTGCTTTCAGTGGCCAAGCTGATTCATTGACAATTAGAAATCACCATCACACTGCATTGTTTAGCACAGATATATTCAAAGATTACAAGTCTGGAAAGTATGGTTTACTCAAGGTGGAAATCCTTCAACACACAAGAAACTTAAGTGTTAGACTTCCCCTAAGCTACAAATACTCATTGGAAAAAGAAACAGAAGGAAAATATCAGAACAGTAAGAACAGTACACATATCTACACTGGCTGCCCTTTTGCAATAAATAAAAACATACATATTAGCTGCTTAGGTATAAACAATATAATCATGTGTTCTTCTTGCAATACAAGTTACTTTAGGCTAACAATAGCATAATTGAAAATAGAATCCAAAAACCAGAGCTTTTTAGCATTTCAGTCTGAGTCCTACTGGTTTAAAATTCTTCCTTCTATTATATTTTAATGTATTAATAATTATTTCTACTTGTAAAATCTCACTAGAATAATTTTAATGGCTATCATTCCAATTTGATATAAGGAGGTTTCTGATATAGCTACCACTCTACCTGTATGCATCCTAGATAGCCATGCTGAGCAGCTATGTGAACAGCAGTATTTCCATCCTGGTCAACCTCATCCAGTGAAATCCCTTGTTCTTGCATAAACTGAAGAAGCCACAGAAGGATTTTCTCCTAGGGAGAGGGAGAAAGAGATGTCACAAAATATAAGAAATAATGAAAAGCTAAATGTAATAGAGGAATACTAGTACTGTCATCTGTTATTAATACTGTCCAATAATTCTTCATTTTCAGTCTCTCTTAACCTTGTAGGACTTGAGTGTATCATGGGTCTGCGTTTTTCGTTTTGTTTTGTTTTTTGTTCCCAGCTCCATCCCCTCCCCTCCCAAAATAAGCCAAAATGCTTTTTTTGTTTTGTAAAAAGACATAATAGGAAAAATGTGTACTGTAACACGTTCTGAGAAATTGTACGTTAAAAAGCATGCATGCCTGTACTTTGGAGAGGAGACCTGAGGCAGAACAGCCTGTATCAATCTGAAAATCAGCTTGTGAAGGTTGCTGCAACTTCACAAGCCTCTTTGGAAAATTAAAACAGGAGTATGAACAGATCACAGAGCTGAGCAGTAAGATTCTTAAAATCTATCATCATGCCCTGGCTCTGAGCTGTTGTGCAAGAAGAGAAGCAACAAAACTAAAACCACGAAATCTCTCCATCCTGAGCTCTAAGAGTATCGACTAATGGGCCATTTGTATGTGCATGCATATTGGGAAGGGTGGGGAAACTTGGGTCAAAAAACTTGCAAGTTGAAGTCTAGAAGCCAAAACTGAGGTGCCAACTTAATTCTTTTTAATGTTTCTTTTTGTGTGTGTATGCAGGTGTAATACATATATATCTGGGTATATTTCTCTAACAATGGAGAGTTTCTCTCTGTGCACTAAGCTTATTTTATTTCTTATTTTCCCCAGCAAGTTTATTTGGAAATGTCTTCTTCTCTCTAGGAACCTTCTGTGCCTCTCCAGATTAAATTTAATTGTGCTCTGCTGAATGTGACATATATTGAAAATCTGAAATAAAGCTATGGATTACATAAAAACTGAGGTCCATTAAAGGATAGCGCACTATAGCTGTACTCCCAATTTTTGCATCTGAATAGCTGAAAAGAATAAATAACTTTCTATCTTAAAACCTTTTTATTTAAACATGTATTTTTTATTATCTTCCATTGATATTTATCATGTCATACTGGCTAGGAGTTCTAGTTCAAAAGGGCTTTGTAGATTCTAGTGTTGGCAAGGAAAACATCAATGCATAGACTTAACCTGCAGCACTTCAGTAGCTTCAGTGATACATACGTACATAATTGTCCACAGCTAGATATGTGGGTCTGTAAGAGTGAAGTGTACCTAAACAAAACAGTACTGAAAGCATGTCTAGGACTCTGAGCAGTAATTGGTAGGAAAGAGAAAGAAAAAAAATGAGGAAAGGAAACTAGCTAGGAACCTTGGGTAAAAACCTCTTTTTTTGTAAAAAGTACCACAGAAATTTTAATGTCAAAGAAAATGAGATGGATCCTCAGACTCTTTAGGTCTCCTCCAAACGATTCTGCCCATTCAGGCACCTGGATCTCTGCTAACCACTTCAGAGGGCTAGTCTGTCTGGAACTTATCTGCTTCATATTTCCCTTTTAACAGCAGTTTTGTTTTTATTACAGGGTAAAGGGATAGGTATTTTTACTTCTCCTTGGCTGACTGCCCAATACAGCTGACAGCCAGCATGGAGAGATGACTTCAGATCACATATCCCTTTTAAAATACTTTTGAGTAATTTCTCAAGATGCCTGCGGTGTTGGCCAGCAGTGAAGAAGGATTACACTACTCCTATGAATTGCCCTTATGTTTTAATAATTAAAAGAAAAATATTTTAGCAAAACTCCTCTGCAGAAATGGAAGACAACCATAGCTTTGAAATTAAATATTTCTTTAGAACATAATAGGGACCAGAATGTTAGGCATGTTCTGTAATTTTATGATCACAATCAGCGTGGAGCAAATGATGCTTTCTAGTCATTTATCTTATCAATAGGGAAATCAAGTGCCTGAATGGCTAAATGCAATCATCTGTACTTAGGACTGTCTGTGCATGAACTGATTACAGGCACAAAGTCAGAGGCCTACTCAAACAGTTTGTGTTTCTCTCAAATGACTATGTTTTTTAACAAATGCATCCTTGAAAAAAGAAAAAAAGAAAAGAAAACAACTGTTTTCTTCACTTTCATCTGGGAAAAATGAAAACGTCATATGTCAAAATACATCACAGATCACTTTATTAATACTTACCTTATGTATCTGGAATAAAAGTGTTCTTAGCAATAGGTTTATAGTCATCAACTCAATTTATTCAGACAAAATGAAGTATAATAAGAAAATTAATCAGATTAAGATAATGGAAAATAATCACGCATTTGTTATGTAACAGGAACTGATAAATACTGACAAATATTCAGTATATCTGATAATTTTAAGATCTACAATGGTCTTATATTGTAGCAGTGGTTAATATTCCTCTGGCATATTCTAGACCTCCAATAATTCAAACGTCCCTAAGAAAAAGATTCTGGGAAAATGTCACAATACGTAATTTCTGTTTTGGGACAGGCTGCAGACTTTGGCTCCATCAGCTGGCTTTTGGAGCAGAAAGAACAACTAACAAAGATCATCTAAATCATTAAACAGACTACAAATGTAAGAACTAGCATGGCAAAAAGTACTGACACGACAGCTAATCCTGGCCCCATCACTCGCTATTAATTAAATAAGCTGCCCTTCCCAGCACCACTTCACAGGAGTGAGTGAAAACAACACATTATCCTTGCAAAAATGACATTAGACAGGAAGGCAAACATCCTGAGGTGCAAAAAAGGTGTGTTGCTAGGTATTTGTGTATCTGAATGTCACACACTCTTCGCCAGTGTGCTCTCCAGCACTACACCACCAGCAAGTGGTGCACAGAACTGCTTCTAGGTCCTCAGTTATGCTGTAGCTCTGGTTCCCTGAAGTCCCCCTAGACTCTCCGGAGCTCAGAGGCAACAAACCCTTGGCATTTCTCACCCTCTGCCTCTTAACCTGTGCAGACCAAGCTATCACAGCATCCATGTTGGAAAGACATTACAATCCTGTGGAGCTCTCAGTAAGGACCTACTATGTGCACCTAGGACTGCAACACCATTTCCTCTCCATCACATGGTGACTGTGCCAGACACAGCTGGTACACAATCTGTTATGTACTCATGACTTATGACTGGCGTGGAGAGGCCTGCCAACAACAATGGATGCTCCTTGCATAAACCCATGCTTAAAGAAGGTCTTGATAGAAGATATGCTGATCAGGCTATGGGTTGACTTTAAGCTCTTCTACTCTACAAGGAGATGAACTTATGTGGTCCCTCTCTCATTAGACAAATATGATATTGTTGAGATGTCTCTGGAGGCAGGCCATAACTGTGGTTTGATGACCTTTAACATAGGAGCTTTGCTATGAACTCCCTTTTGCTGCCCATTCTAAATTATACTTACTGAAGAAAAATACAGTGCTCATGCTTAATGCCTGAGGAAACACTGGATGGACTGATTTTTTTAGAAAATGATTCAATAACAGGTCTTCCTTATAAAAATATTACTCTTGTAATTCTGCCAAGATCAGTGTTTACATGAATTATCTCTTGTGTAAGTAATGGTAAAATAAATTAAAGATTCGAGGACAGCGCCAACTACGCATTTGAATTTCTCAAAGTTTTCTTCTTAGCACAGTTGGGTAAGATAGTCTGGCACCCCTTCAGCCTCCACATTGCTTCACGCTTGCAAGATGTTTATGGATTATAAAAAAAAAAGATAATAGACATTACATGTAACCTTTCTTTGGCATTCAGCTAACTAAGAAAATTTGGCAGCAATTTATAGATCACCTTTTTAAATTTCATGGGTGGCTGATTGTAGCTGGTGTTTCTTAACTGGTGGAGCTTCCGTTCTGCTCTGAAAAGAATCTAGATAAAGTGTGCCAGATCTGTTCCTGGCAGTAGGGAGCATAGCTCACTGAAAAAAACCCAAAGCTTCTCTGGATTTAGTTTGTATAAATATCATTAGAGATGAGGACTAAATTAGGCTATCAATTGAAGATATGAATGTAAGTTCACATTAAACTTTTTCTTCCACACTTTTTCTTTCCAGTAGTAATCATGCCTTTCTTGAATCCAGTTCTGACCTGGCTCCCAGCCTCCCTGTATTCAGTGCTAGGTTTACAGGCCAAACTGGCTACAGAAAGCAGGACACAATCCATTGGTATATCCAGCAGGGTCCTAATTTGCCCAAGTAACATCTGCATACTAGGTGAGCGGAGAAAAGGCAATGAAGGTCTTTGCACAGCATGAAAACAAAGGTGTCTGTGTGCCTATGGAAACAGCAGGAGAAAGGGTAGATTTCCAGCTCCACAGCCTTTCAAACCCACCCCCTCTGTTTCCTTCCCCCTCCAGTAAATTAATGCTTGGACAGGATCAGTTAACAGCAGAAACATGCCACAATAATTGTATGGCACTGAATGAGACAAACACACTTGTACAGGAAAGCAAAGGATAACTTTTTTAGTGGTTACATTTTGCTTGTTCTCTTTTAACAAGTAAGACAAAAAAAAGTATTAGCATAAAAATAGTGGGTTTTCTGCATTTATCCTTAATGTCTGTTGAAGAAACTGGGTGATAAAGTGGTCCATCTGCCAAAGGGATCAGAGAAGAATAATCAATCACTATTCCTTGTGCAGTAGATCCTGGAGAAGGTCCTTTGAAGAGGGGTTATTGCAAGGTCTACTTAGGAAAAACAGACTTTGTGGGAAGAGAATGTGGTGTGATTAAGTGGTATATGTTTCCCCAGACATTAGCAAAGCACCAAAATGCTGCACTTCTGTGGTTTCTCATCATTAGATTTATAGATAAAAAGTGTGCAACAGGATTGGTTTACAACACATTTTTATGTGTAATTCTCAATAAAGCTGGCTAGAGCTAGACAGATGATGTTAAAGTTTCACCACACTTCACATCACTGCCAATATACTGAATTCCTAAATTGTCACAATTTGCCAAAATATTTTGAGATTAGTCTCTCCTGAAAAGTGAATGTGAACTATCAAAAAATGTTTGATGATTTTCTGATGTGTCCTAGGAGTCCCCTAGGGATCAGACAGCTAATTTCTCTAGTTGTTCTTGAGTTGATATGTTAGCCCAATACGCCAGCTAATCTTCTCCTAGCCATTACTTAAAGCCAGAAAATTATAAACATGCTTTAAATTGAAATTCTTGTATAAGCATCTAAATAATCTATTTGAAAAAGTAAATCAAAGTCATACCTGGCCATAGCAGCCTGCATAATGAATAAGGCTTGGGTGATCTTTTGAGCAACTTAATTCTGCAATAGCTTCTGTTTCGCTCACCATCCACCGAACACACTCCAACTGACCATTCTAAACAAATTAAAAAAAAAAAAATAAATTCCAGCTCTTTCAGTTCTAAACACATATACAAGCAGTGAAAAGCCTATCAGAATTATTAAAATGTTATGAAATTCCAGTTCATTTGAAAAGGTGTTCTTTTATCTGCTCTCATGTAATGCACTTTATCTTCCTGTCCTGGATCAATTATAGTTTGCCTATTGATTATAGTGAAATGGGCAATGTGAAAGTGGCAGTCAAATAGTATTACGTACACAATGTGGCCTCTGTTTTCAGATGGTTCAGAGCAACACCATGGTTCTGTTTCCATCACTGGTGCAGCAAGGCTCAATGACTAAATGAGATGACTTGCTGGAGCACAGTGAACAGTTTCCCTACAAACTCAAGTCTTCATTGATCACTAATTAAATGCATGCTTCCTAAATTATTCCTACATATGTAGTATCTGAACACCTAATCCTCGGGGGTCAGGATTTATCTGTAATAGATACTGTCCAAACACAGACAAGGAGGTGGTTCTTGCCCTGAACACCTTTTGCAGCCCAGTCCCAAGATTCCCCAGCTGCTATGCACATTCCCAGTAGTTTGCAAGTTACTGTGAAGTGAGATGTAGATGCTATGGAAACAGATGAACACTTTCATCAGAGCACGTTTGTGGTCCAGTATAAAGGCAAGAGTTTTTAGCAGCTTATCCTACTGCAGCCCCTTGTCAGCGATGGTTCTTTGGTAAATGCAGTTTGGCATGACCTACATTCTAGCCTGCTCTTACTTCATTTTTCAACTCTCATGTTCATAAAGGCTATTACATTATTTATAGCTGAAACACGTATTCCAATTGCTCAGTCAAAACTTCACAGAGGTCAACATACATAACATAAAAAGCTGTTTGTGTGCATAAAATGGAAAAAGCTATCATGAGAAGGAAAGAAATACCCATTTCAAGTTTCAGTTTTATTTTTATAAAAACAAGAAGAATGTAATAAATATTAGGTAATTTAAAATTACATGGGAAAAAGAAAAATTGTAATAAAATTAGATATTTGTCCTATTACTTCTATATGTAATGTATGTATATAAACACAAGAATGTACACCATTTTACTTACTTACCTCCATTTCTCTCAATTCATTAATTAAGTAAAACAATGAAACTACTTGTATTCTTTTTATTACACTAGAAAAATCCTCCTCATCATATCAAAAAACAATGAACTGTTATGTTCTCTAAAGAAACAACTGAGTCTTTTTCCTTTCAATTAACAAAATGTTTGAAAAATAACATCCTCCTGGATGGATTACTTACTGCCATCACAGAGAGAAACTAAATGACCTTTATGTCACATTAGAGTAGAGACAGAGTCTAAGTTACCTTTATTGCTAATCCTGCTGGAGTTAGCTGCTCAATATTTCGTTCATTCAAACAGTCTTCACCCATCAAAGAAGTGAGATGCTGCAGGCATTCTGCATGTCCCTTTGACGCTGCTACATGCAACAGATTGTTGTCACATTCATCATGGATCTTATCCAAATTATCTGCTGCTAAATGTGGCTGTTAAAAAAGGCATTATGTTAGTTACAACTAAGGATAAGAAGATACACAGAATATTAACTCTCACAGCCCAAGACACAAGCCAAATATAAA
The DNA here is from genome assembly GCA_907165065.1 of Caprimulgus europaeus. The sequence goes on from OU015527.1 coordinate 18,750,923, forward strand.
GAAGTTTCCCATAGGCATGTTCTTTTATAACTCAAGCCCAGGAGCTTTTCACTTCACTGTACAGAACCTAGCTACTACTAGAAGGACAGAGACAGGATGCTCACTGGCTTGATTCACTGTATAGTTTCTCTGCTTCTCATATAACTGTCACAGAACAGTGCAAGATCTTGAGCAGCTTTAAGTCTTTGTACTAGTTTGATCAATGAAGTAGCTACAAAAACACACACATTTTCATAATTTCTGTCTATTTTGCGTTTGGTTTCTTTCCTTTTCTTTTTTTTTTTGGCATTATATTGATGAGTGCTTGAACAGAAAACATCCATGACTCCTAAAAAAATTTCCTGATTAATTTTGCTCATCACAAAAGTGGCAGCTTGTGCTAAACACAATATAAAATGCAGCCATAACACATGACAGAAGACTTCATAGAAGATTTCATAGCTTGTTTCTATGAAAAAAGATGTTGGAATATTTACCCAAGTACTACACAACCATGACCTAATACATTATTTCCGCCCAAATCTAATCTTGAGACAAAACAACTGGACTGAGAAACTCCAGAAGGAAAATGGAAGAAGGAAGACAGAGTTAAGGAGTAGCAACAACAAGTTCCTACAGTTGCACAGACTTGACAGAGCAGTGTTCGATGAGTCTACTTTATTCAGAGGTCTCAAAACTGTTTTGAAAAAATACGTATTTTCTTTACAACTACCTATCTATAATGATTTCTTTCCCCAACCCCCTGTTCCTTTTTTGGTGTGAATTTAATTTGCTTTTATTTCTTACTGAGTAATCTAATATTGTCTTCTGCCTCTGTCTAATCTTTGAATATCTGCCTTTGTTCTTGCTGGTATGTCAACAGCATGCCTTTGTGCTTGAGCTAGACTGGTAAACAGGGAAGCTAAGCAAAAATCTAACAAAAACAGTTCTTATGCACACACTGTGCCTCCACCAGCCATTCACATGCCCTGCATCATTGTGTTAACTTGCATCTAGTTACTTTGGAAACCATCATTGATGGTGCCTGATCACAGTGCTGGAATTTACTAAAAAACTTCACGCGGGTCAGAGGCCAATGAGGCTTTAGAGAAAGCTCCTGCCTGAGAATGCTGCTGCAACTAGACAGCATAAACACTCTTAAATAATAATCAGAATACAACAGAAGCCCCTCTGTTCCCATCACCAGCCTCTAAATAACAACTGAGGCAAACCAGCAATAATTGAACAAAGTGACTCACAAATGTTGTGAAAGGCAAAACTCAGTTAAGATTTAAATTCGATATTTATATTCGATATAGTTAAAACTTCTGCCTTCTATATGATCTCACTGTACTGCATAAACTAGCAATCTTGGCCACGTTCACATAAAACTAGTATCTTGGTTTTGTTACATATCTGTTTTAAAGCTTAAAACTTTCCATTTGGAAGCCCACGTGCTCAGCTTCCAAAGAGTGTACAAGATAAAAAGGGCAGCATTTCAAAATACACACTTCATCAGCTTTGCTGGGTTAATAAAACACATCACCCTTATCCTGTGTGTTTTATGAAAAAGATGACACTTACCAATAAAGATATTTGGCCTTCCTTTACAATGTTTAAGATGCTCTTAATTTTCTTCGCCTCTTCGCTCTTCTCTTCTGGGCTCCCTGCACTGCTCCAGTTCATACTCAGTTCCTCTAGCTGCTTGCTCTCTGACACTACTGTCTGCAGGTGGAGAGTCCTCAGGTGGCAGTTTGGCATAGTCTTCTCAGTTTTATGAGCATGAGGATCAACAAATGTCCTGCTGAGGAAACCCTTGCTCTGGGCTTCAGATTCATGGACTGAGCTACACTTAACTAAAGGCTGGGAAAGCTCTAATTCTTCTGTTAAATGCTTGTGCTGATCAAGGACAATGGGCTGTGTTTTTCTCAGCTGAGAGCCTTTGACAGGAGACAGCACACAGAATTGTGTCCCACTGGCAGGAGAGCTCTCTGTGTTCCCTGCAGAGCAGGTCTTGCCACTAAGACCATTCACTGCTGAACATACACCTAGAATTTTTTTCTCAGGAGCTACCTTTGTAAAAGGAACAAGTTGCTGGCTTGATTTAATATAAGGCACATCCAAAATTTCATCCATATCCAGGTCGTAGTGCTCCAACTCCCCAAGCAGTACAGCAGGCTCAATGTTTTTGCTTTTAAGGCTCTCTCCTTCTCCTGGGCTCTGCTCATCATTTGGAGGTGCAGACTGAGAATCACTGCCTTTCTGGTATTCTCCCTTCTGGTTCTTCTGGTCATCACTTTCATTGTTCTCAGAGCTTTCTGGCTGGTGCTTTAATGGGGAAACCCTCTTCACTGGTCTAAATTTATTGCACACATCTGCAATTCCTGTTGGTTTCTGTGCATTTCCGATAAGAGTTGAGACTCCACAGTTCCAGCTGCTGCTGGAAACTAGAGAAATAGAGGAATGTGATTTAGAAGTGATTACTACCAGACGTGTGACATGATGCAGTATGCTTTAAAGACATACCTGGCCAAACACCAGAAACATGAATTGCATGATAACATGCTAATTCATACTCAAGCAGATTTAATAGCTTCTCTAGCAAAACAGCTGAAGAATCTGACGCTCCAGAAAATAAACTTTCTTCAAATTACCTACACTGTAATCACTTACAAATAAAGTAGTTTTAATCAAGTAATGGACATTAGTAAGAGCTTAATGGCATTTACAGTGCTCCTGCCCAACTATGCTAGTTTGCACTCGGAGCTTTTTATTGCATGGAGATGCATGACAAAAATAGGATAATTTTCTGTGAGGTCAACAAAAAGGTTAATCAAAACTTTTTAGTGGATTCGCATTAACAACAGTAACAACTATTTAATTTTTAAGGCCTGTTATCTCTGGGAGATGTCTTTTTCATGTGAGAACTGGAAATTCATATTAACAGTGACTGAGAGCTCACACTGTTCAGCCTGGGGAAGAGAAGGGTCAGGAGGAATCTTATCTTTGTGTATAATTACATGATGGGAAACTATGAAAAGGGAGCAAGGCTCTTCTTCATGGTGCCCACTGGCAGGACAAGAGTCTATGAGGACAAAGTGATACACATGAAATTCCATCTGAACACAAGGAAACACTTCTATACTATGAGGCAAGTCAAACATTGGCATAGATCATGCAGAGACATCATGAAATGTCCATTTGTGGAGATATTCATAATTCGACTGGACACAATTCTGGGCTTAACCTGCTCTAGCTTACCCTTAAGCAGGGCCATTGGACTAGATGATCTTAAGTGGTCCCTTCCAACCTGAATGCAATTCACTGATGTGAAAATTAAGCCTACTTATTTAGGTATGATGTTTCCTTTTCCCTTTCTCCTCTGTGTGTTGGGCTTCTCTGTCAAACTTTCCATCCCTTTTATATATATACATACACCCTTGCATGTATATATATACACACACATACAAACACATAGCTCTGGACCTTCCAAACCATTATTTCAGTGCACTGCAGGATATGGATTTTGACCAGTGAATCTGACTTGCAGAGAAGAAAGGGAGCTCAAGGCACGTGAAACTCTTAATCCTATTGAACTTGAACTCAATCCTACTGAACTTGCAGTCATTCACACAGTTCCAGCTGTGATATTTATGATGTCCATAATCAGTGGTACTCTGGCAAAGAGTTTTCCTTATTTTTATTATTTTCAGTTGAGGGACAGCGCTAAAACCACTAAAGCCTTTAGGCAGTTTCTGTGCCCCTTTCAATGTACACTAAGAGTTAATGCACATTGAAAGTCAAGAATACTGTTTAAACAACACAGATTTATTACATGTGCTAACTGCATATCAGTGGGATCTAATTTGTGGTCAAAACACACAATTTGCCATGAACACCTTCCTAAGGAAACAGATACATACACTTTCAGTGCAACGTTAATGTTTGAAGTGAAAGATTAGTATAGCTTAGTAGTTACGGACGTCTGAAAATTACCTTAATACTTTTGGAAGCACTTAAGAATACATTGCTGAAGAAGAAATAAAAATAAAAATAATCAAAAGGCATGTAACTTAGTGGGCCAATACAAAGAATGCACTGTACTGACTTATTTATGTATTGTATAAGATTCAAGGTTCAAAGGCCCACACTTTTATGTTGGTTTTATTTACATGTGAAATTTTTTCCAAGTGATACAGGGAAATGGATACCATATGTTTCCCAGCTGTTTTGTTCTGACAGGAACTATTAAGCACTCAGTATGGAAATGAATTCTGTCTGAGTTTTATGAAAACACTGCTTTCAACAAAGGGGTCTAGACAGAGAAAAAGGCATCAACATTTTGTTTGTCGTCACTTTATTTAAGCTTACATTTATTTTGTTGCTTGGCTTTCTCTACTTTCTAACCTTAATAACATGCATTTACTTAAATCACTGATGATAAAATTGTAAAATCGGACACTGCAAAGAAGCAATGACTTCTGTTACAAATCTGTCTTGGATCACTGTAAAGTAATGTATTTCTCTTCCTTCATTACACTTAGAGTGGAGTAAGGTAATTCCATTTTTTCATTGTTTTTCTTCCCAACATCTCTTTACAAACACTGTTTCTCCAGAAAACAAGCTGGAACACTGAGAACAGTCAGCAATATTTTTACTGACTTAGGAACTTACTCTTCACTTTGCTGGGATGATGAATTTACACTGCATTTAATAAAGGATTAGAATGTAGCATTGAAACACATAGCAGCAGGGAAGAAAGTAAGCCAAACTGTTAGATACAATCCTTCTTTGTGCTATTTCTACTTGGGTGCCGGTAGTAACTACCACCAGTGCTTAGGTAGTTACAGCATGGTTTCTCCCTACACAACACTGAAACCATAGGCCAGAGTGAACCAGGGCATGGCTTGAATCTCTTTCATTCTGTTTTCAAATGCTTGTTCCCTGAAGGAGCAAAAGCAAGTGCTGCCTACTTCCTCCAAAGCAACAGCACAGCAGGAGTTATGTGAGTAGTCTTGAACAGCTGCTCCAGGGAAAAAGCCTCTTGCTCATCTCTCCATACTTATGAACTCAGGCAGGGGCCATTAAAAGTCTGGGTCAAATAAATACTGTTTGACTCTTTTATAAACAACAGTGAAGGATTGGAGTTTAAGGCAGGCGACTAGAATGTAGAGCAGCTAACTTGATTTCAGAATCTCACAAATAATTCTAGTATAATCTTGGATAAGTCATACCTCTTCTGTGTACCAGTATTTCAAATATAAAAAGGTGATAACAAACTTTTTTCTACAACTATGTTGTCAAAATTATTTCTTTAACTTTTATTCATCAATATGAAAGATTTGGGTGATCTCGTTCTTGTGCTGCTGAAGTCAAAACAGGAACACAAAAACTGAGAAGACTCCATTCACATCAGTAAAGAAGTGTCATGCTGTCTGATAGACTTGAATGGTCAAAGCATTTCCTTGGCACTAAAGAAAACAGTATCTGATGAAAACCTGCAAAGGTCAGATTTGCAAAAGTAGTTCTTCACCATATATTGTGCTCTGTGCTCTTCTTGAGGAAGAGAATATGCAAAATGTGAACAGAAGCCTGTAGACTTATATATAGTTTCACTTTATTTATTTATGTCCTAGAACTACTAGGGGCAAACGGTCTGTCCCCACTCTGCCCACAGCCCTGAAAACAGGACAATTACGAAGTAACTTCTTTTGCAATTTAATTGCTTCATTAGATTTTATTTTAGGAATCATTTACCTTGAACCTTCTAAAAAAAGGTCCTTATGTTTCAAATTGGAAGCATCTGTTGACTTCAGAGCATTTTTCACTATCTCTGTATCTAAGGCAAGGGGAGGTGAGGCGAGGGGTTATCCGTTATATGAGCGTATCAAGACTACCCCACGCACAGATTAAACTTTTCCCTTGTGACAGGCAGTTTCTGTGATACTTACAATCTAACGTCAAACATCAGAGTATCTTTAAATTGTCTTGAGTATAATGAAAATAGCAAAGAACTCAGCTTTTACGTCAGTTCCATAAGGAAACTACTACTGAAATTCACTGCTGGTGTGCGTGCAAGAGCCCATCTCCCTGGCATATGGGTACAGTAACATTCCTTAAATGATGACAGCTTCATGAAGTTTACAGCATTGGTGACACAAATGGGAGGTGGCAAAAGGCTGTGTATCACACACCAGTACCATTACAAAATGAACAGAACACACTGCAGAGTGGTATTTACAGATGTTGTTATGCCAGATCCTCATGAACCCAGAATGACTCACATTCAACGAGCACTGACTGACTGAGGAAACGGTCAAACTCCTAACAGTGTGTTTCTGTCACCATTACTACAGTCTCATTTAGGTTTACACTTTGACCAATGTTCTGTAGTCATGAATGCTGCTATAGAACAGCTGGGACATACATCAGGCAGTGGTGCAGGCAAGCAGGAGAAAATAGATGTAAAGATCAGAGTAATTTGCAGATGAGCTGGCAATTGAGTCCATGTTTCTCTACTAGGTCACTTGACACCGGTTTAATGGGAATGAAAGAGAGTATCAGCTCACTCCTGTTCTTTTGCAGATGGCAACCACTGATCCCCATTGCTATATCCCTCAATGAAAACCTTAAGCCTTTTTAGCATGCTAGCCCTTTTCAGGATGGAGAGTAGTATTTTACAGTCAATGGCATTGAAGCACTGTCCAGGAGAAAAACTGGATGACTTCCCTTTATCCAAACAGTTATCAGTCATCAATGCCATTAATGCTTCTGCCTAATGACCTGACCTGCATCCAGACTGTACTAAGCCTAAATTCTCTATATTTCAATCTTTGTTTTCTATGAACTCCATTCCTGTGCAGTCACAAACCACAGTAAAAGGAGAGCAATATGCAGCTTGGGCCCTGGAGCTGATAATCCAGGACTATGATAAGACCATCTGCTGATTTTATCCTTATCTAATAGATCTTTCAATAGTCTATGAACCTCTGAGGTTAAATCGCAGTATTTCTTGCTGACAAAGAAGTGGGAGCACTATGGTTGCTTTGCTAATAAAACTTCCCCAAAGTAACTTAGTTGCAATGTTCTTTATTGCAGCATTCATTTGGAGAGTAGGCCCTTGAGCAATCCAGTGTAACTGAAATTGCTCTGGCCAAAGGGAGGTGGACAATAAGGCCTTCAGAAGTGCCTTCTGAATTAAGGTATGCTATGATGAAGATATAACCACCTTGAAAGAACAAAGCCTGCCTACAGGTAGTAGCAAGACTGAAAACAAAGTGCAAAACTGATAGAGACAAGACATTGTTTGTGGGCTTTTACCTCAAGATATTGTCAGCATGTACTTGGAAACTTCCAATACACAATACTGGGAGGTACTCTCTACCCTTGCTGACAACACAACAAGAAGCTTCTTTGCAATTAAGGCTTCAATTGTTTACTCTCTGAAAAGGGTAAAGAGGAGAACCTTGGGAGCTACTGACCAGTCAGCCTCACCTTTGTGCTTGGTAAGACTGTGGAACAGATCCTCCTGGAAGCTTTGTGAAGGCACATGGATGACATTGAGAGCTGAGCAGACAGCCAATGTGGCTTTACCAAGCAAAAATCATGCCTGACTAATCTAGTGGCCTTCTACAACGGAGTGACTGCATCAGTGGACAAGGGAAGAGCTACTGATATCCTCTATCGCAGCTTCTGTAAGGTCTTTGGCATGGTCTCCCACAACAATCTTGCCTCTAATTTGAAAAGATTGGTTTGATGGATGGACTATTTTATGGAAAAGGAATTGGTTGGACAGCCAGGTCCAAAGCGTTGCAGTCAACAGCTCAATGTCCAGTGGAGATTAGTAACGAGCGGTGTTCCTTGGCTGTTTGTATTGGGACCAGTACTGTTCAACATCTTTATTAATAACATTGACAGTGGGACTGAGTGCACCCTCAGCAAATCTGCAGATGACATCAAATTGAGCGATGCAGTTTCTCTTGAGCAAAGGGATGCTGTCCACAGGGACCTTGACTAGGCTCAAGGAGTGGGCCCATGTGAACCTTGTGAAGTTCAACAAGGCCAAATGCAAGGTCTTGCACCCTTATGATGAGGGTGTTGAGACAATGGAACAGGTTCCCCAGCGAAGCTGTGGATACTCCCTACCTGGAAGAGTTCAAAGGTCAAGCTGGATGGGGCTTTGAGAAACCTGATCTAGTGAAAGATGTCTCTGTTCAGGGCCAGGGAGTTGGACTAGATGATCTTTGAAGGTCCCGTCCAACCCAAACCATTATATGATTATATAAAAGAGAACAAACACATTTACTTCCCTTTATCTGAAACTCTTTCTCCTTGCTCTAAAAATTCACTTACTGTTGAGTTTACTCCACTTTCCATCATCATCATTAAGAAAGCCTGGGATTAGCACTGATAACTACTCATATCTATTAAATATTTTTTAAAATGCAGTATTTCACCATATTGCTCATGTACTATATAACAATTTGGAGGCCTGCAGTAAGTACACACGAAGTTTCACATTTGGAATTTTACTGTCCTCTGAAATAAATGCCTGAGTTTCTTCCTTGTGATATGCCTTCAGCAGAGACTCTTGAATCAATAAAGACTTGTACTCATTCCAGGTCCGTTTAGAGCACTGTGATTCTGACTCTGTATATAGACACCAAGGTGTTGCCTACACTAGGAAAATTTTTAGAAAACTCCTTGTGGTTGTTAACACAGATTTATCTCCAACACTGGCAGAAATATTGGGACTCCAAGAGACAGAGGAAGGAATGCCCGAGGAGGTCCCAGTTGACTGAAGGCTAGTGAATGTGATGTCCATGTAGAAGAGTGCTGGAAGGAGGATCTGAGGAACTACAGACCTGTCAGATTGACCTCGGTGCCAGGGAAAGTTAAGGAGCAGATCATCCTGAGTGCCACCACACAGCACATATACAACAACCAGGTGATCAGGCCCAGTCAGTATGGGTTTATGAAAGGAAGGTATTGCTTGACTAACCTGATCTCCTTCTATGACATGATGACCCACTTAGTGGATGAGGAAAAGGCTGTGGATGTTGTCTACCTGGACTTTAGTAAAGACTTTGACACTGTTTCCCACAGCATTCTCTTGGAGAAACTGGCTGCTCATGGCTTGGTCAGGTGCACTTTTTGCTCAGTAAAAAAACTGTCTGGCTGTCCAGGCCCAAAGAGTGTTGGTGAATGGAGTTAAATCTGGTTGACGGTTGGTCACAAGTGGTGTTCCCCAGGGCTCAGTTTTGGGACCAACTCTGTTTAATATCTTTATCAATGACCTGGATGAGGGGGTTGAGTGCACCCCCAGTAAATTCACAGATGACACCAAGAGGGGTGGGAGCGTTGATCTGTTTGAGGGTAAGAAGGCTCTGCAGAAGGATCTGGACAGGCTGGACTGATGGGCCAAAGCCAAGTGTATGAGGTTCAACAAGGCCAAGTGCTGGCTCCTGCACTTGGGTCACAACAACCCCATGCAATGCTACAGGCTTGGGGAAGAGTGGCTGGAAAGCTGCCTGGTGGAAAAGGACCTCGGAGCATCGGATGACAGCCAGTTGAATATAAGCCAGAAGTGTGCACAGGTGGTCAAGGTGGCCAACAGCATCCTGGCTTGTATCAGAAATAGTGTGGCCAGCAGGAGTACAGAAGTGATTGTGCCCCTGTACTCAGCACTGGTGAGGCTGCACCGTAAGCACCACGTTCAGTTTTGGGCCCCTCACTACAAGAAGGACATTTTGGTGCTGGAGCGTGTCCAGAGAAGGGCAACAAAGCTGGTGAAGGGTCTGGAGAACAAGTCTTATGAGGAGTGGCTGAGGGAAATGGGGTTGTTCAGTCTGGAGAAGAGGAGGCTGAGGGGAGACCTTACTGCTCTCTACAACTACTTGAAACAAGGGTGTAGCGAGGTGGGTTTTGGTCTATTTTCCCATGGAACAAGTGATAGAACAAGAGGAAATGCACCAGGGGAGGTTTAAATTGGATATTAAGAAAAATTTCATCATCGAAGTGGTTGTCAAGCATTGGAACAGGCTGCCCAGGGAATTGCTGGACTCACCATCCATGGAGATATTAAAAAAATGTGTAGATGTGGCATTTCAGGACATGGCTTAGTGGTGGGCTTGACAGCGTAAGGTTTAAGGTTTGACTCAATGATCTTAAGGGTCTTTTCCAATTTAAATGATTCTATGATTCTATGCCCCTCACATACTGATCACAGAATCACAGTGGTTGGAAGGGACCTCAGGAGATCATCTAGTCCAACCCCCCTGCCAAAGCAGGTTCCCTACAGCAGGTTACAAACCAAGTGTTGAGGCAGGTTTTGAACATCTCCGGAGATAGAGCCTCCACAACCTCTCTGGGCAGCTTATGATGGATAGGAAAACCTGTTCTGAATGTCTATTTACTGTTTTATTAGTATAACCAAAATAATATTTAACAATTTTAACTGAAGGTGGCACTGTTTTACAGTTTTAATATATTAGTAACTTCCAGGAGTGCATTTTAGGGTTCTTTAACATAAGCTCTACAGCACAAAGACATGAATTAAAGAACAATCCTGCACAGATAAGAACAGAGAGGTTTTGTTCTAATTTAAGTGGAATTTGAAGCCACTCTAAAGAAGAAAGGGTAAACAGGGTAAAAAATAATTAATCCTTTTAAATAACAATGTATCTTTTCCAGGTAATTCAAACATTAATATGAGTATTGGTGAATTAATAATTGTTCTTATCTTGGTTTGAACAAAAACTCTACAACCATCATTTCTAAAGTAGAAAACATAAAAGAGAGAAAGAAACTTTCAAAATTAATAAATTTGGTTTACCCTTGTCCAGGCCAATCTAAGGATGTAAAAGGGAGGTAGCAATAAAATTCTATTGAAAAATCAGAAGAGGTCATTCTGGTACAAAATGTGTAAAACAGGAAGAGGGAAAATGTGAAAACAAAGTAGGAAAAGAGCCTATATATAGCTATCATAAGTGTCACTGCATACTAATTGTTGTTTCTTTTGAGAAAATTCTCAGTATTCTACCAAGGAATTATCCAATCAATTTGGTATTGATTCAGACATTTGTATTGTTTCAGGCATCCCAGAAATATCTGGAAGGTAACTGGAGCACAACAGACTCTGTGAAATTAACACCATATAACTATGCCTCCAAATCATGTTTTACTTTAATTTCTCATATAACCAAAAATCTACCAACAGTTCAAGACAGGAATTGTGTGCAATTTTATATTCACTGATTTATTTCTTTTTCTCAAATAGGAAACTGATTTTCTGAATAATTTTGTGAATCACAGTTATTTTGGGAACGAATAGGAAGGATAACTTCTGGAGATTAAAGATGAACTTGCTTTTATCAGTTGTGAATAAAGATCTAGAGTAGGATATCGTCCTCATTTGAGACATACATTTAATGACAACTAAAAGTCAATATAGCTGACAGAATATTCTACAGTGGTATGGCCTAGTGAAGCTTGTTGAACACAGATGTCTTGAACCATTTGCTCAAGTGACCTTAGAAAATCTGCCTAGAAAGCAAGCAATTAATTTCAAGCTTAATAACAAAAGCATAAAAGACTGATTTCTGTTTCAATAAATCATTCTACACTAGACAATACCAGAAATCAATGGGCAGGTTGGCTACCACTTCATTCCAGAAAATGAGTTAGGTAGATCAATTTTCAAACTACATTCTTTAATCTTCTATCTTTGAAGAAGAACAACGCCCATCTTAGTGATTATTATGCTAGCTATGAAGATCATTCTCTTGAAGCATGATGATAGAGAAAACAACTACCCTTAATTACTCCTTACTGTGCATAACCCACAATTTGCCCTATGTCTTTTCTCCTATCCCAAGAGCTGGAGAAGACTGAGAAGGGATCTCATCAATGTCTATAAATATCTGAAATAAGGGCGGCCAAATGGATGGGGCCGGGCTCTTTTCGGTGGTGCCTGTTGACAGGACAAGAGGCAATGGGCACAAACTGGAACACTGGAAGCTCCAGACAAACTTAAGGAAAAACTTCTTTACTGTGAGGGTGACAGAGCCCTGGGACAGGCTGCCCGGGGAGGTTGTGGAGTCTCCTTCTCTGGAGATGTTCAAAACCTGCCTGGACACTTTCCTGTGCAACCTGCTGTAGGGAACCTGCTTTGGCAGGGGGGGTTGGACTGGATGATCTCCAGAGGTCCCTTCCAACCCCCACCATTCTGTGATTCTGTGAAGGAATATACAGGACCTTCCCACCTGTACAATTCACTGGACAGTTATGTCCAAAAAAGGCAGGTGACAGTGGGAATTCAGGAAGGAAAAACTCTATATAGCAAGACTAGAAAAATCCTTTCTCAGACTTTCTGATCTTTCCTTGTCCAAAAGAAAAAGTAATTTGAGCAAAAGTTACAGACAGGCAGAAATAGTTTTTTTAAAAAAAAGAAAAAGAAAAACGAAAAAAAACCACTGAAAGATCTATGTGAAATACTTGAGAAAGCACACTGACTGGTAAACATTGGTATGTTTTCCTAGGATTAAAAGCACTTAGAGAAATTTGAAAACAATGTAACCAAACACTTTCTTATGTTACTAACATATTATTCCATGTTTACATGAGATGGGGCAAAAAAATGGTATTTACAGGGCTATTTACTAAACTTATCTGCAAACACTGAATAGCAAGACTTCCATAGTATCAGCCATATAATTAAAAAATGTTATTCCACAAAGAGAAATCAGTTGTCTGCATATTTATATGTATTTTTAAGTATAAAGTTGAATCTTATTTTATCTATACTTTTGTCTTAACTGTCTTAGAAAACTAAATATTTTTCTGAGACAAAGCTGAAAGAGGATTATTTTTCAGTTTATTAGGGTCCTGATATACCTAATTCTGAGGCTAACTTATGCTTAACTTTGAGTTCTTTTAAAAAATAATTCTTGGATAGTTCTACTTCCACATTCTCTGTTTTAAAGACAAAATGCAACTTCCAGCTGAGTAGGTGTCAATATGAGGTAGAAAGCTGGATCAGCTCTTGGTAAAACCTCTAAGTTAAATTGCCAATGTAATACAATGGCAATAAAATAACATGAATGTTGTGTACTACAGAATTATTATATAATTTGTCTTCATCAAAAACAGCACATAACAATAATAATTTCAGGAACATTTTTTTTAATGGTCTACAGTATGAGGAAGGCAAGAGACTGCATCAAAAGCAACTGTGAAAAATCAACATAAGAGGCCTTACACAATGTTGACTGATGCGGCTCTGTTGAAATTTCAGAAATTGAAATCTGAACAAGGATGTAAAGTGATTCCTTCCTGTTCATCACTATATGTTCATTCAACGATTAAACAGAGTAAAAATAAAATAGACTTTAGTACTCTTTACAATTCATCAAAACTCATAAGTGAAAAGTAGAGAGAAAAAATAAGATTCCAGTATGGTTTCCAGTTTGCCAATATTATTATCAGTGCTAAAGACCTCTTTTTTGACTCAAAACATTTAAACAAAGCTGTGAAATACTTTCTACTGGCAGACTCCCCAGTGTTACTACTGCCTTCCAGCAATGCCTGCACTTGCTTCTGTCAACCCCTCTTCAAGGCAATACATGAGTGCAGATGTAATTAAAATAATTATTTAAAAATGTCTGACTGCAGAAGCGGCTATGAAACAACAGAGCTACACAGTAAGTTGTCAATATCCCAGAGCCTTAAGGAAGACTCATAACCAATGTTTCATTCGTGCTGTGGTCTGCACTTTACTTAAGATGGCTATCTGAATTTTAAAAAGAATATACAATTCTTCCTGAAAACAGATACTGATGCTTCCATGGTGGCTGAGCAGTCCTCATGAACAGACCACACAGTGCAACATGTCTTAGGGGCTATTCTTGCACTCTTTCTCTGGCTCACCTTGCTCTAGCAGCAGCTGAGGGAATTAGCAGCTTTAGCTCTTTTTATGACAAGACAGGATAATACTCTATTGCCACATGCACTGGGTTTGCATGGCAAGGTTTTGGTAGCGAGGGAGCATCGGGGTGGCTTCTCTGGGAAGCTTCCAGAAACTTCCCCCATGTCTGACACAGCCAATGTTGGACGGCTCCAATATGGACCCACTGCTGGCCAAGGCCGAGCCCATCAGTAGAGATGGTAACTCCTCAGTGATAACGTAATTAAGAAGAGGATCCCATGTTGGAGCAGGTGGGCTGGCAGGATGCACACCGGAGCAGTCTGTCCCTGAAGGACTGCATCCCATAGAAAGGACCCAGGCTGGAGCAGTTCATGAAGAACTGTCAGTCATGGGAAGGACTCACGTTGGAGAAGTTGGTGGAGGACTGAATCCCGTGAGAGGGACCTCACGCTGGTGTGGGGGAAGGAGTCCTCCCCCTGAGGAGGAAGGAGCGGCAGAGACATGTGATGAACTGACCCCAACCCCCATTCCTTGTCCCCCTGTGCCACTGGGAGGAGGTGGAAATTGGGAGAGCAGTTAAGCCTGGGAAGCAGGGAGTGGGGGTGGGGGAAGGTGTTTTAAGATTTTCTTTTATGTCTCATGATCCTCCTCTGACTTGATTGGTAATAAATTAAATTCATTTTTTTCCCCAAGTCGAGTCTGTTTTGCCCGTGCCAGTAACTGGTGAGTGATCTCTCTCTGTCCTTATCTGAACTCTATGAGCCTTTCATTTTCTCTCCTCTATCCAGTTGAGGAGGGGGAGTGATAGGGCGGCTTTGGTGAGCATCTGGTAGGGAGGAAGAAAGGGATGAGGAAAGGAGGAAGAAAGAGCGAGAAGGCAGGAAGAAGACAGAAGAGGGATGGGGCGAGGCAGGGCAAGGACAAAAGGGTATAATGGTGGAGGATGGGGGCGGAATATGGAGACAAGGATGGGGGAGGACAGGGAGAAGACTGGGATGGAACGAGATAGGGCAAGTTGAGGCGGATGGCTCAAGGGTCCTTCCCATTTCCACTTCTGCCTTGTCTCTGCTTGCAGCTTGTAACACTGTGTGTGCCAACACTGCTGTGCCCTGTGTGGGCAGTAGTATGGCAAGTAGGCACGGTAAGGATACCATACCTACTTCCCTTTGCTTTGTGTCCCTTTATTGCTGAGGGCAGTCGCACAGGGCTGTGATGACCTGGACTTTGAGACTCTGGTCAAAGAAGCAGGTCTCAGAAAGTTTTGACTTAGTTCCACACCTTGGAAATTTACAACTTCATGTAAGGAAATACAGAAATAAAAGTTGTCAAAGTATGGTACAGTGTTAGAAAAAGTTTTTGACGAAACAACATTAATGGAAGTTAAATTAAAGCATCAGAAAGCACAATAAACTTCTCATAGCTCAAGAAAAATGCTCCTCTCACCAATTCATTTTTCCTCCATCAGGAAGAGAAAAACAAAAGGGGATTAATCCCATTTACAGAGTGAAAAACAACACTGAATGCACTTTTTGTCAGGGGGGCAGGGGGAAGGTCTCCAGATGGTTCTCATCTATATGCCATGATTCTTCATTTAGTTTACACTATTAAACTCAAAAAGTCAGCTTTAATCTTAACTATTACAGCATGCCTCAGAGTAGATACTATCATGTAGCATCCTTGATACAGTTTCAGACTCTGGCAAAACATCATCCCTCAAACTGGTCGTGGCCATATGGGTAGTAAATGTATCCAACATTTTTTCATTGGCGCCTACATTATTACGTCTTGTCACCAATGGTTTCTCGGGTTTTCAAGTAAATTGTTGCATATACTGTGGTTTGGAGCTGCTGAGAAGAAGCCCTACATTTATCTGTATACAGCCAAATCCTTTTTTGGAACTTTTTTCCTTCTAATGAACTAACATCTGTTGAAAAAAAAAGTCGTGTTTCCAGAAAGCTGTACAAAAATTAGAGAAAACAAAACAACAGAACACTGCCAAGAAGTTATTGTTGCCAAGTTATACATGACAAAAAGCAGCCTCAAAAATGATGGGTGGGCAGAAGTGGGCATCATACCTGATCTGTCTTCATTTTGTGAATCACACCTTCTACATAATTCTGGGATGGTCTTGAGAGAAGTTACAGAATACTATAAAAAAAAGAAAAAAATGTATATTAAGTAATTCATTTAAAAATATAAAAAGTCAGATTTTCAAGAGATCCTGATGTCATGGGCACAGCCTAAATCTACCAACACAAGGGTACTTTGGGGAATCTGATGGTCTTCTCAGGTTGCATGATAAAAGCAGATGGCATCTGCTTTTGTGTCCCAACTTGAGGCATATCAAACAGACTTTCAAAGTTACAGCAAAGCATCCCCCCACTTTAGGTTTGTCCTTTCTGCAGATCACCATTTTATATATCCATCCTTTCCATGGGATCCAAAATACATCAAAGCTGAGAATAGATCTAAACTTCACAGTAAGTCTCACTTTGCCCACCTGGGCATCTATTATGGTGGTTATACTGCAAGATAATTAATGCTTAAAAATTAGAATTCGAGCTTTTGCAAACCAGTATATAAAAGTAATGCTGAATATTTGCACCCTAGAGATCTGACTTCAGAGAGGGATGCATGTACATACACATATCAGACAACAGGCTAATTTCTCTAACCTAGGCTCTATTAAAACAAACTTGCATTATTTCTTTGATATGACAGGATATGCCTAATATTAATCAGTACATTATTCTCTGAATGAAGCATTAAAAAGGGAAAAAAAAACCAGGGATGACATACGTATCTTGCTAAATAGAAATTTTTTTCTTAAAAACTTGTGGAACGCCCTTGGTAAGACACATGATCCAGTGTTATAATACTACACGTTTTGACATACAGAACTTAAGTGACTTGATAGCAAGCCTTCCTTAATCAAACACTTAAATGTTACAAGATTCTTCACTTAAACAAATGAAAATCATTATGTCTGTGAAAGATCAATGTCTTTGCTCACATAAAATATCCTATTAAAACAGTATTTTGGAAAAAACCATTTAGGATTAGCACAACTGAAAATTTTCAAAGATATATAAACACCATATGTTTTCAAAGAAACAGATATTTTTAGCTCATGTGCTACTAACCTATGAAGCAAAACAAATACATATACAAACACATGATCTTTCCACACAAAAAAAGAAATGGTAGTACATTGTTCTGTCTGTTGCTGACAGTTCGTCATTCAAAGTCTGATTTACTTCTAATGCACAGCTGGTAATCTACTTCAAAATAATCTAAAGTCAACCTTGTGTGACCAACTGCAGAAGTAATTTACTTCTCTGGTTCAAGTTTAAGACTGTTGCTCAATTGCTTCTAATACTTTATTAAGCCCCTAAAATCTCTCATGCCTTACTTTTTCTCTTGCTGACCTGATTAAGAGAAGTATTGAGAAACTGCAACTACAATAAGAATATCTCATAAGTATTCCTAGTATCAGCACTGCACTTATTAATTAAAACATGTAGCAGCACTCCACAGAACCACCCAATGACTCCAATCCCTATTAAACAAGGGTTTGTCTATAAGGCTGTGACTGCTCCAGGATACGACAGCCTAAAGCAACAAAGAGCAGAAGAACAGAGGCAGGGAGAAAGATTCTACTAAATACAAATTAATATGAGTTAAACACACACATGCACAAACACCATGTGCTGTGCTTCACTCTAGTTACTGTTTAATAAAGATTGAGCTGTTAAGCTATACTTCTTGCTAACAACTCAGAAGGCAATGTTGAACTGGTCTAGTAAAATTCATAAGAGAATCCAAGGAACATGTCTCCAAGGAATATGGTAGCTTCGTAAGACCAGCTGGTGCAGTTTAAACTATTACACAGTTTGTAATTCAATTAGAATGAAGCCTTTGTATTCCATTGCTATGTGTTTTGTCAGGCAACCTCAAAAACAGAAAGCCATTTTTCTTTTTGCCTTTTTTCCTGTTCTTTCCTGAAAGAACACATTTTCTTTATGTTTCAGCATTGTACTAAAAAGTACCCAGTTACCACCTCCCATTACCAAAAATCTATTAAATGTTAATAAATTTGATTATGCATTTTAATCATATTGGTTTGATTTCATTACCAGATTTCCTCCCACTTATTTCTGTCCTCAAACAGACGTCTGCACATTTATATCTCTGACATTTGTATTTTGTGGTCAAGATGTGGGGAACTGGTTTTTGGTCCAGGAAGCCATTAAAATTACTTTTTAAAGCGGACCTTTCCCAACCATAAGCACAATCCATTGCCAGCTCTTCCCTCTATAACTACTCTCTCTCATACCCTAGCTCCAGCTCTGATCACCAGTAATGTTTGTTAGCTTTTCTTCAACCAGAAATTTCAAGGTTGCTAATGGTATCATAGAGGGACAGTAAAAGAAGTTGAGATTGAAACCCTTCCCTGGAACAGAATTTTAGACTTAATGCTTATTCAATGGTATTTAAAGTTAGTTATTTCCCACTTTTCAGTCAATAATTTTAAATTGTTTTACATACAAAATTAAACACTAGTTATCACATTTCACTATTAAGCAAGTCAATCAGAGGTGAGCACCATGCCCAAAGGCATAAGTGACAATGTGAGAGCTAAGCACATGAGATGGCTCCATTAGTCAATGCTTATTGTGGTCTTTGGTATTTAATCAAAGTGTGTTGTGGCTGACGGTGAAATTCAGTAACAAACCCAAGGGCTTCTTCCCAGGATAATGCAGGTAACAGCATTTTTGATTGCTGTTTGAAGTTTGCATTCTTTTATAGTGAATTTCAGTAAACCCATTAAGAACTTTGTAAGATCAACAGTAAACAAGATACAAGAAGCAGTAACAAGTATTCCATGCAAATGCAAGATACTCCCAGTTATCTTCAACAGATAATATTAATTCAGGGGAAAACAGAACCTCCCTTATCATACAAAACATTTGTTCATTACGTAAAACTGCACTATAGAATTTGAATTAATGCAAATGTTAACCTTTTAAATTTCACATGGTTCTCAAGTATTAATGCAATTAATTTTAAACCCAACACATGAGAAAAAAGCCTTCAAACTCTAGTAAGGCTGTTCTGTGCTGTGCCACTTGGCTGCTACTTCCAGACTCACTTGTGTCTAAGAAGTATCAGAAAGAAGAAAAATTGGATCATGAGTAGTAGCATAGAAATGTATATAGAAAATAATAAAAAACCTGTTAATTAAAAAGCAAAAGTTATTTTTTAACTTTCTGTGGAGAATATCTCTAATGTCTCCTGAAATTGAGTCAAAGGGCAAAGTCGGACACACAGTGTGACTGTCAGACTATGTCATCAGAACCATGGCACCCCTAAAACACTAATGACCATGTCCTGCTGCAACTGGAGTCGGTATCAAAACTCAACAAATTAATCTCCACTGGATCTAGACACCAGCTACTGTGTCCTGCTCTTAAATGTAAAGCTTCTTGTTTTCATTTAGATAGAGAAAACAGACATCCTCTTTCATTATAGCTAATTTGTTTCAAGGTGTTATTATTACTGTAAGTAATTGCAGTCTCATTTCATTTTATTTGCTTTAGTGGAAAATAAACTATTTCATTAATATTCAAATCCTATTAAATTAATACTTTTATATTACATTTGCTTAATCATTTGTATCTGTGCAACACCACCCTTTTTCCCAGACATTTACTTGGGAGCAGCAAGCTACATCAAGAACAAATAAAGCAGCAATACTTGGCCTGAAGTTGCAGGGAGATTCTTCTCAATGGTAGTGTCAATTCAAGCAGATCCAGAGCAAAAAAATGGAGGAAAGAGATTAGTTTGGCACAGTGCCTGTGAGAAGTAACACCTCCCCAAAATCAACCTCTTAATGACTGTAATCCACATCTGTTTAGGTTATTTGTGCTATGTATCATTTATAGCATCTTATATAGACACTTCATATGTATTCTTCTCTTTAAAGAACTATATAGACGCTAACATTGTTAAAGCTACAACATGTCTGTCTGAATCTAACACTTTCTGTGAACAGTTTATTGGCCATCTGCATTTTGTTTCATTCTGAAAAGCTACAGAGGAAAAAAAAATATAATTATCAGTGAGTTCATTAGCTGAATGGGAAACAAATCAACCTACCACAGTTAATGACTGTGCCTGCACAGCTATGTAGGACCCTCCATGCTGAGCCCTCACTGGTGGGCTGTGTGTCACCTGTACACTTGTGTGAGCCTGAGGGCTGCCCCAGCAGCTCCTTCCATGGCCAAGGAAGGGTGACAGCTGGCTCAGGAGGTGCCCCATGCCAAGCAAATGGGAGGCCAGGAGATTGGCCATAGTCCTGACCATACATAGTTTATATCTGCACTGTCAGGTGAGGATTGACATAAAGTTTTTCAAGCTGTTTCAAAATATCTGACAATTCAACAGCTGCTTAATTATGTTTGAATTCACTTACTGCAGTCACATTTCACAAACTTTCAAAGTAGGCCCACTGAGCTAAGCTTTTATTCATACAGAGGTATTTGAATGACCAGAGCAACAATCTATACACTCAACCCCAAACAATTTAGAAATATCTAGCACCAGGAGCTCTGGTTATGACTAGGTCATTTGGTATTATTTCTGTAAACCAAGAAACAAGATAGTTTCATTTTGCACAATTTGCCAGTGCAATAGAAATCCTGCATTTTAATTAACGGATTAGGAAACCTTCAGGTAACCATAACAATAGCATACAACTTTCAAGCAGGAATAAATTTATGGGAAAAATCAAGAGTACTATGGAATGGAAAAAGGGGGAAACTTTAAAACATACTTTTAATTTTATAGTGTATCTATCATTTAATGCAACTTAAAGGTCGTATTTTTTTCCTTCCTTTCTGTGAGTAGTTATTTATGAAGAAATAAATGAAAAAATTCAGCTTAGTTGCTTGACGTCATTACAAACAGAATATTACTTTTGTTTAATGTAAACAAGAGTCTCAGAAACTTATTTTGCTGTCTAAACTACACTCAAATATACTGTACCAGATGGATCTGGGGCAGTACCATCTTGGTTTGCAAAATAAGCATCGTACTTGCATTCCAGGGCCCTGAGGGAATTGGTAGATATAGCCGCTAAGCTACTATCAATCATATTTGAAAAGCCATGTCAGTCAGGTCAAGTCTCCAGTGACTGAAGAAAAGGGAGTATCACATTCATTTTTAACAAGAGTAAAAAGGAGGACCCTGGGAACTACCAATCAGTCAGCCCCACCTCAGTGTCTAGTAAGACCATGGAACAGATTCTCCTGGAAGTTATATTGAAACATACGGATGACAGCAAGGTGATTAGAGACAGCCCTTCACAAAGGGCAAATCTTAGTGCCTGACTAAGCTAGAATCACAGAATGTTGTGAGCTGGAAGGAACCCACAAAGATCATCAAATCCAACTCCTGTCCTAGCACAGGACAATATCAAAATTCAGACCACGTGTCTGAGGGTCTTGTCCAAATGCTTCTTGAATATGGTCAAACTTGGTGCCATGACCACCTCCCTGGGGAGCCTGTTCCAGTGCTCCACCACCCTCTGTGTGAAGAACCTTTTCCTAATGGCCAGCCTAACTCTCCCCTGGCACATCTTCCTGCCATTTCCCCTGGTCCTGTCATTGGTCACCAGAGAGAAGAGATCAGCGCCTGCCCCTCTTCCTCTTGTGAGGAAGTTACAGACTGCGATGAGATCTCCTCTCAGTCTCCTCTTCTCCAGGCTGAACAATCAAGTGACTCCAGCTTCTCCTCATTTGATTTCCCCTCTAAATCCTTCACCAATTTTGTGTCCCTCTTCTGGACACTCTCCAGTAGCTTTATATCCTTTTTATACTGTGGTGCCCAAAACTGCACCCAGTACTCAAGGTGAGGCCACACCGAAGCAGAGCAGAGCGGGACAATCACCTCCCTCGACCGGCTCGCAGTGCAGTGCTGGATGCACCCCAGGACACAGTTGGCCCTCCTGGCTGCCAGGACACACTGTTGGCTCATGTTCAACTTGCCACTGACCAGAACCCTCTGCAGGGCTGCTCTCCAGCCTCTCGTTCCCCAGTCTGTGTGTGAGTCCAGGGTTGCAATGTCCCAGGTGTAAATCTGGCACTTGCCCTTGTTAAATTCACACAGTTGGTGGTTGCCCAGCTCTCTAATTTATCCAGATCTCTCTGTGGGGCCTCTCTGCCCTCGAAAGTGTTCACAGCTCCTTCCAATTTGGTGTCATTGGTGAACTTAGTTAGCAGTCCTTCAAGTCCTATATCCAAATCACTGATGAAGACATTAAAGACCACCGGCCCCAGGATGGATCCCTGCAGGGACCCACAGGTGACCGGCTGCCATCCTGATATAACCTCATTGACTATAATCCTTTGAGCCCGACCTGTCAACCAACCGCTCACCCATTGCATGATGTGTTTATTCAGCTGGATGCTGGACATTTTGTCCAGGAGGACACTGTGAGAGATAGTATCAAAGGCTTTAATGAAGCCCATCTACTGTCTTCCTTTGGTCAACTAGGTGGGTAACCTTACCATAGAAAGTACTTAGATTTGTCAAGTAGGACTTTACTCTCATGAACCCATGCTGGCTGGAACCAATGACTGTATTGTCTTCCAAGTGTTTTTCAATAACTCCCAGAATAATCTTCTCCATAATTTTGCCAGGCACAGAAGTGAGACTTACAGGCCTGTAGTTGCTGGGGTCTTCCCCGTTGCCCTTCTTGAAGATTGGGACAACATTTGCCAGCTTCCAGTCAATTGGAACCTCTCCAGATTCCCAAAAGCATTGAAAGATCATTGAGAGAGGTCTCACTATGACATCTGCCAGCTTTTTGAGTACCCTCAGATGCATCCCATCAGGCTCCATTGATCTACAGGGATCCAGCTGCAGCAGCAAATCCTGCACAGGTTTGGGGCTGGTTGGGAATTTATCATTATCACAGTCATGGTTTCTAGCCCAGGGCTTTGGGGGTTCCTAAGTCCATCCTTGGTCTCGAAGACCAAGGTGAAGCAGGCATTGAATGTCTCTGCTTTGTCTGTGTCCCTGTTGTGAGGTGACCATGCTCATCAAGCAATGGGCCAATGTTATTCCTGGTCTACCTTTTGCTATTAACATATTTTAAAAAGCCCTTTTTATTGTCTTTGACAGTACTAGCCAGCTTTAACTCTAATTGAGCTTTGGCCACACAGATTTCCTCCCTGCAGTGGCAAACAGCACCTCTGTAGTCCTCCCACGCTGCCTGACCTTGCTTTCACTGGCCATACACTGTCTTTTTCTGCCTTCTAGAAAAAGAAGTTCTAGAAGAAGATCTCTGCTCAGCCAAGACAGCCTTCTGCTTCACCTGCTTGACTTCTGGCATTTTAGGATTGCTTGCTCCTGTGCTCTTAGGAGGTGGTATTTAAAAAGTGACCAGCACAGATGGACCCCAGCACCTTCAAAAGCTTTTTCCGAGGGGATGTTACTAAGTAGTCCCCTGAGCAACTCAAAGTCCGCTCTCCTCATATTCAGAGTTGAAGTCTTGCTGGTAGTTTTCCTCCTGTTACTGTAGATTTTGAACTTGACTGCTTCATGGTCACTGTGGCCAAGGCAGCCACCAATCGCCATGTCACCCACAAGATCCTCTCCGTTGACAAGTAATAAGTCAAGGAAGGCAACTTTCCTAGTTGGTTCCCTTAGAACCTGTACCAAGAAGTTGTCATCCAGCTGGTTTAGGAATCCTCTGGATCTGTTTGTACGAGCTGTGTAGTATTCACAGTTGACATCCAGCAGGTTGAAGTCCCTCATAAGAATGAAGGCAGATGACTTATTGGTTAGTGGCCTTCTATGATGGAGTGACAAGAGCTAAGGATGTAATCTACCTCAACTTCTGTAAGGCCTTTGGCACAGTCCCACACAATATCCTTGCCTCTGATTTGGAGAGATAAGGGTTTGATGGATGGATGCTTAGATGGATAAGGAATTGGCCATGTCCATCAAGATACAGTCAACAGCTCAATCTCCAAGTGGAAACCAGTAATGCGTGGTGTCCGTCAAGGGTGCATACTGGAACCAATACGATTTAACATCCTCATCAATAACACAGACAGTAGGATTGAGTGCATCCCCAGCAAGTTTTCACATGACACCAAGTTCAGCAGTGCAGTTGATTCATTTGAGGGAAGAGATGTCATCCAGAGGGACCTTGACAGGCTTGAGGAAAGGGCCTATGCAAACCTCATGAAGTTCAACAAGGCCAAGGTCTTGCACCTGGGTCAGGGCAACCTCCAGTATCAATGCAGACTGGGGGATTGTGAGCAGCCCTGCAGAGAAGGACTTGGGGATACTGGTGAATGAAAAATTGGACATAAACTGGCAACATGCACTTGCAGACTAGAAAGCAAATCATATTCTGGGTTGCATGAAAGAAGTGTGGCCAGCAGGGAGAGGGAGGTGATTGTCCCCCTCAACTGCACTCTCAGGAGTACTGCACCTGGAGTACTCTCAGCACTCCTCATCTGGAGTACTGCATATAGCTCAGGAGCCCATAATACAAGAAAGGCATGGACCTGTTGAGTGAGTTCATAGGAGGGCCATGGTCAGAGGCCTAGAACACCTCTGCTGTATGAAGAAAGGCTGAGAGAGTTGGAGTTGTTCAGCCTGGAGAACCAAAAGCTGCAGAGAGACCGTCTCATGGCCTTTCAGTATATAAAGGGGGCTTGTAAGAAAAATAGAGGAAGATCATTTACTATGGCCTGTATCATAGAATTCTACAAATCCTGTAGTGGCAGGACAAGGGGCAACTGGAAGAGGGTCAATATGGACTGACTATAAGGAAGAAATCTTTTATGATGAGTGTGGTGAGACCTTGGACCAGGTTGCCAGAGAAGTGGTGGATGCCCATCATTGATGATTGTATTGGGTTTATGTGGCAAACTATCAGGGAGGACTGCAGAAGTGGTTTCTGTGAGAAGACACCAGGCACTGCCCCTACGTGGGACAGAGCCAGTTCCAGCTGGCTCCAAGATGAACTCATCTATGGCCAAAGCTGAGCCTACCAGTAATGTTGTTAGTGCCTCTGAGATAACACATTAAAGAAAGGGTAAAAAACACTGCAAAACAGCAGCTGTAAGAGAGGAGTGAGAATATGTGAGAGTAACAAGTCTGTGGACACCAAGGTCAGTGAAGAAGGAGGGGAGGGAGGTGCTTCAGGCATTGGAGTAGAGACCTACCTGCAGCCCCTAGAGAAGACCATGGTGGAGCAGATATCCACCCTGCAGCCCATGAAGGCCCTCACACTGGAGGTGAATGTGCCCTGAAGGAATCTGCAGCTCGTGGAGAGCCCATGCTGGAGCAGCCTACTGGCAGAGACTGTGGCCTCTGGAGAGGAGCCCACGCAGGAGCAGGTGTTCTGGTAGGACCTGTGACCCTGTGGGGACCGATGCTGGAGCAGCCCATTCCTGACTGCAGCTCATAGGAAGGACTCACTCTGGAGCAGTTCATGAAGGCCTGTATCCTATGGGAGGGACCCATGCCAGAGCAGGAAAACATCGTGCGGAGGAAGGAGTGGCAGAGATGAAGCATTATGAACTGACCACAAGCCCATTCTCCCTGTCCCCCTGTGCTGATCTGGATGGGGAGGCAGAGAAGCAAGGAATGAAGTTGAGTGTGGGAAGAAGGGAGGAGTGCAAGGAAAGTGGTTTTAGATTTGTTATTATTTCTCATCATCCTATGCTGTTTGAGTGGCAATAAATTAAATTAATATCCCCAAAACTAGTCTATTTTGCCTGTGATGGTAATTGATGAGTGATCTCCTTGTCCTTATCTTGAACCACGAGCTTTTTGTTGTATTTTTCTCCCCATCTGGTTGATGGAGTGTCTTGGTGGATACCTGGTGGGCAGCCAAGGCCAACCCACCACAACTGTGCTTTGAGCAACCTGACCTGGTGAAAGACGACCCTGTCCATGGTAGGGGGTTGGAACTAGATGACCTTTGAAGATGCCTTCCAACCAAAACCATTCTATGAGTCTACGATTTTGGAGAAACATACAGTTTCCTTTTCCTACATAAACCAAAAAAAAACCCAAACCCAAAACAATCAACTAACCAAACCCACTTACACATCTATTTGCCTTTTAAAACAAATTTCTCTCTATTTTCTATGCCTATTACATTTTGGATATTTTGGCTGACATGCTCTACAAGGGTCTGGACTATTCACAGTGGCTTTCTAACTCAGGTACATTTATAAGTGCATCATTTTAACAGCCTTCTTGCTGCCATTATTTTTACTCAATACTTTTCTGTACTGGATTAGAACCAGAATTCTAACAGGAACAATATAAATTGCTAACACTGATGCTGTGCAGCTGTTCTTTCCATGGCAAGCTAATGGTAAAATGTGAAGGTCAGGTATCTCTTTAAGTTGTACATGGTGAGAAATGAGTAGAGCGCTAGAATAATCATGAATTCCCTTGTTAATCTGGATTCTGGCAACAAATTCTTTGTTCTCTTACCTGTTAAAGCACGGAGTAAAATTGCTACCTCTATAATTTGTGCTGGTTTTTTATTCAAGGTTCAGTGTCCAATGAAAGAACAGCCTATTAAAACAGGCAGCCCGAGCTGTTCAGCGGAAAAGTGAGTAACCTAACCCACTAGTATGCAGCAACAGCCACAATGGGAGAGACATGGCGAGGTTACATCTATTATGTTTTACAGTTTTACAAAACTGAGTATAGAAACAGATACCAGGACATGATCTAGCGTAGAACAGTAATGAAAAGAAAGTTGCCCAAAATAAGGTATTCCCTCAAGATCGGCTCATTGTCTTGTAACACTTTGGGCATTTGCCATATACCTCTTTAATAAAAATTCAATGTTACAACAGGTAAAAATAAAATCCTCTCCAAAAGGAATCTGTCTGCAAATAAAGCATCTGGAATGTTTTAAAATGAATCAAGAATACCAAATGCTAACAGGAAAACCAGGCTTTTTGTAAAAAAAAAAAAAAAAAAAAAAGAAAAAAAGAAAAAAAGAAAGAAAAGTATAAAATTATGAAAAAAGTGAAAGGAGATGGAGGCACACTTTTTTTAATCTGAAAAATTAATTAACTATTTTGTTTTAGTGGATTTAATTTATGTATTCAAGTCCATCATTAATCAGACATTCAGCATATTAGCAACTCTATTACACAAAAACCAGAAACACTGGCAGTAGGGGTATTATTATGAGTAATAGAATACACTGTATCAGTGCTTCCTATAAGAACTGCTAATCATACAGATGAACAGTATATTTGCTTGCAGTTACAGCTGCAGTTGTTTTAGTTGTGACACAAAGGACCGGTGCTATCTATCAATCCCTGGAAGTCTTTCTGCCTCTTTCTGTGCTCTACAATGTCACAGGTAGCTACTCCACACATATTGACAAAATCCTGCTGTATTTGGTGATGGCTACTAGTAGAATGGGCAGAGTAAGAACTTCCATGATAAAGGAGCAATTCAGAGGTGAGAGAGGCAAGGTTTTTTACAACTGAAACACATTAAATTAAAAAAGGGTAAACTTATTTTGGTGTCTAAAACTAGCATTAAAGAGCATGTAACTCATTCAAGACAATAGAGTTGATAAGCAACCCAGAAACAAAACTCATTTATTAATTTGATTTGCAAGTTATTTTTACTACCTAAAGGACAGGAAGTTTTCCTTCCAAGTGTATTAGAGGGGTCCCTGACAAAACACCTTATTTTATTCTAGATTCAACCTATTTAAACATTTCTATACATGAGGTAAAAAGGAGTGTCGCTTCTAACAATCATGTTGTTTGTTTTATCAGGATTGAGATACTGAAGATTATCTCAAATTGAGCAAACAAAATAAGACTTGTACTTACCGATATATCATCAGTAAAATCTATTTCATCCAAATCAAGGTATTCAGGGGCTTCCATTATTCTTCTATGGACATTTTGAGCAAGTCAGCAATAGTAAAGACCTAATTAAAAAAAAGATAAATGGATCACCTGCTAAAGAGTCAAAACCAAACAGAAATTCTTTAATATAGTTGCTAGAGTGCTGAAAACATTTAACTTGTGTAGTAATGTCTTTCAAAACTTAATCCTAAAAGCTAAATACTCTCTACTCTGCATATCATTAAGAAGACAATTCCATTTTTAGGGAGATTAGCTAAGTGGTACTTGAACTGGAAGTCAGAAAATACTTGATTCAGCATCATCACTCAGTCCTTCCAGAAATTCTATACAGGTGTACAGACCTAAGCTGTTGAGCACCCTCATGAGCCTGCAACCATAGCTACACTAATGATGTATTTCTCTTAAGGATATTACTACTTCACAGGCCTGAACACAGCAACTTCTGCTACTATAGTGTTCCTCTGCTCAAGAAGGCAGAAAAGAACTGAGAAGCAAGCTGTGCACAGAAAACAAAATCCAGTCACACCTTATCTCCACATCTCTTTACAAGCAGACCAACACACGCTGCACTCAGTTCATTACAGCTGGATGATTCATCTCTCCTCAGCCTGCAAGTGCACTTCCCCCAAAACAGTAACCAAGGTAAAACCAGTATTACATCAATGCGCACTGATTATCAGGTGCCTTAACCATTTCCTCACAGCAAGGGAAATAGAAAACTCTCTTGTAAAGCAAGAAATTTGGCTGGAAAATTCAGCATGTAATTCTGAATAAACTTGAGCTTAAAGAATCAGAAGATCAGAGACAATAAAACCCTCACTACTTTCTTAATCCTAACTACAACAAAGGTGTGCCCTATCACTGCAGGCAAGTACAAGAAAAGTAAAAGTGGAAATGGAAGCTATTTTAAAGGAAGCTAAAAAGAAAAGCAGTAATATTTTTTTTTAAATACTGTGAGGTGCTACACAAATGGAAGCAAATTAAACCTTTCTAGCACTTGTACATGACAAAAGGAAATGCCTGAAGGAAAAAAAAAATAATTATAAGCCCAGTTTATTCATATGACAACTGTCAAGAAATATCTTTATGAATAGTGAAGTCAGCTGTGTAGGTCTAAATAAAATCACTGTGTGAAACATTCAAATGCAGTTAAGAACAGTCTAGGGTAAGGGGTTTGAAGAAAATTATTTTCTGCAGGTGTTACACTTATTGGTAAACAAAACCTCAGTCACTTATCTGCTTCAAAACAACCCACCCAAGCACAAAGCTGATCTTAAGACACGCTGTCATTGAAACGTTATTAGAAGAAGAACCAAGAGGCAAAACTACAGTTCTAAGATAAAGGACCTGGAAAAGCAAATAAAAATTTGCTTTTCCACCACTCAGTGGATAAGGAACTGGCTGGACAGTCGCACTCAAAAGAGTTGTGGTCAACAGCTCAAAGTCCAAGTGAAAACCGGTGACAAGTGGTGACCCTCAAGAGTTGGTATTTGGGCCAGTGCTGTTCAACATCTTTGTTGGTGACATGGACAGTGGGATTGAGTTTGCTGACGATGGACGCCAAGCTGTGTGGTGCAGTTGACACGCTGGAGGGACGGGATGCCATCCAGAGGGACCTTGACAGGCTGGAGAGGTGGGGCCTGTGCCAACCTCATGAAGTTCAACAAGGCCAAACGCAAGGTCCTGCACCTGGGTCGGGGCAATCCCAAACATAAATACAGACTGGGTGATGAGTGGCTTGAGATCAGCTCCAAAGAGAAGGACTTGGGAGTGGTGGCAGATGAGAAGCTCAACATGAGCCAGCAACGTGCACTCACAGCCTAGAAGGCCAATGGTATCCTGGGCTGCATCAAGAGAAGCGTGGCCAGCAGATCGGGGGAGGTGATTCTCCCCCTCTACTCTGCTCTCGTGAGGCCCCACCTGGAGTCCTGTGTCCAGTTCTGGAGCCCCCAACATAAGAGAGACATGGACCTGTTAGAACGAGTCCAGAGGAGGCCACGAGGATGATCCGAGGGCTGGAGCACCTCTCCTATGAGGACAGGCTGAGAGAGTTGGGGCTGTTCAGCCTGGAGAAGAGAAGGCTCCAGGGAGATCTTATAGCGGCCTTCCAGTACCTGAAGGGGCTACAAGAAAGCTGGGGAGGGACTTTTTACAAGGGCAGTTAATGACAGATTCATAGAATCACAGAATGGTAGTGGTTGGAAGCGACCTCAGGAGATCATAGAACAAAGGGAAATGGCTTTAAACTGGAAGAGGGGAGGTTTAGATAGGATATTAGGAAGAAGTTTTTCACTGTGAGGGTGGTCAGACACTGGAACAGGTTGACCATGGGAGCTGTGGATGCCCCCTCCCAGGAAGTGTTCAAGGCCAGGTTGGATGACGTTTTGAGCAACGTGGTCTAGTGGAAGGTGTCCCTGCTCATGGCAGGGGGGTTGGAACTAGATGATCATTAAGGTCCCTTCCAAACCAAACCATTCTGTGATTCTGTGATTCTATTTCTCACCAAATTATTAAAGGCAAAGGACTATTCAGCAGCATTTGCTCTTTAAATGGAAAAAAAAAAAAACAAACCCAAACATAGGTTTTCTTTAATGTATTAGGATATTTCTACTCTTTGTAATATAAGAAGGAAGGAACTCCTGGGAAGGAGAGACTGGAGAGAAAGGCAGCATGTAGGAACAACTTCAGCTACCTACTATTGGCTCTCACTGTGGCTGTTAGAGTTGGGTTAAGCAGTGGGAAAGGACATGGCTTCAAAAAGGTAAAAACAGTATAAAGCCCTCAGTGCAACTTGGTATGTGGAAACAGAAATGGATATAATCTAAAACTAATTGGCAGGTTTTCATTTTGCACAATTCCCAAATGCTAACCACTAAAATCAGACAAAATCCTTGTAATGAAAGATGTTGTGAGAAGGCACAACACATTCAAGTCTACAGATTCTTTTACACATTAGAGATTGTGCTTTCTTAACAGAAACTTAGAATTTCGGGAGGGGTTTTAAGGTTTATGTTTTAATGTGTTGCATTTGGGTGACATTACAGCTTACTTGTGGCAAAGTGCACTGTCACTGTACTGGGTTTGCATGGCAAGGTTTTGGTACCAGGTGGGTGAAAGCAGTCTGACAGAGCCAATGCCAGCTGGCTCGAAGACAGACCTGCTGCTGGCCATCAGTGACACTGGTAGCACCTCTGGGACAACATATTTAAGGGGAAAAAACTGCTGCACAACAGCAGCTGGGAAAGAGGAGTCAGAATAGCTGAGAGAAACAGACCTGCAGACACCGAGGTCAGTAAAGAAGGAGGGAGAGGAGGTGCTCCACGAGCAAAGATTTCCCTGCAACTTGTGGTGAAGACCACGGTGAGGAAGGCTGTCCCCCTGCAGTCCATGGTGGAGCAGACATCCACCTACAGACCGTGGAGGACCCCAACCCAGACCAGCTGGATGTCCCTGAAGGAAGCTGTGACCCCGTGGGAAGCCCACACTGGAGCAGGCTCCTGGAAGGACCTGTTGCCCCATGGACAGAAGCCCACACTGGAGTAGTTTTGCTGGCAGGACCTGTGACCTTGCACAGGACTCATGCTGCAATAGTCTGTTCCTGAAGGACTGCACACCGTGGAAAGGACCCACATTGGAGCAGTTAATGAAGAACTGCAGCCCATGGGAAGGGCTCACATTGCAGAAGTTTGTGGAGGACTGTCTCCCATGGGTGGGACATCATGCTGGAGCAGGGGAAGCGCATAGGGAGGAAGAACTGGCAAAGATAATGTGTGATGAACTGGGCAGGAGGATGTACAGGAGTTGAGAACAAAGGAGTGAAGTTGAACCTGGTAAGGGTGGGGTGGGGGGAAGGTGTTTTAGCTTTTGTGTTTGTTTCTCACTATCCTACTCTATTTTTAATTGGCAATGAATTAATTTTCCCTAAGTTGAGTCTGTTCTGCCTGAGATGGTAATCCATGAGCAACTTCCCTGTCTTCATCTCAACCTATTGGGCTTTTAATCTTATTTTCTCCTTTTGTCGTATTCAGGAGGGGGAATGAGAAAGCAGCTGGGTGGCCATCTGACAGCCAGCCAAGGTCAATCCATCACAGTGGCCCTCCACAGAGGTAAAGACTAGCTGTCAGTTTATCACTATGACTACTGATAACAGTTCAAGTTATTAAGTTAGCTTTAGAAGCAAGATAAATGCCAACTGTATATATACTGTCCTCCATAAATCACAGGATTGTAGACCTACCCAGTATCATTCCATAAGGTGATACTTGTATCAAGTAAGAATGAGAATTAAAATATAAAAGCGTAAAGATTAAAGACATATATGGACCATACCACATACAAATAGCCTAAAAACAAACCAAAGCTTCAATGAGTTTTCCAATTCACTGGAATGAAAAGAATTATTAAAAAAACCCCCCATCCAGTACGTTTAAAAATCAATAGAAGAGATAAATAAAGCTACCCTAAACATGCCACATAATAAGCCAGAATCAAAAAGTTACCTGAAGATTTTGTTTTGCAATTAGACCTGATTTATTCAGGTAAAAAAACTTAACAGTTTTAATAAAAGAACTAGTATTCCTGGTTACCATATACCTCAAGATTTTAGGGCAAAACAATCTCAATATTTCAAACAATTTCTAGTTCAAAACTGCAAGAAGCCATTGAGGTAAAAACTCTTGCATCCATCCACCGTCCACAGCTGATGAAAGGATTGCATTTCACCTAGAGATGTACAAAACCCATCATGCCAGTCCACAGTCTTGCAACATTACTTCCCCAAAATGCTACCTTCTGTCTTCTCAAAACATAAAGACTATGGAATGCACAAAGGCTGAAGAAAAAGTTGGTAACCAAAACAAACACATTTTCCCTACGGAAAACTTCTCTTTTTGAAGATAGTGTTCAGTTATATGTAAAGAAAGGGCAAGAAACTCATGCATTCTGTTTGCTATATGGTTTTCATTTTTTTCTTGATGAGGTAAAACTGGACAGCAACTCAGGACAAATATTATGACCAAATAAGATTTCCCCTTACTATACTTTGAGCCTTATTCAAGAGGTGCATTTTTTTGATACAATTTAGCATAGTAGAACTACATCATGTATAATGCAAACCATATGGTAAAGATAGTGGAGTTGTGGCTATTTTGAGACCTTTGCAGTAGCTGAATCCAGCCTATTTCCAGAAATATAAACAATCTGAATAGTGTTCACAACCAGATCACAAGCAAAACTGGTCAAATTCAAGGTAAAAATAATTGCAACCAAAATTGCAACTGTCAGCAATGGACGACATGAAATGAATAATGTATTTCCAGCATCAACATCAAAGCAATACAGATGACTGTCTCTAGCCTGCCAGCAGAAATGTCTGACATTTAACTGATCAGATTCCCTAACTGTACTTTGGAAGCTAGTCATTAAATATTCCGCAAAATTTTAACCCAAAAAAGGGCACTTCTTGTCTAACAATTTGTCTTGCAGAGAGATACATACACACACATATACATTTTATACAGGTAAAATAAATTCTATCTGCTTTCAGAATTCACAGCTAAAAGAAGAAAACCTCATAAACATCACCCATAGGTGCTCAATAAAAAGAGTTTCTTTATAGTTTTGTGAAACACTTATACCAGAAGAAATCATCCAGCTAAAAATTACTGCACAGAAATGTGGCAACAGTAGTACTGGTATAATAACATATTGCATACATTGCATTGCAACAGATATTAAACACTAATTATATTGTAAAACAAAGAAAAAAAGAAATCATTCTTCTACTTTTCAAATAACAGCAACAATCCTTGTCATTTTTACACAACATAGATTTTCTCTGCTGTTGTCCTTCTCAGCTAAAACTAGTTGTCTAAACTCAAATATTGTTACTGACAAACATTCCACACAATTAGGTGAATGAGGAAAAAAAGGAGCAAAGAAAGCAATTGCCAGTAAAATAATAATTAAAAAAACCCCACCCGAAACCAAAAACAATGAAGTATTTGATACAGGGAACAAATCCATCAAATTCTGCAAACACTAAAACTCCACTCTGGACTGATGGCATGCATTATCTACAGGTGAAATGCCTGCATTGTTCACAGATTTCTTTTTTAAGCTAGTTCAAGCCTTGGACTTGTCTCATCACACAGCCTCAAAAAAACAGTCACACCAACAACAGTCCCTAGGGGTTGGTGTGCCTTTTGAGGATGAAAGAACATTCAATGTGGGAACAGCAGGAATGCTTTACAAGCCAGTCCTGCCACTGACTTTGTATTGTGAAGCCAGTGGCCATGGCTCTATCCACACTGATGTACATTGGGCAAGAACAAGGCCATACTAGTGAGCATTTGCTTCTGTCAATTAATGGAGTGAATGAAGAGACTGGTATGGCAGGCAGAAAGTAAGCTAGCATCAGGTTCACTTTCTTGTTCTGTTTGCTCAATGCAAAACTGTGTAGTAAAAAGGCGTAAGTGATTTGTAGTGACCCCTTTGCAATGAGGTTGTAGTGAATTCAGTAGCTTCGGAAAGTAATCTGATCCAGTATCTCAGCCAAAACCAATCTCAGTGCCACATGTGAAAGACTAAATCCAAGAGGGAACATAAGGGAAATGTCCTTTATTGAGCCAAAACAAAACAATTAATTGAGAATACATAATTTTAATTATTTATGGATACAGAAGTAACAATAACAAGTAACAATAAAAAGATCTGCTGTCAATTAAATGTCTACTTCAGATGTAACTCTAAGAAATCCTGCTAAACACCACATGAGACTTTATTTTCCACATCTCAGAACTACTATACCAAAATATTTGGGGATTTACTTAAACTTTCAATCAAATATAAAGTAAATCAGATGTAAATACTTCCATAGTGTTTGGCAAAAGGCCATTTCTTTAAGCACAGTTAATATTAGAGATTTAGGCTTTAAATGCCAGAATGCCATGATGGTTGCTTTTTAACTAGGGATAAGATTATATTTTACAGTAATAAGTCTGAGTTAACAAAATAAACATATTGCCCTTTCCTAAGCATCAGAGGCTGTAGTAGCTCAAGATAAAGAAGATTCACGGGCAGAAACAAAAGACTTTACATTTTTCATTTATGCACACACTATGCATTTCAAGTAATGCTTGAAATCTGGTAAGCCTCTGAATTTTATTCCCTAACATTAAGAAATACCAAGAGTATAAACCCAAGTTTTTTCACTTGCAAATAGAACAGTGCAATGTTATGCTATGTTAAATCTATTCAGCATGCAGTGAAAAGCCCAGCACCTGATTAAAACCTACAGTTCAGGAGGGTACAACATCTGTCAGCAGCAGGAAATATCCAGAACTTTGAATTCAGTTCCTTCATTCTCATATTTCACTGTAATAGCAAAGTTCCACCAAAACTAATTTGGCCTTGCAACCCCATTTACTATACAGTATAAGGAAAGCACTATAGTATGTTCAGGAGCACTGCCATAATTAGGGGGATACGAGAGCTGCACTATTAAATGAAAGCAAGAAAGCCTGGCCACTGAGTCCTATGGAAGCTAGTCTGGGCTAACAGCACTGCCTCTCCAGCTACCACACTTCTTACTGCTTCTTGTGCCCAGCGGTGTGTTGTCTCATACTAAAGACCATGTGTTCTTTGAGACAGGTATTGTGTAGACACTCTGCATTTGTCTGGCTTTTCTCATAGCCTGTGTCCTTATCTATTAACAGAGCTCTGTTGTAAAAGAGTAATTCCATTAAATAACAAACATGAT
Source organism: Caprimulgus europaeus (assembly GCA_907165065.1). The sequence goes on from OU015527.1 coordinate 18,786,528, forward strand.
GTGAATATACTGCAATGGAATCTGGAAGAGGTCATATTTGAAGCTTTGTAGGAGATCCCCAGGACAACTGAAAATCTTCATTCACTGAATACAGATGGTGCCTCTGCAGGTGATAAGTGCAGAACACAACAAGAGAGCATCAAAGACATGGAAAGCTTGCAGTTTCATCTTCATAGAATGTAATAGAATATGAGTAGAATACAACAGGATAGCATAGCATAGCATAGCATAGCATAGCATAGCATAGCATAGCATAGCATAGCATAGCATAGCATAGCATAGCATAGCATAGCATAGCATAGCATAGCATATTCCAGCTGGAAGGGACCTACAATGATAATCTAGTAAAGAACAACACTTAATAGTAAACATACATGCACTCTTAGAAGACTCTCAGCTTCTCATTCATATTTACATTCTCTTCATTATCTCTAAAGGGGGAAATTACTTGGATATAATCAATAAATATTCAAGCATATGACTTTGAGAATGTAAGGAGTGGCACTGGAGCTCAAATGGAGGTTCATATGCTTTTCAAGCATACCACTTCAGCTTCATGCATTCAAATAAAATAACAGCCTGACACACAGTTAGATTAAGTTGACACTTTTAAGTCATATAAAGGTTTGTGATATTAAAATGCACAGTTTGAAATGCACTGTGCAACCGATTTTTCTACCTTCTAGGGCTCCCAAAGTGTTTTTTCTAATTACATGAAATAACAATTTTTCTATTACTTGTCATGCTCAGTGTCTGGATTGTCTCTTACTGACTGAGCATCTTTCTTGTACTAGTTTGTTTTATTTAGTTTTCTTCCTTCTATGTAAGCCAAGAAAAATATATCATGCAAAGGAAATTATGTGTCCAGTCAAATTTAAAATATAAAAATACAAAGGGAAGGCTCAACAGGAGCGGGGCAAGATTTTAAAGAGTAAAGATGAATTTTAAATAATAATTTATTGGGGGATTTTTTTTTAAAAAAAGTTAACAGTGAGGTTGAAAAATTATGTGATTTATTTTAGTGAAGGAATGAATTCTGAGACAAGGATTACCTGATACCTTATCATATTTATTCAGAAGTTTCCCGGAGTTCAAAATTTCACAGCAGCAATTCATAACAGTATGATACTTCTAAAGCAAGTCAAAATAAAAGCACTGCTTTTAATCACCATGCAAGAACCATCAGTGCACAAGCTACACTGATAGGACAGGAAGAAGGAATGCAGCAAAGCATAACAATCTTCCAAGGCCAAAATATGTTATTTTAAAAATTTTACTTCAGAAAAACTCTGCATTCCAGATATGCAGAAACAATCCCCCCATGGCCATGAAGAGGCACAACTACTGAGCCCGTTTTATTCCTTGTGAAGTCAATGCACATTTAAGAACAAATGTATTTGTTTCTGGCTAAACAGAATTGAACTTCTCTTAGTCATCTGCCTAAACCTCAAGATCACATATTCATCCACACCACTTGGATATAAAGCAACTCTACAGAGTTGTAAGGAGATTATTTTGAATAAGTCATCTGGAGGTAGGTAATAGTGTACAGTTCACCTACTCTATCTTCAACCCCCCATGAACTGCATGGAAAATTCAACACAACTTGAGGCATCTTAACATCAAGTTTTTTTAACTATTACAATGACTTACACTATGTAGTCTGCAAGTAACACACACATCAGGAAGCACAGAGTGAAGATAAGGTATGCTTATTAAGACTTGTTATTGTTATTTCTGTATCCATAAATAATTAAAGTATGCTTATTAAGACACAGCTCCTCATGTTTGTTGAGGTTTTTTTAGCACACTGAATAGTACTCCACACAGCTTACTGTAAAAGCAAAGTGTTACTCCAAGGATGACATCTGAGCTCCAGTAAAGTACAAGCAAGCTCTGCCACTAATATTTGTGTGACTTAAACATCACCTCCCTGAAGGCAAGGAGTGTTTGTTTGGCTGTTATGAAGTAATTCCTCTTGCTTTTCTAAATACCACTCCATTTAGTGCTCTCATTTAATATTAAAAGAAAGTGATTCCACTTCTTCATTTCCAAGAGAAAACAGCAATGCAATAAAACCAAATCAATACTCAGGCTGAGTATACACAGTACTGAGTGCTCTGACTAACCGAAGGGTTGTTTCCCATAGAATAACAGAATAGTTTGGTTGGAAAAAAACATTACGACCATCTAGTCCAACCGTAAACCCAGCATTGCCAAGTTCACCACTAAAGCATGTTCCCAAGTACCACATCTACACATCCTTTCAATACCTCCAGTTCCCTGGGCAGCCTGTTCCAATACTTGACAACCCATTCAGTGAAGAATTTTTTCGTAATACCCAATTTAAACCTCCTCTGGTGCAACCTAAGGCCATTTCCTCTTGCTCTATCACTTGTTATTTGGGAGAAGAAACCAACACCAACCTCACTAAACCCTCCTTTCAGGTAGTTGTAGAGAGCAGTAAGATCTCCCCTCAGCCTCCTCTTCTCCAGAATAAACAACCCCATTTCCCTCAGCCGCTCCTCATAAGGCTTGTACTCCAGACCCTTCACCAGCTTTGTTGCCCTTCTCTGGACACGCTCCAGCACCAAAATGTTTTTCTTGTAGTGAGGGGCCCAAAACTGAACGTGGTGCTTACGGTGCAGCCTCACCAGTGCTGAGTACAGGGGCACAATCACTTCTGTGCTCCTGCTGGCCACACTATTTCTGATACAGGCCAGGATGCCATTGACCTTCTTGGCCAGCTGGGCACACTGCTGGCTCATGTTCAGCTGCCTGTTGACCAATGCCCCCAGGTCCTTTTCTGCCAGGCAGCTTTCCAGACACTCTTTCCCAAGCCTGGAGAGTTACCTGGGGTTGTTGTGACCCAAGTGCAGGAGCCAGCACTTGGCCTTGTTGAACCTCATACACTTGGCTTCGGCCCATTGATCCAGCCTGTCCAGATCCCTCTGCAGAGCCTTCTTAGCCTCAAACAGATCAACGCTCCCATCTAGCTTGGTGTCATCTGTGAATTTACTGAGGGTGCACTCAACCCCCTCATCCAGGTCATTGATAAAGATATTAAACAGAGTTGGTCCCAAAACTGAGCCCTGAGGAACACCACCTGTGACCAGCCACCAACTGGATTTAACTCCATTCACCACAACTCTCTGGGTTCGGCCATGCAGCCAGTTTTTTACCCAGTGAAGAGTACATCTGTCTAAGCCTTGAGCCACCAGCTTCTCTAGGAGAATCCTGTGGGAGACAGTGTCAAAGGCCTTGCTAAAATCCAGGTAGGCAACATCCACAGCCTAACCCTCATCTACTAGGCAGGTCACCTGATCATAGAAGGAGATCAGGTTGGTCAAGCAGGACCTGCCTTTCCTGAACCCATGCTGGCTGGACCTGATTCCCTCGTTGTCCTGTATATGCCACATGAGCACATTCAAGATGAACCACTCCATGGTCTTCCCCGCTACCGAGGTCAGGCCGACAGGTCTGTAGTCTCCTGGATCCTCCTTCCGGCCCTTGCAGACAGACGTCACACTGGCAAGCCTCCAGTCTTCTGGGGCCTCCCCTGTTAGCCAGGACTGTTGATAAATTATGGACAGTGGCTTGACAAGTTCATCCGCCAGCTCCCTCAGTAGTCTTGGATGGATCCTGTCTGACCCCATAGAATTGCAAGTGTTCAGGTGGTGTAGCAGGTCATAAACAGCTTCCTCCTGAATTATGGGGGGTTTATTCTGTTCTCCATCCCCGTCTTCCAGCTGAGAGAGCTGAATACCCTGAGGATAACTGGTCTGGCTATTAAAAACTGAGGCAAAGAAGGCATTAAGTACCCCAGCCCTCTCCTCATCTTTGGTGGCAATGTTCCCCCCAAACCCTATAAAGGATGGAGATTCTCCTTGCCTCTCTTTTTGTTGTTAATGTATTTGTAAAAACACTTTTTGTTATCTCTAACAACAGTGGCCAGATTGGGTTCTAGCTGGGCTTTTGCCTTTCTAACTTTCTCTCTGCATAACCTAATTAGATCCTTGTACTCTTCTTGAGTTGCCTGCCCCCTCTTCCAGAGATGGTAAACTCTCCTTTTTTTCCTGAGTCCCAGCAAGAGCTCCCTGTTCAGCCAGGCTGGCTGTCTTCCCCTCCGGTTCGTCTTGCAACACACGAGGACAGTCTGCTCCTGAGCCTCTAGGACTTCCTTTTTGAAGAATGTCCAGGCTTCCTGGAGCCCTTTGCCCTTCAGGACTGTCTCCCAAGGGACTCTCTCAACCAGTGTCCTGAATAGACCAAAGTTTGCCCTCCAGGAGTCCATGATAGTCGTCTTGCTAATCCCCCTCCTTACTTCACCAACAATCGAGAACTTCACCATTTCATGGTCACTTAGCCCAAGACAGCCTCCAACCACCACATCTCGCACCAGTCCATCTCTGTTGGTAAACAGCAGGTCAAGTGAGGTACCTCCCCTGGTGGGCTCACTTACCAGCTGTGTCAGGAAGTTGTCTTCCACACACTCCAGGAACCTCCTAGACTGCTTTCCCTCTGCTGTGTTTTATTTCCAGTAGATGCCCGGTAAGTTGAAGTACCCCACGAGAACAAGGGCTAGAGATTGTGAGACTTTTGACAGCCACTTGTAGAAGGCTTCATCTGCCTCTACATTCTGGTTGGGTGGTCTGTAATTGACTCCCAACAGGATATCTGCCTTGTTGGCCTTCCCCTTCATTCTTACCCATAAGCATTCGACCTCATCATCGCAAACTTCAAGCTCAGTACAATCAAAACACTCTCTGTCATAGAGAGCCGCCCAACCCCCCCTCCTTCCTTGCCTATTCCTCCTGAAGAACTTATAGCCATCCACTGCAGCACCCCAGTCATGACAGTCATCCCACCATGTTTCTGTGATTGCGACTATGTCATAGCTCCCCTGCTGCACAGTGGCTTCCAGCTCCTCCTGCTTACTGCCCATGCTGTGTGCACTGGTGTAGATGCACCTCAGCTGGGGTATAGATTTCATCCCCAACACTGGCATATTACCCCTGGGCTCATCTCTACTGAGCCTGGATTTATCCCCTTCCCCTTTCAAACCTAGTTTAAAGCCCTCTCAATGAGCCCCACCAGCTCATGAGCAAGTATCCTTTCCTCCCTTTGAGACAGCTGAAATCCACCTGTTTCCATCAGACACGGTGCTTTGGAAAACTCCCCATGATCAAAGAAACCAAAATTCTGCCCATGGCACCGGCCTCTGAGCCATGTGTTAATCAGGTGTTTTCCTGTTCCTTTCAGTTTTCCTTCCTGCCACTAAAGGGACTGAGGAAAACACCACCTGTGCTCCCAATCCTTCAACCAATCTCTCCAATGCCCTGAAGTCCCTTTTGATTGCTTTTGGACTTCTCTCTGCTACCTTGTCAGTTCCAACCTGCATGACCAATGGTGGGTAATAACCAGAGGGCTGTACCACACCAGGGAGTTTCCTAGTGACGTCCCTTACCCGGGCCCCAGGGAGGCAGCAGACTTCCCCGTGGGTTGGGTCCGGTTGGCATATTGGCCCCTCTGTTCCCCTCAGAAGGGAGTCACCTGTGACAATGACCCTCCTTTTTTCCTTAATAGAGGCAGTCAGAATGCATGGGGCAGACTGCCTCACCTTAGGCAACCCCCTGGATGGGCCTCTGTCTATATTTACATCTTCATTTGCCAGACCCTCAATTTCCAGAGCCCCAGACCTGTTGTGTAAGGGCAGCTGTGTAGGTGAGGGAGGCCTGGAGGGAATTTTCCTGCCGCCCCAAGCAGGGACCTGTTTCCATTCCCCTCGGTCTCTTAGGTCCCCTCCTTTGGCCTGGTGGCAAGAGGGTAGGAGATCTTCTGCTTCTTGAGGAGTCTCCATCTGCTGCCTTTGTATCAGGGTTGATATGGTGTGGCTGCACCAGTCGATCTCCCTCTCACACTTGACCTTGACCCTCCCTGACCTTTCCACTTCTTCCAGCTCTGCCACCATGCTGTGCAGATCATTCACCTGGTCACAGCACACACAGGTGCTGTCTCTGCTGCTCTCCAGTGACAGGCTCAGGCACTCCCTGCAGCCAGAGACCTGGACAGCTGCATGTTTGCAAGGGACCTCTGTCTGAGCCGCCACACTCTTCCCAGTGATGGTTTGCAACCGAGTGGCAGCCATAGCTGTGTCTCCCCCAGGGAAGGCAATGACCACTGCTTGTGTCAGCCTTCCTGAGCCAGGGGCAAGGGACTGCACCCTTCCCACACAAACAACCATCCACGCTCTGGCTGACGTGCCCCCGCTGTGTTTCCCGTCCTGCTCTTTTCCCCGGCGCTCCCTGGGGTAGCCCCGTACAGGAGCGAGGGTGGCCATCGGAGGAGCTGGCTCTGCTCCTGCCACCTCAGCAGTCCACCCATGAGCTCCTGCTCCCCGGCACAGGTTAGCCACTTTCCCACCTTAGAAAAGCCTCGAAAAGCCCCAAAGAAAGAGCCCTTGCCAGTCCTTTTTGCTGCGATTCTCCTCCCCAGTGCGGATGTACCTTTTACAGTAACACAACTTGAAAGATATGTTTACTGCAAACCACCCCATACAATCCATTACACCCTAGAACTTCGTATTTCCTTCAAGATTCAAGCATAGAGGAAACTCAACTCTGAGCATTCAGACAGAATATAAGCACTTAAGCATTCTGGAATAAGGCATACAAAAATAAACTTGTTTTGATTAGCCTTGAAGGAGAAAGCTTTAGAGCTGGAAATTAACAGCTGTTATTTTAAAACTGAAACAGCATACGCAATTCAAAGACTGTACAAAAGCTAATGCACTGTCTGCTTAACTCAATGACAGGATCAAAACAAAGAAGAGGTCAACTGATCTATTGAAAAAGAGATATTTTCCACATCAAACAACATATATTTATGTATAAAAGGAGGGAAAGACCTCCTTAGAACACACAGCAAGAACACATGCTGTCCCACTGCCATAACTTTATTTCTGTAGTTACACTGTCTGTAGTAATCTAGTGACAACAGAAGCCAGAGAGGACAGTAGCTGTACTGGATGCTCTGTGCGTGCTTGAGGTGGAACATACAGTTGCTGCCTTGGATGCAACCCGCAGCCAAAGTGTAAGAAAAGCAGGTCTGGTCTGGCGCTGTCACTTACCCACTTGCCAACTCAAACCAGTAAGAAAGGCAGTGTTTAACGGAGGTACCACACACACAGGTACAGTTTCTCCTGACTGAGTGCACTGTAGCAGCATCCTTTCCTCTCCACTGTGACATGTTATGCTTCTCGCACATGGGGACCACAAAGTGACTTTAACCATTGATTTTTATAAGCCCACTCCCTATTTAGTAATTTTCCATATAAACCAGAGATTTTACCTCTGAGGGAAGATAAAATGAAACAATGCACTGTTCATTCTTCTCAGCCATTTTTTGTTAAAGGGCATTAAACCAGTCAAGTGTGGAAAATATCCTGTGGAAAACAGCTCTACTTATTTCCACTGCTACTTTGATCCCACTTACCTACGATGTGTAGTACAACTTCCTGCCAGCCACTGACCCTATTTGGGCATGACGGCTGCTCCCTTCACTTGTTTAAAAAGGCTCTTTAAATGGTAACAAGCTTCTGCCTCTTCCTTTAAACTGTTACATGAATATGTTATCTTCAGTTGGTTCGTTCTCAAAATGAATTTGTTCAGTCTTCCAACTAAATATTTTGTGACAGAGTGACTCTGAAATAACAAAGTGTTTCTGCTTAATGTAGAGAGTAATAGTTCTCAAATCTCTGTTACAGGAGAAATAGTAATGTCCATTTAAAATTACCTACTTGTAAAGTTAAAAACCAGTCACCTATACGAGACAGTCACCAAAAAACCCAAGCTACTTAAAGTGTAGCATTCTTATCATTCAGGTATGAAAGGGTCACTTTTTCCACTCACAAAAAAGATCAGCATCTTCTCCATTAAATATACTTGATTTTCTCATATGAAATGTTCCAATGGTTTTGAAAAAATGGATGCTTGAGGCAAACAGTGCACTTACAAGTAGAAATTCTAACAGCAAAGACTAAATTAAAAAAAAATCTTTCCATCAACAAAAAACAATTTTCAGGAAAAGGAAAAGTAACATCCATTTTTTCAAAGGAGAAGGTGGAAAAAAATGGCAAAGACATTTTTAACAGCTTTATATATCCTCAGAAATAACTCACAGACAGATCAACATTACCCTCCAAAATAGCACATAAGTGCTGAGGTTAAGCACAGAAGGGTCTGTTTGAGATAATTTAGTCCAGCCTCTCTACTCATTCAGGGTCATTTAGAGCAGGTCAAGCCCAAGACTGTGTCCAGTTGAATTCTGAGTATCTCCAAGGACACAGACTGCACAACATCCCTGCACAACCTGTGCCAGTGTTTGACCAGCCTGACAGTAAAAAAGCATTTCACGGAATCACAGAATGGCAGAGGTTGGAAGGGACCTCTGGAGATCATCCAGTCCAAGCCCCCTGCCAAAGAAGGTTCACCCACAGCAAGTTGCACAAGAAAGCGTCGGGGTGGGTTTTGAACATCTCCAGAGAAGGAGACTCCACAACCTCCCTGGGAAGCCTGTCCCAGTGCTCTGGCACCCTCACTGTAAAGAAGTTTTTCCTCATGTTTAAGCAGAACCTCCTGTGTTCCAGCTTGTGCCTGTTGCCCCTTGTCCTGTCACTGGCCACCACTGAGAAGAGTCTGGCCCCATCCTCTTAACACCCACCCTTTATAAACATTCATAAGGTCCCCTGTCAGTCTTCTCTTCTCCAGGCTAAACAGGCCCAGCTCTCTGTCTTTCCTCATAAAAAAGATGCTCCAGCCCATTAATCACCTTTGAGTCCCTCCACTGGACCCTCTCCAGAAATTTCCTATCTCTGGGGAGCCCAGAACTGGACACAATACTTCAGATGTGGCCTTACTAGGGCAGAGTAGAGGTGGAGGAGAACCTCCCTTGACCCGCTGGTCACACTCTTAATGCACCTCAGGATGCTATTGGCCTTCTTGGCAACAAGAAGTTGTTTGACTAGACACTGTTGTTCACTGGTTTTTTTGTGTTCAAATAGAATTTAACGTGTTTCAGTTTGTGCCCATTGCATCTTGTCCTGTCAGTGAGCACCACAGAGAAGAGCCTCACTTCCTCCTCTTGATTCTATCCCATCAGGTGTTTATACACATGGGTAAGATTACCCTGACCTTTCTCTTCTCCAGCCTCCATTCATATGCAAGAAGCTCCTGTCCTTTAATCATCTTTGTGTCTCTACATTGGACTTGCTCCAGTAAGTTCATATATATCTGTTACTGAGGAGCCCAGAACAGGATCCAGTACTCCAGGTGTGGTCTCATCAGGGTTTAATAGAGAAGGACCACCTGTCTTGACTTGCTAGCAACACTCTGCCTAAAGCAGCCTAGAAAGCTGTTGGCTGCCTTTGCCACAGGAGCATATTTCTGGCTTGTGATCAGCCTGGTGTCCACAAGGACCCCCAGGTCCTGCAGAGCTCATTTCCAGCTGGTTGTCTCCCAGCATGTCCTGCTGCATGGGATTATTCCTCCTCAGACGCAGGACTTACTTTGCATTTTCCTTTGTTAAACTCCACGTGATTTCTCTCTGTCTAGTCCACCAGCCTGTTCATGTCCTTCTGAATGGTAGCGCAACTTCTCCCAGCTTTGTATCATCTCAAACTTAATGAGACTGCACTCTGACCCATTGTCCAGGTCTGTTTAGCTACTAATATGAAGATTTTTAAGCAGTACTGGCACCAGTACTGACTGCTGAGGTAGATCACTAGTGACTTGCCTCCAATGAGACTCTGTTGCTGATCACAACCCTCTGGGCCCAGCCACTCAGGTAGTTTTGAAGCCATCTCCCCACGCACTTATTTCATCCAACTTTGTTAGCTTGTCTCTAAGGTTGTTATAGGAGAAAGTGTCAAAAGTCTTAGCAAGCAACATCCACTGCTCCGTCATCCACCGAGCTAGTCACTTAACTGTAGAACATTGTCAGGTTGGTTAAGCATTGTTTCCCCTTAATAAATCAGTGCTGACTACTCTAGATTACTTTCTTGTGCTTCATGTGTTTGGAAGTGCTTCACCTTACTACAGATTGTGGTGAGGATAATCAGTGTGGTTTTCCCCAGGTTTTCTTTCTTACCCTTCTTGAAGACAGCAGTGACATTTGGTCTCCTCCAGTCTTCAATCATCATGACCTTTCAAAGTAACAGAGAGTGGTCACACAATGACATCAGCCATCTCACTCAGCACTCTCAGGTGCAGCCTGTCAGGCCCCATGGACTTCTGTGTGTCCAGTGCTACCTAACTTTGTCATAGAATCATTGAATGTTGTGAGTTGGAAGGAACCCACGAGGATCATCCAGTTTAACTACTGTCCCAGCACAGGACAATCCCAAATTTCAGACCATGTGTCTGAGGGCCTTGTCCAAATGTTTCTTGAATATTGTGAAGCTTGGTGCCATGACCACCTCCCTGGGGAGCCTGTTCCAGTGCTCCACCACCCTCTGGGTGAAGAACCTTTTTCTAATGGCCAACCTGACTCTCCCCTGGCACATCTTCCTGCCATTTCCTCTGGTCCTATCGTTGGTGGCCAGAGGGAAGAGATCAGCGCCTGCCCCTCTTCTTCCCCTTGGGAGGAAGTTCTAGACCGTGATGAGATCTCCTCTCAGTCTCCTCTTCTCCAGGCTGAACAATCCAAGTGACTCCAGCCTCTCCTTGTGCAATTTCCCGTCTAAACCCTTCACCAATTTTGTGTCCCTCCTCAGGATGCTCTCCAGTAGCTTTATGTCCTTTTTATACTGTGGTGCCCAAAACTGCACCCAGTACTCAAGGTGAGGCCACACCAGAGCAGAGCAGAGCAGGACGATCACCTCCCTCGCCCGGCTCGCAGTGCAGTGCTGGATGCACCCCAGGACACGGTTGGCCCTCCTGGCTGCCAGGACACACTGTTGGCTCATGTTCAACTTGCCACTGACCAGAACCCCCAGGTCCCTCTCTGCAAGGCTGCTCTCCAAGCTCTTGTTCCCTAGTCTGTGTGTGAGGCCAGGGTTGCTGTGTTCCAGGACTGGCTCTCCTTGGTCAACTAGGTGGGTAATGTTATAATAGAAAGTAATTATGTTTGTCAAACAGAACTATCCTCTCATGAACCCATGCTGGCTGGAACCAATGACTGCATTGTCTTCCAAGTGTTTTTCGATAACTCCCAGAATAATCTTCTCCATAATTTTGCCAGGCACAGAAGTGAGACTTACAGGCCTGTAGTTGTCCTTCACCTTCCTCCCCTTCTCCTCTTCCTTCCTTACTCCAGACCTTCCCTCTGATTTCAGGTGCCTCAGATACGTGTGGCCTGTCATACCAGTAAAGATTGACACAAGACATTGAGCACCTTGGCCTTTTCTGTGTCCTTCGTCACCAGTTCCCTTGCCCCATTCAGCAGCGGGTTCAACCATTCCCAAGTCTTCCTTTTGCAGCTTATGTACTTGTGGAAACCTTTCCTGTTACCCTTCACATCCATTGCCAGGTTAAACTCCCAGTCAGCCTTGGCTTTCCTAACCTTACCCATGCAAGATCACACAACTACTCTACAGTGCTCCTGGGTCACCTGCCTGTTTCCACCTCTTGTACATTTCATGTCTGAGTTCAGTCAGGAGCTTGGGGCTCATCCATGCACCAAGCAGGACTGATTCCTGCTACCTTTGCTTGATTTCCTGCTTTTTGGGATGGATCTTTCTTGAGCTTGGAGATGATCCTTGTGTATCAAGTGCTTTCAAACTCCATTTCTTTCCAGGGCTGTAACCCATGGGATTCTTCCAAGCAGATCTCTGAACAAACGTATGGACTAGTATTGGTGGCTGTTAAGTTAACAATGACTTCTTTCTCCAAGTATTTATTTTCTATTATTTTGCTAGCTTACAAGTTTGTGTGAAATGAAATACAAAGAAGTTTACAATTCAAACACTGGGTATCATAATGCTCGTAATGTAGGATATCCAACATTGTGAACTAAAACCAAGGCAGAGATGAAGACTCATTTTGCATTTTATACACATTTTTACAGGTCGACATAGTTTCAGTGATTTTTCATTTTAGTGCTCTTTTATATAGAAGTATTTAACAAAGAAAAGAACAAAAAAGAGAAAATACTGTTTTCAAGTTTTTTAGGATATGTAGAAACAGGAATACCTACCAAAATAATTGTTTGCCTAATCACGATATAAACAAGCTGCAATTAGGGTGTACTTATCATTTCATTATGCTGCTCACTATGACCAAGATATCCTGTTTGTTCTGCCTGTTCAAACACAAAAAACCACCAGACCTATTCATGAAAGCAATTCAAAAGGAAGCTGGAGCTGGTAAACACATGCTCTTATGGGAAATTGCCACAATCCTGACTATATCCCAGCAGACTCTGAAAATATTTCTCACAAAGTCTCTTCTATAAAATTTAGAACATATGTACGACAGACTATGTTTCACATCCTTTTAAGGAACTTGTTAGATTAATGAAGGGGACATTATCATTGCATTTCCTTTCAAAAGTCTGCCTTTTACTACAGGTATTACGCAATATTTGTTTTCTCTCCCATTTTCTTGATTTCTGCACTTTCATCAATCTGTGCAAGAGGACATGAAAGTTTACATCTAGACCTCCCAATGACAGCTGTAGGCTTCTAATGCAGTATATCCAACACATAGTCTATTAATTAATGTATTTCATTACGTTCGAACCATTGAGCTCCTACTATTCTTCCAGGACAATTATCAGAGAAATCAATACAGTTGTTATTTTTCATGTGGTTGCTAAGAGGTTTTGAAATCAATCTCACAGCTTTTTATTACTATTGACTGGTAGGTCAAAAAGAGCACAAACAGATCAACAGAGCTCCCTTACTAATTGTCATTCAGCTAAATATCTATAAGCCATTAGGGATATATAAAAGTCACCGATTTCTCGATGGGGAGCACTAACATTAATGAAAATTTTAAAAAACCTCGCCACTTGGAAAATGTGAATCACTCTCTACATTCTAAAATGGACAGCATGACTTCCTCAGCTATTTTTTATTCACTACTTGTTTTCTAAGTTTTCATCCTCTTGCACCAAACAAGGCAATTCAGTTAAAGAAAAAGAGATTACCCTAGCCATGGAGACATTTTGAATGCAGCCAGAGAAAAATGCAAGAAATATCTTGAGCTTTTTTTTCCCAGTGTAGTTCTTTTATATTTCAAATCAGACACCTAGCAATTAGTCTTCCTGAAGAGCTCTATGATCCAGTATCACCTACTGTAATTATCTATTTTTACCAAAACCAGAACCAATAGCAGTCAGAACTCTGCCAGGACTACTGTTTATGTTGTCTCTGAAAGTATGCATCATCTCCTCTCTCAAATGCTATTTTTCCAGTATTGTTTACCAAAGAGATGAAGAGGCATACCTCCTTGTCTTCCACTCACTGGAGCAATACTGACCTTTACGATATATGCAAGTTTTAATTATGTGCTTAAAAAATAGCACAGATAAGGAAAAGGAGTGGGAGTACTTCTGCCCTCTGTAATTTACGACATTCGTAAAAAGTGGATTTAGAAGTCCTCCATTCTGATTTATCTGTATTTTACTCAAACCTACTCTGTATTAGTAGAAATAGATGCAGAAAATGCAGGAGAGAGAAACAAAAAAATCAGACCTTTGATGAACATACAGATATTTATAACTGATACGATTCATGCTGAAGTATCACAGATGGTAAGATTAATTTTTAAACCAATGTGCTTTCCTTTACCACATGCAAAAATATTGCGATAGTATTTTTAACTTTTTGGATGTCAGTTGGCCACAATGAGTTGCTACCACAGTTGGAAACCAGACCACAGATGTCCTGCCACTGAAGTTTAAATCAATCTCTCGGGTTTGACTCCACACTATAAATTACTAAAACAAACAGAAAAACTTTTCATTTGCACTTCTGTTACTTTCCATCCAGGACTCTACTCTCCAGACAACTATGCAGACTCCCTTGTTCCATTACATGTGACCCTCTCAAAGCCCAAGATTTTAAGTGCTCTGCCTAAAGGACTCTAAGCTACTTCTGTGGGTGTCACTGTTAATTAAGGACACATGGAAAGGAAATGAAGGAGCCAAAAAGCAGTGTTGTTGTCTGGAAAAACACCAGAATACATGGACATGGGTGACAACAGTAGGAAAAATCAGAGCTGGCTAACAGGAAATGTTTGCAGCTGAGAGAAACAGGCTAGTGCCTCTTCTTCAAGCATATGAAGAAGCTGAATGACTCAAAAATCAGCCTCAAATGAATGAAAAATTGGGGCACTGACCTCAAAATTTCAAAGGTCATGGAAAACCAAAAATATTAACAAGGATGAGCTTATCAAAACTGTTAAAATCAAATTTTATTTTCTTTTTATGTATTCTACTCCTACTTAACTGAACAAGAAGTCGTCATTCATAAAGCTGTTAAACCGTGTAGTCAGATAAGACAATGAGAACTAGGAAGTTAAACAGCTAAAGATAATCGGACAGGGCCTGGTGATAAACCAGAATGGGTCAACAGAGATACATTTATGTACTGACTGATTTGTAACAAAGTTTTTTTTACTCAGCGTTAGCTTGGTTTTTGCTTCACATCAACTACATTTCAGTTGAAGGCGACAAGAAAGCATACCAAAACCAGATGATTCTGATCTCTGGTAACTATTAACCAACGTCCAATTCTGATTCCTAGCTGCTAGCCTTCACAAGTGAAAGTATGTAACCATATCAGTAAAGATAACCTCTGAAAGGGACTGTAATTTAAGATACAGAAACAGTATGCTCACGCTGCTTATCATACAAAGAGAAGGAGCGAGCTCTCTCCATTGAGTTATCATCCTCATTTCCAGTCCCCCAACTCCTCCACCACCACTGAGATAGTCTGTACTGCACTCTTGAACTCTTCTCTAGTAACGACTATTGGACCCACCAGGGACAGCTGTTACATTTAGTACAGTCTGTTGATAGGGATTATTGAAAGAATGTATGGCCAAATACCACAATCTCTGCTTTTTCACTAAAAATTTTAACAACCAACATTTCTACTCCTAGTTCTACCACGGTGTAAAAGAATAAAATTAGAAACTGGGAATACATCTATTTACTGAGGAAAAAAAATTAAAAAAAGAGAACATTTGGCAGACAGCAGCTTAGCTTCACAAGCAAACACTTAGTTATCTGCAACTGACAAGTAAGCAGGAACACCGATTGGCTAGATTTGGTTTAAAATCTGTGCAAGTAATTTAGCATCAATGTTATAATGTTTGGTTTTTAAGTAAACAATATTGTCACAGGAAAGCTTGTGCTTGTGGATAGTAGCACTATAATTTGTAGTTTTATTAACATAATTTTCTGCATCTATAAAGTACATCATCAGTCCTGGCATTTGATCAAGGTACAAGTGAAGTCATTTTACTAGGAATATATGCAGTTGGCTAGGCAGTGCTGCAAGACTGTTATTCCATTTTCCCAACAAAGGAGTATTTCTTTTACTGCCTCTTTTCCCACCCACACACATACACTGGAACAAGCAACAACACTCCAGGTAGGACCTGTCCCAGTTCCAGGAAGAGAAGACAGCTTTAATACTCTTCAGAACAAATCAGTGCCAGTTGCAACTGTTTAAGAGATTATTCCTTTTAAACCAGCTCCAATCTTTTCCATTCACTTGTTGCAAGGTAAAGGGCCATCACATCTGATGAGCAGGGAGGAACAAGGATTTCCTGATTCATCTATCCTACTACACAGAAGAAAGCATTGCCAATCCTGGAATTTGCATTGTGGAATACTGTCAGAGTTGGGAACCTTATGTAGTCCAGGATGTTCATATGGTGTTTCAATTATACAGATGATTCACTGATCTTTATCATAGCTGTATAGTCTGAAAAGGAACTCTGGATTGCAATGTCAGTTCACCACTTAGCAGCTGCTGCTGCTAACCTGATCTTAGGTTGCTTGTTATCTAGCAAATTTATCTTCCAAGAAGTACATTCTTAGTATTCAAAAGTCAGTTGTAACTCTCACAAATGCTATTAGGAGATGAGAGATGATGTCTTACAATTCCAGAAGAAGCCTGGCTGAGCAAAGAAAAGAGTGCATTGTCTACAGCTGTCAGAGTCCTCTGCAAACTGGTAACTCAGGCTCACGTGAAATATGAATGTCCCTTATGTCACCACCATCAGTTCTTTCTTGTGAATAGTTGTGGTATCATAGTAAAACCTTATGTGAACTATAGTACAGATGCTGCACTGAACAGGCAGTTATTCAGACACATAAATTTTGCAGTTTTACTGCCTTAGAAATGACACTGAGATTAGAGCAGGCAGAGTAACAGGGGCAAGTGAATGCTGAATCTGCCTAAAATCCTGGATCTGACAGGGTCTCCAATCTCACAGCTAAGTTCTCAAAGCTCTGAGCATTTGTGAAGAATTTCACCTACTTGCCTTTTCAAACACTCAAAGATCCAGAACAGTCACAAGTGCAGATGTGCAACTGAGTTTTGTAGCAGTACTGGTTTTTGTGCACTTGCAGAAATGCAGGCAGAGCCATAAGAAATGCTGCACAGTCACACAAAGAAACTACTAAGCGGCTTATGGCAGAGTTTCGACAAGGTATTAGGCACATCTGTAAGACTGTAAGTGGGTAAAGACAATAATCTCTCCTCTAATGGACAGATCATCAAAGACCCATCATCAAAATATGAAGCCACATTCTTCCCTGCAAGATAACGCAACTTGACATTTGCCTGCAACTTAGTTAAGGCTTGTACAAATTCTCTAAAAATGTCGCAGGATCTTTTAAGTAGTTATTTTTATGCTAAGGAAAGTGGATTTAAATCAGATCTAAGTAGGACCTTTCATAAGCAGCTGTCAGTCCCAATAGGACAGAAAATACACTGTTGTGTACTTGTGTATACACAGGAATCAAGACTGCATATAACAAGCAATTCTACAAAATGTCATGCTCTATCTAATACACTACAGAACCTAAAATTCAAATTTACACTGAAAAACCACACAGGATTTGCTGCTAATGTAACTGAGATTCACCTACCCACCTGAACACAAGAGCTGCCAAATCAGTCTCCAAAACTGAACTCAGGGTGAGGTCGTGACATGTGCACTTTCCAGTTCAGGAATCTGAAAAGCTCCCTTTGAGTCTAGAAAAGATCAAGCACTGATTATCCTCCTGCTCTAACCAATGAATGATGTTAACAGTTCTGGCACCAGCTGCGCTGGCTTCAAATCACCACCTCCCTCAGCCAGGACAGGGTGCCTCAGAGTCCTCCATAGGGTATGAGTATGCAAAAAAAAAAAAAGATTACTGTCTCTTTCTTACTCTACACCTAATGTAGTTTCCAAAGCAAGAAAGAGAATGACTTCCTTCACTCTGCAGAATTACGTTGATATAAATACAACAGTGGTGATTTTTTTCACTTTCTCAATTTTAAGTACGCAATTTCCCTCAAAGTAGATTATTTATTATGTTGCCATCCCGGAGGCCCATGTCTAGAAAAATTATAATCTGCAAATATTTTTAAAAGATTTTGTAAGTGCTGTAATTTGTCAAGCATCCTGTTTGGTTTAAACCACTCCATTTACGGGAAAAGAATTTTTGTGTCCATTGGTACTGGTGAAACTTTCATTTTTCACATTGCTGCTGGAGATCCAAAATACATTTAGGAAACATTACATTACACTACACCTGTAGTTTAAATATCATTTTCAGAGCAAGCAGACTTAACACGTTTTTAAAATTTTTAAAAAATAAGAAAAAAAAGCTTTTCTTAATTTGGATTCCAAACTGTTTCAAGAGCCAAAATGACAGCCAAAATTGTAATGTAATTACGATTACATTATGGATCGATACTGCAATATTTTCTTATGTAGGTTTTAGTAAGATTGAATTTATTATTAATCACATCGCATTATCAAATAATAATAATAATCAAAACAACCTCTGAAACTGCAAGATCTCAGCAATACGTAAAAAGCAGCTCTGTTAAGTACTATGAAAGGACTTCTTCCTTTGCTTACTGAAATGATGAAGAACGTAAAGGATATAACATCAATGAATGGACTAAAACAGAACAAAACTGACTGAACCGAAAGGGAAAAAAACCCCCCAAAACCCAAACATAACCGATGAAGCTAGCAATAAGATTAAATTAGACCAGAAGCACAACCTCAAACAATCAGTAATAAAACAGAACACGCACAACAGTGTGAAATCTGCCATTGATATCTTCTGGAGCACTGAATGTACAAAGGCTCAAGTTTAAATTGCACAGCTAGTAACTAGTTCACTGGACTGCCTCTGTGCTTCAAAAATATTTTCTTAAGCAAAGCTACCCAAATAAGTCTTCAAATACATTTGTTTTAAGTATCAGTAATTTAATGCTAAATCCAAATCCAGGTTAAAATAACACATTCACAAACAGATTAGGAGATTGTGTATGACATAACCTTCCAAAGAAAATTATGATTGAGCAGAAACATCAGGAATTAACAATTCTGTTCTTCAGTCATTTTAGTAATGTGAAATCTGACCAGAAAAGCTTGCTTAACAAAGTAGGTTTAAAAAGATACTATTCTTTGGTCTCTGCTTCCTGCAAAATGATAGGAAAGAAAGCCACTTCTATCTCAAAGTACAACTCCTTGAAGAACATGCATATAATATTTGCAATTACTAGGTAAAGCCCTCTGCAAATTGAATTTATGACTTTACAAGTGAAAATACAGCAGATGAACTAACAAAATCAGGCTGTGTTGATTTTTTTTTAACTATCTTTTATATCAGTAAATTCTACATTAGAAATAAAATTTATTTCATGTTACCTATCTATCTGTTCTACTTTAAATACCAATGGCAACGCAGGAAGTTCACAAACGTGAATCCTCAGGAGGCTTACACACATCACTGAGAACAGTAAAATGAATGGTTACACATCTGCAGTCTGAACTTTGAGATGAATACAAGTAAATTGTGAATGTGCATTTTTCAAATGATTGCACCCATTATTTTCCACTGACTCATGACTGTTGGCAGAAATGAATAATACATTTTAATATAGTATAGAGATTCAACAATCACAAATACAGAGAGTATGTATGGGTATATATCCATCTTCTATGCATACATAATACTAAGGCTGTAGGTTGTCATCTGTTTTTAATATTAAAACACCAAATAATTTATAATGCAGAACTGTAAAATATATATAGAACACTGCATCAATCATGTACAAGTACTAGTGCTGTTCAAAATTTCTGTAAATCCCCCATTAAACTTAGATTTGAGACTGAACCAAAGACTAATATGGATCAAGTCATGGTTGCTTGGAACACTGAAAGAGAGACATAAAATGCTGTGCTATTTCATGTCAAGATTATTTGCAGTTCACTTCATTATTTTAAAGAATACTAGTGACTGAAACACAGTGCACTCCACATTAAAGCCAGTGCTTTTTCCTTTTCTTTAATTCAGGAGGCAACTACTAAATGACAATTGGGAGATCAGCTGACAGGACTCCTAAATTATTTGGCACAATCAGTACACTGCTAATGTAAGCAAATAAAGAGCAAAGTCTTGTGCAGTTATTCAGTAACATTATCAAATAAGAAGGAATTAACCACTTGAATGCTAACAATGTCTTGCTTTACATTTCCACATTCCCTATCAAGCCTTATAACATACCAGAAGCCATTACTCAAGACAACAACCACAACTCGTTCTGTATGGAAAACAAAGAAAAAAAAGAAAATTCAACCATTATATCCCAAAAGGTGGCTGAAAGTGTAAAGCCCATGTGTTGCCTAAAATCACTCCATAGTAAGGTAAACCCTTACCAAGTAAAGAAACACATGAGAAAGTGTGTGCGAGTGTACGCACTGTCCTTGTATTCACTTGAGCAAGACTTCAGAAACATGCACTTCTAGGAGAATTAAACATAATATTCAGGAAATTAATGTTTACATATGATTATACATCAACTTGAGAAGAAAGTGATACATAGAAATATGCATGATATTTTGCTTTAAGAAGAGTTTACTCCAGGTACAATTTGAAAAGTACTGTGTTGTAAAAGCATTCACAGCTTCTAAAGTCTTTTGGCAAAGGTAATGAATATTCAACATCTGCAGTGCTGTTGCAAGTTCATGAACTACAGAAATAAAAAAGATGCCTTCTTGGTAACCTAGTTCTTGTGTAAAAATCCAAAAATAATACAGCCTAGTAATGGCATCCACAAGGAACCATGTATTTGGCCCCAAAGTAAGACAGAGCAGCAAAGGGCTTATGGCAACTACCCCTGGTAATGCAGGCTCCAGCACTTATGTTAGCATGAAATCAAGCATAGCAGAGCTCAGGCATTCCAAATGGTGCATTGGTTTGGGGGGAGGTGGGGAATTCGGTGTCAATGCCTTCAGTAAAACAGATGTGACTCACTGCACTGTCATTTAAAATCAGAAACTGAGGTCTCTCCTTTTTCCACTGAATCAACGGCAGCAGCACTGGGGAAAGCAGCAATGGGGCAGCGATTCTTCATATGCTTCTGCTCTCAGTACAATCAGTTCAATTAAATCACAGTATCTAGCACTGTAGTTTTGTAGTATTTCTTCTTAATGCCATACAACACCTTTATTCACCTTATCTTCTGCAGTGGCACTGATCATAGGAAAATGCAGAATTAATTTAATAAGTGTACCACCCCCATAAATCTTCCTAAGCTGCTTTCTTCCTTGAAGAATATGTTTCATTTACAACTGCTCTTTCAATAAACCAAGCAATCTGGGATATCTTTGCTCAACGTATTTCGAATTCTGAAAGCATCTGTTAGGTCATGTTGAGTTTTGGGAGTTTTTTAATTATTATTTTTAAGGTGAGAAAAAAGCATTTTTCAAACACTCCTCTGCATCTTTCATTTTCTCATTTAAATTCCTCAACCCAAATTCAATAATCATCCATTAGAATTTCAACACCTTGTAGTCCCATAGTGGTCTGTTCAATTACTTTTAGAAATACCCTGGGAAAGAACTAATGCCAAACAGTACTCTCTCAACTTTGTAACATTCAAATGCTGTATTTCAAGTTAGAAATTTAGAACTTGCCTCATTTACATTTGCCTGCCAAAATAAATATCCTGCATTTAGTCCCATGAGGATTTTTTGCTTTACGTGAGCTTTAATTATAAATTCAAGGGAAAACTTCTATGTAAGTAACATTCCTTGCAGAGGTCACAACATGTCAAGTGTATCCACCATTTGTGTGAAGTCTGTGCACCGCCCTGCTCACATGTGGAAGGCCTGTTTTCTCTGCAACAAGGGCCAAATCACTTTCCTATTCTATCCTCCACCTGCACATATTTTTTCTCTTTTTTGACTTTTGAACAGTCAACTCTACTGTCCCATCCTTTGCACACTGAAATTCACTGGGAGATTAAATGGCTAAATCCTAACAAACTGGAATACTCCAAATTTTAAAGTGGAAGTTCTCATTGATGCAAAGTGGGTTTTACTCACAGTCAGGATCTGGGGTACCAGTGGTTAACCAGCATTAACCTTCCACTGGGCACCTGAGTCAGCCTTAGGCAGGGCACATCACATAGAGCACAGATCTGTGTCTGTTGTGGCCATGGGCCAAAAAAACAAACCTTGAGCTCAAAAACTTACTCACAAGAACTCACTCTCTTTGTCACTCATACCAGACCACTTTCATTTGAGACTACTTGATGAATCACACAAATCTGACTGTATGCATATATTACAGGTATTTACTTATTCCTTAGACATAGCCTATTGCGTTGTTTGCAAAAATTATTAGAAGTTGAACAGTGTAAACTACTATAAATGTAAACATTGTCAAACAAGACCTTTTCATTCCAATTAAAGTCTGGTGGAAACCAGAAAATTCAGTGAAGAACAGCTAAATTATTCTTGAAAAATATCTATGCCCCTGAGATCAGAATGCAGTCTTCTGAAACGGTCGCTATTTTTTCATTTTAGAAATCAGAAATAGACTGCAACTGCACTTCTGCAGCTCTACAAGGTTATCCTACATAGAGTACTGCTATCCAATACTATTTGTTTTCAATAATAAGTAGATATGACCCAATATTAGTGCTCGGTTTTACAGATATTTGTGCTTTAATAAAAGTGTGGGATGAGAGGATGGCAGAAATGCCACCTATAAAAGTATTAGTATTATTTTAAGATATAATTTTGCAGTGTCTTCTTTCAGAGATTCCTAAAACCCCTTACCAAAATTGAATTACATTTTTGAAACTATGTTAAAGAAGTAAACCTAAAAACTTAAAAAACTGCAATGTTACAAAATTATGCATGTGGCAATTTATTTTGATACAGAGTCTACTGAAGGATCACACTTTAATGTTTTAAAAAAGGGTATTTACCTCATGTAGGGCACAACCAAAACTACTCAAAATATCAGGTGGCTATTTCCCTTTCTTGTTTTCCCACACACAGCATTTAGCTAGTCTAAATCTTATTTATTTTAGTCTGTCTAAGGCCTATATTGAATGGAAGATAATTTATATCTTTACTGCTTTTTCAAGGATGCTCATCAGTATTGTCCAAGTGTTTCACAAACATTTATTATTTCATTCACAATCTCTATTACAAGATGAGAAAGCACTATTATCTCCATTCAGAAATTGGAAACAGAGATTAAGGGACTTTTAGGAAGCCACAGAAAACACAGCAGAAGGGCCAGAATCAGTAACAGGTTATCAGAGTACCTGCGTATCTGACCATTATCTCCAGACTGTATTGACTGCTGCCAGAAGTGGCTGACAACTCTCACTACAGTTCATTTCTTCTACACATCAGATGCCAAAAAGCTCAATGTATGGGAGACAGTGTCAAAGGCCTCACTGAAGCCTAGGTAGACACCATCCACTGCTCTTCCCTCATCTATGAGGCAAGACTTTTCATCACAGAAGTTTATTGAGTTGGTCAAGCATGACTTCCCCTCCATGCTGACTACTCATGGTGATTTTCTTCTCCACGTGCCTGGAAATGGTTTCCAGGATCAGCTGCTCCAGCATCTTCCCAGGCTGATCAGCCTGTAGTTTCCTGGGTTCTCGTTCCTGCCCTTCTTGAAGAAGGGAGTGACATTTGCTTTCCTCCAGTCTTCAGGTACTTCTCTCAGTCACCAAGATTGATCAAAGACTATTGTGAGTGGCCTCACAATGACATCTGCCAGCTCCCTCAGCACTTGTGGGTGCATCTCATCAGGGCCCATGGATTTACATATGTCCAGTTTGCTGAAGTATTCCCTGTCCTGATTCTCTTCCACAAAGGGTACATCTTCCTTGCTCCAATCTTCCCCCTGACGGCCTGTCTTGCAAGTAAAGACTGAAGTAAAGAAAACATTCAGTACTTTCACCTTTTCTGTGTTCTGTGTAACCAGAAAAAAACTGGGTACTGTAAGTTCTGCATATTACAAAAAGGTGTTGCTATTGACAATCTCACTACTGCAGTTCTCTCATGTATTTTCTTCTCCTTTTATTGGTGGATAAGTGAAAAGAGTTAGATAACTTATTCAAGACCACATGGTGCTAGAACCTGGCTTAGCTGGTATGGGCCTGCATTCTTGTGCTCCAACCAGTGAGCCAAGGCTCTTCTTTTTCCTCAGAACGGTGTCAAGGACAGTTATATGAAATACTTTTTTTAAAGGACTGTTTAATGAAAGATGAGGGAATATTTTATTTAAAATTAACTAAAATGTTCAATCATTTATCTAGAAACAAAATATTTTCTTGGCAGATAAGTAAGCTGCAACAATCCACCAGGCTGAGAAGTTGCTTCACCTTACTCCTCTACAGTGTGTCTCATGTCACTGAAACAAAGACCTTTTTAGAGTCTGTTTTGTATTCCTCTTCATCTGACAGTACTTGCTTTTATGTGAAGTGTTTTTGTGGCATGAAAAAAAATGCACAAATTTATCTTTTTATGTCCTAACTTCAATTTTAAAGCCATGTTTTCTCCCTTGTCTTTGTTAAATAGCATCAAAATTGCACAGTAAAAGAAGTGGATACTCAACAGACCTTTTCAGGCTATATCCTTAAATATAGATCAGTTTTGCTGCTTTCTAGAGGTTTGTTTATTTGGTTGGTTGGTTCTTTTTTAGTAAGGAAGGGAAAGTCTGTTTCTGAATAAAAAATACTAAAATCTGATGTGCAAATATACTTTTTGTTGTCAAACTTTACTCTTACAAAATGGTACCTTAATTAGAAGCACACTTCATTGACCAGACTGTGGAGTAACCTAGCAAAGCAAAAATAACCTTTATGACAATGATTTAAAAAAACCAAAACAAAAATCAAACCTAAACAAGAAACTCTTAGCAATGCAGGGCTTTTTCTTGAAATGTTCAAAAACCATACACATAACTCTCTTAAAAATACATTCAAATCCTTTTAATAAAGTTGGACTGTGTTTTATATATGATAATCACCTTACTGTCATTGCTGATATTTTTCATATAATTTCACAATTTTTTCACATAATTGTACTCTAGATTCAACACTTTCACAAAAAACATTTAAAAATATTAACTTGCTAACATAGCACTGTCAACCTGCTCGCTCATCTGGATTTTAACACTTGCAAAAATGTGTGGCCTGGATCTAAAAGGTACTTTAAGGCTGAGCTTAACAATCAAACTTGGAATAGAAACTATAACATGAATTTTTGCAGTGGAAAATTGCCAAAAGTCTCTCCTACACTTCATTGCCCTTTCTTTAATCCCTTACAGAGGGGAATTAAATTGTGAAATAAACAACTAAACTCAGTGGAAAAGAAAACTAGTCTCAGTACAAAGAGTAAAGGATGCAGGGCCAGATGCAGGGCATCCACCAGCAACGCTGTAGGGAAGCAGTGGGCATGCAGTCGTGAATTTATGTCAGCATGTGTAGGAGTATCCACGGTAGTGCTAATCCAGATAGCAGAGTCAAAAATAGCAGTGAAGACAGACGAAAGCAGGCTTCAGCATGGCTTAACAATCTGTCCAGAAGGCTTGGACAGCCCTCTCTTAAGGCTAGGCTGGCATGTCTTCACATCACATACAGATCAAAGCTAGTAGAGATCTGTCTGCATGTCCTGCAATCACACTGCTCAATTGCAGTGTAGACACATCCAGAAATAGTGCTACTGTAGATATGTTCATCTAAAAACTGCATCTGCAAACAGCAAAGCCTGGGAACATATCATAAAGCATATGGGACCTGATGAGGAACACATGCTGGAGAGAGTGTCCATTTTGCTAAATTGTATTAGCTGGGCTAATTCCTTCTCCTACACAACCTGCTTCCCATGTACTCCTGGAGGACATCGTTACACATGCTGGCTGGCCTTTCCTGTGGGGATTCACCTGCTCCTTCAGGTACAGCGACTCACTCAGCTTTACTGCCTGATGAAGAGACACTGCTACACTCTACAGGCAGCTGGAGGCAACTGTGTTCGTATAAAGGGCACTCATTCCTCTTCACAAAGTACTAACGCCGGATGCTCAAGCCCTAACCCAAGCAGGCACATTAGTTCTCTAGTGTTTCAAGGCCAGTTATTTCAGAAGAACATCAACAATGCCTTTATCCACTCCTGCTGCTACCAGGGGTAGAATTACTGTGACGTAGAAAGAGAGGAGCGGATAAAGTCCTTCAAATTCAGGACTGACTCCCCTGAAACACTGGTTTGCTGTACAGCTGCAACATCCTCTACTAGCTACAAACTACTACAGACACTACATCCTCTCAAGGATGGGTTACTACCACTTGTCCAGCAAGTGACCAAAGGGATTTACGCATGTTCTTAAACTGACTGTGTAATGAGTTATTTATTTTAGGAAGATCTGGAGTCCATTTTGCTAAATCACTACCAGAAGACAAGTTAGGAAGAAGGAATGAAGTTCTTCAGCTGCCTTATGAGGAGAGCATGAAGACACACAAGCTAGTGTTGACTCAGGCAATTAAAAGTTCTTGTAGGAATTGGATGACTGCAGCAGGGCTGACCATGGGAAGTGAGTTAGTGAAAAACAGAAAGTTCTGGGTGCAGCAATAAAAATCCCATGTTGCTGCCTGCCTCTCTGGGGGAACCCTAAGCACGTGCACAGTCATGCTCCACTTAGCTTTCTGGACTGGGTCATCTCGGCACTCAACCACAGCTAAACCTCCAGTCAGCAGGCAGTGCTGTTCCAGTCATTTCATCTCAGACAGGACTCATGAAATGCTTTACCAGGAAGTGCAGAGAGCAATGGTTAACTCCTCCACATAGAGAGCATCACAGTAAAGAGCAGGAACACAATTTCCATTACACCGTTTGCTGATGTGCTTCATCTGTGACCCTCAAGAACAATCATAAGGAGGTAGGTGGGTGAGAATTTAATCGCTCTCTGTTCAGTCTTAGAGAAGACAGCTGAAGTTGACAAGTATGGTGTGAAAAACCATTACACTGGCATTATCAATGCTTTTGAAAGCACTACCAAGCAGCTGAGACAATTGCTAAATTTGTGTCATACATACCAGTAGCAGATTCATAATGCTGAACAATAAGTAACAATTTTATACTAATCTCACACATATTGGTACTCCCAAAACCCTCTTCCAAGAAATGCTGTATTGAGCTATTTGTAAACAGAAGCTTCCTGAATCTAGAATTAAGAGTCACCTTATCATCAAAACCAGGTATTACCATTTATCAAAGATACAACATGGTACACTAACACAAACATTAACAGAAACATACTGAACTAAATGCACAACCTCCAACCATTAATGTTTGGAACTGCACCATGTGCTCTGTAACAGTGTACCACAAATTTGGTTCTCTTCTAACTTGCAATTAACTGCTTTGTCAGCATTTTTTCCAAGATCTGACCTCTTCAATCATAACAGCAACTACTGTTACCATAATCAGACTTTAAAAAGCAGTCCTTTTCCTATGGAAAACTTAAAATGCCATACATAAATAACTAATGCAAAAGTGTATGTAGAGGAATACAAACAAACTCAGCCTCCTGAAAATGATGCTATCAATTTGCTTTAAGCAAACACCGCATCAAGATGTGGTAGAATAGTTCATATTCAAAAGGGCACTGAAAAGCTGAATCTTCCTTTTCCTAACCTGTTGCTTGTTCCACGGATACACTGCCTCACTCCACTCACAACTACCACAAGGATGCCTGTTAACTTAAACATGAACAGTGTTAGTCAAGGGGCCCAGGTAAATTCAATTCTGCAGATACAGTGTGAAAAGCATCAGCAGAGTTCAAGATTACAGTGTTTATTCAAAGTTGCTTACATTTAGCCTCCATAAATTCCTTTACCTCTACTTTAAAATCTGGGTTAGGTTAATGAAAAACAAATAATTAATGATGTAAGTATAACTCAATTTCCTGGTGATTCCATTCTGTAACTCAAGATAAGTTTCTGCCCACGTCCTAGCAACAAGCACAAATATTGTGCTTTATCCAGTGCTCAACATATGAGTTTGCAAAATGACAATATGCCAGTATTTAACATAATTAGGACACAGACTTAAGGCACTCTGAATATACAAGAGAAGAAATAAGTATACTTAGACTGAGCACAATAGAAGTGTGGGTCAGGGAACGTGACATGCAGCTTATTTACCTAGCTAGCAGTCTTCTGCTTCTGTGTGCACTAAATTTCCTAGTTTTAATTCCCTTTATTTTGTGAAAGGAGGTTGTAGTGAGGTGGGGGTTGGTCTCTTCTCCCCGGTAACCAGTGATAGGACAAGAGGAAATGGGCTCAAGTTACACCAGCTAAAGTTCAGGTTGGATATGAGGAAAAATGTCTTCTCTGAAAGAGTGGACAGACATTGGAACAGGCTGCCCAGGGAAGTGGTGGAGTCACCATCCCTGGAGGTGCTCAAGAAACATGTAGATGTAGCCCTCAGGGATATGGTTTAGCGGGCATGGTGGTAATGAGCTGATGGCTGCACTGGATGATCTTAGAGGTCTTTTCCAACCTTAATGATTCTGTTTGGTTTTTGTTTTTAAAAACACCCTGGACAAAGCATTTAGAAATTTTCAAATAAATCTCCCGCCATGTTGACAAATTCAGCATTTAAATCCTGAGCCAATTCAAAAGCAATTCTTGGGTTCTTCATAATTTTTTTACTGTGACTCAACTGGAACTGACAGCATAGCATAGAAAAGGTAGAATATTTGCAGCTGTCTTTTAGTAAAAGAGAACATGATATATGTACATGCACATATAAACATACCAGCAGTTATACTGTTAGCCTGGACAGTTAAAGGTATTTCCTATTTCTTAACAGAAATGCCAGTCAGTATGGACAGATCCTGCAAAAGAACTACACGGACGAATAACCAGCAGAGCAGTACAGCTTCAAATCACAATCATGAGCATTCCCTGTCATGCACATGTGAGAAAGCTACACAGCACAGCCCAATTTTCACTCACAGATGTAAACAAGTTTGCTAAAATGGAGGGGGGGGGGGGAGGTGGGTTGAAGGGAAGTGTTAAGTTCCTGATTAGAATTTCATTCTAAATGGTAAATTCCAGATTGATACAATAACAATAAAACAGATGGGGGGAGAAGGGGGAGGATTTATACACAAGGAGAGGTCATGTAATAAACTGTATTGAGTTTAAAAGATAAGTGAGACAATGCCTTTTTCTCCGGTATAAACAACGGAAAATAATGCCAGCAGTTTGACTGCAAACAAGAACTGGGGAGGAAACGGAACTGGAAAGGAAATGCTTACAGCAACCCTTACAAACATAATGCTACATTTTAACCAGAAAAATAAATTTTCAAGCATTACACAATAATTCTTTATGAAGTGTAAATCAACTATATTCATATTCAAAAAAGCTTTTGTAAAATATAAGAAAATATACCTAATGAAGGATTGCCCCAACTACCAAACCATGACAGCTGAATTGCACTTCTCTAATATCTCTAAGATCTTGAGACCTCTGAATCACTTGGACCTTTATCACAGAAGATGAAATTACAGTTCCATCCTAGACAGGTAAGCAGTAGGTGATATTTCTAACACAATAATTCAGTAATTACATTTTTCCCCCCTCAGTTAAAAACTGTCTTTGGAACTTAAATCAATAAGGTATCTGATGCATATGTTCTATTTTCTTGTTGACAATGGTTCCACTGTGCATATAAATCTATCATACAGCCACATTTGCATTTAAAGATAAATTCCCTTGTGTTTACTATGCACCTGCTCCATGTAACCCTGTCTTCTCTGCCTCCTTTGAGAAACAGACAGATGTGTCAGAAAAAGAAAAAGCACAGGCACAATACTCCTCCAAGCGCTCTTGCCAATTATCTAAGCATTATTTCCTTTAGTTTAGTTATGGTCTTATTCTAACAATAGTTGAAAATAACTACTTGCCTTTTCAAAATCCAATTATCTCTCAACTTTTTTAAACATATTTTTCACCCTGACAATGAACATAGAGATTTCAATTGTACAAAATGACTGCATTTTCTAAGCAATACACAGTAAAGCATTGGCAAACGGGTTCCTTACAGATTTATACCTCAAAAATATTAACTTAACTTTAGTTAGCATTGTTTAACATGGCTGCCTAAGGAAGGATGAGAATATTCTCCTTCTGGCATTTCACCTTCCATTGTAACCTGAAATAGATGTAGGTTTACTCTAATGAAACTGAAATAAAAATGGTAATTGTACCCTCCGCTCCTCTCCTTGCTTCTATAACCATGCTCATGATTCATGGGTTGCTTCTGGTGCTTCACGCAGGTAATCAGAGATCGACAGGGGTGATCTACTAGAGAGCAGTGTAGGGAAAGGGATCTGGGAGTCCTGGTGGACAGCAGGATGACCATGAGCCAGCACTGTGCCCTTGTGGCCAGGAAGGCCAATGGCATCCTGGGGTGCATTAGAAGGGGTGTGGTTAGTAGGTCAAGAGAGGTTCTTCTTCCCCTCTACTCTGCCCTGGTGAGGCCACATCTGGAATATTGTGTCCGGTTCTGGGCCCCACAGTTCAAGAAGGACAGGGAACTGCTTGAGAGAGTCCAGCGAAGAGCCACAAAGATATTTAAGGGAGTGGAGCATCTCCCTTATGAGGAAAGGCTGAGGGAGCTGGGCCTCTTTAGCTTGGAGGAGACTGAGAGGGGACCTTATTAATGTTTATAAATGTATGAAGGATGAGTGTCAGGTGGATGGAGCCAGGCTCTTCACAGTGGTGTCCAATGATAGGACAAGGGGCAATGGGTGCAAGCTGGAACACAGGAGGTTCCGCTTAAATTTGAGAAGGAACTTCTTTACTGTGAGGGTGACAGAGCACTGGAACAGGCTGCCCAGGGAGGTTGTGGAGCCTCCTTCTCTGGAGACATTCAAGACCCGCCTGGATTCCTTCCTGTGTGATCTCATCTAGGTGTTCCTGCTCCAGCCAGGGGGAATGGACCAGATGATCTTTTGAGGTCCCTTCCAATCCCTCACATGCTGTGATTCTGTGAAATAAAGCACTGCGGCACATCCCCATCAAGTCAGCCGAAACATTTAAAAACCGGGTGAGGGGAGATAACGTGCTGCATGCCACAAAGGCTGCTGGAATTACTGGTCTTTGGGCTTGTGAAGTGCAGCATCACCACCCCATGCAGACATGACACCAAACAATGAGTACCAGCATCCCTGCACCATTGCCAATGGGACCCTTGCGCCACTGTCCCCGAAGGCTGCGTCCCCCCACACTGGGCTGCCTCTGGCTGCGCGCTCCCATCTCATGGTGGCATCTCATCCCAGCCTGGAGGCAGCGCTACTCCCACGTCTCCATTTCAGAGGACAGAGACTAGAGTGGCTGCAGCAGGGCTGTCATGCTTTTCCCTTCCTGGTTCTAATCAGGCAAGTGTCCAAGCAGGATGGAGCTGCTGTGAGTGTAGAGACAACAGGGGCCTGGGACGTCCTGGAAGAGGACTGTGCAAGAAGGAGAGCTGCACTGGTGTGGGTGCTATCCCACCTCAAATATGTGTGGGCAGAAGACTACTTCCACCTATGGAGTTCACATAGGGACAGGTTTTGGCACCCAGCAAGACCAGGCAATTGGCAAGCAGAGGGGCAGTAAGGGGCACTTACTAGTTTCCTGAAGCTCTGCTGATACCCTGTCAAAAAATGGCTACAAAATATGTACATATTTGTGATTATTGTTCTCCAATCAGGGGAAAAAAATAAATGGAAAGTGACCTACCACTTGTTCACAGTACTCAGGAGAGGGACTGCATCTCCATCAGTACCACTCATTCACCTTGTTCAACTAGTCTACCTGTTACACGCAGCGCTCAACTCACAAGCTGGCCCCACAGAAATCACATCATACTTACTTACCATGTCACTGTCATTAGAGAAAAAAAAATGTTAAGAAGAGGAGCAGTTTCTACCTACCACAATTTACTATTTTCTACAGGACTTCCTTACATGAAAGACTGCTCATCTCCTTATGCCACAATGCCACTTAGAAGTATTTAGAGTAGCCCACACTGAACTACTTGCTCAAACAGTGAGTTTTTTTAACAGGCTGGTTTCTTATAGGCTCCTCAGATTTGGAGATAACTCTTCACTGGTCTCTTCTTCTGATGTCATTCTATCTTACCCATTTTTTCAACAACCTGCAAGCCACATCTGCTTTCTGCAGCACATTGCATCAATGAGAGAGACTAGAAATCACAAAGATCCGAAAAATGACTGAACTGCTGGTGTAAGATACAAGTGGAAGAGTCAGTTTGTGTAAATCAGCCTTTGACACATGAAAACATGCAGAAATTAAATATACCACACCTTACAAAGGCAGCCTTTTCACACCAGGCAGGGGCACTACGCCTCTGTGTTAACTGAAGGAATACCTAAAGGAAAAGTTACTACATAGTTCTGGAACTATAACTATAGTGGTGAGGCAAGTTTCCTCTTGACAACTGGACAGGTCAAACTCTATTTTTTTTATTCAGACGAAAACTCCTTCTCACTGTGTCTGAACTCCCTCTTGAGTGATCCCTCTCAAGGCCAGGTTTCCAGCTTAAGTGCAAAATCTTCAAAATACGGCTTCCGTATGGCACCAGGCATACTCACAGGCTTAGCAGTACGAAGAGCAAAATGGCTTACCATGTTCACTGGGCAGCTCATGAGCTAGTTGTAGAGGATTTTAGGGTGGAGAAGTCCATTTTTATGGGTGGTAGTAAGGCAACAGGTCACACTATTTATGTCTTGTTTGGAGTACATGCAGTACACGTACCTACTAAATTCAGTAAGGGCAGGACACTATAGAAGTCTGCTACAGCAAAGGGTGTGGGTAGCACTCATGCACATCATCGAACACAATTCCTGGCTGCAGGATCAGAGATATTTGCACAAGATATGAAGTAATTTTGATTTTCCTATACTGCTATTGCATTCCTTTCTTCAGCCATTTAA
Organism: Caprimulgus europaeus; assembly: GCA_907165065.1. The sequence goes on from OU015527.1 coordinate 18,819,036, forward strand.
ATATCAAAAATGGGTCCAAGAATTAAGTGAAGTGCTTCAGAATAATTTTTTTAAAACTTTTTTTGTTACCTTTTGTGGCCGGGTCGCCAAAGTGTATGAAGAGTACAACGAGGCCATGCTTCCAAGATTTTCCATGGAACCACAGGCACTAGTAGATTTTTGGTGTGTGGGTTTGGGGGGGGGGTGGTTTGGGGGGTGGTGCTTTTTGAGAAGCAGTTGTGACTGATTAGTATCTCTCCAAGAGCTGTGGCTTTAAGCCAACCATTCAAAGTGGCATGAGGTGATAACACTGACAACAAAGACTGAGACTACTTAGGAGCTGGTTTGTATTCAGTACCGTCAGGATCTGAACCTCGTGATCTTCATCATATAAATGGCATTTGCTCGCATAAAACCGCTCCCTGATAAGGGTATGAAAAAGGTTTGATCCCTGGTGCACGCAAAAACGCGATCTTGGACTGACCCAAGCATAAGCCAAGGCTCAGTTTTTTCTACTAGACAACTTTGCATCTGCTTCCCCCCTGTTAGAAACGTGCAATTCCTCCTTCCTTTTCTTCCCGATGTCGGCGTGCCCCGGTGGGATCGGAGGGTGCCGAGGGCTGCCTCCCCGCCGGGGACGCCCGGCTCCCAGCAGAGCAGAGGCAGATTCGCGTCGGCTGTCAGCGGGTTTCACGGCGCTACAAGGGGTTTTGCAGCGGCACATCGCAGCGCTGACATCACGTATGTGCTCAGCCCCAGCAGTACCCCCCGCGTTCAGCCCTGATTTCATGCGGAAAGCACTTCCCCAGGGCGGGCTGGCGGGGCCGGGGCTCGCCGCCCCCCGCCTCTCCCGCCGCCCGGGCACTGCTCCCGCTCCCGCGCCCCGCCGGGGGCGGCCCGGAGGGGGGAGCCCGCAGCCGCGCCGGGCACCTCCAGCGCTACCCGCACCTCGCGTACGCCCGCGGGGGACTCCGGGCCCGGCTCCGCGCCCCTCTCCCGCCGCCCCGGGGGACAGCATTGTCGGCGGTAACAAAGCCCCGCCGCCCGCTCCGCTCCGCTCGCCTCACCTTACCGCCCGCTCCGCTCCGCTCGCCTCACCTTACCCCTCGCTCCGCTCCTCTCGCCGCGGCCGTTTCACAGCAGCCGCGGGGTGATGGAGACGAGGGAAGGACCCAGGTGCCGCCTCTCGGCTGCCGCCCCCCGCCACTCCCCGCCGGTGCAGGCAGGGCTCCGGCAGCGGCCCGGCTCCCGCTGCCCCGCCTCCGCCTCTGCCCTTCCACTGGCCAGCGGCCGGGAGGCGGGAGGGGGGCGGCCCCGCCGCGCACTCGGCCCTCCGGCGGCGCGGAGCCGGGGGCGGCCCTCGCCCCCTCAGACCCCTCGCTCCCTCAGGCGGCAGCGCCTCCTCCCGCCGCCGCGCGGGGGCCTGCTGCGTCACAATGCCGCCGCGCCCGTGCGGCGCTCCGCGGTCTCGGGGCGTGGGGGGCTCTGCCACGTGACCGGCGGCCTGGTGGGGGGGAGGCGGGCGGTACCGGCGGCTCCCACCCCCGCCCCACCCCCCCGCGCGGGGCCGTAGGAGACCGCACCACCGTGGGGCAGCCCTGCCCCGCCGGCGGCAATGGGCGCCAGGTCCCGCCCCGCGCCTCGGTGGCAGCGCCCAGGGGGGTTCTCCGCACGTGCAGAGCGGTGCCCGCTGCCTCCGAACCTGCTGCGCCGTCGTGTCAGAGTCTCGGCGCTGGAAATACCGGAAAGTGCCGAGTTGCGCCCGCTCGCATCTGTGCAAAGTGAAGCCCGGAGGGGCTGGGGGGTTTCCTTGGTCGGCTGTAAAACCCGGAAAGCGTCGCTGCTTCCCTCTGGTTCGGGCGGTGCAGCCGGTGGCTCTTTCCAACACCTCTCCGGTGAGCGGGTCACACCTGCCGTGGCGGGAGACCGCCGTTCCCTCCCGCAGAGCTGCAGGGGCTGCCCGCAGCGCTGGGACAGCCGAGAGCCGGCAGAAACCCGCCACCTCTCCCCAGGCGCCGCGGGTGCTGCGGGGAGAAGGGAGCCTTCCCGGCAGGTCGGCCCCGGTGGCACCCTGCCAGCCGGGTGCGCGATGGCAACGGGAAAAGAGCCGAAGAGCGAACCTCAGGCTGGTTTTCCTCTTTGCATTGTAGCCTGCTCCGTGCTGTGCTTTCACAGCGTTAACGGGGGGATTTTTCCGCCTCGCTGTTCATGGCCACATTTTCCATCCTGTCTCTTAAATGTATTCCGTTATATACCTTTCCGTCTCCCCCGGCTTTTACATTTCAAACACGGAACTTCTTAGATTTCTTTTTCTCTGATGAGCAAACACTGCAAAAGCCCCAAAAATGCACGTTAGGAAATTAAAAGGAATTTATATTAGCTGTGCCTTTTGGAAAGCCATCTCTCTCAGAACACACCGCGCACACTCCGCAGCACAGCAAGGATGCCCGCGGCAGCCTGATCTGTACGAGTGTCTCCGGTAACGGGGAAAACGGTTCCGTCCGCAGCTGCGTGGGTCTCTGTCCTTCCCGTACGGATTTCTAGGGAAAGTGTTAATCAACATATGGCTATCGGACATAAAAGATTTTTTTTTAAAAAAAAAGGTAGAACCAACTCACTCTGCTTAATCCTGAGACACAGTCACCAGAGAGTAACAACCTTGAGAAATTATTCACCTGAACTCAGCGACTTGATGAAAGTAAATACGTTGTCCATTATGTGTTCCGTGAGCTATCTAGGTGCTGCAGCATCACACATTTTCCAGTATTTTGCAGCTTATTTGACATACTTGCCCAAAAGAGGAGAGCCGTTATATTTCTTCTTAAACTGCATTTTTAAGATGTGTAGAAAACAAGCTTGAATATGAATTACAGTGAACTCTAATCTTCATGTGCAAGGCCAACTACGTGGAGCAGTACTATCTTAACGACCTTAAAAATGCCTGTGCTGATGATGGGGGGGGGGGAGGAGGTTTACTTTGGAAACATCTTTTGCTTTTATGTCATTCGCTTTTATGAAAGGGCTTATTTGGACACTGCACGTTTCACACTTGTACATATATGGAGATTAAGTAACCATTTGGGGTATTTGTAATGCATTTGATTAGGTGGTTTTATACAGGAATGTTGGTCAGCTGTGTGTGATTAAGTGGTTTGAAAGGAATGCAGGTCAGCTCCAGAACACAATGTCATACAGGAGTATGGCCTGCTTGACAAACAGCATTGATGAAAAACCAAAACCAAAAAAATTGTATTTTAATTTAGGGGCTATAAATACCATCCATATGCATATACAAGCTGTAAGATAAAAGCTTGCCAAGTGCCTTTGTATGTGTTATATACGATAGTATCTCAATTAGGGCTGATAACCCTGCTTATATATCTACTTCGGAATTCATTGCTGGAAATATTCTTTGAATAAGAAGTGCTGATTAGGCTATATGGCTGTACAAAAACTAAATTATGATATACAACTTCAGCTCTTGTAAGAATTTCAGGATTAATTTTTACTGCCAGTTACATGGCACCATCATTATTTTTTGTCTAAAATAAAATCACAGAATGCTAGCTCTCTTCTTACTGTGCACACAGATACAAAATTTTGTTGAAATAGACACAACTTCTCATTGGTAATCCTATTCCCAATGGAGTAAAATGGTTCAAAAATCTGTCGCACATTGTTTTCCTCATATGTTTATCCAGGATCATTTAATGGTTTGTTGAACCTCGTTGTTCCTACATCATGAAGCTGAGGCTGGTATTTGCATCAGAACGGCACAGTGTATGGTTGTATGCATGTGGGAAAAGACAAATCTGTGGGCTATCAGCACTTGCCAAACTGAATTCTATGGCCTCCATTAAGGGCGCATGGCAGTCAGCAGCAATCATAGCATCCATCAGTAATCACATCCATCGATGTTCATGAATATGAGAGAAAACCTTCCATTACTTTTGAAACTCCTCTAAGACATGACCTTGAGACAGATTTACAAGTGTGGTGCTTGGTAATACTGCTCATGAAGACACGAACCACATTTTAGTTAAGGCACAAAGCCCATGGAGGTAGGTCCCACGGGAGCTTTCCTGTTCCTGTGCAGAACCAGCCCTGGTGCCTCTATACTTGTTCCTGGAAATGTGCAGCAATCATGCTATGGAAACGGTGGTGGACGGAGGCATCAGCGGCCTGGAAGAGATGAGTCCAGTAAGGTGCAGTATGTTGCCCATTCTTTCAGCACAACAAGGTTGGGAATCAGTGTTCTGCTGTGCAGGTAGTGATACCATTCCAAGAGAACATACCCTTCTGCTTAAACAAGGTGACATTGAAAGATAGTTGCATATCTGCTAGGCCTAGTCAAGTCTGTAGTAGATTTGAGGTGCTCAATCCTAGCAATAGGGTAGGTAAGGCACTGATGCTAGAATAGACTAGTTCTGTGGAGACAGAAGTTTTGTAAGCAGGCTAAAGGATGAACTAAGCATGTGCGAAGGAAAAGTTCAGCTAAAGGGCACAGTCATGGAAGTTCCATGACTACCAGAGGACCCCTGAAGAGAATGAAAATGGCATCAGTACACATGCAAAACGGGCATTTAAATAATGTATTAATGAGTTCTTGGAAATGTGATGAGTATGTTAATAATTTCTTGGAAAAGAAATGAATATGCAAGTTTTTAATAGTATAAAGCTTTTGTAGAGAGATGAGTCAGTATGCACGATAGGTGGAGTGATCCCCGGTGCATTCAGCGCTGTAATAAAGAATGCCTGCTTTCTAAAATTCCAAAATGAGTCTTAGAGAGTTTCTTTTGACCATCTTTTTTGGTATCAGTAGCTTAAACAGTCAGTGAGACTGTAGGTTTTTTAAAGTACTTGATTTACAAAGGCAGGCTATGGACTTCCAGATGGTGACCTAGGGCTGCTGATGTGTGATATATCCACCAAGGAACATCACCAACAGTATCATATTAAGCAAAACCTAGCAATTTCAGAGTACGTGTATCTCCTGAAATAACAAAGAACAGGCTTTAACTCAGTCATATGATGATCCATGATGACTCATAGTCATTCAAAGCAGTTGTCAAGGCACTTGGATGTTCTCTTAAAAAAAAAATCCCACTTAGCTTTGAGGACCAGTTAGAATAACTGCCATTTTTAGAACACAACTGAATTTTGGTACTCATTTCAAAAGAGTGAAACCAAACCAGGTGCTTTTTTCCTATCTTCACCTTCAGATTCAGCATGGAGACACAGATCAAGTCAACCTTGCATCTGACTTTAAATAAACACCATTCTTAGTTTTTCCTGCCTTCAGTGTGCCCTACAATATATATAAAATATTTTACTCAATTTGGAAAAACATTTTCATTCTGGAAAGCATGTCAAATACAGGTATAGGCACAATTCTGTCAGACTGAGAGAATTATGGCAACATAACATAGGCTGTTAGAAGTACTGACTTTCTGTTGTGCTTTGATTATGACAAACAGTGCCACACACATGCTGATGAATAAGTCTACTATCTTAAAGGCATGAAATTAGTACATCTGAAGGAACCGTGGGACTGCATACCTGGGACTGCAATAAAAATGAATTGGTTTTCTGCTGTGTTTTTGTACTGTTTTCAGTGTTTATAATGCCTGAACCTGACCCATTAGCCCACAATGGGGCAATCTGCTGTCAATAAAATTCAGAAAGTGAGAGGTTGCCTTGAAAACAATGCAGATCAGATTCTCATCCATAAGAAGAGATGAGAGTATGAAAACTTGAATAATTAGTTCGAAAATATCTTTCAGTGCATACAGCTTTGTTTCTGGGATTGTGTAGGAAGGTGTTTTCTGCTATCTTAAGAGGCCATTTATTTGGCAACTAGCATGAGAGGCATCTCAAGTCTGGGCTTTATTAAATGCTTATTGATTTGATCTATTTTGTTGGGTGAATCACACAGAGAATTTCACAGTGTGGCATCCAAGGTCCTGCTCACACATTCAGCACAATTGCACAGAAGGACTGAACATAATATGTATGACTGGAAAGCTAGAACATGGCATTACTGGATCAAAAGGGCAGAGACAATTACCATAATCAGCTACTCTAGCTTCTGTCATAAAGCCTCATAATTCTTGGTTGAACTAGAGAATGTTTTTCAGAAAGTGATCTAATCCTGATTACTACACTCCTAACAACATTGTTGTTATAGATAATTAGCTTCACTGTTAAATTATGTATGCTTGGTCCAGCTTCTCATTCAGCTATCTGAGATCTGAAATTCTGACACTAGCCTTTGCCTGCTGTAAATCAGCTCTCCATTCTCCTAGATTTTCTTACCTTCCATGTATTTCCAGTATATTTCCAAGCCTCCTTTCAAAAGTGTTTTGAATAGATTATAAAATATTTATTTGCGTTCTCTGAGGTTTTGACAATAATATAAGCCCACAACTTTGAATTTGTGAATATTTGACATCAAGGCTTTTCATTCTGAAAATTAATGTTGGCAAATAGGAAAACTTTTAAGCGTGGTCCTCAAAACAAATTACAGATGGTAGTACATATTCTTTTTTCTATCTGTTATTCCTCTGCTATGGGTACAGAGACCACCTTTGGACACAGCCACATAAACAAGTTGCCACAAAGTAAAATGGACTTTGAAGTAGTGGATTAGATCCTCTGCTCCACAGCTGCCCTGGTGCAGCTCCTTCTCCATCCTGTGCTGAAGTTGGATCACTTGCTAAGGTAATGTACTCTTGTTAAGGAGCAACTGAGCTTGCACTCATAAGGTGAGAGCATGCACAAAAGCAGATCCCACAAAGCAATTGAACCCCACTGTTTCTTGTGTTAGTTTATGGCATTACAGCTTGGTTGTGGAATTACTCAGCTACTGTTTTGTACTGGAGTTACATGTGTAGTTGACTGTTCAGAATTACTCGCCGCTTTTGTCCCCTTCTGTATGTGTGACCTGCATTCTTGATGTGACCTCATTAAGACAAGAAAAGCAAACAGAAAAAAAAAGAGGAGGACTTGGGGTTTTTATATTATGATAAAGATGTTGTATGGTGCTAATTTAGAGATAAGATAAAAAGTCAAAAGTCTTGTTGTTTAAGTTCGATGTCGGTTTGCACATACCCTTTTCAATTCAGTAGTGGTATGAATGAGTCATCAGAGGAAATCCTGACTGGGCAACACATGAAATTGGATTAAGACCAAATACTATGTTTTATTTGAGCCTTAAGCACAATCTGTACCACCATAAACTTATTGTAAGGGCTCAAAGTGAATTATAATCATAGCAACCCTATGAATTAATGAAAAACTTTACAACTATAACTGATCCATCACTACTAATTCAACTGTTCGGAAGATGCCCTCATTAATAACATTATTCTGTAAAATTTTAAATCCATGCTTACTGTCAGTCTCTTGGAAGAAGGCTCCATGTCCTGAATTAGTACAAAGCAAGACATTTAAAATAATCTTTAAGTAATTGCTAAAACAATTATACTTTTTAAAAAAACAACAGTCTGGAGAAATCTCTGGAAGCCAACTGACTATGTAATAAAGGCCTAAAAGGAAGGCAAAGCAAGACTTCTAGGCTACTTTGTAATAAATCTCTACATGAGAAAGGAAGACTATTTTTCATTAAAATGTTAGAGTGGAAAAGCTTGAACTTTGGGAGTTGACCAAATGCCTATATTGGGGCCTGGTACTTCTGTGCCTCAGTGAAGAGTTCTACCATCATTCTCAGTGGAGGCAACTACTGGGCCATAGAGACAAGACGAGGAGTTTCTAAGCAGTTAGAAAGGTGACTGTTTTCTGTTTTCTTGTCCCGTTGGGTCTCAAACAACACATGCAGACACATATAGATGCACACAGACACACACATCTAGCTATACGAAAGGAACTTGTCATACTGACAGCTAAAACTAGCCCTGAAAATCAGTCCTTGGAAGTAAACACCAGTTCTGTATCCTTCTTAAGTCTCTGTGGATCACTTAGAAGACAGGATTAATCTCTTGGGTTAGCCTAACAAATGAGAGTACACAGTGGTCTGCTTTGGTTCTTATAAAAGTAAGGATGCTAACAGTGGCCACACTACACTGTTGCAGACCACTCTCAGAGAAAAAGGAGTCTCATTTTTGTGATCCGGTGTTGAGAGTTTTCACCTTCTCAGTGGCTGACCAGATGTTTCTGAATATTAGAGTTCACATTAAGAAAAAGAATTCCCATTCACATGACTTCTTATTTAGCAAATCGGTGTTCACTAAAACCACCACCTCACCTGAACTTCTGTATATAAAATCTGAAATAGTAACATGAACAAAGAAAAGCAGAGAAGAATTATGCTTTCATTTATCATCATTAACATTTTTAATTAAAGATTTTTATGTGGTATTATACATTCCTAGTGGATAAAGTGGATTGTTTTGTGAATCTTCAGACTGACTTAACCTGACTACTTGATGCCTGTATGGGGAAAGCCTGCTTTTCATATCCTTTTACAGAGGCAATTACAAACAAGCTTATTTCAGACAGCATTTTCCTTTGGCTATGCTATGTTGCATTTCGTTGTTGTTTTCTTTCACTGTTGTAATTATTTATCTGTTTGCCATCACTGATGTCTAGCACATAGCTGTTTAAAGTACGGAGAACTAAAGAAGAAACAATTTATGTTCTTTTTTCTACAACTCTCCCATTGCTACTAAATAATGTGTACTCTTATTTGCCTGTAATAAATAATTTATAAAAGAACCACAATTATAAAGGTGTATTGGATTGTGGTATTCTTTGTAAATATCCTTGACAAGCAGATAAGGACAGCGGCAAAAGAAACCAAAGCCTAATTAAGAAACAACATGTTGTTATCCATAAGGAGGAAAGCATACTTTTAAAGCAAAAGCTGAACTGAAGTCTACACTAACTCCCTCTGTACTCAGAATAGCAGTTCTCCTGACATGGTCAGTGATACAGAATTTAACTTCTCCCTCTCCGAACACTCAAGCATGCAATTATGAACCAGCAATAACACAGTTTGGCAATTATCATTTGTAGTGATCATTTATCTGTTTTGATACCAAATAGGGTTTCTGCCAAAGAAAACTCTGTTAATTATTCAAATAGCATTGCATTAAGCATTCAAAAGACTTTGAAAACTCGAAAAAGCAGACACATCCCTTGGGATTCATAGCTCATATTGTCAATCCATCCTCTGTCCCGTGATCGTCACTGTGATTTATGAAAATAAAATCAGAAAAAAACCTAAAACCCAATATGGGCCAAATAACAGCTGTTCTAAATTGTCAGAGCTTTTTGCAGTCGAGGAAGAATGATGCTGATTTACACTTGTGGAGGTTCCAGCTCTATTCTTTCATTTTCTTCCTTCCCATATGTCAATAAGGATCATAATAGTAGCCAGTTATAACACATCTTACGTAGTAATATTTTCTTTGTATTTGTCCTCTTAGTATTGTGTGCTACACTAGAGTTATTTTTCTCTTTTCTCCAGACATTTCCTTTTCTCCTGCTCTTTCTTTTGTGTCTTTTCCCTTGAGATATTATTGTTATTTGAACTGGCAAAGAAACAGATTACAATTTTTTTTTCTCCAGAAGAAAACAGATTTATTTGAATCTTTCTTGGCAGCGTGTTCCCCACCCATGGGCCACCATGGAAGTAGCAGCCTCTGCTCTTAGTGACAACTCCATTGTTCTAGATATTTGTTGTTATTGTAGTGTGCCTGCATAATGAGGACAACTACAGAATACTTAGCCTGTTGAGAGCCTAGAAAATGAAGATGTGAAATTATATTTTCTCTCTTTCTTCTAGTCTGTTTGCCATACTAGAGGAATACAAAGGGGCTTGAAACTTGTCAGCTGCCAGGAAAGAATTTCCTAGTTTCCAAGGAAGCTTTGTGTTAACATCTAGCTGGTTTCTTACATACCATTTGTCCTTCCAGTGCAAGAACTGGAAGCTGCATAACCAAGGCATGACTGCTCTGTGATGTGCTAACCTGGCACATGGTTCCTCTGGAGCTGCTAGCAGCTGGTGTAGTTTACAAATGCCTTTTGGTTGCTTTAAACTGTTTGGAAGCTGGCATTGGACCAACGTGACGATCAGGCTATTCAGTCCTCCTCCCCACATGCCTGGAAGTGACTGCCAAGTCCAAATGAAATGCCTCAGAAAATCTGCGTCAATAATTTTGAGTTTAACCCAGAAACCTACTGGATTAGGTGCTGTATCTATATTATCAGAATTTGTACAGCGATAGGCTGTCATATCCTTCACCCTATGGGAAATTATTCTGGGCCAGATATGGTACACTGCCATAATGAAGCCTGAAAGCTCACGAGTTCCTTGGTCATTCTAGACAAATCTCCATCTGCCAAAACAAGCCAGCCACAAAAAAACAAGGTACTTCTGCCACCTATCACTTTTTTTGGTATCTAGTAATGGTGAAGCATGAAAAGGCCAAGTTCAGAACCAGACCTAAGAGTCTGAGGTCACTTCTTCACTTAAGGATGGTATCAGCAAAAGTAAAATGTAAGTGAAAGTCCGAGCATTGGAGATCATGGAGGTAATTGTGAATTAGCTAGGAAGGATTTGTGAACTTTAAGGATAAAACAGACAAAATGAATAATTGTAGTCTGACATTGATAGTGCCAGAACCCTGCATTTCTCTTTGAAGCCACCTCATTTAAGGAAGACAGAGGAATTTGCAGTCTCAGTCAAGATTAAACACTCCAACTTCAGAAAATTTTTCCAAACATAGGTTGGAACATGAAGAATACTGAAAGCAGAAAAGGAAGGCACAATGAAAAGAGAAAAATAAGAAACATCCAGGAAAGGGATTATACTGGGTCTAATGTGAGTGGGTGAGAACTTGATTATGTCAAGTAAGAAAACTGGGAGCACAGTCAGAGAGAAATTAGGTCAGAGTGATGTTAACTGCAAGAAAAATACCTTCAAGGAATTTCAGTCCATTTGAAGAAATTATAACATTTATTGTTCTTTCATTGGAGAGAACAGAGAGTAGTGTCCATGTAGGTGCCCAACTGACATTTAAAAGGTAGAGGAATTCTTCCATGTATTATTTTTGTTTGTCTTTTTACATGAAAATTCAATGTCATTGCCAGTGTCAGCTTATTGTTAACCATCTGTTCTGACATTGCATAGAAATAGCACATTTCCCTGAACTGCTGGATGGCTTTTCAATGCCTTATTGACTTAAAGGAAATAGTAAAACATTTCATGCAGTTGAATATGAAGTATTCTTGACCCAGGACTGAGATACGTATCTCTGGCATTGTTCTTTCCCTTGCCAAACATTATTTTGGCCAGCTACTATTTTAGGTTTAATATCCTTGACTTGACATATCCCTTCTGTTTGCTCTATTTACTTCTTGTTTTCAGTTCATGTCATTCTTCCATATGTAACATTAAGCAGGGATAAACAACAAGAAAAGAAACTCAACAAGAGCATCATCAGGAAGAAGCAAACAAAATAACTTCATCTGATCCAAAATCTGTGTGTAACTACACAGGTAACTATCCAAATTAAATGAAAATTTACTTGCCACATTATTTCCCTGGGGTGGACATGATCTATTCATCACTCATCTTCTGTCTCCTTCTCCTACTTTAGCTCCTTGCATTTTGAAATACCACTTTTGGAAGCCTGCATTTCCATACTTTCACTCTGCATCTATCCTGCATTTTCCCTCATGGTCAGCATCATGACACTATGCAAGTAACAACAAAATATGCATGCCACTTATTCGAGCTGAATCCCTACTTCATTCTGATTGCAGACTGGCTTAGGCTAAATGTGCTAGGGATGCATAGATTGTTTGGTGGATGTGTTGCAGCTCAATTAATTTAATTTCTAACCTGCTTCAACTGCTCCATCAACTATCCCATCAACAACAGACAAGGCAAATTTTTAGATACTCATGTCCATGGAAAGCACTGTCCATTATCACCATTTCTTTCTGAGTTAGAGCCAAAATAGATTTCCAATGTAAGTAGTCAGGATGCAGAAAGTATTACATATATTGAGCACAACATGATACACTGAAAAACTATCCCATTAGGTAAGTGGATGAAGGTTTAAAGTTCGGGTTACGGTTGACTAGAGAAACCTCACCATTTTTAAGATTTCAAGGAACAAGTAAGTATGCAAAAATAATTTAAAATTTCTTTGAGTTCTCTTCACCTGCAGCTAGTGAATTTTGGTTCACTATTTCTGAATATTTTCATGCTTGAAGGTAGTGGAAGACTTTTTCTTTTTTTTTTTTTTCTTGTGGTTGAAACATATAGTAACATAGCTCCATCTTCAATAATGTGTGGACCAATTCAACCTCTCAAGGACTACCTTCTATTACTTTTATGTTGTTAAAGTTGTTTGCTTTGTTGTTTTGATGCAGCTGTTCAGAGCCAGCTGTACACTGTCACTAAATCCACGGTGAAAATAAGCCAGTCAGCTATGATAAAAAAATCCTCGGTGTGCTTCTCATTTTTTAAATTTTTTTTTTTTTTAAGATGTACAGGGTTCAAAGTGGGTTGTCAAACTGTTGCAAGATCCCACGCAGAGCATAATTCTGGCTCAAATGAAAAGAAAAAGACAATGCTTCCACTGGCTTCACTGGGGTCAGAATTTTACTTGCAAGATGCCATGTTTCCATTTTGCAAAAGTCAAGTCATTTGCCATTTAACCTATGTTTGCTTTTTGCACATCCCGTGAGGCAGACTCATAAAGTTCAGCTCTCTTTGAGGGATTCAGAGAGTACAACTGCTAAAATAGGAAATATTTAATTTAATGTAATTCCATACTACTGAAATTAAACTGTTGCCACTGTTTAAAATAACAAGATAAATTCAGGTTTGTAGGAATGGGGTTAGGTTGCAGATTAGTCCTGAAGTATCACATCCCTCAGGCCCACTAGATAAACAGTTTTAAAAACAATGCTTTATTTCAGGATGGAATAAGCCTGGGCTCTTGTTTCTTTTTTTAGATTTAGGGAGGACTTTATGTGGTAAGACAAAAATGCAGATAGTTGATGGAAATAGACACTCATTTATTCAATTATCATTTCTAAAACCAAGGAATAAGTTCATCACCACTATATTTTTTTGTTCACATACTTTTGATTGAGTATTAATTGAGTATTTTCAATGTACATAATGCAGTCTACAATCTCACGCAACTACAGTTATAAATATCTATGTGCCTTGCTTAGCCAAAGTCAACTGTTTAAAAAGTACCTCTTTATGAAGTTTAAGAGAGATAAAAGAATAGTTAGGTGTTGTTCAAAGAGATGAGTGTTGGAGAAATGCTGACAGATTTTTAGCTACAGAAGTATTAGGGAGCACTGCCATGGTAATAGTAAAAGCTGTGCTAAGAGAGTCTATAATAGGATCAAGCTGGATAAACCTTTCTCCTTATGCATGAAAGAACACCTTTATAAGTCAGTGTTTTTCTCAGTTATAATCCTGGAAGTCCAACTCATGAAACTTTTATCGTATAAGATTTTCATTGAAGGAGACTAGCACAGTCTGAAAAGTAGGACAGGGGTTAGATCTATCTGTTTATGTTTGAGGATGCAAGTAAATTCATTTGTTTTAAAAAGAAAACTTTGTGGTATATAAAGGACAGAACAGCAGACCAATCTATTCTTTTGCTGGAATGAATTTTGGTTGTACATAAGAAGAGCAAACTCAAGTACTTGTACTCTATGATAAGATGAAATATTTGAAGGCCCCAACTGTTGGGTGCATTGCACATATGGTTATTGAGAGTGACAAGAAACAGCAGAAGGATCACAACTACCTCCTTCCTCAGCTCCCCTCCCGAAACATTGATACCCCTGGCTATATTAAGGTGTGGCAAGCACTGAGAAATTTACACACTTCCTGTTCAACCACAGCAAACTGATATGCCTTTGGCAAACAAAAATACCATGATGGAAAGTTCACTGTCCTTTATAATCACCTTTTCTGAAAATATAAAATGTCCAGTAACAATATCAAAAAAGTCACTCATATCCTTCTCTGTATTCTCCATGAAATTTGATTCAAAGAGAGATCCATGGAGTATGCAGTGACAACTAGGTTATTACAGACTAGAGAAGAAAGGCTCTCTGTTTATAGGACGGTAGGGAAGACTAAAGGCATATCCAGTCAAAGTAAGCAGGCCACAGGCAAAATGGGCAGCAAAATGAAGGAAAAGATACCAAATAAGAAATGCATTATAAAAGAACTCAGACCAAGGTTGGATAGTACGGAGATAAAAATATGCACATCGCTGTTTGTGTACTACCCTTTGGCTCGTGCAATAAGTCTAGATTCACAGAGTCACAGAATGGTTTGGGTTGGAAGGGACCTTAAAGATCATCTAGTTCCAAGCACCTTGCCATCAGCAGGGACACCTTCCACTAGACCAGGTTTCTCAGAGCCTTGTACAACCTGGCTTTGAAGATTGAGATGTGGAGGTTTATTCTCTGTTCCTACCACTCAGCTTTTCTTCATGCCTGTAACTGGAACAAGTAAGGTTCTTCCATATTTCAGAACTTAAAGATCTTTTCTTCTAGAAGTCATTAACAACATATTTTATTTTAACTTAAATCTCTCCTGTTACTCCCACATTTATAACTGCAACTTTAATGTGATCTATTTTTTTTTTCCCTTAAAGATTGTCATGCTACCTCCTTTATATCTGAAGAAAAGATGATGAAGTCTTTCCTCTGCCGCTGCTGGACATTATTTATTTATAAAAAATAACCATCAATTTCAGCTCTTTTTTCATTAAAACCCCTATTTGAATATGCCCATTGTTCAGGCAGTAACTAATGTAAAATCTTCTGTAAGAAGATACTATAGCCACATCTTACCTGACAATTGTCTTTTGTAAAGACTGCTGTAAGCATTCAGCAGTCACAGTCTGATGTTTGAGCTATGCAATCAGTCCATTCTTTTGTATTCACAGAGAGGGCTAGAGCATTTAAGTGAGATAAAGCAGAGGCAAGGAAATACCAGAAATAATATAATGTGCTTTTCCTTTGCCTTTTCTGCAGCTGTACTACGTGCTGTCTGATAATGTGGTTACCAGAATCAAAAGCACCGTTGTGCCTCTCAACTAAGAGAGACAGAAAGCCAAGAATCACTGAAAACAATATTTTAAAAAAATGTGGAGAGAAAAAATGTAAATTAACTTTTAAAAAATGAAATTAACTTTTCTCCTGTCACATTCATCAGGTGAAGTACTCACTAATTTATATGTCTCTTGATTTGTCCTTTCAAGTACCATGCCTTTAGCAGAGACTGGAGTAAACTGTCTTATTCCTTTGTAGGTTAGCACGTGGTTGTTTCACTGAAACTTTTCGCTCCTTCCACTGCTCTTCTCCTTAAAATCTCTATCTCTATCTCTATCTCTATCTCTATCTCTATCTCTATCTCTATCTCTATCTCTATCTCTATCTCTATCTCTATCTCTATCTCTATCTCTATCTCTATCTCTATCTCTATCTCTATCTCTATCTCTATCATCTATATCTATGTCTATATCTCTATATCTATCTGTCTGTGTGTCCAAATTACTTAAAATAGTGGTTTCTTAAGAGTTTTCAAGCCTAAAAAACTCTTCATGTCTACCTCCAGAACTCACTTCCACCTAAATCATTCTCTGTAAACCCTTTCCAATATTCAAATAGCTTCTGTCCTCTCTTACTGCTGCGAAAATCTGTGATGGAATAGTTGTAATTCCTTAGAGTTAAAAAATACCAAATGAATGTCAAAACTAGGACTAAATTTCTGAGTTTCACTTTGTGAGTATGCCTATATGAGAAGCTGCAAGGAGATCAATACTTCCTCTTGTTATTCTGGATCACTGATACCATGCTTTGGCATGTCAGTGAGCCTGAAATAATATATTTGCCTTTCAGCAAAACTCTCAGCAGGCTCTGCTGAATCAGTTACAGTACTTCACTACCATTACTAAAATCACTTCCAGATTGGAACAGACCCATCACCACCTAGCTTGGGGCACAGGCAGTGGGGTTTGCACCTGCATAAGAAGACACAGTTCTAGCTTCCTTTCTAGTGAGCGTGATAAGCTCCTTTCATTTCCAGCTGCTACTTTTAGCATACTGTGTCGTGACACTTTCACCTTATAGTAGATACTAATTAAAACAGATGATGCAATTTTATGACCATTTTTCGTGTCATGATATTTGGTAAAGACAAATTCTCACGCTTAAAGAAAAAATACTTGGAAGGAGTTGGAGTTTTGACTAATGTCTTTTCATGAATTATGAGGACCAGAATGAAGAAAGTGGTGAAAAAGCATAATAGCAACTGATCCAGCTAGTACCTACCTCTTTCCAAAATGGCAATCCTGAAATAATCTCTTTCATTATTTAGGACTGTCATTAGGAATTCTGATATAACTCTTGAACCTGAATTCTCAGATTATGCTTTCTTGACACAGAGTTGCCTTGTCAGCTTATTTTCCTGCCATTGCCATAATTCTTTATCTCAGGCATTCCAGTTCTGAATATGTCATTGCTGAAGTGAGTGGGTCAACATATGCAATGAAAATAACATTTTCTAAATCCTTTCAAGGAAGCACCTTCAAGGTCAGCCCCTCTCACTCCTTTTCTTTACACATCTTGATTAAGTATAAGAATTGATGCCATTTGTATAACAACAACAGTCTGATGAGAAATTACCAGTTGCAACAAATTTTCATGGGTTCTGCATAAACCTTGATTTAGAAGAAGCCCAAGTGGATTTAACTTCTTAATGTTTGATATACCACTGAAAATTTGATTACTTTAAAAAACCTGACTTTTAAATCTTAGAAAAATAGCAACAAAATCAGTCACCAGTTTGTTCATACAAGGCAGAATTCCCTGTTTTACTCTTTAAGCCCTGTTGAGGGTGAGTCCTCGGGTCACAGGTGATAAGTATATTTCAGTCTGACATGAGTGGCCAAGCAAGTACATCAAATGAACTGTAAAGACAAAGGGACAAAGGCCTCCACTGTCTGCTGGCTAGTCTCTGCTAAAATCTTCTCACATGGTGCAGGGAAAGCAATCAGTGTCTGGACTTTCTGATGCCTGCAAAGGTAGCAAGGCTTTCTACCAAGAGAGGACTTGTACAGCTAGGTGGTGTCCATAAGCTATTCCTGATCTTTTTAAAGTTACCTTGTTGACCTCTTGCTTTACCTGCAGACACCATTGTTATAAAGTGGACAACCCCTGACAGTAAGAGTATCATATAAAAAACAACCAACCAGCATCGGCTTGGGTTAGATGGAGCCAGGGATGCTTTGGTACCGTGGATTCTGAAGGAAATATTCAGATCCAGACCACATCCAGAAAAAACTCACTTTGTTTGAATTCCTGGGGGAAGGGGAAGTGAAGGGAAACCATGACTTTGGGCTTTGCCTGCTTTTGTACAACCTAAATTTGATCTATAAGAAGGAATTAAACAGTCAGCATTTCAGAAGCTTACCAAATAAATTACTAGTGCTACATTTATTTGTAATTATAGGTCATTTCTTAATACTGTTGTAAACCACACATTCCAGGGCTTTGCAAGCACTTTAAAACATTTTTTAATCTCTTTGGAAAAAAGAAGCTGCCATTGGCAACAATAGAAGAAATGCAGCCTTAGTCCCTTAGTTCTTACTATGAAATGATGCTTTTCACTACTTTAAACAGCTCCCCCAGCACACAAGCTGTGTGCACGCACATACCACCCACAGTAAGCTATTTCTTCTGACAGTTTCAACTATGTTATGGAGAAATTCAGTGACATATTGTATCACAGCACCACACTGACGGCACTCTCTATCACGTCTAGAGAGTCTGATAATAATATCAGAGGCAATGTCTCATAAAAGGCTCTCACTGTTAGTGGCTCCACAAATTTATCAGATCCAAAGAAGCTGCAATCAGGATACGGTGTCAATAGCAGGGGCTTTGCTTCCTATGGATATAACTGATACTTTTGGATTTTAGATGTACAAGGACAGTACGAGTTATTTTCATTTTACTATAGATTCTATGTTCAAAAGTAAGGGAAAACTATATAACTTACAGTTAATTGCCTCTTTTGAACCTAGAAAGGCAATACCCTTTATTCACCCTCGTCTGCCAAGCTATATAAGTATACACACTATACAAAACTACAGTCTAACTGAGGTCCTTTTAATGCCAATTGTTATGGTACTTGCATGTGGAATATCTACAGTGCCTGGTTATATCAGGGCAAGTTAAAACAGCTTTTACTTCCTTTTTGTGTTACTCAGTACCTTATTTTATTGTTATTATTTGCCGTGTTTTAGTGTATCCTATCCAGCACAGACCAGAAATCCCACTGTGCAGTCAACACAGGGACAGATCCATAGTTTAAGGTGGAAAGGATGAGAGTGGGAGAAGAGGAGATGGATGGGATGGGAAGCGTGTGGTGACAGCAATGACTTCCTGTTGGTACAGAGACTTCCCTTTGCCCTGAGCTCCCTCACTTTCTAAAACCAGGTATGGGAGGTCACAGGGAGGGCTTGTTCTGGGCTTCTCCGGTTCTGTCAGGTGCTGCTACAGCTGGTGAGGAAGGAAGGGTGGCAGGTGCTCGTTATGCCCACTAGCTTGATGAGGGCTCAGGATCCTCAGTGCAACTCTGTCTGACACCCTGGCTGCTCCCTTGCCCAAGGTCAGTGCTCTATGTCTGTTTCCCAGGTCTTTGCTGCCCACCTGTTCCTGGTGTGAGGCATCCTTGCAGGACATAGGAATGGGCTCTGCTGGCCCCCAGGCAGGGCTTAATCAAGACCCTTGTTAGTTTCCTTTGGGTGGATGGAAAGAAGTGCTAAGTTGATATTCTGGCTTTTATGATACAGACTTACTGAAGCCCTGCACACCAGAAATGAAGGAAGAGATGGACTTTCACATTTTAAAATCCACTTTATCTATGCACTGCATATTTAATCATACAATAATAAAAAACAAAAATCATAGGTTTTTAACTACATTGAGGCCATGCAAAATCAGAGGAAAAACAAAAAGGAGAATATTTTTCTATCCTTTTTTCACTCCCCATTTCCAAAGTTCATTGTGCTTTCCCAGCATCCTGTGAGCACAGGCAGCCTGGCTGCTGATGTTATCAGCTAGTAGGCCAACTGCTGGAGATTTGGTCCGTGGCTGCAGTGTCACAATTTAAAATGTGTGGCACTAAGTGAATAGTACCTTCCTTTTCCTTCAAATATGATATAGCTCATCTTGAAATGATTGAGAAGTTCAACTTGACACTATTCAGGCAGCAAATAGATTTGAATTTGGGTCCAGCTCAGAAAATATTAGCCAAATGAGGAAGTTCATCTCCTCCTGTGAGAGACCGTTCACATTGTACTGAAAGCTTCTTTCGCAAAGGAGGATGCAGATGCTGTTTGCATTGATGGATGCTTTTGACCTTCTCTTGGGGAGAAGAATCTTTGTCTTTCAACAACTATTTTGTGCTTCATACGAAATGAATGACTTTAAAATAAGACTGTTCACAAACCCTCTTCCAGCTTTTCCAGTTATTGTCTTGCATGGTGACTGGGATACACTTAAAGGAAACTGTTTCCACCTCCACAGGCAGACAATGTGACTGAATCTGGAGCTGACATGTCTTGGTGGATTTTCTGATAATTAAGCTGCCATGAAAAAAGGGTGCTGACAGCCAGCCCGGCTGGTCATATCTTTTCCTGTTTTATTATTTTTCAAAAGTTCTCCAAAATGGAAATCCATTGTTTCTGACAAGTGTGAGGTTTTGGGTGTTTTTTAACCACGAAACACAACCTGAAATATTAAACACTGAATATGAAGGGTTTTTTGGGAGAAAACTGAAAATATATTTGTCTTTTTTTTGATTCCTCTCTTTTAGGTCCATCCAGGCTATGATGATATCCAAGTCTTGACTATTATTCCGAAATACTTAGAGACTGGACTTGTGTGACAAGCTTCGGCAGTTTTAGAGCTATTTTGTATCAGTACTTTGACACAAAGAAGCTGCAGGATAGGTTTTACTGTCCAGTCTTACTGTCTTACACAGTAGGTCTGATTCTGTTCTCCCAAAAAAACATTGGCACTCCAGTGGAAGACACTAGCTTGAGTAAAGGTAACTGCATATGTCATGTAGCTTAAATGAGGGTCATAGAAATAATATAAATTCTCATCTAGCCATCTTGGAAATGTTTTACAAATGCAGGGGAAAAAAAGAAAAGTAATTTATTTTTGTGAATTATTTTCCATACAAATATTATTGAAAGTTTTCAAAATGCAGACATTAGTCACAATTACAAAACCTGTAATTCATTTACTGTAAATAGAGTGTTTCAAATATGAGACTAATGTGGGTGCACAAATATGAGACTAATGTGGGTGCACAAAGGGTGTGCAGTAGACAAAAAGAATGCTATGACTTCTGCTGTGCTAACATTTGCTTGTGGTTTGGTGTGTGAACACAGTCAGAACCCTGCAGAACTGAGGTCTTAGTGGGCATAAATTCAAAATAGAAGAAAGGGACATTTAAAAGGAAAGAGTCAAGAGGATTGTACAGTGAAATCAGGTATTTTCCACAGAATGTTTATATTTTTATTTTTGTCGATGCTGCTTCCTTGAAAAATGATGCTGTTCAGTTTGCCCACTTCACCGAAGGAAGGACCAAGTGCCATTATCCTTTGCAAGCAAGTATGCTTTGGATAAACATTCCAAGGCAGCATAAACACTGTTTAAACATAAAAGGAAAACAAGTCTTATTCTTTTCCAAGACTTAAATGAATACAATTCCTATAGGCACTGGTAAATTAGGAATATTAAAAAAACCTAATAAAAAGGATTAAATCAGACTGTATTTTTCAGGCTGGCATGAGTCCTACAGGGCACTGTTGCACTGGGAGAACGCTGAGATACTCTTTCACCTCTCCTTTTCTTGTTTTGCCTTTTAAAAATGTTCTTTTTGAAGCTTTATTGTGCCACAAAAACATTTTAATACAGACCAGTGTTTTACATTTATTTCACATTGCAGTGACTCTTTTGTTTGTATTTTATTACAAGCACTTCAGGGATTATAGCTGTGCGGTATCACCAGTTGTTTTATTCTTCTGCCATGAAGGAGAGAAAACTAACACATGTGAAATATGTTAGGCAATAAAGAGAAGAACGGAAGATTGATGAAAGTTACTGAAAAATCTCTTGCATAAAATGCCAGGAGTAGTTAATATAACTCATCATCTTCTAACAAGAAAAGAATGCAAAATTCTGATTTGATTTGGAAAGAAGAGGTGAATTGATACTGCTAGGATTTTAATTTTTGGCTTAAAGGAACAAAGTATTCACCTAGGCAAAAAATTTTACATCAAACCCTCCATCAGGCTAAATATATTGTCTTTTAGAGGTAAGATAATTATAGTAATTTTTTTAAAGACCGGTTGAAATTATATGGCAAAAAATCTAGACCCACAGGAAAAAGGATAATTTGAGTTTTCAAAAATACCCAGATTATGGGTATTGTTTTGTGATCTAAAGCGTTGCTTCACTTATGTATTTATTTCTAACACATCATAACTTTTTTTGTGTGATGAGCCAAGACTGTTTTGCAACTCCATGCCACAGAAGAAAATGACAGCTACTTCCCTGCTAGAAACACAGAATATTATTTTAACATTTAAAGAATGATCTACTAATATGGTACAACTCAATTACAGAACTATGTCAGGTAAATGCCCCAGAATCTTTTGGCTCCAGCAAAATCAATGGCAATTTTTTAATTGGCTTCTAGGGTCAGGATTTTAGCTTTAGTCTTTTTACTACAAAGACTTATTTACACAAAGGCACAACAGACACAAAGATAAAATTCAAGGCCGTAAAGAATGGAAAAGGTCATTTCAGTGGCACCAGAAAGCAGTTGGACTTTAGTTTGCTATGCTTTATGACTAACAACAGCAACAGCGTAAACTGAGCTTCTACAATCCCCTCATGAATGCACATGGCTGAAACAGCAAAATATCGTCACTGGGAAGGCTAGGTAGCAGTATCTCACTTGGAAACTGAAGCACGGTGTTTCTGTGAAGTTACATGACACATGAGTGATGGAACTGAGATCAGACCCTCCCAGAGTGCTCCAAACAACCAAAACTCAGACTCAGCCATGGAGCTTTTGTCCTTGTTTTCAAACTACAGTAGCCCTTCCCAGCAATGGCATATAGCTTGTGTACTAACAGAGCAAAAATAAAATGGAGTTGGTATTGTAAAAATTAATCCACTATCTTTTGGCTACTGATACCTTGCAACTTGCTAGGTTTGCCCAGTCCTTGTTTTTGATAAAATCCATTCTTGTGGTGTTTTCTGCTACTATATATCAGCTTTTAAAGAATGACACATTTGTGTTGGACCCATAATTGTGAGCACGTTTTATATTTTATGAAAATGTAGTAAATTAACTGTACAATAAACAACCTTGGAGATACTGAAAAAAAAGCCTACTATAAATATTTCATCTCCTTAGCTCATTTCTGAACTAGCCTTCAGTTCCTCTTCTTCTTTATCTAATAGATACACCAACACAAACACACTGAGGCACACTACTTTTATGGCTTAGTTTGTTCACAGGAGTGTATCTATTAAGTGTGGAAGCTGGGTGATTTTATCTTTAGAAATTTACTGGCTTTTGGTAAAGATTGATTAAGAAAAACAGATGTTTTAGGGCAACATTTCTATGACTATAAAGAAAAAAAATTCTTAGGCATGAGACAGAGAACAGAAAATAATACTTTTTTGCATTCAAAAGTATTTCATGTGAAGTTTTCCATATATCCTGCAGATACTAAATATATTAGTGCTGCATAGTACCTGCACTTTGTTAAGTATTATTATTCTTAGAACATTTCACAGATACAGAGGCTGGAATTCAGAGCTTGTGATATGGACAAAGATAAAAGGCAATTGTTTGGCAAAAGCTAACTGGTAATTCAGTATTCTTAATTTCCGGTCTCCTTCTCAGTTGATCCTTTGCAAAATATTTAACTGGTTATCACTTGTAAAACCCTGACATTGCCCATGGTATTTGTGGACATGTTCTTCCTTCAGGAACTCTTATGATGGAGTTAGAAGTATTCACCTCCACATTAGAGGTTCTCATATGTATTTTTTAGTAGTTAGGTCATGTATAGTCAACATTCTTGTGGAGGAAGAGGATGCATTTTATTTTAAAATATTTATTAGTCCTTTTTTGGAATAACTTTTAAATTTTATAGCCCTTTCTTTTGTCTCCAAGTTAGAAACCTGACCTGAAGGCTCTGTTCCAGTGCTGGGTCATTACAAGAGCATGTGGAGAGCATCTGACTGCTGAAGACAGAGCCCAGCTGATGTGTGTAGTGAGAAAAAAAAGTCAGCTGAAATGGACGTACTGGCTTTTGCATCAGGGCAAGGTGACAGAGCAGATCAAGGAGGGTATTAGTTCTTTTGGACACCTGGTGAGTAAGAAAGATGTAGTCTCCCTAGAGGAGACTCTGGCATGGAGACAGAGGCCAGCCATTCTCCCCACTGAAAACTGGTGACAGCTCTCAGACATGAAGTTGGTTAATGCATGCCTGTCTCCAACAGCTGCAGCTGCTCTTCCCGGCATCCTCAGACATGGGAGAGGAAGGGAATACAGGAGGTCTGTTGGGAATTACCACTATTCCAACATGTAGCAGTTACTTCTTCTTGCTAGATAGTAATCCAGTATCTAGCATGTTCTATGAAGCCAGGTTCGGGGGTTCTCACTGTATGTGATCAGCTTTTTTAGAAGTTTGTGTCTATATTCTTGCAAGCAGAGTCTGTGGGGACCTGCGCTGGCTCTACCTGTCTTCTAACATCACCGGAACCACATCCTCCATTCCTGTCTTCAGCAAGGAAACGAGGCAGAGATTGGGAAGGCTGCCTTTTAACTTTAAATGTATCTCTCACCACCCTTTAAAATAATGCTCAGCTTAGGGTTGGCTGCAGGTATTAAGAGGTGAATTGCATTGCCAAGATAAAAATGAACTGTTTCTATGCTTCAGTTTAATGCAAACATTTTCTTCTCTTTAGCATCGCCACACAAGATGTGCTGTGTTTCTAGAAGCAACTGAGAACTTGCAGAAGCAAATATCAGGTGTATACAGGAAACAGTGGAAAAGTGGTCATCTTTGGTTCTATCCAGTTACTAAAAGAGGAGGTATTTCTTTAAATGAACCATGTGCAGTTTTGTACTGGCTTGCATCAAACTGTGGTATGTCACATCTGATATTTACAGTAGTTTATGTACTGAAAAAGGATGAGGTGAATTCAGGGTCAGGAGGATACTGTAAATGCTATTCCTGCTGTTGTCTGTAATCCTGCATGCATGTGTAGGGAATAGTCCAATTTCTTTTTGCACTTGTGAATACTCACAGTGGGCCATACCTAAATCGGTGCTGAGCACCTGCAGACACTTGCAGGTGCCAAACATCTTCCCCTAATCTGTCTCTGCTCCAGTTTAATTAGATGAGCTGAAACCTTACAGCCAAACCTTGCTTCTCAGCCCTGGCTCTTACAATGGTCCGGTCTGTACTTGAACTCTGTGCCTCATTGCTGATTTTGACCATTAATTTCTTCCTCATTACAGAACAGCTCATAGAGACTGGGAAGTTTGTAGATCTAGTAAGTCAGATACTTGGGGAGAATAAACACATGATATGACACTGCACCACCTGCACAGGAAAGGCAGCCTGATGGCTACATAATTGACTATTATCCCGAAGGTGACTGTGGTCTCTGCCTTTGACAGAATACATGGCTACAGCCAAAGTCTGATCTCAGTTACACACACAGAAATAAAAAATAATTTCATGGTATTCTGTGATGTAAACTAGAGCAAGGTTCAGGCTTCAGTCCCCAGCTTTCTCCCCCCCACACTATATTTGGCAAATATGATATTTCACCAAGACTCTGAGTCTGTGGTAGAGTGTACACAATGAAACTCTCCCCATCAGTATTTGGCCATGTTTAAAGTATGTCTGCTGAAATGTAAAGCAAGCTAACATAGACATGATCAGATAGATAAATAATAAATTAAAATAGGAGAGAAGAAAGAAGAGATGAAACAGAAGGGGCTTGAAGAGTGTAGTGAGAAGATAAAATCAATACATGCTAGAATCCAGAAGGCTCACCTCCTTGCCTGCATTACTAGTTTTGGGTTTGTTTGTTTGTTTTTTCCAATAGACGTCCAGATTTTAAACAACTGTTGATTGGGCACCAGGAAATTTGAACCCTATGACACTATTCCAATGCGTGTGACTTGGATTTCTCCTTCTTAGGAAGAATGACTGGTGGACTTGGTGATCTTGCAATATATTTCAAAACTTGGGAAGCTGAATCTCTCTTAAGGGATGTTCACGCCACCCCTCACCACTGCTCACTGTGCAGTCTCCTGTGTGTGGGATTGGTGCCAGGTCTGCGGCAAGCTGTGGTGCCTGTAAGGGGTGTCAGGGAGCCCTGCATACAATGGAAATTGTTGCTGTCACTGTGTGCTTCACTCGGGGCTGGCGGGAGCCAAGCGGTGACGTGGTGGTGGCAGATCTGGGCTTGGGAAGCTGCTGTTAAGCAAGCAAGCTCCTCCATGCAGCCTGTGGGTGGTACCCAGCAAGGAGGAGTGATGTGGGAGAGCTCTGGAAGCTGCTGACAGTTCCCATGCTCCACCCAGCAACCCCTAAATGTGCTTCTTCTCCCATCCACCTCCCACCTCCTCTTTCCCCAGGTTGAAACACACGTTAGCCAAGCTGCATCCTCACTGACGTGGGGCTCCTGCCTGCTAGGTTCACATAACACTGGATAGCTGGGGAAAGGGAGGTGCCCATGCCCAACTCTTACTGGGTGGCCTCGCCTCGGAGCTGTTTTCATCAAACCCAGATGGTGACGGTGGGCCAGAGCCCTCGTGCTTTTCTTCCATGTGGGGCCACATCTGAAGGCCAGGCCCCAAGGCCAGGGAGTCACAGACCACGAGCAGCACCATGACGCAGTGCTGGCTGGAGACTTTGGCTTGTCAGACTGTAGTCCCTTCCCATGAGAGGCTGTCAAACAGTGTGACTTAGAAAAAAGATGGTCTTCATCTCTCTCTCTGACAGGGCCTCAGCTCTTGTTGTAGCCAGCAGAAACAGCCTGCTCAAGTGCCTGATGATGTCTCTGGGAAGACCTGTTAACTCTAAGACCATAAACCCTCTCCTGACAGCCTGGCAGTGATCTCCTCTGGACGCCATGTGTGACTAGGACTGGGCCTGAGACTGTATTTTTATCTTTTTTTTTTTTTTTTAAAAAAAGGAAAGAGCAACTAATTTCCCATAATTAGAGACAAAAGAGCAAATAGCGTACCAGAAATCTAAGGGACAAATGTTGAGAAAGTTGATGTGCAGCATGTCAGATGTAGGTATTTATAACATCCTTTCAATTGTTCTCATAGAGCATAAGGATAGTTCCTGGCTTCCCTGGCACATGGTGGATTGAGCAATTATTGAATGATTCCTTCTTGAGATGTAGGGCCATCTGAGAGTGAGGAGGAATGCTTAGGGTGAACTAATCTCTCACTCATATATGGTTTATCTGTAGTGAAGGCATCTTTCACTCCAGATGCATGACATAAGTAACAGGTATTACATGAGTGGAACTGGGGAATAAAGGACCTGTTATTGAACCAGGTCACTCAACACATTTCTGGAGCAACTGTATCACTGTGAGCAGAAGGAACCCGTTCTATTCTCTATAATCCCTGTCTGGGACTGCATTTGCACAGATCTGTTTCTCGTCAACAGTACAGAAAATGCTGAAGATTTTACACAGACAGATTGGTCTGTCTGCATCTGACTTATTCTATCACTGGTCCTGCAATATTAAATATGAATTTTAGTTTCTAGATTGCCTGCTATAGTTCCAGCAAACCTCAAGTCCCTAGCAAACAGCCTAGTCAGGGTCCATTTCTTGATGGTCGGGGTGAGCAGAGGAAAAAAGGAATTATTAGCAATGTCACACTCCAGCAATCAGTTCCCCAACTTTAAAATGGTGTTAATGGGCCTCGCCTGGTGAAGTCTGTAAGCCTTAAATAATGGCTGGTTTTTAAAGCACTTGGAGAGCTCTGAATGGAAAGGTGCAACGGGAGTGCAAAGTATTACAGTTACTAGAGTGTGTAAGATATCTTAAGCAGTCCTTGCAGTGTTCCCAGAGGCTCTCCATCACTTTTGGTTCTTAATTTCACCCTGGGGGACTATCCAGTTACTTTAGTACCCAGAAGCCCGGAAGAAAACTTGATGTCCACTGGGCTCGCTTTCTTGATTTAATTCTCTAAGCATATACAGACACTCGGGTCACTTTATGAAAGTAGTTTATAGTTAGAATCACCTTCTTTACATGTATCCTTTGTAACCTGCACATGCCTTTCCCCCATGAGCTCTTTGTTCGATCCTGTTTAAAAGGAAAACATTCTACTCCAATCTCAAGTATTTTCACTCATCTCTAAAGAGTATACATTCATACAAAAAAGTAACTGGCAGCTAGCTATCAGGACACTTGACCTTGAAGTCATACTGAGCCTTTGAAAGAAGTTGATTAATTGCAGATAGAGCAAACCTTTTGAAATCTTAACCAGATGATAATACTTACTTCATGTGTCTCGTGTAAAACCTGCTTAGAGCAGCATTTCAGTAGAAATCTGTTCAGAGCTCACTTTGTCAATTTACAGAAATAAAGAAAATATCTGAGGTGTGTTTCTAGATGTAATCTGCTCTCAGCAACTGCAAGACACCCTGTTCAACCAGAGATGAATGTAATACTACTTGGTAAATCCCAAAGACACAAGAAGGATCCAGAGATGGAAAGAATGCTCGATTCTCACACATGGAATTTGCATTATTTTAGTGAATAAAATAACCTTCAGTGTTGAGGCTTATTTTCCATGCAAGTCAGAGCTATAAATGGCTAAATCATAATAACGCTATTGGACGACAGGAGTTTAATGATTTCAAATTACCAGAAGTGCTTATATTGCCACCTGCTGGGCTTTGTTGCTTCACGAGCAAACAAGGCAGATCAACAAGGTCTTTCACAAATGTGCGTTGTTTTTCAAATGTCTCCCGCAGATACAGAGTGGTCAATCGTTTAAAGTGGAACAAACACACAGAGTCACAGAAAAAAAAAAAAAAATATCCAAACCCACCAGTGTTAATGGCTCCAACAGACTCCCTCTCGCTATTTTATACTTAGGTTAATCCCCAAACATCAACTCCTCTCCATGAAACCCATTATTTTTTCTTTTCCCCCCTTTTTTTTTTTTTGTTAAAATGCAAGTAAATCCATTTTTAAGGAGCATATCTGGCAACTCTTTCCAGATGTAAAAGTATCTGTTTATAAGAAGGGACAAAATATATTTGACATGCTGAAGAGAGGAGTGTTCTTGCTACAGCGCAATATCTAATACTACAAAGATAGGATAACAACAAGTACTTTAATCTTTTTTTCTAGAATAACTGACAACTCCTGTATGCTGAATATTTTATTCACTTTTGTAGTTACATAAATATTGTAGAGTGCTGTGTGTGCTACCGTGAGATCCTACGTTTCAAACTGTAGTCAACTCTGTCAATGCAGTTGTTGTTTAGTATTATTTTATGCAATGCAGCTCACCTACAAGGTGATGTGGCAAACTTGGTGTGAATGTAAGTGATGGCCAAAATTGGTGACAAGTTTGCAGTACAATGAAGTGCTTTCCAAACTGTTTTTCTCTCTTTAGATTTGGAAAAATCCTGAGAATAGGTACTAGCAGAAAACTACTGCATATGGGATCTTGCCATTAGTGTCATATGTTCTGTCATAATAATATTTCTTCTTCCACAAAAATAGCTTTTAGGAAACACATAAAATTAAATTTAAGGAGACAATATATTTGGGGAATTTTTGAATCTGAAAATTTTTTGGATGAAAGAAAAAATAAGGTGGGAAAAATATTTTTGAAAATGAAAACCAAAGTTGTAGAAATGGTTCAGTCCTCTGTTTTTTATCCTAAACTTATTTCACTCCCTTCACCGTTGTGCTATTGAACAGGGACAAACAAGCAACTTCCTAAAACTAGCAAAAGATCCAACCCTAAAAATGTTCAACGTTCATTTGTGTAATTGCTTTGTTTCTCCCATGCCTCCCACGTCAGAGGATTTACAAACCTTGAAGTTTTTCTGGGAAGTTATGTAATTGAAAAAAATGTTTCAAATATATGTGTGGCATTCTTCAAAGGGTTCTAGCTTTCTATTGCTCCTAAACTTAAGATGATCCACACAGAGAAATGCAACATGAGTGGAAATATCCAGGGTACTTTTAAAGCAGTTCAGGCAAGTGCAGTTCAGAACTTAACAACAAAGAACGTCACACATGCTGCAAAATCTGCCTGCAAACAGAACATATTAGCATCTTTGAGCTATCATAATCAATTTCCAAGTCAGATCTTGATAAATTGAAATTATCTGGACATTTTAATGCAATGCTGCAGACTGTAGCATTGCCATGTTGTTGGTCAGGTTCAGTTACAACCTTTCCTCTCAGAAAGTCCCAAACCTCCTCATTGGCCCAAGTGGAACTGATCAGAAACATGTGTATAACCACAATGTGGAAAATCAGTGGATATATACTGGAAGTCTGCTCTCAACAACTGCCATCCTTTTCCTGCTCCATTCTTTATTCATGACAGACTTTGTTTGCGTTGGAGACTGCCACTCCCAATGCCATCTGATCTGGGTCTTCATGATAGTTTTCAGTAATGAGGGGAGTAAAGCTTTGATATACCTTCATGCTGATATTTTCAATTAGAAATATATCTAAATGGTTCTGCAAGAGCTGGTTCATTTTACTGGTACAGTACTGTAGCTTTTGGATGCCAAGGAATAATTATTTCATGTGGTTGTTTTCAACTAATGAGCTGTATCAGTGTAATTGTACTGTGCAGAATTTTCTACACAATTTTATTTAAATGAATGAAAATACATGGTGAAAAGTAAATCTGAAAAGAAAATATGAAAGTCTAGCCCATAAATGAGCCAACCAGTCACCAGCAAAACAACCATCTGTGAAGAGAGGTGTCGTAATCAGGTTTTGGGCAAGAAAACAACTGCAGGACTCAACTGGTGGATGATACAGACAGATGGAGGCTGTAAACTGGACTAAGGAAACTCTCAAGCAGCAGAGAAAACAGAATAAGGGCTGTGTTGTGTTAAACTTTGGCTTCAGATAACTATGAGTTGATCTTTCCCCATACCTCAGGCTGGATTGCTGGAATTGTGTTATAAAGGAGTGCCAGCTATTAAGGATAGCTTCCTGAGCTTTTTGGAGTGCTGTGAAACCCCTAGGCTCGCTGGGAATGTTCAAGGGTGCATCCTGGATGTGGAAGTCGGCACTAGAATTCCCAGTCTGGAGTCACTGAGCAGGGATCTCGGAACACATGCTACCATTTCCCCTTCTCTGCATGGAGGTTTTCCTTAGAATAACAGAGTCTACCAATATTTGAGAGGGTCACAGTCAGGAAGAAATAAAACTATAGCTCTCATAAGACTCTAGAAACATTTTCTTAGTCCTAATAAGAAACCTTGAGACATTAATAACATAGACTAGAAAGGGTTACAAGCTCCCTTCATTCTTCACTCTTAGAAATTGTAATGCTGGCTAACATTATACTTGTTCAAGTCCACAGACCATCCTCAGTTCCTTGCTAATGTGACAAACCTTTGCACAAGCCAACAGCTTGCTCCATTATTTAGACAGCTATTTAAACACAGCTAGATCTCTAGAGGTATGTAAGCACCTATCTCCTTTGACCACAGACTGACATGTGAAGTAGAAAGGCCTCAAAAGAAACTGCCTGTCCAGACTACTTCACACCATAGTCACATTTTACCAATTGGTTGTGGGTAGTCTCTCTGGCATTCAGTTCAGCTTCACAGTCCATAATGTATGGAATACACTAGAGGACCCACAGGTAGTTTCTGTTGACTGTTTCAGAAGAGCTGAGTTAAGCTGGCTTGGGTGTCCTCCCTTGCCTTTTCAGAAATGTAGGTTTTGCTAAACTAGATATTCCAATCATGCAGAGTATTTTTAGTGCCACATCAGTGAGGGATTTGGTGTCTAGTTAGTAATGTTACTTAAATGACATGGGTTTGTAATACATGCAGAGGATCATGGGCATGTCAAGGTTAAGTATGCAGAACAGGAATTCTGTGATTGTAAGTGCTCATTTCTACCTTTGAACTTGCTTTGTTTTTTTAAAAAAATCCAGAGATTTAATATGACATGTATGACAGATTAAACAGCCTCTCTATCAAATATCCCTTTGATAAACTGAACAGGCTGAGCCCCTTTATTCTCACAGCCACAATTGTGTTTTTCAAGCTGCATATTCTTTTAAAAACTTATCTTTCCAGGGATATAATGTAAATATTGCATATTAAGGGATTAAAATCCCTCCATGTGTCCCTGCTATATTATTTGAGTGCATCCATCTTACCACTTTATAACACTAAGTGTGTGGTGTGATCTGTATTTCCGATTCCCGTTTCTTTCATGCTGCACACATTTTGCAAATGCATGGCAAAATAGCTTCTTCAAGAGGTATTCAGAGAAGATACATGCATCAGGTAAGGCTGAGTGCTGGAGGAGGGAATGCAGGGAGGAGGACAAGTACAGGGAAGGTCATGGTGGCTTTTTTATAACATTTCTTGTACTCACCTGAGTCCGGGCTGCATGGGGCCTATGGAGTTCTCTTTCATACGTAAACTACCCATTACTCGATGGACTGCATCACTACCAAGGTCTGGCAGCATAATGTGTGCTCTGATCTTGCTCCTGAAATATCCTGTCTTCCTCCTAGACTCTAAAACACCCAGCACTTGTGCAAAGGGAGAGTAGACTGGAGAATGAGGTCTTGGAAATCCACTTTTATCACATGCTGCATCTGGCGATGCCCTTTTTTTACATTTTTCCAGCCTTTAAACCTGGTATAAATAGACAGTGGTAAATACT
Organism: Caprimulgus europaeus; assembly: GCA_907165065.1. Next base: position 18,851,073 of record OU015527.1, read on the forward strand.
TGTTTTGAACTGGATCTATTACAGAAATAAAGTGTGAAACTAATCTGAAAGAGCCAGTTTCCTAACCATTTAGATTTACAAATCCTATGAGCTAACCTAAGTAAATCTTTCTCCCCTTAAGGCGCCAGAGAAAGCAAGGAAGGCAAAGCGCTTCCTTGTTTCGAAATCAGTCTCCTCTTTCTGACCAGACTGGCTACTTATCTTCCATTTGAGACTGTATCTCAAAAATTAGTGTCCAGAGATCTCTCTCACTTCTGCTCTGAAGACCTTCTTATCCCAATCTGACTTTGAATAAAACTTTCAAATTCAACTTCCAAATTCAGGTACAAATCCTGCCTTGGATTTTTTGCCAACAGCTCTTGCTTTGGGAAGCAGTTTTCTCTTGTTATTCACATGTTTGACGGAGTCAGCATTCCTGGAGAGATGGGGCTACTGAAGATGCAAAGAATTCTAAAAGATATGGATCTTTCAGTTTCTACTTTTTAATTGCTGCCTTAGAAGTCTTAACTACCTAATTCAGAGATACCATTGGCTACTTGCAATATATTTCTTAGACTTTTGCAAAATGTTTCTTAGACTTTTGCAAAATGTTTTTTTTGTCCTGAAAATTATGTGTCAGTTATTATATTTCATTATAATCTGGAACACTCTTACTAGCCCAATGTTACACAGACTATATTGTAACACAAGGTTAGCCTGAATTTATACATATTAGACCTATGCTTACTTTTTAAAAAAAAGTTCATGATTAGTTTGTAAAAATTCTGCCATAGACAATCCACTGCAAATCTCAATAAACTGCTCCACTGATTGAAAGTTCTGAGTTTCTTATTTCAGAGTTTTTCTAGCATCAAATTCTTGCCTTGGAGATTGTTATATCTTTTCTTGTGGAAAGAGGGCTCTGTAATCTGTATAGGACAGCAGTAAGGCACCTCTTTTTAAAATTAAAAAGAAAAGGTAAATAGTCTGAGCTCCTGGAGTCTCATCTGTCAGGTAGATTTTCCAGTTCTATAATCATGGCTCTCTTCTCAGTCCTAGGCAGATTATAACAATTTTTATTGAACTGCAAATACCGTCAGTTTTCTAAGAAATATAGACTCAGGATGAGTGCCTAAACTTTGCATGCCCTAGAGTCAATAATGCTCTGTGCATGTCAGTTATGATATTGACTGAGAAGCAAGCGAGTAACAACATGCAAGAATGTAGACAGTCCCTCAGGCAACTTCTTGGAGGGTTTTCCAGGCTTGTAGGTTTCGTTTCCTAGTGGATCTCATACTCCTGTTGAATCCTGCTTTTGCTTGATCTTACTGTCTTGCTGAGTGTGGCGTGTCTCCAGATACAGCAAACTCGTTTGAACCCACTTTGGCTGACACAATTCAGAAGTACAGAATTCGGGAAATCCTATCCCACTGACAGTGAAGCAAAACTAACAACCTGGGCAGACAGGACCCCTGAAGAAAACACTGATTCAGACAAGACCCTCTCTAGAATTCCTTCTGCATGGACCAGCTCTATGGACTGGCTAATAAAAACAAACTTAATTATCAATTATGAAATTCTATGATTAAACAAACATAGGCCATAAAAGCTTGTGTGCCATCATAAAAACCTGCAGGAACTAATTTGTTTAAGGCACATATGTGTCAACATCTGATCAATCCCTTAGCTTTTCTGGCTCCATCCTGTACCAATATGCAAGTGTGGGACTAGGCTTCAGTGAGTACAGAATCAAATTTTATGTTCACAAATCCTGAACTAAAGCTTAAGCACACAAATTGTCGGTGGTCAGGAGGCAGTGCTGAAGGCATAATTTGTATACAGTGCTGTATATTTTCCAGGTCTATGCCATGCAGAGAGAATTCACAGATCTATGTAGGTTCTTACTACCTTTTAGATATTTAAATTTTTTTTTGTTCTTCAAGCTGTGGTTTACTAACTGCTGGTAGTCTTAAGAAAAAATGGTCCATGAAACTGGTTTGGGTTTTTTTTGCTACTGCTCTCAAAGATATAAGATGTTTTGAAGCTTGTATGGTAATTAAAGGACAGTGATAGTCTTGACTTGCTAAACTATACCACCTTACATATAACAATTATCTGTAGTTATGGTTTTTTTCCATTGATATCTAATTTTTGAAGTCTGAAGTTAAACTCACCCAGCCTGACTATACTCTTCAGGATTGCTTTTCTAAAATGTCTAATTTTTTAATTGGAACTGGTAGGTTCAACTGGCTGAATGAAATCATCAGCTGAGGATTTTGTTTATGGTCTGGAAGTGGATGCTCATTTGTTTAATGTGACTGAACATTGCTTGTCAATATGTATTCTGACTTTCTGTATATTTTGTCTAGGCATAGTTTTAGTTGCTATCAGCACATTTATGACAAACTAAATGGAATGCCATTGTTTCTGAAATACAGGAAAACATTTTTCAGCTCTTAAATTATTTTGTGCCAGTGGGAAATGTGGGACTGAGCTGGAAATCACCATGAGACAACAGTGGACAACATAAGGTTAAGTGACAAATCACTGAAGTACGGAAACAAAGGAAGCAAAGTAGCTCAATTTCTCATTTCCTTTTCCTCTTCTTCAAAAAAATCAGAATGATAAATGCCAAGCAATAATGAAAAATACTTGTAAGATCTCATTTTAACTCTCTTGAGAGCAAACCATGAAGGCACTATCAGTGTTTCTCACAGTGAACAAATCTTGCCACAGAACTCACCACCATCATTGGCACAAACTAAGACCAGAGCTGATGGGTTCAGCAGAAAAAATTGTGCCAGAGTAACCCGGAGATGTGAGTGACAGTGGTATCTTGTCAGTGTTTGAAATGAGACAATATGCAGTCCCATAGCAGTGCTTTTAATATTTCTATATGTTTTGAAAATCATTGTATTCATGATGTTATTGAGGGAAGAGGATGTTACAGCTTCTGAGATCTTTCTGAGGGTTGTTGCCTCCTGCTGAGTTGCTGTATGCTCTGGTCTCACCATCAGCCACCACATCCCAATATTGATTTGCCTCTGTGAGTGGTAATGCTCACCGTTTCACAGATCCCACATTAAGTTCAGAGCTCAGCAGCAATCACCTATAAGCAGAGGCAGCCCCTCAAAGGCTGATGTTGAAACTATACTTTAGGCTTATGGCTTCAGGAGCTCCCGTACATGGTATTTCTGGCCAAGACAAAACAGCACACTAAAACTACAATTAATATCAGGATTTTTGTGATTGTCTATTAACACTCTGATCAGCTCATCACACAGATTTTATTGCCTTTTGGCATAATAATCCAGAAAAGAAAAAATAGACAAGAGTAGAGCTGACAATGAAACACAGTTCTGTGTGAAATTTCTGACAGATCTAAAGTCATCAGGACCTGGAGTCCAAATTTCTGAATGACACAGGGACTCTGACATCTGAATCCTGCTGAAGGGCAAGGCTAAATTTCTAATGCCAAAGCCTGCAATGACTCTGAAAAGGCTGATGAGTTTCTTTAAAACATGTTTCTGCTCTTGAAGTGACTCTGTAATGAAGCTTGATGACTCATTGAGGCAGATGTAGCCAAAAAATGCTTATCATGTCTGACAAAAGGCAGAGGGTGCCTAGAAGTGGAAGAGAGGTCCAAGAAGAGGCAGAAAGGACACAAAGGTGAGACTGCATGACATCCATAATGCTCCAATTACCAAGCCACTTTTCAGTGGGTGAGCACCTGATGTGAATTACAACAGCCTCCAGGGTCTTGAAGTGTATGTTGCCTGCCAACAGCTCCTAGGAGTCATTCTAGCAATCACAAACCAGTGCCCCTGTTATTCTTTCCTCAGGCCACATGCCTTCTCCCAGCCAAAAGGAGGAAGGATGGCATCAGTTCAGCTCCACCAGCAACTCTCCTTACACTGGAGACACTAAGAAGGACAGATCTGCTGGGTTTACGCAGCTTTGAACTGTAGAACAGACACTGAACCTTTGACTTCTGAAGATACCCATCTTCAGACAATACAGTTCTCATTTTGGAGATTAAAGGGCTGCTGAGGTGCCATTGATTGTTTTGGAAATTATTTTTACGAAAGAATGTTGGTACTTCTCCCAGTCTGAATTAACAGTCCACCAGGACTGGAGCCAGGAGCGTTCCTCTAATAACAGAACAATTATATTACTTCTTATTTCACTTATGCCAGAAACTACACAGCTTGATAGCTTGGAAAAGAAAAGTTGCTGGTACCCATACTTCATTTTACTGTGTATGAAGATATCCACTTCATCTGATTTGTAAGTAAAATAGTAAGTGTGAACACTCTGAGAAAAATCACATTGGTCACACAGTACATAACAGCCAGCTCCAGGCCTTAAGCCTGAAGTGAAAACATAAATGAGGTACAGTTTCTTTTGTGATATCAAGAAGCCCATATTGCTGGTTAACAACTTCTATTGGATATTGTCATACCTTTTGAATAACCTCACTGACTACTTAATAAAACACTTCAGAGTAAGTAAAATAATAACAAAACGTGCTCTCTGCAGAAACTTGTTAAAGTGAGTATTAAATCCTTCATGTGTTTAACCTGTTCACTGACGTGTTTTGGCACTGATTCTGTGAGGTAACATAATAGCATTTTTCAAAATAGCACATTCAAACACCTTCCCTACTGCTTTCTTCTTGCCCATACTGGCACTCTGTTATGGTCATATTTGGCACAGAAAGCAGGATGGTATTTTATTCCAGCCATCTGACACACTGTGCTTGTTTTGGCTTGACATAAAAATATGTTTTCTTTACTAAGTTCATGACAAAGATGTGTTCCTCTAACTTCTAAAATTTTTGGCATGATCGGTTTATTTATTGAATTGAGGATAAATCATGTACGTGGTCGCTATCATTCTTAAGCGAGAAATGCTCCAAGAAGAAGGTACTTTTGGAGTGTTTTTTAAAATCAGCCAGTCTCTGCTTCAACCCTATGGCTGGATCCCTTTTTATGGGAATCAAGGCCTTGCAGCAGTCAAGGGCTTCATGAGCTGTACTGTCCCACAAGGGTGTGAACACTGGAGTGCTCCACGGATTTAAGCTCTGAGTGGGAGCCAAAAAAACCCCCCAAAATCAACAAAGCCAAGAGAGCTACTTGGTTTCTCTGATCAGTCAGGTTCAGCTGGAGGTCTTTACACTAACTAGACAAGTCTTTGATAGAGGGGAAACAAAATATTCAAATAATTAGTTTTCCTGATCAACATCACCCTGGCTTTGCTTCCACCAAGATTCAATGAGTTACTCCTCACTGAAACTCTCATTTCCTGGAAGTCGTGTGAAGCTTCACTTTCTGAAACAGGAGGTGAAAAGTGAGCAAGGGACATGTAACCAAATATCCCTGTGGACAAGGATGCTCCTGACATTATGCCATCTCTCCCAGCCTCACAGATCTGTTGAAAAGCAAGACCACAAGATGGATCTCTGTGGGATACTCCCTTGGGGCTGTCTGCAGTGAAACACCTCTAACAGGCATGGCTCATTTCTTTCTGTTGAATATAAAAAACCAAACAGGCCATGCTCATGTAAAATGAGAAATGCATGCAGAAAGTACAACTTATTTCAAAGATTCACATAGCTAAATCTGAAAGGCTGTGAAAGGAGTGGGTTTGACAAACATCCCAGAGATGATGACATCCCCTCACCCCCAGAGAGGAAGACATCACAGTGATTCAGAAAGCAACATGGGAGGATTCTTCAGTTGGGTTCTCCTGCACCAAAGAAAGCAGAGGGTCATGAAGGAAGATGACAGTTAATGTTACTTCCAAGTATTTGTATGATATCCCTCTCAAACTGTCGTTTCAAGGTGGTGCTACCTGACTGACAGAATGAGGAAGCATTTTTGCTACTGCTGGGCTAAAAAATTACCATATTTGACCTTGCATTACAGTAGCAACTGCTGATTTTACTCAGGAGGCTTTTGGATCACGTGATCTGACAGCACACTGCAGTTTTGATGCCCATAGTTCTCCAGATGGATTTTATTTCTCTCAGAGTTTAGCTGATAGGTATGGGTGCATGTGTGTGTGTGAGTACGCACACATATATATGCATGTGTGTTACATACACGTCACGTTGCAGGTTTCGGTTTACAGGACCGCTGGTGAACGATCAGTCTGTCTGGAAGAAAAGTACGCCCACAAATATCACATGGAACTAGCTGGTTCTGGGCGCTGATCCAGGCAGCCTCATTTAAAGATTCGAGATCATAGAAACCTTTGGCTGGAAAATTAAAAAAAGAAAGTATCAGCTTTCATTCTGGAGACCCACATTCAACTCTTCATGGAAAATATTTTCAGGAAATACCTGTTGACTGAGCCTTTCAGTTTAACTAAGCCATATTGCTTTTGCAAATGAAAAAGAAAGAAAATAAAGAAGTAAAATAATAAAAAAAATATATATTAAAAAGACACTGTTTTTTGTCCCAGGGGTTGAATTAAATTAATTTCAAACTGAATTATTTTGTATTGTAAAAGAGTACAGAGAAAACATTATGCTGTCTGTTATGATATGCATTCTCAGCTAATTATTAACATCTTTTCATACATACTATTATCAGCAAATTTCACTTTTTGGCTTTACTTCAAGTTCTGTTTAATGAGTATGTGTTATCTGACCATGGCAATGGGTGGGAGCATATCATACTTGAAAATGCACTCTTTGTACTGCTTTGGACAAGGGGCCCAATATTCTTTTTGTTTAAGTATGCAAGTTTTGCTAGTAAGTGGAGTAAAGCTTAGGTAAGCCTAAAACCTTTCAGAGAGTTTCTATAAGCCACAACGTCCAGTGAGGTCATTGCACCAATGCATCTATTGTCATTTAAACACTAATCCAGTCTTACTCTTAGCTATTTTCCACTGTGGGAAGAGTGACTGCTCTGAAAGTTCAGCAACATTCTTCAAACAACCACCTGAGATGTATTTTCAAGATTTTATTTGAGTATTTAAAAAGTCCTGCTTACTTTCATCTTGAAATGGACTTTTACATCGTGTTGTTTCAAACCAATTTCCAAAAAGGCCAGGTAGGTTTCTTAATACCTGGATTTAGATCTTAAGAGTCTTCATCTGAAGTGCATGTGAAAAAAATCTATGTGGCTTGATTTGTAGATGTATTTGCTTCACCCTTCTAAATGACAATACAGAAAATACTAAAAAACTGTTTTTGTCTTTGAACAGTTAGCAGCAGACAATTTTTAAAATAAAAGGACTTGTGCATTTAAAAGTATTCCATGGTTTCTGTCACTGGCACATGATAGAGCTCTTCATTAAAGACCCATACAGTTTTAATATGATTCATATCCAATGGTTCACATAACCACAATAAGCCTTAGATCTCTTAATATGCCTGTTCCTAATGTTCTTTTTGTTAGAAGAGCAACCAAGTAGTGTTTCTTTTCTTGGCTGAGACAAATATCGCCTTTGCTTGCAGGAAATGAATGTGTATTTTCTGTACTTTGGAAAGTTTATTGAATATAAAAAAAAAAAGAGAGAGATGCCTTTCTCCTTGGAGGCATGTGTTAGGCATTCCATGAACAAAACACTGTGTAATCAGGGCAGCAGTTGTCTTCCCATGACACTTGAGTTTTCAGAAAAAGATTTATGTAAGTTATAAAAAGTTTAATGTAAGCAGTTAATATTTCTGAGCTTTTTTAGAACATTGCCAGTTCCATTCAACAACAGGGGTAACCCCTCCTCCCTAAGCTGAGAAACTGTGAGACATGCAGTACGTGTATGTGGTCTCAAGGTCAGTTATAGCATTTACCAGATGATCGAGAGTAAGTCTTACGGAAAAAGAACACCACTGAGATTATTTTCTCAAGGCCAAGAGCATGAGGCAACTGCAGGGGGAACAACAGTTTTAGCTCAAGCTACAGAACTGATCAGACTTGCATCAGCAGGCATTTAGGGACAGATGCTGGAAGCAGGTCAGTGTCCCCTGGGGAAGTGTGGGCACACAACACCTCACAACAGACATGTGCGGCGCCTGATATGAATCACAGCATAAATGAGACAATTTTCTGATTCATATCTGGGATCTTTCTGCCGGATTGTTCTCTCAAAGACTGGTTGTCTTCCTGCTTCCACTCCCTCAAAATAAGAATAGCGCATTTCAAAATAACTTGATTTGTTCTTTTGTGTCCTTCTCTTTCAAATGCAATGCTCATTTTCTCCATCTTCTTTACCACACATCGTGCAATAATTAAAAAAAGCTTAACAACAAAAAGAACGAATACAATGAAAATGTCTTTTGAACCTATCTTTTACTTCAGATTCAACTCTGCTGCTTGGCATCTTTTAACCAAGTCCTGATTTCATATTATTTGAGCTCTGATTATTATTATTTTGAACAGCTGGTTAGTGTTCTCAGTGATCCTGCTTTCTTCCGTGTGTGTCTTCTGGGGACATATTTCTTTGTACTGCTGTAAACTGATCTAGTGTATGACTCTTTTACAGTGAGTTGTAGGAGAATTTATCTACTTTTCCAGACATTAGGGGAAGCTGCAGGAAATTATGGGGAATATGAAAAAAAAAAGTGGGTGAATTAACTGCCTGTGAGCAAGTGGTCCAAACTTGGCCCAAAGTAGCTCAGACCAGATGGCAGGGCCAGGGAAAACATCCAGCTGAAATAGTGAAATAACTTTATGTGGAAAAAAGGGGAAGTCCTGGGAGCAGCTTCCAGGCAAAACACAGGTAAGATTTCCTTTTGATCCTACAGTGAGCACACACCCCTGAGATACATATGGGAGCCCAATTCTGTAGGGTTCTTGGGAACATCAGTTTTCATTGATTTGAAGAAGTGGTGTCTAGGCATCTTACCAAACAGAATTCACAGTACAAACACATCCAATAATTGGCAGAAATAAAATGTTTGGTTTATACTACATGTATTTCTCCCTACTGTGTTTATATTACTGTGTTTCAAAAATAAAGCTTCTAAGACTTGTAAATAAAAAGGGATCAATAACACCCACTGGATATTCGTTGTACAAGACACTGCATTTTTATCTATAAATATATTTTAATAAAACCCTGAAACCATAGTATATGTTACAGTTGGTTTTAAAAATACCTTATCTTTTATCAGTCATCATGCATCTGGTATTATATTTCATATATTACCACAGAAGTATTTTTGAGGCTACTCACTGTTTACCACTATGCTAAGCACTAGTGTCAGGCTGTTTTATAACCAATTCTATAGGTGTAAAACCCGGCTGTAGTATCTATCCCTGTGTTGCCTGAAGGATATTTTATTTTAATGACTACATGTGTCAAGTCTGCATATCATTCTTGGATGCTTTTGTTCATTTTAAACTACGTTTTTGTACAATGTTGGAAGTAGACAGAAGGTAGTGATGTGGCTGTGACGCATCAGGTTGCTAATCTTTTTTGTGTTTTGATTCAGAACATCCTGACGCATAAAGAGGGCTGTCCCAGGAGGCATGTCCCACAGGATAATGATTACTCTTACCAGGAGAACAGGATGCTTAACAGAAAGCTTAAAGCAAGCCATGATGGCTACCTTCTTTTCTGCATAAAATGGAGAAAGAAGTACTTGAAAACCACTAAGCTGCTGCTTACAACTTTTTTTTCTTTCTCCCACTTTCTTCCATTTCCTCATTTGGTCTGTAGCTTACCTTGTATGGTTCTGACTTCAGGCTTTTTGGGCTCTGGCCTTCTCAAGTGCTTGGGTAGCAGGTCATTCTCCTGGTGCCATTTTTTCAGGCATTGTGGCTCATGGATGCTAATAGATTTTGTTCCATATTCACGGCCACATATGTAACAAATCACTGTTGGTGGCCGCCTTATCATTTGTGCCTGCAAATAACAATTGTGAAGAAGCATAAATATAATTTTCACCAGTAATTTTGAATCAGAACAACTTTGGATGAAAACAAGCACGTAGATTAAGAAACTAATTCCTATCTGTGAAATAAGTGGAACCGTTTCTACTAATTTCATTTTGTCTGGATGCATTCTTGAAGCTTGTAAGAGATATTGGCTCATTAACTGGCCACCTGGGACATGTAGGCTCCCTCTGCAGATACAAGGCTGAAAATTCATGTGTGTGACCTAATTAAAACCTACATATGTAGGTTTTAGCTCTTCTATTTTCATTCCAACAAGTTTATGGAAATGCTGAATCTTCACATGCAGAAACAACTCCTCTGCTTGACCAGGTTGCTGCTGCACAGTGTTCATCTTAAATGTTGAAGACCTTTTTTTACCTACCAAGAGAGAAGTAACATGGAAAGCAGCAACAAAAGCTTCCTCAGCTGAAGTGCTGATGTTTAGTGCAGTAGCAGATAGACTCCACCTCCAGGTAGAACACAGTTAAAATGGTGTGTCCAGCCTTAGCATCCCTCTTAAGCTGTGCAGTGAGGGCACCTGTCTCAGTTTTGTGATTGTAGTCCCTAACCCCACACTACTTCTGCCACAGATCAGTTAGCTGGTGGAATTCTTGGCCTTGAGGGATTAAAACGGATCCAGGATGTTCCAGGATAGGGGGCAAAAAAAGGAATTGTTGCTTGTTTAACCCTAAGTAACCACAGTGTGGACTTTGCTGGTAACTGCAGGGAGGGCAGGGGACTGGACTCCAAGCAACTCATTGCTTCTGCACTGCAGATCTGCTTTGGTACACAGAGAAAAACAGCTCAATGGAAGAAAAAAATCCCTCAACCCCAAACCCCACAAATACATATCCTAAGCTTGAAAAATATATAATTACTGTGGTATTGCAGATCATGGACTTGACTGTGTCCTTAGGCACGTCCTGGGCTAGGCGTGGTGTCAGCATCAGCTCTGCGCCAGGAGCAATGTAAAAACATACTGCAAAGACAGCACTTTGAGGCACGCTGATGGATCTCACAACTGGCAGCATTTCCTGCACTCCCCACTGCAGAATACCAGTAAGAGATGAGCTATTCCCTGCCCTCCTAAAGGTAGAGGGACAGCGATTCCAGACCAAACATGGGAAGCCTTTCTCACGCAAACAAGGGAGGTGGGGATTTCATTTTTTCCTTTGCTGCTGTGTAAGACAAAGCGTAACCTGTTCCAGTATTTATGACTCTCTCTGACAGCTCATCAGTGTATTCAAGAAATTCTGGGCAGCTCTTCTTGCATTTATGCTACAGTCTGAAAATGTCATTAGTGAACAATCTGCATAAGCTTTCTTTCCTGTATCACACACGTAAACTCAATTAGAAAAAATATTATGCTACAAAGTGTATTTTTGCTGGGAAAAGCTGGACTTCATCTGGAAAGTTCTCACAGTGAATTGAAATATAACTTATCCAAAGATAGTCTTTCCAAGGACATTTTTGTCCTTTTAACTTTCAAATAGAATTTACTTACCCATCTTTGATAACAAGATTTTATATATATATATATATATATATAATTTTTGCCTACTTCCTTACTTCAGCTCTTGAGCTAGATCTTGTTTGATTTGGAGATAAGACTCTGGGTCCATATACAGAGTTTTCTGAAGACATTGTATTTTTTCTTGTAGGCTCTGGAGAGCTTTACAAGAGGATACGTGAGGTCAGCAGACTCATTTCTGTGTGTGTGCTTGCTATTGGCATGCTTATAGCAACATGCTAGATATAAAAACACTGGGAAGATATTTTCTTCTCTAGTTTTCATTAGCTAGGTTCCTTCCATTCAGTAAAATAGATAATTTATTGGCTGAAAACTAGGAAAGAGCAATTTGATTTACATTGGATTTGTAGGGACTCTTTACATACTACCAGAATGGGAAAGGGAATCCTAGTACAAAGGGAAATCACGCTTACTTAGCCTGCACTGTCACAATCATTTCCACCATATGCGGCAGTATAATTAACAAAAATGTATAGTTTCAAGGACACTTAAAGTCATGATATGAGAAGGTGAAAAATCACTTAAAAAATTAAATACTCCAATTACATTTAACAGATCACAGGAATATTTTTGTTAATATCAAATAGTTTTTGTCTTGGAAATATTTCCCTAGTGAATAGAGATAGCCTTTTATCTCTGACTGCTTCATTCACATCCATTACACATGCTCTAAAGTAATCGTGATGTTCTACTACTGAACAGCTGCAAGAGACCTGCAAGACAAAAGTTAGTGATCTCCATCCAGTGCAATCTGGATAAATTTCCACAGTTCTGAGACGGTCTTTTTGGTAGCCTCACCTGAAAACCTAAAGATGGAATGAGCAGTACTGTGATCCCTCCAGATCTTGACAGAGTATTTACAGGTGGGTTTTGTGTTGCAACTAAGCAAAGCTAAATAGAGGATTCTGTTTTCCAAGGCTGTAGTATGACTCTGAATCAATAGGGATTGATTCATAACTTAATCCCATGTGGTGAAAAAATGCTTAAGAAATTTATTCAAGTAGAAATGTCTCTGTTTTCTAACTTCCACGATTAAAAACTGTATAGAAACGATAGCAGAGACCAGAATAAATCAAAGGGAATCAGGTCACACTAAGGATGGAAATTTTTTTTCCAGAAATTTAGTGAGTTTGAACCATCACTACACATCAAATTACATTAAAAATCATTCTCTGTAAATACTCACATGTTAAAATCTGGAAAATAAAATCTGAAGGAGAATATCCTTACAACTGGTGGTAACATCTCTTTTGTTGCTTAACTGTGGAATCCAAGGCATGATAAGCTTTATTTGGAATTTCCACGGCTGATGATATTTATCCTTCATTTCTTTTTCTCTTCAGAGTGTGCCTATCCCAAGTGCCACATCTGGAGGCCTGCAGTTTGAAACAAATCTATTTTTGGAATCACCACAATTTTCCAACCCAAACTACTCACAGGCCAGTGGCTAGGCTGTCTGCTCACTGCTTTGTTTTTCAGTTTTAAAAAGGATTGTAAGGAAGGTCTGTTCCTGTGGATATGTGCTATAAAAATACCTACAAATACCTACCAGTGCAGTTAGGCTTTCCTCTGGTGTCTCAATATTTTCTTTTTTCTCCAGAACTGCTAAGTATGTCTGCGTGACCATGAATGAAGTTATTTAGCTCAGAGGGCTATGCAAATATGTATTTTCAATAGACCTGACATTACTTGAGGTTAGCTCCAGGCTGCTGTTACAGAGTTACGTGAGGTCAAATCCTCCCACACTGCACAAAGCTCTTAATTTCTTATGCATACTCAATGAGACTGACTCCCAAACTCCCATCCATAAATTTACACACACTCCCACCTTTCTTATTTGTTTAATTATCCATGTATTTTAATGGGAGGAGGATAGGCCTCCTGCTCTAGGCCAGAGCTTTTGTCATAGACTTGAATTGCTCAAGGAACAGAGGTTCAGGAAAAGACTGGTACAAGCACTTAGCAACAGCATCACATTGTATGAAAACAGCCCCTTCCACACATTCCTCTTTGAAAAGTAAGTGTCATTTTGCATAAGGGATAGGGACAAGCTGTGGTGTGACTCTGATGACCATCCCAAGGTGCATTTCTGAGCCTTCTGGAGTGCTTTCAGGCACTGCCCTGACACAACAGCCTCAAACAGCTTTAGGACTGGTCATGTGCCTGAAATTTCCTTTCAGACAGCAAGGCAATTCTGCTCTATGATGTAGGTAATTTTACTCCACTGGAAGCACTAGAATATCCCATTTTACTCACTATGTACTATCTTTTAAAATAAATACATCAGTGTAATGAACATAGCATTTGTGTAAAAGCAGAAACACAGGAAGCTAAATCACTCCCAATGATAATACTCAAAAAGTTTCTTTCAAACCATCCGTTCACTGTCCATTCTCATCTAGCTTTCTATATTTGAAAATACAGTTGTCAGTATTCTCCTAAGAAGATGTTCAAAACTGCTGCAACTAAGGCAAATTTTATCATTGACTTCCCACCTTCATTAGAATTACACAGCATCTGAAGGAGTTTTCATTTTGCCAAGTGACAAGATGTCTTTGTGCCATAGCAAGATACAACATCAACATTTTGTTGTTACACAGGTTTTCAAGGCTTATGCTATCCTAAAATGCATTACAACAGAATAAAGGAAAATCACTGAAATCTTATTTTTAGGTACCTAACTCAGTAAGAAGAAAACAGCAGATGGCAGCACCAGATGCTAGTGACATATCTGACAGGATTTCAGGATTGGCATTACCTGTTGTCCAAAACTGTAACACATACAGCCACAGCAAGCCATTAAGACTCCCTTACATGTAAGACTTTTTGGCCTATGAAAGAATTAAAAACCACACTCTGCTCCAGTGCAAGTCTGAATTTCGGAAGTCCCAGACACCTCTTCCATTGTCTGGAGTAGCGCAGTAGAGTCCAGAACTTCTGAGATTATGTGGTCCTCGAGAGTCTCTTAAGCATAGGCTGTTGTTTGCTTTACACAGCCAGACATAATTAACTCAGATGTTGTGTTCATGTTATGTGTTCAGATGCGTTCATGCTTTCTGAGAGTGAGGACAGTTAGTGGAAGAGATGGCTTATGGAGACTGTTGAGTCTCTATCTCTACAGACATTTAATGCTGAACTGAGTGTTTGTCAGTAATGATACTGGTCTAGTTGATCTGCACTTGCTAACGGAGAGAGAACTTCAGGACAGAGACATGCAGGTGAAATTACTTTCAGTTGTGAAGATAAAATGCCCTTCGTGATGTACCACCAAATCAGTCAGATCTTTATTTTTAAAATGAAGAAAATCCAGCTTTTTAATTTAGGACTTCTTTCATTGCATAAATTAATTTCACAGGAGCATGACAGTTCTTAAATATACTTATATAAGGGTTGGTGGGTTTTTTTAGTTATTCCTTCCCTCTGATGTTTTGCTGAATTAGGACTTTAGCAGGTACTTAATTCACTGTTGCAGTGAGTAGATCTTAATTGAGACATGGACTGCCCCAAAAGCTTCCTGCCAGGACCAAAGCAGATTGCCATTTCACTCCATTACTGGTATTTTTAAACAGAGTTAATAAGCAGCTGAGTAGCTGGTAAGGTGAGGAAAATTAAAACCATATGCTGGAAATACATGAAAACTGTAGAGGAGATCTTGACCTTGTCCCTGGACATAGCAAATATGCAGTACTTCCATGAGCTTAGTGCTTTTCAACATCCTTCAGTGTGTGAACCTTTCAAAACTTTCATCTGGAGATGGAGACCCTCACACAGAGAATTTAAACCTATGGAAAAGAAGCTTCCTTTGACCACTTCTTAGAAGCAGTCTGCCAGTCCTGAACAGCCCCTGGGATCACAGGATATTTCTTTCACTTTTTCCATTCCTATCCTTGCCTTTAATGCTTACCTCTGTATAAAAGGACAGCTCTAAAACTAATAAAATGAAGGACCTCAGAGAGGCAAAATCCATCATTCCTTCCTGAAAATAACTGGTAATAATAAAGTCCTTCAGAGTCAACTACAAACTGCAAGCTGTACAGCCTCATTAGTTCTGCTTCAGCTGATGAACAGTAACTGCTTGGAAGTAAATGACAAAATCTGTTGTTCACATAAAAGGAAGAACAGATTCAAACACATTTTATTCTGGCTCCACAGGGCTCACAGAATTAAAAAGTGGTAATGAAGCTGTTGTTCAACAAGTGAGCAGATGTGACGGAATCCACACAAGGATGTTGTGCAAGAGGGCAACATTTTTACAGAATCACTCTCAATGCCAAACCACACTCTGAACTTGTTTCTTTATGACACTGTAACTGTGGTCATTCCACACACACACACCTTTTTTTACAAAAAAGTGGACAAAATTTTGATGGACAAAAATCTCTGCTTCACACTCATGCCTTTCATTGAACAATCACCTTTAGATCAATGCCAGTTCTTTAGTAAATGGTACAATGTAGTGTAACACAACAAGAACATGTCCCTTCCTACAGCTATAAATGCACCTGTGTAGCACATTGAACTGTTTGTGAGTTGTTTGAAATTTGCTGATAAAAGATCTGAAGAGTGGACCCAATTTACCAATATCTATGAATTAGTGGCCTCAAATAGCACAATATAAAAATGCCTCACATATTGTCTTTATTCTCATGTTTGTTAGGGTAATGCTATTATCTCCATTTTATTCAGCAGCTGGAAAACTGAAATACAGCATGCTTTGACTTTTAAAACATTTTTAGAAATGCTCTGCATAGCATGGCATTCCTTTGGTGACTGAGAAAGCTGAAACCCATTTTCAAAAGTAATGCAGGCAATCAGGAGTCCAACTCTCATTAAAACAAAACAAAAAAAGCGCCTTTTATTTTAGACACTAGGCCTAAATTTAGACATCTATCTTTTTACAAAACTCCTGGCCAGAAGACAGCTTACACAGAAACAAATGCAGAAAAAACTTGCCATTTTCCAAAACTGTGTGCAGCTTTTGGATTATGTGAATCAGCTTCTCTATTCTCGGATATTGAATCAAATTTAGTGGAAATAAATGTACGGTCTTTTTCTTGTTGTTGTTGTTGTTATACTCTGAGTTGCTGCCTTCGAACATGTAGTTCTCAGTAAATTTGTGTTCCACACCAAGGTTAAGAAAAATGGTAAAAATTGAAAACTGCTGGAGTGCTTGCAAGATAATGAAGCACTGGATTTCATGTTAACTAAATAAAAATACTTAGTACCTGCTAAAACATATAACATTCAAAGCTTGCCTAAGCTGCTCAACAGAATCTTCTAAGGAACTATAGCACATAAAGGTGACATTTGGGGACATAACTCTCACAGGACTACACAGTACTACAGAAACCAACTACTCCCTTTCAACAGGAAAATCAAAAGAAATAGGATTAAGTAGTTACCCTTACAAACACAGTATGCCCTGTTCTTTTACCTACTAATCAACAGAGAAACATTTGCACAGAACCAAAAGATTCTTCTGAAGGAAAGCGATTTCAAATTTGATGGGAACCCAGTCTCTCCTGGAGTGTCTGGCATCAAAATGCATCCACACTCTTTCACACAGCACATGCTTAGCAATTTACCTCGTCTAACGCAGCTGGTGCAGCCTTGCTCTTTCCTTGACGAGCCTTAGATGGATGATCACTTGCTGAGCCAGATGCAGAGCTTGGCCCTTTACCAGAGCTACGGGGGCTGGAGCTTGACAGTCCCACACAGCTGCTGCCTCCTCTGCAACTCCTTTGGTGTACAATGAGACGGTCGGGAAGAAAGGTTCGTCCACAGTTTCCACAGGGCACGAGCTGGGCTTGAGCACTACGATAAGCTGCCTCATTTTCAGCTGTAGGCATACAAGAACCACCAGCAAGGACCTCAGGTTTTCTAGGCTCTGCTCTTCTGAGATGCCTTGGTAGCTGATTGTTTTCAGTGTGCCACTTCTTTAGGCACTGGGGTTCATGTATAGTAATAGACTGTGACCCAAATTCTCTACCACAGACATAGCATACCCTGAAGCCAGGTCTTCTTGGAGAGATGAAGGGCTGATCCAGTGGCGTCTGAGACATGTTTGAAGAATCTGACCATTTTGTTACTACTGCATTGCCTGGTCGCCTTTTTAGGGGTCCAGCTTCTAGATGTGTTACTTCGGGCAAAATTCCAGGAAGATCTGACACATTAGATGGTGAAAACTGCTCTGAAGTCAAGATGCTAGAACTAGCAGGGGTCTCTCCAGACACTGGCAGAGTGTTACAGGCTGTGTTCACATTCTTTTTCTGACTTTTGTTTCCATGAAGGGTACAACACTTCAAGAAACCTCTCTCTCCTCTACACACCAAGGGCTCTGGAAAGTCTGTTATTCAGTGTGATACTCCCTCTTCTCAGTTCGGTTTCATGGGCCAGAATATACTTGGGATTTTACAGCTGGAAAACTGCACCTAATGTCCACTTCAGTAGGGAAAGAGGGTTTCTGGTTTTGTTTTGCCTTTTGGCTTTACACGATCCTGAAACAAATTAAAACAGTGCATGTTAATAAACATCATCGTTCCTGTTACGGTTACCAACCACTGGTTTATCACAAGGACCAGTTTACTGTGTTATATTTTTAAATAGCAGACAAATGATCTCAAATACATCCTGCCCGTAAATCTGAAATTCTATTCTCAGAGGGTGTAAAGTCATGAAGGACATTAAAGAAGATGTGTTTGCACAGACTGAAGCTGCTGAAATACATGTGGTTTTGAGTATAATAAATATGCTTTATTTTCAGTTATTGACAGAACTAGTATTTCTAACATAGGTTTTTAATTTCTAAGCCCCTTAGATGACAGTTAAACATAATTTCCCTGTCTCGAGAAAAAATAAGACCCTTAGAAGAAGGATGTCTATGTCCAATCTTGAAAGGGACAGTCAGCAAGGAAAATGTTCCCAGTCTGTAAGTTAAAGGAAATTATTAGGCCCCTTTCCTCAGCACTTGTGAGGTGGCATCTCAGATTCGCTGACCAGACTTGATTTTCACAGTACAAGAGAAATAATAATAAAATGGAGCAAGTTTACCACTAAGAGCTACTGAGATGCTTTGGAGGCTGAAGCATATGCCATGTAAGGAATTGGCTGATGGCCTGGGCTCAAAGGATCATAGTCAATGGGATTATATAAAGATGGCAACCGGTCACCCGTGGGTTCCTGCAGGGATCCATCCTGGGGCCAGTGCTCTTTAATGTCTTCATCAGTGACTTGGATATAGGACTTGAAGGACTGCTAACTAAGTTCACCAATGACACCAAATTGGGAGGAGCTGTGAACACTTCTGAGGACAGAGAGGCCCCACAGAGAGATCTGGATAAATTACAGAGCTGGGCAACCACCAACTGTGTGAATTATAACAAGGGCAAGTGCCAGATTTACACCTGGGACATTGCAACCCTGGACTCACACACAGACTGGGGAATGAGAGGCTGGAGAGCAGCCCCGCAGAGAGGGACCTGGGGGTTCTGGTGGATGGCAAGTTGAACATGAGCCAACAGTGTGTCCTGGCAGCCAGGAGGGACAACCGTGTCCTGGGGTGCATCCAGCACTGCACTGCGAGCCGGTCGAGGGCGGTGATTGTCCCGCTCTGCTCTGCTCTGGTGCAGCCTCACCTCGAGTACTGGGTGCAGTTTTGGGTGCCACAGTATAAAAAGGATATAAAGCTACTGGAGAGTGAACAAACGAGGGACACAAAACTGGTGAAAGATTTAGAGGGGAAATCAAATGAGGAGAGGCTGGAGTCACTTGGATTGTTCAGCCTGGAGAAGAGGAGACTGAGAGGAGATCTCATCACGGTCTGTAACTTCCTCCCAAGGGGAAGAGGAGGGGCAGGCACTGATCTCTTCTCTCTGGTGACCAGTGACAGGACCAGGGGAAATGGCAGGAAGATGTGCCAGGGGAGGGGTAGGTTGGCCATTAGGAAAAGGTTCTTCACCCAGAGGGTGGTGGAGCACTGGAACAGGCTCCCCAGGGAGGTGGTCATGGCACCAAGCTTCACAATATTCAAGAAGCATTTGGACAAGACCCTCAGACACATGGTCTGAATCTTGTGACTGTCCTATGCTAGGGCAAGAGTTGGACTTGATGATCCTCGTGGATCCTTTCCAACTCACAACATTCTATGATTCTATGATTTTATGTGTGGAAAAGCTAAGGGCACTGTCTTTGTTTAGTCTCAAAAAGACAGTGCAAAATATATTTTAGTTTTCCAGTTTGCAGTCTATCCCTGCATACAGTCAGCTTTGTGTTGTATCACTTAAATGTTTCTCCCAGAGGCAATCTATGATGGTCCTCCAAGGATCAGAAAATAAAATTCAGACTGTAAGCATGTTACAGTAGTGGCTATTGTTTTATTGCAAGAATGCAAAATAACTATCAGGCTAGCTTTGGCCATAAGGAAGCAAGAGTTTGCATAGACAGGTGACTGGCAAGGACATCAAGGTCACCAACTGTCTATTTTATCTATAATAGAAAAAACAGCTGATTATTGCTTATTTTTCCACCAAGGATAGGGTTAAGTTGTAACGGCCACTGCTCTGCGGTTGGCAGCTCTGCCTTTTCCTTAAGTCACTGCCCTAACCGAATACTGCAAACTTTATCTCAACCCTTCCAAGCCTTTAGAGAGTTCCTAACTCCCAGACTTTCCCACCCAGAGATCTCACTTGGGCCACTTTCTCTGCTGCCAGTAACCAACCTGGATCTGCTCTGAACTGCTTTTTTGTCACGTCACCATGGGAGACTTTGCTACCACTCAACAGCCTTGTCACTCACTCCCACCTCTGAAATCAGGGTCTGAATTTTTCTACACCCAACGGCAAAGACACAGTTTTGTCCTCACTTTGAGATTAAAGACTTTGCCTGTGCCTCTGAAAAGCACTGAACTGATCCTAGTCTCTCATAAATATTCCAGGGGATACCTTAAGGACATGGGCAACAGTGAAGAAAGCAAGTTGTCACCAGGTTCACATGGTCATGGTCACAGTAGTCATCCTCTTGCCAGGGAGACAAGAGATCTTTAGATTGCTGCATGCAGTGTTTGTTTAAATATTGACAAAGTTGCATATTCTAGGGAGACTTGTGACACTTTCTTATTTTACAAAATCTCTTGTAAAGCTCAGATTTGTTTGTACACAAATTAGAAGATGTAAAGACCATCAGAGCCAATCTGTGATTTGTACTGGAACAAACCTCTGTGAACAAGTATGTTGCAGTTAGCTGTTGAAAATAAAATTCTTGAGGGACATTATACTTTGCATTCAGAGTTAGCAATTCCTCTGAAACTCTTAGATAACTGCAATCTGTGGAAAAATATAGTAAAGTACAATGCTGTAGCATCCTCTCATGTCTGAAGCTATCAGATAAATGTATAATGTATATAAAGGACACACAAAACTGTAGCACTGGAAATTTTGTTTCAGATATCAAAAAAACTTTTTTTTTGTCTGACTCCTACACAATGTAAAATTGTGAAATATCCAGTGGAAAAGCATACTATAAAGTAACAACAACAACAACAACAAAAAAGGTTACAAGCAGTTTGGACAGTAGTAATTATATAAAATGTGGGCAGCTAGCCAGCTGCAAACTGATGTTATCCTATTTTAAATAAATTATTTTTGCCCTCACCAGCAATGTTCCCTTAATGCAAAAATCTTTGCTAACTGTGTAGAAAGTATTACAAAAGCTATTTGTATAACAAATCCCTAAGCCTTTCCCTTGTTTTCCTCTTAGATGGCTTAAATTTTCTAACCTTAATTTTATAGAAGGCTGATCCCTTGTATCACAACTCGCTACAGCAGGAGTTTGCCAGTTTCAAACAGGTCATGCATGTGATTCAATAAGGTGAATGGTTCAACAGTATGTGAAATTTAGATTTACAAACTAGCGTTAAGGCTACTTTACTGCAAGGCCCTTTCAAAGACTGGGAGAGTTTCCAAAGAGGGTGGCCTGTTGGATGAATCCAAGTTGGGAAGTAGCCAAGCTCTTTAGAAGGATGAAGAGATTGTAGAGCCAGGGAAACATTAAAGGGTCATGAAGGCAGGGGAGATCAGGGTTATTGGAGGGTCACAGGAAGGGAGCATCAGGAAGTTCAGCTACATTTCAGGGAACTTCTGAACTTTGCAAGGTCCTATTTATGTCCTATTTATTGATTTATGTCAGAATGCTACTTTCTGCTACCTGAGAGGATTCTTAAAGCAACAATGGACATCTAACTGCCTGCTGAATGAAGAATGTTAGGTGACTAAATCTCTTACAATTAAAAATGAATCATTCAATAAAAGATGCTATAAACAACCTATTAACAATACAACCTATTGTTGGATTTCCAAGCTTGCTATTGTAAATACTTCATAAGAGAATGATGCTTCCTTGTGGGATTACAGCATTTGGTCTATGTTTATTCCTGCCAAGTTGACCATTATTATTTGGAAACGTCCTATAAATTCAGTGTGAAATAAAAAAGCATATGAGCAGTTCAAATTTTTTCTCAAGTTCAATAGTAGAGATGTAGAAGTAAATAATGATTGGGATTTAACATTTCTTTTCAAAACATAAAACTTTCTTACTTCTTTATTTAAAAAATGTTGCAACATGTTATTTAATAAAGTGGGAAGGTAAGGTTGATGATTGTATATAGCAATTGGAAAGCACTCCTCTCCTCTGCACTTCCACTGAGTACAATACTTAAAAAACAATCTCATGAACTGCAATGACAGGGCACTTGCAACTAATGGATGAGTTCAATTTAATTAAAAAGCAAGTGAAATACTATGGCCGGTTCAGCATCAGGCTGAGAGCTTCACTTTACCCAAAATAGAAGAGAATGACTAGAGAACAAAAAGCTCAATACATCTCTTATCTTCTTCTTGTGAAGATGGAACTCTTGCACTCTGTTTTCTGTTACCCAGAAATTGCAACAATAGCATTATTATCCAGGCTTGAGTAATGTTGCCTACTCTTAGCTGCCATGTGTGATTCAACCTACACAGGCAAGTGGAAACTTCTTCCCTGAAATGGCTTTCTTTATGTCTTCTTTCACATCAGTGTTGGAACTTGGAGGCAAAGTTGACACATACGTTTCCTATTTCCTGTATGCAACCCGTTCCTGAAGAGTGACTCTCTCTGTTTTTCATCCCTCTTGATTCTCTCATGTAAACAATGCCTCAAAACCCATTATAAGGTCATTTTATAAGCCTGGATTCCCTGGCCAAATTGAAAAAAACATACTTATGCTAGCTGGGGGATTAAATTGGCTGTTTCCAATGAATCCTCAACAGTACTGCTTTTGACTTAGCTAGAATTTCACATGGAGACCTCCCAGCTAAAAAAAACAGCGTTTACCTTGTGGAAGAACACATTGCCTGAAGCCTCCTGCTGCCAGGACACAGCCGTGCTTGTTCAATGGACAAAATACAGGAACAGTTTTGATAATGTGGGGAATCTGTTTATGTACAGTTTATTAATCCTGACTGGTATCAGAGCCTCTCCACGTGCAGCTGTATCAGACTGTAAACTCCATTTAAACTATATGACTGGCTTGCTGTCACTGTTCTCATTTGCCAGCACAGAAAGGGACAAGATAAATCCTTGCACCAGGAGGTAAAACAGAGGTCACAGAGTTTTCAGTCTTAAACATCTCAAAGAAATACCCCTCAGACACGCTTGACTCCCTCTAAAGGCAGAGACAATTTTCATGTCTGGATTTAGGAGGGAGGGCCATAAACAAGCAAAATAAATAGTGGGAACAAGGGATTTCTTTACTATTTTGAAAACAGTGCTTGATAAAGCTATGCAAGAGATTTATATGAAGTACTTGCTTGAAGTGGCAGTGGCTTAAATCCAGGAGGTTCTTTGGAGAGGCTCTTTGCAATCTGTAATTGCAGAGCGCTTTCAAAATCAGGACTTGCCTAACAGAGTTATGAGAATCTCTGTGTGGGTTGCTCTGCCTGAGGAACTGTATGACAGAGTGCAGACATACATTAAATGAAGGGGGAAACATACAGCTCCAGAATGGCGGCATCCAAATACCTCAGCCTGGTAGAAGCCCAGCTATGGATCAGGCTGTCAGCGTCAAAAAAGAATAAACTAATTTTAGCCTGCAAAAAGATACAGGTTAATCCAGTATTTCAGCTTCAAGAGTTCCTGGCTATGCAAGCTCTTATTTATGCAAACCCCCACTTCACTATGAGAAGTTTTCCCTTTGTTTGCCCTCAATACTACACTTGATGGTGTATACTCATTCTGTCTGTTCACCACTCAGTACCTGAAGTCATAAGCTTTTTGCTGGTGACATCACAGTTGTTATTATGTGGGTCATTTAATACAGCTGAATCATGTAAATTGGACTAAATTCACAAGTATTCTAGAAGAAAAGTTATTTCAGTTCTAATACTTTACTGTTACATAAATTACAAATTTCTCAAATAGCTTTAACTGAGAAGCAAGAACTTCTTGCACTACAATAGTACCTAGAGATCCTGGTTTCTCTGTCTGGGCTGGACAGTGTAAAAAAACCAAAGGAGAACAACTCAATCAAAGAGGACAAAAGATATAGAAAGACAGAAATGAAGTGATCTGCTGAGCGTAATAGACAAAGTCAGAAAGAGGAGGAAATCAATCTAGGTTTTTTAGCACCCCAGCAATAAATCAATCTGATCAGAGGATTTTCTAAAGGCTGATCCCTAACTTTACAGTCAAGATAAGACATTTCTTCTTTTTTCTCCCTTTTCATTATGTCTACATATAAAAGAGAGAAAGGACCAAAAGTGTCAGAAAGGACCAAACTGACATCCTGTGTTGAGTGCCAGAAAGCCTTGCTTCAGGCTCTTTCCAAATAAAATGTTTTCTACAAGGCTTCCCATTATTCTTTAAGGGAAAGCAAATGAAATTAAATCAACATTTTAAGATGTATTTTCTCTTGTGCTAAATGTTGTTTTCTACTGCTCAATTATATATCATTTTAGAAATCTGTTAAGACAAAGTACTCAAACATAAGTTGGACAAAAATATTAGATAATTTGTAGTATATTACTACTGGATCTGTTTTTCACTGAAAGATAAAAGGAAAAAAACATTCTTATGTTTCCAACAATATTTTTAGCAAATTAACCACACATTAAAACCCTCACATTTTTCCAGTGCATTTTCTCCACAATTTCTGGCTGAAGGAGTCTCCTTTTGATTTTCTAATTTTGATTAGTCCAAAGACTAGTCTTTTCTTTTGGTCATGTGAAAAGAACAATCCATTATTTGATTAAACATAAATAAAAAACACTGACATCTAGGAAATCCATAGTTTTCTATATCAGGATGCTTTATCTTGACATAGCTGAGCACAACCCATGCTTTTATGCATCCTCCTATTTCAAGAAACGATTTGCAAGCCCTTTGCAGGGGCATCCACAAATACTGGCATGCACTCCCACTTCTGGCAGCTTCAAGGCTTTGTCAGTCTGCAAAAACTAACATCACAGCAGCTGGGCTCAAACGTCTTGTGAGTAATGCACACTCAGAAACATCCAACTATGAAGCTTGTTCCATCAGAGGATCAATCAGCTGCACCTATAGGAGCACCCTCTCCCCTGTACAGCCCTCGCACAGAGGCTAGAGGTTACAGCTTCCTAAAATACGGATGCAGCCAGCTGAGTTCAAGGCAAGGATGCTCAAAACTGAATAAACCAGGTTAAAAAGCCACTGTTTTCTGATGTGTATAAATGGGACAGAACTGTCTTGGAATTTTCTAACAGACTTTTCTCACACCATTTAAAAAGTTGGTGAAACAAAGCTAAATTTTTTTTCAAAGATGTACTCCTATCAATTATACAAGAATAAGAGAGAAATCAGTATTGTGTATGTGAGTGGAAAGGTTCATTAGAACGAAAGAGAAGGAAAATGTATAGCCTCCAAGTCTCTCTATTACTCTAATAAAGAATTATTTAAGCTGTTTGCTGTGATGAGACAATCAACCCAGTCAAAGTTTTTTGCAATTTTCTTCTGACCTAATAAAATGCCCACATCTTTCTTTGGATCTGATTCTCTTCCTACCTAAAACTTTATGGGTCAAATTCACTGACGTCAATAGCAGTCATTGTATACTCGGCAGATGATGAGACCTTATGTATAATTATGCAGTAATTAAGTTTACTTAATTTAACCAACTTTATTCAATTTAAGTTTATGACAGTGTTCACAGAGAATGCTGGAGACTGGTTCTAGTGACCCAACACCTCTTGCTTGTTACTGCATCCTCCTCTGCTCAAATGTAAAAAGTAATTCATTTGATTTGAATGAAAATATAACTTTATATGAAGGAATTATGACTGCTACTAGTTAAAATATATGGGAAAAGTGAAATATTTTTAGTTTAAAAACTGCAATTTTTCAGAATTTAGAAATTAAAAATTCTGGACCTGCTCTAGTAATGCCATTCTCTCTCAGATATCTTTTATGCTCTACAAACAAGGTTCTTGTTTTCCATATTTTACTTCGTGATGCATTAGAACTTACCAGGGTGAAGATTACCTTAGTTTTACTCACATACAATTATTTAACTCATATTTTAAATGAATAAGGTTACTCTGTCTCCACACTTACTCTTGTGCAAAAATTAGCACAGACATATTCACAGTTTGGGTGACACTAGGGATATTATCCATCACATTCGTAATCATTGTCAGTTACTGCAGTAGATCTGTGATATTTAATACTATGCAAATCATACATGCATACTGAATATGCATCAAATAATGAACAGACTGGGCATTTTCACCCTGCCCACAGCACAGAGTATAAGAGCAAGCAGATATTGAAGCAGATAAGTTTACACAGCTCAAAGTGAACTACATGTACTTCCTAACTCAGTGCCTTTTCTGGGACGACTGTGTGCAGAATCTGGCCAATTTTCAGTGATTTTGATGATGAGTATGCAATTTGTGCAATAATTTCAAAAGAGTTGGCTGATCTTTTAGAGCAAAAAAAATAAGTGGATGGGTAAATATATAATCAGTTATGAGTTTGTTTTATACAACAAATAAAAGCCAGGCATGTCAGCTTGTACAAACTGACACAAGTCAGTGGAAATCAGAAGAAGGGTGATAATATACGCATGTTGAGAGTCTGTCACTACAAGTATAGAGTGTTTCAGTGCAGGAAAGACACTTTTCTCAATAATCTGCATGAACACAGTTATATTATGCAGGATAAAATAATCAGAAAGGGTAAATCTTCTCATCTTTTACATAACTAAGTTTTATGGGACTTCTGTTATGAACAGGATATTCAGCTAGATAATCTGACTACCTCGGCAATTCCTATGCTCAGTAAGATACAACAGCTATTAAAAGTAGTATGTAAGCTAAATGATGAGCGGCAAGCCACAGTAACAGAAAACTGACAGAGGGAATCTAGGCAAGCAGACAAAATTATCTGAAATAAAAAATGGCTAGAACAACAAAACTCTGGACATCTCGTTTCTTTTCTGAAATGTTGGTAAGCCTAACAAGAAGTTATTAAATACTCATCATTGTGTCTTGCATAGACAATACAGCACATCTTCACACTTTGCAGAACATTAAAGATGTAGTGACACAAAAAGAAAAAGGCCACCTACCACTAAATCTCTATTACAGAAAACAGCACACTAGGAAGACTATCAAAACACTCATCATATCCAGCATAAGACTTGAGGGCATTATAGCACAAAGCAGATGATGACTACTGGTTGGACAACACTCATTTTTAAGGGTCTTGCTGGTAACAAATCTTAAAACATAGTTCTTTCACATTATTGTTTTTCTCCTCCAGATTAGATCAACAGTAATTTTTAATTGTGTGAGAGGACATGGCTGATAAACTTAATCAAGTTTTATCTGGTACTAATGGGCCCTAGTGATTCTATAATTTATTATGTTTAATGGTGGTCTTTTTCTCAACTTATATTTGAAGCTGTTACCCATGTACTTCTGTCTATATTGTCCTGTTTCCTTTCTATAATTCTTTAGTTATCAGAATACTATTAAATTCCATGAGCCAACAGAAATACATATGTAATAGAAGCCTGAAATAACCCCAGATAATGTGGGTTAAATGAAGAGACATGTAAAAACCCATGTTTGTCTGAGCTTTTTACTGTGTAAGTGTAATTTCACCTAGTTAGAAAACAGTGTGTCCTATTGTAGACCAATGCCCTAAGAAATTAAGTAAGTAGAAAAGTAAATTTAAATGCAAAAATAATGACATTTGTATTGAAGTCAATGGTGTTAAATTATAACTTGAGCAATCAGTGCACTTAGAGTATCTTAAGAAGAAATTTTGTGAACATCAGCTTTAAGACAAACCACTTGGAAATGACAGCAAAGTTTTCTGTTTCACTTATGCTTTATAAGCAAAAAAAAAAAAATCTGGCTTTTATAGTAAACCTTCTCATTACTGTTCAGCACCACATATTTTTGAGGGATAGAACTGAAAGAGGTAATTTCTGTGACACAGGATACACTCAGTAATTACGTGACAGGCAGGGTTACCTTCTACACAGAGTAACATTTCTAGCTTTCACTATTCAAATGGTTGCCCATGATAATTCCAATTTATTCTCCTACCCCTTAAAACACGCACATAAATGAACTCCATTCACTTCCCAAAACTGAGGAGGAGAATTAGGAAATCAGAACATCTGACCTGGCAAATGCTGTTTACTCACACACTGGGTTTGCCAGGCAAATCTCTGAGGAAATTAATTGCAGAGAATAAATGCATTATCCTTGCACTAAGCACTATTACACACCCATTTATTACCAGCTATCTGGTCTGAAGGGAGAAAGTCACTCAAATATTCAGTCATTGACCTTTTTAGTTATTGATACCCAGGTGCCTGAGCTCTGCAGGAAGCAGGCCATCTAGTACCTCGGTGTCAAACACTGATGCAATGGGATGAGGACAAGACACAGGACCGAGCCACTTACTCCTTGGCTTACTGAGGTTCAGGCTAGGTGTGTTATCAGTACCATCACCTGAGTGTCACAAAGAAATCCGGTGAAAAACAGAAAAGCAGGGACCTGAGCTCATTGGCTAAGCAGGATTGTTGCTTGGACTGAAGAAAAGCCACAATACCTGCTCCCCCAACCATTCCTCCACCTTCCTGCCCCCAGAAAAGTCCACAGGCTTATTCAGAGGCAATGCTCAAGTGACAGTCCAAGGCATCACAGTGTTACCGCCCTCCCAGACACTGTCTCTGCCTCGGGCCCAACGAGCGGCTCAACACCTCCTCGTTTTCACACCACCCGGCCTTCTCTGGCGCGGCCCTTGGTTCCGTGTGCCCCTGTGGCAGGATAGAGTTGGACAGCGAAGTCAGGCGAACGCACCTGCAGCACACCTTCCCTCCCCCGTACCTGCAGGCTCTCCCCGCCCCGGGCTGTTGCTCCACGGGGTCTCGCAGGCCCGGGCCCACGGTAGTGGCTCCAGCCCCGTCGCCACGGCAACGAGTCAACACACGCGAACCGTCCGCCGGCTGCCGCGCGCCGATTGGCCGGCGCCATTGTTCGGTCACGGTGCGCTGTGGGGGAGCGGGGAAAGGAGGAGCCCGCGGAGCGGGGCCGGCGGGGGTGCTCCTCGACCGACCGGCTTCTGGGGCAACACGCGTCTCTTCCTGCCAGACCAGCAGCAGGCGTGTGTGAGGGGAGAGATCCCGTCCGACCGACGGAACCGTGCGGGTTCTGCCGCGGGATGGGTCCCCAGCCAGGCGCGGCGTCCGCGGGCAGCGCCTTCTCTCCCAGACCCTCTCCCCTCGTCACTTGTGGGTGAAACGGGACAGGTGGCCTGCTCGGGAAGCCTGGGCAGCAGAGAAGAACAAGAGCATACGGAGTCCTAATTCCATCTCCTACACAGGCACTTCTCTCATCCAAAAATTCAGTTTTTGGCCAAATGGTTTCAACATTTTTCCAAATTTAACTTTTGCAAGCTTCATATTTTCCATGGAAATTAGTTGTACAGACACAATGATAAATAACTGCTGCAAGAAAACACTACTGGTTCAAACATTCCCGTGGCAAGTGTTTTCTGCTGGCAGCACCAAGCACAAGCCCACAGAGCTTCTTCCATTCCACCCCTTCCTACCCAACAAACTTCAGTTGTCAGTTACTGCAAACCTGAAAACGCACAACAGGCATCAACTGCTCACAGTCTTGGCAAGACCTGTGTTCTGCTAGGCAACAGAGACCTTTTTAAAACAAATTCTAGTATCCGTTTCACGCTGAGATTTTTGGTGTGGCTGGTGCGCAGCTAAGGCAGGCGCGAAGCAAACCTGTGAAATGGGTTTTTACAACATCATCTTCTTTGACATCTCCCCTGGCAGTTGCATAAAGTTCTCTAAGACAGATTAATTCCCAACCCTGAGATACCAAGAAAGAAAATGACAAAAGGTTTCCAGAGAATTCAGATCAGGTTGCCTGTTCTGAGCGAGTTCCACTGCAAACCACCAGTGGGTAAAGCACAGAAGCGACAGCAGGCCTTGGGACGCTGCGGTACCAGTGTGCCAGTCACTTCAGACTTATGCTGTATTTGGCGGAAGGTGTTTATCAAATGAATGACACTCGGATTACAAGAAAGTGGCATTTTACTTTCACCTACCCTTAGGGATTAAACACAGTTCGTATTGCACAAAATTTATTGTCAGCATGACACAGAGCTTCCACCTTTTAACACAATTTAGACACAGACTGGCTTTTTGCCAGTATTTGAAGGATGCTCTGATGCCAGGAAAAAGACATGAAAAAAAATATTTCACCTTCAGCACTGATTCTGTCACCCAAGACTGTTAGTTTCAAGTCATTTGAGGTGCATGAAGCTGATGATTACATGTGACAGACAGGTAACTAAATAATAAAGAGAAATACTGCAGTTACAGAGTTGAAGTCCAAGAAGTAATAAAATTAAAGTTACCCTTTGTTCATAGATCTAACAGAAAACTTATAAAAAGAAATAAAATTGTGCTTGCATTTTGTAAACACAGTTTTTTATGTGTCTTCAGAAGATACAAAAATATTTTTATCCATTGAAAGACTTTAGATGGATCCCATGTTAGTGGTAGCCTGGTAGTGGGTAAGACTGTTGTTTTCACAAGAGTTGTGCCTGATAGCAATGCAAATGTCTAAAACTGGCAAGGGAAGTATTCACAATATAAGATCATTAAGAAAAAAACCCAAAAACACAACACAAAAAAACCCCACCAAAAACCCCCAAACCACCAAACAAACCCTTAACCATGTTTTTCCTCTGAAAAAACAAAAGTCCCTTCAGATCATTAGAAATGAGAAACAAACTAAACAATACTTCAGTTTAGAAACCCTGTCCCCCCTACCTCCAATCCTTAAAAAAGGATTTTTATCACCTCTCAATGAGGCGATGGAATATATTTTATGCTACAAAAGCAGTCAGTGAAATAGACTAACCTTGAAATGAATATAAAACATGATAGATTTTTATATAAATCCATTAATACCAACAATGCATTAAAAATAGGTGACAGTGTTCCATCTGAATTCCTGGTTGCCATTTTATGTATGTATGTATGTATGCTTGTATGTGTGTAGATGTTTAGATATCTGAAAAACAAAAATGGAAACCCCGGAAAAATGTTTTCCATATTACATATGCCATAGATGTGGTTTACAGCAGCTGACTAGTTCAGATCTATGTGCTACTTTAAACTGCATGGTATCAATTTGCCTTTAATCTCTTTCGGTTTGTATGTTTTCAGTACTCCATCATCAACCCTTGCTGACTAGATAAAATACAAACAAAACACACAGGAATTACTTTTACCAGACGAAGAATAGCAGAAGTGAATTGCTTTCCATTGCATATCTTCTTCAAGCCATACTAAATCATATAATGGAGTTACTTAATCAATAATAATTATGATGGCCTTAGTATTTTCCAAACAGGGCATCCTGGAACAACAGGAAGGGCCATACATAAGTCATGAGAAAATATAAGAAATATATTTTCTTATGATATCCTATGATAAATTTTTGAAATTTATCATAGGATATCAATGTGTCTGAAAATTTCCCAAAGGGTCTGAGAGAAACATCAATGAAAATATTTGTACCTGAGCAGGATAGGAACAGACCTGATATAATTACTTTGCACATACTTTTGTGACAGTCATTCCAGCTAATAACTCTTTTGCTGCTGTTGCCCTCTTTTGCTTCCTGTAAAACTCTGGGTGGGATCCTATCTGAAGGTCAACTTGGAAGCAGCAGAGGAACAATAAACAAATCAAGAGTATGAAAAATGCCTTAAAAAGCAGCTTGGATGGGGTGAAGGTGAGAGGTCATCAAATGCTAGGACTTCTTTATTTTTACTGTTTGTTATAGCTCATTTGCTCATGGAGAGAAAATAAATGAGGGAAGTCCATTTCACTATCCGTTATTTTTATTTTCTAGCTTGCTTTCCTCAAAGTTCAGAAATGTTTGTTATATGGCTTTCCCATTACCAGTGTTTCTTTTCTCCTGTGTGCTAAGCAGTAATGTTAGGTTCACTGAAGACTTTCTTATGACAACATGTTTTGGCAACTGAAGATTTAAGAACTTGACTGTTCAGTCCATGAAATCAGTCCATGTTTAATATGATTCAGTTGTTGTGAAGGCATTAGTTAGGAGACGGATGTATTTATTTTTTGACGTTGCCTGGGTCTGTGCCACCCTTTTGCTCTATAGAATAGCATGCAGACGTTCCAACAAAGTATACCTTCAAAGCATCTGAAAGGATGTCAGTAACTGAATTACCCTCTGGGTTAAGGAACTTTCCTGAGAAAGAGAAAGGTTACACTGAGGCTGGAAGGACCATGTGCCATGTTTTCATTACCATTTCTAATGGACAGCCAGAAGACAGAAAAGATTATGTTGCAGCTAAAAACACAGTTCAAACATGTACAACCAGATTTCCCTTTGAAGCTGGAAGTCTTCCCGGGGAGATGGATATGGCCACAGCTGAAGCAACAATAATTTTTCACACAGTAAAATACTACCACACATTCCAGGGCTGGACTACTCCAAGCAAATTAGACAGCTGCAATGACAATTCACTGTCTGCCCACCTGAAAATACCTAGTGCTTTTTTCCCCAAAAAACTCTATTACCGCACAATTATGCTCCTCTGATAATGCTTCTCAGTAACAGAGCTTGGTAAGAGAAATGTCACATCCTCCAAATTAGCACCATTAACAAGAGAAGGAGAAATTCTGAGACTGAATTTTGAAACAAAATAAAGGAGTGGAAAGGATTCTCATGTTTGGACACAAAAGGAACAAACCCAGTGTTTAGAAGAAGCAATAAAATAATTAATTGCAGCATGAAGATTGTGAGATTATGAACTTCCTGGAAAAAATCTTGCATGAAAAAGAATTTTAATTGATGCATTGAATTTTCTCTTTTTTGGCAAAAAGGGGTAAAATAATTAGTTAGGAGAGACATCTATACATAAATTTTTCCTGTGAATGGTTGTGCAGTGCTTTACACTTTAGTCATACACTGCTCACTCCACCACAAAGGAGGCAGTTTATATTGCCCTGGATACTACTATTAATTTACATTCCCTCTTCAGGGCTGATTTTACAGTACATGGTAACCATGTTCAGTGGCCTGCCTTCCCAGAAGGCAGCTTGAGAGTCATCACTCCTCACACACTAGAGCTCTCTGCTGCAAGTTTCCTCCCATGACTGCCAAGAACATCAGATGAATTGGATTTGCAGAAACCCAAACTCCTCACCTACAGCTCAGGGCAGCCCAGTGCTCCTCTATACAGACTATACATTTCTTCCAGCCCACTCGGAGTGGCTGACTCACACAGTCTGCCATTTCGCTCTCTCTCACGTCTTGTTATATCCCACATAGGCAGCCACCATTGCCAAAAGCAGTCCCAAGAGCTGGAATCACCTTGTCTCCAGAGCAGCCAGCTCTACACTCCTACTGTACTGCAGAGCCGTGGATAATCCTGTGCCCCTAGCCTGCTAGCATCAGTACCAAGGCACAAACTGAAACCGCAATACATCTGCTGCAGGGGAGCCTAGCTACACGCAGCATACTTCAGAGTGATGCAATTTTCTTGAGAACAGATGTTCACCCTTCCAGTTACTCGTATTACTGCAGTCTGGACAGAAGATACCCTTTCTTTCACGTATCTTTTGTATATAGCATACACCCTTCCCTTCATAAGCATCAAGAAAGTAATAGGTAATGAGGGTCTCCAATAAAGCAGAAAAAGCCTAGCAAAACAACAAAAAAACCCCAGAGGCTGAAGCTGTATAAAATGGAGTTAAACATAAAAACAACAGATTTCAAATGAGGAATAAACTACCAGAGGACAAACTGTCAACTGATGCATTGACTTCTTCATCCCCTCAAATCTCCAAACCAAGTCCACCTGACTTTAGGAAAGACAAGCTTTACGCTAGCTGCAAAATTAGCTCGATGAAATACTATGGCCCATGTTCACAGTAGGTCAAACTAACAATCTGTTGATCTCTTCTGGCTCTAAAATCTGTGAGTCATGTAATTCTTCCTAAGTGGTCCCCACAGGGATTTAAGCCTCAGTGACTTTAAACCCTACCATTTCTATTTACAGTTATATGTTAAAGATTTTATCTTTCTACCTACCAGCCTCTCACTTCCAATTTCTTCACAGTATCCCCCCGCAAATGGGTCTCCAAGTAGAAAAACTACAAGTGATTCCCTACCCTTTCCCCTTTCCATCCATCAACTGCACTGGAAATTAAATAAGCCAGGAATAATGCCAGCAGGAAGGACTGATTTCCAGTTCTTCCTTAAAAATCCCTCTTAAGCAAGATTCAGAATTTAATAAAGGCCAAAAAAGACAAGAACTGTTCTTAGATCAGTTTTTATCCCATACTTCTAAGCCAAGATGTCACTAAAACAACAGCTGCATATTAAAAATATGATACAGGATCTAAAATATCTCTGCACTCAACAAAGCAGTGAAGAGACATTCTCCAGTCTTCATATGGGTCTGAAAATGCTTGAAGGCCTCCAATGTGCAGTCTGTCAAGGCACTGCAGTAAACATATGCTAAACATGTAAAAGATACTCTGAGACCTTTCCTGAGAACATGGATTTATTTTCTGAAAGACACCAAGCAAATTCTTGGTCTGAGAAGCAGAGAGTGGGCACTTTGCAAGATCAGCAGTCCCTTTGTATTAATAAGCATAAACATCTGTCACTATCACATCAGTCACTATCTCCCTTTCTTCTGTTGGCCTCCTCTTTCCTTTTCCATTTTGTAATCTTTCTTTGTCTCTCACTTTTTTTTATATCACTTTCCATTTCTACTCCATATCCTCCTGACACTTGATTTTTCTAACGCCGTTTTCTCCTCCTATGGCAAACCTGTCAGTGTCAGCTTCCTTCTTCATCCTCTTTTCACTTTTCCCACAGTTTGCTTTTCCTCTCATTTCACTTTTCAGGTTGCTCTTCCTTTTGTCTTCTCACCTGTACTGTTTGAGCATTCTCTCTCCTTTCTCAGCCATTCATCTATTTCAGCCATGTTCATGTTTACAAACACCTACACTATCCATCTTTGTCAGGGATACCCTTCTAGATTCCCTTTTTTTTCAGGCACATAGCGATTTACTATACAATATATGTGAGTAAGTTGTAACTGGAATTACCATGTTGAACTCCTAATTCACCCCTGTGAAAGAACACTTCCAGTTCTCCTTCAGTATTTCTGCTACTTCCTCTCAGTCATCTAGATTTCTTTCAGCCTCTCCAGATACCACCACAGCCCACAAATTCTCTAGGATTTTCCATCCTTCTTATGATTTTGTACTCACTTTTTGCTGCTGGAGAGAAGCAGGAGAGTTGCAGACATAGCACGGAAGCCATTTCCACTTGGCATCACCTTCTCAAGTCATCCTTCCTGCCTGCTGAGAAGCAGGAGCAGCAGCTGCAGCCCTCTCTTCCTTACAGCTTGATCAGGAGAAGCAGAGAATGCAACAGGTCTGGCTGAGCAGGAGGAAGGAAACTGAAAAGATATGGGATAAGGGCTGTAAAATGAGGTTTCTGAGAAGATGGGGGCTAAGATATTACTGGAAAAAAACAGAGGGTCTGCAGGGGAATAAAAGTGGGCACAAAAGGCTTCTGAAAATCAGAGACCTGGATGAAATAAAGGGGCACGTCCCTTTCCTGTAGGAAGGGAAATCTCATGGTACAAAGAGGCCCATTAATCATCTTGCCATAACTGGATTTAAAACTGTAATAATGGAGGACCACAAAAGCAATCGTTTACCCATTTTCTCCTCTGAAGCTGATCGCTACATATCAACCCATCTCAGTTCCTGCTCAAGTATCTTCCCTTCCTGTATCGTCCTCAGCCCTCTGTCTGCATTAAACTGGGCAGCTCACTTCACATTCCCTAAACTCAGAGGATTTCCTTAGCCTTTCCAAGTCCTGTATGATGCAAGCATGCCAGACAAACATTTAGCCCTTAAATGTACTTATGTGGCCTCTTGTTTTCCCCTTGTGTGGCTCTGAAGGGTTATGAAAATAAGAGGCCAAACAAATTCATGCCAGCAGTAATTCCAGCCCCACCCAGCAGAATGGGCAGACACCACATGGCCCAAGGAACAGCCAAATTTCATGATTACATTTAAATAAATGTTGATGGTTGAAAAGACTGCTGTTTCCCCCAGTTTTTCTCCCCCCTCATGTTCCTTCACTGCAGGGGGCTATCAGCACCTTGACTAACTTGGCTGCAGCACAACACAAGGAGACTTTCCCCTGTAGGAACAAAAAGTTCCTTTAAAAACTTGAAAATACCCACGTAGCAAAGCAGCATTAGTAAACAAGATTTCAGCCAGCACCACAATACTTAATGATTTTGGAGGTTAAGAAAAGACACGGATGAGGTGGGAAGAACCGACTGTTTTTCCAAATATTTTAAGTTCAGTGTTTGCGAAGAGCTGCAGGAGGGATACACAAACAGTAATACTAATAACAAAAAATAAAGGATTTAGAACAGTATTTCACTTCATTCTGCAGGCGGTTTGGGTATTTTGTATGTTTGCTCTGCTTTTTTTCTGGACTTGGCTGCAGGTACCTGTAGTATTATCTAGACACTCTGGGCAGGCATTTATAGTTGCCTTTTGTTGAATTGTTCACAAGCTGTATGGACACCACGTTTCTCTGTCTCATTTTCTCCTTCTAGTTTTTCTTATCCTTAATTCTATGGCAGACTTAATTCTACCTTAATTCTACAGCACACTTCTGCGCTCTGCTTCTGACTGCATATGCACAGTACTTCTGAGTATTACCAGAACTAGCCAGGAACTTCCCTGAGCCATTAGAAGAGTGAAATATTTGTTATCTGCTTCAGAAAGGAAAAGGGAGATACTGCGTATAAATGAAACTTATTTTTTAAATGACATATGTTCAGGAAAAATGCAATATGCCCAATCTTATTTTTTTCTGAGAAGTGAGAATAAGAGTTGTTTGCTCAGCCATTTCACTTTAGCTTCCCTGTGCACTGTGTTTTGAATACTGTCAACACAGATTAAACAGGACGTGAGGTTATTTTTAAGGGATGTTGCATTGTCGAGTAACTTAGAAAAGTTTACATTGTTTGGAAATCCAGCTGGAAATTTTGCAAATCTTATAACTGGTTGGTTTTATGATTTTTTTTAAATGGCAAATACTGCATTTTTTTTTTCTTTTTTGTTATGTTGCTAAAAAAACTTGCAGTGTAGCTCAGACCTCATTGTAACTCATTACTATTACTTAATCTTGAAATTGCTTGTATTACAAAGAACAAAAATATTAACAACCATCTTGTAATAGGTAGCTGCCAACTGTAAAAGACTATGAGACTAATTTGCATTTTCAATTTCAGTGTTTTTCAGGGGTGAGAATGGGGTTTGTGTTCTTATTGGCTTAACATCAGTTATAAGTGCAATACCACAATGAAAAGTTTTGAGTCTAGTAATCAAACATAGAATTTCTTTGACTGCTAAAGGCAGTGTATGTGTGCCAGTTTTGTACATACATTCAAGATAGATTACTTTTATCTTCCTGTCACATCTGTTTTTTCCTTCTCATCTCCCATCATTCTTTCTGCTCCTTCTTTTTGAGCATGGATTTCCAGTGGCAGACGCTTGCAGGTTTACCTTCAAGATTCTTGAGGAAGTTGTAAAAAGAGATGGACACCATTGTATCAAGTTTTCACGGACAACACAGTGCTGCATGACTCCCATATCCTCATTGCAGATGGCAAGACTGCAAGCATCAGGAATCCAAGTGGCATGAGCCTAATCCATATATTCCTCACGTGATTATATGTAGTGGATCTGTACAGCTGATCAACCATGCCACAGAAGATGGGACAGTGCAGCTGGCTATGTAGGAACCTATCCTGGCTTCTTGAGTTATTATCTTGGGGCAGAATGCAGTAGTGCAGCAGTTTTTCCACAGAATATAGCGTACGCTAGGACTGGGATTATCTCAGTTGGAGAGACAGACCTGTTGTTTCTGCACCACACACACCAAATCAGTATTGTGGAACCATCTGGAGGTGCCTCCAAGGGGCTTTTCTTTGCCAACATGAGCCCAGAAGATTTTAGGCACTTGTGTTCATGCCATATCAAGCATGATCTGGCTCCTACTGTGCTGCAGAGCGCTCTGGATTCCTAGAAAGCTTGTTAGCTCTGTTGCAATGTGGTGCAGTCAGAGAGTCAGTTCAGGTCGGGTGCTGTGTTTGAATAAGTCCTCCTCCAGTCTGGAGTGTCGGGAGGGTGCAGTGCAGAGATACTCCTAGGTCTGGCCAGTCTTATAAGAACTGGTTCCATGACTGCTCCCAGTACTTGCATCACCCATATTTTTCTACTATTTGGAAAATGCTTCTTTCTTTCCATCAGGTAATGGAGAATTCACCATAATTTTTTTTGGCTGGTGTACCGCTGCTAAGAGCTATTTCAAAGTGGTGTAATACAGAACAGGATCATGCCAGCGTATGGTTCCTTTGTTCTGGAGAAAATGGTGTTACTGAAGGTCAGACTAAGAGATCAGAAATGCCAGTAAAAATCCTTTCAGCCTGACGTAGGGCAAGGGGTTGCATCAACATTATCTATTTGTCACATCAGTGTCCTACCACTGGGGCAGGAAAGTTTGAAGGAAGGACCTCTGTTGTGTCTATTCACACTTAACCTACCCTGCTTAAAACACATTGACTGCTACTGGGATGGAAGGACTTTCCAACCTGAAGGGCGGTGAAGATGAGTGGCTTCTGTATCAAAATGGTGTCAGGCCAAGGGGTTGAGAGCAGATTCATCTCAATACCTCCTAGTCTGCTGAGCAGGGAGGTCTTCTTTGCTTCAGAGTGGTCAAACCACAGCTCCTCACAGGCGGAGGCATCAGGTCTGCATCCTCCATATCACTGGCTGCTCTGGACACTTCACAAATCATAAAAACCACTGCCGTCAACATTCATTGCCTCAAAAGTATGTGAAATGCCTCCATTTCCTGGAGAGGAAGGAAAGACATAAAGAAACAAACAGAAAGTCACTAAATGTGATTTGAGCTGAACAATATGTATATTTTTACTTCTTTTGATCAACATAAGGTAAAAATATCTATTATTCACAATATAATCAATGTTTAAATCGCATGGTAGCTGTCATTTTTTTTCTCTCACACTGTATTCTTAAGCCTACATACAATGACTTGTGCAATCATGGCTTACAGGCCTCTCTTTAGGTTATGAGCTGCAATGAATGGAACTTACTTTTGTCCATTTTGTGAACAAAGGCAAAACCCCATCCTTTTCAAAGTCTAGCCACTGGACTCTAGCAAGGTGCTCTGGAGCAATTTTTTCAAAAGAATGTTACAAAAAATGTGAAACCTTCTACACTGGCATAACATGAGAAGACCCTACAGAAATTGAAATGCCAGACTAGTGAGCTGGAATTTGCTTGCGTTGCTGACTGGGAAGGCAGAAGGGGGAAGAACAGCACACATTCCTACTCCAGAAGGAAAAACCTAGTTGTGACTCAGACAGGGGAGAATTTTTTCCAAGAACAGTTCATCCTAGTGAAACTAAGACACTCAGGTCATGTTGCCAAGGTCATTGACATTTTTGTTTATCTGTTCCTTAAAGGGAAATTGCCAAGTTAAAAGTTGTGGGTTTTATCTTCCATGGGGCAAACTGCTGCAGCTCCAGTGCAGCCACTGGAGGCACTTAACAGCACCACAGGTTTCATGCCATTTCTTAAGAGGTTTTTTTTTCATCTTAGGGGTACAATATTTGAGTTTTGCATTACATCCAGCTTTCATAATCTTTACACAGTTGCTTTCTGCAAGTCAAGATGTTTCACAGTCTGGTTTTCCTATATGTAATCCTACAGCTGAACGGTTGCAAACATAATAGTGAAATACACAAAAGGAAACTTGTTTGAAAACAATGTAATGTATATGTTGCATTAGTGCCTAAAGCAACACTGGGTCATAACTTCCTGCCATGTGCTATTTCCTATTTCCTCCCTTTCTCCATAAGCTCTTGTTAAATGAGCTTTTTCCTCCTTTCATGCACCCCCTGAGATACAGCAACTGTCTAAAGCCTAAAGATAAAACATCACTTTTAGTAAATGCTTTGTCTGTGTAAGGTGTAACCTCCTTGCAGAACAAGCTGCACAAGAACATCTTAATTGTTTTTACAATGGGCAACTACTTGCTGGAGGCAAGCATTTGAAAATACTATCTTATTCTAGTTAGTGCCATTTTTTGTTATCTCAATATGATTACTTCCCTCCATAGTTTAAAAATTATGGGATTTAACTCTAGCAAAATATCAGTGTTGAGCTGTCCTTATTTGAACTCTGAATGGAAAATCACTCCTTGCTGGCCAGTAAGGGAAAATACAAAAGTAGTCCCAGATTCACTGGGTGTAAGTTCATCCAACCAGCCAGTGTTTCATACTCCCTATTGCTTCAGCATTTTGCAGGCCTACAGTGAACCAACAAGCCAGATTCAGCAGAGTCCTAGGATCAGAAGTTACATGATTTTTCAATAAAAGCAGAGCTCTTCATACATTCAGATAGCTGGAGTTTTAAGAAGAATGCTCTCTCTGCTGAGAATTCTCCTCTGGCACCTTTTATGTCTAATTAAACACCTGAGCTGTGAGCTTGACAAAGCAAGTTTTCTCTCTGCTATGACCGGGGCAATACAGGGACCTATTCCTCAGGTGAAACTTGCTGATGGTAGTGATATACTGCCATTAGTAAAATATTACATGGCTGTCAATAAAGAGAAACCTTCTGTGCAATTGTCTGCCTGACTAAATCCATGAAATCTGGAGTCACTCTGATGCATCACAAGTCCTATGGGAAGCATAATCCTTCCATGCATCATGGGGTAACCCAACATATACAGTGTAACCATGAGAAGTTTTATGCACAAACATATTAAATATTATTAACAGATCAAAATCTACAGTGTAAGATTGATTATACTCGGTATCTTTGAGTCATTTATCCTATAGTGTGCAGCAGGATAGCTCCTGACAACACTCCACAGAAAATTAGTGTAGGTTATCACTTCCACATCTTCTTCTCATCAAGAATACCGTCCAGTTTCCCTCAACCACATAAAGCCAGTCAGTCAGAGCCACTGTCATTTTATGCCTGACCTCACTATTGCTTAACAAAGTGTTTTCCTGTTTTGGAAAACACTTGGCTATTCAAAGTACAAGCAGAGGCCCTAGTAGTCCCTTCAAGTAGCCTCACTGTGAAATACAGCTCAAGGGAAAAGTATACTGAAGGTTTAATAACAAACATATTTAAAATACAGTAACTAATCACATGGGAAACCACATATTTCAGCATGTTACTCTATGCAAGATTTTTTGTTACAGAACTATTACTAAATCAAAGTGTTGATTTTTAAGAGAAAGACTTATGACTAAAGGTTCTCCTTAATAAAATTACACATAAGACCTACAGAAAATACAAACTTTATCAGATAGCTCTGTCTACAAACAGCCACTGGATAGCCCTAAAAAAATCCAATAAATTCTTCTCCAAATTTGTTAGATGGCCATGTCCACTAAGCAGTAGGTTTTTGCTGTTCCCCTGAGAGACTGCTTATGGCAAATTTTACTGTATTTCCTTCCCTTCTGGTATTGACTTATAATAAAAGAAAAACATTTTTCCCTGTTTAATGCATTTTCCAAAATTACATCAGTATCCATGCACTTCAAACAATTTCTTACCCAGCCTTGTCCAGCTGGGTAAACAAAAAGGTTTTACATATATTTCACTGAGCATTTTTTACTTTTTTATTGTGAAATGTTAACACAACACTTCTTGCCAAAACCCATCACTACTCAGATGCATAATTATTTACATGTTTAAACTGAGGTATAGGTGCTCTTACTGTCACAGCAGAAGTTAAGAAAAACATCCTGATGTTTTTCTTGCAACCTCACATTAAAATAGGGCATTAGTATGCAACAGATTTTAATGGACTTACATAGCAGCCCTAAGGCAACATGTCTCTGAAACAATAAAAACTGATTGAAAAAAATATAAACTGCTTGTGCTGATACACCTGTCAGAAAGTGAAAGATTAGCAGTATAATGTATTTTAGCTTGTTGTCTTTTTCAGCAGATTAAATGGAAACCATTACCAAAGTCAATGAACAGATTTCCTGACTGCACAGCTTTCCCAAACAAGTAGCCAACCCAGTGCCCCCTAAAAGAAAACTGTTTTCATCCCCAGCTGTTGAGGGCACGCACTTTGAATATGCTTAGAATGAAGCTTTGAGCATAGACTTTGAGCTTTGGGGTTTTTTTAATTAAAAACATAAAATCCAAGGAAACAAACTCAGTGTGAGCCATTCTTCTTTCTTTGGTGCTTTAAGTAGATTTTGTTTAAAGCTGCATTGGATTCTGATTGACTTCATTTGATGTTAAGGAAGGAAACCCCATTCTGGGGAGGAGATGAGTGGCAGGGCGGGCATGGGAAGAATGCTGCTGCTTAAAGACTGATTGGTCTCAGCAGCTCAAATTCCTTTTTTATTTTTTTTTAAATGACATACAGACAGATGAAAATAAGTTGACAATACAGAGGAAAGACCTCATTTTACTTGTTGCATAGTCCTGAAATCCTCTTCAAATCAAATCCAGCTTTCACTTACATTGTCATGATCTCAGTGGAATCAAATTTTCTTGTGATGTGCTGCTATTCACAAGAGAAAATGGAAGAGAAAGGAACTCTTCCTGTACTGATTTTTAAAGACACTGATGAGTGGTTATTGGTGC
Organism: Caprimulgus europaeus; assembly: GCA_907165065.1. Next base: position 18,893,812 of record OU015527.1, read on the forward strand.
CAGAGCTATCCTGACTGAAGTGTCTCACCACAGAAATTCCATGGATTCCAGTTTTTTTTGAAAGCTGCAATGTAAATCAGTAATTACTCATTCCATGAGGTACCAATTAAGGTTGTGTGTTTCTTTATGTCAAGGTTTCACTTCTCCCCAACGACATGTGTTAGACCATCAGAAAGACCCATGACTGTGTATCTGATTTGGAAGCGTGTGGCACAGGAGTTCTGGGTGTTGCTCCCGGGTGGTCTTACTGTATGATCTTTGCAGTCAAGGGTCATTCCTCGTCTCATGACAGCTGAGACCTCTGCATGCCATCTCATAACACAGTAATATGTTGTGGTGGGTTAGCTCCTACCCAGCCGCTCATCACCAGCCTCCAGCAGGCATGGGAGAGAAAAAAAGGTTGAGAAAGTTCATGGATTGAGATAGAGAGATTGCTTACCAGTTGCTGCCATGAGCAAAACAGACTTGACTTTTGGAAAATTAATTTATTTTATTGCAAATTAAAATAGATTCAGATGGTTAGAAACAAAGACAATCAATAAAACCATCTTTCCACCCTCCATTCCCAAGTCTACATTCAATCCTTCACTCCTGGCTCCTCTATCCCACCCTAAGTGGTGCAGGGAAGTTGCAGTCTGTAGACAGCAGCTGCCTCTCTGGCTGCTCCTTCCTCCTCACATTGTTCCCCTGCTCCAGCATGGGTCCTCTTCCTGAGTCCCAGTTCTTCAGGAAAAACTTACTCTAGCATGGGTTCTCCATGGGCTGCAAGGAATATTTGCTCTGCCGTGGAGCACCTCCTCCTCCTTCTCTGACCTTAGTGTTTTCCTGTGCTGTTCCTCATGCTTCTTGTTCCCTCCTTCTCTCTCTCTGTCATTTTCTGCCCTTTCTCAAATACACTTTCCCAGAGGCACCACCAGCATGGCTGAGGGGCTCAGCTGTGTCCTGTGGTAGCTCCACTGGAGCCTGTTGGAATGGCTGTGGCTGGCATGGGGCAGCCTGTCTCTTCTCACAGAGCCCACGCTTGCAAGCTCCCCCTTGCAAAAACCTTGCCATGTATGCTATCATATTTCCTAGCTGTACAAAGAGGTGCTTACCATAATGCTCATTTTGGTATTTTACTGTGACATTATGTAATGCAAAGCGACAACAACTTGTGATTGGAATGTGCTATAAAACTTGGAGTTTACTAGGGTTGAAGATTTGTAAAGATATTCTTCATGTTATTTTTTTCTAGCAAATTTCTCTGCATCACTCTCCTACATTCCAGAAAACATTATGCAAACTCATAGATTGAACTAGGTGTGACGATTAAACAGAAAGGAAATATAAATAAAAGAAAACAAATACTGTTATCTACAGCAAAGTAATCATCTAAACAAAGAAGATGGCAGCCAGATATGTATGGATATGTATGTGTGTGTGCTTGTATGTATGAAAAAGAGAGGAGTGAAGAAAGAAAAAAGGGAACAGGGTGAGAGCATGAGGAGAAGGAGGAAGGGGAACTTGGGAACTTGCGCACACCTGACATAATGAGGCAATGAAAACAGCTGTGGATGCAGCTATTTCTGGTAAAAGAAAATAGATGCATTGGTGCAGACTGAGCTAAGCTTACACAGTGGTCACCTGACTGTAACTTACCCAGCCAATCTGTATCATAAAAGATCTCTCCATTTCTCTGCTGGAGTGCCAAAGCTGGAAGGGACACAGAAGTGAAATAAAAAGGATGAAGAGTGTTGTACTGCATTTCAGGCATGGAAGGCAATTTACGGTGTCGGATCTTGGCTGAAAAAAGCAATCTGTTGTGCACAGTGGTGGTTAAAGCATATCACAATCAATCTGTTACAACACATCACTGAAAAATGAGCATCTCCTTGAGATTACATCTATAATAAGTATTTTAAAGAAAGGAGTTCTGAAGGCAACTACAGAAACTATAGACTTTTAAAAAAGTTCTGAAATCTTGGGACTAGTAATCCTTCCTGTAACAGCCCCTTAATGGCCTGAGCTTTAAACAAACTATCAGCAATAAAATGCACTGCATCATGTGGACAAGAAGCAGAAAAATCTGGGAAACTTCTGCAAGTTAGAAATTATATATGTAATGCAAACACATTGTGGCTGCACTGGACCATAAAGTGTGGTGAAGTGAACAGGGAAATGCTTTCCCATTTAATTGCTTTTTTGAAGCACATTAATGTTTTCACAAGAAGTGGTTTCCAGTTCTCATCTATTCTAGGGGATATGTATTTTCTCCTAGTCTCCTTTTTTCTTGCCTTTTCAGAACTTTGTTATTTCTCAAAATGGGACTAGAGTAAAAATTACTGATAGGAGGAAATGATAAAAATATCTTGAAAAAGAAGATATTTTTAGCCATTAAGTTTCAAGAATGGTGCTGTCCTAGAGAAACTTGTCTGACAAGCTTCCTACAGTTTCCTACTGACCCATTATTTGTACTGGGTCACTCCTCAATGTATATATGAAATAAAATATCTTCTGTTTTTATTACTTATTGGCACAAAAAGTGAGAGACAGTAGATCAAGTACAAATTATTTTAATTAATTTTTAGAGAGTGCCTGAAAGTCAGGACAGGGGCAAATTGACTAAGCATTGTGAGGATGCTGCTATGAATTCTTCTGCAGGAGGAAAAACTCATTTATATGGCTGTAAATCTTTTACATTTCATAGCAGTACAGTTGTGATACATCTGTTTTGCCAGAATGTTTACAATCAAAAGAATAATTTTATTAAAATAGTGACAATTCCTTAGGTCAGAGGTTTTTGTGCCTTAAGTCTTTTCTGAGACTGTAACAGAAACACTTTCTAAACACATATGAATAATTAAATTGCTAAGTAGTACTTTTACTTAGCAACTGAATTACTGTTTATTGTATAGAATGATTTATTCACTTGTCTTAGATATAATGTGGTGCCTACTTTTAATGAAAAATGACCATTTCAGCTTTTCTGTTGTTTTCTGTCCTCTTTACTCTAAACTGCAATAATATTGAAGAATAATGTTCTTTTCCTGTAAAACTAGACAGTCAATTAAAGCAACTAGTGCTTTAGTTTGTATGTCAGAAGTGGTTCATACTGACTACAAGTCTGGGATGACAGGGCCACCAGCTACAGCATCCTTCATTGTCAAATTGTGGGAAGGGAATTGTCAGCAGGGTAGTGCAAAACAATGGAAGAATCATGTCCATTTAGTTGGGACAAAGTGGGTTTGATAGGATGGCTTAACAGCGATGCACACTTGGAGGGAGTTATTCAAAAGAGTAGGCAGAGAGAAAAGAACTGAAGGAAAAAATTAGAATACACAATCCCTTATGCCCCAAAACAGATTATCAGTTAAGAAAAAATGTCTATTTGGGATAACCACAATTAAGCCAGGAGCACAGAATCATCTTGGTGAGAAATCACAGACCATCAGATTTCCAGGAGCTAAAAAAAATTTCTAAGTACCATTTGCAGGTATAATTAAAGCTTTATATAGAGTTGTGCCTAGTTTTGACTATATAAAAATTCTTGAATTTAGTTTGGGCTGGAGACATTTCAGGATGTAATTGTTTGACAATTTTAAACACTAATCTGCTAAGCTATTAATTTGAATTTATTTATATAGGTGAAAAACATGTGAGTTATCAATAGTATTGGCACATGAGCCCTGCAAAACTGTTTGTTTGCTTATACAGTATAAATATGTTGTTTTGACAAGAAAATAAATTATATGTAGTTTTTGTGTCAATCAGTATGATGCAAGTATAAAGGGGAATTTACATGGCTGTAGTTGTTCCTTGTTCATATTATAACTTGCTTTTTATGCCAAGGCTAACATCCTTTCTTTCATTAACACTTCTAGATATATAATGGCTTAGATTTATTTAAACCCTAATTCCACCCTCATCTCATGTAACATACTGTACCTTGAGCAACACAGCACTTCCTACTTTTGTGCTGGGTGAAAGGGTTAGTTGGCAATGACTCAAATGGAAGCTGTCACTCAGATATTATCACCGTATAGTGCAGTATTTTATAGCAGTATACTTTCAAAGAACTGTAGATAGCTCAACATATCTGATTATTGTTCTTCTGGCCTACATTTAAGACATTGCTTCTCACCTGTTCTCTTGTATTGCATTACATAAAGTCCAGCTCTCCATTTAGAATTGCTTTATATTTATGGTTTCCTAAATACATTAAAAACCTTTTTAGAAGAAAAATATTTGCCAATTTTCAATCTCCAGTGGGTTTCTGATCTTACTTAAATAAATCATATCACTTAGAAATGAGCTTGAAGCACAAAATAACATGAAAAACATTATGTTTTAAAAACATAATTAAATATCTCTGTCTGAATATTAATATGGTGTTACCATTTGAGAAATAAAATTTGTTGCTCTTCCTCCACACACATACCCTGCTGGAGGTAAGAGGTGAGAAGCAAATGCCTGCCTTAACAAAAAATAAGTGGCAAGATGATAATGATTAAAGCCAATTTATCTTATAAATTTCATACATTGTAGAAACAAAATGGGCAATAGATATAAAACCATGCAAAGTCTTTGGATGATGAATTCAAGTTGGCTTCACCAGGGAACATTATTGTATTGATAGAAATTAAAACTGCACCCTGAACCTCAGCAGAAAAATTAGTGTATAAACGTGAAGAGTTACTTAAGGAAAGACAAAGCGATGGTTACCTTTTTAACAGTTTAATGCATTATCTCTCTTTAAAAGCCATGAAGTTTTTAATGGATTTGGAATACTTGACCTGTTCTGAACAAAGTGTGTAGATACATAAGGAATAATCAAGTATATCCACTTCTGTAATATCTCCTTATTTTCAATTTAAATGACAGGAGTCTCCCGCCTTGAACTTAAAAATACTTAGGTGCCTTAGATATTCACTTCTTCTACACAACACATGATGTAACCTCTTTTATAATCTGGTTGAAGATCTACGTAGTACAACATAGCATATGATGCCTAGTGACTAATGTATGTTACCTACTATGCTACCTACCTACAGTCCCTTTATTTCATGAGCCATAAGGACAACCAAAAGTCCTAACTCCTTTTAGCCTTACCATGTTATATAAAAGATTCCAGGACGTGGACATTTCCACTAAGACCTACCATAAAGTCTGCTAAATCTGGCAAACAGATTATTTTGGGAGCATTACAAAGTTATTTTAGACAAATACTTTAAACATTCAGTTTCAGTCTCATCCTATCCCAAGTTAAAGAGTTCTCTTACGCCTGGGAGGTCCCAGAACCACCAACATTCCTCCTGGACAATTTGGGATCTGAATGGAATTATCTTCAAATGGAGAAGATTAATAAATAACATAAGCTAAGGGATAAGTGAAGTTTCAAGAATGTTCCAGTATTCTGGCTTTCGGGACAACACTGTATCAGCATGTTGTGAGAGTCTGCGGATTGGTGAGATCCAAAACTTTGCTTAAATAATTGTAGATCTTAATGTAATTGTTCCAACACATTGCACAACTGGCAGTTAGGTAAACAAAAAATTGCCCACATGAGGAATTAGGTTTTGCATTATAAAACACAGGGCTTTACGTTCAAAGCAGGAAAATATGGGATGATTCAGTACTAAGTCTCAGTCGCACCCCCCAGCTTATTGCTTGTGAAGGTGTACTTGCAAGACCCTTGGCTAGTTGGCTGTCCCTCCCACTGCCTTGGGTATGAGAGTCTTTCCCCAGGAGTAGGCCCTTAAAGTCTCTTTTGCTGCTCCAGCATTCTTATTTCAAAGAAACAGAGGACAATAGCTCAGAGGATAACTTTCTAAATTAAATGTAGTAATTCTGTTTACATTTTGTACATACGTACAGACATGCATGCATACATGAATACAAACAAAAATATATACATACATATATAAAATATCCTCAGAATATAGCTGTTTGCAGTGCAGGTAAAAACAAACACCTGGTACATACAACAGGATATACAAACCAGTAAGAATCTTCAGACTATATGAGGATCCAAGATGATTTCTTTCAAGTTTATAAACATGGGAAACCAGATCCCACACTCCCACATAATGCTGTTTACATGGAGTCAGACTCAGAGCTACTTCTCATTTCAACATGTGCCGTTAAAGCTGCACTTAAAATTTCTCATTCTTCTGGCCAATAAACACAGGACCTGGGCTTCCTAATTCAAAATCCTGTACCACATATGTCACCCATGTAATGTATGCTGCCCCTGTTAGTACCCAGCACAGGTTGGCTAGCGGGGCATACACAGAGAGGCTGTGTCTGGGGTGGTCCACCTTGGGAACATGTTCCTAACCTGCACAAGTCAGTAGGCTGCAGCCCTCCTGAGCACAGCTGCTTTCAAATTGCTGGGTTGAACAGATGCTTATGGTTCCATCTTCCATTATTTTATCAGTTTGATTCACAACTTGTCCATTGTGCTCTCTCTCTGTTATCCAGCATTATTGAGTTCATAAGATAATTATATCCTGGTGAAAAAAATATTTTCCTTTTTTTTTTTTTTTCTAATGTAAACTTGGCAATGATCATACTTTTGAGTAGTAAAAAAATTTTCCTCTATTCCCCTTCTCTAAACCAGTCATGATTTTTTACCTCAGTCATTCCTCTGCCTTCATCAGTTTTCTCCTATTAAAATGACAGGTCTATGGAACAAGATCACCAAATTAGAACATGGGAAACTCTGACTCAGTATTAAGAAAAATAATTTATTGTGAGGGTGGTGAAACACTTGAATTGGTCCCAGAAAGCATGTCAGATCTTCATCCCTGAAAGTATTCAGAACTTGTGTAGACATTGCCCTGAAATTGTCTATTGGTGGATGAGAAGCTCAATGTGAGCTGTGCATGTTCAACGTGCACTCACAGCCCAGAAGGCCAACTATGTCCTGGGCTGCATCAAGAGAAGCGTGGCCAGCAGGTCAAGGCAGGGGATTCTCCCCCTCTATTCCGCTCTCGTAAGATCCCACCTGCAGTACTGTGTCCAGTTCTGGAGCCCCCAACACAAGAGAGACATCAACCAGTTGGAACAAGTCCAGAGGAGGCCACGAGGATGATCCAAGGGCTGGAGCACCTCTCCTACAAGGACAGGCTGAGAGAGTTGGGGCTGTTCAGCCTCGAGAAGAGAAGGCTCTGGGGAAATCTATAGTGGCCTTGCAGTGCCTGAAGGGGCTACCGGAAAGCTGGGGAGGGACTTTTTACAAGGGCAGGTAGTGACAGACCAAGGGGAAATGGCTTTAAACTGGAAGAGGGGAGGTTTAGATTAGATATTAGGAAGAAATTCTTGACTGTGAGGGTGGTCAGACACCGGAAGAGTTTGCCAAGGAAGTTGTGGATGCCCCCTCCCTGGAAGTGTTCAAGGCCAGGTTGGATGAGGCTTTGACCAACGTGGTCTAGTGGAAAGGTGTCCCTGCTCATGGCAGGGGGTTGGAACTAGATGGTCTTTAAGGTCCCTTCCAACCCAAACCATTTTATGAAAAATCTGCTAAAACCGAGCCTTGTACGTTTCATGAAGAAATGTAACACTTCTGCCATCTGAGAGATGCCTGTTATCTCATAATGGCTTCCTTTTGTTGTAAGTATTTAATGCAGGATGTTATCAAAATGTAAATTCAAATTTAAATAAAAAATTAAAGCGTTGCCTGGGTTGGTGTAGAATGTGTTGCAGACAAATGCTGCAACAGCACAGGGAGCAGAGTTCACCAGGTCTCACCTGAGTGCTGCCTCTTAGCTTGTTTCCAGCACACTGATGAGAAAGGTAGTTTGTACTACGGGAAAAAGAAAACATGTTAATGAGTGATATATTGCATTGGAAAAGTTAAAAAAAAATCTGTTGGAGGAATGCATAATATTCTCAGGAGACCCGTGTTGGTTATTTAAAACCAAAAAATTACCAGATTAAACCAGGAGAGGGCAATGAGCACACAGAATATTGTTGATAGCTAGAAAGCCTAGGGTTCCTGAATGGTATGGTATTTTCCTTTTTTTTAATCAAGGAGTGAGTATTTATTTGCCCCTTCATCGGCTCTGAAGAAGCTGCATTTCTGAGGTTAAATATAATTGCATTGCACACAATAGGTCTAAGGTCTCTCAAAACAAAACAAAGGTTTCCACATCAATCTTACTGAAATAAAAAACAATTCAGAACTGCTGCAGAGAGTCTCCTCTTGGGCTAAATGGAAGAATGTGTTTAATTGGACAAATTCCCAGAATTAATGCCACAGAAATTTGCATTAAAAAACCCAACAATCAGCATTTAGAAGTGGAAAAACCATTGCAACGATCTGTTCTAAGAAATTGCTTTCACAACAGCCTTCACATGAATGCACTCTCTGAGCTACTTCTTTCCCAATGCATATTATTTTGCAGAAGCCTATTTAGTGCATTTTGGTCTCTTTCAGAATGTTTAACTTTTGGTGAACTCTGAAAAAAATCTATCTGTTCATTAACAAAATGAGGACAGTATTTGTTTGGTTTTCCCAGAAAGAAAGCTTGCTGCTATATGTGTTGTTGTTAAGTCTGCTGCAGACATAAACAACAATAAATTGTCCTGCTGGATTGAGGCATATAATTTTCTTAGTTTTCTTTAACAGGAAACTCCCTTTAAAAAGACAGGGTAACTTCTAACTTCAAAGATGCTGTAACATATTTATGAAAAAAAAAAAAAGAAAAAAAAAAAAGAGTTGCTTTGACTGGAGCAAAAATAGCTTTTTCCAAAAGCAAATGAATAAGGTACATCATTATTCTTAGGTGTAAACAAGTGCAGGGGTTTAACCTGGAGTTTTTTATAGTTGAAGTGGAAATTTGTTACATAAAAAAAAAAAAAATCTCCTGAAGCTTGAGTCCTGATTTTTTGTTTTTCAACCTTAGTAATCTAGGTGGCATGTGTTGGATTCTGTTTTTGTCCTAAAGGTACTGGTTTAACATTTTATAATATAATATTTGAAGTCCTAAGGAATTCAGAATACTTTCAGTATCCACGGGAGCAAACAAACATATATTGCCTGCATACCTAATAGTCTAGTGGTTTACTGTAGTGAGAAGCTGCCCACCACATTTTATGGTTTAACCTCAGTGCTTAGTTTTTTATGGGTTCAAATGAGTTGAGTTTGTTTTTCTCAAGGATATCATCTCACACTTGACATATATATAGTTTGTTCGCTGCTTGGAAATTCTTTCTGAAATAATATATTTTAAATATCTGTATAGATTATGAAAACACGGTTTCATGTGGTGTGACTAACAACATGACCATTTTCTATCATGGAAAATGACTGAATTAAAACCTGTATTCTTAAACAGAGCAAATTTTATTGTTAATGAGAGCATTATTTTTATAATTGGGGTGCTGCCACAATGAGCAAAATAGAAATGAAGGCAAATTTATCTCAAAGGTATTTTAAAACCTAAAGAGATAAGAGATGCACTCCAGATGCCATGGAGCCACCAATGATTCAAAAGAACAGGAATGAATGTTCCAGTAGTCTCTCTCTTTTTTTTTCTTTTTGTTTTTTTTTTGCAGGCTTCTTGAAAGAAACACATCTCTGTAAGGATCTGATCACATCGAGCCTGGAGGTGCACCAGACAGCCTGGGGAGTGCACAGGACTCGCTGGGACTGCACAGGCGAGACAGGACTGACTGGGTCACAGTAACCACAATGGAAATTTGTCCTTTGTTTCTGGTCTCTGTTTACTATCTTTTAACCCCAAAGAAAGGAACTTGGCCAGTTTCTTCAGGTAGGGAATATAGTTTACCTGAAGGTAAAGCTATATATTAAGCCTGGGGAAATAATGATGTAGGACTGAGTACATGGAGCTTTGCAGTCCACAAGCACCAGGCTTTTTTTGAGCAGAGCCTCCACCCACTATGCCTTTTCACTTGAAGGTGGATCTTAAATGTAATTTTTTAAACTCCTAGCTGACACTCACTGGTGGTTTTCAAAGTCCAGTAGCACTCCATTATTTGGCATAGAGAATGAAAAGTTAGATAAATACATTTTTGGCACATCAGATGCCACATCCAAAACTGCTCCTTTAGAGAAACTTGCTCCTTTCTCACAGGTAGAAAACCAGTGAAGGACAGTGATTCCAAAGACCAGATACTGGCAGGGTTCGTTTCAAAACGTGCTTCAAAACTGCTGCCACTCTTCAGTACAACCCTGGCCCTCCCTCAAGAAGCAAGCAGTCAGAAGGGAAAAGTGAGGGACCACCTTACAACGATGAGTGAACAAGAACAGTGAACAAAACTTTGCTTTATTTTTCTTACTTGTCCAGTCACCACTTTTCATGCTTAAAACATGTTCACGCTTGTGTCAGCAGGTGCTTTCTTACTACAGGTGCTGTCCTGAATGACAACTTCAGTGAAGGTGTTAAATACAAATTATAAGTAAAGCATTGTTTTGTTTTGTTTTCAAGTGAAGGGAAAAAACTATTGCATCAGCTGACTTTGGGATGCGGTGTGCTCTCTATCATTTGACTTCTTTAATCCAAGACTGTCTTTCTAAAAAAGATATCTTAGCTCAGCAACTAATTATGACCTTTATGCAGAAATTACTGGGTAAAATTCCATTGCCTGTGTTATGCAGAAGATCAGACTGTATAGGTCCTTGTTGGCTTTAAAACTTTGTGAATCGAAAATCCAGTCCAAATTCTAACACATGTAATCTTACTTACAGATTTCCCTAGAGGTTTCTATAAAAGAGTATTTCATTTTCTTTCTCTCCAACACTGCTCATTAACACCACTTTAACAGAGAAAGCATGCTCTTCTTCAGTGGTGTGCAAAGAGCAGTCGTGGGAGAGATATCTATACTGTGCTTTTGAATCTTCCATGAAGTAATGAAAACTAAAGTTACTAGTTGCTATTGTTTAGTCTTTGACAAATACTAACCTAGATGGACAGAACAGTAATGATGGAATGGCAATGGTAGTTTGAGAAAGACAGTATCTTGCTCTTCTTAATTAACTCAGGCTTTTAAAATTGTGCTCTGCTCCTACTTCCTATCACAGTCAAATTTAAATTGTAATTAACCAAAGTTTTACGATAGGAGAGTTGTGCTGGGAACCACTCTAATCTTAATGCAAAGTAAAATGCAAAGCCAGAGCTACAACAAAAAATGCTAAAAAAGACAGCACCCAGAGGAATTTTCATTCCTTAAAAAATACATCAAAGGACACAAACAAACATGTTAAATGCTCTACTCTCAGCTGCAAAGTCCCATGCTGGTGTAACTCAGCTGATTTCCAGGGGAGATATTAACTAGAATTGAGTATTGTCCACAAAATCTTAAAGGGGAATCCAGACACACTATCCCTTGCCTGTCTTTGGGGGAAACACTTGCTTCTGCAACCAGCCATTCAGTAAGCTTCATCCTCCTCAAGCAGCACGTTTACTTCTTAAACTTACCAATGCTTATTCTAGTTCTCCCTTCCTACAGGTTCTCTTCTGCTGATATGATTCCTAGTGAAGTGCTATTGGAGTTCCTATAGGCTCTGCTCTTTATTCCTCAAGAGGTCCATGACAGCAAGTAATAGAATGCCACCAAGTCAAGACTTTCTTATTCCTTATTGATTTCTCGTGGCTCTTTGGAGAAACTGTTTCTGGCTTCCTCTATGAAGCCTGACTTCAGTGAAGCAGTCACAATAACCTTCCACTAGGAAAAGCAGAAAACCTAGGAGCAGGCACATTCCCCTACAGGCCTTTCAGATTGTTGTACTAGAAGGTGTAATCTGTCATACTATGACTGCTGAGACACCCCATTCTGCAGAACAACTACGCCCCTATTGAGTTCCTCATAACAAAGCATGGATGGCGACCAGAAATATAAACTCTCCTAATGCTTAGGGCTGTATGTGTTTGTTTATGATAGTCTGTGTATTTGTACAGATCCGAGAGTTTGATTTTGTTCAAGCTATGCAGGGAAATAGCACTTGTAACTAGGTATAATATTATATGGATATATATATACCATAAGTTTTGCTAAGCAAGAACAAGTACAAAAAAACTCCAGCATGATAAAACTAGATGAAAATAAAACTTACTGTGGGCTTAGCTGTAGATTTACTGGTGAATAAGTAAAGGGTTTAATTGTTCCTGGTTTTCCCCATCTCATGTCCTCATGTCCTGCTCCCATACACCACCACACAGATAACTCACACAAAGCTAGCCACTGTGTGAAACCATAGCTTTTCCCTTGTGCCTCCAGAGCTACAGAGAACTCAGTGTTGCACCAGAGTCAAGACTGTTTGTCATCTGTTCTCTCCCTCATCCCAGTGCCTGTCCTTTTGTAGACTTTATTGTCAGCATCACCCCATTGCCTGACCTGATGCAGTCAGGCAGGCCAAACATATATCATAGGGGACAAAACAAGTCAGCTGGAAAGATGGAGAAAGGGCTCCACTTCCTCCGATAAAGGCAGCAGCCACCTCTGTCACTAGAGTATTCAACTGAAATTAGCACAACTGAGTGTACACATTTCTGAATAATGTATTTATCTTCATGGAAGTTGCTGTTTGGCTACATGACATCAAATGTTGAGATAATTTTGAATGCTTTGAAATTACACAGGTACAGTGCAGTTTAAACCAGTTACTGTGTCAGGCTTCAACTCAGAATGAACCAAAGAAACCAACCTGGCATGCCATGAGAGTTTCTGAGCTTACCCTCCAAAACTGGTCTTCAATTAGTAGCTGCTTGAGTCTGTTCACTGTGAGGAGAAAATGGTATTTACCATTAACTTTTATTTCATCCCATTAAAGCCAAACAAGCATTTTCTAGCTATATCTCTTCTACTTTTAGTTGGTGTAAATATTACAGTCATTGCCCTGATGAACCTTGAACTTCTTCTTATAAACATTGCTTTCAATGTAACTGTAGGACTTCATGTTTTACTTCAAATAATTTATCCAATTGTCTGAATAATGAGAAGACTGAAAGTGAAATCTGGTAATTACCTGTGGATGAAAATAGGCATAAGATTAGGAATGTATTTCAAAAAGGATCTACTATAATGCTACAGAGCAGAATAGTAAAAGAGTTCATAATGTTGGTATGTAACACCAAATATTATGATGAAATTTAGACCAAAGGGAAAACCACTATGGACGTTTTACTTGAGTCAGAATTGCTGAGTGTCAACTTTGTTCAGTAATACACACAGCTGCATGAGGACTTTCACATGTTTTAAATGTCGCATCTGTTCAGTACATCATCCTGTATTCAGTGCTCCTCTTCATATCGCAATGGTGGCCAAGAGTAATAGACTCAGTGCCCTACTGTGAGCATCGCTGAGCCTTGATCTTGGTCCTGTTATCTTTCCTCCTTACTACTCTCTTGGTTATTTCCAATTGTTTTGTCCTTTCTCAAAACAGATTGTAATCTCTCCTGAGCAGGAAGTAGAGGGACAGAATAATCTCCCTTGCCCTGCTGGCCATACTTCTTTTTATGCAAGCCAAGGTATAATTGGCTTTCTGGGATGCAAGTGCACATTGCTGGCTCATGTCTGATATTTCACCTACCACTGTCCCCAAGTCCTTCTCTGCAGGGCTGCTCTCAATTCATTCATCCCCCAGCCTGTATTGCCCCAACCCTTGCACTTGGCCTTGTCAAACTTAATGAGGTTCACATGGGTCCACTCCTCAAGACTGTTGAGGTCCCTCTAGATGGCATCCTTTCCCTCAAGCAAATCAACTGCACCATTCAACTTGGTGTCACCTGCAAACTTTCTGCTGGTGCACTCAATCCCAATGTCTATGTCATTAATAAAGCTATTGAGCAGTACTGCTCCCAGTATGGACTCCTGAGAGACACCCCTTGTTATTGATCTCCATTTGGACATTGAACTGTTAGCTGCAACTCTTTGGATTTTGCTCCTGGTCTTTAATTACCTCTCTGTCATCCATATGCTTTGACAAAGTTTCCAGGACAAGGCATCACATGTATTTGTTTAATCCACACAGAAACCCTTTTCCAGGGTTTAAAGATGAAACTTTGTACACATAACTGTCTGATAAGCAAAATAGAGCTAATGTGTCTTAATAATATCAAATATTTGTTTGCCAATAGCAAGCTAGGAACCAAGATTCAGTTGCAAATGTATTTTAGAAACATCTTGCCCTCTGATCAGACATTTACATTTTCACAACATCAGATACACCAAAACATTGATGGAGACATGTGGGAGGGATTAAGGGCTGACAGATGCCTAAATTATGGGAACTTGGTTTTCTATGGGAACTTGGCTAATATAAGGTACCTTATAAATTTGAACCTGCGTCTCTGTCAGAAGACATTTGTCACGTAAGTTTCCATGTCCTGTTAGAAGCAGATCTCGCTGTAGAGAAGTTGGCCCATCTGTTTCTGTTCTTCCTTCACTTCTTTTTGAATACAAACTGCAAGGTCTAACTGTTTCTCATGTCCTTGATACTCACCTCTAAAACATTCTGTCTGATGCAAAGATGTGGGTTTTTTTTCTTTGGTGTTTACTGTGTACATATTCTTCAGTGAAAATAAAGTAGTGGACAATTAAAATCCTAGTCATAGGGATATAGGAGTTCCTCTGCCAGCTCTTTATTACTTTCACCATTGTCTCACCTTTTATGCGTCCACATTTGCAGTATGAATGGCATTATTGATTGCTATTTTAATTGAGCCTTTGTATGTACCTTATCAATATAATGCAGAATTCTTTTCCAATGTCAATTATACTCGGAATTTGAAAGTGGGCTCTTTTCTGGTATTTTTCCACCAGACATTGAAGTTTCACAAAGAAAATTCGCTGTCTCTGTGACAGCCATGCAAATTCAGGGATGGTTATGAAGATGAAGGCGCTATACACTAGATGGAAAAGAACTATCAGATCCAGTATACAGGAGAGTTAGGAATTATATCCACTTGTAAGCTAAGCAACTTAGATATGATGAATGAGACACAAAGAAACTGGAACACCTATATGCCATTTTTACAAAGCTAGCTTTGTTTTAGAGAAATCACTGCCTATCTTCAATGAGATGCATAGTAAAATCATGTTCGAAAATTTCTGCCAACATGTTCTACTCTTACATTACACTGGACAGTGTTCCACCTTGGGAAATATTTACCAGGACTTCTCCCCTGCAGAAGAGGAAAGGAAAATGGGAGATTTGAAATTTTATCCATTCCTCTCCCTTCATACATAATACTCTGCCCTGTTTGTTCTAGGACAGAGTTAATTTTCTTCTTAGTAGTTAGAATACATGCGTTTTAGTTTCACTACAGGATTTGTTATGAGAGGAATGCTGATAAAGTACGAGTGTTATTAGTTGCTGCTGGAGCTCAAGGCCACCATGTTTGGCTGGTTGAGAGCTGCATCAGGACTGGGAGGGAGAAGCATAGTACGTAGTGAAACCCCAAACCGGCATTTGGATGTGTCAATAAGATATACCATATCATATCCTGTCATGTTTAGTATATCAACCAGGATTGATTGGAAATTGGGGGTATTATCTCGGGGATCACTCGGGCTCGCTCTTCCAGGGTTTTGGTTTCAGGATGGTCTCAGCTGCGGGACTGCTGGCTGGCACAGGCTGGGTCGACAGGGTTGGCGGGTGGTGAGCAATTGCACTGTGTGTCACTCAATTATGTATTCTGATATCACTGTTATCATTATCATTTTATTTTAATTAGTAAATAGTTTTTCTCTCAACCCATGAGTCTCCTTGCCCTTTTGTTTTTGTTTCCAACTCTCTCCCCTACTCCCTGGATGGGGGCAGGGAGGGTAAGAGAGCAGCCTGTATTTGGCTGCAAACCAAAAGGGTGAAACCACCACATGCTCTTAATCTCAGAACAGTCTGGTGAATGCCTCAACTGAAAAATAATTGTTTTCTCAAGTCTTCCTCAGCTTGGACTTACTAGCTGGGTTTTTTTACTTTTGTGCAAAATACGCAGAAGGGAAGACTCATTTTGGAGCCCAGCCACAACAAAGACATGGCTGTGTATAGAATTGTTCAGGTAAACATTTGCTTTTTTGGAATTGGCTTAGGTTTTTCAGGTTTATCATGATAACCTCATTATTTAGACTTCAATAAAATTAGGTAGTTGTGTTTGAGGTGATAGGGAGTTCTTGAGCACATGCTCAGCTTATGAAGACAATTCAGGACTGTCAAGGCAATAAGGAATCAGCTGGATGGTCACACTCAAAGAGTTGTGGTCAATTGCTCAATGTCCAAGTGGAGACTGGTGACAAGTGGTGTCCCTCAGGGGTCAGTATTGGGACTGGCACTGTTTATCATCTGTGTCGGTGACATGGACAGGGGGATTGAGTGCACTCTCAGCAAGTTTGCCAATGACACCAAGCTGTGTGGTGCGGTTGACACGCTGGAGGGACAGGATGCCATCCAGAGGGACCTTGACAGGCTTGAGAGGTGGGCCTGGGCTAAACTCATGAAATTCAACAAGGCCAAATGCAAGGTCCTGCACCTGGGTCAGGGCAACTCTAAGAACAAATACAGGCTAGGTGGGGAATGCATTGAGAGCAGCTCTAAGGAGAAGGACTTCAGGGTGCTGGTGGACGATAAGCTCAACATGAGCTACCAATATGCACTTGCAGTCCAGAGGTCCAACCATATCATGGGCTCCATCAAGAGAAGTGTGACCAGCAGGTCAAGGGAGGAGAATGGATCAAGAGCAGCTCTGAATAGGAGGACTTAGGGGTGGTGGTGGACAAGAAGCTCAATGTGAGCTGGCAACGTGCACTCACAGCCCAGAAGGCCAACCATATCCTGGGCTGCATCAAGAGAAGTGTGGTCAGCAGGTCAAGAGAGGTGATTCTTCCCCTCTACACTGCTCTTGTAAGGCCCCACCTGCAGTACTGTGTCCAGTTCTGGAGCCCCCAACATAAGAAGGACACAGACCTACTAGAGTGAGTCCAGAGGAGGCCATGAGGATGATCCAAGGGCTGGAGCACCTCTCCTGTGAGGACAGGCTGAGAGAGTTGAGGCTGTTCAGCCCGGAAAAGAAAGGGCTCCAGGGAGACCTTATTGTGGCCTTCCAAAACCTGAAGGGGGCCTATAGAAGGGCTGAGGAGGGACCTTTTACAAGGGCAGGTAGTGACAGAACAAGGGGAAATGGCTTTAAACTGGAAGAAGGGAGGTTTAAATTAGATATTAGGAATAAATTCTTCACTGTGAGGGTGGTCAGACACTGGAACAGGTTGCCCAGAGAAGTTGTGGCTCCCTGGAAGTGTTCAAGGCCAGGCTGGATGAGGCTTTGAGCAACCTGGTCTAGTGGAAAGTGTCCCTGCTCATGGCAGGGGGGTTGGAACTGGATGATCTTTAAGGTCCTTTCCAACCCAAATCATTCTGTGATTCTATGACTGAACTCCCTAAACAAAAAAGTACTGTTTACACATACAGTGTACAAAACTTCTTTTAATTTTATTAACCTTGCTCAGTGAAACTAACTACTACCTATCAATCACAGGCATTAATGCACAGACAGTGGGCTCTTCACTTTGAGTGTCTTGGATTTCTATTCCTTTGTACATGTCATCAGGCAATTTACTGAAATCAAAACAAACTTACCTAGTTACATCACTGATAGTAAATTTTGCATACCATTGCAATGAATACTTAAAAGACAATAATCAAGGAAACTTTCATTACAGATGCTGATGTGTAAGAAAAGAAGTAACTTTGGTGGATTTTCAAATCTCTGATTGAATTGCTGTAGCTGCCCATTTATCTATTTATTTCACTGTTTTAGAAATCTCACTTGTCATAGAAACCTTTGGGAGGCCAATGGAAAACAAACAGAAAAGTTAGAAAACAATATTCAGAGAGGAAACGTACTATAAACTCAGGAAGGAAGAGGCTTTTTGTTTAATTTTGACTACGCTCTTTTAAAATCTAGGTTCAGGTAAGAAACTATGTCATTGCACACTGTGAAATAACTCATATTCAGCCTTACCAACACATCAACAGTCTATGGATAAAAATACTGCTATTAAAACCTCATTGAAAAACTCTAATTTGACAAAAAATCCACTGACATCAGAAGGCTTTTGTCTTCAGGTCTCATAGAGGAAAAGAACAACAGCTATCTCAGGTCCTGTAGCTGCTTTTCTTGATAGCACTGTCAGAGCCTGGAGAGATAGATAGACAAGTGTGCTTAATGTCCTTTACCCGGCATAGATATGTAGATCTAGCCACAGTGTATAATACAAGGTAAGTACAAACTAGTTTTGTAATGCAGACAGATAAACCCATAATACTAGATAGGGGCCAGGTGGCGTTTTGGGTGATAATTTTGAATTGAAGGGATAACCTACCAATAAAATTCTAACAATTTTCTTTCTTCAACAAATTGACAAGTTCATTGAAGCAACAAAAATCTATGTTTTCCTTTACAAATTCAGAGCAGCAAAAAGTATGAAAGTTTACTTTTGCACTTTGCTTATGGTCAAAGGAAGCTGCCTGATTAGAGACCTCACAATCAGACCTATAAATGGTAGCTAAATTTAACTAGAAGATTAGCTTTTGTGAAAACAAATTCTTACAGTCTGCTCCAAAGACTACTGATGTCAGAAAAAGTCTATAACCCTGGTCTCTAATTAAGTTGGTTTGTTAAAAAAAATCATCTCATTACAGATCTGAATCTGAAAATAGTCAGTTTTCTTAGTTTCTAGTGAGGTTCACATACTGTAAAGAATATCTTAACATCTTAATTGCAGCTATTAAGGGGAATTCATTATAATTAGGAACCTTTTAATCCAATGCACTGACAAGCGAGTTTCTAAATAGATTCCTGAACCTGCTGTAAAACGTGCTTCAAAAAAATCCACAGTGTTCTAGTGTGCAACAAAATTACTCAGTTTTGAATATTTGAATGCAAAAAGCAACAAGTTATAAAAAATAATATAAGTAAGATCTGCAAGACAATATAAGTTTGAATAGTTGCAACTCTGTGTGCATGTGAACAGAAAAATCAGAGTAAATTCTCTGTCCACTCAAGCATAACTTGGATGAATCAACTAAATTTTTCTCAGATACAAAAAGCTGAAACCAACCAATGCTCTTCAAGATTTTTCATACAGCAACTCCTCAACAACCAACCCTTCAATCCTAAACAAATAAATACCAGCTTCAAAGGAATACACAACACATATTACATTTGTCTAGTTTCACGTTAGGATTTTATAAAATTATTTATATTTCTTGCTTCACATATGTGACTCTAGCTAAGCTGCCCAATGTAACACTAATCAAGAACACAAATTAGCCATTTTATAACAGAATTGATGATTTTTTAAAAATAACATTAAAAGCAACAAATAATGTGATTAATACAATCTGTCTATCATTTAAAATAACTTCCCCCTTTTTACACTATCACACTTTATTCATCCACACACTAAACAGCAAGCTTAGACAACCTCAAAATATCTTTCTCAGGACACTTACTAAGATGTGCCAAATTCAAATTGCTTTGGTTCTGTTTTTGTTATTGTTGTTATTTTTTTTTAATAACAGGTTAATCTTTTTCCATTCTCAAGGTTCACAACTGCTGTTTAATAGTGGTGTGCACATAAGGAGGATTTCAAATGCTATATATGCCATTGAAGAAATTTTTCCATTTCTAACCTTTGAATGAGGACTGCAACAATCTACCAATTAAATTTAAATATAAAATAGCTCCTGATCTCAGGTGTTGAGAAATTACTGCTATTACTGATATCTTCTTCGGTTAGTGTCATTTTCTGGTGAGGGGAAATTTAATTTCCCGGTTGATACAGACTGTAGTTATTTCTGTAGGTGGTAGAAATCAAAATCCCCACTGCTACAAGCAACAGGGTACTCCAGACAAAAAAGAAAGAGATAGGCAAATGCTTAAGTAACTTAATCAACTGCAATCCAGAATCAGAACTGGGCTTTACAAAGAAGCCCTATTAACCTCATGAGAAAGCTTAATACCGGAGTACTCTACAATTTTTAGTGCATTTTTAGAGCAATTGTAGTACCTGGCCTGCTCATAAGACTTTTAAGGTATTGCAGAGATTTTCACCTCCATACCTCTGGTCACAGATACTGTGAGATACTGGCGGGCTTTTTTATGGTCTAGACAGACCCAAGGTATAAAAGTTAGGTATAGTTAGGCAACCTGTGAGGGGAGGGCAGTAGTTGAATGGACCTAGGCACCTAATGATAAGTGAAGGATGTGACTTTCTAGGGACGCTGATAGTACTTTTCAGGCTTTATGAAACCTAAATTAATCAACAAATAAAATTCATGCTGTGGAAAAAAAATGACAATGTGAATGGCTGATAGATGGTCATGACTAGCCTCAACTATGCTTTCTCCAATTTCATGAAAAATAGTTACTTAATCAGGAAAAAAAAAAAAAAAAAGAAAAGGCTAGAATTCCACTGTGTGGAAACATTGTCTAATATCACAAATTGGGCAACAACCTCCTGTTTGTAACACTAGTAACATTTAGAGGAAGATTAGAAAGACAGAACCTTCATTCCTTCAGTGTTGTATTTTCCCTGTCTTCAGCCTTTCCATTTTACTCAGTCTTAGTCACTGATTGTTCCAGGCAAACCCTTAAAAGAAGAATAACATTTTCAAAGCCACAATGAGGAAGATTAGAGGGGACGAGAAGTCTGCAAATATAATGAATAAGAGAACCCAAACCAAATCATCTCTGAAGCAGGCTGCCCAGGCTAGTACTGACAGGAGCATCAGGCACAACCTGCTTGTGGAAAGACACCAGTCACTGGTTCTGGTTGGAGGTCTGGTCCAGTAGATGCTCTCCACCAGCCTGGTGCTGGATAGCTGTGATACCAAACACCCACTTTATTATTGGGCCTATTCCCATATAAGAAGACTTTGCTCACTTTGATGCATACCTGCTTGGTGTTCTGCAGACTGGGAATTTTTACAGTTAACAGCTGATTTCCTGGTGATTTTAACCCTCTAGGTTGTTTGGGTGACTGCAGGGAAGTGAACTGTGCTTAACCAAGTCCCCTGGGCTGCACACTTTTCTGCAGCACAGGTCTCCTGAGACCCCGAGCACAACGATCAAGCCTGGCTTGATGAGCCACCAGTACAGGGTACTGGTCACAGCCTCTGGCCCACCTGTTCACAGGGGTGACTTTGATGCCCTGGATGGCACCACTGATTTCAGGGGCTATAAAGAGCTACTTTAAAGCTAAGTATTACTACTCATAGTTGGGACAGCAGCGTAAATCAGCATTCACAATCCATCACAGCCACAATGCAGGACCACGTTTTGCAGGATTTCAATTAAGCATGAACATTTGAAGTAATTATTGCAATTAAAATAAATTACAATACAAAAATTACAGAAGAACTGTATGAAGAACATTAAAATGCAGTGGCAAATAACTGTCTGGCCAGTAGTGTGTGGACTGTTGACCTGACCTGGGGAAGCTGGCAGCGGCAGGAAGATGCCTTGCATCTACCTCATCAAGGTAAAAACTTCTTGCCTGGGCTGATGTCTCTGACAGGAATCACTTAAGAAATATCCTCACCACCAAACTTTTGGTGAAGAAGAACTTTTGTGTATTCTCTTCCATTCCTTTGCAAGGATTCATAAGCAAACAGTCCTTGGAAAAATACACCCAAAAGGAGTTTTGGCTGAAATCCATGGACCTTAATTCGTTTGCCTCGCTGGGTTGATCAGACTTATCAAAACACAGCATCGATGAACTCTTATAAAAGCAGGAAGGGAGGGAGAGGCTTTCGGGACACAGCCTGCTCCTCTTCTCCCAGCACAGTTTTGGGGAGACACGGCCCGAGCCAGGTTTATTTGTTCTGCTGACGGGGCTAAGCCTCTCCCATGTGAAATTTCACTTTTCAATGAAAACTTACTCCAGGAGGAGCACCGCCAGTATATTTCTCGTGTGACTCATACGCAAAGAACCCAAAAGTCAATAGTCAAGAGTTTATTTGATGGAGGTTTTCTCCTAATTAAGAGGTCATTGAGGGGATCCGACTGTTACTCAGCGCAGAGACGAAGGTCCCCAGCAGCCGCTCCAGCCCGGGAGATGTGCCGGCCAGCACATTTTCCAGAAACATGTTTCCTCTCTCGCTAGCGGCCCCTTCCCCCTCCCCGCCACCCCGTTTCTAGTCTCTCCAGCGCTGATGAGCTAATAGCATTTTTCCTTTGCATACTTTGGCGCTGCCCCACGGCATACTCTGGCAGCCTACGTGTGTCTGAGCGCGCCCGCCCGCCGCAGGCGCGGCTGGGCTCGGCTCGGCGCGGCGGGGCTGGGGGCGCGGGGGGAGGCAGGCGGGGAGGATGGGGGGGAGGATGGATGGGGAGCCCCCGCCGCCGCCCGCCGTGCCGGCCCTCGCCGCCCCCTCCCCCCCTGCATGGGGCGGCCGCGGAGGAACTGTCAGGGCCGCACGTTTCCAGCCGCATTACGTGAACAAATGGCGGGGGCGCAGCCGGCCCCGCCAGCGGCGCTTGTGTAACTTTGCGAGTGTGCCAGCAAGTTTAAAGTCCCTCGTCTCTCCTCCTCCTCTTTCCCTCGCTCCAGACACCAGCGCGGGCCGGAGGACGAAGAGAGGCTGATTGTTTGCTCCGGCTCCCATTCGCATCCCCCTCGCCTATAAATACCGGGGAGAAGAAAAGTCGCTCCCGCCGCCTCTCCCGGGCCGGGCTTCCTTCCCGACGGCCCCGACCTGCCCGATGGCACGGCCCGGGTGCCGCCGCGCCTGAGAGCCCCGCTGCCCGCCTAAACCTCCCAGAGGCGCGGTCCCCACAAGCCCGCTCCCCCCGCCGCATCTCGGGCAGGAAGCCGCCCCTCGATCTCTGCTCGCCCCCCAGTTTCGCCTGTTCCTCTCCCCCGCCGGCGCCCAAGAAAGAGGAGAAGATGCATCTCGCTCCGCGGGGGCTGCTGCTCGCCCAGCTCCACGCCTGCATCTACTGGAGCTGCCTCGGCCCCGCCGGCTGCCAGCAGCCGCCGCAGCGCCGCGACCCCCCTCCGCCCCCCGCCGCCTGGAGGCAGCGGATCCAGTGGGAGAACAACGGGCAGGTGTACAGCCTGCTCAGCCTCGGCTCCCAGTACCAGCCCCCCCGGCGCAGGCAGGCGGCGGAGGCGGCGGGCAGCCCCATCCTGCTGCTGCGGAACAACGGCACGCTGCCGCGGGGAGCCGCCGCCCGGGCCAACGCCGGCAACGCCGCCGCCGCCGCGCAGCCCCCGCCCGCCGGCGGGAGCCGGGGGGGCTCCGGCGCACGGCACTGGTTCCAGGCCGGCTATCAGGCTCCCTCTGGGGGCCGCGCCGCCGCCGCCGCCGGCGGGCAGCGCAGCCAAGGGGCCGCCACCCCCGCGGCCCGGAGCGCCGCCTCGGGCGCCTCTCGACCCAGCGCCCCCACCAGCCCCGCCGGCGGCACCGGCACCGACGGCAACCGGAGCAGCACCGGGGCCGGCGGGCTGCCGCCCCTTAGCAGCTTCCGACCCGGACGGGAGGATGTCATGGTAGGAGACGACCCCTACAACCCGTACAAGTACACGGACGATAACCCCTATTACAACTACTACGACACCTACGAGAGGCCACGCCAGGGCAGCAGGTACAGACCCGGCTACGGCACCGGCTACTTCCAGTACGGTAAGAGCCCTCCCGTCCCGTCCCATCCCATCCCGTCCCGTCCCGTCCGGTCCCTCCCGCTGGCCCCGGCCCCGCCGCCCCGCTCCCCCCGCGCAGCCTGGTGCCAGCGCGGCGCGTCCCGACGGGATGCGGTGCGGGGGTCGGCGGCCCTGCCCGCCCCTCGCCCCGGGCAGGCGTTTGCACGGCCCTCGGCCCGCGGGAGGCCGCGCGGCGGGGGGCGGGAGCGAGCTGCAGGCCCACGGCGGAAAGCCCACGGCGGGGGTCCGGGCGTCGGGCTTGTGAGAAAAGACGAAGGGCCCGAGCGAAAGGGAGAGCGCGCTTAATGGGGGACAGGGGTCCGTGGCACAACGACGGCTCCGAACGGCTGGGACGGAAGCCAAGTATTTGCAGACGTGTCCTGGGTTGATCTTGCTGTTATGTGGTTGGTTTGATGAACTGCAGGTCTCCCTGACTTAGTCCCGGATCCCTATTACATCCAGGCGTCCACGTATGTCCAAAGGATGTCCATGTATAACTTGAGATGTGCTGCTGAGGAGAACTGTCTGGCAAGGTAGGCATCACCCTGGCTTTTGCGTGTTCGCTCTGGGTCCCTGTGCTTCTGCACCCACCACAGAGTACCTGAGGACACGGTGGAGAGTGGAGAAAAGCCAGGCTGGAAACACAGCCCAGTTTGTGACCTTCCTCTGAGCCTGTGGCAGATGGTGGAGTGTGCACGTAAGAAAACAATACCACCATATGAGAGAGACAAACTACAGATGCTTTGGAGAACATACATTTTGTGAAAAGTTACATTGCACATTTCCATTATCAAGCTCATTGAACATAGCTGAATTTTGCAAAATGGAGGCATCTAAAAACTCACTTGAATCTGGTGATTTTCATCTCCCTCTTCTAATCTGACCAGATCATATTCTACTCCATTTAAAAAAAAACCACTCCTATTCTTAACCAGCACAAGTTACTATTAAAATTATAACGTGCTAATTGCTTCTGGGCCTATGCCCTGTAATGTCTCTTAAGACTAAAATCTCCCTGAAAAGTGTTTCAGAGTCTTTCAGAGGGTTCCAATAACAGCTTCGCTATGAAGTTAGGTCCTATCCAGTTGGCAAGGAGGGATTTTTCCTGTTTTGTTTGGAAAGAAATCAACATGGCTGTTTTTAACCATTTTAACTTGTTTAATACCTTATCATGCAAACCAGATTTATTTATTTACCAGCATCATTAGTAGATGTCAGACTGTTTCCAGGGTCATGCTCTTTCTTCACTTGCTGGAAAAAGAAAACATCAGTATTTTTTATGCTAACTTTACAGTGAAGACCAATTGAAATGTTCTTGCTGGCTGTCAATTGATTAAAATATTCCAGTATTTAAAAGACTAGCTATGTGAAACAGGAAAATATAGCCTGAGACATATATATATATATTTTTTTTTACAACAGAAACAAACATCTGTTGTGTCATCTTAGTCACACAGTGAGTTATTTTGGTTAACAGCAACTAATGAGATTGTATTTTTGGTACTAGAGTAATTTTACAGCTAAGTGATGATCTGGTTTAGAGATGGAGGCAGAGAGTTAATGGTCAAACTCCTGTTTATATTATTAGAAGCAGATCCGAATCTTACTCGGGTCTTGGTGTGACACCAGGCACTTCTGAGCACACCATGTGAAATTCTTGTATGTCTTCATGAGCTTTAAGGGGGCTGAAAACATCTGTGCTATCAGTTACATCTGAGACAATATAAAGTGTTTTTTAAAGTATTTCTTGCATATACTTACACCTCTTTTTTGCATTATTACAGTTCAGCTTATCGAGCAGATGTTAGAGACTATGACAATCGGGTGCTCCTGAGATTCCCCCAAAGAGTGAAAAATCAAGGGACATCAGATTTTCTGCCCAGCAGACCTCGTTATTCATGGGAGTGGCACAGCTGTCACCAGTGAGTGAAGTGCTCAGTATGGTACCTTCTAATTATCTTTTTCACTCATAAATTTTCAATTATAAGGTGACATTTCTGAAACTGTAGTGAAGTAGGGGGGAAGCCATGGGGAAAGGTTAGCCTTTTACTGTGTGATTAATTTTATGGTAGTGGTAATTACTGTTTTGAAACCAAAAGGATATGAAGCTTAAGTATAAAACTCTTACAAGTATAAATTCATTATAAATACAGGTCTCCAATCAGTTTTGACAGTGGCACCTTCTCCCCTTAAGTATATTTTACACAGGCTATAGTCCAGTTACATTTAAGTGGACAAATACCAGTAAATAAAAGCCCAAATCATATTAAAATAACTGGAAACCCTAAAATGTACATTTTTTAGCTTGTTCCCTATAATGCATCCTTGTAAACATTGACCAATACTTCTTGACCTGAATTTCATGGTCTAGTTCCTGACAAGGAATTGTCTGGTCAGTGTGGAAAGGAGAAGACACTGACCTGACTGATTCCATTATCAAGATTCTTATACCATCATGATACTTTCACATAGCAGTATTGCTCTAGAAATAGCAAAATTCCTGGAAACATGGCAAGGCAAATGTAGCAGAACATTTTCAACGTTTTGGGAGCAGGTAACACTGCAAACTTGAACCTTTTCAGAAAATTCACGTGCAACAGTTTGCAGGCTTGTTCCAATTTTCACTATTTCACAGCAAGACCAATTGTAAAATACTAGAAAGCTTACCTTACTTTGATTTTGCTTAGCATACAACTCTGCTGTTACTTGCATGTATGTGATAACTTAATATTAATTCTATTAAAAAAAAAATCTGAAATGTGGGCTTGATATAAAAGCCCCTGGTGTCAATGGAATATTTTTCTCTAGCTTCAGAGAATGAAAAATCAGTATCATTAGAACAAATTCTTTCAAAAAAAGACTTATATTACTATTACTAGTCTCTAAATCTCGTAAGGATGAAGGAGCTAAAACTACATCAAAAAGCCTCCATAAATACTTAACTCCAACCGCTGGAAGAAAACATCACCACCAACAAAAAAACCACCCAACCCTGGTGCTTACAAAGTTGGTAAATGGATGAAATGGATAGAGAGCAATTGAAATCTTCCATTTGTAGAAAAGCAGTTTCTTACTCTGCCATGATAGCCCTGCTGTCCAGATGTAAAGTGTCTCTGATGTTGATTCAGTTCTTGGACAGAAAATATATTGCCTAAAAAAAAAATGCATTTCTTGTTATCATTTCCATGACAGTGAAACAAGCTCATTTGGAAATTAACTATAATTGCCAATTAGTTTGGCTAGCCATCAGACTTCAGTGTTAGTCATCATCATCTGTTTTAGTGTTCTTGACATGCAAGCTTGTAAGACTTGTGTGCTCCTCTTTGTTTTAACAATGTATTTGAATTCTGTTTAGTTATGCCTTTTTCATATACCTCTAGAGCTCAAAGCATTCAAAAGTAACAGCAGCCAAATGCTATGCAGAGAAAGTATAGGTAGATAGAACCAGTTTCCCACATGTTTGGAAAAAGTGAAATTACAAGAATAAAAGCTGTTCAAGTCCACAGTAAGAGCTAGAGCTCACTTTGTGTGAGAGCAAGAAAAATGCATCACTGTGCCCAGATCAAAAGCATACACACTTTTGAAACAGAGACTACATTAAGTATAGACTACACAACTTGTTGGCATCGGACAAGATCTGCATTGCCAGTACACAGAAGCTGATATCTTTATGCAGATTTTGTTTTCACTAATGTGATGAATGTGTTAACACCGACTGGGGGCCGTGGAAGTGTGAAAGTAAATTGTTGGGCTTTTGCTAGCAGGTAGCAAACTTCCCTGGAATTTGTAGTATGTAAGGTAAGCATTCCTAGTGAAACCCTGGCTAAAGGCAGTTATAAGATGTTCAAGTCAACTATGAACCACTTAATACTTGATATTTTTATTGGAAAAGACCTGAAAAAGGATTTTTTTAAAAAACATTGCTGCTATGGAGTCTTGCCCTTAAGAAATTAAAATCTATTCTTTATTTATAGAAGATGGAATTTTTATAGTAATTGAAAATTAAAATAATGGAAATAAAACTTAATTGAATGACCAGTAATAGGAAAGTATACTAACACACAAATTCTGTGTAATAAATAAAATTTGTCTAGATCTAACAGAAGGTAGATAGGAATATGTTAAAATGTTATTGATGAGATCTGATCCATCTGTAACAACGTATCTATGATTTAACAGACATTATCACAGCATGGATGAATTCAGCCACTATGACTTGTTGGATGCAAGCTCACACAGAAAAGTTGCTGAAGGACACAAAGCAAGTTTCTGTCTTGAAGATACCTCCTGTGATTATGGGTATTACAGACGGTACGCATGTACAGCGCATACACAGGTAAGAGTTGGTTCGGAGACAGCCAAGTTTCTTTTCCCCCTCTAATTTATTTTTGAGTATTTTTTCTACCAATCATCTAATGCTCTGAATTATATGATGCCCTAACTAGCTCTGAAATTCTTCGTCATAGAGGCCAGGAAAGCAACTTGGAGACTTACAATTTACCCAGGTGCTGCTAAATGTGTATGTCTCATTAAAATGCAGGGACACCGATTAGCCTAGCACCACTGGTAGCTGAACTATATTAAAACATATCACAAGTTCTTGTGGTTATTGGACTGGTCAAGTGAGTTAACTGGAACTTATACCTATAGTTACCGGCTGGCAGTCCAACACAGAAAACCTACAGCATAGTTTTATGCATGTATAGAAGGCTGTTAAAGAGCATGGCAGCCACATGAACATTATGATGGGTCATATACAGATGGAAAGCAAGGTGTTAGGGCTTATTAAAGGAATAGATAAAAATTGGAACGAACCATTGTGGTATTACACAAATCCATGATAGACTCCTGCCTTGAATATTGCATGGAGTTGTGGTCACCACCTCTCAAAACTGCTATAGAAAAGCTTAAAAAAACAAACCAACCAACCCCAGGAGAACAAAGATGATCAGCAGTGTAGTATGGCTACCACACTAAAGAGATTTCAGGGACTATTCAATTTGGAAAGCCAGAAATAATACCAAATCTTGATTGGCCCTGGATGGAAAGAGAAAATAGTTTATATTAATGGTTTCTCACAGTAGAGAATTTAAGGACTGTCAGACAACAGCTTTAAAACAGAGGGGAGTGCTCTTTTGACATATTCAAGTATTAAATTCTTTGGCAGAGGATGTTGCGGAGCCTAAAAATATCTACATGGGTTAAAAAAAATTACACAAAGTAATGGACGCTATTAAATGCAAAAATCTGATGGTACCCCCTGTCTTAAATACAGTTAAATGCCTGGTGGAAGGAATTTGCCTGGGTAAAGGACAGTGCACATGTTCTTATGTTCTTTTCTTCTCGAACATTTGCTGCTGACCTCTGTCAGAGACATGACACTGAGCTTGATGGATCTGTGGTTTAACTCAGTGTGGCCATACTTTTATGTAAACTTGTATCCCTTATTCTGCAGTTTTCGGTCTAGGGGGTAGTTATTTTATCACAGAGAAATGACAGCTATGCTTTACTGGCTGACGTGTCCACATTTGAATTTTAAATGTAATGAATAATCTGCAATACATAAAGGCTTTGAAGAGGTTTTATAGATATCTTTTCTCCTATAGACTATGACAGCTAACTAAGCAACATACATATTTTACAGCTGGAGGAGTTGTGTCACTAGAATCATGCCTGTGTCAGCGTTTCCACTGGAAGCCCATATTTCAGGGGTTTGTAATTGGACTGTAAAATTTTCCTCCAGCCCCAGACTTGGCATGTACATGCAAGAGTCTGAGCTGATCACCAGCTGGGTCAAGAGGGAATTCCTGCAGCAACTGGGTTTTGTGCACTCTTTGTGCCATCAGAACAGTTAAGCTTTGCCTAGAACAGTGTGTGGTGGCCACGGTTAAAGACACGAGGTTTGAACCACGGATACATTCACATATGGAGATTTTTACTAACGTTCCTAACAGCAAAGAAGTTTTCAGAACAGATTAATCTGGAAGAAAGGCTACATTTTCAGTTCTCTCAGATTGTTGTGTCACTATTTGCCTGAAGAGATGCTATTTCCATGTAAAACTCAATGTGAAAATGGCCCTAGACTCTACTATTCAAAGATGGCACTTTGTCAGGGTGCATTTATAGCAAAAAGTTGCATCACTGTGCCCAGTGTAGATGTACTATGGATGCACTCCAGTAGAGAGAGGTTCCAACACAGTGATCGAGTTTGTACTCAAGGACCTCAGGAGCTATTTACTTGAGTTTTATAGATATTTAGGTCCAGTCTTTGTTCAGTTTTGATTTTATCCTCATCTTTTGTAAAGGACAGTGAGTATTAGCATCAGCAATATTTATATAAAAGGAGTACTGTCACAAGTGATAAGAAAATGTAGATAAAATACAGATTTCGGAGATGAACAACTATCAATAGTAGTAATACAATGCTGTCTATGAAAATGATATGTTAGATTTATGTGTTCTAGTTTAGATATTCAAATAAAATGCCAAGAAAAAATAAGCCTCGTTTTCTGAGGTAATTTTCTTAGCGGAATGTGATGGTTAAGTAGGCTTCAGTCTGAGTGTCCCTCGTATCTACAGTGTTACTACTCCTAATGTTTTTTTGACATCCATCTTAATTTTTAAGGGACTGAGCCCTGGCTGCTACGACACTTACAATGCTGATATAGATTGCCAGTGGATTGATATTACAGATGTAAAACCTGGAAATTACATTCTGAAGGTAAGGGTATTGGGAGTGGGGAGGTTTGGGGATTTGTTTTGTTTTGTTTTTTAAAGAAGCAAATCCTATGCATATGTCCTTTTGAATGTAAGTTGTCAACTCAAACCTGGAAGTAGACAACACTGTGCTTTCTCCCCTTAAGGTGAGTGTAAACCCCAGCTATTTGGTGCCTGAATCCGATTACTCCAACAATATAGTACGCTGTGATATACGCTATACAGGCCACCATGCGTATGCCTCTGGCTGTACAATTTCACCGTAAGTATATTCCTTTGTCTTTGCAACTGTTTTATATTCACAGTACTACAGCTGACAAACAGATTTATAAAGCTTAGAGATTTACTTTATATTGAAAAAATAGCTCCTGCCATTAATTCTAATGTTATCAGTTTCTTCAGTATGTTGTTTCTTGGGTTTCAGGATCTAGTGTGTTAATTCAAGATTCAGATAGTATTTTTCAAAGGTCTTTTTTGGCAGGAGTGATGGGAACAGTTGCTTTCCTGTTGATAACGGCATAGCTTTCATATCCTGGCTTCTGGTAATTAAAACTATTTCTGTAAGGCTAGCACCGATTCTTAAAAATTATTTAGGCTTGAAAAACAATCATAAGTAAGAACTTTGCTCTTGCAATTGTGCCATCAGGATATAAAGCACTTGCTGCTACTGTCTGGGCTGCTAGATAACTACCTCTGGCTCATGCCTTCTTTGTATTTGCACCAAAACATTTCTGTGCTCATTCAATACCCATTTATAGCATCCACACAGAACTACTGAGCAGTTACAGAGCTCCTAAAACATTCTGCAAAATCCCACACATGTATGCTACTTCTCTGCTGCTGCTGCCACAGCAGCCATCCTCCCTAGAAGTTCTTTCAGACACACTCCCTTTACAGTTTAGTTCTTTAAAAGTTTAAACAGTGCCACAATTACGCCCCTTTTTTCCCCTCAAAAAAGGCGAATTAGTTTAATTGATGTTCTCATGGTATATCTGCTGTAGCTTAGTGTCTGTGAAACACACACATAAAAAGTGATCAGTCTTCTGTAACACAGAGGTCAGCAGTTCTCAGGGTAATGTATTAGTTGCTCATACAAAATCTTCCTCAAATGGTTTCATTTGGATTGTGTAAGGAGTGAGTATTAACATTGTACAGAGGTTCATGTGAGATAAATTCCAGAGCAGTAAATGAAAACTAAAATAAATGACCAGTATAGTCTGCTATAGCAACATCAGTGAAGCAAGCATATTGAACTAGTGTGACTATTGCTTCATTCGCCTTTAAAATATTAATTCCTTACTTTGTATTAGGAAACCAGTAGTTAAATAAGGCTAAAATGAGAAACATTTTTTCTCACCAGTGTGGATTTATAATCATACTTTGGTGATAAATGTGACAAGTTGAATGGCTTCTGCAAAATCTTCTTACAGTCGCTGTGTGGTGCTCAGACTTGAAGGAAACAGAGGAAAAAGAAGAACAGGTGCCCTGCAGGTCATGAGTGATTATTTTTGGCAGACCTGTGGCAGGAGCTTTTAAAGCATTTCTCTGTAACAGGACTGACTAATGGGTATTTCTAGGAACACTGTTTCTGCTCATGTTCACATGGAAGGGAAATGTATGCTTCACGCCTTTAACTTTTAGTCTCCCCATCTTACCTCTGTAAATGTTATCCAGTAAATATATTCCTGCAGGGTGAGGAAACAAAATTTCTATTACTGTTTGTTGACCTGAACCTTCAAGCTGACAAGAAGTTATTTAGCAGATGATACTCTTTTTGTGTATGCTTGGTCATCTGCATAACACTGTTTCCTTTCTTTTGACAGATACTGAGAAAGATGCAAGAAAATGGATGAGACGGTGCCAAATGTTTTGAACTGAAGTATCTTTATATAAACTTCAATAGGATGTAAACACTATAGAAACAAAACTACAGAACATACACACATACACCCACATTCCTTAAGTGATTTTGAAGCACTTCAGCTGCTCCTCAAGCAAATCTGTAACTGGATTTTTAAGCATTTAAATTGGCATTACTTTTATTACTATTGAAATGTGTGGAACTGGTGATTCATGCACAGATAGTTAAATTTGGAAAATCTAACTAATTCATAAAAACACGACCATTGCTTAACTCCTGAAAATTCGAAGTTTAGGTGATCACAGACTTTAATGGGAATATTACTGGTGAATGAGTTGAACATATTTTAAAAGGTAGCAAAAATTTATGTAAAATCAATTAAATAAAATGCAATAGAAAGTACTAATGTCAGCTATCTCAGAAAATACCAGAATGAAAAGCAGCTTAAGAGTAATGCTATAGTACCATTGAAATAAAACTTGGTAGGATACATTAATATGAATGAGAAAAGTATGTTCAGTTTTCAAGGAATATTAACATATAGCAGAGAAATACACACACATATATATATATATATATCAGTTATACCCCTGCAAGAAAAGTTATGTTTACATTTTTAATACATTAGAAGTTTTTCCATTTTATTAAGTAAAGAAAAGATGGGGTTTTGAAATAAACCTTTCATCTGTGGAAATGAATTAAAGAATTTATCCACCTTTCTATGTTCAAGAAATTTTTCAAGGTGGGGCTTTTAAAAGATTTCTGCAAACTTAATGTGGATAAATACCTGTCAAGAAAAGGACTCTTGGAGATGATGAAGGGTCC
The DNA here is from genome assembly GCA_907165065.1 of Caprimulgus europaeus. The sequence continues at coordinate 18,926,858 of OU015527.1, forward strand.
CTGATGTAGTCATCTGTGAAAAACATCCAACTTGAACAGGTTAACCATCAAAATAATACAGGCAATTAACTCAGGTGGCATCAAAAACAGAAGTAGGTCAGAATCTCTAACAAAGTATTTTTATCGTAAAAAAGCCTACTACCTGCTTCCCCCTTAAGTACTGTATTTGACTTTTAAAATGTATATCTCAGTATTCAAATAGTGAAGTTGAAAATATATTATATATAGAGGGAGAACAAAAGTCATTGTATTTAGCATCCTAATTCAGGCTGTTCAGGAACCAAATACAACATTGTTAAGGGGAAAAACTTCCAGCCCAAATTAAAGTTTTTTCTGAACTGCTTAACTGGTGCTGGGTACACCACTCCCCCCATCCCCAAATTATTTTGCTTTTGCAGTGCACCCTGCTGTAAGCTACAGTAGCTGTGATTTTGTTTTTAAACTGTGAAATAACATATCACAAGGGGATCTGGCGTTTTTTTCAGAAGATTTCGGATCATGTAAAATGAAAGATCTACTTTTGAAACAAACGGACCTAGAAATATTGATTGGTATTGGTTAAGTTTAATCAGCAGTTCAAAACACCTAATGAAACATGAAACCTCGGTATCTTCTAAAAAAAAAATAATCTGAAAAATGTATGTGCCATTCAGTTTAGTTAAAAATGAAAAATCAAGAGGAATATGGAGAGGTTTTATTATCACTATTGAGAACACTTCAGACAGTATTTGGAAGTATTTTATGCCATCGAACCCTATGGATTTAATTTGGAAGTTTTATGAATTACCTTAATATCCTTTAAGGATCAACTTGTTCTTTACTACATGTATTTAAGCTTATTTCATGATTATAAAGTATTTCCATCTTAATCATAACTCGGTTACAAATTTGCACAACTACTATGTATACTTAAATAGAATCCAAGAACCAGGAACCCAGTGATTACTACCCAACGTTGGGAGTGGGTGCAGAACACATAACATTTATACCTGCAGGTCCCTTTTTGTTTGCTGCGATCCATTTTAGCAATCGGTAACCAGTATGGGCAACAAATAAACAGAAGCAAAATTTGGAAATTAGATTTATTAGAAAGCCATTTATTACAGATATCTACAAAAATTAGGGTCTATTTAAACCTAGGCTTCTGAAATCTCAGCCCAAAGTTTTTAAGATTAAAAGGTGTTAAGGGATGCAAGTGCATTCACCTTTCTATAGACTCGGGTCAAAATTGGGGTAAAAGTCCTGATAGCAGCTTGGGCAATGGACACAAAAGCTACTGTAATGGAAGCTAGGCTGTGGGCACGGGCTGCTTCCTACTAAGAGGTTGTGTGCTCGTACCTCATTGTGCCTGATGCTGAATGTGCGATGAGAGAGCGCGAACTGGACACAGAGCAGCCACAGAAATTGAGTTTATCCCTCGGCTTACAGTAACCTGCTCACGTGTCTATACCCAAACTACTTGCAGAACTCCACTGAAGTCAGCAAGGAGCCAGAGGACCTTCAGCATCTGTGTAGGTGGAGCAAGTTGTAATACTGGACTGAGTCCTCTCAGTGGGAATGGCCTGGCTCAGAAAGGTGTTGAACGCCGTAACTTTGAATATTGGGGATATTGTAGCTACAAAAATGTAGCTTTTTTTTTCCGTAGCAAAATATTGTATTTGTTTTGAAATGTGTGTTAAGCAACATGACAGTGATGTACAATAGCACAAAAATTGCCTAAGATAACATGAACAGTCTATTTAGAAAAACAAGGGATTTTAGGATTAAAAAAAATGAAGGAATGTGACTTTAACTTCCCCTGTTTAACTATAGTAAATCACAATGCAGTAGAAGTAGACGAGTTTATTATATAGCATGTGTAGAAGTAGTTCTAAATAGGGGAGTGCCAACCAGTATTGTCAGTATCTCGGCTCTGCAGTTTTGGCCCGGACAACTTACTTTTTTCATACTGGAATGTATTTATGGGATTACGTGCATTTTTGTTGAAAAAAAATTATAAAACCTGTTTTGCTAAAAGCTTATCTACAGCAAATTAGATTTTGGAATCCTTTTTACCAGACATTGGACATATTCTTACCATCTTTGAAAGGCAACTTGCCATTGGTCTCAGTGGGAGCAAAATCAGATTTAAATTTTGTGAAAATTCTAGTACAAATTTTGTGTCTCGCAGTCTCAAATTTCCTTTGAAAAACCAAATCGTAAAAATATGTGTGAGGGAGTTACCTCCCACATTTCAGATAAAAATTGCACATAAGGAACATACTGTGTGTCAGGCTCATTACAGGAAGGTTGTTATATATTTTTTTTAATCCTGAAATACATTTGATATTTGCATATTTCTAGATAAAAGTGTAACAAAAATGACAGATTGGTCACCAGTGGAACCAACATATTGTGTAGATGATATTTTTGTTAGAAAAAGTCTACTTGTTTTCTCTCTGCTCCAACGTTTACTATGCAGTGTCGAATGAGTGCAAACACCAAAGGTACCTTCCTATAGCCATTCATGTGGTTTGCAGTATACTCATTCAAAACCAGCAGGGTGAATTTCATAAATGAGACATTGAAAGGTGGTTTATCCTGTGTCTCACACTTATGCCGATGAGGCATTTTCATTTTCTCCAACTTCTAAAAGGTGCTGAAAGATCTTAACTTGAATTAAAACCAAAGAGTATGTTATTGGGAAGTTTTTATTATGCAACTATTTGCTACAGATACAGTGAAATGCCACTTGTTTTTGCAACGTTTTTGAAAGTTTTTCATTATTTCCTTCACTTCTCTTTCCAGAATCTTAATTTCAATAACTTTGCATCTTTATCTGAAGAGCTCTAATTTATAATATTCAGGCACTAGCTTTGTATTCTTCATTGCACTTTCATATTCTTGTGTTACATGCCCATATTATGGTTGCAAGTTTATGTGAAAATGACTTGAATAAAATGTTTCAAGCGTTCTACTTGTTGAAGTATTATACTTAATGCATAGGCTAGATCCATCAATGAGAAAACTTCAGTTAAAGTTGATATATCTATATGAAAATGGGGAAGACTCCGTCACACTGATGTGGTCGCGTTACAAGTTAGAAACAGGAAAGAAAAAGTTCCAAGGCATGATAAATTACCTCTCACACTACACAAAGGCTTATCACATGAAAGCGTAATAGGATGAGATATGGCTCAACTGGATACAAGATTTCCTTACCATACTGGCTGTCTCTGCAGGAACAGAAACTTAGAAACCACTTTCAGAATTCCTGCTCCAACAGCTTTACTTTCATGGAAAGAACATTTGAGCAGTCCATGGTAGAAAGTCAATGTCCTCTAGAAAATTGACTAACACATTTAACGTTCAGTCATTCCGAAAACATTTTACCTTTTGTTATTTACATTTTCTGTGTAGAAGCTAATGTCCTGCTGCCTCTTCCATCTGTATGCTAAACTGATGAAACAGGCTGAAATGTGAAGCATCTCGTGTCCCCTCACTGAGGGATTAATACAGAAGAGCATGGTTAAAAACTTTGGAATGTTCACTGCAGTGACAAGAGGTTGTCAAACACTTAAATATCAACTAATGGTACTCTTGGCTTTGAGTAACTGGAGACAAAAAAGATGTAATACCTTTTAAAGTTCATACAATAAATGTAGACATTTCAGATATAAAGTGATGATGTTTCTACAGTTTATTTAACAAAATTATTCCTATACTACTACATATCAGGACTACGAGCTTCAAACGGAGAATTCTTGCAACTGCTATCCCTACAACACATACGTCGGTGTGGATCAGAACCCATGCAAATACAAAAATGCAGTAAAAAATGCATATAATTATTGCAGAAAGTATATTCAAATTTATTGAAAACAAAGCATTTCCTAGTTTCCCAGTATCTTCTACTTGCTATTCAGCTATCTCATTTTCACATTAGATCACCTGCCTACTATCGCAAAATGGACTATCACCAGTCTACAATTAGAAAGCAGCCCAACATTTTTGGTTAAGAAAGTACTGCTGTAGCTGAATATTAATTCAAGCCCTATTTCTCCTCATCTAATAGGTCTATAAGCACTGATGAGATAAATATTTATGCCTGTTTGGAAATATAACTGAAATAGGACCTGTCCTTTAAAAAAAAATAATCACATTTACTCCCTTAGAAGATACTGAAAAATCTGAGATTGTTTTGTCAGTAAGTCTGAAGTGAAAAAATTGTGCACCTGAAGCAGTCTAGTAGTATCTGGATTTGCTCTTTCTTCCTTGGGTTGAAAAGTTTGTGATCCTGTGTTGAAAAACAGACTTTTCCATTCCTATAGAGAACAGCACATGAATCACCACAACTGATAAAGTATACATGCTCAGGTGAAATCAACTCCCACTGCTGTTGAGCCACTTCTGTCCATCCCATTTCTGAGGTCTGAGAAATTGCACATATACTCATCAGTTTTCAAAAAGCCAGACTGGACTAGATGATCTTTCGAGGTCCCTTCCAATCCCTGACATTCTTTAATTCTGTGATCTGACATTATGTACCCTGACTAAGACCGTATTTTCTGTGGTATGGTACTGAACTGGAAAGTGTGGTTCTCAAGGTTTTTTAAATCTAATAATCATAGAATGAAATAACTTTCCATATTACAGTAAAAATAAATAGGTAGTACTTTGTGAGAAGTCTCTGTCTAAACACTCTTACAGATACAAGTTATGTTAAGATTGTGTATATATGGAAAATGTGTTATAATGAGGAGAAAATGTTCTGAACTTTATCAACAACCTCCAGGCAAGCTCATTGGGTTTATCAGTTCACAAAAATTGCCCAGTTGCATATTAAAAATATTACCAAGTCTCAGCCATCAGTACTCATGTGTATAGCGCATTAAGGCTGTGATCCAGGTGAGTCACGAAGCACCCGCTAGAAGTACTAGTAACCCATTAAAACGTGAAGCAATGCCAGTAACCTGATCTCTCTTCTCACATTCATGTTCAGCATATGCTATCTTTTTTCTTTTCTTTGAAATAAGAACTCAGAAGTGTTTCTGAAGACAAAAAAAAAAAAAGATTTTTTGATAAGTCAGGCTTCCTTCAGGAAGAATTCTATGGCCACAAATTACAGCTGTTAAGAATGGAGCAAGAAACTTGTTCAAATGCCAAGATAAACCAATGGTCCTAGATCTCTAAGCACATGCAAAAAGGCACTTTAGAACATAAGTTCCTTAAACAGTTTTTTTTCTTTTTTAACTATTTACAGTCTTTAACTTTTTGGTCTTGCCTTTGGTCTTGCAAATTGATGCAAATCAATTCTTAGAATAGGGTGCTCATCTGCTAAAAGAAAGATAAGCTATCAATGAAAAACTGTGTTATAGCTCATGACATCTACCACAGTAATTTTTTTTTTCTTTTTATTGGAATCAGAGAGTCACATACCAAACGTGTTTGGCATAGCATTTGGCTAGAATTTATTTACTTATTTATTTAAAGCATTAAGGATTAACATTTGCATCTAGAAAACTTAAAGAGTTTGTATACAGCAGGCAAATGCATGGCTTTTCCTACAAAAAATGATGCTTCTCTACAAAACCTCAGTACCTGTTTCCCTGTTTTATTTAGATGCTTCTGGTTGTTTGATATGTTACAGTAAAAAAAAAACCCAAAATAACAACAAAACTGCAAAACAGAAGGCTGGATTTCAAATCCCTCTGAATGGCATATATACTGGCATTTGTTTAGGATGCAGAGAAGAAAGCCTAACTGAGTGGGGCAAAGGCATGCCTAGATAATAATACAAAACAGACCAACCAGAACATTTAGCCTTCAAGAACTTAAAGAGAGGATGGGAGGAGACTGGGCAGAAATTGCTGGACTATAGATACGAAGTCTGCAGGAGAGAGTGAGAGAGGCGGCCATACCAGGAACAGAGTAGCACTACATTAAAAAATCTCAACTTGCTCCTGCCATTTGACTCTAGTGTCATCCCAAGTGGAATACACTGAGGTATTACACAGTGACTACATGTTTTAGACACACTGGATATCTCCCCTGTGGAGCCACTAATGGTTAGGGAGTCATTTGATTGATAGACAAAATCACAAGGAATAGATGAGGTAGGAAGTGATCCTAAAGGTATTTTCCAACCAAAATGATTCTATGAAGAGACCTCTGGATATCACTCAGTTCAAACGCACTGTCCAAGCAGGGTCACCTCAATACTGTTACCGAGGAATGTGTCCAGTCAGGTTTTGAGTATCTCCAAGGATGGAGACTCCACAATCTTTCTGGGCACCTGCGCCAGTGTTGTGTCACTCTCATAGTGAAAAAAGTTCTTCTTTAAGCAGAATTTCTTGTATTTCAATTTGTGCCCATTGCCTCTTGTCCTACCACTCAGGATCACTGAGGAGTCTATCTTCTTTCCACTCCCCCGCCCCTCCCCATATTTATACACATTGGCAAGATTCCCCCCAAGCCTTCTCTTCTGAACAGTCCCAGCCCTCTCAATTTCTACTCATATGTCATATCCCTTTTCTGGACTCATTCCAGTCTGTCCTTGTCCCTCACGTACTGGGGAGTCCAGAACTGGACCCAGCACTTCAGATGTGGCCTCATCAGTGCTCAGTACAGGGCAAGGATCACCTCCTTCATCCCACTGGCAACACTCTTTCTAATGCAGCCTAAGAGGCTGCTGGACGCCCTTGCCAAGACACAGAAAAACACTGTTTTTCTTAAGAGCGTAATACATGAGGAGGACTTCTACACCTTAAGGGATTACAGATTCCACAAGTTCACACAGATTTAAGAGCAGACAAATCTGTAGAAAAGAAATCCACCGAGGACTATTAAATACAATAAACTACAATATCACAAGATGTCCCTGAGCTATAGAACAGGTTGGAAGTTGGATGATGTGTCACTGTGTGCTCCCTCTATCCCTGTGCTTAAAGCATCCCTTTTTGACTACTGTTGAAGATACAATGCTAGATGGACCTTTGGTCTGATGCCATTTGTAGGTATTACAAAATGCTACATGAATTGTACCGTGTATTAGCTTATACCCACTGCAGTAATTTACCAAGTTTCTGAATTAATTTGATTATGAAGGATACAAAGTTACAAAACATAACTATTTTAAAATAAACAACATGGTTAACAATTAATTACAAAATGAGAACTTGTTTCAATTAAGCAGTAAGAAAAACCCCTAAAGAAAAATACAGTTAAGATTTTTACCTCATATCCCAATCAAATGAACTCCCAAACTCAGAATGTTACTTAAAAGTCAAATATTTCTTAGTCTACAAAGACCTTCCTGTCTTTCAGCACTCTTTCAGAAAGTGCAAGGCAGGTATGCTGGAGCACCTAGACAGATCCACAAGGACAACAGTATTAAAGACAACCTTTCAGTTCTTCAAATCAGCAGTGTAATCAAAAGACAGAGACAACCATTTAGCAGGCCAACATTTTATTGCTCTCCATAAATTTTCATATCATGCATATTATTGATCACTTTTCCAGTTACTTGATACATCCAGGAATTTGTGAAGTCTGTTCAAGTTTAAGAATCTCTTCCTTTTTCTCAGTTGAGATGTATTTGATAATACAGTCCTAGGATTATCACCTCAGTATTATGTATTCTCCCCTCTCTCTTGACACCCAATCCTCATATATTTTAAAGTGTATTTTTACACAAAAGAAAAAAAAAGCTCCAAAGAATCTGTACTATTCCTACAGGACCCAAATGATATCCATAAAAACCATTCATTCACATCAGGGTGTATTTCATAAATGGTGGCACTACATAATGGGACTTATGAACCAACACCGCGTTAACATAAAGTAATTAACAGACAGCACATTGAATAAATGAAGCAATCTTCATTATTAACAGATGGTAAGTTCTAGAAGTTGGTATTTTATAGGTTGCACAGCATAACAACAGTGTAACAAAAATATTCAAACAGCAGTTGTTACTTTACAAGAAAATACCACGGGATGCAAATCTACAAGAATCTTTTTTAAAAAAACTCAATTTACATATAGTCATCAAATTTAATTTTTTTCCCTTGGAATGCTGTAATTTGAGACATTTGTTCCCGGCGTCTCCTGCTTGCTTCCCATGAAGGATGAAGAGGCTGCTCCAAACACGCTTTTTTATTGTCGCTTTTAATACCTGCAGTTTTTGCAAATGGTTGCTTCTTTAGCTGTGGTTCCTTTTTAAGAAGAGCTGTGCAAGAAGTACAAAATAAAATGTTAACTATATCACAAACCTTCATAAAATGCTAAAACTGCTTTGGGATTCCAGGTATTTTCAAGAATTTCTTAATGAGCCTGGGGAACACATTCATCTGAATGTTCACAGTAAGATTTTCTCATCTTGCAGTCCAGTAAATTGTCACTTGGTAGACTGCAGAGAGTTAACATGTATTATTACTGGCCACATGCAAAATTTGTGTAGACAAATACTCAGCAAAATCTCAACTTTTTCTTCACAATTAACCAATGAGATATTAGACAATGCAACTCAGTATGACCAAAATCATACCCTTGATGCAATGAATTCCAAAATGGAACCATATACTAAAAATGGAATAAAACATTGCAGGGGCTATTGAAGGAATTAAGCTAGACTACTTGTCAAATATATTAATTTGACACCTTTACTTGCACATAGGTAACACTAACTGCTCAACATGAAGACAGACAGAAAAGTACTTTCCTGTGTAAACCCTTACTTTAAGTATTTCTAATATTAAAAAATAGGAAATAGCAAATAATATCCACAGATTAAAATGAAAGCTCAACAATTTGACCATTTTAACAACAAAAGTTAAAATATGTGCCATAAAATGAAACAAAAACCAGCCTACCATGATTATACTGCAGAGGCAACAAAATCTTAAGATGTTTTTACTATTATCACTTTACCAGGTTAAGTAATACATACCTGTTCTTCCATTTTTGAGAGGCTGGTCTTTAGTATTTCTAGAAACAAAAAGAGAATTTAGGATTTTTCAATAAACTTGTACGATGACAGACATCTGTGAATAAAGAATTGTCATCCACAAAACATGCATGCAATGACTTTTCAAGCCTAATGTGCATAACCCTTATATATTGTTTCCTATTTGTTAACAAAGAAGTAAAAGTAGGAGTATTAATCAGTGATAACATTTGTATGCAGGTCTAGTTAGGAATCCTATGTATATGTCACTGCTAATGAGAATATGAAAAATACTTAAGTGTCAGGAAAGCGCAAGAAAACTTCAGAGTAGCTTATGTAAAAATGTTCTAAGGTGTAATTGGCGGAAATCCTTATTTGGTAAGGGTTACTAAAAATCACAACAATTTCAACTACTGAGAGGGAGGGAGGGAATGGAAAACATAACAAGGGGGAAAGGTTTACCTTCTTCTATTTTGAGATTTCTGATTAGAGGTGGACAAAGAACTGCAGAACATTGATTCTAGCTTGCTTCCTTTTGCATGTGTCTTTCCTTCTTCCACGATCAAATCTTGTGCTGTGTTCTTTTCTTTCTTCACTACGTTTTTCTGAAGTCTATCCTTTTCTTTTGCTGAAGAAAGATCAGCAGCTTTTTCTGCTATCTTTTTCTTTCTTTTTACTTTGCCAATGAAGAAATCATCGTTGCTGTCACTGTCAGAATCTGATGACTGGTTATAAAACCTCTCTTCAGTACTATCATCAAAGTATTCCTCTTCATTAGATTGCTCCTGGTCACTATCATCATTAGTTATTTCTTTTATTGCATTTAATTTGTTCATGCTCATATTTTCTTTCCTTTTTTGGTAGCCAAGTTTCTTGCCTGTTTTATTTTGACTGACTGCTTGCATTTCTACTGCCTGAAATGAAGATTCTTCTGAAGCATATGCTCTCCCAGTTTCCACAGTTTTCTGCTCAGATTCACTCTCATTAAGTTCTTCAGCCACCGTGTCAGTTTCTACTTTCATACTCCTTTTTGTTTTGTGTTCACATCCTTGCTGTTTTTGAGACAGCTTAAGAGCTTGGCCATCCAATTTGCTATTGAAATGCTGCACTGACTTGGGCTGTTCTTCTGACTTTGAGTTTTCTGAAAGAGTGGCTTTGGCTGTGCTCTTTCTTGCTTCCTTAAAAGCTTTTACAGCAGCTACACAAAGGGCAGAAGAAAAATCTTTTGTCACAGCTATACATGAGTTTACATGTGATTTTAATATAAAAAAAAACATTTTTGCAAGTTAAATATGTTGTACTGAGTAAGCAAATTTTGAATGCCTTTATCAATCATTTACTGAACACATAGGGCAAGAAATAGAGTGAGTACAGCATCAACAGAAGTCAGGAAAAGAACATGAAATTATCACCAACTGAATTAACTGTGAACTTCTCTTTCAGCAAATAATCTGCAACTGTAATCATGTTCATTTAAGGAACTATTTTGTGTGTAAAGACTGCAAACAAATAGTAAATTGTTCAGATATAATTAAATGGGTATTTGACATGCTCTGTTATTAATAAAGTAATTTTGTGACATTATTACTAGGACTTTACCCTTTTAAGATCAATTTCAGTTGGAAAATTTGAGTTTAAAGAGAATAGGAGATAACGTAAAGAACCAGGAAATATTCTCTAAGGATTCTGGGGACACTTTCCAGGGAAGTTTAAGGGAGTAATTTGCAAAACCCTTTAGCTGCATTTGGAAACCCAGTTGTAATGCTCCTTTTACCTTTGTAGCATGTTATTGTGCTCATTGCTAGTTCAGTCCTATTTAATTTAGAGATACTTCATGATATCCATTCAATTTTGAAAGTTCCCATTATGAGCCCTGCTTGTCCTGCACCCTGTATCTTAAATGTCATACAGCATACTGGCATATATAAGCACATTTCAACCAATAAAAATGACTGAAAGCTTGTGACACTTGGTTCACTGCAGCTAGCTAAGGTAATCACAGGAGCTTTTTGGTTTTTTTACGTCTCTTTTTTATACTGGTTGTTCATGTCAGGAACACACAGGAACAAGGTAACACACCATTCAGCTGCTGAAGTCACAAACAAGTTAATACAAGATTTCATACCTTTAAGTTCAACAACTCTGGGTTTCAAGATAGGGTGTGTTGCAAGTCTTGCAATGGCTCGCTCAGTTGCAGTACAATTTGGCTATACAAAATAAAGTCAAAGGCATGAAGTCAATAGAACTTTGAATACTTACACAGGTCTGTATCAGTTATGCTACAATGCATACTAATATGATTCTGGACTATTAACTGAACAAGAGGAAAACTTTATGACACTATAACATTTGAATATTTCTTATTTTTCATGTATTACTGTCATTCTAAATGAGGAAAAATACATGTAAATATGCTATTTCTCAGGTCCTGGATAGGAATAACATGACTTGTATTTTAAAAGCATACCAGACACATCCATCAGAGCTAACAGGCTGACTTTACATTCACTATTTCTTACATGTGCAAAGCAAATCAAGGAACCTCCTGAATAAAGAACCCCCTGAACACCAAATAATATTGGTAGAAGGCATTCTGCATACAGCAGCTGGCAAAAAGTGCAATATGGATACCATAAAAGTAGGCAAAATGACATAGCAGGCATTGAAGGAATATGGTTGAGAGGCAAAGTTTAAGCTGATCTTAAAGACAAACAACTTTGAATATGATGTGGTAGAATACTGGAACTCTGTAGACTGATTAAAAGTAAAAATATACTCTTCATGCTTTAATTTGAAGAAAAAGGAGAAAAGTAGGAATTACTTCCATTTCTGACTTCCTGTTTTATATATTAGAAGTCACAGGTAGGACACATTGTAAAAGCTATCTCATTTTCAGGTTCTTGTCATCACTGCACTTGAAGAACAAAATCATCTAAGACATTCTGCAAGACAACTTTGTCTTCCTCATTTGAAGGAAGGAAAAGGGGGTGTAATAGGCTTGTAAAACAAATTTAGCAGGAAGATTTCTTAAAATCTGCAGTGGAATTCTTGGGGAGAAAGGAGAAAAGACACGCCTTCCTCCCTTCTCCTAGTGGTACTGTAATGGATATATGTTTAAATTGTTGCTACCTGTGATTTGAGCTATATACTACAGGAAGTACTAGAGCAGAAGCCACTCAAACCAACAGATGATGAGCCTCGTAAAAAACCAGACAAGTGCCCAGTGACCCAACCTGACCCGGTTTTGGTGTCCAACAACTCAGCACAACATCCTGCCTCTCCTGTCATAAGCAACCACCACAATAGATGGAGCCCAAGTTACAGGCAGGGAATAATAGGTGGGGATTGTACTGACTCTGCCATGGGATGAAATTAACTTTCTCCATAGCAGCCAAGATAGTGCTGTGCTTTGGATTTGTGAATAAGACATTTTAGCGTTCGTAACATATCAGTTGTTGCTGAGCAGTGCGTGCACAGCATCAAGGCCTTCTCTGTTTCTCACTCTGCCCTCCCAACAAGCAGGCAAGGGATGGGCAAGAGGCTGGGAAGGAAACACACCTGAGCCACCTGATCCAAATTGTCCAAAAGGATATTTCACTCCACATCAAGTCGTGCTCAGCAAAAAAAAAACTCAAGAAAAGGAAAAGGAAGGGGCGAGGGGGAATGTTTGTGGTTATGGCATTTGTCTTCTCAAGAAATCATTATGTGAAATGAAGCCCTGCTATCCAGGATGTGGCTATACATCTGCCTGCTGACAGGAAGTAGTGAACAAATTCAAACTTATTCTCCTTTGCCTGCACAAAGAGATTTGCTTCACTTATTGAATAGTCTTTATCTCAAGCCAGGAGTTTTTCTCACTTTTGCTCTTCTGATGCTATTGCCATCCTGTGGGCAGGGGGGTTGGGCAGGAGGTGAGTGAGCAGCTGCTGGGTGCTCAGTTGCTGGTTCAGGTCAAACCATGACACAAACACTACCTAATAAATCAGCAATGCATGTTTAAAGTATCTGATTTGCTTGACATAAGAGTGCTCAGTCGGGAATCTAACTTGTTTGTGTGTAGATTTTCTTCCAGCAGAATTATGCCACTTAGTATAAACAGTTACATATTCATTTCACAAAGACAGATGGACACTTCGTGCCAACTACTAGTGCAGGAGTGTCACTTTCAGTGCTTTGGTCTGAAGAAGACAGAGCAGAAGAAGACACTACAGGTAGGTACAGCAGAGCCAGCACTTCTAAATGCACAAACATGTAGTTGGTTTGCAAAATGTAAATCTTGTTACTCAACCAATGCAAAGCAAATCCCACTTCTTTTGCCAGAATTCTAAAGCCTACAAAATATACTCTGTGCATGTTCACTCATATTTCATGTTCAAAATGCAGAGCAGCTGGGAATTCTAGTACTTTCTTTTCTCCTCAAGTCTCTGCTATTACAACATTATTTCTTCAGGTCAAGAAAAACTGGAAAAATGTTTTCTCTGTAGGCTGTCTACAGAACTATGAACACTGGCCAGAGGAGATGGGTCAAAAGATGGGTCCATTCTCAAGGACTGGTTTAATTTCAGGCTAGCCTAGCTCTGAGAACTTGAAATCTGAATTTTGATCCCCATGTGACAGTGCTGTACGCTGCCACCAGATTCCTGGGACAGCAAGCTCACATTTCTGAAGATCAAATGCTATTTTCTTTGGAGATTTTTCTATAGCTGGAAAATCTATTTCTGAACTTAATTAATACACTTTTTCCCCTCAGCTACTTCCTGTGGGTTTTGAAAGAATATACCATGAAGTTCAGAAAGCAGCAGTAGCTTCTGTGCAACATCTGGTGTCCTTTAATTCAAATGTTTATAGAAAGGGTTTAAGCATATACATGCCAATCCATATGGAATAACCACATTTTTTCCTTATAGCAAAACAGTTCACAAACACTACTCACACTGATAAGACAGTAGCCAACAAACATACAATATGACATTCACATTCCTTAAAATTTCTTTTTTTTTTTTTTTTTTTTTTTTTTTGGCACATCTAATACTCAATTTATTTTCCCTCAAGTATTTTCCAGTATATAAAACCTCGGCAGAAAATAAAATGTAACAGAAAATGTCAACTGTATTTACAGCAAGAACAGCCTTTCCCCTTCACTCTGCCCCCAGTATGTTTAATTATGCAGATACTGGAACTGCATACATTTATTCTCAGATGTTCCTCCTACTTTCTGTATTATTTGCACTATTCATTTTTTCATGCAAGAAAGACCTAGTACCTCCACAGAATACTCTCCTGCATTGACTGTGCAACTGAGGCACTAAAAGTGAACAAAGCAACTGAGCAGTGTATAGTCACATTTTTCAGTGAGAAGAAGTAAGCTGCGTACAGAACCACCCGAAAGCAGTAAGTCATGCATTAACTGTTTATCTCGCACTAAATATGTCTATCATCAATGCCACGTTTCATTAAACGCCATGTAGACACTGACCTGAATTAACTGCGCTGATCTCTGTATTTTCAAATCTCTTAAAATGAAAAGAAATCTGAACTGCATAAACAAGCATTCCTTACCTTGAATGGTAGATGTGCACACAGATGCACAAAGCTCAAAACATAACTTCTCAGTTATGTTTAGCATAATAAAGCAGCAGTTGTGTAACTTACATAAATGCAAACACACATGCATGCCCCACATAAGGGAGACAAACTTTGTACAGTGTGGCAATGATTGGGAAGAGAATGGACGCTACAGACTTGCTAAGATAAAAGCAGATTCACAATGCAAGTTTTGAGATGTGCTGGAACAGGGGTCAGAGTAAGCACGGAATGGCTCCGAGAGCTGGGAGTAGTGGGGGAAAAAAAAAAGCAGCATGATGGCTACGTAAGGTAGAAGTGTGGGTAGTACTTGCTTCATACGACACAGGTGAGAAAGTGAGAATAGGAAATTAAGTGTCTCAGGGAAGACAGGACTGCAGAAGCTGAAAGGGATACCTTGTTAGCATGCTTGAGACAGTAGAGCTTCAGGAAGAATTAATGGGCAGAAACCTGGGATTAACTCAGGGACATGAAATGGAGACTTCTGACCAACGCTACATTCTGATTACTCTTCCAGTTCAAGTCTCCTTTTGTTCATACTCTCTCTGCTATAATTATAATCAATAATAGGAAAGAAAGAGGTCACACTTCTGTTCTTCAATGGATTTTTATACAAAATGTCTCACCAGAAACATGACTGCTACTAGAAGAGTATACTACTACAAAGACTACTACTAGAACTTCAGCTGGGCCAAAGGAGAGCGCTACCAAACTGGTAATGCTTGGTGGCCCTACATCTGTCACTTTAAATCATCCCTCAGTTATTTAAAATAATTACATTCAAATGGAGACAGTCAGGAACCTCACTGACAAGTATCCAGTACATGGCAAAAGCCACGACACAAAAAGTAACCTTGAAGCATATCATACTCAAGTTTCTAAACTAACTGGAAGTGCAGTTTAATGGAGAGTGTAACAACAGCCTGATTTTAAGCAAAAGTATGTCAGAGATAATGCTAACTAGAATAAGCATTAACAAAATTCCCCAGTTCTAGGCCAAAACAGCATGTCATTGCAATACCCTTTGTGGCAACTTTGGAGAAGAGCTGCCTCTCTACTGAAAAAAAAACCCAACCCAAACCAACAGGAAACCTGTTAATCCACATGTTCTTCCCAGAGCTGTAACTAGTTACATCTGTCCTTCATAACAGCAGATGTGGTTAATGTGGAGTCACAGCATGGCTGAAGGTGCCAGATCACAGCTGCCATCCAAGTCCATCCCATGACCTCATACTACTTTGGAGTAAGATCCTTGAGAAAAGTTACTTTCTGACTGTGAAATGCCGCCAGTTCTCCCTCTTCCTTTAAGTCTGTAAGACGCACAGTATGTGATCTGTGGCCACCAAACATGGTGAAGATTTTGGTATGAGAGGCAACTGGTTAATGGTACCACTCACAGCAGCATTGTTGTCTCTCAGCTCCTGACTGAAAGATAATGTTTTTTGACTGAGTCTCACCTTGGTAACAGGAGGATGGGTCAACTAGGGGATGCAGTAAACAGATATCTAATTTAGATGTGTGGCAAGAGTTTGAAAGAGAGCAGTTCTCCCAAATACAGAAATAACAGAGGTTAAACCTGTAATATTTGAAGGAGAGAAACATCAGCACTAAATGCTTCAGACTCTGTACTGGAAATGGATAGCCAAAAACCCACTAGATTTATAATCAAGTTTTACTCAGTTTTTACTAAAGCTTTTCTAGTTTTCCATGTAACATCATAATGTTGGTACAGGTCTTATGAAGAAGTAGCTATACAGGCTTAATAGCAAGATAGGTGTGAAGTTCTTACTCAACTAATTCTGTATGGATCTCAGGAAATCATGCAGGTTTCCACATTTTTTTTTTAATTGGACTATATACAATTTTAAAAATAGACTGATGAAAAATTTCCAATTGAAGATAAAATGTATGTCCTAACAGATCTAAAGCATTTGCAAAAAAACTCAGCAGGACAATGTCTTGTAACAGAACCATAGAAGAAAAATTGAACAATTTCTTACAAAACATCAAGATACACAAGTAAACCTGAAGTTCCACTTGGCTTCTTGTTTATAATTCTTTTCAATACTTGCCACAGCTTATATTTGTTTACATTGTTTTTTGTTATCCTGGTAATTCAACCATTAAATATTTTGATATTTACTTTATTTATCTTGCAAGCTATGGCAGGTAGACCCTGACTGGACATCAGATTCCCACCAAATCTGCTCTGTCACTCCCCTCCTCAGCTGGACAGGGGAGAGAAAATAAAATGAAATGCTTGTGGGTTGAGATACGGACAGAGAGAGATCATTTGCCAGTTACTGTCATAGGCAAAACAGACTTGACTGGGGGAAAATTAATTTATTACCAACCAAATCAGAGGAAGATAATGAAAAATAAAATCAAATCTTAAAAACACCTTCCCACCACCCCTCCTATCTTCCTGGGCTCAACTTCACTCCTGATTTTTACTACGTTCCCTCAGGATGGGGTGGGTTAGAAACTGGGAATGGGGTTGCAGTCAGTTCATCACACATTGCCTCTGACACTCCCTCCTCCTCAGTGGGAAGACTCCTCACACTCTACCCCTCCCCCAGCATGGGGTATGTCCCACAAGAGACAGTTCTCCATGAACTTCTCCAACATGAGTCCTTCACATGGGCTGTAGTTCTCCACGAACTGCTCCAGTAGGGATTCCTTCCATGGGGTGCAGTCCTTCAGGAATGGACTGCTTCAGCGTGGGTCCCCCACAGGGTCACAAGTCCTGACAACAAACCTGCTCCAGTGTGGGTTCTTCTGTCCATGGGTCCACAGGTCCTGCGAGGAGCCTGCTTCACAGTGGGCTTCCCACAGGTTCACAACTTCCTTTGGGCACCCATCTGCTCTGGCATGGGGGTCTTCCATGGGCTGTAGGTGGACATCTGCTCCACCATGGACCTCCATGGGCTGCAGGGGGACAGCCTGCCTCACCATGGTCTTTACCACAAGTTGCAGAGAAATCTCTGCTCCAGCACCTGGATAACCTCCTCCCCCTCCTTCTTCACTGACGTTGGTGTCTGCAGGGCTGTTTCTCTCACATCTTCTCACTCGTCTCTTTGGCTGCAGTGACACAGCTTTTTTTTTTTCCTCTTTCTTAAGTATGTTATCACAGAGGTGCTACCAACACCACTGAGGGGCCTGGCCTTGGCCAGCGGTGGCTCCATCTTGGAGCCGGCTGGCATCGGCTCTATTGGAAGTAGGGGAAGCTTCTCACAGAAGCCACCCCTGTAGCACCCCTGCTACCAAAACCTTGCCATGCAAGCCCAACACACCAGCATTACGGAAGGTGAAGACCCATGGCAATATGCAGTACTCCAGACAATCTTTTCTCCTATCTGCAGAACTGCACACTACAGAAGGCAGAGGTCTGCAGAATCTAGCCAACCACGCACAGACGGCAGTAGTACTGACTGCCAACTCATCACTGACTTCCACAGACTCTTGAATCCAGCATCAGAGAGAAGCATGTGGTTCTTCTAAATACTATCAAGGTGCTTACACAGCCCTGACTTAATTTGTAAGTCTGGACCAAAGCTATTATTTTGTCCATAATTTGTTTACTTAGATTTACCTCCACTCCTACATCCAGTTTGGCTTGTCTTTTATTAAAAAGGAGTATGAAATATAAACTTATTTCTATCATTGTCTCCTTTTAAAATAAGAATTTCAAAATAGGTCATAAAATCAAACAAAAATAAGACTTCTCACTGTTCTTTGCTGCATGCATGATAAAAAGCCTCACTATCCAAGCCTTTAAAAATGTTTAAAGGCCCTTTAAGATACCTAGCACTTTACAACCAGGACAAGACCATATCTAATTGGACTACAAAAGAGTCAGTAGAGTTTCTCTCTGTCACAACTAGTTTAGCCATACACGTGTGAGGTAAATGCTTATTTTTCAGACTGGGAAATGGTTAAAGAGAAACTGTGTTTCATCCCAAACTACCACAGTGATTTACTGCACAGCTTGGCATAAAACCCAGACCTGCCCAAGTACAAATTATGTACTTAATCTTCTACTCATTCCTTCCTTCTCTTTATGCATAAAATAATTCCTATGATTGTTTCAATAAAAGTCAGAGCAAAAAAATCCAGAGTAAAGCAGGCATGGATTCTTAATTATCTCCTCAAGGAGAACAGGGTTAACTCTAGGTGTAAGCTGTATCAGCAAGATTGTGGAAAAACTCAAATGCTGCTAATCCTTCTCTTCTTCCAGGTCTAGTATATGTGTCTATAAGCCTCTAAGTTTGGCATCCCACACAAACAATGTACACATTTTTAAGAAAAAAAAAGTTAACTTCTTAAGATTATGAAAGAGGACATAAGGTGAGCACTGTGCCAACTCCCTCACACAGTTATAGCATGGTTTGGGTTGGAAAGGACCCTTAAAGGCCAGGTTGCTCAAAGCCCCATCCAATCTGACCTTGAATGTTTCCAGGGATGGGGCTTCTACCATCTCCCTGGGCAACCTGTTGCAGTGTTTCCAACCGTCACTGTAAACAATTTCTTCCTTACATCTAGGCTAAATCTACCCTCTTTTAGTTTAAAACCACTACCCCTTGTCTTATCGCTACGGGCTGTACTAAAAAGTCTGTCCTCATCTTACTTTTAGGCCCCCTTTAAGTATTGAAATGCCACAATAAGGTCTTCCCAGAACCTCCTCTTCTCTGGGCTGAACAATCCCTTTCCTCACAGGAGAGGTGTTACATCTCTCTGATCATTTTTGTGATCATTTTGTGTCACCTCCCGCGACCTGCTGGCCACGCTTCTCTTGATGCAGCCCAGGATACGGTTGGCCTTCCGGGCTGCAAGCGCACATTGCCGGCTCATGTCCAACATTTAATCCACCAGTATGACCAAGTCCTTCTTCACAGAGCTGCTCTCAATCCCTTCATCCCCCAGCCTGTACTGGTACCAGGGGTTGTCCCAACCCAGGACCTCGCACTTGGCCTTGTTGAACCTCATGAGGTTCACATGGGCCCACTTCTCAAGCTTGTCCAGGTGTGGAGGTCTAACTCATTGTGACTCACAACACTGAAACCTCTGATGGCCTTTGAAAAAACCTATAAGCAACTTGAACATTACTTTATGCTAAACAAGCCTATGATTTGGACAAATGCCCAGTGGGAAGCAGTTGTGAATGGAGTCCTCCTAATATGAAATTCTAAAAAAAATATTAGGAACTATCTGTAATGTCAGAGTATTACACAACTTGAATTGTACGTTGTGTTAGGTTTGTGGGGGGGGCATGTTTTTGGTAGTGGGGGAAGGGGCTACCCAGGGAGAAGCTTCATGAAGCTCCCCTGGCTCCAAGGCGTACCCACCCCAGCCCAGGCTGAGCCAATTAGTAATAGAGAAACACCTCTGCAAATCCATATGTAGGAGGGAAAGGACTGTCTTGAAAAGAAGAAGGTGGAGAGAACCTGGAGGAGAGGCCACTGACCTGAACAAAAGACAACCATCGGCCTAGTTTTGTTGCCAGGAGGAAGGAGAAGGAGAGGGAGGACAGAGAAACTCAGACACCCAGTTCAACACCCATGGAGTAGGAAAAGGTAAATGAGGTCCCCTGAAGCCCATGGAAGTTCAACGGCGGAGCAGATTCCCACGTGTATCCATGGAGGACTCCACGCTGGAGGAGAAAGCCAAGCCCAGGCAAGTGTGACTGAACTGAGACCCCAGAGTCACTCAACACCAGAGCAGGGGTGGACCCCCAGAGCTGGAGGGGAGGAGGTGTCCTGGACCAGAGGTTCATCTGCAGCCCATGGACATCCCTATGCTCGAGCTGGGAGCTGTGCCCAAAGAGGTGACTCCATGGGAAGCCCATGTTGGAACACTTTGTTCCTGGACTTTCATGCTGGGAAGAGCAGCAGAGGTGAACTGACTGAACCCACATTCCCTGTCCCCCTGTGCCGCTGCGAGGGAGAAGGTAGAGAAATTGGGAATGAAGTGATTTGAGCCCAGGAAGAAGGGAAGGTGTTGTTAGATGTGGTTGTTGTGTCTCACTGCGCTACTCAGATGATTGGCAACAAATTAAATTGACTTTTCTTCCCCAAGTTCAGGCTGTTTTGCCTGTGACCATAACTGGTGAGGGAGCCGTCCCTGTCCTCATTTTTGATCCATGCCCCCTTTGTTGTCATTCCCTTCCCATCTCACTGGGTGGGGTGAGTGAGTGTAAGACCACATGGTCTTACTTGTGGGTGAAACCACAACATACATCCAGTACAAGACATGGACAGTTCTGACTTATAGCAATGTAAATTCAAGTACATAAAACATAACAGTATAAAGGCTATGTTTTTGCTTTTCATATATAGCCTTATATGAAGAATATGCATTTCACATATTTGGATATTTTAACAGCTGAGGTACTATATCCCTATAAAATATATGCATCTTGCCAAACTGAATAAAAAAATTGGCACACAACACAGTAAAATAGATCCCACTAAAAAAACCCAAACAAACAAACAAACAAACAAAAACCAAACCCACAAAAATCCCAAGGAAACACCTCCTCCCTCAACCCAAATCTGGCAAAAGACAATCATATCGAGAAACCGAAATATGGTGAAGTAGAAACACTGAAGCAAAAAATGTACTTCAGGGCATATAGAAACAAAATGCATACGGGATACCAGGCAGCAGCTGCGAACAATACAAAGAGAAAGGTCTTTGCCACAAAATCCACACAGACTTCTTCAGAGAACATAATGGAATTTGGAGAAAAGGTCATATATAAATTAGTGTGACAACCACTATATATCAGATCTGAAACCACAACTGACTTTTGCAGAAAAGTGAAGTTGACAGATCATTTGCTTGTAACTGGTTTTCTAAAATGAGGGTCTGGAGACTCCAAACAGGCAGTAGTTTATCAAGTCCAAACAGGGAGTTAAGCTGGCCAATCACAAAATGAAATTTGAAACAATAACAATCTGGGAAAACAAAATTTTAAAAAGAGACTACTTATACTTCTTTGTTATAGAGAAGAGAGAAGAAACACAAAGTAGACAAAAAACACCCAGGCAGTGCTGCAAGCTGAGCAGGAAACAGAAAGCTCTGAGTTCACTACAACCTGAATGCATCTGAGCTCCCAAGATCCAGCTGTGTATCATGGGCATGTCCAAAGACTGAGTGGAAGCAGATGGTAGCAAATAAATTGGCAAGATACAGGGATGAGCTCCATATTATTAAAACTACTTTATGGGCCAAGAAATCACAGCTTTCTGCTTTGGATGAATCTGAGAAGTTTCAGAATTGACATACCCACCAGGCTCCTTATGAAGTAAATTTAGGGACAAAACTCTGTACTGAACTTTCAGTGATGTATTCTTAAGGTGTCCTTACAATATTGCACTGTAAAGCAGATGTTCAAACCTCAAATTATCACTTGTCAGATGCAGACCAACACAGCACCATATGTCTAAGCACATATGAAACACAGTTTATAACAGAGAAAGTAGACATAGTCCAGATCTTCAAATTTAAAACAGATGCAAAGCTTCAAACCTAGCTAATGTTTGAAAAACAAACGCCAATTTAATCAGGTATATTTTAGATAATTTATAATGTCAAGGTAAAAGATTTATCACTGACAACAAACCCTGTCTTGCTCACACCTTTGCATCTACAAGCATTACCACCAGGGAACACACCTATATACAACTAAGGTATTGTAAGGTCAATGTCTTCAGATAAAGCTCTTGGCAGAGATGTATTCATGTTCAGAGCACTGCTTCAGGAAATAAATATGAGAGCCAAAGATTTGGAGGCACAGACAACTTAAAGACTTCACAAACGCCGCACACACTAACGAGGGGTAGGCCAAGTTATAATATGCTATTCAAAACAAGACAGAATTTCTTGGCATACCACATTGCAATTTTCGTGCACAACTGAAAACAGATTTCTTTTAATCTATATGTTTTTCAGCCACTTTCTGAAAAAGACAATGAAAATACAAATGCAATTTACTGAAAAACTATTAAACCATCTGAGATAAACATACCAGTTCTGTGGCAACAAAACACAGATTTTCCATTATTAAGTCTATTGAGGAAGTATATGCATTCGAAACTTACTCTAATGATAAACACATGTCAGATATACATGGAAGCCCTGACATTACTTTAGTATATCAGTACATGATGGATGTAAAATAAATGGAAATCCTGGATGTTCACATTTTGTAGCAGCTATTTCACCCTATGGCACACCGTACAATCACCTTTATGCTCAGAGGTTCTCAGGCATATTCCAGGCCATTATATTATTATTATTTAAGTCTGGCATGCAGAATTTTACTAATGTGTAATTGCTCAGCCACTTCCACTGTCAGACAGCTATTTGTATTCCAAACCCAAGGAAAACTAGACCATCATCCTTTAAATTAAATGCCACTATACTTTCACTACTTGACTAGTTACATCACATTTCCCATATTTTCTCTTACCTAGTAATCTTACCATAGAGAGGAAATATGCTGTAAACTTATGCTCTCAGTTTACCAAGATGTAACTTTTTAATGTAGCTGGTATTAGCAGCTACATTCATTGACACCCCAATAGATGAGATTTTTCTTTAAACAGAATTCCAATAATTCAAGAACATTTAATTTTTCTCCTTCTACAGCTATGTTTTAAAAAGTTCAAGCAATACTGCCTCCAGCAATTTTCATCTAATTTTCCAGTGTTAACAGACTAATGGGTTTCACACTGAGCTGAAAGCGCCCTCCTAATTCTGTGCTTTTTGGTTTTTGGGGTTTTTTTTTAGTTTTTATTTTTATAAACGTCAATTTCTTAATTCTGAGTTGCAGTACTTTAAAAACTGTTTTGGGTAGGAAAGGGGGTAAGAAATTCAAATGCTTTTGTACTTTATTTTTATATTATATATAATGAAAAATTGATAGTTTAATTATAAAAATAAAAAGAGCAAAAGACAGCAGCAGCTGTTTCTCATTTTTAGAAATATCAGGAATGTCAGATTTTTTTTTTCTGATTTTGTAATGCAATTCTGAGTCACACTACAAAGCATATATACAGAAGAGCTTTTCCAGTCAGTAATCTGTAAGTAACTGCCAGTATTTAACATAAGTTACAATTCTATATATAAAATTAAAGACATCTTAACCTAAGCAACCAAAATAATGAAAGATTCCAACTCATGTATGTTCTGCCTTATGTTCTCTCTCCTCGCACTTTTCTGTGCCAACTCTATGGTGCTTCTCAAAACAAGATCAAGAGGTAAAGAACTATGGCCACGTTTCCCTCAGTGGCACACCGATCTTGTTTTCTCTCACAAAAAACCTTGTTGGAAGTTGATGCTTTTAAAACTAGCACCAGAAACCTTGGTTGAGCTTGCTCAATAGGTACCAACACTTAAGAGGATGAGCAGACAGATAGATGGCAAAAAAGGGAAAACATTTTTCTTTCTCATTTGTCTGAGCATATTGTTCTCCCTGCCCCTTCACGTGGAACAACTTTATAAACTGATTACCTTCCCTATGGGTACATAAAGGATGCAATTAAAAGACTGTGTCTTTAGTATCCAAATGAATTAAGGGTAGTAACTGAAAACTCTCATTATATCTGTCCTAAATTTGTAGCTCCTCTAATCACATTTAACATCTTCTGTTCACCATCATCATTCTGAGTGGAGGCACATTACTAGTACCGAACTTTTATGTCAGTTTTAACTTCCACTCAAAAGGCTTCTTAGTGCTTCTCTTTTCCTGTAACACATTTGCACTATTAGACTTAAAATACAGTGTTTCACAACACAGTACCACTCTTGCACACATACCTCCTACCTGATTACCCCTGTAAAGATGGTACCTTTCATTAATTATCTTGAAGGTGTGGTGGAAGGAGCTATCTACTATATCTGCAATTGCAATATCTGTCAGGTATTCTAGTTTCCCCCCATTTTTTTCTTTTTTTCAGTTCAAAGACTGGTAAGGAAACATTCATAATTTAAACTCTATTTCCATAGCTTAGTATTCGAGATGCCAATCAACTGGCACATAGGTACTTCATTACTGACTGGATAAAGCTGTTCCCTCCTTGGCCTTTAAGGGACATCCTGAAAAGTTGCCACATGCCCCCTGTTGGTCATGTCCTTGTGATCAGACGTTCCTCCACACATATTGTCTTCCCCCTGCTCGTAGTTCAAGTATTCCTTTACCACTTTTAAAATTGGCAGTGCCAGCAGCCTGGCACAATTTTGATTATGCTGCTTTCTGTCCAGCTTCCTCTTGCCCCAAAGGTTCCCCAAACACCTTAATCGCTCCTTTCTATACTATACTCTCAATCATCCATTGAGATTCTGGACCTCTGTCTGCTTCTTGGGCACTGCATACAAGTCTGAACAATAATTTGGAGAAGGATACCAAGGAGATTCTGGACAGTAGTAACTCGCCCTTCATTTTTTTAAAAAAAAACAAACAAAAAACCAAACCAACAGCCAAACCAACCACCATACCTTGAGAACCTCTTGTTATGCTACTTTTTTTCCTGCATTTTCTTCAAGGAAAGCATAAAAAAACAGACTTCTAACTTTTTCCTCTATTGTTGCCACGACAGCTCATATTCAGTAAGATATTTATACACACCACTTAAATTCTCATTTAAAATAGGAACGAAAGTTGAGAGTTACTTGTGTTTCTTGAGTGCCATGATATAAATCTTTCTGGGGCTGAAAAAATACAGCCATGCGTGTGTGAATCACCATCACTACCACAGGTACATCTGATCTTAGAAACACTGTTCTTCCCTGCCCACGCCTTGTCCAGTTAAGGCTCTTGCAAGTGTGTTTACTGTGTCTGAACTACCTAGATGACCCAAACCAAATATCGCTTGCAAAAATGTGAATCAACTCCCTCTGAGCTTTATTGACAACAATATGCCTGCCCACATTCTGGTCTGACACACCAAATAAATGAAATTAGCATATCCAAATCAAAAGCAATCACATAACTTTTGAGATTGAACTTTGTCTAAGGACAGGAATACACTTTAATAATCCTGAACAATCAGTTCAGTCAGGCAAGAAAATTATTACAGCCTCAGAGGAATGCAAATGAGCAGCAGAAAGATCCCTGGACTAGTAATAGAAATTTTGACAAGAGAGAGTCGTTTTGTGTGTGAGAGAAACATGGCATCTCTGTGAAAAAATGCCAAAGTTACTAACAGTTTATTTTCAATACTGAACTTTATAAAGGCTCTTTCCAGAATGGACAAAATCCAAGCTGTAATTAAACTGAGATCACTGCAACTGCTACTCTGCTGTTGAGGATGATGGTAGCTTTGGTCGAGTCTATCTCCTTGCTCTCAAATGGTCACCCCACTGAGGCAAATGTGTGGTAGCATAGCTTGAATGAAAAGGGGCTAATGGAGTTATACCAGTTGGCCCAGAGAAAGTAAGGGAAAGAGTGTGTGTGTGGGAGGAATGGCTAACCAAAGTTGGGAGGCCAATGGACAGACCATAGCATAGACAACTCTCCCACTGGAAGCCTGGAAGGGATTGATACTGGCTGGGCTAGCACACAGACGGACAACTGGGTGGAGAAGTAAATGGGAAAAGAATGGAATAAAAAAATGACAGACTTAGTCTTACACTGGCACAAAACTTCAGCTGCAGCCATAGCAATGCATTCTAGGCTCTAAAATATAAAGCCTTGAATATCTATACAAGTCATACTAAACAGCCTCCAGTTCAAGAGATCAAACTTGGAAGATGAGGAGTCTTCAGGAAAAGAAAACAAAAACCAATCAGTCACACAGAGAAAGTACTTGCGCTCAAATGTGATATTCATCACTGAATGCAAAATTCTTCACTTCATCAGTAGCCTTAGGAAGACCACAGACATTCCTGTTTAACGTTAACATCTGGTGTTTGACATGGAAAATTCTCGGGAAACAGTCGCTTTATACATTCAGTGTAACTTCCATTCAAAAAGAGTCAAAATACTCAGGACAAAAATAATTCAACTCTGCAACAGTGATTCCCAGCATCAAGCCAATCATTTTAGCCTGGCTTACACGAAACTGTGCTATTAAATCAATGCAACACATTTCCAAAAACGTAAGATGTTGATAGATCCAACTATCACATAGAGAAAAGTATATCTGGTATCTGATGTGCAAAGGAACACCTTTATTTCTATACTGAAATAAGAAAAGGAACATAGTATTTTATCACGTAACAAAATAAGTGGAATATTATTTTACTATTGTTCAGCATAAACATATTGTTGGAGAATGGAAACACCTTTGTACAAACAAGACAATACATTAACTCTGAAGCAAAAGTAAGTAAAATTGATAACAATATTTCCAATAACTGACACTTAAAAAGAAGGGAGGAGATTGTTAAGAGTCCAGGTTAGGTGATCATTAAGCTGTTAAATTATTACATATTCTTCTTACAATTACGCTCTGATTGTCTATAAAAGATTTTTAATTTAAGAAGAGTGTAATAACCAAAATTTAGATAAAAAATTTAGTTTTTCATGGGTCCCTCAAAAACACCAGCCATTCATCCTCACATTGCCAAAATCAAACCACAAAGCAGCAAAATGCAAAGAATTAATGATAAGTATACTATAGAAAGCTGAGGGACTATCATTTCAGTATTACACAAAACACTGATTCATACAGTAGTCCCCTTCCTATGGTTTACGGATTGCAAACAAAATATTTTCATAAGCAAAGAATGTTAAAAATCCACATAAGTAATTACCTAGTTATGCTGCTATTAAAGGCACTAACAACAGAAACAGAATTTTAGTATCAATATTACCATCTATCCTAATCAGAATGTTTTTGTAGTGAGTAGAATTCTTCAGGGGGTATTTGGGTGGGGGGAGAAGGGATGAGGTTGTGGAAAAATCCCCCAAAGCCCAAATGAAAGACAGCAACTATTCTGTGCTTGATTCAAAGCCTTTGAAGTTAACGGAAAGTCTTCAATTAAACTGCAAGAGACTTTGCAACAGGCCCCTTTTATGATTTAGTGCATTTCCTCAGATTAAATCCACAGAGAATACACTGGTTTTGTTTTTATATATTTTCCACCATAAAGTACATTTTTAAACTAAATTAAGGTGAAGATCACAAGCGTACATCCATGATTGCCATCTAAAGCATAAACCTTTGTATTTTTCAAAGTCAGAAAATGCAGATATGACTGTTCCTCCTTGCATGCAGATGTGTTTAATCAGAAGTTCTACAGAAATGAAATCTTTCTTTCTTTATATGTTGGGTTTGTGTGTGTGGGGGGGGGCTGTTTTTGGTAGTGGGGGAAGGGGCTATAGAGATGGCCCCTATGAGAAGCTTTGAGAAGCTCCCCTGGCTCCAAGGCAGATCTGCCTCCAGCCCCAGCTGAGCCAATTAGTGATGTGGAAACTCCTCTTCAAATCCATATTTATAAGGGGAAGAACTGGTTTGGGGGGGAGGGGGCGGGAAAGAAAAAAAAAAAAAAAAAAAGGGAGAGAACCATCAGGAGAGACCACTGACTTGAATAAAAAAAGACCATAGGTCTGAACAAAAAGAGCATCATTGCCATGAGGAAGAAGGAGGAGGAGAGGGAAACCAGAGAACTTTAGACACCCAGATCAGCACACAGAAGAGTAGGGGGAATGTAAATGAGGTCCCTGCAGCCCATGGGAGTTCAATGGCAGATAAGATACACACATGTAGGCCATGCAGGCCTCCATGCTGGAGTAAAATTCTGTACCCAAGAGCAGTTGTAACTCTGTGGAGAGCTCATGATGAGCAAGAAGACCTCAGAGTCATGGGGAAGAGGTGCACTGAACCAGAGGCCCGTCTGCAGCCCCTGGATGTCCCCTTGCCAGAGCCAGGAACTGTGTACGAACAGGTCTGTGACTCCATGGGAAGCTCATGCTGGAACACTTTGTTCCTGGACTCTTGCAGCCTGTGGGAGGGACCTCATGCCAGGAAGAGCAGCAATGGTGAACTGACTGAACCCCCACTCCCTGTCCCCTGTGCTGCTGCGGGGGAGAAGTTAGAGAAATTGGGAGCAAAGTGATTTGAGCCCAGGAAGAAGGGAGGGGTGGGGGGGAGGTGTTATAAGATGTGGTTGTTGTGTTTCACTGTGCTACTCAGATGATTGATAATTAACTAAATTGATTTTTCTTCCCCAAGTTCAGTCTGTTTTGCCTGTGACCATAACTGGTGAGGGAGCCGTCCCTGTCCTTCATTCTAATCCATGCCCCTTTGTTGTGATTCCCTTCCTATCTCATTGGGTTGGGGGAGTAAGTGCAGGACCACATGGTCCCACTGTGGGTTAAACCACCACATATGATGTTGCAAAGCACAGTCTTGTGTGATGTAGTTCCTCTAACAGTATAGTGTGCAGCAGGATTTCCGTGCTACATGTGAGCAAAATCAAATTAATAGGAAAATATCACAGTGTCCTGGTTTCCAGTTGGGACAGAGTTAGGTTTCCTTTTAGTAGCTAGAATAGCACTATGTTTTGGTTTCAGGATAGGATTTGTTATCAGAAGGAAGTTGGTAATATACTAATGTTTTTAGTTGTCCCTGGAAGTTGAAGGACTTTGTGTTTTGCTAGTCTGCAGGTGCAAGGTCAGGGGGGGAAAGGACTATTAAAACTAGTAAGCCAAACTGGCATTTGGATATATCAGTGGGATATTCCATATCATGTAATGTCATGTTCAGTATATTAATTAGAGTTCCTTGGTCTTTTGCTTGGGCTCTTGCTCTTTCTGGATTGCAGTTTCAGTTTTCAGGACTGTCTCTCATCCAGGATTGTTAACAAGAATGGGCTGAGCTTGGTCAGCAGGTGGTGAGCAATTGCACCATGTATCACTCATTTATATATTTTGTTATTACTATTATTACCCTTCTTTTCTTATTATTTTTTTACCATTATTATTTTAAGTTTTATTTTATTTCAATTATTAAATTGTTCTTAGCTTATGAGTCCACAATTTTCTTCCCCATTCCCTAGGCAGAGTTGGGGAGTGAGTGAGCAGCTGTGCTTGGCTGCCAGCCAAGTGAATCCACCACACACAGGAATTTGGTATTTCTGGAGCAGTGTTTGGATGGAAGCAACTCATGCTTTTCCCTTTCTCGATGATAGAAGAGAGTAAATAAAAGGTCACAGATCTACTGACACTGCGTTAAAAACCACCATTTTTCTTTTAAAGTTATTTGACCAAGATTTTCAAGTCTGAAGGTGCGCTAGTCAGAAACTGGTTACGGTTATGTTAGAAATACAGCAATGTGCCCTCGTGGCCAGGAAGGCCAACACTATCCTGGGATGCACTGAAAAGAACATGGCCAGCAGGTCGAGGGAGGTTCTCCTCCCCCTCTACTCTGCCCTGCTGAGGCCACGTCTAGAGTATTGTGTCCAGTTCTGGGCTCCTCAGTTCAAGAGGGACAGGGATCTTCTGGAGACAGTCCAGTGGAGGCCACAAAGGTGGGGAGGGGCCTGGAGCATCTCCCGTGTGAGGAGAGGCTGAGAGAGCTGGGACTCTTCAGACTGGAGAAAAGACTGAGGGAGGATCTTATCAATGTCTATAAATATCTGAAATGTGGGGTCCAAATGGATGAGGCCGGGCTCTTTTCAGTAGTGCCCAGTGACAGGACAAGGGGTAATGGGCACAAACTGGAACACCAGAAGTTCCAGACAAACTTAAGGAAAAACTTCTTTATTGTGAGGGTGCTGGAGCACTGGGACAGGCTGCCCAGAGAGGCTGTGGAGTCTCCATCTCTGGAGATGTTCAAAACCTGCCTGGACGCACCCCTGTGCAACCTGGCGTAGGGAACCTGCTTTGGCAGGGGGGTTGGACTGGATGAGCTCCTGAGGTCCCTTCCAACCCCTATAATTCTGTGAGATAGTGCAGAAGTGAAGATCCTGGATGTGCAAGGACACTTGGAGAGGGATTTCATGCTTGGAGAGGGATGCTATATTCAAGCAGTAAGGCATTTTGTCACTTAGTGTAGGAGATTATTCTGCCAAGAATTCAACGCATCAGGCGTATGCTGGTTGCATAAAGTATAGAAGCCCCAAAATGAAATTCATGTTATTGTTTTAAAGGATTCTACAGTTGGAATTTTATTTTCTATGAGGGCAATTTTATTGCCAAAAATACAGAAGGAATATTATTAATCTTGCTACTTTATTTTGTCCTGTTATTTTTGATGTATTCATAGTCATGGCTGAATGTATGCTTTCTATATTTACTTTAAATAGGCTTTCATTTAGCTGTAGTGCTTGGAACAGGTAATACAGGTATCTCACTGGAACTGTTTTGGTTTTTAGAACTGTTGTTATTTCTGTTACTTTCTGCTGCTGGCCCTGTTTTTCAGTGGTGTGAAAGTCTGTTAATCTCACACCTTGCAGTGAATGGATCTCACTTTTCAAATCAAGTTTACAGGTGGATGCTGATGCTTTTTTAAACCCACAGAGGTTTTTTAACCTCACTGCAGTAGAAGAACAGGTGCAGTTAATTATTATAGTACTGTTGACAGGTGGTGGCTAAGCCATTATAACTTTATTGGTTGCATCCCTTCTGTACTTCAACAAAAGTTAATTTCCCAATATATTATTTCTTCTTTTCCCTCAGTTAGTTATTAAAAAAATAATTGATCTTCTATTGCTAGCAATATTCTGTAGGTCATATGAAATGCAGACCACATTGTTTACCTTTTCATTAACTTAAGTTTCAAAATATTTGAAGGAAAACATCCCTGTAGCTGTTTTCATTTTCAGAATAGGTTTGTTTTCATTGATAAAAGGCAGTCTGCTTTCAATTCACTGTGGAATGCTTAATATTAGTCTTGCATAGTGGACATGTAGTCAAGATATTTGTTTAATTCCTTCTTCCCACTGAGGTTTTATTTTCCATTACTATGTTTCCCCATATATTTTTCAGAATAAAATACGCATATTTTCCTATTTAAAAAGAATTTGCATAGGTTTCAGTCAAGTACAATAGAATTGTGCTTAGTATTAGCAAGTAGCACTCTAAACTGAGTTCCTATGATTTAGCTGTCAATATTCTATACTAGTGGTTGCTAATAAAAATCAAGTTTATGATAGTTGCACAGTGAGTTGGCAAGAGTCACCAGCCACATGACACTTCTTCCTGTTCTAGTTTATAAAAACATAATAGGGCTTAGCACATTACTGTAAGACAAGAAGCAGCAGGTGAACAGTTCTGCTTTGTGCATCTCTGCTGAAATATTTTAAATCCATTTTCATGCTGCTGCAGCTGGCACCACTGCTATCAACAGGTGATAAATTATATTGCAAAAATTGTAATAAATGTTGCCATGCAACTTTAACCATACTTTATATTGCTCATGCTTAGTTACAGCCGTTGAAACATGGAACCTATGTTTTTTAGATTTTGATTAAGTTTTTGTGCACTTCCTGTACACAGTTGTATACTGTCTGCAACAAATATATTTGCCAGCGAATAATAAAATCTAAAAAAGCATGTAGCAGAGCTGTTGTCTTATGTTTTTTTAAACTGGTATTTCCAGCTGCAATTGCATTTGGGAGTGTTCCTTACAGCATATGTACCTGAACTGTTATGGGAGGTTTGTTTCATTAGTGTTGTGCTCCAGCACACTGAAGTTAAAAATTGGAAGCTAACGCTAAAAATTCTGTTCTTTGCAAGCAGGAAGCTGACTCGGGAACTGACAAAGGTTACCTTCAACTTACTGCTAACACAGTTTTAAGATAACTTATATAGGTTAAGATAGGTATGATAAATAGGTTAATGTGGATTAGTATTTTTCCATTATTAGAGAAATTGTATGTATAATCTGTGCTTTTCTCCACAAAAGGGGACATTGTTCCACTTGTCAACACTTTAATCATAACCACAGTTGGTTTTGTTGTCTTTGCACTAGTGCTAACAGATACTAACTTCTTGTAGCATCTCATTTAGTTTTTCATCTAACAGGTCTTTGAGAAAAAAAAAAAAACCCTGTGTTTTGAACACTGAGCATGACAGAATTCTGCCCCAGCATAATGGAACTCTCTACTACAAGCAATGATCTGTAGTGCCATCTTGCCTTAAGTCAAAATACTCCTTAATAATAAAGTCTATGCGCTTCAAAATTCATCAACTTGAAGATTTTTAAGGGGGGGAATTGAAATTGAAACTGCAAAGACCCGTTGTATTTATTGTCTGTGCTTGAACTGAGTACATGCTTCTGACTTGCAGAAATACCAACAAATATTTGCAGATGATAAATACATCCTCTAGTTTTTGCTTCCACATACAATCTTCATATGACCTTAGTAGTATAGTTTTCCCTTTTTTGCACTGAGCTCTAATCTGTGGTCCTTGAGAAAAGCACCACCTTTTCCTACTAAGTCCTGCATTTTCACCTGTTATTCCAGTCCCGTAATCTCTGGATCATGCAGATGCTTGTCTGCAAAGAGGATTCTGCATGATAAATTTTGAGTATGTTGTGATCTGGGGCCATGCCACTTCCCTCTGAGTCTCAAGATTAGTGAAAAGCTTGCCACAATGTTTAAGTGTCTTGTGAAACTTCTTCTAGACAAGAAATGTAAGCCATTACTAGCTCTTAGAACTGGGTTGTTTTGGGGTTTTTTTGCTAGTGTAAGGCCTGGTGAGCTTATTTTGGATTGCTTCATGTTCAGGAACCAACTCTGTCTTGTTTGGAATTTAAAAGGAATTTGAAGGCTTTAGAAGCAGGATTTTAGGCAGCTCATACATGGCCATAGAGAGGCATGCCAAGATTTGACTGAGCAGCCTGGTGCACAGTATAATTTTCATCATTTAAAGTCTAAGCTGCCTGATGAGGACAGCTGTACTTAACATGATTTTGGAGGGATGGCATTAGTGCTGTCTAGCTTCAGGTCCAGACACATTTAATGGATGCCCAAAGGCTGTTATGCTACAGTTAAAGTTCTGGGGGTTATCTGAGGGGTGAGTGAATTTAGTATCTATGACTGTCTACCTATATGGCTCAAATGAATTTGGGACTGGGAAACCAACTAAAATACTAAAAGCAGTAAGAAAAAGTTTTCTGTGATTTATCAAATGAGAGTTCTACTGTTTCACATGTGAGAAGACCCTGTTTCACCTCCCAAACTGCTCTATGAATTCACTGGATCTCTGGTGCAGGACTAAGGAGATCCTTGGGAAAGAACCACATAAGAGGTAGAAAGGTATTTCTGCCCAGGAGAGACAGAAACAAAAAGGATGAAGTTACAGGACTGATTATTTCTTTCAAAACAGTGTTTAAGTCATATTATCAAAACAGCATTTCTCAGATTCATATGACCTTCTCCGTAAACTATGCAGGTGGTGGCCTGAGATTAGGCTGTTTATCAGTCCCCAACCTCTCTCTCATCAGTAACCAGAAAAAGAGCAAGAATAAGGTAGTCACAGTGCTTGTGTTGTTTTATGTTCTTTGTAGATTTACATTGAAAACTTGTTTCACACCAACAGCCTGTGAAAGGCAATTTATGAAAGGCTGCTAACTTTGAGACTTTAAAAGTCAATAAAACATTATTTGGAGCATCAGGTTCCCCAGAGTATATCACAAGATGGTAACCTTTGGTTAAAAGACACTAACACACACAGGACATAGTTACACAACCAATAAATGCATAACATTTGTTCTAATGAATATACTTATTAAGGAGATTTTAAACTTGATAGACGCTAGTAGATTTTAACTGTGTGACAGGGAATGTGTGGTGGTTTCACCCACAGCTAATTCCATGCGGTCCTGCACTCACTTCCCCCCACCCCCTCCCCAGACCTGGTGAGATGGGGAGAGAAACACCACAAAGCGCTTGTGGGTTGAAATGAGGACAGGGACGGCTCACTCGCCAGTTATGGTCATGGGCAAAACAGACTTGACTTGGGGAAGAAAAATCAATTTAATTCATTAGCAATCAATCAGAGTAGGGTAGTGAGACATAACAACCACATCTTAAGACACCTTCCTCTTCAGGCTCAGCTCCTGGCTCTGGCACGGGGACATCCACAGGCTGCAGATGGGCCTTCAGTGCAGTACTCCTCCCCCTTGCCTCGGCTCTGAGGGTTCACCCCCTGCTCTGGCATTGAGTGTCTCTGGGGTCTCAATCCCAGTCACACTCGCCCTTGGGCTCAGCTTCTCTCCTCCAGTGTGGAGTCCTCCAAGGCCTACACGTGGGCATCTGCTCTGCCACTGAACCTCCATGGTCTGCAGGGACCTCCTTTGCCTTCTCCTACTCCATGGGTGTTGAACTGGGTGTCTGAGTTTTTCTGTCCTCCCCCTCCTCCTTCTCCTTCCTCCTGACAACAAAGTTCTCTCTCTATTAAGGCCAATGGTTGTCTTTTGTTCAGGTCAATGGCCTCTCCTCCAGGTTCTCTCCACCTTCTTCTTTTCAAGACAGTCCTTCCCCTCCTACATACGGATTTGCAGAGGCATTTCTCTATTACTAACTGGCTCAGCCTGGGCTGGGGTGGGTCCACCTTGGAGCCAGGGGAGCTTCATGAAGCTTCTCCCAGGGTAGCCCCTTCCCCCACTACCAAAAATGGCTGCCCCCTGCCCACAAACCTAACACAGGCATAGTCAAATTACAAACTAATGGTGCCACTGTAGGAGGGAATTACACAGTTCTACATGAAAACTTATGTCTGCGGACTATAAACATTTCAGACTTCCTCAGTGGCCTGATACCATTCCAAGAGAACATACCCTTCTGCTTAAACAATGTGACACTGAAAGACAGTTGCATATCTGCTAGGCGTAGTCAAGTCTGTAGTAGATTTGAGGGGCCGAATCCTAGCAATAGGGTAGGTAAGGCACTGATGCTAGAATAGACTAGTTCTGTGGAGACAGAAGTCCAAAACAGGCCAAAATATGAACTAAGCATGCAGCAAAGAAAAGTTCAACTAAAGGGCACAGTAACAAAAGTTTCTACAAGCACCAGAGGACTCTGGAAGACCAACGAGCAATGCCAGTATGCATGCAAAAAGGACATGTACATATATTAATGGGTTCCTGAAAATGTAATGAATATGTTAATAATTTATTAGCAAAGTAATGAACATGCAAGTTTTGATAGTATAAAGCTTTCATAGAGAGACGAGTCAGTTTGCACGATAGGTGGAGTGATGCCCTGTGCACCCAGTGCTGTAATAAAGAATGCCTGCTTCTTAAGACTACATTGGTCTTGAGAAGTTTTTTCCCGATTTTCACGACAGAACCACCCATTGGAATTTAGGATAATGTGGAGGAAAATATAACTTCTATCACCCATCCCTTAAAATAGTACTTATTTGTGCTCTTCTTTGTGTTCCTTTTAGTGTCCTGTCTGCTCTCAACCTCAACTGCTTATTTCAACAAGCATCTTCCCATTTCTATGACTTAATTTCATCTCTTACAGACATCACTAGTTAGACAGCTAATATTTAATAATGTACCATCAGCAGGCTTCAGGAGAAACACTGCACTGAAATTAAGAAGGCGCAGAGGTCTTAAAATTCCACCTTTATTTCAGGCTAATATTTTTCATATTTAGTTCACATGTGGAAACTCTCTCTGTATCTACAAGTATTTAGAGACTTTTCCAACTGTTGTTGAAAGCTTAAATTATTTACACTCACTGAACCATGTATATATACACCATATAAACAAAACAGATCTATTTATAAAGAGTCAAAACTCACTACTATGCTTCCTGGTATTCTGTTCCAGTTAACAGGGATTAGTCCACCAGCCTAGATCACAAGCCACTTGTACTAAACAGCCATACAACTTTTTATAGATATGTCCTAGTGGATATATTTCCTTTGAAAAGGAAGTAAGGTCTATAATGAAGATGCTATACAACATACAAAATACACTACGAAAATGTACGTACTCCCACCCACATATCCATCTTTTCCTAAGGAGCGCTCTCACACAAGTGGGGGAAAGAAAACAAAAAACAACAAGCCTTACCTTTCTGCAGACACTTTCAAAATCAACTTCTGTCCTAAGAGCAAGTCTGGTAACTTCATCTGGCTTTACTTCCTGTGGACAAAAGATATATTTATTCTTCTTATGATCAGACTTTAGGAAATCTTTATGAGGTTCACCTTCCTCATAAACATTCCAACTTCGTGGCATTTCCTACTGATCTTTCAAAGGAAGAAAATCAGTTTGTCATATAGAGATTTTTTTTGGTATGTATGAAAATACTACATTTACTGATTCCAAAACACTACTTACACCTAATCTGACTGTAACTACTACTACTGAAGGCAACAGAGATTTTCAACAGCATAGTATGCAAAAGGGTGATTTTATTTACAGAAATGTTTAAATTGCCTGTATTGTTGTACTACAAATAAAACTTTGGAAGGTTTGAGAAATGCCCCACTTATCTGGGACTCTGAAGTTACACCAGAACTTATTACCATATGTGAATATGTAGGTTTAAGACAATGAAAATGAAATTGAGAAGACAAAAAAAGTTTCTTTTCTGAAGAGACTGACAACACATGCAGTTTTCATTCCTGGACTTAAGCATTTCCACTGGCACCTGAAATAGAGAAATGAAAATCCTGGACAAGTAGATTTTGTTAAAAGTTGAGTTAAAAGTTAAAAGTTAAATGTTATGGAACTTGGCCCCATGACAGATATCTCGTTATTTTAAAACACATACTATATCTATGTGGTATTACAAAATGCCCTATTAACCTTATCAGCTGAATGTACTGAATATTGGCTTTTTCCTGCTAGGGCACTGTGTCAAATAAATCATGTTACTACGTACCAGTTGTTTGCCAGATGGCCATTTTGAAAGTAGTTTAACTACTGTTATGCAGAGCCCAAATAACTTCCACACATTCATTATTCTGAAAAACTAAAAACCTTGTACAAAGAAGCCTATCTACTCTTATAGCTTTCATCTGGATCTAACCTATATCACAATGCTGGTGGCTTCAATACCTGAAGAAAATTATGTGTTTGCTGAATTTTGAAAACTCCAGGAAAGTAGATGACTTAAATATAAAACACAGTAATTTTGCAACACTTGTGGTCAATAAAGAAGAAAACCTAAACTGGAAGTGCCTATGCAAAGTATTACAGTTTGAGAAAATGAGACATGTCGAGGTGCTTGGGCTGTACCTATAGCTAATATTATACTCAGATCTGGACAAGAGAGACACTAACTGAAAATCCTTAAAAGCAACTACTGTGACTATTGGCTCAGGATAATTAATGTATTAGCAAAGATTCAAATGCAAACCAAATTATGGGAGAAATGATAATTTATGAGTGTCTAGAAAAAAAACCCAACTATATAACAGGGAAAGACTTTCATATTCAACAAGTAAACTGTACTTGTTTCTTTCTTTTTCCTTACTTAATCAT
This sequence comes from Caprimulgus europaeus, assembly GCA_907165065.1. The sequence goes on from OU015527.1 coordinate 18,964,769, forward strand.
CCTTGATAAGTATTCCATCATTTTCATTTAACATGATTCTCCACTGTTAAGTTTCTTCTATACTCTCTTCTGTTTCTGTCCCAAATCTGAAGCAGTGTGCACACTTACTTAGATGCAATTTCAGGAAGAATCAGGTAGCTTACTTTCTCACAGAGTCACACCTTGTGTTTCAAACCTTACGTTGTCCTTCCTTCTATCTGTTAGATACCTTACAGAGAGTTTGCATCTTACCCAGATCTTTAGGATGTTGCATAAATTGCATGTGTCTTTAAACTATAAGCAAGCAATTAATAATGGGATAAAGTAACAGAAAGAAATTAAATTTAAAAAACAAACAAACAAAAAATCTCTTTTTGTGAATGTCAGAGGAGCTTCCTGACAATGAGGTCTAGAAGTCTGCAAAATCATCTCTCAAAGGTACTTGTGGAAGCCCAATCACTTGGAGGACAGAATCCAGACTGGAAAAACACTGGTGGATGTAGGAAACAATCTTCTACTGGCAGATGGACAGCTGGATGACCTAATAGAATCTAGAGATGGAAAAGACCTATGATTCAGTTTTCCAAGACTTTCCAAAGCATTTCACAGATGGTGAAAGTAGGACATGGTGCTTAAGTGACATGCTTACTGTCACATAGTTGGTTGAGGGTTATGAGTGAAGCTCTGGAACCCAATACTATTCATTAAATTAAACTGTTGCTTTATTTAAAAAAATATAATAATTTATATGATCTTCATCCCAAATAAAACTGCCTATTTCCTGTCTCTTTAGGATTTAAACTCAGCAACCTGGTTCAAAGGGGGGGCAGACAAACTACAGCAATCCCCACACTAGAATGTCAGAAGTTTAATTTTGATATGACAATATTGCAGAATCATGCATAACTATGTAAAAATAATTAAGAGTTTGGAAGGTGAAGTCATGAACAGAGCCTCACTGAAAATGCCAAGGCCAAGAACCTCCTTGAATTTATAAAGCACCTCCTTCACTTTTCTTAGCTTTAATGCAAAACAAGCATTTTTGACTTATATAATCTTCAGTAGCACCCTGGTTTTGTAAAAACAGCCACATAAGTTACTGGAATAAACAGACCTTTGTTCTGTGACTATTTAAGGTCAGCATAAGCCAGGAAAACAGAAAAAGGACATAGTGATATTTTTCCCAGCACAATTTTCTCAACTTTTGAGATGCACATAGCTCAGTAACTCCTGACTCACAAAGAGAAGTTTTGTATTGAGTATCTATTATGAAATCTTCATTCACCAATTATGTTAAGGGATTTGCAAGTGGCTGCCACTTCCAGCATCTCTGGGACAAGTCCAGGGAATCCCCCTGCCCTGCTGCTGGAGCCCAGCCTGGTGCACCCAGAGATCTGGAGGTCTCCATCTCAGGTCCACAGATGTGGCAGTTACTTTCTTATCAGCAGGTTCAACCAGTAGTGAAGATCAGCTATGCAGATGCAGCTAGCTGCCACAGACAAGGCATTGCCTTCAACAGCACCCTTCAACAGCACCCACATGTAACACTCCCAGGAATCACACAAATTTAAGTGCAGCCAGCCAAGACCTCTTCCTCCTTTTGGTCTGGTCAGGATTGAAGCTCACTATTGAGAGTTAGCCCCTCTCACCCCCTCTAGATTCATGAGCACATGTACATTCATGGATCCCACAAGTATCAGCACATTATAACCCTCTGTCCATCCAATACCCCTCTACCTGGGTCCAGAGCCCTTTTATCTGTCCCATGGGCCTCCTACTTGCTGGCTGGCAGCAAGTCACTAGCAGGCAGATGCATGCACTCACACTGTTGTCTTACAGGTCCTCTAAGCCCACAGGTCCCTTCCAAACACCATCACAGGCCCTCTATCCACATCATACTCCTGCCAGGACCCAGCACTTCCCACTCACTGCTAGCCAACTTTTAAGTTTGCTAGTGAACTATACATGCCAAAGAGACACACACATGGGATCAACCCACACCTCCAGGTATAGTGAAAATGCAGATGCTCTGCCTGCCCCCGTCAGCAGCAGGCAGCAGGCACACAGGCTGCAACATGAGGTCTCAGTTCAGATGCTGTGCCAAGAGTCTCACTTGCTCCACTGCACCCAGGACACACACCGTTCTTGTCCTCCCATGTTGGGACACATGCTGCTCCTGTCCCTGTGTCTGGAGTCAAGGCCCTCATCTGCTCCTGCTGCTGAGGAGCACCTATACCTCTGGTCTGACTCCAGTTGCTGGCCCTCCATCCACTCAGGCTCATCCTCCCAGTAGCTGGCACCCAGTCCTTACAGCATACACAGGATAAAAAGTTAGATTACAGAGGGAGTTAAGAAAAGATTTAGAAAAAGATGATCAACTGTGGCGATCAGACGCAAGCCTTGGTCAGGTAAGTGTACTGACTGGCACTGGTTGGGACCAGCCCCTCTGATACCCGCTCTCACCTACGCTCCTTAAACATTCAGTAAATTTCGCGTAGTCCACAGGTCCTCCCATATGCCAAAATCCTCATGTTCATCTTGTTTCACCTTCGTATCAGTTACAAAGTCCAGGCAGGCCTTCTCCAAAGCAATACTAGTAGTTTCTTAATGGCCTGTTAACTAGTGACAGGAGACTTCACTTATTATGTATTGTGAAATACATATGTATACGTATTTCAATACCTTAGTATTGAAAAGGTCCACGACTGAAGGCTCGTAATGAGGAACGCTCTCATTATCTTCCACATGCCCTCACAGATTATAGCTGCTTTCTGAAATGATGTTAATACTCGATATCATAACATCCTATGCCAGTAAGTTTCCAAGATTAATGTGGTGTTACATTCTATGGGAAGAGGGAATACAAAACTGAAGAGGGAACCAGATAAATATGCTACTTCATGAAGTATCCAGTACACAATAATCCCAGATGAGGTAAATAAAGACGAAGCACCCCTACCAACCAATGCACACACTCTCCTTCTCCCCTTGAAAATCACCTCTGACAAACATTTTAAACAACCTCTAAGCACCTAAAAAAAAAGCCTTTAAAATAAGGTGTTGAAGTACTAAATGCCTCTTGAGAGATGATGAAAAACATCACTGGGTTTGGGATGTTATCCCAAACAGATGATAGTCTGCTGGGATTAACAGACCCTTCTCTCCTGCATGCTGACCATGTTTTTTCTTGTGGGAAAGACACTACAACTAAAACAAGAGCTACTGAGTTTCAGATACACTCACAGCACCAATGGCACCAGTGCCTGAACTATCAAACACTGGCACATTGATGGATAATGGGTAGTAAGCAACAAGAGGAAAAGATCGATTTCTTTTAATTACAGACTGCACGCCTACCCAACTGCTAGCACGAAACCCTTTACGAGACAGAGACATGAGCAAGGGAAGACTCTCTGTAGGCTGATGTGCATGACACAAAGCACAACGATGTAGCTTTCTCTGTCCTGGTGCCTGAGCCGAGCCAACAACTGCCACAGGAACAACCAAGATAAGACTGGAAGGAGGTGGTGAAGGCCACAGCAGCAGGACCAGCCTGACTATCAGCGCTGGGATTTGCACAATTTTTCACAAATTTTCACGGTGTGGGGACTGAGGCTCCTCCAGGTGTTTGCCACTCAAGCAGCTGCTCTGCGCTCCAGCAGGGCAACGTCAGGCGAACTGACTGACCCGTCAGCCAGTTGGACCTCCTCAGGGCTGCAGGCAGATGGCTAGAACTTGGCCTGAGATTAAGCTGAATAAACAGGATGCGAAAAACTACTGGACATGACATAAGAAAACTGCTGGACGTGATAGATAATGCAAGAAACTGACAACGCGGCTGGATTTTACAGATCATTAAAGGAGAGGTACGTGAAAAACAGACAAGCTCCATGGAAAGCTAAAGAGTACAGGGCTGCTTTTTGGGGGGGCATCTTTTTCAAGGCTGACAGTAGCAGTAAATAAAACCAGGACCGCCTAAAAATCATACTGAAATACCAAATTTGGGGAAAAAGTAACTATGGGTGGACTGGGAAAAGGGAGCGTTGGGGCACAGGAAGGGATATGGCAGTGCACAGAGGGGGCTGTGGGGCAGCGCACAGCTCTGCTGAAGCGAGTCTCAGCACCAGAGGCAGAGAACTCACCCCACTATGTACAGAAACTCAGAACTGCACAGTTGGCTTTGGTTTTGTTTTGGTTTTTTAAATGATGAACTTATTTAAATAAACCATAACTGTCTTACACAGAAACACAAGACTATATTGAACAGAAGTATGTCAAGCATAGATGGCACCTGAAAATATTACATCATGCCAAAATCAGTCGTGGTTGCTCAGATAACAATTATCCACATGATATCGAGGAAGATACAGTTTCTAACTTAACGGGCATGCAAATGTAATGTATTGAATAGCTTTTGGAAGACAGGAAAAAACACAAAAGCTCTGCCAGATGAGGCTTTGACATCTCAGAAATTCAAGGTTGTTCAATAAAATGTATTCCCAATTATGCTGTCTAAGGCAGTTTTAGATGACTCAGAAAAAAAGAAGCTTGCCAGTAGTGGTCTGTGGAAGTAATTTAGGAGTCCTCACACTATGAAAAACTACCCAGTTTTGATTTGGCTCAACTAGTATTTTTACCTTTTACCTTTATCACACAACTAATTAATTTTCCTCACTATTTTTGCACATTGTCTTAGCTGTACAAATGTTAAGCCTTTCCTTAGGAAAACATTCCATATATACAAGCTTTATAAGACTTTTGTCTTAAAATGGAGGAATTTCTATAAAAAATAAGTAAGAGAATCTGAGTATATATAAGTAGGTAACAGAACATCCATACCAAAAAATCATGTATTTCTGGTGAAATCTCAACTGTCATTTGTTACTGCATACACATATTTTAAATCTTTATTGTTACTTTTACCCTTGAACGGGTGTTTGAGACTACTTTCTTGCAAAGTTCCTTTTATTTTTCCACATTTTCTCATTCTGCTGTTTCCTGTCATTCTCCTAGGTTCTTCAGTGAGGAAGCAAGGATAGGAAAAAAACCACCAACCCAAACCTAATTTCAGAACAGGTCTGCAGCTTCTTTTTTTCTGTAATTTAATAACTGTATGGCTTCCTGTCATGATCAGTTTGTTCCCCTAAGTTTGTAGAAGTTCAATATTTTAGTCATTCAGAGCACAAGTAGTCTTTGACTCTTACTGTAAATACTACCATTGTGAAAGTACACAAAAGTGGGATCATGTACTTACAAGTAGGACATCTTCAAAGTAGTGAAATAAATCAGCCATGGTTCACCTGTAAGTTTATATGCTTTTCAAAAAGAAACTAAATCCATCATAAGAGTACAAGTCTGTTTCAGCCATTAAGGCCCGTTTTCAAGAAATGCAGTACTCTAATTGGTTTTTCTAACCTGATTATGAAGAAAAAGTGACACTTTTTCCCCCAACAGTTTACAAATCCAAATCCTTTGTCAGTAGCTGTGACCCAAATATACACACACACACAAGAATTTCTACAGATGTAAGTCTCATTAGTGGACCACCATAACAAACTAAATGGCATTCTGCCTATGTAAAAAATTAAAATAAATCCACTCTCCAAGCCCAAATTTTACTAAATGTGAAGCGAATGAACAGTATTGCCAGGAAGGGAATTTGAATAAAATTAATAACAGAACAGCAGAACAGAAAATTTAAACTAGTAAGTAAAAATTTGTTATTGTCTAGTCAAGCGTGGCTTAAGCTTATTAATAAAGTTTATTAAGCAGATCAGCACTACCCCAACATGCCTGCTTTATTATAAAAACACTATATGATTTTACCAACAGACAAAATTAAGCACTTTTGAGTATCTGGCTGCCTTATGGCCAGTACTTACAACCTATTACCAAGTCACCTTTTAAGCCTCCTTTTGAGTAACGAAATGTCCTGAGCTTCAGTTACCAGAGAATCAAAGTTTGTCCATATGTAACCTTTGTAAGTCTCTCATGCATTTGCTCTCACTTTTTAACTAGAATTTTAAAAATAGGAATAAAATGGGATGCAGTATCCCTCTTAGTAATATCATACAGAAAAAGAGAACTCCCATTCTAGACAACGAACTGGTAGCCTTCTTTAGTCCTGGAAATTTAATCTTCCATTTGGCTTTACTTTTTTCCTCAATGGAATCCAAGTCAGTCTCATCTTTATCCATCACCTTTAAATTACATAAAATCCTTCCAGAGAGATCTATTTCTCTAGCTGTGACCTGATATTAGGTTAACACAGAACACTGTCTTTACTACTTGTTTGTGACTGCAACTTCTGCAGTAAAGCTTTTGACACTTAAATACTCAGACGTTTGTTTTAATTATTTCCTGCTTTGTTAACTGTGACAAATAATCCTGAAAACCCATTTATCTCCTCTGGCCAAACAACAACATGAGAACACCTGAATGATGCAACTGCACCATTTATTTTGCCTGGTGCTAAGAAACAGACTGGATAATTATTAAAATGTTTCATTCCTAATTAAGAAAAATATAAGCTGATATATTAATTTAAATGGCTATAGTAGTCAAAGGACGCTAAGAATTCTGTTGTTAGCAGCTCCTAGAAATCTCCAGTCTTTGTACCCATATATTACGACTATAAATATAGCACAAACTTGAAAGTGTGGCAAGTAAAAATCAGATTTTTTTCATCAGGAATTCAATACAGCATTTCCATTCTAGAAAGACCTGCGGTTGCCTCCTGTTCCAGCAGAGTGCAAACAGACACTTTACATAAGGCTTCACATTTGTGGATGTGAAAACATTATGCCAGTTACCACGTCGTATTCAAATCACAGATAAGGAGGACTAAGGTTTTCAACCCATAGGTGAGAACCCAGTGAGGGCCAGTGTGTTGGGTTTGTTTGTGTCAGGTGGCCCGTTTTTGGTAGTGGGGGCTACCCTGGGAGAAGCTTCACGAAGCTCCCCTGGCTCCAAGGCCCCAGCCCAGGCTGAGCCAATTAGTAATAGAGAAATGGCTCTGCGAATCCATATTGGTGAGGGAAAGGACTGTCTTGAAAAGAAGAAGGTGGAGAGAACCTGGAGGAGAGGCCACTGACCTGAACAAAAGACAACCATCGGCCTAAAAAGAGAGAGAGAACTTCATTGCCAGGAAGAAGGAGGAGGAGGGGAAGGACAGAGAACCTCAGACACCCAGTCCACAGCATGGAGTAGGAGAAGGTAAATGAGGTTCCCTGCAGCCCATGCACATTCAATGGCAAAGCAAATACGCACATGCAGGATATTAAGGACTCCATGCTGGAGGAGAAAGTTGAGCCCAAGGGCAGGTGTGACTGAATTGAGACCCCAGAGTCACTCAACACCAGAGCAGGGGTGAACCCTCAGAGCCAGGGGGCAGTAGGTGCGCTGGACCAGAGGCCCATCTGCAGCCCGTGGATGTACCCATGCTGGAGCTGAGCGTAAAGAGGTCCATGAATCCATGGGAAGCTCACATTGGAACACTTTGTTCCTGGACTTTCATGCTGGGAAGAGCAGCAATGGTGAACTGACTGAACCCACACTCCCTATCCCCTCTGCTGCTGCCGGTGGGGAAGAAGGTAGAGAAATTGGGAGCAAAGTGATTTAAGCCCAGGAAGAAGGGAAGGGTGGGGGAAGCTGTTGTAAGATGTGGTTGTTGTGTCTCACTGTGCTACTCAGATGAATAGCAATGAATTAAATTGATTTTTCTTCCCCAAGTTGAGTCTGTTTTGCCCGTGACCATAACTGGTGAGGGAGCCGTCCCTGTCCTCATTTTTGATCCATGCCCCCTTTGTTGTCATTCCCTTCCCATCTCACTGGGTGGGGGGAGTGAGTGGAGGACCGCATGGTCCCACTGTGGGTGAAACCACCACAGCTGGTAAGAGTTTCTCTAGGAGTAGATTCTCCACAGTGAGGGTGACAGAGCACTGGAACAGGCTGCCCAGGGAGGTTGTGGAGTCTCCTTCTCTGGAGACATTCAAGACCCGCCTGGATGCCTTCCTGTGTGATCTCATCTGGGTGTTCCTGCTCCGGCAGGGGGATTGGACCAGATGGTCTTTTGAGGTCCCTTCCAATCCCTGACATGCTGTGATTCTGTGCGATTGATTCACAGGGAGTCTAGATGGCACCAACAGTGCCATCCTTGTTCATAAGTCTGAATGTGACTGATGACCAGAAAATTAAGAAGGTATACAGATTCCCAAGCCACTTGTTCAGAATATTACTGCCTTTCATAAGTCAAGTAAGTATCTATAAAAGCTTTCCTTAGTGTTGTATGGGGTTTTTTGGTTTGTTTTTTTTTAAACAACCATTTGCAAAAAATCTGCACCCACCAATCCAAGAACTGTCAGCTCACCCGTTGGCCCATGCAGCTGAATGGGGATTAATTCTTGGGGTTCTTGAGTGAATCACACTTGGGGCTTAGGGCAGAGGATGTGCTGGTAAGCTTCAGCACTTCAGCTCCCCAGTTAACAGAATAGCCCCATACTACACAAAAGGGCCTTGCTATGCCTCACAAGCCACACTCAGTTCAAGGTAGATTTAAATAAAATGCAATTAAAAGCATTTATTTGTAATGCTTGAAACAGACATGGAAATGCGTAGGTAAAGAAATGAAAGACAAGATATGTTTAATCTACTCGCACCAAGGTTAAAGATCTCTCTGCCTTGTTCAGGTTGACTCAACATTCTTCCTGGTAGGACAACACTCAGAATTTTCAATATTTGCACATATTTATGCCTAAGCCTGCACCTTTCAGACACAGAAAGTGAGGGAGTCTATTCGGGTGCTACTGTCTCGGTTTCTTTGGTGACTCACCGGTACTTCACTGGCATAAACCCTTGCTTTTTAAATTACAGATGGGCACAAAATGTAAGTGATGAAAATACATAAATCTTACAAAATACTCAGTACCCTACTGAGTGCTAACAGAGACCATAAAAGACAGTAATTAACCACTGTGGGGTGAATGAGTTTGGGAAGATCTTTTCATTCAGTATAATGTAATATACTGACAAAGTAAAGACTGTATGTCGAGGTGTTAAGTGCACTCAAAATTAAAATAAACAAAACAAATCAGCATATTACTAATGTATTCTGTTTTCTAAATGAAAGTGACATATCACATTACAATGGGGGTAGGAATGGCTTTCCAATCAGCAGCACTCTCTATATTGTGGGAACTTCTCACTATTAGGCTGTTTTCAGGCTATCAGTCTTACAAATCTTTACTAATACTGTTTGAACAAATATTTCAGAAGTTTGTACATTTTCAGGAATGCTATCTTTTAATAAATTACTTAAAGAAGTTAAACTTTAGCTAAGCTTACAACCACTGTAGAAACTCACGTTCAAAGTACGTGGATGTACAGATTTAGCTTGACATAGAAGTCAAGTTTTACTGTAAATACCTGTGTCATAAAGAACAGAAAACTACAAGAAAGCAAAACCACAACAAAAAAAGATTCCACAGATCTTTTTTTGTTCCACTAGCCTAGCCAACAAAGCTTTTCCTGGAAACCTGACTGCATGACTTGATTCTATATCATCATATACTGAAACCAGAGGTTTTATGCAGTAGAAATGAAGACATTTTCTCTCTAATTGCAGACAAATTAAGTGAATTATAATTTAAATACATTCCCCTGTGTCATTAAGGTTTAAGATTATTATTATGTCCTACAGTAATTATAATATTTTTCATTTATCAAATATCTAGATTCTGTATTACAAAGAGGAAGGAAAGCATAAAAAGAAAGGGTTCTATAGTTGCTAATTTTCCTAAAGCATATGCTAAAGAAAATTGATTGTCCCACATTTTCAAGAGCTTTATAGAATTTAATGCTGTTTTAACTTGCCTTTTATTTTAATATATGACTTCTCAAAATAATAATACTAAAAAAAATCTTCCTTGAAATCATTAATTTGCAGCCTTGTTGGATTAATAAGAACTTCGTCAGGAACACTACAGAATAGATTATGAAAAAAAAGGTAAAAATTAATTCTCATTTTAAAATAACAAACCCAAAAAAAGTAACTAGAGGAAATTATCAGAATAGAACTTCCCAAAAATTGTACAACCATCTCACTTTAGATTAATATATAGTATTTGATTTTGATGTGATTTAACTATTACTAGCCTGTTAAAAAAACCCCCAACACTCCAAAATTACAGTTAATCATTGGAAATACAAGAATGTATTTCAAGTAGACCTTGTCTAGCAATTGTTCTTTTTGTACATTACTCTGGTGTCAGGTTTTTGCTGGCACCAATTTTAAACATTACTAAATGTCTACAGTATTGCTGTCTCAGTTTAGATCCAAGTGAAATTCAATGTCAACCTGAGAGTTTTCATCTACTAAGTTTCACACTACAAAATGTTATAGTTTTCTGGTTTTATTGTTCTCTGGAAAGTTAAAGTTATTAAAATACTTATCAAACAAAACTACACAATATTGCTATAAACACAGTTTTGCCCAAATGATTACCTTCCTGTAGCTAAATACCCTTATTCTGCTATGCCATAAAAGCTCTCTTAAAAGAAAAGCATGCAGCTGAGGCAAAGACTACTTATTCATGCAGTTTAATAACAAAACAAAATGGAAAAACAACTCCCTAAAACAAGAGTTAACATGGCTAGTTTGTTTAAGCTGTTGTAAATTACCCAGACTTTATTTGGCAAGTATAGGCTGCTCTTTTCTGCCACGTTTATAAACTAATTTAATATTTCAAGAGGTATGCAAGTGAAATGCCAGCAATTACATCAGTCTACCGAGATGAACACTGTGAACTTGGCATTTCATTTAGCCAATTAGATTAAATGAATTGTTTAATTTTGGAGGTTCCCATCTGATTCAGTAGCCACATTCAGGAAGCAACAGTCACTGTTTTTTACCATAGGATACAAAGAAAGTTAGCAAGTCTATAATCTTGTGACAATTTCAGAAGTAGAAGGTATTATGAAAGTAAACTACAATTACAAGCATTCAAAATAAAAGTTACAAAAAAGGAAAAAAACAAGCTCAAGATCACTGGATTATTCACTACAGCAAGCATGATGATGCCAAAATTATCGTTATTTGAATATTCTTTTTTCTTCAAACAACTTTTAGTTCTGCATGTCGGTGTTCATTTGGACCAGTACAATCTGTAATTTCACTCTGTACTGGCAATTTGTTCCACACTGCTTTTCTAATATTAAAATAACAACCACATGCAATTTCAGGGTTAACATATTTCCAAGCAGTCTTGTGTTGGCTGGAACTATCTTTGGTTTTGAATTACTATCCCCGGTATTCACAACCATTGCCAGTATCGCTGGTTGCCAGATGAACTGTTTTTGTAAAAATTAAAGAAAATCAGCGTTACCTGCCAGAAGGGGACGCTATGCACACCTAGCAGAAATCCACCTCTGTCTCAGTTTAGCCTCTTTTCTCCCAGCAGGAGCTTGAGCCAGCAAAACTGCCACCAAAGCAGTCAGGAAAAGGATGTGTTGTATTCCCACAACGTTCCCAATCAAGACAGTGACTGACAAATGGGTGCAATCCAGCTAATAATCCCCACTTGTTAGATTCTGGTTTGAAACAGAAATAAATAAGGAAGATACAAGAACCCAGAGAGATGCAGAAAGAGGCAGAAAAGTATGAATACACAGAGCCATACATAGACTCTTTCTCTGCTTCCAGAGGGCATAAAAGAGATCAAAGATTAGAGACAATGGAGAAAGAAATAATTTCCTTTTTCCATTCTCTTTCCCAGTATGCACTCTCTCCTCCTCCAGCCTTTTCTTAAAGTGCCATAGGGAAGAAAATAAATTACTTTTTGTCCTTTCCTAGCAATCTTGAAACTTGTGCAAGACAAACCTGCTAATCTCATTTGCCCAAGGTGAGAGGTAAAGGAGGAAAGAAGAGATCTGGCAGCAAAACAAGACAGACATGATTTTTTTCAGTATCCGCAGACTTCCAAATTGGCTGCTAAAAGTTCCTGAGCAAAATACTGATATACAAAGTGCAAAAGAACTATCCAGGACAAACATATGAATTGTGTTATTATCTACACCAGTAGTTCACCTTGTATCCTGGTGAATCCTACTCCAGTCTTGTTACACATTCTGTGGATACTATGCCATATCTTTGATCATCCTTAACATTTTTCTTTATACTTTTACTACTTCTTTTTTTTTTTTAAGATACACTAAGAAGACTCACACAGTATAATGTAAAACAATTGCCTTAAATAGAAACAGATTGGGGGATTTGAGTCGATGATCTTTCGAGGTCCCTTCCAATCCCTGACACTCTGTGATTCTGTCTTCCGCCTGAAGACATTAAATAGCAATATAGCTTTTTCACACAGTTATCTGTGGCAACTCCAACATTCACTTTCTCACTGGTAACACCCAATCCTGATTCAGTGAAAATGAACCACTGGATACGTAATTCTCACCACTACCAGATGCGTTACTTTGCATCCATCATTACTGAATTTCTTTAGTCATTTTATTGCCCAGTTAGTCAGTTTTGTAATATTATTCTGCAATGTCTTAGTGCCAGTATCTTCACTAACATGAGATTTTGGATCATTAAGCTCTGTCATTCACTTACTTTTTCTGAATCATTTCCAGGACTGATCCCCATAGAACTCCACCGTTAGCTTTCCAACATGATGAAAGCTAACCATCCATTTTATATTTACTATGTCAAACTCTGTGACTAAAAGAAGAAAATTAATATCCATGAACAGCTTTTTTTTTTAAAAAAAAACCCAAACCAAACCAACAACAACAAAAAAACCCAACCAAAAACCACCAAACCAAAACCAAGAAAAACCACCAAAGGCTTTAGTGAAAGCTGGATAATGGCTTTTTGGAAATCTAAAATAATATACAGACTTAATCATTAACATCCACTCTCCTTCTAAGAACTTCCACTGATTTGCAAGGCATGACTTATCTCCTAAAGGTACAATTATTCTGTTTCATACTATTCATCCACATGTTCACTAAACCCAAGCTTTAATAAAAGTGCCAATGAGTCTGTCCAGCACTGAGTCATAGTTGCATTACTATTATATTCCCAGAACAGACTTTATATATATATATTTTTATTTATTTATTTATTATTTTTTTTTGTAAGCAGGAGGCAACCATGGGGGAAGTAAGATTTTACACACAAAAGCATCAACTGGAATCACAGAATCACAGCATGTGAGGGATTGGAAGGGACCTCGAAAGACCATCTGGTCCAATCCCCCTGCCGGAGCAGGAACACCTAGATGAGATCACACAGGAATGCGTCCAGGCGGGTCTTGAATGTCTCCAGAGAAGGAGACTCCACAACCGCCCTGGGCAGCTTGTTCCAGTGCTCTGTCACCCTCACAGTAAAGAATTTTCTTCTCAAGTTTAAGCGGAACCTCCTGTGTTCCAGCTTACACCCATTGCCCCTTGTCCTATCATTGGACATCACTGTGAAGAGCCTGGCTCCATCCACCTCACACTCACCCTTCATATATTTATAAACATTAATGAGGTCCCCCCTCAGCCTCCTCTTCTCCAAGCTAAAGAGGCCCAGCTCCCTCAGCCTTTCCTCATAAGGGAGATGCTCCACTCCCTTCATCATCTTGGTGGCTCTGTGCTGGATTCTCCCAAGCAGTTCCCTGTCCTTCTTGAACTGTGGGGCCCAGAACTGGACACAATATTCCAGATGTGGCCTCACCAGGGCAGAGCAGTGGGAGAGGAGAACCTCTCTTGACCTACTAACCACACCCCTTCATCCTGCTGTCCACCAGGACTCCCAGATCCCTTTCCTCTACACTGCTCTCTAGGAGATCATCTCCCAGCCTATATTGGAACCTGGGGTTGTTCCTGCCCAGATGCAAGAATAAGGAATCATAGCAGATGCAGTCAGCATTCTGAATTAATTAGTTTCCAAGTGACTATAAAGATATTGACAGTAGATCTCCAATTTCTCTCCCCCTTCCAATTGGAAGAAATAAGAATAAACCCTTTACTACATTGTTGAAGAATATTTTATTTTATAGCTGTGAAAAACAAAAGACCTAACTTCTGTTGGGAAATTTATTCAGATGAAAGAGTCCCAAAAAGAACAGTTGATTAAGGATATTGAGACAGTTTAATATTGACCCACCATACTAAGTAAATTCACTGTTTACTAGAAATATTCTTCTTATCTTCCATAGAATAAATTAAGTACAAAGACCCTAGTATACAGCAAGAAAGTAACTAGAACTGCCTCAGAGATCTCACAAGGACCATCTTATTTAGCAACTATTAGCATACCTCAGCATTGGATGCCCAAAAAGTAACAAAAAGGTATGCAGTGCTCATAGAAACATTCTTTTCTATCTCACATTCCTATGCATTATGGAGAAGGCTAACGAAGAGGCCCAAGTTGGTGCACTAAAGTGAAATACATGTTGGGACGATGAAAGAAGCCAACAACAAAAATAAATATGCTTAAAATATACATAAATAATTTCAAAATGAGCGCAGAAATATGCTGACACTTCTGATGTTATTTTGTATAATAACAATAAGTGTTTTGATTTGCTGTCACTGCTCAATTTTCAAATAAATTAAGGCATATGGATTGCATTAATTTGCTTTCTGTACTACTGCAAAGGTTGCCTCTTTATTAAAATAAACAATAAAAATAGTTATGCAGAATTCAGAAAGGAGAAGGAGTCTCATCTGCAAGCCATATTTTTTAAAAAGTGAAAATAGCTTATTTTACATCCTTATAAAAAAGTAAGATAGTAAAACTCTTACGCAAGACTCGAGGAGAAAGCTTCATCTGCAAGCCATATTTTTAAGATAGTTGACAACCTTTACTCAGAACCTACTTTAATATTTTCCTTAAGTTGTCTCAAATCCAACAAAAAGCTGCCTTTGTGATCTGTTTTCTACTTTGTAACCAAGAATCTAGTGCATAAGAAAAAAAGCACATGATAACTGCTTCTATTTGAGTATCTTGTCAACAATGAAGTCTTGAAAATGAAGCTGGTGATATTTTTACTGACTTTTATATTTAAGAAATGCAGTCCATCTTTTAAAATATAATCCAAAGCAGCATTTGGTATATAAAAAAATAAATAAAATAATTACTTCTATTATCATACTGTGGTGGTCTGACCTACAGTGGGACCATGCGGTCCTCCACTCACTCCCCCCACCCAGTGAGATGGGATGGGAGACACAACAAAGAGGGCACAGGATCAGGAATGAAGGACAGGGACGGCTCCCTCACCAGTTATGGACATGGGCAAAACAGACTCAACTTGGGGAAGAAAAATCAACTTAATACTTTGCCAGTCATCTGAGTAGCACAGTGAGACACAACAACCACATCTTACAACACCTTCCCCCACCCCTCCCTTCTTCCTGGGCTCAAATCACTTTGCTCCCAATTTCTCTACCTTCCCCACCAGCAGCAGCACAGGGGACAGAGAGTGGGGGTTCAGTCAGTTCACCTCTGCTGCTCTGCCCAGCATGAAAGTCCAGGGACAAGATTTTCCAAAGCTTCCCATGGAGTCACAGACCTCTTCAGGCTCCACTCCCACCTCTGGCATGGGGACATCCATGGGCTGCAGACTCACCCCCCACTCTGGGGGTCCATCCCTGCTCTGGCAGTGAGCAACTCTGGGGGTCCCAATTCCTTCACACTTGCCTCAGGCTCAGCTTCTCTGCTCCAGCGTGGAGTCCTCCATGGATACACGTGGGTCTCTGCTCCACCACTGAACTTAACGTTCATGGGCTGCAGGGGACTTTGCCTTCTCCTACACCATCCGGTGAACTGGGTGTCTGAGGTCCTCTGTCTTTTTTCCCTCCTCCTCTTTCCTTCTGGCAACAAAGTTCTCTGTCTGTCTGTCCTTTGTTTAGGCCAATGGTTGTCTTTTGTTAGGTCAATGGCCTCTCCTCCAGGTACCACACCTACTTCTTTTTAGGACAGTCCTTCCCCTCACAAATAAGGATTGGCAGAGGTGTTTCTCTAGTGCTCAGACCCCCCTGGGTTGTGGGGCGGTCTCCATCTTGGAGCCAGGGGAGCTTTTCCTTTAAGTAAATTCCATTTGGAAGCAACATCCTTATAGGAATAATTCATATTTGTTCAGATTCTCTTACTTCTCTCTGGAAGTGTAACATTGCCTTTGCTTATTATTTCAACGTTAACATAATGTTTTTAATTTCAGAAACAGAAGGAAATAAGTTTTTTCAAGTAAGAATTTGTTCAGTGTCAAAAAGTCATAATACTTCTGAAACAAAACGCTCATGAATTGCTGAGGAATTATCTCCTACAAGGATGCTGCAGAAGATGAATTCCATGGCACTTCATGATTAGAAAAAAGTAAAAGATACCAGCGAGCACATGCAGCCACCTATCATGACAGTCAGAGAGGAGCTGGAGAGAGAGCCTCTTGTAAAAGAGAAAGAGACAAAACTCTCACTTTGAAGTTACAGCAACCAACCCTCTTCCCCCTCTAACCTAAGGCCCAAGATGCTTTAATATCCATATGGAAAGGATGATAAAAGACTATGTCACAACCAATTAAATACAGAAATACATGACGTTTTCTTCCCTACTTCCAGGGATGAGACATTGATTGTCATACAAATATATTTGCCATTTTTGCATGGCAAATGTACTAAGGGCTATCTTCTCTGAAACAGGTCTATTTACTGGTAGTACCAGTTCAACAAATAAACTAGCACAGAACAGAATATCTGTAAATTTATTAATTAAAGCAGTATTAAATTCCACTGTCCAGACAAGTAGAACTATAGTACTGCTCCACAGAGAATATTCCCCAGCACTTTACCTAGCTGCTTACACTCAATACTGTTTATGATACTCTTCCACACACACTGGAAGATATATCTACAGTATAGCACAGTTATTTACACACATCAAAACCTAGGCATGCAACTATATTGACTTACATCCAAAGCTATTTTTTAAAGAGGAAAAATAACAACTGACTGAATGACGTGGTCCTCACTCCTAACTAAAAGCTAAAGTATTTTATTCTACCTCTATAGTTTTACCGTTCCTAACTTTAAAATCCCTCGTATTTATGATTGTGTAAACAGAGAAGACCATTCAGGCCTCTTGAGTTTTGAACATCTCCAAGGATTGAGATGCCACACCCTCTCTTTGCAACCTGTTTCAGCATTTTATCACCCCAATGGTGAATTCCCCTCCTCCTCTCCACACAGCAAGTTGGAATTCTCCAGGCTGCAACTTATGCCTGTTGCCCACCACCCTTCTAAACACCTCTGAAGAAATGATGGCTCCATCTTCCCAGGCCATCCTAAGTAGCTACAGACAGTAATAAGGTTTGCCCTTAGCCTTTTTTCATTAAGGATGAACAAACACAGTTCTCTTACCTTGTCCGTCATACATTCCAGCCCCTAACCAGCTTGGTGGCTCTCTGCTAGACGTTCCCCAGCACTTCCATGTCTTTCCTGTACTGGGAAGCCCAGAACTGGACACAGCACTCCAGCTGTAGTCTTAAGTCCTACCACAAGCAAATAGAGGGGAAGGATGACTGCCCTGGACTTGTCAGCTACACTAATGTAGCCTACAATGCAGTTGGTTTTCCTCTCCACAGGGACACTTATTTGTCTGATGTTCAACTTCTTGTGCACCACGTATCCAAGCCCTTTCTCCACAAAGCTGTTTTCTAGCCAGCTGATCCCCAGTCTGGGCTGCTGCATGGAGATATTCCATCCCAGTTATAAGACTATATATTTGCTGTTCTTGAAATACATGTAGTTCCTTTCAGCTCATTTTTCACGCTGTACAAATCCCTCTGAATAGCAGCCCAGCCCTCAGGCATATCATCCATGTCTCCCAGTTTGGTATCATTCATAAACCTGCAAAAAATATACCTCATATCATAATTTATGGAATAACTAACACACTAAACAGTACTGGTACTAGTACAGACCCCTAAGGGACACCACTTGTAACTAGCAACCACTTGGATGTGCTACCACTGATTATAACCCTTTGAACCCAACAGACAGTTTTTCACCTGCTTTTATTGCCCAGCTGTCCACTTCATCTCTGTTCACAGAACCACAGAACTGTAGAGTTTGGAAGGGAACCTCTGGAGAACTACTCCAGCTAGAGCTTGGATCTCTAGTCTAATCCCCCTGCTCAAGCAAGTCAACTAGAAAACATTCCTTGGGGCTTTGTCCAGACAAGTTTTGAGTATTTCCAAGGATGTAGACTTCACAAACTCTTTGGGCAAACTGTTCTAGCGATTTCTGGAGAAAAGGAGGCTGAAGGGAGACCTTACTGTTCTCTGCAACTACCTGAAAGGAGGGTGTAGTGAGGTGGGTGTCAGTCTCTCCTCCCAAGTAACAAGTGATAGGACAAGAGGCAATGGCCTCAAGTTGTGCCAAGGGAAGTTTAGATTGGATATTAGGAAAAAATTCTTCACTGGATATTAGGAAAAAAAAAGGGGTTCTTCAGCTTTGGAACAGGCTGCCCAGGGAAGTGCTGGAGTCACTGTCTCTGGAGGAATTTAAAAGATGTGGAGGCACATGGTTTAATGGTGGACTTGGCAGTGTTAGGTTAACAGTTGGACTTGATGATCTTAAGGGCCTTTTCCAACCTAAATGATTCTGATTCTATTATCTGTTTCTGATCTGGCAGTGTGTAGCAGATACAATAATATCGCCCATGTTGGTCTGTCTGTTAATGTTTGCCCTTAAGCTCTTAAGTATGGTTCATTATCTAATAATGGTTCTTTATCCATTACCCCTTCTTCCTTCCCTGAAATGGTTTATAAGTGGTATCTGGCCCATACCATTGTGAAATGTGGATAACCCCTGCCCTTGTCTTTTGTTGAGAAGCATCAAAGACCCTTCTTAAGATGATTACACTAGAGTTTAAGAGCTTGTCAGTACTCTTTCAAAAACCTTTAAAGATTACAGAGTCTATAAAATTAATATTAAAGCCTGCTATCTATTATGAAAGAAAATATGCAAGACTCTTTTTGGAAATATATGCTAGGAGAAAGAAAAAGCAAAACTGCAAAGAAGTGCATTAGTCCTCACTCTTATTTGAAGACAATTCTACTTGAAACCAAGGCTACAGAAGATGAAACCATTAACCAAGAGAAAACACTACTGTTAGAAGAAAATGATAAGGCTTTTTGTAAAAGCCTGGTATTTCAGGGTACAAAAAATCCACACAAAAAGACTACACTAAAAGAAAAGTCTGCTAAGCTCCTTAGGCTGACCTAGTGTACAACAATCAGATACCCAGTTCTAAGCAAAAGCACTTTCTCACCCATATCACTATGACCTTCCTGAAATGGGATGAGTTTTGTTTCAAGGTCAAAGACTTCAGACTGAAGCTCTACTTTACAAAAAGCTTAACGATAAGACTGGAGTTCATACTTAACCCTACTTCTGTTCATATCTTGCTAAAATATAGTTGAGAGAAAATAATTTAGAGTGAAGCATTACTTTTTCTCCATGTCTCTTGTACTAATCTCATTATTCTGCAATAAATATTGTGTTTTAAGTGTATTAAAACCGAAACTTTGTATTGACTTATTTGTTTCTCCAGAGATATTTTTCAGCACAGGGAACACATCTTTCCAAGCCATGTAACAATGGTTGTAACCAGCTGCTGCTCATTCTCAACAACTAGAAGACATTTTCCCTTCAAGCACTGCAAACACCCTTTCTTCCCTATCTCATTAATGAGCATCCTCCAAACATGATATTGCTGTAGCTACACCTGCCATAACACCAAGTTTTTTGTTGTGAGATCAAGGCAGAAACCACTCCTAAACACACAGTAAAGCAACTATATAAAGTTGTATTAAGACCTAATTTCAGCTGGGAAATTTAAAGAATCCAAAATAAGCCACATATTGCTTAGAAATCACTAGACAATCAGTTATTTTTGTGGAAAGAAACATTTTAAAATACCGTAATTTCCTAAACAGGGTATGTACTCCTCTCCAGTGGATAATTAATCCATTTTGACAGTATCATCAAGCCTGACAAACCAGTAAAAAAAAATTCCTGTAAATATATAAAATTTTATATTTAAAAAACCTAATGTCATTGTAGAAGAACTAGAAAGGATCATACTGTTCTTTTTTCTCATCTTTCATGAATTGTTAAATAAATATTTTATACAGTTCTGGCAAAATGAAATCTGAAGAACTTGAAAAACAGTGTACTATTCCAATAGCTTTGAAAACTCCTGCAAAGTATTAACCCAGTTCCTGCATCCACGTAGCTCAAATTTTTATCATTTCCCATAATGTTTACTTCTGATTGTTGTGCTTAAGACATTACTAATTGTATTTGCCAATTAAGTTACTTTCAATCTCCAGTTCTAACAATGAAAACATACAGAATCAAAAATTAAATGTCATTTCAACAATAACACAACAATATAAGCTATTTGCAAATTTAAATAACCAAAAGCTCAATACAGCCCAGCTCCAAGACTTCTTAGGTTTTACCTATATGCAGAACTACATATATGTGAGTATGTATAGGATATAGAAAAGTAGACACAGTTTTTAACTTGAAAAGTGAGCATCTAATTATGTCCTTCTTCTAGGAAACAGTATATTAACAGTGAAATTATGTCAGCAGTGTCTGTTTAGAGTCTGCTTGAAGACAGAAAAAAGCACCCCAAAGAGTTGGTGATAAGACAAGAGTTGTCATATAATAGCAAGCATTTTCTCCTTCCTATATCAGATTATAATTAGTAAAAATACACACTACAAAGATAAATTAAAATCTTGTAACTGAAACTTCACATTTGTCTCATTCAAAGGACAGCAGCTCGTAGAAATCTTGCTAAGCTGCAGTCACACAGCCTCTAACAACAGATGCACCATCAGGCAACTGATTTTTTTTGTTTGTTTGTTTTTGTTTATGCTACTGTCTGGATGAAAGATAACAGTTGTTCCATGAAGTGGCAGCAGCCATACTGTAACCCTGTGCTGACCAAGGAATAGATTCCCCAAGTAAATGAACTAGTGTAAAAGGCTTGTGGGTTTACAGGCAGCTGAATGCAGAAATATCATTCTTAAGAAGACAAGGAATTCTCCCTTACTGAGATTTCAACCTCTTAGATTTTTAATTTTTTTTTTCTGAGTGAGAGAAACTTAAGCCATTGCATTAAAAACTTCAGTTAGAAAGACAACTGTGTGAAGGACCCAGAATTTCAGTCTCTCCTCCTTGACCTTGAAACAAATTCCCCATGAAATGGAATCCTCCTCTTGTGCCTTCTGAAGTCATCAGGATACATGACGTCTTTCACAAAAGACCCTGTTCCTGCCAGCAGTCCCCAGAAGGCTTTTTTTTCCTGGATATGTGGTAGGGGGAAGGTGGTCTGGGTCTGCTCTTGCCTGATGGCAGAAAAATGCATGTTTAGAAAGAGGCATGCTGTCTTTGGCAACTGGGAAAAACTCAAAAAAGAACTGTACTGTTTTCTGTTTCTTTTACAGACTGATTTTCCTTCAATTTACAGCAACCCTTCATGTCTTTATCCAACCAATAAAGAAGTTCTAGCAGTTGTAAGTAGCCATCTCAATAAATCTTTTAATCTGAAAATACACACATACTGTCAGACTCTGGTGTAACATCCACTTTCTGTCTCCAAATCACTTCAGCTGATGTAATTATTTTTGGCTTTTGTGTTTTTAGCCTAACTTCTCTTTGCAGCTTGCTATACTCTTCAAGCCTAAACATTCAGTAAGAGAGAAGGCAGACTTTTTTTTTTACATAAAACATGTAAGTAGAAGTTTACAGACTATTTCTGCACGTTATAAGGAAAATGACCAACTCCTATAGCCTGCACACAGACAGCCACTCATCTTTGAAAGGATTTTCATCTCCTCTGACAAGCGTTTGGGATCCACACACTGGAACTGCTAGAATAACCTGGATAATACAAGCCTGCTCTAAGTTGCAACTTCACAGATTGCTTACCAATTTAATTTACTAACCACTTCTATTCCATCTGTTCTTTCCTAAAAATTCTAAAATATTCATTCAGGTTATGCAAAGAGTTCTAAGTAAATCCTATGATCAATAACTTAAGACAAAAGGTTGCTGGTAGTGACATTTCACAATATAAAATCTCATGCTATCTCAAGTAATATCAATGATTTCTGTGAAAGCTCTCTTGTTACTCTTCCATGCTGAATGAGGAACATTTCTACGCCAATTCTAAAAAGCTCTCTTAGTCTAGAAATCAACAGTGGTGAGAAAATATGTAAACAACGAGTGCCTTTTAGGCTGTGATTCATAAGAAACAGGATTCCTTCTTTCATCATCTAAGAAACAAATACATTATAAAGCTAGTAAGTGCCTATTTTTTCATTTCTGAAGACTAAAAAACCCCAAGAAAACCAACCTTTTTGACAGAAAAATATTATTAATATGAGTGCATTTTTTTTACCAAGAAAGACCACTTGCAGCACAATTTCAGATAACCAAACACATTTACTAGCTATTTGCCTGAAGTGGCAGAGTTTTCCTCTTTCTCAGCTGCTCACTTTGAAGACTCCTCCCTTTCTATAAACTATTTCAAAGCAAAATTTGTTTGCCTTCAGCTCCCCAGATTACAAATCTATCCTCCCTTGATAATTGCTCTTAAAGTTAAAACTTAAAAGTTCTGCACTCATTAATTGCCAACTGAAGAAACAGCTTGTATGTACTGGGCCTACAACATCCTGAGTGCAGACAGCCTTTAAGATGTCTGCATGAGCCAATCATAGAAGTAAAACCACAATGTGGACAAACAATATTTCTGGGAGATGCGTGCAGAGTGAATCTTGCAGTGAAATTCTTATAGAAGCCCATAAAACATGGGTTTGTGAGTGTTGTGCCACACCTGACTACTTGACAAATTTTTACAAATGGAGATGTGTTTTCAGAATTCTCATCGTGCTCCAACAGACACATAAGTGTGTTGTTAAACAAAAAAGCAATCACAAGACCAAGACTGATGGCAAGCCAGAAAATAATAATGCCTCAATATGACCGTCATGTTGCTTGACCAGTGCTTTACCCTTTAATACAGTGCTGCTCATTTTCTTTTCCCCTTTACTGATTTGTGAGGACTCTACTTTTGTAAGTACTGTGCTAAAAACCCCTGTGATTTCACCTGATGTATCTAGTACAAAGCACACCTAAACAGGGCAATGAAGCTTTTAAGTTAATGAAGCCTTTCCAGTTACCAGCTTTTTTAAAGACTGAGATCTGTCCAAGGATCAGGGGAAAAAAAAAAAGAAACAAAGCTTAAAAAAAAAAAGCTAAGAGTGATTTGATCACTATAATCATCAAGGAAAAACAAACAAATTAGTAATTTTATGTGAAAACCATTTTCTTGGCCTATATATGACTCCTGTGGACTCAAGCCTTATGACTAGAATTTGTACCTCATTTCAGGACACACAGTTATAAGCAGTATTGGTTAAAATTGAAATATGACCAGTACAAAACATTAGGAAGTTACAAAATTTCTGAAGCATTTGTCGATACATCATAACATACAAGATACAAAAACAGTAAGGCTGAAGATAAAAAAAGTCTGATTCAAGCATTACCAGTCCCTTGCAGCTAAAATTTCACGCTACTACAGAACTTTGAAGTTGAAAGTAAAATACAAGTAGCATCACATTTAAAGCTAAGAGAACTGACAATGATGACACTGTATCGACAGGCATAAAAAAATACCTTCCATACTCCTTAGTGGCATGAGAGCTTTACTTTTTGTGCTTTAACTGTTATTAAAGTGCCACACATTTCTAAATAAATTTATGTTTAATCTAGCAAGCTTAAGACTCAAATTGTCTTGACAGATGCAGTAAACATGGAAATATGCAAATATTCAAATATGTAAATGACTAAGCTAACTCTGGAAATATTTCAGTTAACTTTCAGTAATGCAGTCCCAGAAAACAGACAAAGCTTTTTGTTATAAAATTAATTACCTCTAATATTTAAACATCTAAACACCGTCTTACCTTCATGGCATGTATTTCTTCTATTAATCTCTCAACTCGTTTTTGGTTCTTTAATTTCAAATCTTCTGAGCCCCTGCAAATGAAGTCTTTCTTTATTTAAAAAAATCTGCTTTTTGTTCACTTTCTTTCCCTGTCTGAAACATCAGGTAGCAAAATAAAAATATTACAAGGCTGAGCAGAAACACATTCCCGTGTTGTTAAATGAGTATTTTAGCACAGAGTTGAAAATGACCTAATGCTTCCACTGTTCTGAAAAGAGGAAAAA
Organism: Caprimulgus europaeus; assembly: GCA_907165065.1. Next base: position 18,989,057 of record OU015527.1, read on the forward strand.
CCCTGAGGATTTACCAGGATAATAAGAAGGACAAATGTTAATTTATTAGAAAATAGTAACTACAATTCCTATTAACAATACACAGGAGACACTGATAGCTCAAATATAATTACATTTTAAGTTCTGTGATATTTAAATATGAAAGATCATCGGGCTTGCTTCTTATTTTGCACAATCTGCTAAAATTGTGGGAGAAGAGTATGCTCAGTTTACACTTTGAACACAGTAACAGATGTATCTTATACTGTTGCCAATAAAACGCATCATAAGTTACTTTGGGACAGGTATTGTTAAAAATATGATCTACAAAATTTTGTTTTAACTATTTACTTAAATATTAATTAATACTACTTATTAAAAATCAAGTATGACCCATATATCTATGCAAACTGAATATTATTTTTTGCTATAGAATCTTGCAGACAACTGCAGTGAGAAAATGCTGCACAAGTTACACCCAACAGCAGAATAACCTAAAAGAATCAAGTCTGCCACCTCTAAAAGTGCTGTAAAAGGTTCTGTAAGTGACTGGGATTAGCTTCCAATATGCTAAATTCCTTTAAGAAAATGTTATCCCAATGCTGCTTTATGAAACTGGTTTTTAGTTAGTATTTTTAATCCATCTAAAGCGAAGCAAAAATAAGACAAATAGAATTTATGCATCATAGAGTCTTAAGTTTTAAATGTAATACACGTTTCTTCCACTTCTCCATTCTTGGGAAAACAACTAAGATATTGTCTCATTTATAAACACACAAACAAGAACACAGATATTTAAAACTGACTTTTTCAACTTCAATTTTCCGATGTGTCTGGTTAGTCTGCGAATAGTCAGGACTCTGGCCTTCTTCACATCTTTTCTCATCTTCACAACCTGTCAGAAAGATGGAAGACATTATAAAGATTGTTTTCCTTGATTAGCTTCCATATACAATACATTCATTGCATTGACTTAAATTTTAGAAATTAGATCAATAAAAAGAATCATTTTTGAAAACAGAGTGCATTCCCCTACTAACCAAATCCAAGTTCATATGAATTCAGATTTTATTTAAAATCAAACTGTTTCCGTAAACATCAGAGGAAGAACAACCAGCAATCTAAAAATGTGTCTGAGGTCTAAACATGAGACAAAACATTCCTAACTAGCCATACTTTAATATTACTCTTAGAGCTAGACTGAGCTAGAGATTTGAAAAGACTCACCTTTTGCCTTCACTTTGTTTATTTTTTTCCTGGTGAAAAAGCACTAGTACCTTTCCATTAGTACATAATATGTAAAAGCATTTTCATTACGAAACATTTTGAAAGATTAAGGAAAGACTCCCAAGCTAAGCATTATTTATTACAGAACAGAATTAGAGAGATGAAAATATTTTCATGTATTTGGATTGACTTTTGTTGAAAATAAAATCAAAGTGATTTCCAACTCACGGCAGTCTCTTTCAACTTCCTGCCTTCCCAGTACTCTGTTCCCAAAATGTATTTCAAAGTAGATGGTATTAAAGAAAACTTGACAATGATGTTTTGGTCTTTATTTCTCTCCCCAAAATAAAAGAAACATAATTCTAATTATTACTAGACAGATGGTACAAATAGACAAATCACTGGAATCATTTGCTGTTAATTCCACCATGGGAAACCTCAGGCCTAGACATTGTCTTGTCATCGATTAACATTTTAGAGATACAGGGACTCAACAGTAACTTAAAATCTTGCTTTTTACGACTCAGAAAAACCCTTTAGTTCTTCAGTTATATCTTACTATTAAGATTTTGATTTAACAGTTAAACTTAGAAAACATGAAATATTAAAACAAACAAACAAAAAAAATCAGGCTTCCTGACAAAAGGTTAGATTTCTCTTAAATTTATCCAGTAGGGTAAGTTTCAAAATAGGTTGGCACCTCTTTCTCAAGAAAGTTCTTTACCTCAGATTTCTATTTTATCTTCTAATTTCTCAGAGGTAACATGAAACTGATTGCTTGATGGTGACTGCCCCATCAAGTCAGTTTCACCAGGAACATTACTATTACAAACCTGCATCAAGCTTGACCAAAAAAGATAAAATAAATCTTCATAGCTCACAGAGGAACATTTCACACACATGATGGCAAGCCCGACTAGCACACATCCCCTGTAAAAAGGTGAGACTCTATCAGCTATTAAAAAAACCCAACAAAACCCCACAACACCCCCCCCCATTTTTCACACACACCTGATTATGTTTGTAGCTAGATTAGCAACACAAGCAAGCAGTTAAGCCTTGAACTGTGCTCAGCAGTGGCTCTACCAAAGGCTGAATCAGTCATAGCAAAACAATTTCTAGATAGAGGCACATGCTGAGTGCTGGCCCCACCTCTGCCAGGGCAGAGCAGGAGCACGTGGAACTGCGCTTCCCAGAAAAGTAGGGGAGGGGAATTGTAGTGGGGCAGCATTACCGGCACTCGCACAAGGAGAAGGGAAAAGGCAAAGGTTTTTGGGACAAGAATGGCTGACTTAAAATTGGTCTCCTGTTCTACAATTTGTACAGCAAAGGTTAGTACTTACCTCGGTTACCCTAGTGAAAATAACTGCACACAGGCCTTTCTACACTACAAGCATTTCTACTTCAGTTAGCAGCAGAAACCACCTGTGCCAAGTCTCTGATGGACAGCAGCACTGCCTAAGTCTCCATGTGCTAAGGAAGAAATCCTTAACATTAGCATTTGCCATCTAAGCATGTAAGCATTTATTTTTATAAGCTATTGAAAGGAACTATCACAGCTCCCTGTATTACATCTTCTTCTAAATGGAAGAAAGAAAATTAAGCATCTTACGGCTGACTACCTCTTAGATACTACATATGTTCAAAGAGTTTGGCACTTCAGATGTAAACTGGATATGCCTTCTTAGAAAGTTTGAGGGAGTTTTTTTGTGGGTTTGGGTTTTGTTTGGTTGGTTTTTTTTAAATAACCATTAAAAATATCCATAACCTACAAACACATTTGAATTCAAATAACGCACACTTTACATATTAGTTACTGTGTATCCAAACATGAAGCATATCTAACTTTCTGACAAAAAAATATTTTGTAATGTATTTTTAAATAGAAATATTAATGCAGACACAGCACGTTTCCGGGGCCTTCGAGAGCCAAAACCCAGCCTCCCCTGCTGCCAGCCAATGAAGGCTGCACAGACATATGACAGCCATAATGAGGGAAGGTATGTGCTCTTTGGCAGACTAGGAATATCAATTTATGTAATCCACAGTCACTTCTTTCACATGGGACAGTATGCCTCAACTGTGTTCTTGGAAGTACTCTAAAGTTCTCAAGAAAGCAGTCAGCTCTTTGGGACAGAAATCAAGAAAGTTTTGCTTTAGATTTACAATGTACATGAAACAATAGGGCTCAGACCACCAGGGTGGTTCCTAGGACTCACTGAACTGTCTGTGTTTCCTGTTACAAAGTGAGATAGGCAGTATCCTTTTGAGTAAAAAAACCAACCAAAAAACCACACCAAAACCAGTAGTAGATTTTGAAAAATAATAACAAGCATTTACTTATAAGTAAAATAGTATTTTTTATAAATTGGTTAACAGAAGACAACAAGAAAAGAAGTCTTTGCACTGAAATTAAGAAAAGCTCAAGTATAGATCAGGGTCAGATTAACCAAGTCTTTTAAAACCAGGCAATAAGGATTTTTAATCTACTTAAGAGATGGCAGAAAACACAAAAGAATAATTATAACCACAGGCAAATCTCAAAGCACACGATTTCTTCTATCAATAGGAACACATTCCAGGATTCCAGGAAATTCAGGAAGTCTGCAATTCTATGTGGAAGTAAAAACTTCAAGGATTCTTTGCAACAAAGAACAAAGAGATGCTTTCCTTCATTGAAGACATTTCTTTATTCTATAGGAAAACATCTACAAGGCAATTAAGCCATTACTATTTATTAATACTAACAAATATATGTTTATTAATGATTAATATATATTTATTAATTACAATTTTTAAATAGTAACTAAGACTGGATAATACATAAGTATAGATAATATAAAACTAATAATAGATAGAGATAATATAAAAATTATTAAATCTAAAAGAAATCATAGGGGAAAATGAACTTTTAAAAACAAACCTAGGTAGCAAAATATACTAGCCTGAAAGCACATGAGCATGTTTCAAAAGCTGTGGTTAGGAATAAAAATCACATCCATTCTGTACTGTGCCTTCCATAATATAGTATAAGAATTTATATTACTACAGATCCTAAACAAAGATAAAAAAAATTCCATGGATGCAGATATTCCAGAAAGAGGATTCCAACACCTCAACAGCTTGCAATCTACAGTAAGCATTGCCACAATACATGACATATGCCAGCCAACCGGTAGACATAGTTGCTGCTGTTTCAAGAGAAAGGGCATGCAAAGAGCACGGCATGGGATCAACAGATCACTACTCAGACAAGAACGAGAAATCCCACAATTCGCTTTTGTCCAAGGAGTGCACTTGACTGAGGAAGATTATAACGGAATTGCTGACTTCAGCACAACTTACACTGAGGTGGTAGCTGCTGGTACTCACTGCTACCAGTAGCAGTACCTGGCAATGGAAAGAGCCCAGATTTGGATGGATGGGTACACTTGGTACAGTATAAAGGAACAAGAGGGTGTATGTCAAAACAAGAGGGTGTTTTCCAGCAAGCAATGAATTTAATGAAGTGTGTGTTTAAAGGCATAAGAACTATATTTAACACAGAATTTACAGCTGAGGAAGGGAGAAACCAACACTTTTAGACTCTGCCTTCTTATTCCAGGTTACCCCTCTCTCTAAAGGGTGAATAACTATTCCCAGAGATTCGTACTCTTGTGTCATAGTCCAGTTAAGCCTTTTCCAATCCTCAGCATGTCCAAGCCCTTCTCATGCCCAAGCAGGGGGAATAAAGCTAGAGAACCTGACATGGGATTGTTTAATTGTACCTTTGATGTATAAGTTTTCCTCTAGGTTGTTTTTTTTTTTCGTGTGTGTGTGTGTGTCCCCCAATAAAATTATTTGGTTTGAATACTGGTATTTCAGGCATAGTCACAAATTACTTATGTTCAATTAACAAAAAACTGGAAGGGCTGATTCAGTGCCTGAATCAGTGTTGGACTTACCGAAAAGGCCTTCTAATCACATTATACCTCTTAAATTAATGGGACATGGCATACAATAGAAGAGAAAACACATGTAATAGAACCATTAATCTGTTGCAAAAAAACTTTTATGAAAATTTTCAAGCTTCTTGAAGAGAGACCTAAGGTAATTTTAAATGAAAGAACCTAAAAACCTAAATCACTATGGAACAGTCATCATATTTGTGATGGCAACAAAAACATACCAAGCAATGTGGACAAAATGACAGTATAGGTGCATTTTTACATTCAAATTCACATGACTAGTCAAAGGTATTTGCCTTCACATTTTTAGGACAACAGCAGCAAAGTTCTCAAAGGAACACTACATTAGAATAAAATGTTATACTTGGCCACTTCTGAGACTTGTTTTGAGGTTTGTACAGGCAACATGCCTCCAAACTAAGCTAGTGTTCAGCCAATTAGAAAAAAAATAAAGGGAAGTGTGACTAAAGATTTGTAGATGCATCAAGATAGGTACGTGTCTGCTCTGAACTACAGTATCATCTGTACTTGACAAAAAAAACCCAAACCCAAACCCCAAATCACTCTTCAAAAAATGCTAATCCAATGGATTAAGAGAAAAAAAAAAAGGCAGTAACATATTTCTACTCATGACTTTTTTAATATATTCTATTCAAAAACACTGAAATACTAGAAAAACTGTGTAGGTTTACAGTATGAAAAGTAAAGTTCTTTTTCATGTTACCATGTAAATGTAAAGCTAGTACTGTACACAAAAATACCCGAAAGACACGGACTGTCTTAAATGCTTCTTAACTCAAAGTTAATAAAAGTAATCTTATGCAGTAAGCCCCAGCTATCAAAAAATGCATGAAAGCCAGTAAACTGATGGCCCTGTCTTTCTCCTCTGAGCAGCCTTTTTCCTCTGAAAAGGACATACAATTCTCCTTGGGCTTCAGCCCACAAGGTGCTGAACATTTTGGTCCTGACTCAATAATGCACTTAAATTATTAAGTCCTTAAACAACCAGCACTAGGCAGACTGGAGTTTCTTCATCCACTTCTGCTTTATGCCAGCACACAGTCTAGTCCTAGTTTTGTATAAGTAACCAGAAAAGACCAATCATTTTGTTCTGCTCAAGGAAGGACACTGCACCTAACCTCATCCAGTTATAAAAAACTCATTGTAAAAGTTTAGTGTTCTGAAATATCCATAATGTAACACAAACACACATCCATTAAACAGAGGCCTCCCTCCTCTCCCCCAACATGGTGAAGTCTCTCCTATAAGAAGACTGTCTTCAAGGTCCAGACATAATTGCCAAAAACAAACAAAAAAACCAGCTTGAAAATACTGTTCCTAAGAAATACTCTGTAATTTTACACAGACATGTTCAAATCTGCTTTGTAATATAAGGTCTCTTCTAACTTTTCTATCACTTGATGCCTGGAAAAAAGAGGGTAGTTCTGAGGTAGTCTGCTTTTCTGCTTCAGTTTCTTCCTGTGTTCTCAACGCTAACATGCTTCACCTGACATGAAGGTCACACCTGAGAGTAGGAAGAGAATAGGAAAACATCAAGAATCTACCATGTAAATTCTGTCTCAGGAAAGAATCTTTTTTAACATACCTGATCATATTGCTATCAACAAATCACCACATACTGGCACAAACTGGACCTAGTGAATGAATGACAGCGATAAATGAAATCATAGGTACAAGCAATATATCCCTCAGTCCTATTGGAGCCCTTTCATGCCAAGAGACCTCTAGCAAGCTGAAATGAGAGTCTGATCCATTAACATCAAAACGGCTCAAAGCAAAAGGAAAAAGTTATTTACAGGTGCCCAAAGGTATCCAATAGCTTCTTGATTTTACTCCATTAACACTGGCTTCTGAACCCCTCCCCCTCAAATTTCAGCAGCGCTGCTAAATTAAAAAAGGAAGAAGTCATTAAAAAGACCCCAAAATCAGTTATGTACATTGCTTAAATTATGCATCAACCAAATGTCAAAGCAAGAAATCCAGTTTAAAAAAAAAAAAAAAGTAAAATGTATTTAAGTATTCAAAGTCTCTCCAACAAGAAAAAACACAGAACTAAGTAATGGTTCAATTCTCACTGATCTTTCCTTTCCTCATTTTAGGGCACACCAAAAGCATTGGTTTCATTTTATAGTTATTTGGCAGTCTTCTAACCAAGAAATTACCATGGCAACAGAGAGCATTTGAAACGTTAATTTTTGGTGCTATTTGGCAACAGAAAGTTTTAAAATTCAAAGCACCTGCAGCTGGATCACATGTTAGCCAGAACTAACAATAGTACATAATCTTTTGAGTGAATAATCTAAGTGAAAAAATGTTTCTGGAACTTCATTACAAATATTTCCCTCTATTATCTGGAATGTTAGCTTGAAAGATCTAACGATTTTTAAATTCTTAGGAAAAGTTACGAAATGCCAAGTTTACCTTGTTTTTTCTTTTTTAGAAAAAGGAACAATATATTACAGTATATATTTTAAACATGTCAAAATATCTGGAAATAAGCAATCAGAGTTCTTATAGCTTTGTATATTTGCATTATAAAAACATACATAAGTAAGAAGGTAAAGGCACCAAGAACAGTATAAATGCACCCATGTGACGTACCAGGGTTCAGTTGTTCAGTTCCAGGATAGTACTGCACAAACATATATCCACAAAAAAGAAAATCCACGCATGTCCTAACCTTACAAAAACCAAAAAAAGGTGAGTTTCCAGCCAGACCAGTTTCCTGAACTGTTTCCCCTCATGGTCACATGAATGCTAGCTAGTTCCAGGGCAAAAAAAGCAAAATTAGAATGTACAAGAGAAGACAGGGAGATGGACTATAAGAACTCAGACTATGAACAATGAGCTATCCTCTTACTTAATACAAGGATCAAACCCCAGCACGGAGAGTGCTAAGGAAAACAATTTCGTCAGCCAGTGTCTGTGTTGTACCACTGTAGCATTAATAGACATGATGAGATGCATCCACAGGTCCTGAGAGAACAGGCAGATCAAGTTGCAAAGCCACTATCCATCATGCTTGAGAAGTCATGGAAGTCTCCTGAAATTCCCATGGGCTGGAAAAGGGGAAACATAATCCCCATTTTCAAAAAGGTAAAACAAGGAAGATACAGGGAATTACAGGCTGCTCATTTGTCACCTCTGTACCTGGCAAGAGTACAGACGAGCAGATTCTCCTGGAAACTATGCTAAGGCAGATGGGAAATGAGAAAGTGATTGACGACAACCAGCATGGCTTCACCATGGGCAAAACGTGCCTGACCAATCTGGTGGCCTTTTGTGATGGGGTTACAGCGCCGGTGGATAAGGGAAGAGCAACTGATGCCATCTACCTGGACTTGTGCAAGGTGTTTGACACTATACTGCATGACAGCCTTGTCTCCAAGTTGGAGCGACATGGGCTGGATGGATGGACCACTCGGTGGATACGGAACTGGCAGGAGAGTTGCAATCGAAGAGTTACGGTCAATGGCTCGATGTCCAAGTGGAGACCAGTGACGAGTGGCATCCCTCAGGGGTCAGTATTGGGGCCAACACTGTTTAACATCTTTGTCCACAACATGGACAGTGGGATTGAGTGCACCCTCAGCAAGTTTGCCGATGACACCAAACTGTGTGGTGCAGTTGACACGCTGGAGGGACGGGATGCCATCCAGAGGGACCTCGACAGGGTTGAGAGGTGGGCCTGTGCTAACCTCATAAAGTTCAACAAGGCCAATTGCAAGGTCCTGCACCTGGGTCAGGGCAATCCTAAACACAAATACAGACTGGGTGAAGAATGGATTGAAAGCAGCCCTGAGGAGAAGGACTTCGGGGTGCTGGTGGATGATAAGCTCAACATGAGCTGGCAGTGTGCGCTCACAGCCAAGAAGGCCAACCACATCCTGGGCTTATCAAGAGAAGCGTGGCCAGCAGGTCAAGGGAGGTGATCTTCCCCCTCTACTCTGCTCTGGAGTACTGTGTTCAGCTTTGGGGCCCCCAACATAAGAAGGACATGGACCTACTAGAGCAAGTCCAGAGGAGGGCTACGAGGCTGGAGCACCTCTCCTATGAGGACAGGCTGAGACAGTTGGGGCTGTTCAGCCTGGAGAAGGCTCTGGGGAGATCTTAATAGTGGCCTTCCAGTACCTGAAGGGGACCTACAGAAAGGCTGTGAAGGGACTTTTTACAAGGGGAGGCAGTGATAAGATGAGGGGTAATGGCTTTAAACTGAAAGAGGGGAGGTTTAGATTGGATATTAGGAAGAAATTTTTCACTGTGAGGGTGGTCAGACACTGGAACAGGCTGCCCAAGGAAGTTGTTGATGCCCCCTCCCTAGAAGTGTTCAAGGCCAGGCTGGATGAGGCTTTGAGCAACCTGGTCTAGTGGAAAGGTGTCCCTGCTCACGGCAGGGGGGTTAGAACTAGATGATCTTTAAGATCCCTTCCAACTCACACTATTCTATGAGTCTACGATTAATCTTGCCTTTGCCATCTTCAGCTTCATGCAAACAGGTTCAAACCAACTGGACTGAACAGTATCACAATACATCTAACAAACTGTGGACAAGTTCATGAACCATGAGGCAAGATTTTCTGGATTAAAATATAGTACCCTGCTGCCCAAAGCAGGCAGAAGCACCATCACTAGCTGGAGCCACCCGCAAAGGAAAACACCTGCAGCCTCTCCGGCCTCTGGGCATTCACCCTGTCAGGTTCCCAAGGCTGGTTGCTAATGATGAATTGGAAAAAGCACACTGCCCACTTGGATATGTTTCCACCTTTCTCACAGGAAAAGTTATGCACACACTCCTTATGAATTACTGTCAGATCCTTCCTCCACAGTCTGTCCGTGCTGCTTTCTTTGTGCTTTCTCAACTAAAGTACTGAAATATGAGTTTCTTATTCCAATACAGCACCATATTTCCTCCTGCATGGAGAACAGTTGTCATTTCTAGCATAATTTCTCCAAGTGGAAATCACGAGTACTCAGACTGCTAGCAAAGATCTTTTTTCACCTAAAGGTTTTGAGAAGCAATTCCAAATATCTCAGATAGTTGGGAGGGAGTAAGGCTAGTCTAGAATTACTTGTTCACTGCCAAAGACCAGAATTTAATGGATTTATTGCTTTAAAGTCAGTATCTCACTGTATGGAGTCAGGCTCTACGTAGTACTTCAGATAGCATTCGAGCTCTCAAGTCCAAACCAGGATCATGTGCTGGCTAGACACATTTCTAAACACTAAATACACAGCAGCAGTTGTAAGTGTCCAGGTAAGAAATAACGGCAATAAACTAGCCCAAAGATGCTATATTACATAAATCAATGCTCAGCTCACTACATGGAAGTAAAAATTACACAAATACTCAAAACAGAGGACTCCCTGAAGGCGATTTCTTGCCTTGTATTTAATTGATCAGCTGGATGTGAGTTTGAAAAGCCCCAGCTAGCACTCTTGCCAAAGGTATTTCCATGGAATGTCGCAGGAGGATGTGATCAAGGCAGTCAACACAGCCAAGCGCATATCAATGGGGTACTATGTCTAGGATGTCTTAATTAGACCAGAGCTCTAGCTAGAAGCCACATGTGAATTTCACGCCCTCTTATGCTTTGATTTCACATGAAGACAGTAATAGTAGAAGCTGTAACAGTGACAGAAGAATTCTTAAATGAACTCAAGTGAATAAATGAGAGTAGTAAGTGGTTTTTCCCTTCTCTTCAAATGGTAAACTTTTTAAAAGCTGATGAAAAAGAGGGCATTGCTGCCATTGTAGCACTATGAATCTACATAACTTGCATAATAGGAAGCTTAAATCCATACCTTGACTACACAGACTCATTAAAAAATCTGTGTAACTTTTTGCATTAACTATACAAATTAGCAAACGTTATCCAAACCTGTAGAGCTAAATGGCTATCATGAAAACTGTGGTAAAACTGGGTATGACACCTTTCTCATAACAAAGTCAGAAATGCAACAACGTTGTTTCTAGTATTAATCTGGGGGAGTGCTATGATTGCTTTGGCTTGGGATTGTTCCCTCCCTCGCCCTTTAAAGATGCACTGTCCTGTTGCTACTCCTTCTTCTACTTCAAGTAAAAGAGGCACCTTTCTGTAGAAACTGCACAGTTGTTTAAAATAGTGAAAGTCAATAGATGTTTACACTCCTGTTCTGAGGATATTTTAAAAATATAACATGACTCAGGTTAATGAGTAGTTCTTAAAGATTAAATTCCTTTTACCTAAAAATGAGCCCGAGTAACACTGCTGAGCATGACACCCCTACACTTACCAGAATTAATGAACCACAGTATTAGCCTAACCACCAGCAAGCAGCTGTGTACCAGATCAGTAAGAACTTCCAATGCAAGTTAAATTCAGTTCATCTGTCAAAGCCCCAAAGCATCAAGGCGTGGGTTTGTCTGGCAGAACCAAAAGATGTAAGACTCCTTGCTACATAAACCAGCAAGTTTTAAGTACCAACTCCTTTGCAACAGAATGTAAAACTAAAGATTAGAATAGGTATCACTCCATCTTGCAAGAAAAGCAGCAGCAGAACAACCAGTTGGCAGCTCAGCTGAAAGGACAAGCCAGTGCATCAGATAATTTTCCTCTATTCTACCTCTGTTTGATTGTTTCAGTCATGGGGTATCAGACGCTTGAAGAAGTGCATTGTAGAAACGTTTACAGGAAGGGAATGATAAGAGAGTGAATAAACTTTGGCAAACTGTAAACACAGTGCTGTTTCCCTTATATTCTTCTCTGCCTTCCCTCATTTACATGCTGCTTTACTTCCACATAGCACTTGTTGAATGTTAGTAGAATCATAGAATAGTTTGAGTTGGAAGGGACATTTCAATGTCATCTAGTCCAACTGCCCTGCAGTAAGCAGGGACATTATCAACTAGGTCAGGTTGCTCAGAGCCCCATCCAGCCTGGCCTTGAATCTTTCTAGGAGGGGGCAACTACCACCTCTCTGGGTAACCTGTTCCAGTGTTTCACCACCTTGATCGTAAAAAAAAAATAAAAAAAATAAAAAATTAAAAAAAATTAAAAATATATATATCTTTCTTATACGTAGTCTAACTCTACCTTATTATACTTTAAAACCATTACCCCTTGTCATATCACTACAGTTTGTCCACATCATATAAGCCCCTTTAAGTACTGAAAGACTGTAATAATGTCTCCCTGGAGCCATTTCTTACCCAGGCTAAACAAACCCAACTCTCATCCTGTTCTCGTAGAAGAAGTGTTCCATCCCTCTGACCATTTTTGTGGCCCTCCTCTACACATGTTCCAACAGGCCCATGTCTTTCCTGCACTGAGGACTCCCGAGCTGGACACAGTACTCCATGTGGGTTCTCAACAGAGTGGAATACAGGGGCAGAATCACCTCCCTTGGCCTGCTGGCCATGCTTCTTTTGATGCAGCCCAGGATACATTGCTGGCTCATGTCCAGTTTTTCTATCCATCAGTACATGCAAGTCCTTTTCCACAGGGCTGCTCTCAATCCCTTCATCCCCAACCTGTATTAATACTGCAAACTGCCCTGACCCCAGGTGCAGGACCTTGCACTTGGCCTTGTTGAACCTCATGAGGTTCCAAGTAATGGGCTAGCAAATTGCACTTGATTATATGTGCTTTTCAAGAACCCTTATACCATTCTTGCAGCCAACCAGTTGCTCTTTGCATGCTACAGTTCACTTAAGGAACTACATGACTTCATTATTCGTCCACCCCTGACTAAGAGGTCTCCAATATACTACGGCCAAACAGTCAGCAGGTCAGCTGTAATACCTGTCCACTCAGATTAGCACACAAGTGTGCTTTGCCATTAAGTAAAACATCAAGACCCATTTTTAAGCCACTACAAAGCTGCTCAGTTCCAGCTGTAAAATCTGCCTGCTGTGCTAGGGGACTAATTGCGAGTAGGATGGGAATGGGGAAATAGGGACTGTGGCAGTTGTATGCCAATTAGCCCTACAAGAAGGCATGTTGTCCTTTCTTTTTGCATTGGTAGAACTGATCTTAGATTATTCATGCATTCAGTTGTTTTAGACGTGTTCAGGACAACATCTACTGAAAGCAATTATTTGCATCCAGAAACATGCCACAGTTTATGGTGGGCTTTAAAAGCGAGCAGAGAATTAGTGCTTGTGCCGCCTCAAAGCTTAAGACGGAAATTCTGAAGACTGGCAGCCAAGCTGATTCTTCTGTGTGTAATTTTGGTTTTTAATAGTTTATTTAGACTTGAAGTTCTTCAAACATTACATCAATTTGTATAACTACTTTTACGTAACACTAATGTTATGATAAATTATTTACATGCTCAAAAACACAAAGGAAAAACATATCCTATCTTACATTTAAAACATACTGTGTTCATGTCATCTTAAAAGTCCCACTTTCTCAACTCTGTTTCACAATTTAGATTTTCAGAATTTGTTTGCTGCTCAGCATTGAGTTTAATTAATGATCATTTTTGCAAAGAGATGGTGGTATTGGCTTCCTAAGTCACCAGAGAAAAACCTCAGAGTCCTGCGAGCCAATACATTACAACTTTTCTCAGCTATCCTGAGAGAACGGAACATTAAAACTTTGTATATTCTGGAATTAAATTTGTTAACCTGGTTTCTGAGGAAATTAAGTTTGTCATCACATTGTTTGCCTGTCAGTATCCCTCCCCAGTAACTTTTGGGCAAACCAAGTTTGACAATTCAACACAGGCCAGAGCTTCTACACGTTTTGTAAAAACTAGTAGCCAAGCAGGAGATATGGACTAAAATCAGAATGCTGAGCATGGAAGAAATACATAAGCAGAATTCAAATGTTTTCCATTTTGTTGCCAATTAGTACACACATATTCATCTGCCAGCATATCTGGCTCTGAACCAGCCACAAAACACCAGTCACATCCCCTGACCAACCGAACAGGTGGGAAACACAGGCCGTAACTAAAGTTTCTGATCAGCTCTCGGAGAGGAACTCCAAGGATAATACACTAAAAAAACTGTAGAGACAGAGGAATAACTGACGGTACTGGTAGGAAGTTTTAAGTAATACTGGACTTAAAGCTGTAAGATGTCAGGCATCACTGGTTTTGCAACTTGAACAACAATATGTTTTATTATTACCACATTAATTAGACTGATGTTTTTAATCTGGTGATTGAAGCTTCAAGGGAAATTAGAACACTGGCAGTTTGCTGAACTGGGTAAAAAGAGAGGTTCTTCTCTGCAAGATACTTCATGTAAGAAGAGGTGTTTTTATAGTTACTTTAATTACCTTCAGCTTACACTAGTGTCATATGCTAAAAAGCCAGGGAAAGAACAGGAAGCCTGTGCAAGACTACAGCACCACAACATTTGCCAGATATTCATATCTTAATATTACCAGAAAAGGCATTAATTAGATTTGTGAATTTGTGGCATGCAACACAACCACTCATTTTGCACTAAGACTCATCCTTTAAACACTGTCACTACATAGATGTTATTATGCAGGCATAAAGGAATCATAATGGAAAAACGTTTTCAAGCTCATTAAACAAATATAACAAAACTCGGCATCAGCTGAGAATTGATCAAATTGGAGAAATAGCTGTTAAATGATTTCTCAATTTCTCTATAACCCTGAAGGATAGAAAATGAACTAAATATCACAGGTTTTAGATCGTATATGCATTAAGTATATAGGTAACTGTTTCTGTGAAAACTGAAAATAAAAGTAACTGATCTTACTATGATAAGAAAAATAAAACTTTTTTTTTTTTTTTAAACCAAACTACTTTTCTTCAAACTCTTCCTCAGTAAAGTTTGTTCCTGGCCATATGTGTAAGAAGAGAAATAAATACTACAAAACCAAAAGACGGGAAGGTTCTTTAGGGATGCGAAAACTCTCATCAAAAAGGGGAAGACTGCAACTCCTGCTGCTAAAGTGAAACTCAATATTAAGTTTAATTATCTTTTGGATAGAAGCAAACCACACCTCAGGTTAAATCTCACAACAGTTAAACTTGATTTGCATCTTATTAGTATGACCAGTATTGATGCATTTTGAAGGAATGAACAGATCTTCCTGTACTCTGCTCTCCTCAGAAGCTGAAAGAATTTCTGTCATGCAAGTATACTTAAAGGATAAAATTTTCTTCTGTCTCTGACCTGTAACTCCTAAGACTGTCTACTTTCTTGTCTAATGCTTAACTATGACACTTCTGACAGTTTAGGAAAAAAAAAAAGAGCATATAACTAGCATCACAATATTGTAACAAAAACCATCACAGATAAGATAAGTAGAGAGGTACGTCATGGAATGAGGGAGTACAGGGAAGTAAGAAATGATGTCTAGTCCAAGAAAATAATCAAATGCAGTAAGTGAAGTTCTAGGGGCTGAAAAAGCTGAGGCCATAAACACATAAGGATTTAACATTCATGTGTTCAAAGGAAGAAATCCTCTGTTAAAAAAAGAGAGAACAAGATAACAAAGAAAGAACAGAAAAGATGTGTATGTAGTTTTACATTTGCAAACTATTTGGTAACTTTGCATACCTTATTACAAAAATTCTGCCTTCTCCTTATTTAAAAAATGTTAACAAAACAGATTTCAGACTACTTCTACTAATGGACTATAAAGTCCAGCATAAGGCTTTTCATATGCCTATGCTGCCCCTAGCTCAGGGCCACCTAACATACATACAAGATACACATATCAACACATCCAATGAGACCAACGCCTCCTCAGACCTAGGACACTCCAGTGACAGATTAAAGCCATGGCCTCAGGGACACGCTGCGATAACCATTGATATAAGGGAAATCAGATTTGCACCAGATTTTTCTGACTTCTTCACACAGGGTGAATATCCAGCCTGTTGTTAAAGACCACTAAAATCACTAGAATGTGAGGTGAGCTTCTGTGAGCTTCAAATATTCTTCAGTATCATTGGCCTGACAGGCTCTGAAACAGTACAATACTGCCCATAAAAAAACTGCATTTCCACTAAGGTAATTTCTGCTGTCAAGTCTCCATGACTTAACTGTTTTGTGGGAGCTCTTGCTCACACAGCAGTTACAGATTAGGAAAAAAAAAAAAAATCAAACTCTTCAAAAGTGAGGTATTTTAACACCAATACCATATAACTTTCTTTTCAGTCTTTTTGGAAGGACAGGAAGAATTCCAGTGGGAATGGAGACTTACTTTGCTATAACAGTTAGTGTTCTTTATTCCCTGAAAACAGTTTTTAAAAAATTGATTTTATGATGATAATTTTTCATGAACACACATGGGAAAGTCAGTGTTTGAATAAATAAATAAATAAATAAATAAATCTAATAATCTGCATTCTTCCTGGAAGTTTCTTCATGATATAAAATAGAAGCTGGGGAAAAGGACAAATATGAAAAGCAGAAGGAATAAAGAGCTTAAAATATCCCTGCCAGATGTCTGATATATACTATTCTTTTGTTTAGGCCCTATACCTTCAAGCAATTAGTTCTCCTCCAGTTGCCAAGACAACGGATTTACAAGAGGTTGTGTAACTATTAGTTACTAACAACTTAGAGCAGCACTCAAAGGTCCTGCAAAATCTTTGTTGTAACAGAACAAGTGCTCTTCCATAACCCATCTATTTTAGCTATGGGGTGTGTATTGTGGAGCCATTTAGAATGTCTCTCCCTTAGCAAATGGTTCTTCTTCTAAAGCTTGCTACTTTCTTCTTCAAGTATCCAGCTTTTCCATACCAAACACATTTCCTCTACTTCAGAGTTCTCCTCATTCCTCATGCTATTTCCTCTTGTTCAACACAGCTCATTACCCACCTATTATTTCTGACTGCTGCAATATTTGAACAATTACCAGCTATCTCTCTGTTCCCTTCCTTTCATCATTCTCATCATTTCTGAACTGCTCCATGAGCAAACAATCACCTTAACTGCCCTTTTGCTTGATATCATCTGGAATTCCTATTTTATCATGCAACTAAGTGTAAGTTATGCTCTCCTGCCCCTATGCTACTCATTTCCTTTGCAGCAGTCCCCCAGTGATTTTTGCCTCTGGATGAAATCTCTTATTCATTCCTTTGAACCAGTTGCTATTCAAAAAAATTCTTACCAGCCTCTCATGCAACCAGTCTCTTATTCACTCATCCCTTCCTACATTAGCATCTGTACATGACCTCAGACTTTTTCTAATGTGCTCTCATAAAACAGCAAAGAGGAATCATAGAATCATTTAGCTTGGAAAAGACATTTAAGATCATTAAGTCTAACTGTTAACCTAACACTACCAAGTCCACCACTAAACCATGTCTCTATGTGCCACATCCTTTAAATACTTCAAGGGATGGTGACTCCAGCACTTCTCTGGGCAGGCTGTTCCAATTCTTGACAACCTTTTCAGTGAAGAAATTCTTCCTAATATCCAATCTAAACTTTCTTTGGCGCAACTCGAGGCCATTTCCTCTTGTTCTATCACTTGTTACTTGAGAAAAGAGATTGATACCCACCTCATTTCAACTTCCTTTCAGGTAGTCGTAGACAGTGAAAAGATCTCCTCTCAGCCTCCTTTTCTCCAAGCTAAACAACCCCAGTTCTCTCAGCTGCTCCTCATCTGACTTGTACTAGACCCTTCACCAGCTTCATTGCTCTCCTCTGGACATGCTCCAGCACCTCAATGTCCTTCTTGTAGTGAGGGGCCCAAAAGTGAACACGCCAAAAGGCACGGCCTCAACCCTGCAGAGTACAGGGGCACAATCACTTCCCTACTTCTGCTGGCCACACTATTTCTGACATAATCCAGGATGCCATTGACCTTCTTGGCCACCTGGGCACACTGCTGGCTCATGTTCACCTGCCTGTTGACCAACACCCCCAGGTCCTCTTCCACCAGGCAGCTTTCCAGCCACTCCTCTCCAAGCCTGAGCGTTGCCTGGGGTTGTTGTGACTCAGGCGCAGGACCTGCTTCTTGGCCTCGCTGAACCTCGTACAATTTGCCTCAGACCATCAATCCAGCCTGTCCAGAACCCTCTGCAGAGCCTTCTTACCCTCAAGCTTAGTGTCATCTGCAAATTTACTGAGGGTGCTGGTGACCCTCATCCAGATCATTGATAAAGATATTAAACAGAGCTGGCCCCAATACTGTACCCCATGGAACACCACTGTAACCAGCTGCCAACTGGATTTAACCCCATTCACCACAACTCTTTGGGCCTGGCCACCCAGTTTTTTACTCAGCAGAAAGTACACCTCTCCAAGCCATGAACAGCTAGTTTCTCCAGGAGAGTGCTGCAGGCAACAACGTCAAAGGCTTTACTGAAGTCTGAGTAGACAATATCCACAGCCTTTCCCTCATCCACTGAGAGAGTCACTTTGTCATATAAAGAGATCAGATTAGTCAAGCAGGACCTGCCTTTCACAAACCCATGCTGACTGGACCCGATCACCTTTTTGTTCTGTATGTGCCCACATGACGGCACTCAAGATGATCTGCTCCATAACCTTATCTGGCACCGAGGTCAGACTGACAGGCCTGCAGGTCCCTGGACCCTCCTTCTGGCTCTTCCTGTAGATGGGCATCACATTTGCTAACTTCCCTTCAAGTGGGACCTCCCTGCTTAGCCAGGACTGCTGATAAATGATGAAAAGTGGCTTGGTGAGCACTTCCACCAGCTCCCTCAGTATCTTTGGGTGGATTCCAAGTATAGCTGATTCTGAAAATAAGGAAGATAGAATCTCAAAATTTTTACTGATAAGAGGCTATCTACCTGACACAACACAATGGCTTCAAATTTAATGGAAAACATCCCCCTAACCACTTAAGACTTGATTCAGATATCCATACTCAGCATTTACTGGTGACTTCATGCCAGTGATATACTGTATGCATTGCTTATATAAAATCTCATTTCTGTTTGCCCTGCTGCAGCATTAGCTTCAAATAATTTGGTTTCATTTTAAAAGAGGTGGGCTTTCTTGTGAACACTATTTCAAAACAAAATAAATGTTATTTCAATATTTTTAGTTTAAAAATTACTAAGAGTTATACCCTGAGGAATAATTTTTGGTTTCCATTGGTCAATATGATTTTGCTGGCTAGTTTCCATTCTCTGTTGAAATTATCATGGTCAGAATCTAGGGAAATGAGCTAAGAAATCCTGAACTGGAAAATGGGAAAAAAAAAAAAAAGGAATAAAAACAATTTAATAGTCATTTTAAAGCATGTTTGGAGATTTTTATTTGAAACTGCCTTATTCTCATTAATATAGTTATCTGAAAACCAAGTAAGCTAAATCGTAAAATGGCACTCTTTTTCTAAAATGGCTTCCAAACAAAGAACTATTCCAGCTTCTCATCTTACATTTGCACTTTACCTTAACTCACAGTAACTTTTAGGATAAAGACAAGCACTAATTCCAATGTTGGATTCATTAAAAATGGGAAACAAAAAGTCCCTCACATTTTACTTTTCACTCTCAGCTCCAACTGGACTATTACTCATTTTTGTTCCTAGTCAGAGTAATATTTTTTTGAGATTGAACTCTTTCAAATGGTACCAGTTTTAAAGACCTTGCAATCTAACTTCTCAGCCTACTGAGCTGGATACAGCTTATATTGATAGCTGCCCAATTTAACTGCTGAGAGCCAATTCATAACAAATGTTTGCTTGACAACAGCTAAAAAGATTTTAACCAAATCTACAAACATAAGATAAACCAGCTTCCAACACAACTGAATGACTTCAAACAGATGTCTAGATAGTACACTCAGCAGTTGTGAATTAGAGCCCCTAGCCTATTTTTGATCTCTTAGAGATCTCAGTATCACACTTACTAACAACTTAAAAGGAAGTTCTCTAAAAGCCATCACACAAATACTCTGCTGGACTCAATTTTTACCTGTTTAGCTGTGGTGGTTTCACTCACAGTGGGACCATGCGGTCCTCCACTCACTCCCCCCATCCAGTGAGATGGGATGGGAGACACAACAAAGAGGGCACAGGATCAGGAATGAAGGACAGGGATGGCTCCCTCATCAGTTATGGACATGGGCAAAACAAACTCAACTTGGGGAAGAAAAATCAACTTAATACTTTGCCAATCATCCGAGTAGCGCAGTGAGACACAGCAACCACACCTTACAACACCTTCCCCCACCCCTCCCTTCTTCCTGGGCTCAAATCACTTTGCTCCCAATTTCTCTACCTTCCCACCGGCAGCAGCACAGGGGACAGGGAGTGGGGGTTCAGTCAGTTCACCTCTGCTGCTCTGCCCAGCATGAAAGTCCAGGGACAAGATTTTCCAAAGCTTCCCATGGAGTCACGGACCCCTTCAGGCTCCACTCCCACCTCTGGCATGGGGACATCCATGGGCTGCAGACTCACCCCCCACTCTGGGGGTCCATCCCTGCTCTGGCAGTGAGCAACTCTGGGGGTCCCAATTCCATCACACTTGCCTCAGGCTCAGCTCCTCTGCTCCAGCATGGAGTCCTCCATGGATACACGTGGGTCTCTGCTCCACCGCTGAACTTAACGTTCATGGGCTGCAGGGGACTTTGCCTTCTCCTACACCATCTGGTGAACTGGGTGTCTGAGGTCCTCTGTCTTTTTTCCCTCCTCCTCTTTCCTTCTGGCAACAAAGTTTTCTGTCTGTCTGTCCTTTGTTTAGGCCAATGGTTGTCTTTTGTTAGGTCAATGGCCTCTCCTCCAGGTACCACACCTACTTCTTTTCAGGACAGTCCTTCCCCTCACCACTATGGATTCACAGAGGTGTTTCTCTAGTGTTCACTGGCCCAGCCTGGGCTGGGGGGGTCTCCACCTTGAAGCCAGGGGAGCTTTTCCCTCTCACAAGGTGGCCCTTCTCCCACTACCAAAAAAACCTGTTAGTTTTGAATATATACACACACACGCACACGTTTCATTTGGTATTAAATGCCATATGAATAAACATGTATCATTGTGATCCATCTCTGCCACAGAAATAATATAATGGTATTATTTTTTCGTATAAAATCAGAACAAGAATTTAAAATCCCTTTTTCTTACATGATTTAAAGGACAATCAAAAAAGTTACTAAATTTAGTAGCTGGCCACTTTTGTGCTGAAAATACTAACTAAAAAACTTTTCCCTTAGCTGCACTTTAGTATTGACCTCCACAGCATAAGACAAATTGGAAGGAACTTTATCATTGCCATACCAATTGGCAATTTGCAATTAATTCACAATCAGTTACTGTTCTCCTTCTAGGAACATCCACCCCCTGTAGCTCCCAAATTCTCTTAGGAAAAAATCCAACACCCCCTATTCACTCATTTCAGCTTTGCTTCCTCCTTCATTTGTCAGCAAGCTTCAGACCCAGCAATGCAGAAAGATGTCTGCAATGACAGCAGTAAGCAATTAAGCACATTTACTATAATTGAAACGTTTTTTAAAACTGTATTTTACACACGCATGTATATCCATAATTTATATCTGATAAAAAGACTATACTGTGTACTGCAAGTATCTCACAGTTCCTTTAAAATAAAAGTTACCGAGTTTCCCATGACTGTGTTTGCATGTTTTTTTCATTATTGTACACTACCACACCAAGGAACCACAGATGTTTTGTTTTATGCGAGCATCTTACTAGTCTACGTGGCCTACCACACACACTTTATATAAACCACTTGAGCTAAGAAAAAGTTTTCATTTCTGTCCTAAACTACCGTAGTTTGATAACGGCCGTATACAATACTGCCAGAAGCGAAAAACTGTGTGGTTTGCCATGTTTAATTGCTTTCAGTAATCTACTGAAACAAAATTGGTGTGAATACCAGATCAGAATTTTCTGTTAATATTAGTATAACTGATGATGTGGCAACTCTAGAAACTTTAGAAACAGCTGCTGGAATAGTTCCTAGGGAAAAAAAAAAAAGAAAAAAGCCACAATTCCTCAGAATTCTATCTCGCAGAGTATAAGTTTGGAAATTTCATAAGCTTTCAAAAGACCTTTTCCTTAGGACATTTACATGGTCTATAAAAGAATGTCAGTAATTTAACACTTGAACTGCTTTAAGCAGAATTTAAGCCCAATCTTGCACAATCTTCTTCTCCTTCACTAAACTGTTGTGCTTAGAATTATTTATTAGTAACACAGGTAATGCAAGAATTTTTACATGCATTTCCACAGAGCTAAAGTGACTGCTGCCAAGTATTCCAGAGTTTAAAGAGAAAGTCCTGTTTGCTTTCTAACTTCGTACAGGCTCGTAATTTACAGCAAAAAAGTAGTGATTTGCCACTATACTTAGAAATAAACTCATGGAACAGATTAGATATTTGGTTTTGAATTGTGTAGAAATTCATTTTTTTCTCAGTTCTCATAACTTGCTTATATAGCTTTCCATTACTTTTAGACCAACTTCAGTGACATACAAGAGGCTGTATGACCAACTTCAAGAAGCATTTAAGACCATGCAAGCCAGGGATACGCAGATCTTGGCAGTGCCAGAATTCAGCCACAGCTTCAATTCTGACCACACAGACCCCAGGGACCTGTACTTTTTCAAAAGTATCTAAGTGCTAACCACTTTACCTTAAGACTAATTTTGAAGTGGTCACAGGTGAACCTAAAGCTGACTTAAGTTGCCCAAGAGACTGAGGCTTCCTGATACAGCTTATCCATATGGGCAGATAGCTCAGAATAGTACCACAACTGGTGTCTGCTGTCTGAGGAACAGTCTAGATGTTGGAGTGCTTATCAGAATTGAAAAGCCTAAAATTACAGTCCTTCTGCCATGGGGAAGGAGTTTAGGACAAATGCTTCTACTTCAGGAAAGTGGCTTGGCCAGCATGCTGGATAGATGCTGGAACAAGCAAGACCAGAGACAAAATAGTAAAAGGAAACTCATCTGTAGACCAGCAAAAAGAATTTCCTCAGGGGTGAAGAGTTCTGAGTTCTAGTACTTCCTTTGAGGGAGCTCATGTATTTTATGCTAATTGTTGGATAACCAGCCTTTGGAGCACTGCAAAGAACTTTTCCTACAGAAATGCTCCCACTGGTGAAATACATGACCAAGATTCCCTCACCCCATAAAATCTACCGTCTTTGCTGTACAGTAGTCCAGTGCTAGTATTTGTTAGGATTTGTGATTGGTGCACTCTGCTGGTCACTGAGATCACAGGATTCAACTCCTCTCAGGCTGAGGGAACCTATACACTACCTTTCTCAACTACTGGGAAGTTTTCTAACAATTAAGCCACTAAACAAAAAAATGCTGCATCCTCCCCATCAGATAGAAGCATGCCTTGAAAGAAGGCATGGTATTTTGAATTACGAGCAGCAGGGCATCTCACAGCTCAGTCCACTATCGGATAACTGGTCCAATACCTCACTTTATGCCCCACTTTGCCTTTAGGCAGCTATAAAGTCAGCACACAGGAATATTATATTGCCCTAAAGGAATTCCTAGATTCCACATAGCCCAGTGGATAGAATATGAAATGGATCTTTGGGATTAGCTACTTTATTTCAAAAAGAAGCCTGGATCACACCACTGGGCTGGTTGCCCAGTATTTTATACTGCTTTAAACACGGTAATGCCTACAGTACTCAGTCATTGTTATTTTGAAAGTTATCATCTCGGATTCTTTTTTATCATTGGTAAAGAAGGTCCAGGAATGTACTTAAAAGTATCACAACATTCCTTAGGTAACACAAGCTGTTTGACTATAACACACTGAACTAAATGCTCACATCAGCTTGCTCAGGGCAGTGAAAAACAATTTTAAAGAAAACTCAAGAAAGAAGGCCTAAGTGTTCATTTCTCCGATTACGGTGGGAAATACAACTCCTGAAAATTACATTTTGCTTTACTTATTGCTGGACTATAACTTGTATTAATAGTTCTTTTGCAAAAGGTAAGAGACCAGGGTTTGTTTGGTTTTTTTTTCCCTTGGTGACATTTTCCAAAAATAAATACAAACTTACTTAAGTATAACAGTGAAATGATAAGAATCTTCTTTCAAGCTGCTTTGTAATCACTCGCCAATGAATCTAATACGTAACATTATGAAGATTAGACAAATAAGGGCTCCTTTAGCTTCCTCTTTTAACCTTCTAGTTCTCCTGCCCTTACAACCCTGACCAGTAGTCAATTTCTATAGCATAAACACCTGCCAGACAACATAACTGCACATCATAGAATCCTCTTGACTATTTTAGGTTTTGCTGGTTGAACACCCTCCCCAAATCTTAGGTGTATTTCACAGAAATGCCACTGCCTAAAGATAAACACTTTATTATGATGAAGAACGCCACAGTTCCTGCAGCCTCATAACTGAGCAGCTTGCAGTGGTAGAAGAGGGACAGTTTGCCTCCATCCATCCTCCACTCCTTTACCATTAATCCTTAGTCCCATGTTGCTGCTGCTCTCACTTCCTGTGAGACTCTGCTACCTCAAATCTGTAGCAGAAAACTACATTAGCAAAAAATTTATTCTGCTTACAAGACAGAGAGGCAGGACCATGTGGTTGGACTAGGTGAGAAACAAGGAGAGGGAAAAGCCAAGGAGCAGGAAAAGCCCCAGCTTCGGAAGCAGTGAGTCCAGCTGCTCATGAAACCGCAGTCAAGAGAATCACGCTTGGTTGGGCACACCACATGTCTGAGACACCGCACACTGAACAGCCAGGCAACCCTTCACAAAAAGCCTTATATGAAAGGTCTTTTCCATGTTAAAAACTGTGCCAGTTTCTATAATCCAAAAAGGGGGCTGTGGGGGAGGTCATTAATAAACAAAATATTGACTTATGTCTAAATTGTCATCTTAAGTCAAGGAAAACACAGAGAGATGTATCGCATCTGAGTGATGTGGCAGTCACAATGCTGAAGAAGGCTGAAACTAAGGAATATCTCAGGTAACTGCAAGTAAATATGATGCAGAAGTCTTAAAACTCACTTTGTATGGAATGTTTCTCTGCAAAAATGGTGATCAATGACAAAAAAAACCTTAATTTAATTTCAGATCAATTTAAAACTGTCCTTCATATCAGCATGCTGGACCTATTGTGTCAATAACAGAAATACATAATGCACTAAGACCTAGCAGGGGTAGGTAATCACATTTTTCACATTTAATGCACCTCACAAAAATCCTGGCTCTAAAAGTCTATTCATTTTCAGGAGGAATGCAAGACCCTCTCAAATTCCACCCCCTCTCCATGCTTTAATAATTCCACCTGCTATCCCAATCAGAAGTTTTTTTCACTAGTATACAGAAACTTTGGTCACCAAAAGTGATTTACTTCCAAAAGCATGTACTTGGCCTTTCAGTAATTTGTGAATGTATAAATGCTATTTCAGTAACTGACTTTCTGTTCACATTTGTTATCTTACCTATGTCTGCTCACCTCATGACAAACACAACAGTTACCCATGCCACACCAGGCCAACTCAGCCTTTATATAAGCATCCCCAAATATACATTTACTTCTAGTTGCACTGTGAAAAAAGATGCAAATTTCACAGAATTACAGGTACAACTCACCTGCAGTTTCAGACTTTCAGAGATTGTATGTCAGTCTTTATTCACAAGTTAAGGTCATGGCTTTTTGTCTGATTTTCTTCATAATCAGCCAAGCTACCCATCTTTGGCTTTGCTGTACACCAGCCTAAATCCTTAGCCACGCATCCAGATTGCTTTCCAAACACGCCACTCATCTAAAACTGCAGTACAGACAACTCGAGAGGTCAGGATGTCAGTCCTAAATCTAAAGAGTAAAAAAGTTTGAGTGCTGCCATGTTGAACATCCCAACACAAAGTGTTGGGACCCAAACCACTACTGAATGGTGTTCACCATCTTGAGCTTCATTACTAAGGTCCCTATATAACATTTTTTTAATCTGCACTTTGTTTAGCAGACTGAAAAATGTGTATGCACACATATTACTCTGAAGATACACTTTTATCTTGACTCTATCTTTTAGGAAAAAAAGTGAACACTTCAATCATGGATGACAAGCATTATGTAGACATCAGCTTTTATTATCTAAAAAACAGAGCTTTGTAAACAAAGCTCAACATTTTCTAATTCAGTAGGAGGTCTCTAACATTTTTATAGACAGAAATTATTTTGGATGCATGCCACTGATTACTAAATACAAAGTTAAGAGAAAAATTCACCTGATACCAAAGTTTTCATATTCAAACAAGTTTGGCAAATTCAATTGATATGTCCCATGGAGAGAAATAACTCTCAACTCTGAGAAGATATAAATTTGCTTTACACGATATGATGTCTTACTAACATTAAACTTCAGCCATTACAGTACTCTTGTAGATGCACCTTAAAACACTTATTTTTAAAACAATTTATACAGACATCATTTGCATTAGCTTCATGGGCTTTCTGCAAGTTCACTGGGGTAGTTGTAAGCAGAATTTAATTCCAAAAAAGAAAACTCCCTTTAAACTTGCCCTTGTCCATGGCAGTTGATGATTATATGCTGCCATCTAGCAAATGTTTCCAGAAAAGTTTAAATTTGGAAGCTATTCTGTGACAACACACCTGAAAATTCTTAGAAGGTTTTTTAAAACAGGAAACATATACAAGACAGCAACAGCTTTGTGAAAAAATTCCTTCAGCCTGCATGCCTATAAAATTAAGCACAAGATAAGAACACAATTAGGCTTAATACAGAGAAACCCTGCAAAAGCATGATCATACGCTCTTGATACATAGTAACTGCAAAACTGAACTTTTGCATTCTACAAGTTATGTTTTCCCTTGTACAAAAGAATGTGATTAGTAGAAAATGGTAAAAAATGCTGCATTTTCTTCTTCTTTCTCAAGAACTCCAGTATTCACTGTTTTAACTTCCTGCAGTCTTTACTTCCTCCGCCTCCAACTCCTCCTTGAGCACAGAAATCAAAGTGCAATAATCCTGTACAGGGATGGGATGTTTGAATTATGAAAACATTTGTGTTTTTTTAACTCTTTTCAGTTTTAATTTTTTAGTCATGAAGTCACACTGAAATTGCACCACATTTTTTTGCCAGCAGCAAGCTGGTAGCTTCTTAAAATTACTGGACTGTGCATTCTGCCAAGATCTTGCTTTCTGCTGTTATTATCTAGGTATATAGGTAATTAGAGAAAAAGAAAATAACTTTCACATGCTTTTGGCACAATATCCATTTGTTAAAATAATGTGAATTCTTGAAGCTGTTACACTGATATAAACTTCACATGAAAAAGATAAAATTAATAGAATGTCTAAGCTAATTATTCTATAAACAGATTAATAATTACAACTGATTTCTTACAATTTTCTGTCTTACTTAAACTCATTACAACAACTGAAATTCCCTCTTATTTTCATCCAGGATCTCTACCACTGTACAGTAACTTCAGATCCTATTCATACAGTATGGCACTTCCATTCTTTGTTCCCTATTCAACCAGAACAGTTGGAAGCGTGTTGCTTCATGAAGGCACTATTCTTCAACCAAATGATAAACAAAAAACCACACAAACTTTTGAGGTCTCTACTCCTTTCCAAATTCTCTTAAATTAGCCAATGAATTAAGAAGCAGTCAGAAAGGAGAGACACATCACAGTCCATTTGTCTCATTTCCTTGGAGAATTAGATTTTCATAACAATAATATTCAACTTAAAATTTCTTTGGTGATAAGAAGTTAAATCACCACCCAGCTAAGTGTCCCCTAATTCCAAAACACGTATACACTTTAGTTCATTATAATATTGGAACCAGAGGCTTGATTTTTACAGTATACTAACAAATCCTTCCATTAAGTGTGAGGGGTTTTTTTGTTTGTTTTGACCAGAACAGTAATACCAGAACAACTTCTGCCACTGAATCCCACAGAACTGAAGCTGTCTATTCAAATCGTAAGTAATTATTCTTTCCATTCAGAAATAAGCTAAAAAAAGTAAATCTTATCTGAACAAAGCAGATGCTGTGCAACTTTTACCTATTTATAGGAATGTTGTAGACACTCCAGAACAAACAAGTTTTTTGACTTCAATAACTTCTTGTTAGCTACTGGTATCAGACATGTAACAGGAAGTAATGAAGCTAAAGGACAACTAACATTAAGAAAGGTGCCAATTTAAGTTACCGAAAAACACTGAGAATACTGCTCCCAGAATATTTTTTCTTCCTGCAAACAAAACATGAACTGGTTAAAAAAAATATAAACCTACCCTAGAATTTTTTGAGACTCCATCACGTAGCAGGCCATTAAAATTCATTATATTAATTAATAGCAGAAGTCTGCCTTTCCCAGAATTGAAACCTGGCATACTTAACACAGCTGAATTTACAAGGCCTTACACAGACCTACTGTAAATCCAGGTAAGACAAACAGGTTTATCAGCTATATAAGGTTCAAAAAGTTCTTTCTGCAACAACTACCACTGCAACTATTTGATATAGTCTAATGGGGGAAGAAATTTGTATGATCCATAGCATTGGTTGATTGTAGAATGCCAAAGGTGAATAGTATAAAGCTGCTCTGTAATTATAGTAAATCTTTCCCTTAGAAAATTAGTTGAACACACAAGAAAAATTCAATAGTTTGTTTAAAACTTTAGGCTTATGAAGATCATTACTTTATTTATGTTCAAATTCCACCATTTCACCTTTATTAAAGGAAAATAAATATTTCTTAACAATAAAACACATTCTTACAAGAGCATCTCAGTAACTTAAAAATACACAGAGGATATCCAAGTATTGGTAAGGAAAATATTTATTTCACAGTTTATTACTGGTCATTATAGTAATTAATACTCTGATGCTTATGAAAAGGTATAAATGTAGAAATAGAAAAAAAAAAAAAAAAATATCTATCCACACTAGGTCTCCACACCACTCTCAGTCAGCCTGACCTGTCCTTCTTGATGAGGTGGCATCCAGGATTTCAGACTCTGTACTACCTTACATCTCGGACGGACGTGTTATTAGAGAGTGCCTACTTTTTGTCTGAGGTCTGATGAAAGCTCCCACCTCCAAAAAACCTAAGAACTTACTTTCAGTTTCCCCTTAGAATAGGGTGGTGTTTGAACAGTTAGAAGGAATGGCATCCCCTGTGTCCTTACTGAAACTTTTCAAATTTTTTGTACAGAAACTCACTGTATTCTAGCTTTCTGAAGAACTGCCTGGTCATTCCTCAGTTAAATAATGCTTCTTTTTTCACCCCTTGTTATACAAGTATCTCTTTGGTGAAAGACTATGAATCACCATCTGAATTTGATAATGAACTAAATACTTCTTTATTTGGTGACTGACTGGCATATTTCAATGTGAAATTACTCACATTTGACCTAACATTTGCTAATAGCAAGGACCAAAAGCATGTAATGATTTACCAAGTAAACACCTATATTTTACACAGTACCAAACTACATTATTTTCTGACAAACAGGCTACTTCTCACTAAATTCCTGGCTTGCGAATCAACCTCTCTCAAGAGTTACAACAGGTCTAGAATACAGAACTGACTTTAAATACAAGTGTAATCTGAGAGTGCTGGTATAATCTGCCACCTTGGTTCTGCAAAGGATGGATAGTAACTTTAACCATAATGTGAGTTATCTAGGAATCCCGGAAGTGCACAATGCCATCTGCAGAAGCTGATATAACACATGCTCAGCAGAATTGTCAGCTACTTTTTAGGTGCTGCAGCAACAGTTTAAGGAGACAGATTTCGTTGTGTCAGATTTATATACAATGATTTGCAGATGTGTAGTCAAAACCCATCATAAATTTAATTTAATTCATGCTACAGAGCAGAAAAAAAATCTGAAATCAATACAAAACGCCCAGCTTCTTAAGAGACTAGGAAAAAGCTATCGCTATTCCACTAACTTCTCATCCTCAGCCCCTCCACCAACAAGAAAAAGAGGGCAACATCATGTCTTTGCTATCCAGGAAACAGGCAGCTGAGGCTTTGGTGTGTCCACCAGAACCACCTGCAAAACTTCAGTGCGAACACAACCACAGCAAGACATGCCATGAGGCGAGGAGGACACGGCACTCCGTGTCAGGACGTTGAACCGAGGCACGCATGTGGACAACTGCGCAGCACCCTCCTAAGCACGGTTTAACTTCCCAAGACAAAGGGCTATTTTCATCACAGAGCTCTTTCGCCAAGAGCCAGCGCTGAGAGCTGGGGACGGCGGCAGTCGCCTCAGGCCGCACGACGCCCACCGCGGCCTCCCCCACCGCTCCAGGCAGCCACGCCGGCCCCAGAGAGGGGAGGCTCGGCTCGGACTGGCCCGACCGGGCGCACCCGCAGGGTGACACGCCACCGCCGTGCTCTGCCCCTTCGCTCCCCTCCAAGGGCCGCTGCCTCCACCTGCCCCGCAGGGCCCCACGCGGCCCCAGCCTCCCCAGGTGCCCGCCCCGGCCGCTCCCAGCGCCGCCCCAGAGGACGCGGGGCGGGTAGCTCACCTCGTTGTTGAGGTTCAGCACGGGAGCCATGGCGCCGGTCAGCCACCCGCAGAGATCCGCCGCTCCCCGGCCGGGCCCTGGCCGCCGCCTCCCCGCCGAGCGCTCCCCACGCCGCCGCTCACGCAGCGCGAAGCGAAACTCCGCGCATGTGCCGCGGCAGGCCCGCTCCAGGCCCACGCTCTATTGTTAGAGCCGCTCTAGGCCGGCACTCGAAGGCCTCGGTCCTCCGACTCCACCTCCGTCGCAGGACTTCCGGGTGGCTCGTGCGCGTCTTGCTCCGCGGCGGTCCCGCAGCCCTCGGCGCGGCCCCGCCCCGCCTCCCCTCCGGTCCCGGCTGAGGCGGGCGGCGGTGTCGGGGGCCCGTAGGGACCCTGACCCCCCCACAGGCTCCTACCCTCCCAGCTCTGAGTCCTGGTTCTCGCGGGGGCAGAGGTGGGTGGGCAGGAGGGGGATCCCGGCCTGAGCTGCCCGGGCGCGGCCGGGGCCGTGGTTTGGAAAGCGCTCGCCTGGAGCCCTGCGGTGCATCATCAGCGGGCTGCATCCAGGGCCTGAAAAGATGTGCGCCTCGGAATCCTTGAGCTAAAGAGGGTCTGCCCCTCCGAGCCATGGCTCATCCTGGAAATAATCGGAGATTCCAGCTTTGCTCCCCTTGCTGCTGCCGTTAGGGAACGAGCTTTAAAAAAGTTACATGAGTAAACGGTGAACAGTGCTGTATTTCAGGACTGCTTTATTCTCCGCCCCCCCCAAAGCCCCCCCACCGCGCCGTCTTTTCCCTATGCTACAAAAATATTTTCAAACGGCTTTAAAATTTTCATTTTTCCATTTGTTCAGAAGGCGGAGTATGGATTATGCAGAAATTAAGTGGTCTGAAGCTTTGGCTCTGCGAATTTTAATAAACAATTCATTTTAAGAAGCTGTAGTGCAGTGGAGTACAAGATCTCAGTCTTAGAAGTTTGGCAGTTTCATCAGAACTTTTCCTTGTTATTTCCAGTCTATTTTGCTAGAGGGAATTGTATTAAAATGTTACAAATATTTTTCCATTTTACTAGAACATGACTTAACAAAACTCATGCCTAAATATATGCAAGTCTTAGCACGTCTAGAGAATGAATTGGTTATTGCTTCATGTTACTGTTTATCTGCAGCAGTATTCAAAAGAACTGAGATAATACTTGAAGATATTTGGGGAAATGGTTTTAAATATAAAACCTTTTTGTTTGTATGAATAAGTTTCAGGAAATTCTTTGGACATCCACCAGCAATTAGCTGTCCCCTGGATGGCACTGTTGTGCCTGGAATTCTGCTTTGAAGTCTGAATATTTAAATAAATACAGCTGTTGTCAGCTGTCTCTGTAATACATTTTGTCTGCAGGATCTAGCTTTTAGATCTTGTTATATTTTAATGTTTGATTTCTAACTGGTGCTCAGGCATCTCCAGTAAGTGAACTGCAGCTAAATCACATTTATCTGTGATTTTAATAAAGTCTTATATGCAAGTGGGATTGGGCCAGACTAGTCCTTCAAAGTAAAACTTTAAAGTTCCGTTTAGGGTGTTTCAGAAAGTGGTACTGGTTGTTCAGTAGCAGTCTTGGGTTTCATTTGGATCAATGAAAAGCCAACTGAAATGACTTTGCACCCATCCCTGACTAATGTAGTAAAGGTATTTTGTTACACCGGGAGCTGAATTTCAGATCAAACATATAGTTGCCAAGAATACTTTGGCTGTAACTGCAGGTGAGGAGTATTTAGCACAGGTTCTGTTTCAGAAAAACTCTGTCATGGGCAGTTATATCCAGCCTACCTAAAGTCAGCCAACGTTCATATGGTGTTTGCTTTTTAGTACCACTGTTAGCAAACAGATCACTCTTCTACATGACAAGTAGCTGCATGTGATGATGCCTGCATACAAACCAGTCTTTGACATGATGTGCTCAATAGTGTCAATGTATTTTTTAAAATTAAAGAATATGATATCATATCTAGATTGGATTTGTATATACTGCATTTAAAATTGGAATTGGAAACTCAATAGGGAAAGATTTTCCAAGGAAAATAGAAGAGGTGCTTCCCTTTGTCTTGATCTTTCATGCAGGAATAATTCCTAGATATGCCACTGTTGACTTCCATTGTGCACTGCAGCAAAGAGAAGGACAAATGCGAGATCGGAGAGTCAGCTACGGAGTCTGTGAATCCAACCAGTGCCAGCCTGGCCTCACACCAGTTAGAGTTGTTCACTGTCCATGTAGCCTTCTGGGTCATAACTTCAATTTTCCTTTCCATTTCCTTTGGACACTGAAATAACTTGCTTTGAAAGTTTCTTGTAGACCCTGATGACATACTTTTGTCCCTTCTTCATCCAACAATTTTGCTTTCTTCTTATTCAGTCAGTCACTGATGAAAATGCGTATTTTTGTTGCTTTCATCTTTTTAAACCTTCAGTGACCTTCCAGAGTTTAGAATCACTGTGTCTCACAGCTGGATCATTGGCTCTTCGTCATTCCATTTTTTGACTTAAATTCATTCTAAGTCAAGATTTTCTTGTTAGCTTGTCACAGTCAGAATGCTTTGAGGCATTGCCTCATATAACACTTTTATACTTTGATGCTTTGTTCTGATCTTTCTTCCCTTCATGTCAGTATTTCACTCAGGTATTTTAACATGCTTTCTCAGTGTTTGAGCACATTTTTCTGGACCATCTTCTCTGCTTTGAGAATAGCTGCCTTTGTGTGCACATGGCAGGGCAGCATGTTTGTGTTGCAGAAAAATACAGGGGGATTGGAGTGGTAACCTATTTAAGGAAAAAGGGGATTATCAGTGGGTCCCCTTTATCTTGGCACTCTTCAGGCTTATGTGATGTAATAGCAGCTCTGCAGACCATTTTGCAGCTACATCTGGCCTTGATCCCAGAGGCCGCGCATATAACTCATATTTTTGGAGACCCTTGCACTAATATGCACAGTACAGATGCAGTGGAATATGCAGTGTTTTGTATTGAAAATGATGATAAGTAAAGGTTAGTCATTTCAATCATTTTTTTCATGTTTTGTGAACCACATTTAAGAAGTTTCACAGAATGAAAGTGCCAGTAGTGTCAACTAGGTATTGAGGACCACAAAACCAGAAGGTGTTCTGCCACTTGTAGCTTCCTGTATAGCAGCAGCTTGTGCTCTGACTTTTCCCAAAGGGCTTTCTTTTACCATGACATCTATTCTGGGCTTTCTCCCTTTCTTGTATTGGGAATTA
Source organism: Caprimulgus europaeus (assembly GCA_907165065.1). The sequence continues at coordinate 19,022,902 of OU015527.1, forward strand.
TATTATTTTTTTTTAATTATAATAAAGGATATAGCTGACATTAAGATTTTTTTTTTTTTTTTTTCACTTAGCTCTCTGCATACATGTAATAAGAGAAAATTGCAGCATCACAGAACAAGCAACTGAAATGGCCAGGTGAGCTAGTGAAACTGCTTTTTATAAAAGGCATATGTGGGATATAGGAATTATTAAGCGATTTATGATGGGTTGCAGAAGTAAACAATGTGCATTATGCATTTAAACTTAATGTCCCAGTTTGGAGTTCACCACAAGATTATCTCTGCAGGCTCTGTTTTTCATGTACATTAAAATATTCATTAAATTCAGAAATATTTTGGAAATTTTAAGTGCTCACAGGGTGGCTGAATTGATTCTAAGTAGGAAGCAATCTCAAAGTTAATTCTGCTTCTTTAATAAAGGAGGCACGGGATCACTTAGGATTGGAATACATTTCATTTCAATGAAAAGCGTGTTCTAGTGTGTACATAACAAGCGTGGTAGCTGGTAAACATGCATGAAGACACAGAAACATTCAGAATTAAAGAAAATAGAAAGAAAAATAAGTCTGCAATGACAAGAGCAAATTTTTCTATTCTGTCCCAAAAGTCAATATAACTAATTTCAGAAAACATTTTTGTAGATTACAAAGGAATTTTTAATACATATGTTTTCAATCTTTTTCTTAAGTAAATAAGAATTTACATTTCAATATGATAATTAAGTTATTAACCAGATTCACTATATATTCATATATGGCTTGTTCATGTGTAAGAAACAAGGTAAGTTGCATTTTCTGACTAATCTTTTTGTAAAGAGCATGTTCACTGAATTTTTGGTATGAATTAATATAATTAAATTACCCATTTATAGGAACTACGTGGCATTCACAAAACACACCCTTATGGAAATAATGACACTAGCATTTTGTGGCATGTTGGTTTGACTTAAATAAGATCCAGCTATAACTGGGCTGACACATACACGCATGGCATAGTAGATTTTGTGTGTTGAGAATGTAATACAAGCATTTAATATGTTAAGCATAATCTTTTTTTTTTTTTTTTTATATGATGAGCTAAGACTTTGTAAAAAAATTTAGAAGGCAATCCAAAGCTAATGGTGATAGCTAAACACAATTTTATGATGTAGCTCAGAGTGTCTATAGTGGAAGTTCTAACTGATGAATCTGTAACTGCAGCAGTGTTAGCAGTGTAGTATTTTGAGGGTTTTATAAATGGAGTTGAAAAATACAGATGAAAAATTTAAAAGTCTTGTTAATTTGCAAGGTTGTTGAACCAGCAAAAAGTGTTTAATTTAAAAACACTCTATATCATTGCAAAAGCGTACACGATGTGATATACCCAGATTATATGTAACGTGATCCTTTGGCAAAGATTAAACTTACTGAGCTGTGAAACCACAGAACGATGGAAAAAATCTGCTGTCTTTCCAGTGTAAAAGCAATTGCTGAATGTTTACTGTGAAACCAGTAAAAAGTGGACATAATATCATGAATTCTGAAGACTTAATGTATATTAGTTTTAACTTCAAATACGTCTTTTCTTTATTACAGCAATATTTCAAACTAACATCAGTGGCTACACACTAATTTATATATGCAGTTTGAAGATGTTTTTGGTATAAAAAGTGATAAGTGAATCACTGCTGTCATATTTATGCTACAGAGACAGATATTCCTTATTTTTGAGCTCGGGTTTTTTTTGTTAGTCAACAGATTGGGATGATTTGGACAGAAGGGAATTCCTATTTCTGATTTTTCATTTTCTGACACATAATTTTCTAAGAAGGTGGACTTTCCTTTCTGTAGCAAGTGAGTGGAGGAACATGCTAGAGCATGTAAGAGTCATGGACAGTATTACTGCCCAAATGTAGTTTGGGCATCTGCCAGAGTTTTCTTCACACTCTCCAAATTAGGCCTGGCTTTTCAGTCCATTGAAGAGTAGACTGAGTACAGGCTGTGCCTGTTGATTATCAGGTTTTTCTTGATTTTTCTTCCCATCTTTTTTTCAAACTGACTGAATTATATACATCTGAGTTTGGTTCTAACTTGGTATATCTTTCATTTCTTTAATAAAAGCCTATCTTTGGTGCGATAAGCTGTGAAACAGCTTGTGTAAGTAGTAACATCTGTTAGATTTTTTTTCATTTTCTCTTGCAAATGCATTGATGTTTTCAGATAGCACTTCAGCAATTTTATTAACATCTGCATTTTAATTTATAATAACTGTAGGAAGAATATTCTGATTTCTTATTTGCTTTTTAAAATTTTTATAGCATTAGCAAATTTAAGCTTGCTAATACATAAGTTATCATACATGAGTGTTCTTTTTATCACTGTTTGACTTCTGTGTGTTTGTACAGACATGTGCCATGGACCTGTGACTTTGTTTTGATACTACATGAGAAAATAAATAGCAAGGTCTTGTACAGGAATCATTCATAAGGCTGATGCAGCAACATCTGTGCAGCTGAGTTAGTGCAGTGACAGCTCTTCTCAGATTTTTCTTTTGAAGCAAACAAAATAGGAGAGGAGCTAAGTGAATTATTTGGCCTCTCTATTGCTTCCTTTGCAAGGGAAGACTCTCAAAAGCATTTACAACAGTGGCAGACAATTGTACAGTGACAATATTTCGAGACTGGTTGTTGGCTCTTATTTTTTGTTAGTTTTGGAAAGCAATGACTGGCTTGATATAATAAGTAAATATGCATATGGGTTCTCCTGAAAATGGTCAACTTAAGTGAATATCCATAAGTGGAGGGCAGTTATGGTGATATGAAGTTCTGAATGAATAGCAGTTATTTTATAAAGAAATGCATGCACAGAGTGGTCTTGTCTGGTTTTCTGCCAGTGAATATACAAAGTCCCTACAGCTTGTAATAGAATCTTGATTAATACCTGATTGCAATGCCTCCATTCATAGTGGTTGTGCCTGGAAAATGAGCAAGTATATTGAGTTTGTTCCAATCAGAAAGAAACGTATTTCAAGAGCAATTTTCAAATGAATATATGAATAAGAATTCCTGTGAAATTATTTCACATCATCTCATTTTTTGCTGTCCAATGATGCATACCCACCTCTGGGATAATTTTAGAAAAACACATAACACATGTGTTAAGAATGTCTTTTCAGACTGCTCAAGATTTAAGAATTAAACTTCTCAAGGTCATAAGTAGCTTTCTTAAAATTCTTGCTCAGATCTGTGATCAAGACAAAGAAATAAATTTGGTTTATGTTTTTCAGCTTCATGGCTTATCTACTGTGTTAGCAACATTTTAACCACTTCGGTTTCCAAAGAAGGGTTATATCAGTCCTTCTGGCTCCTCATTCATTTATTTATAGGTGAAAGGCCTGACTCTGCATGACTGTTGTACAATGCAATAGTTTTAGAAAGTAGATAGAAAGTTGATAGCTCCATGTGATTTCTCTTTATGACTTCTAAAGAATGCATGCTAATGAATTCTGATCGTACTTCTTACTTTTACGTGGAAGCTCCTGGGGAAATGAAGCAAGGTCAGGATAGTCCTTAGCCACTTCATTGTTCTTTAGAGTTACTGGCAGCAGACTATCAGGATGCTTTAATTTATGTGAGGGTCAAGTAAGCAAATTGCAGAGCTGCTCGTAGTTCAAAACTGGCAAAAACTCATTGCTGAGCATAGCTCACCTGGGAACCAGAAAATCTCAGCTGAAATCGGTATATCTGAAATCTACAGCGCATAAGCACCCTCGTGCATAGGCTTCATCATAAAGAGTTTGGCTTCATCTGATGTAAGTAATTCATCCACTTAGCCAGACCTTTTTTACAGAAATTAATTTCAAGTCTCCTGTTAAAGCTCACTGATTAAGATTACTCTGAAGTCCTGAGTGGTTTGGGACGGGCGGAAAGTTAGTCTTAGTATAATGATTTGACCGATGGGGATTTTTCTACTACCTCTAGGAAGTATTCCTTTTAGAGATTATGAGTTTGTTTATTATACCATTACAATGAAAAATAGGTGAAAAAAACCAGAAGGCAATTTCCACACTGGTTTTTGAATGATTATACAGTCATTAAAGTAATACATGAGCCTCGATGGACTATGCAAGTACAGCAAAATTAATGAGGAGATTCACCTTGCATGCATAACCTGAAAAATGCTGTATGAATAATTTATTTTTGTGGCCTGGTGTCAGACCTGGAAACTTGAAGGAAAAAAGTTTAAAACTGTCTGTTTATAAATTTAAAATAATTGTCATTTACACCAATTTTGCACTTCCCATTTAAACCTCATCTTTCCTATTGCGTAGAATAGGATTTGGAATTGTGTCTAGAAAAGAAAATTTTCCCTTGCAACACCTTTCTTTGTATTATTGTCTGACAAATTATTGAAAAGTTAATAAATGACCACCACTCTATTAAAAAAAGTTGTGGTACATTCTTTGTTTTGCCATATTGCTTTTGCAACGGATGTCTGAATGGTTAAAAATCCTCTTTTGCTGCCATGTGTAATGCTTTGGATGAGGATGATTCTGTTATTGACTCATAGAATACCTGCTTCACCCGAGGCCTCTGATTTGGATTATCTGTGGTAGACTACTCTTGTAACATTGTCACTAATGAATGATAAATTATCATTTTCTGATTTTGTTAAAATGTGGATATTTTCAGCAGATTTCCCTCTGCATCTTGAACATTAGAGAAAGCATATGTGTTCTTGATACACAAGGATATCTCCTCACATCTTTAATTAATCTTAATATCTTAATCTTAATCTTAACATTAATATTCCAGTCATTCCAGGATTCTGCTGTCTTCTGGGAGCCAAGATCTTCCTGAGGTCCCTTCCAACCCCTACCATTCTGTGATTCTGTGATTTGAATATTTCCATCAAGCCTGTTATAACAACTTGATTTTGTATTTGCTCATGCATTAGGAATTGCAGTTTCTCTTGGTTTGTCGTCATAGTTCTTGTGTATGAACTTCTAAGTTCTTCTGTGAATTGATCTCGTTTCTGGCTTCTGAAGTCATACAAATTTTCTGTTCAGTACAGCAAGGTCTGGAATCCAGTTTTTGGTATTTTTTATGTAATATTCCTTAAGGAATGGCTTTTTGAGTCTTCTTCATTTTTTCTCTCTCTCCGACCCAATAAAACATTAATCGAACAACTTCGAAAAGAAAAAAAAATCCACTTTGGAATATACCCTAACATGATGATTACAATGCTATTATAGGAAACAACTGTTCTGCTGCCTGTGGTGAAGGATAAAGTAGAAAAAGACCAAACCATTGGACTTTGAGTAAATGATACAATATCTTCTCCCTTTGTTTCTGAATTCCAGTTTCTATTGTGCCACTTTTTTCTCTGAAATAACTGTGTTTAACCCATTTTTTTTTATATCTTTGAGTTAGCTACAGCTGGATTTTTTAGCAAATAATTTATTAAAATTTGCTCATTCCTGCAGCATATATTTTAGACCCTCTGTAACTAAACCTCTTTCATTGTTACGTTTGTCAGTTCGATGCCAAGAAGTGTTAAACACATTTTGAACACGTTCAGTAAATTGAGGAATGATGTACCAGCAGCAGAAGTCAGTACTTGCATGGCGTCAGTTGTGCCAGGGGAGGTACAGACTGGATGTCAGGAAAAATTTCTTCACTGAAAGGGTTGTCAGGCAATGGAACGGGGTGCATAGGGAGGTGGTGGAGTCACCATCTCTGGAGTTGTTTAAAAGATGGCTAGATGGGGTGCTCAAAGATACGGTTTAGTAGTGGACAGGTACAGTTGGACTTGATAATCTCAAAGGTCTTTTCCAACTTTTCCAACCAAATGATACTATGATTCTGTGATCAGTAGGAGGTCCAAAACCCATCAACATTCACTTACGTGGATGCTCAGATACATTTTGTAGCATATTTTTAGTGGTAGATTGATCAAATGGATTTTCAGTCTGCTTAAGTCAGCAGGGAGAAAATAGTTTATAATAATTTTGAAGTCATACTACCCAAATTATGTCTGCTTTATGAATGCAAATCCACGAACGTGCTTGTTACATTCTACACGGCCTGTGAAAATTACCACATGATATGGCCGTAGGGCACACCACATATATTGGAACAGAGTGTGTTTTCTTTTTCTTACACGAAAGAGTAAAAATGTAAAGCTGATATTTCTAACTTGATGTTATGCAACTACTAATTAAGGTGGATGTGGAAGGGAAAATTCTCCAGCTTTTAATATCACTGAGCAATGCCTTCAGACATCATTCAACAGACAGATCTAATTATGTATTACAGCTATTCTTAGAAATTTTGCCCACTAACAAATAAGTAACTTGTCTTCTACCACCACCACCTTTGGGAAGGAACTATTCACTGATCAAAGGAGACTTTTAGCTGTTTATAAATGTGAATGTCCCATCTTTTGTTGTATTGATACTGAAATCCTTTTATTTTTATTTATAAGAAAATTAAGACTACTGCTGGAGTTATTCAAGGATTTGGCACTGCTAGAAGTTTTCTAAAACTTTCTAAAAGTTCACACTATTGTAGTGAAAGCTCACACTGTTTAAGAGAATTATTTCTTTTTCAGTCATCAAGGGAAATTTGGCAGCAGGGGTGAGATGCAGAGATGTTTAGGTTATGAGATCTCTTGTTCAGAATATCAAAGCTCTTAACACTTGTGTATCATTAGCTGATTTTACTGCCCTGGAGTTTTTTCTCTTAACTATGTTTAATATAGGAGACCCAGAAAATATCTAAGTAAATTAAAAATCTATGAATAATTTTCTGAAAGTTGAATTCAGTTACAGATCCTTGATATTATTTAAAGTAATGAGAAATAGGTCAGATGTTTTTACTTTGTTTTGAAAATAAATGTTCTCTAGTATTACAATTTTAATATCAGTCCTTCCAAAATTTAGTCTCTGTTTTATTTAGAATATGTAATATTTACATATAAATGTATAAAATACATATATGCATATAATGTATGGCTTAGATATTATTTTGACTTCAAGGAAGTTTTTAGGAATAGGAAGGGATGTAGTTGTAAAAATGCTTTCTTTCATGAAGAACTTGTAGCTTTATATATTGGTAGACACCAGTTTTGTATATACATCCTTAAATCCTGTGCTTTCTTGGCAATATAAAACCTTTCTTTAAAAAATCCAAGGTTTGTCTAAAGGTTACATTAATATTAACGTCCTGCATAAAAATAAATTACAGTTTTAACTTTGGTATTTTCTGAAATACGTAGAATTGATCTATCTACAAACCACTGTTATTCAGGCTTAGATGTGAACTCCAGCTCACATCTGTAATCTCTAGTTCTCTTCAGAACAAGAAATGTGAGAAACAGAATAGTACTCTCAAAAATATTATTGCTGATTCACTCCAAATTGATTGATACCAGGTTGATTAGTGCAGCAGCCTTCTGTGGGAGAGCTGTCATTACTAATGATTCTTGACAATATGGTTTGTGGCAAAGAATGTGATGGGCTGAAAGCAAATTTGCATCATCTAATTACAGCAGCTGAAGTTAGAGGGTAGAGTTTAAAAATTACTCAAATGTTTGAACTTTTTTTGGAAAAGGTCTCTTCATTACTGCAGAAAAGGTAGCAAAACTCAAGATTTGTAATATAAGAAGTAGTGAGATATATATATATTCTAATATAGCCCAACCAGTGTAAGTGTGTGAATATGTATATGACGTAGTCAGATATATAACCGCAAACACTGCAGCCAAGGTAAGAAATATGTTTCTTCAGTTGTTCCTTTTGAGTTCTTTGCACGGTATGATAACAAGCAGTAATGGGACTGAGGTGCCATTCATTTCAGAAAAATATACTAGACAAAGTGCCCTTGAAAAGCCCTTACCTAACCAACCAACTGCAGTCACCTGGATGCAACATAATATGGCAGAGACCTCTTGCAAGGGAAGAAAATGAAGGAGCAAATATTGCATAGGGCATGTTCTCTTCCCAAGCTCATGTATCGTATGGTGCAGAAAGTATATATCACCGTGTGATATAAAGGCTGTCTTGCTATATATGCTGTGAGATCCTCACTGGAGATGTCACTGTGCTGATCTAACTAAGAAGGGCAGTTAGCTTGCCTGTAGAAATAAAAATGGTGCATGAATATCTTTCCTTGAGTCAGTTTACATTGCAACTTTTGAAACAAAAATGAACTTCCAGTTCAGAAAAGTCTTTATAGTCATTAGTGATTTAATATTATGGCATTTAGTTTACTGTACAGGTAAATTTAGTACTGTACTGTACATGGTAGTCACAAAAGCTTCCGCTGGAGCTGCTGGAAAGTTAGCAATTCATTGCTAGCTCTTATTTCAGTTATGTTTTTGCCTATAAATGTAATTTCAGAATAGTTTGCTGCCTAATAACTTACAAAATTGTATTACCAAGCTCTTTATTGTTAGGTTAGAATATGATTATGAAAATCATAAATTAAATAGTTCATAAATAATCATTTAAATATGGAATACTGATTTCAGAACTTTTTACTTTATAAGGTTACTTTTAAAAGCTGATGTATTATTATTTTCCATCACCATACTGAAATAAGCTTTGTTATGATATATTTTCATTGCATTCTTGGGGTATTCAGGGTGCTGAAACACATAGCTGTTGGACATGGAACATTGTTTCAACACTTTTTCCCAACATCTGTTTCTTATTTGAACTTTCTTTACTCCCTTATTTCCCTGCCCTGTCTGTGCCTCACTGTGAAATGGAGCTGCCAAAAGGAAAAATAAATAAAATGTAATTTCTAGTCCCTTGAAAATGTGGTAAGGCAACAATGTTCTGCAATGTTTTCTTTTTATACCATTAGACATGTGAATGCGCGCTCACCTTTACATTTTTTCTCTCAGGAAAAATTTTAGCCAAATTTACGATGGAAGAAAGGCAGCAAAAAAGGCTACTAGGTCATTCTCAAGTTTCAAAAGATGTTTTAGAGATTGTGATCTGCAAATAGATCTGCCTACTGATCAGTCTACTGATCTAGACTAAGTAATTCTTCACAGGAAAATCACTTACCAGGACTCAGTACACAGCAATCCTTTTGAGAGCACTTACCTCAGAGGAGCCAAGGTGCTCCAAAGAGTTGTCAGGACGTGGCACTCTGCTAGAGCTGGTCCAGGTTTCACTGGCAAAAACTTGCAGTACTACCCATCTCCCACCTCATCAAGTGTCCAGTGGAAATGTTTTAGGAACATATTGTTTCTTAAGGAGACTTAGTGACAGTGACATGTCTCTGGATTGTCTTAAAAAAAAGAAAAAAAAGAAGGCAGATGAGTACTGTCAGAAAATTCTAAAGGGTTCTTACATATAAAAAGGGGTACAAGAATAAAATTGTATAGGATGTTTTTCTAAAAGAGTGAAAATTTTTCTTAGAATTCTGTGAAGCTGAAATTTCTCTAGAGCACATTGGCACATCACTCGTGGGCTACCAAGACAAAGGACTGACACCAGGAGTCTGACATGAACTACTCTGACACTATGGATGCACTTAAATCATAGCAAAGTTGATACATTTGCAGCACGGTCCAACAGAGCAAGTGAGATCTGTATGAGGAATTAAAAGAGTGTACTATGCACAAAGTGTGCTAAAGGAATATTAATGGAGGCTAGCATCTGTTTTGTCCAGACAGAAGTTCAGATAGATGCTGCTTTGAAATATACCAGTCAGCTCTCAGCCTTTTTTTTTTTTTTCTTTTTTCCTTTTTTTTTAACTTAAGATATGGTGGCATTTCAGTGCTCCAGTAGTCGGCAAGGAAAGAAAAGACTAATTTGAACATGTTATGCAATGCCTTTGCACCCAGGGTCCTTTCTGCTTTCCAGTTCCTTCTACAATGAATTCAAATTTTTCTCTCATGTCACACCAGCCAGCTCAAACAGAGAGAAGTTCATATGGCATTGTGGGAAATATTATTTGGAGAGCCTAGGCCAAAATGGAATGGAAGCCTAACATATGATTTCTGTAATGTAGTGTAGTGCCTGGGAAATGCTATTTAATATTTTGTTATTTCAAAAATAAGAATGTCCTTTTTGGCACAGTATAAAATTTACAAGTCAGAGAGACCTACAATGAAATATTTGATTTTGACTTTACATCAGAAGATAGTGTTTTAGGTAAAATCATGTGGAAAATTCACAACAAGCTTTCATGTTAATATTAATTAAACTGTTTATTTGCTAAACATGGAGCTTTGGTAGCATTCATAAATTTTTAATCTGAGACTGATAGCCTTCAGGAAGACCAACATTTAAGTAGAAACTTCTGCTCTAACATCAGTCATGTTCTTTTTAGTAAAAATGAATAAGAAACTTATTTCGAAAGACCACATGTGATTTCAGTCATAGAAATGTTTATACTATGGGCATTGTGAGTACTTACACTGAATGGAAAAGAGAGGAGTTTTGCATGTCAACCATAAAAATGCAGAAACAATGAATCACAGCCTTTTCTTGCCCCCAGGCCCCTACATACAGGATTCAGTTCTTCTGAATTTCAATCTTGAAGCATTTGTAGGCATCTTTTCCCTCTACAATTACTTAGTCTGAAAGTATTTTTAACTAGAAGCTGATGTTTTCAGGCAATAATCTGATTCTCAGCTGCTACTCAGTCAGTTCCATAGTTGGCATTTGCCTAGTTTCATGCTCAAACATGGATCAATTTATAAATCTTCACACTCTGAAAGTTTTTTTTTTCACAATACTGTCTTGCAAGCGAGACAGTGCTGTCCTGTGTAGGAGTATGCCAAAATTGTATATTAAAGTTGTCTGCACAGTTTGGGAACAATAGCAGAAAAGTTAAATTATTTTACAAGTAGTAATCCTATGTGACTGGTATAAAATATGGAAAATCCCATGGAGGGCAAGTAAGGCCTTCTCATTTTATGCTCAGAGAAGCAGAGAATTGAAGTGATACTTCAGAAATTGTTAAAAATGGGAGATGCCCTAGGGTAAGTCTCAAATACTTGTAGACAGGAAGGAAAAGTGGTCATCCTACCAGATGTCATGGTTCTTACTGTTCACTCCATGTGAAAAAATAGTGTTGCGTACTTCACTGCCTTCTGACAAACACTTCATCGTCCTTACTAGCACTGAAGAATAAAGCCTCATGAGTACTTATTGAGCCTGTAAGGCAGTTATTATTGTCATTGTTTTCAGATGTGGAAAACATCCCGAGTTTATTAAGGATCTGAGACACAGCTAGGGACAAGGCTGAAATTTGTTGACTTCCAGTCCTTGGCCTTAAGCAAAGGATGATGTTTTCAAGACTGTATGTCCTATTTCGGGGTGTTTTCTTAGTAGAAAACTGAAGAAAGAAAAAGGTTGGTTTGATTGCTGTAGATGAGAAGCTCAACACAAGCCAGCAGTGTGCATGCACAGCCCAGAAGACTTCAAACTTTCTCTGCTAGGTCTGAATCTCCTGAAGGGAGTATGTGGGCTGACTTTCATATCCTGTGTTACTGGATGGACATCAGGAAAAAAAACATTGGGAAGATGTAGTAAAGAGGGAGTAAAAAGACTTTTAAAGAGAACTTGCTTCAAAAGTTCAGGTCTCGGTAGCTCTTGTGAAAATACTGTTGGATCAAAGTCTGGGACTTACTACACCACAGGTACCAAGCTAGTGGCACGTGCAATTGAGGCTGCTGTTACGTGTGCAGGGAGTTCCTTGCTCAGTGCTATTAAGTGTAATGTTATCAGACTTAGCATCTTGAATTTTATTCCTGCCTAGTGCAGACTAGCAGTGTGTTCAGAGTCCACATCAGCAGTTCTGCTCAGGCTGTTGTATGACAGCTTTCCAGGTGGTGCTGGTCATATGTCTGGAAAAGCAGAATTCTCACACGGGATCTGAAAAAGAAGTGGCAACTTTTTCTACTTTAGCATTTTGTATGACATGGAGAATAACGTGATTTTAAAACAAGATCTATGTTGCAAAGCTAACTTTTTTGAGGTAGAGCTGTGGAAGGAGGTTTATCAATATCAGCCAGAATTTCTCCTAGCCTTCTTCCTGTTGAAAAGCTGCTTTACTAGTTTTTGAAAGGAAGTAAACTGACAGACCTGTGCAGTGTCTGAATGAAAAGATGCTACTGATGCTAGCCAAATACCTAGAGTTTGTGATTTTTTATTATTAAGACCAATGAGTGGCAAAAGGAGATCTCCCTCCATTTATGTTCTTCTGCATTTAGTGAGCACACAAAGTACTACTGAAGCATTTATCTTATAATTGGGCTAGACTATTGCACGGACCCAAAAGAAACTCTTAGATGTTTCATACTGTAGCTTTATAGCTACTTTTTTTGTCTATCAAGATTTTAAGTGAAAATTTTCATTAAAAGATGTTGAATTATAAAATATCTGGCACAGAAAAAAGATGTATCCATGCTCCGTGGGCTTTAAGTTTTAAAAAGCAGAATTATTTATTTTACCAACTTCCTTAAATACTTGATTGCGCATTGCCTGTGTTGGAGAGCTTCCAATCCAGCTAAGAACACTGAACTATTGCTTGAATAACAATAGCTTTTGGAAGGTTTTGAAGACTTCCATAGTGTTTACATTAATAGATGTTGTGACTACTGTTGAAGGAGAGAGAACTTTTCACTTCTGCCTCCACTGGTGCCTAAAGATCAGAGTCAGAAAGCCACGTTTTCCTTTAGAAATCAATTTAAAAAAAAAAAAGGTGAAACAGTATTCTCCTGTAGTTACTCTTAGGCTGCCTGCCTGTGCTGTTTTGCATATCAAAAAATGTTTTAATCTAGGAGACATTAGGCTAAAGTTTAGGCAATCATCTAGTGTTTCTGATGATGTGTCAGTAATAGCTTCAAGCAAGCACAGGTTGTGAAGTATTAAGTCAGTTTTAACATGCTCCTCAACTCTTCTACTCTCATTCAGAGATGCATCAAAATGCAGTACTAACAAAAGCAAGAAGATGCAAACTTCATGATTCCCAAACAAACAATAAATCAAAAGCCTAACACTTAGAATGAGTCCTTCTGAAGTATCAAAGATTTCTTGTATTTCAAGGTAAACAGGAAATTATGCTGCAATATTTTTCTGCTTTAGAAAGAACTATTCAATGTAGCTGTGCATGAGGTAAAAGTCATCAAGTCAGTGGTTAGGAGATGCAAACCATATTTTATAAAGACACTCCTATAAACAGCTTGATGGTATACAAATACATATAGTCATACACTAGAAAAGGTGATAGATTTACAAAGCATTAAAGAAAGGAAACTTGAGTATCCGTTTGAAGCCATAAGGCTAGTTTATTATAACATATGAAAGTGATAAAGTAGAGGTATGATACAAATTCTTTGCTTCCGTAATATGTCACAATGAGTACCTTATCAATTTTAGCTAATTACCATGGCCAGTAGTCCCAGTAAGACTTTACTTTAAAAACAGGTGATTATCTCATGGGTACTGGGAAATTAAACTGCTGCTGCTATATCTACCTATTTTTCCTCTCAATCTGAATGCAGTTTATAAGAAAAGTTTAAATTCCTGTAATTTCTTGAATATAACTGTAATAACTTAGTGACTGCACATTTCACTTCTTGCTGACGAGTTTGCATCTAAATCCATTCAGTGTTCTCTGAGTTAGTAGACTCTGTACATACTACGTAAGGAATAAACTCAAGCAGTAGAGGATCTGTTGCCTTTTGCTTCTTATTTTGAAATGCTCAATTCTAACTTGGAGGCTTATTGGCAGGCTTTGCTGAGGGATTAATTCAGCCTTTTTTATTTTGTTGTCATGTTTTTGATCTAATGAGTGTATAGCTACTTTCAAAGAACACCTTTCTGTAAAAGGTAAATCCACTACAAATTGTTCCCTGCATGCTTTCAATCATTTGGATTTTTTTTTTTAACTAAGAAAATTCCTAAGAAAAACTAAGAAAATTTAACTAAGAAAATTGCAAAAAGCAAACATATTAACAAAACCACCATGAAATATTATTTTGCATTAAAACGGAGCTTTCTCACTCTGATGGGAAATAATAAAAGGGAATACTTTTATGTGGAGTAGGCTCTTCAGTAGCTAATGGGAAATCAGGCACTGGAACATCAGCTCTCTGTGTTTGCATTGAACCTGAGTCAAGGAATTAATTGGCAGCTAAACAAAGCCTTGAAAAATAATATTAAACAGTTTCAAAGTGAAAAAAATAGAAAGTGAAGTAGATTAAAATGAAAGAAAAAAAGTAGAAGACAAGAAGTGGCACTGTATTACCAATGAACTTCCTGCCATTATTTAAATGTGGATGAGTAAAAGGAAGAAGTTATTAATAATTCAAGGTGAAATCTAAATTAAGTTGGAGGGGATAGTAAAAAATTAAATGGTTACAGTATTAAATCTAATTTTCCTCAGAGGGAAGACATGACTAAACTATACTGGCTTCATGGGTAATAAAGCATAGGTGATAAAGGAGGTACAGTGAAACAAAGTAACATAAATGTCAGTAAATGCATATAATTTTTTAAATTGATGTGTTGGGGTTTTTTATGTACATATGCATTTTTGGAATAAAAGCTTAATATTTTAGGCTTGCTTACTATGATTTGATTTCAGAAGGTAAGAAAGAATGAGTCATGGGAAGAATATCAACTAGGAAAGCGTAAGACAGAATTGCTTTTCGACTTACTTAATGTGAATATAACACCAAGCAAAACATTAGGGGCCATATTCACATCTTGTGAAACTGTACTGATCTATGCTAAGATAAATTTTTTAGCAGTAGTTATGGAAGTTCAAATAGAAAATGTGGGTAAGAAAACAGCTCAATCTTTAATATCTATAACCAAGTTCCAGAACAAAATGCTGATTAAAGGCAGCAGAGGAACTTATGATGAGTGTTAAATTTTGCATTACAGCTCACGGCAAATTAAATAAGCTTGAAGATGTCACCTAGTAAATAATCATGATCAGTACATCTGTGTAGGGCCACTAAAAATGATACTTTTATTGACAAGTGTAGAGTGTGTGTTTTCTTGTTGCAAAGGCTTTGCAATTTACACAAGACATAAGAAATAGCTACATAACTCAGAACAGCAATGAAGAGCAGGAGGATGTGCAGTCAGTTTCCAAGGTACAGGAGAACAGGTTGAGTGTTCTAGGTGTTTGAAGCACAGATTTGCTATCCATTTGGCACGTTTCAAATATGCCGTTTTTGAAATGTGGCATATACCAAAGAATGGTTTTAACAGCCAGTTGTGCACTGACAATTATAGATCATTCAGTAGATTAGGATTGGTGTTGGAGCCATATGTTGGAAGGCATGAAGGCTTAAGCAGGCAAACACTGAAGAATTGGTAAGATAGTGAGGTTACTGGAGAAAAACAAAAAAGAAAAAAAATTGAGGATGACAAAGGCTTATGAGAAGTCAGAAATTGTATCACAAGAGATAAGAAGCCAATAAACAGAGGAAGATGTTCTGAGATTTGTAAGTGTGAAAGATGATTCTGACAGTGACTTTCTAAACTGAGAAGGGACTCAGATTATTTTTTTTATTACTTTATATTTTTATTATTACTTACAAAAGTAATAATAGCCTAGACAAGTGGCAGTACAGTTGCTGTAGATGATGATCAACATCTAGCAGGAGAGTTTTAATCATAGAGATTACAAGTATCCCGACTTTTGAGGAGGTTAAAAGCAAAAACAGCAGACTGGATATGGGAGAGGAGAGAGAAAAGAGGTTTCAGTTAAGGATCTCTATAGAAGAGCTCTATTGATTATTGAAACATGATAAAACTTTCTGTTTTAATTAGGCATAACACTGCAAACTCTTGCAATAAACTCACTACATACTGTAATATGTTTTATATTTTGTAGAGCTGGGACCTTTGGAGAGCTGATTAAGATAAAAAAATATATAAACAACAAAGTAATGAGAACATCCAATTATCATGGAAGGAAATGCTTCCTGGGGTTAGCTGTCAAAACTGATAAAGCTGAACAGTCTCTTTACTACTTACATAGCTTATGATAATACTTTAACAGCTAATGACAGGAGACAAAAATGAACTTTTTCTGATCAGTCACAGCGTAGTGACATTTTATACTGCAATGGTCAGTTAAATCCTTGTGAAGTTATGATTGATATTAATCTCATTTGCATTATTTGACCTTTGCTAAATTTTTGGCATTTTTTTCCTACAAAGCTGTCGGTTTTGATTTCTTCTTCTTTCAAGATCCTGGACCTTGACCTAGTTGTGACACTATAATTCTGAAAACAGTTCCTTCTGCGCTCTGGGTAGCTGAGAACCACAAATGATAACGTGAACTGAACAAGAGTATATGAAATACGTGCATGTGACACTTTGGCAAATTTGGAATTCTAGAATAGTCTAGATGAAGAAAAACAGTTATTGAATTAAACATATAGTTAAGTTTGACAGTGCCCTAGAAAAGGTATGTAGTTTGCTTCAGAAAGTCCTGTGTCTGTCTTAGGTTTTGAGTCCTCACTCAGTTTATTACGGTGACATTATAGGGGCAGCAAAAACAGTTAAGCAAACATTGAATTTCTGTCAGGGTCTCTCAAAGGGTCTTTTTGATTCTTTTGTTGTAGATACTTGGAAGTGTGAATCAGCTGAAATTGTATACAATTTTTCTGTCGACTGCAGACCTCTATTTAACGTTGGCATATAGGAACCCATGTACTGGTAGCATGTGATTTTGGATTTCATCCTAATTTGTCATACCTTTAACAGTCATAAATACAGACTCCATGGCTAACCGCTTTTGGGCATATAAGATCAGATCTGTTTTGAATACAGGTACCAGGCAACAAGAGAGCAGGCAGATCCACAAGGACAAGGGGGCCAGCAGCGCCATGCTGCACCAACAAATATGCACATGGATAGCAGTGTGGACTTGGGACGATGACCAGGGACAGCCACGGGACCTGTGAACACCACACCAGCCCCAAACATGTATGAGAGACTGAAAGAGTTAATGCATGTCTCAAACATTGTAGCAAGACAAGTTCTGCACAGCAACCAGTGCCCCATAACAAAAGTAACAGGCTCCAGGAAGACTACAAACTTCCCTATGCTGAGGGTCAACCCTGCATATTGGGCCCTCTGTCCCCCTCAGAAGGGAATCGCCTACTACACTGACCCTTCCTTCTTTCCTATCAGAGGCAATCTCGAGGGGCTGAGTCAACCGCCTCTTCCTCTGTGGCCTTGTAGGTGTGCCCTGCACCACAGCCTCACCTACCTCTCCTTCAAGAGGCAGGGCCTCAAACCTATTAGAGAGGGGCACCTGAGGGGGCAAAGCAGGTAGGGAAGGAGGTCGCCCATGACATCGAACTGGGACTTTCTTCCAACCCTCCGTATCTTTTTGGTCCCTTGCCTCTGCCTGGCAGCAGCAGGGCAGGAGCTGCCTCAGGTCCCCCCCTCTGCCTGACAGGGTGGGGGTTCCATCACCTTTTTGGGGGGTATCCTCATGGGGCATTTCTGACTGGCATGCCAGGGAG
Organism: Caprimulgus europaeus; assembly: GCA_907165065.1. The sequence continues at coordinate 19,040,402 of OU015527.1, forward strand.
TTACTCCACCAGTCAATCTCCTTCTCACCTTCCCTAATGGCCCTCAGTCTCTCGACCTCCTCCTTGAGTTTCACCACCATACTGAGGAGATTGTCCACCTGCTCACACCTCACACAGGTGGAGTGCCTCCCTCCCTCCCCTGGCAGCAGTAGGCCCTGGCACTCCCTGCAGCCAGAGACCTGAACAGCCACCGTTTGGGGCAGGCCCTCTGTCTGGGTCGCCACAGTGTTTTTGCTGCTCAACAGAGGTTATTTCAAAAGAGACATTTTGCACTTTCTGGTCAGATGAATGAGAGAGTAGTGAAAGTGTGCAAGAACATATATAGAGAAACAAATCTGATTGATTGTGAAATGAGTGCCCAGGGTATTCTGTACCTTTCTATTTCTAAGATAAGTAAATATAAAGCAGACCTGTAGCACAACCCACAGTGGAGGAGAGCAGCAGAACTAATTTTCGAACTAATCGGTTTTCAAATTAAACTCACTCAATTAGTGTATGGATTTTCCTTCCACAGGTAGAAGATGTGAGGTCTGAAAAGATTCTGTCAAATACAGCTGTGCACTAAGCTGAAACTCACGTGCTGTGAATATTTTCATCTTGAAGGACTGTTAATGGGAAGAAGTGTCCCAAGTCAAAATTTTAATGTGCTGGCAGGCAGTTACCTTAAAGCCAGCTAGGGATGTTTCACAAGTGAGCTTTAGCTGTGCACCCTTTTCTTTCAAAATAATTTCAGTGTGGAATAAAATTTGGGACGATGTGTACTAGCTTCCATGTTTTGCAGGAATTAGTTTGAGTTGTAGACTGCAGACTGGAAGCCACTACTGGGACCTTCTAAGAGCCACAGCTTGTTTCTCTGACCAAACTGGTAGAAAAAATTATGGTAAATGTAAGGCTGGACCTTGAAGGCCTGATTTACTTTTGCAGCTTTTATTCACCTTAAACCTAAGCCCTTTTCAAGCTTCCCTATGGGAATAGTAGGATTTTTGCATAACTAAGAGCTTTGTGAATTTGCACAAACACAGGGCAGCTAGGGAGACAGGAGGCAGTAACATGAAATTACACTAAAAAAAGATTTCTTAATAAGGGAAGGATGAAAACATTTGAAGGGAAAAGTTGGAATGATCCAGGAGAAAACAAGCATTCCCACACCTGATGAGAGTTTTTCTAACCTTTTGCTATTTCCATGCATCCAGAAAAGATGCTGTCATCATGATAGCTGTAAGGAATATCAGTAAGATATCAATAAGAACATCAGTAAGGAATGAAAAAAATTTATTTATTTTCTCATCCCTCACAGAAAGTCTCCCTGCACTGCCATCCCAAGTGAATTGCCACAAGTCTGCCTAACCTTTGTGTGCATGAATGGCTGCAGACATAAGGAAGGTCTGGAAGAGGCTGAACAAGATGGGGAGGGGGGGGTGATTAGGTAAAATAATCAGTGACAGGCAGAGCGTACTTTGATGAGAATATAAGAATGTGATTTGTGGCTGTCACATCCCACCTCAGAGGTGAGAGGAGAGTGACTAAATTTCTGTAAATCCCCTTGGGCTAAATTAAGGTGAAACAACACCAGACGATCAGTCACACATTTTATTTATAATGAAAATAACTTTAACTTGGAAAATGTAAAAATGTTGGTAATGCAGGTTGTTATTGGAAAAATCTATAAGAAGAGGGAAAAGAATAGGAGAGAGACAGGAAAGGAAAGAAATAGAGAAAGATGTCACCACCCTGGGATCCCGTGATGGTCCCAAGATGGGTTGGTGCATTTTGTCTGGTGGTGGGCACACACACAGCAAGAGGGGCTGGTGTCCAATGGTGGACGTGCACATGGCTGCCCAAATTTGTCTCTCTATACAGGTCAGTGCCCTCCATCTTGAGCGAGGGCTGATGTGACTCTTGGCCAACTGTGCAGGTGCCACTGTGAGGGGTGGTTGCAGAGGGTCTTATCCGGCGGTTTTGGTAGTCGTGGGGCCCCTTCCTTCAATGAACTCTGTATGGTCTTTGGCCATAGATGAAGTTGGTTTTGCTCAGCATGTCAGAACACAAAACTGTGCATCCTCCAACGTGTCTTCTGCATCCTGCCTTCTGCATCCAGCTAACCCCCTTCTGCATCCTGCTAACTGCTCCTCTTATTGTTGCTCTTTTTATGCAGAACTTGATGCTGTGCAGAACTTGTCTTGCTACAATGTTTGAGACATTAACTCAGTCTCTCAGGGTGGCATATGTGAAAGGGAATAAGGATTGAGGATTATAAATATTGTGTAGAGGTCAGTATTCCCTAAGGGCTGAGCAGAGTGGGAGTTGCTGGTGGGAACTTCCACCTCCCTCAGCTGCCGAGGTCTGCAGCTCTTGACTGGGACATCCCTATGTGGAAGTAAAACAGAAAACTTGGGAAGAGTTGTCACAGAACCTGGGAAGAAGCAAGAGGTGGGCAAGAGGTGGGCAAGAGGGCTAAGACTTAAGTTAATGCTAGTTTGTACCTATGTGATTGCCATGCTTCTCCTCTTCTGCAGGAGCTATCAGGGGCTGCATCAAGTCAAGACATGGAACAGGAACCAGTTGTGTACTGAGGGAGGACTCATGATACTTACCCTGATGTGCACTCACTGAAAGCTCAGGCACCGTCCTCTCTTCCCAGTGCTGTTCACAGGTTTGCTGTCAATCTTTGTTATACAAGACAAAAGACTGCAGCCACTGCATAGCTTTGGAGACTGCATGGTTAAACTGTGGTGAATGGTGAATATGTTTGTGCCCTCAACACTGTAAGGGTAACATGGCAATACAGATCTCAAAAAAAGGTTTCCTGGCAGACACTGCCTAAGGCCCAGCTAGTAGAGGTATCTATCTCCAACATAAATATTATAAACACTCATCCAGAGGAGAACCTCATTCCTGGTCTGAATATGTTGAAGACAGAATGCACTTCACTGTCCAGGACTGGGTGTTAGCAGATTTGGAAAGTATAGCTGGGAGGAACTGTAGATTAGAAAATCCAAACAAAAAACCCAAAACAAACAAACACACACACTCACAAAATCAAGTTGTGGAAAAGAATAAAGAAGCAAAGCTGTCAAAAAGTATACAAGCTGACCAGACCAGTCAGGCTTGGTCATTTTGCACTTCAGCTTCTCTTTAGCTCACTGTATTTGCTGATCTCTATTACATGCTGTCTGCAGCTTAAATTTTCACTAGCATATGTGATAAATTGTTATCATAAATTGCTAATTTTCACATGTCATAAGTTGTTTTTCTCCCCGTCCTTCACCACAGCAACATTATTTTCCCTCACCTCTGCTGCTGTCACATACTGACAGACTTAGGTTGTCAGGCCATGGTTTTCTCAGGCAATATTTCTCCCAATGCATTTACTCTGCACTTGCTTTGAGAAGTGCCAGTGTTCATGTTCAGAGCCGGTGAGCTGTGACCTCTTCTTCCCTGGTGTTTTTCTCCAGATTTCTCCAGGGTATAGTGTTGGTAAAGTAGTGTCACACTGTAAAAACAATTCAGTGGTTCCATGGCTACTTTTACCCAACAGTATTTTCTTCAGCTCTGCTTGGTAATCAGATAAACCCATATTTTCAATTGCCCTCTTGTATCACCCCAGTCTAGATGCTGAGAGTAAACATGGCCCCTCTCTTTTCTTGTCATAAAGATTTTTTCAGCATAATTTGTACTCTCAGAGCTCTGCAAACATGATTTCCAGTGTAACTGTGACACAAATTAAACCACCTTTTTTCTCCCTTTACAGAAATTATATGTAGAGCTGACATTGAATGAAATTCTGTTGGTAATTCTGTTAGTGATACAAGGGAAGAAATGTGATACTCAGCTCTCTCTGGATTTCCATTGCTAATAAGAATAAATTAACAACAAAAGACAAACTTCTAAAATAACGCAAAAATTACTGAATAGCTTCAGGAAAGTAATTTTTTGAGCAGAAGTGCCAGATTTACATACATTTTCAAAGCAGCACAAGAGCGTCCTTTCATACATTGGACAGGTCTCTTTTTTAAACCCAGTATTTCAGAAACTGTGATCTCCAGATCTGCCTGATTCAAGGTGCAGGTTTCTGTGCTTATTCTGCAACAGGTAAAATCTTCATGTGTTCTGTTGCAAACTACATGGTCCACACACACGTCCATCACCTGTTGAACTTTAAAAGTGCACATTAACCCTCACAACATGCTAGTGCCACTGAAAGGTATATCTGGAACTTAAGAAAAAAACCCCAAACCCCACACCTATGGAACTATACTTTGAAACTATAATCTTTTTTAATCATTACTTTAAAAAAATATATTTGACCCTGCCATCAATAATTCAATTAGAATATTTCACAGGTAATGACTCTTTATTTTCCAGTTCAACCATCCATAAAATAGAATCCTCTGTGTGATTACTGAAGAATTTTTAATTGGGCTTTTCTTTACAACCAAGCAGAATACCCATGGAGTAGGAAATTAATTTAAAAGTTTGTTATATCCTTCAGCTTTGGAGGGAAAACCTTGTCACGAGGTGAGCATAGAACTGTCCCCCACTTCCGGAAAGAGACTGTTCAGACCATGCAGTTTGTGACTAGTGAACAGGGAAACATCGCTTCTAGTAAGCAGGTTTTTCTTATGCCTTAGGATGGCTCACAACCCTGTGAAGGCCATGTCCACTGCACATTGGCCAAAGTAAGGCAGGTAGTGCTTCGAGGCAACACTTGAATGATAGAGAAAGCTGAAAAGAGAATTCCCAACAGAAAAAGCAGCTCCCTGAAGGCAAATCTATCCCAAGACCTACTCTCATATGTGACAGCCTTTCTCATAGGTGAGAGTGAGTGGTTTAAGATGTTGAGATTTCTTGGTTAACTGATACCTGCTCAGGGTGTGATGGGGAATACTGTTTGAAACTGCATTGTCTCTCAAAGCATAACTTGTCCTCAGAAAGTTTCTACTGATTCCCCTCATTTAAAAGTCCACATCACAGTTTGCCAAAAGTTCCCATAAAGATAGTGATAGCCTTTATCCATAAACACTAAAAGTAGCAAAGACCAAGAGCAAGTCATGGACCAAAGTTTGCCAGTACGTCCACCCAGCGATAAGAGATGCTTATCCAAAATGGAAGCATCCAGATCTGTGAGTCCACATCCAGAATATAATGTACACTGGGCTGTGTCTTACCCTGATCACTGCATCTGGCACTGGTCCTGACCTGGTCTTGCTGTTCCACATCCCATCTCCTTTTTAGTGAGGTGTTTGCTCCCACCTGCCTTGTTACCATGTCCATCTCCTAGCTCACCATCCCTTATGGAGCTGTTGGCCCTCACTGCACCCTGGCAGAAAAAAGGTGGGTGAGACTGACAGATTATAAACACTAAAATTATTTTGCACAGACTAAAAAAGATAGACATAGACAGTGACCAATGGAGAGGCAATCTAATGTCTTAGTATGCACATAGAAACATCCTCAAAAACTAGGTATGGGAATCTTCACCCACGTGCTGGATGAAGGGAAGGCAGTGGATATAGTTTTTCTGGATTTTAGTAAGGCTTTTGATAGTGTCCCTCACAGTATCCTTCTGGACAAGTTATCCAGCTGTGTGATGAGTAGATATACAGTCTGCTGGGTGAACAACTGGCTGACGGGCAGGGCTCAACGATTTGCAGTGAATGGGGCTACATATTGCTGGCAACCAGTCACCAGTGGTTTTCCTCAGGGCTCAATTCTAGGCCAAGTTCTGTTCAATATATTTTTTGATGCTCTGGGTGCAGTTCAATGCAACATCAGCAAGTTTGCTTATCATACTAAACTAGGAAATGTTGTTAACTCTTTCAAGGGACAAGAGACCTTATAGAGGGATCTAGAAAGAGCATTGGGCAATCATCAATGGCATGAAATTTAACAAGAACAAATGCCAAATTCCGTAGCTGGAATGGAGTAGTGCTGGGCACAAGTATAAATTGAGAGAGGGGTGACCAGAGAGCAGCCCTGCAGAAAGGAATCTGGGGGTTCTGGTTGACAGCAGGCTCAACATGAGTCAGCAGTGTGTCCTGGTAGCCAAGAGGACAAACCACATAGTAGGGGCATCAAACACAGCACAACCAAACAGTCAAAAAAGGTGACTATCCTTCAGCATTCAGTATTCAGCATTTATGAGGTCTCACCTGAGTGTTGTGTGCAGTTCCGCGCCCCACAACTTAAGAAGGATGTGCAGGTACTTCAATGCATCCAGAGGGACAACCTCATCGCTCTCTACAGTTTCCTGAGGAGGGGAAGTGGAGAGGGAGGTGTTCTCTAGGATCCAGTGACAGGATGCGTGGGAATAGCTCAAAGCTGCATCAAGGGACGTTCAGACTTGGCAGGAGGACACATTTCTTACTGAGAGGGTGGTCAGACTGGAACAGGGTTCCTAGAGAAGCGGTCAATGCCCCAAATCTGTCCATGTTTAAGAGGCATTTGGACAATGCCCTTAACACCATGCTTTAACTTTTGGTCAAACTTGAAGTGGTCAGGCAGTTGGACTAGAAGATTGTAGGTCCCTTCTAACTAGAATTATTCTATTATTTCTATTTCTAAAATTAGTAAACTGACTACACACTAAAAAGCACAGATTCAGCATTGGTATTATGGGTCATCATAATCTTCTGCAGACACCACATATGGTTAACTTATTTGTGTCCAAGAGGCAACAGTTTCTCATCTATCTCTCTTTTAGGAGCTAAATGAGCTCCTTGGCTGTCAGCACACTAACACCTTCCATATATCCCTTCTACAGAACACCTTTCTTTCCAAACTGTCTATTTTTTTTAATACAAGCTAAACTCAAGGCATGTTCTGCTAGCTTGGCAGACAGCTATTTCTGTAAGTTTTTATATATATGTATGTATGCATATATTCTGTATTTTTTATTTCTGTATGTATGTGTTTCTAAGGATTGTGTGCCTAAAAGATTATCTTTTTTTTTGTAGCTGCATCAGTTGGTCTAAGACCACCTCTTGCCTTACAAATGCTGTCTTGCTTTATGTCTAACTGGCTTTATTTCTTCTAACAAATTACTGTTAGATCAGGAAGGAGGATTTCACACATAATTTCAAGACAGGCAAGGCAGAGTGCAGACTAATTAAGGGATTAGCTCTTGATTCAGAAAAGAAATTTAGCTCTAATCAGTTATAATTCTGGTTAGAAATTATATGCATGAGAGACTTTCCTCAGTGTGATCTCTCTTCCTGACCTCTAGTTGAAGCTCCCCATACAGATTATGGCATCCCCTGAGGTGTTACTAAATTCTGCATAGGCCTGAAAGCCTTTCTTCATCAATAAGGATATAAATTAAACTCTTGAATTGCTAAAGCAAACTGCAATACACACACAGAGCTTATGTCGTGATTACAGAGAAAGTCCTGTAAATGCTGTCTCCAATAATTTTTTTGAAGATCTAATGTTATTCTGAGACAGTGTAATCTTCACTCCCTAAATAATCAGGACCTGCAGGATTGTGGAACTGTCCTCTCCTATGGTTCTTGCTAAAGTGTCCGACTGTCATTGCAACAAGTTCACAGCAGGGTTAAATTCAGTCATTTGATTTTAATCAGTCAGAAAGTCTGGTGTCAAAAAACACTACAAAGTCAAAACTGAAAGTGAGCTTATTTGCTTTGGGTATTCCTTCTAGAAGCAATACTAAAAGATGTGGTAAACATGACATAAGGTCATGCTAAATATAGCTCGGTTCTATCTGCATCACTAAGAGCCAGGCAGGTTATAAAATTGTTGCAGGATTACGGTGACCTGGTAATATAAATAAATCTCTGGGGACCCCGGTGAAGAACTTCCCAGAATGTGGATGTTTTTGCACAATCAGCCATTCGGACATATGAAGACATGCTTAGTGACCTCCTTTCTTTCTCCAAGCAGCTGGTGTTCTTCATTACCAATGTCCCCCAAATTGTACTAAGCAAATAACAGATAATTGATGACATAGCCATTTATGAGATAATAAGATAAAGAGTATTTGCAAAAGAGAAATTAGAAGAGATTTTTACCCTAGCCACTGTCAAGATAAAAGTAACAGAATGAGACAGCATATATTGTATTTGACAATCTCTCTATAGCGAAATCATCAGAAAGGTGGTCATCAGGGGAAATGCAGGGCAGCAGAGCAGTTACTGCTTACCTTTACATTGGTGATGATGGGGCCCTGAAAAGACTTTGGAACAGTAGATGTCAAACACAAAATAATTTTTTCAAGTTGTCATAGTTCCAGGAAGAAATATGAGATAAAAAGGTTAATTTGAGGGCTTTTTTTATTATACTGTGACATTATATAATCTTAAATGGCTCCTGCTCTGTTGACCTGACAAACAGGAAGGCCCAAGCACAAGCCCTGACTGTTGAACAAGTTCTCCAGCTACTTGGAGAACTTGCCCAACCTCTGCATCTACTTCTAAGCATCTGTTTGGTGCCATGGGAGCTCCCACTGCTAACCAAAGGATTTTCCTGTCTGCAAGAACATGATGGAGCCTGACATATTGAAGTAGTAACACCTTTAAGGTCCAGTGCAAAAATGGCAGTAAGCAGAACTGGAATTATCTTTTTATAGTTCTGTTGGTTTTACTGATACACACCAAGACAGGGTCTCACCCAACATGCCTAGGCTGTAGGAGAGTAAACAATATTAAGGCTTGATACAATCAAAGTTCCAAAAGCAGTCCACGCTACTATACAGGTAAGTCATTTCAACTCCCAGGAATTGGAGAGCTGACCCTATGGAGTCAAAAAGTCAATATTGTATCCCACTTCAAATGCAATTTAAATTGTTAGAGGAAAAAAAATAATTTTCAGCAGTGCACAGTGTTTACTAAAAGCTGCTTGCAATGGGCAACCACCAGTCCTTCTGAACTCTTTAAACATTGTCTTTGTATTAAGAAACCTGCAGTAAAATTTGCTGTAAAAGGCTTCATATCTCCTAGGATTCATAAGTCTTGTATGGATGATACTCCTGGGTTTTTTAGGCTCCAAAAGTATGTAAGTTAATGACAGTCAAGACTACTGCACTGATAGTGTCTGTAACCATGAGAATTTCAGTAAATATCTTATGTGAGTATTTAAATTACATTCCTAAAAAAACCCCACCAAAAAACCCCCAAAAAACAAACAACCCACTTCATGTATTTTCATTGTCACAGGTCAGGTATTAATTGCTATGATCTGTACAATTGCTTGTTATTTTGTTAAATTGTAGTTAAGTTTTATTTATTGCTTTTATGTATGGTGGCCTTTCTCAGGCTGCTTTACCCAATTAGCCTGTTCTTGAACATGTATGCTCTTAGCTGATAACTAAAGATTCTCATTGTTGAAAATAAGTTGCACACTTACCTACCAGTTTCCAGGAGAGTAAAACAAGTCAGACAATGAGCCTGATAGATCCCTGAAAGGGATTTCTTTGGCTGTGTAGAATTTTTTTCACAAGGATGTTAATTATCCTCTTTTAATGCCTTTTGTGCTGAAAGATACTGAATTAAAACATATCAACCTTTTTTTCCCTTAAGGAGCTTGCCTTGTCAGCAGTCCCTGATGTGCAAGTTAGCATAATTTATCTAGTGTTAATGTGGCCACAATATAGTACATGGTCTTAATCTTTGTAACAATTCCCCCTCTTAGAAAGGAGTGGAGGTATGCTCTCAAAATTACAGGAGAAAATTTATGGAGTGCCATAGCCTCCTGCAAGGAAACTATTATGTAAAATGTCTTTATTCCCACATCTTAGAACGTGGCTTCAGTAGAACCTTAATGTTTCTTTTATCTCATTCTGCTTCTAAAATAGGATGATCAAAAGTATGTAATGCCTCCTCAAAAATACCTATTCACTATTCTTCCAGTGCAGAATGTAAGATCACCAAGTGAAGACAGGAGGAACAGGATTCAAAACAAAAAGAGGCTGCTCCTGCTGCCAGAGGTAGTAGCACTCTGGAAGTCCCTACCAATGTATGCTATTATGAAAAACATGAATTGGGGTTCGATGGAAGAGCAAGCAAGCACTTTAAAGAGAGATCCTTTAAAGACTTCTATCTAGAAGTCTATCTAGACCACTCACATCAGATTCACAAAGCTCGCCTCAGACAAAAAAACCATGAGACCTGGCAAAAGTATCAAGTATATTACTCTACTACATTACTATATTACTTACTATTTTTCTGGGCTCAGTGGCTACTTTTGTAGAAGGAAATGGCACTGGCAGGAGTTTAAGTACAGTTCTTATGTTCCAGCCCACCATCCAGTTCCCCAAGGATATTGAATAGTGCTGGACTCACAGTTGAGTCCCTGTACTGTATCCCTGTGCTCAATCTCTCTCCACTTTGACAGTGACTGATACAATAAGTTAAAGGATAGCTTTCCAAACATGCAAGCACAGAGACTAAACAGCTTGTTCTGGACTATGCCCATATATTTTGCAAGCATATCAGGTGACAGTACCAAAATGCAACTATATTCTTAACAACATAGCACCTTTTCCTCTACTAAAAAGCCTTTTGCATTCCTTCTTAGTTGATTGTTTTCCTTGGCTTCTTCCAGTTTCAATTATTTTCTTTCATCATTTTCTGTGGACTTTTTGTCTGGGAACTGAAGATTTTAAGTTGTTCCTTTTTTTTCATTTTTAAAGATATATAATACATATGTTCTTGTTCATTTTTTCATTGCCTCACTAAACCTTCACTGACCCTCAAAGATAATCACTGCTTGCTCTCAGGCTGCTGTCGACATTTCTTCAAGGAGGACAAATCTCTGTAGTTTCATATCAAGCTGATTTGAGAACATCTTCTTTACCTAGGCACTAATCCATTCTTTCCCTTTTACACATTGAGCTGTCGTCACTTGAAGATTGTGCTTGCTTTCTGATTGTGGTTGATGTCTTTGGTAAAGATCACTATCAAAAGATACTAACTTTGGCCTTCTCAGTTTCACATGCTAATAATTTTCTTTTCTTTTCAGCAGTAAATAGCTCTTCTTCATTCTGTTTACTGCTAATACACTAATAAAATGACTTCATGGTACCCTGGTAGTTTTCTAGGGTTTTTCATTTTGTTTGTTGTTTTTTTTTTTTCCTTAAGTTTGTGCTGTACTTCCATTATCACACTTACTCATCTGACCCAATTTCCTGTTCCTAGTACATTTTCCTCCTGATCCTCAAGTAAGTGAAGGTGTGTCTTTAAAATATTTCTTATCTTCCCTCTGCAATGGGGTGCTTTTCACTCGTGTATTTTTGAATCAAAGCGGGTATGGCCACAGAGAATTCAGCACTGTCTGTGTGTGTGTGAGCCATATTCTGAGCATGACCACAAGATAGTGAGGCTCAGGAAATCTAAGGACTTCCCCATCCTGTATAAGGGCCTCTGTAGATCTTATGTTGCTAGGCACAAATATGCTCAGACAGACGTGCTGGCAAAAAGTGCATCACAGAGTAGCAGATGTCTGGAGGATGGAGCCAGGTTCTTCTCAGTGATGTCCAGTGCCAGGACAAGGAGCAATGGGTGTAAGCTGGAACACAGGAGGTTCTGCTTAAACTTGAGAAGAAACTTCTTTACAGTGAGGGTGACAGAGCACTGGAACAGGCTGCCCAGGGAGGTTGTGGAGTTTCCTTCTCTGGAGACATTCAAGACCCGCCTGGACGCCTTCCTGTGTGATCTCATCTAGGTGTTCCTGCTCCAGCAGGGGGATCGTACTAGATGGTCTTTCGAGATCCCTTCCAATCCCTGACATTCTGTGATTCTGTGACTGTTTTTTGCTGCTTGCCCTATACCGACTCCTTGCTTGATTTCCATCTTTCTTTCCATTCTGTCCTATCGCTACCCTCTTTATTTCTTTTTCTTTTGATAATAAATGGTGTTTATGATCAAAACCTGCATGTTTCATGATCAAAAAGCAGCCCACCACAGGGATTGCTTTCCAGCACTGTCTCAGGAGTGCGGGAAAGCCAAAGGGGAGGATTTCTCGCAGTGCACCACAATTTAATTCCCCCCAAGTGCTGCAGCAGGCAACGTGTCCCTCGTGCTTTCCCAGCCTCCTGCTCCCGAGCACTGGGGCAGTGTTGCCCAAGGATCTCTAACAGTGTCCCTTGGGAATCTGCTTTTGAGAGCTCAGGGATCCACAGGTGCTGGCCAGTCTCGAAGAACCACCGTTTCAAAGCACAGGAGCAGGCCCTCCCGTTGTGGCGCAAGTCAAGCAAGCAAGGCAGAAGACTGGCTTGGCTCAACAGGGAACTCCTCTTGGAACTCAGGAGGAAAAAGAGATCGAGTGATCTCTAGAAGCACAGTCAGGCCTCAAAGGAAGTGTACAGAGCTGTGGTTCGCATATGGAGGGGCAAGACACAAAAGGCCAAAGCTCAACTAGGGTTGAAGCTGGCTATTTTTGTGCCAGACAAGAAAGGATTTGATTTAGTATGTTAATAGCAAGAGGAATCACAGAATCACAGAATCACAGAATATTAGGGATTGGAAGGGACCTCGAAAGATCATCTAGTCCAATCCCCCTGCCGGAGCAGGAACACCTAGATGAGTTCACACAGGAAAGCGTCCAGGCGGGTCTTGAATGTCTCCAGAGAAGGAGACTCCACAACCCCCCTGGGCAGCCTGTTCCAGTGCTCTGTCACCCTTACTGTAAAGAAGTTCTTTCTCAAATTTAAGCGGAACCTCCTGTGTTCCAGCTTACACCCATTGCCCCTTGTCCTATCATCGGTCATCACTGTGAAGAGCCTGGTCCTATCCTCCTCACACTCACCCTTCAAATATTTATAAACATTAATCAGGTCCCCCCTCAGTCTCCTCTTCTCCAAGCTAAAGAGGCCCAGCTCCCTCAGCCTTTCCTCATAAGGGAGATGCTCCACTCCCTTAATCATTTTGGTGGCTCTTCGCTGGACTCTCTCAAGCAGCTCCCTGTCCTTCTTGAACTGTGGGGCCCAGAAATGGACACAATATTCCAGATGTAGCCTCACCAAGGCAGAGTAAAGGGGAAGAAGAACCTCTCTTGACCTACTGACTACACCCCTTCTAATGCACCCCAGGATGCCATTGGCCTTCCTGGCCACAAGGGCACAGTGCTGGCTCATGGTCATCCTGCTGTCCACCAGGACTCCCAGTGAGGGAGGTCCATAGAAAACATTGGACCCATACTTGATGAAGATGGTCCCCTGGCAAATAGGGATGCAGAAAAAGCAGAGGCATTCAGTGCTTTTTTGGCCTCAGTCTTTAATACTAATGATAGACCCTGGACTAGGAGACCAGGTTTGTGAGGCCATGCCTTCAATGGTTTTGCTCTCTGGGCATCCTGCGGTGGGCTGGGAGCGAATCCAAGTGCCGCCCCTGCCAGACAAGGTCCTGCACTTGGCACCCCTCTCTTGACAGGATATAGCATCAGGCACTGAGGAAGCCGTGGGGGAGAGTGGCTCTTTGGCAAGGGATGGTGGCATGAGCCAGCTGCCACAGAGAGGGATGGTGGAGGAAGCAGCAGGCTCCCAGTACCCCATCTGCCTGGGAGACATGACAAACACGGCCTACATGACCTATTGCATGCACTGCTTCTGCTTTGCAGGTGGAGAGGAGAGGGCTCACAGCCAGTCCGTGCAGCGGCACTACCACCTGTGCGGGCGGCCCAGCGATGACGCCCCCCCGGCTGGCAGAAGGGGCCTGCGGGGACCAACCGCAGACAGAGGCAGGGCGCAGCTCCGGGGCCCTCCAGTGCCACCTCCCAGCAGGCTCCCACACCCAGTACTCCTCGGGAGCCAGCACCTCAGAGTGCAGGTGATCACACAGCTGCCCCTGCTGCTGCTGTCCAAAGACAACCAAGGCAAGTAATTCAGCTGCACTGAAGACGACACTTACAATGAAAGAGCCACACTTAAACTACTGCCCAGTAACACAAAACTTGTTGACTCCTCAGAAATACCTTATGGCTGGCTCTCTGTTCTGACTGGTTTTAACACTGCAATGTGTGTCACATCAGCCAGGTGGGAAAGTCATTGTAGGTCCTCCATAGAAGAATGTTGGTACCAACAATTTTCTCCTCTAGCACTCTGTATGCTTTTAAAGGTTGCTAAGGGTATCTCTTAAAAGCAGGACAAAAATAAAACTCTAACCTTGTCAATTATTTTTAAATTCACATCATGTGTGAGGAAACTGAAGAATGTATTTTCATCTTGTTGAACTCTTCTGAGTAATGATTCTCTTAGGACCTCATTCAAAAAGTTGGTAATTTTATAGTTCCAGGTTGGACACAGACAGAACTCTGAAATGAAATAAAATAAATTTGTACATGTCTGAAGATGCTGGTTTTTGAAGTGATGGTTTCAGCCATTGGAGAACACCCTGGTGCCATAACCCATACTTATTTTCCTCTAACTGTTCAAGCATTATCTGTATGTCTCTCAGTAGAGCTGGATGCAAACATTAATGACAAAGCAGATGGTAGTCAGATGTGTTTATGATGTGGAGACCTGCAGCACTTTCATTTTACACTGCCAGCAAGGATTGCCTGTTCCACTTCTGTAGCAGTGCTTTTACGTTTATCAGTCTGTCAAAGCTGTAGAAAGGAGTAGAAAAGTGGATGCTCGCAGAGGCCAGGGAGCATTTGGAGGAGGACCTCCGTGCTGCTGGGCAGGAGTTTGGAGAGTGCTCACCAACGACCTGTTCCGCGTTGGCCGTGCGGTGGAAGGCCCTTCACTGGGAAGGTTCCCCACTGCTACAGGCAACAGAAGAAGCCATGAGTAATCAAGGAGCCAGGAGAGATTCTGTGCAGAGCTACGCACAAGTGGCAAGCTGCATAGAGCGTATGGTAGGTGTGGAGTAGTTCCTGCTGCACTGGGGCTGCAGACCCTGAGCAGAGCAGGTCTGAGCCCTTGCTCTTCTTTCTGCTTGCAGGACAAGAACTATCAAGCAGTGCGTCATGCCCTAGAGAAGCTGAATACTATGGTTGGTGTCCTCTCCTCTGCCCATGTCCCAGGCTGCATCGGCTGGGGCTAAGAGTGATGGTGACCTTATTAATGTTTATAAATATGTTAAGGGTGAATGTCTGGAGGATGGAGCCAGGCTCTTCTCAGTGATGTCCAATGACAGGACAAGGGGCAGTGGGTGTAAGCTGGAACACAGGAGGTTCTGCTTAAACTTGAGAAAAAACTTCTTTCCTGTGAGGGTAACAGAGCACTGGGACAGGCTGTCCAGGGAGGTTGTGGAGTCTCCTTCTCTGGAGACATTCAAGACCTGCCTGGATGCCTTCCTGCGTGATCTCATCTAGGTGTTCCTGCTCTGGCCAGGGGGATTGGACCAGATGGTCTTTCGAGGTCCCTTCCAATCACTGATATTCTGTGATTCTGTGAGAGGTTTGAAGGGACCTTTGGAGGTCACCTTGTCTTGTCCAAGCTCCCCCTGCTCAAGGAGGGTCACCTGGTGCTGATCACCCAGTGACCACGGGCAGAAGTGAGACTGGGGGTGACATTTTCCCCAGGATATGTTGATGTCCATCACTTCCCCATGTCTGGACCCATGAGTTGCCCCATCTCCCAGTGCCCTGGGGCAGTGGGCTAGTGAGTGGGCATGGCCCTGGGGCTGGAGAGGTGTGAGGGTACCTAGGTCCCAGCCCAGCTGCACACATGATACGCCTGTTGTTTTGTAGGTGGAGAAGCGATATTTCCAGATGGCAGCTGAGCTGTGGCAGACTGACCGGGAGAACGAGGTAGCGCTGAAAGGGCCAGGGGAAAACGGGTGGGAGCGCGCGGGCTCTGGGGTGGGGAGTGTGGTGAAGGGTCGCAGCGGGCTCAGGTGCTCAGACTCTTCCTTCTTTCAGGTGGTGCAGCAAAAAATAAAGAAATTTGAACAAGCACTAGAGAAGGAAGAGGCCAGGTGAGTTGAGGCCTTCGCATCACACAAATGTCCCTGCAGCACGTGGAGTGATGGGGCTGCCACTGCTGGTGCCAGGCAATGGGGTGGGGGGAATATGCAGCACGTGTTGTGACAGGGGAGCCGAATCCCTGCCTGGGTGGGGTATGTTTGGAAGGGGACACCCTGCGTGGCTGTGGAGGTCTGTCACACGTCCAACCAAGCCCTCTTGTTTGCAGGCAGCGGCAGAGGAAGCAGATGGCAGTGGAACGCAAGGCTATGCTGCGGGAGGTGGTGAAAGCGCAGATGGTAAGGAGGAGAGCCTGTGCCAGCCCCTGCCCTGGGCCTGGACAGCGTGGGTCTCCCTGGGGAGAGGGGTCCAGGGAGGTCACAGCCGCACATAGGCTATAGTCCTGCACAAGGCTGAGACCAGGGCATCCTGCAACTGCAGGTGTCCTGCCCATGGGGCGGTGCTTGACCAGCATTGTTGCTCTGTGTTCACGTGCAGGATAGAGAGCTGCGGGCGAGGAGAAGGGGCTTCGTTTATTGGCTGCAGTGAGTATCCCCTCTGGGTCCCCTGTGCCCCGGGGCCCGCTCCCAGGCAGCAGGTGCGATGGGCCGGGTGCCTGCTCCAGCCAGCGGGGCTCACAAGTCCAGGCTGCTGGGGAGCTGCTGGCCGGCTGTGGGCTTTGCAGCTGGGAAGTGCGCAGTGTCACTTTTCCCTGGGCCCGGGTGTTTCCCCAGGCTTGTGGAATCTCCTGTCCCACCCTGCCTGAGGGAGCAGTGAGAACTGGCTGGGGAGACAGCCATGGGGCTCCCAGAACGGCCCCCTCCATCCCACTGGCATGATGGGGTTGGGATGCATCCCCCCTGCCCTGTCCCCCATCCCTCTTCTGCCCCACAGGACACTCTGCCTGCTCTGCGTCTGCCTGCTGCTGGCTGTCAGCTTTGCTCTGGCTGCTGGGGTCCTCTATGCCTCCTGGTATGACCCAGAGCTCTTCTACCGCCTGCTGTTGCGTCTGCTGTCTGAGAAGACCTACGTGAAGCTGGCGTACAGGCTAGGAAAGCTTCTCCCCGTGGTCAGCGAGGGGCTGCTGCCTTCTTGATCGTCCCTTTTGTGTTGGGTTTGTTAGGTGGAGTTCAGGATCTCATGTTGTATTGGGTTTGCATGGCAAGGTTTTTGGTAGCAGTGGGGGAGGGGACATGGGGTGGCTTCTGTGAGAGAAGCTGCCAGAAGCTTCCCCCATGTCCGACCCGACACAGCCAATGCCAGCGGCTACAGGAACGGACCCGCCGCTGGCCAAGGCCGAGCCAATCAGTAACGCCTCTGTGATAACATAATTAAGAAAAAAAAAAAAAAAAAAAAGGAAGGGAGAAAAAAAAGCTGCACACTTTGCAGCGGGAGAGAGGAGTGAGAAGATGTAAGAGAAACAACTTCGCAGACACCAAGGTCAGTGAAGAAGGAGGGGGAGGATGGGCTCTGGCGCCAGAGCAGCGATTCCCCGCAGCCTGTGGAGAAAGACCATGGTGAGGCAGGCTGTCCCCCTGCAGCCCATGGAGTTCCATGGTGGTGCAGATGACCACCTGTAGCCCGTGGAGGACCCCACGCCGGAGCAGGTGGATGCCTGAAGGAGGCTGTGACCCCGCGGGAAGCCCGCGCTGGAGCAGGTTCCTGTCAGGGCCTGTAGCCCGTGGAGAGATGAGCCCACGCCGGAGCAGGTTTGCTGGCAGGACTTGTGACCCCGTGGGGGACCTGCGCTGGAGCAGTCCCTTCCTGAAGGACTGCACCCCATGGAATGGACCCATGCTAAAGCAGTTCGTGAAGAGCTGTCAGTCATGGGAAGGACTCACGTTGGAGCAGTTGGTGGAGGACTGTCTCCCGTGAGAGGGACCCCACGCTGCTGCGGGGGAAGGAGACCTCCCCCTGAGGAGGAAGCAGCAGCAGAAACAACGTGTGATGAACTGACCCCAACCCCATTCCCTGTCCCCCTGTGCTGCTGGGGGGAGGAGGTGGAAAATCGGGAAAGAGATTAAGCCCGGGAAGAAGGGAGGGATGGGGGAGGTGTTTTAAGATTTGGTTTTACTTCTCATTCTCCTCTAATTTTGATTTGTAATAAAGTAAATTTGTTTTTTTTCCCCCAAGTCGAGTCTGTTTTGCCCGTGCCAGTAATTGGTGAGTGATCTCTCTCCGTCCTTATCTCCACCCACGAGCTTTTCGTTATAATTTTCTCCCCCTGCCCATTTGAGGAGGGGGAGTGATAGAGTGGGCTTTGGTGGGCATCCGGCCTCTAGCCAGGGTCAACCCACTACACATGTGGAAGGAACAGATTTCCAAGCAGAATTGCAACCCTGGACTTCAGGAGGGCCAACTTTGGCCTTTTCAAGCAATTGCTAGGGGAAATCCCACGGGAAAGGGTACTTGAAGGTAAAGGGGCCCAAGATAGCTGGTTAAAATTCAAAGACTGCTTCTTCCAAGCTCAAGATCAGAGCATCCCGACACGTACGAAGTCAAGGACGCGAGCCAGGGGAAAGGCCCTGTCGGATGGAGGCCGCAGCGACCCGGGCTGCCAACTGCTGAATGCGGCACCGCTGCCCGCAGCCGCTCAAAGGGCCGTAGCTGAAGCCCGTGGGTCACTGCCTGCCCGCCTGCCGTCTGCCCCAGGCCCAGCTTCCTGGTGTCCCTCTGCGTGCTGGCAGCGGCGGCTCTGGTGGCCATCTGTGACCACAGCTGGTGAGGGAGCCATCCCTGTCCTTCATCCAAATCTGTGCCCCTGTGTTGTGACTCCCATCCCATCTCAGCGGGTGGGGGGACTGAGTGCAGGGCTGCATGGTCCTACTGTGGGTTAAACCACCACACCCTTCAGTAAAGACTTTTCTGCCTTCCCCTCCGTGTCCTTGGGCTGGTTTGTGGAGCGCTCACATGCGTGTGTGTGTCTGCACCTGCCCGCTGGGAGCACGTGCACAGCCTGGCTGCTGCTAGAACCAGGGGTGTGGTTAGGGTGGTCAAGGAACAGGCAAACCCCACAGGGAGACACCAACACGCGGCGCCCACGGTCGCTGCTGCTTGTGTGCCCAGTGGGTGCTGACAGCTGTTTCTCTGGTGGCTGCAGCTGGCCCCACATTAGCTCTTGGCGTCAGCCCCCGGGAGGTGACAGCCGTGTCACAGTGGCGGTGGTTGCCGTTGGTGTCCTCTCCTCTGCCCATGTCCCAGGCTGCATTGGCCTTGACAGAGAGCTTTGCAAGCCCACCTGGAATTGAATCCAGCTAGGGATGCCAACGGCAACAAGAAGGGCTTCCCTAAATCCCTAAGTGACAAAGAGAGCACTACAGAAAATGTGGGCCCACTGCTGAATGAGGCTGGAGACCTAGTGATGCAGCACATGGAAAATGCTATGGTCCCAAATGTGTTGTCAAAACACTTCCTAACACACAGGGCTATCCCACTGCCTCTCGTCCTTTCCCGCTCCCTCTCCTTCCTTGCGCACCCCTTCTGCAGATTTTAGAGCCATCCACTGCAGCACACCCATTGTGGGAGCCTTCCCAGCACGTTTCCCTAATTGCAATGCCATCGTTTCCCAGCTGCACATTGGCTTCCAGCTCCTCCTGTTTGTTGCCCGTGCTGCGTGCATTGGTGTAGATGCACCTCAGTTGCATTATGATCCCACTGCTTTTTTTGAGGGAGAAACCCTAAATCCTGTGTGACTGTTCTAAGGTGGTTCTGTGGTTTCCAGTGCATTGACAGTCCGTGTGTCCTTGCTGCCCTGTGGATCTCCTTCCCCTGTCTGTCCTGACATAGCTAAGGTGCATTCATTGCTGCTCTGGTTGGCTTGGCTTTTTACCCTGGTGCTTTCACTTCACAGGTGTCACCACTATCGGCCCCATACCCCATCCTTGTCACTTGAAAGCTCACTTTGCCATATTTGCTAGCCTGTTGGCAAAGATTCCTTTGACTTTTCTACTCAAGTGCATCCTCCCTCTCCCTATTAGGTTACAGCCATCAAAGAACATCCCATGATCATGAAAGCCAAAACCCTGGCCATAGCACCAGCCGTGTAGTCAAGTGCTGATCTGCATGAGGCCTCTGCTCCTGCCTGAACCCCTTCCTCTAACTGGTAAAAGGGAGGAAAAGATAACCTGAGAACCAATCCCTTTCAATTGCACCCCCAGAACTTTATAGTCTTGTTTGATTCTGACCAAGTTCTGGCTTGCTGTGGCCTCATTCAGGTCCACACAAAGGAACAATAATGGGTAACAGTCCGTGTTTCTAACAAGTTGTGGCAGCCTCTCAGTGACACCCTGGGCACTAGCACCTAGAAGGCAGCAAACTTGATGTGATTCCCTCTTCGACTGACAAATAGGTGCCTTGGTGTCTCTTAGCAGATGGTCACTCACTACGAGCGCCCACTGTTTCTTTTTGTGGTTTCTAGCGTGTGCTGCATGTACAGTTTCTTCTTGCAGAACTTGCTCACAGGTGCCTTCACCTGTTAAGACATCATCTCTGTTCCTGCCTGGTATGTAGCAGGGTAGAGTGTGAGGAAGAGTCCTGCCTGCTCTTGCGGGTCACCAGGCCCCACAGTGCCTCGCTCTGAGGAGTGTCCCCCCAAAGTGACAGGTGGTGAAATCCCTCATGTAGCTCTTCTGCAGCCCTCTAACACCACACACTTCTCCCTGTCGCTTGTAACTCAGCTGCCTGCTGTGACAGACCCTCAACCTGCTTCCACCGTTCACAGGTATGTGCCTGTGCCTCGGGAGGAAGGCCTGGACGCTCGCCATGGCAACCTGAAGGCCCCACCGCAACCTCTTTCCCTGGCACTGTGTCTGGGTGGAAACATCAGATGGCTCAGGGGTCCTCGCTGTGGAAGCCGCAGCTTTTGCTCTGCGACAAGCGCCCAGCGCTCTGCTCAGAGGGACAGATGGAGCTGACCCACACCATGAAGAGAAGCTGGGCCAACTGCCGCACCAGCTGCCATGCCGGCCCCTCTCTGCCCCCGGCGCCTGGATGCCGCTGCTTACGCTGTGGGGCCTGTTCCTGTGGCAAACCCCTGCCCGCCGCCATCAGCCGCTCCGCTGTGGGCTGCACAGGTGCCGGGGCCCTGCGCCTGGGCGAGCACAGCCTTGCTTATTCATTAGTTCTAAGGACATTACCGGGATTATTTTGAACTTGCCACAGCAATCAAGAAATAAGTCCTTAAAAGATGAGGAGAATGAGGAAAGCGATGGCCATATTGCTAAGATGTGTATTTTGGTATTCATGTCCCCAGTTTTTCCCTCCTCTGTGTCTGTCACCGCTGTCTCCAAATGCAGTGACGGGGTGTTAGCTACTTGGATCAGCTGAAACAGCCATGTGTTCTAGACTTTTTACAAGAAGAACGGGGGAGTTGATGGTATTAAGGAGGAGGAAGGTGAAAACATGTGGGGATTGTGGGAACGTATCTTGGCCTACCCTGAGAGGGTTATGGGAACTACGAGGGTACGTGTCTGGAGACACGAAAAGGCAAGAGTCAAAACCAGGGTGTCAGCAGCTGAGTCGACAAGATATGAGGAGGGAGCCTTGAAATGTATCAAAAGATGGACTCTGGCAAGCAAACAATAAAGGACGCACGCAAAGTCTATCAGCCAACCGCTATGCAGAAAAAGGTGCGTGAACAGCTCACGAACAACTGAATTATCCAGTCATTGGAAACTGCTTCACGTGAACATGAAATTAATGATAGATAAACCTCTGCTTTTGCTTAATAAAGCGTCTTCACTTATAACTCTTGTAGAGTTGTCTCAAGTCCGTATCTTCGCCGCCAACAAAAACACACTTGTAAGAAATACCAGTTTCACCTTTTGGAAAATGGTCTGTATTCCTTAGGAAGCCTACTCCTAAAGGAACTTTCTCACAAAAACTGTCCCTGCTTCTGCCTCAGGTGACTGTTTTCCAGCCAACAATGCGAATGGGAATCACTTGCCTTCTGCCTCCTAACAGCCTTCTGGGGCTTCCTTGGCTTTTATGCTTCTAGGCCAGACAAGCTCCAGCACTTTGCACTTCTGCCAGGTTTTTAAAAAAATTACTTTTTTTTCCTGTGTGCTTTAATCCAGTTGCTATACAAATTGTATTTTCATTTGCCTTGGTTGTACTAGCCAGCACTACACAAAGATATGTATATATATACTGAAATGTATTAAAAAGTGTGGAACCTAAGTGTAACAGAAGCGGTATGGGATAAGGGGTGGATGCTGTCCACTTGATGACGACAGAACCAGACGCCCATCCCCAGTCGATGGGGTCTCATGTCACCAAGTCCCCAGGTGATGGGTTCTGTTGTCCCCAAGGGATGGACTGTGATGTCACCTAGCAATGGATTGTGATGTCACCTAGCAATGGACTGTGACATCATTGAGCAATTGTGACAGCATTGTGACGTGGCATCCCTCGCTGCTTAAATTCGGGTGCCACGCCTCACCCAGCTGGCAGTGCCCGAACTTCAGCTGAGCAGTTTGCAAGGTTTGGAGTGTTGAGCGAGGCCTTTGGTGCTGGTGTCGTGCTTGGGGAGTTGTTTGTTGCAGCTCTCAGTGCCCGACCCTGGAGCCATTGGAAGATTTTTCCCAGCCCTGCCAGGTTCAGGGGCACCCAGGAGGCACGCCTGCATCAGAAGAGGTGAGCTGGGAGGAGACTTCTCACCCTGGGGAGGCGGCAGTGTTTCCTTCTTGAGGGACCTTGGCATTTCTTCCACTCCTCCCTGGGCCAGCCCATGACTGTGGCCACTCTTCCCTTTCTTGAGTGACAGCCACTGCTGCAGCACTGGTGAGAGGGAGCATCTCGACATCCCCAGCTCTCCTCAGCCCAGGCACCGAGGAAGCCATAGGGCAATTATTCTCTGCTGCAATGGCCAGCAGCACGAGCCAGGCACCCCAGGCAGGGCCGGCGGAGGCAGCAGCAGCCTCCCGGTGCCCCATCTGCCTGGGAGACATCACCAATGCGGCCTACGTGGCCTATTGCATGCACTGCTTCTGCTTTGTGTGCATCCACCAGTGGGCCGCGACCAGCCAGAGCTGCCCAATGTGCAGGCAGCCTGTGGAGAAGCTGCTGCACTCGGTGCGAGCGGACGACGACTATGAGGAGTGTGAGGTCCGCTCGCCCACCCTCCCACGCATGAGAACGGCCACAGAGAGGGCCGGCAGCCAGCCCGTGCATCGGCGCTATGACCTGCGGAGGCGTCCCACTCATGGCCAGCTGAGAAGGAGACAGGCCTGCCCAGTCTGCAGGCAGCATTCGGAGCAGAGAACGGCCACGGAGAGGGCCGGCAGGCAGCCCGTGCTGCATCGGCACTATGACCTGCGGAGGCGTCCCACTCATGGCCAGCTGAGAAGGAGAGAGGCCTGCCCAGTCTGCAGGCAGCATTTGGAGCAGCTGCGGCCGGGGAGAGCAGGCAATGACCACGAGGAGAACGTGGCCGACTTCTCTGCCAGCCGGCGCAGGGGGACAGCTGCGGAGAGGACCCACAGCCGATCGCCGCAGCTCCGCTACAACCTGCGCAGCCAGCCCCGCGATGACGACCCCCCGGCTGGCAGAAGGGGGCGTCCGCGCTCCGACCGCAGACAGAGGCAGGGCGCAGCTCCGGGGCCCTCCAACCGACCCAGCGCTTCTCGGTAAACAACCCTGCCCAGCACAGGCGAGCTCCAGCTGGCCCTGCTGCCCCTCCACACCCACCCGACCGCACGGTGGAGCTGCGGTGGAGGGCGGTGAAGCTGCTCCTCTGCACCCACGCAACGGCACAGTGGCCCCTGAGAGGAACTGCACTATGGACTTGTCTCAAAGATTGTTTGCAAGGTCGTTGGCAAGATTGTTTTCACAAGCCCTCTGGCTTTTGGAAACCCCGGCTTGTGAAGATGCCCTGCCCGTGGGAGGTCTTCTGCCCGGACAAGTCCCTGCTCCCAGTGCCCTGCCCAGGAGGGCACAGAGCCGTGCCATTGCTATGGAAACCACAGCCCTCAAAGGGGTACTTAAGGAGGACCTGCATGGGCAAGGGCAGCAAGAATAAAAGGGAGCAGAAGAGAGACAGGATGACCGTTTGACCGCCACGCGGCGCCTCCATTGCTGGAACTCCAACTGAGACCTCCTCACCCCCCCTTCACCATCGCCTCGCCGTTGGACACGTGGTTGTGACTGGGAAGTGTGGAGGGTGAGAAACTATGGACCAGGGTATTGTTTATTAAGATTTATGTTAAACACAATGTAAAGGTCAGACAGTAAAGGGTGTGAAATCGCTTATGCAAACTAAGAAGGCGCCAGATACCGCTTGTGCAAGATAAGAATGCAAGATAAGAATGCAAGATAAGATAACTGCCAGATGTCCAGGAATTAACAGAAACAAAAACAAACAACTCAGGATAAGGACATAAAAGTGAGTGGTTAATTATGGGACAAAAGGGGAAGACTTTGGCCTCAACGAACACCAGGAGGCAGAAAAAAAAAAAAAAAAACGACCCCCTAGCAACAACTGAAGCATGCACCTCCCCTACTTCATGTATACGGAAGAAAAAAATGTATAAAAAGAGAACTGTTTGAATTAGTCGCACGGCAATAAGTGGAATTGTCGTCCAGCGCTGTCTTTGCTCATATTCTACTTGCTACAATTAATAAAATTTCAATTGGATTATGATCCGTTGTGGTCTCAATTTATGACAATTTCTGGTGCCGTGACTCGGATAAGGAACGGTGGGCATCTGTCCTCCGGGGAGGCGCCCCATGGCAATCCGCGGCCCCGCGACTGATAGCCTACCTCAACCTTACCGACGAACCTAAATTCTAGAATAATGAGCAAAGGAGAAACCGGTAAAATCCCATAAAATTCTGTGCACGGGAGTCCCGACGAAGACGCAGGACGCGTAAGTATATTGCGAATTTGTTCGCGGGTTTGCCATTCGGGCGGGATTGGGTTTCCTGGATTATAACGAGTGAGAGGTTCGATATACTGAACCAAGCGAGTGTGGACCCTTAAGTACTGCGTTTCCCATCTCCCGCGAGGGACTGGGCCAGGAACAAGGGGGGCGAGTGAGTGTGTGTTTGTGGATAATCCAGAAGATGGGAGCGAAGGGCAGCAAGCCTTCGACTCCCATGGGAGGGGTACCCACTGTACCTAAGAATACCCCTCTGGCATATATCTTAGACAATTAGAGATATTTCCCTGGAACTCTAGGGAAAGATAAGCAGAAGATGATAGAATATTGTACTAAGATATGGGGAGGGAAGAAGATTTCTAAAAATGTCTTTTGGCCAGTCTATGGGTCAGAAGAAGATTGGGTGAGACAGCAATTAAACCTCTGGGTTAATAATAAAAAACCCCTTAACCCGGAGGAGAGTCAATATGCGGGAATGTGGCTCGAGAAACCGAGAGCTAGACTTTACCCGCTGAATGAAATAAAAACTAAACAAAGGAAAAAGAAGGAAGAGCTAGACGAAACTCTTCTAACCCCCCCTCCTTACATTCCTCCTCCTGTTCCCGCAGCCCCTCCAGAGGTCCCCAGAGCGCCCACTCCCCCACCAGAATCAGAACAAGGGTCTCCCCCTCCTCCTAGACGCGTGACTAGAAGTCAAAAAGGGGCAGCTCAGATGTATCCTCTAAGGGAAATGCCCATGGGGGGACCCCAACCTGTGATTGGATATATTTCTGTACCCCTAAGCTCGGCAGACCTACGAGATTTTAAAAGAACCGAGATGGGAAACCTAATTGAGGACCCACTCGGAGTGGCAGAAAGATTAGATCAATTTTTGGGACCAAACCTTTATACTTGGGATGAGATGCAATCTATCCTCAGTCAATTATTTACTACCGAGGAAAAAGACATGATTAGACGAGCAGGAATGAGATTGTGGGATGCTCAACATGCCCAGGGACCCCTAGCAGATATTAAATGGCCACTCCAAAAACCTGATTGGAATAATCAGGATCCAGTGCATAGAATTCATATGCAGGACCTGAGAACTATAGTAATTCAGGGGATTAGAGAAGCAGTACCCCGTGGCCAGAATATCAATAAAGCATTTAATGAAAGGCAAAAGAAAGATGAAAGCCCTACTGAGTGGCTGGAACGACTGAGGAAAGCCCTTCAGCTGTACTCCGGGGTAAATCCAGACGACCCTTTAGGGCAAGCGCTCCTCAAAACTCAGTTTGTGGCAAAATCATGGGAAGATATCAGAAGGAAGATTGAAAAGTTAGAAGACTGGCAAGATAGAGGGTTGGATGAATTATTGAGGGAAGCTCAGAAAGTCTACGTAAGGCGAGAAGAAGAGAGCAGCAAACGACAAGTAAAAATGATGGTAGCAGCAGTCAGAGAGGATCGCAAAGGGCGGACTGGTGAACACAGGTCTACTGGAGCGAAACAAGGGAATGTAGTAGTAAAGAAAGAACAGGGATGTTGTTTTTACTGTGGGAAGAAGGGACACATAAAGAAAAATTGCAGAGAAAGGATCAGGGATGAGGAAGTATTGAAAACGGAATAGGAGAGTCAGGGGCTCTATATTTTAGGGGACCGGAGTCATCATGAGCCCTTGATAAAATTAAAAATAGGTCCCCATAAACAAGAGTTCACCTTTTTAGTAGACACTGGGGCTGAGAAATCGACTATTTGGCAAATACCTGAGGGATGTAAAATTTCCCCTGAAAAAGTACAGGTAATTGGGGCAAAAGGAGAACCCTTTAAAGTAAGCAAAATCAAAAATGTGGTATTCGAAACTGAAAATAAATTTGGAATGGGTGAACTCTTGCTCGTCCCTGAAGCAGAATTTAATTTGTTAGGACGAGATTTAATTGTTGAATTACAATTAGAAATTAAAGTAGAAAATCAAGAGCTAACAGTGTCTGCTTATTCTTTGACCGTGGATGATCAAAGACAAATTAACCCCGATGTCTGGTGCTCTCCGGACACAATTAGTAGACTGGAAATCCCACCGATTAAAATCCAAATTTCCGAACCCCACATACCTGTGAGGGTAAAGCAATATCCCATATCCCTAGAAGGACGGAGAGGATTAAAACCAGAAATTGATCGATTGTTAGCACAAGGAATCTTAGAGCCTTGTATGTCACCCTTTAACACCCCCATTTTGCCTGTAAGGAAACCAAATGGGAAATATCGACTCGTACATGATTTAAGGGAAATAAACAAAAGAACTATCACCCGGTTCCCTGTAGTAGCAAATCCATACACACTGTTAAGCAAGATAGGACCCCATAACTCCTGGTATAGTGTGGTTGATTTAAAGGATGCCTTTTGGGCCTGTCCACTGGCAGAAGAATGCCGTGATTATTTTGCCTTTGAATGGGAAGACATAGAGACAGGCCGTAGACAGCAATTAAGATGGACTGTGCTCCCCCAAGGGTTCACTGAATCCCCTAATCTGTTTGGACAGGCCCTGGAAGAGCTCTTAAAGGAATACCAGGTACAAACGGGAAATGTGCTGTTACAGTATGTAGATGATCTGCTCATAGCAGGGGACAATAAGGAAGATGTAAGAAAAGAAAGCATTCGACTCCTAAACTTCCTTGCACAAAAGGGACTACGGGTATCACAAGAAAAGTTACAATTTGTGGAGGAAAAAGTGAAATATTTGGGACATTATTTGTTTAATGGCAAAAAGATATTGGATCCAGAGTGCATTAAAGGAATTCTGGAATTACCTATGCCTGTCACTAAAAGGCAAATACGGCAGGCATTAGGACTATTTGGGTATTGTAGGCAATGGATAGAAAACTACAGCTTTAAAGTTAAATTCCTATATGAACAGCTGTCTAAAGACAAAATACCCAAATGGACCCCCCAGGATCAAGAGCAGTTTGCCAGTCTCAAAAGGGAGCTAAGTGAAGCACTGGTTTTAAGCCTACCAGATTTAAAGCGGCCATTCCATTTATTTGTTAACATACATGAAGGAACGGCATTCGGAGTATTAACTCAGGAGTGGGCCGGACAAAAGAAACCGGTAGCATATCTGTCAAAGCTGTTGGACCCTGTGAGTAGGGGTTGGCCGAGTTGTTTACAGATCATTGTTGCTGCTGCCTTATTACTTGAGGAAACGAATCGCATTACCTTCAATGGAGAAGTTGTCTTATATGCGCCTCATAACATCAGGGGAGTGTTACAACAAAAAGCAGAAAAATGGCTTACAGATAGCCGATTATTAAAATATGAGGGAATACTTATAGAATCCCCTAAACTATCTTTGAAAACTATTGGAGCAGTTAACCCCGCTGAATTTTTGTACCCAGGAGAAGGTAATGAACTATTACATAATTGTTTCCAAACAATTGAACAGCAGACACGCATTAGACCAGACCTAGAAGAAGAAGAACTACAATGTGGGGAAGTATTATTTATAGACGGATCATCACGGATAGTAGAAGGTAAACGATTGTCCGGATATGCCTTCGCTAAGTTGGAAAAAGGAGAATTTAAGATAATAGAATCAGGCCCCCTGAGTGCCAGCTGGTCGGCTCAAGCCTGTGAGCTGTATGCATTGTGGAAAGCATTAGTATCACTGAAGGGAAAGGATGGAACTATATATACAGACTCACGCTATGCGTTTGGAGTAATACACACTTTTGGAAAAATATGGGAGGAAAGAGGATTTGTTAACTCACAGGGAAAAGAACTGATACACCCGGAATTAATGCGGCGAGTTTTGGGGGCATTGAAAGTGCCGAATAAAATAGCAGTTGTACATATAAAGGGACACCAGCGAGGTACAAGTTATCAAGTTAGGGGAAATAATGCAGCTGATACAGAAGCAAAACGAGTGGCAGGCAATTATAATACGATTTTGACGATACAATAAGTACCTGTTAGTAAAAATTTGAGCTTTGAGTTTGCAGAAAAAGAAAAGCTAGAACAAATGGAAGCTAAGGAACAAGATGGTAGGTACATATTGCCAGATGGGAGGGAAGTCTTGCCAAAAGGCATAGCACTCAAAATATTTTCCAAAATACACAGCAAAACACACTGGGGAACCCAGGCATTAGTTGATCATTTCAATCAACAGTTTGCCTGTATAGGCGTATATAACGTAGCAAAGACAGTCACGGCAGCCTGCGAGACCTGTCAAAAGGTTAATCGAAACAACATGAGACAAAAAACCTCTTGGAGGACGTTCCCCAGCATACAGACCTTTCTCACACATACAAGTGGATTTTACTGAATTACCTAGGGTAGGGCGTTTCAAATATCTATTAGTAATGGTGGACCATTTAACACATTATGTTGAGGCTTTTCCTACCTCCAGGGCAACTGCTAACCAAGTTACTAAAGTGTTACTTGAACATATTATACCTCGATATGGAGTACCTGAAGTAATCAACTCAGACAGAGGAACACACTTTGTGTCAAAAATTATCAAAGATCTAACCGAAAGCTTGGGTATTAAGTGGGAATACCATACACCATGGCATCCACAAAGTTCGGGAAAAGTTGAAAGAATGAATGGAGAAATCAAAACTATTCTGACTAAATTAATGATAGAAACCAGATTATCATGGATTAAGTGCCTACCCATGGCATTATTAATTATCAGAACCAGGCCCCGAGCAGATGTGGGAATATCAGCGTTTGAAATGGTGTATGGAATGTCCTATAGAATTGAAAATCCACAAACAAATGTTTTAATTCGAGACCATGTGATTAACGAATATGTTTCACAATTAGCAGAACATCGTAATAAGCTTTGGGAACACGGATTGATTGTGCAACGACCTCCACTGGACTTAAAAATTCATAATATCAAACCCGGGGATTGGATACTGATTAAAGTGTGGAAGGAAAAGACCCTCAAGTCCAATTGGGAGGGACCGTATCTTGTTTTGCTTACAACAGAAACAGCTGTTCGGACTGCTGAGCGTGGATGGACTCATGCTAGTCGTATTAAAGGCCCAGTGACGAGACCCCAGTGGAAAGTAATCAGTACTCCAGGTGACACCAAGATAACCCTGAAAAGATAATGATAGAGACTTTATTCGAACACTTTGTTGTGTTGCCTTCTGGTATAAAGTGTGTATTGCTATTTTTATTTGCAATAATAATTTCTTTGTTCATTTATTATATATGGAAATGTACAAAGTGGGGTAGGAGAAATTGTTAGACATATGCAGCCACACAATATAAAATACAGAGACCATACTGATGTAAATAACATATGCACCTTGGATATAAGAATCAGGTGTAATGATTTGACCTGCAACTGTTATCCATTTACTTGTTTTAGGTGTAAGGTATGCCAGGATAAATGGTGAACACACTGTAAATATGGATACCCTCCAATAGGAGTTTATACACATTGTTGGAAAAATCCAAAGAACTCTCACTGAGTGGAAATTGGAACAATTAGAACAAGAAATAATTTGGAGATCCCATGAGTGGTGGGAAATTTTTGCCAAAGGAATAAAACCCCAATATTATTGTTATCATTCAAACGAACCAGTCCCCTTTGTAGCTGAAATCTTGGATATGAAGTGCAGAAGGGAAGTACTAACTGTGTCTTGCTTTATCCCATTAGTTAAAGCTGCAAAGTGGGGAGCCTATATAAACAGGCAGAAAGCCCGAAACAGCTGTTCTCCTGAAGAATTCCCTTGCTGCCGAGAAGATGGTACACCCCGTGACTCGAAGCAACCGAGTCGACGGGCGAGGCAGAGGAGGAACAAACTGTGGAGAAAAGAACCAGAACAATGGGACGCAAAAGCAGCAATGGTCGAACTTCCCCAGGACTGGTAAAAATATACTTAAATTGACAAAATTAACAAACACCCTTTTTCCTGGTATACTGTTAATTTTGTTATTAATAATAGCCCAAACAAAAGGAGGAAACCCACATGAACCATTTAAGTGGGAATTAATATCTTGGGAAGGAACGAGAACAATAGCCACCTTTAGCAACCCAGGACCACCTGAATTCGTAGTGAAACTTTGTGATTTAGTACCAATACCTTGTGAAAAAGGACCTCCATTTTATATATGCCCGGCCTCTGGACAGCCTTACTGTAATTATCCCAGACACTATTATTGTGGTTATTGGGGATGTGAAACAATAGCCTCGGGCTGGACAGTAAAGGCTCCTGATAAATATATAAAAGCAACCTGGACTCCTGACAGATGTATACCTGAACAAATAGGTGTAGATCTTACAGGTCTACGTGACGTGGACTATGTACCTTCACGTGACAAGGAAGTTTGTACCCGCATCATTTTGCCTATCTCACAGGGGCAAAAGGAGGCTGGGGCAGGAATTGGCAGGGCTCATTTGGAGAGCTTTAAACTAGACGTGAAGGGGGAAGGGGTCACAGCTGGGCTTGTGCCAGTGGGGCAGCACTCTAGAATTGATGAAGGCCGGGAGGCCTCCCACCCCCCTAGGCTGAAACTGGTGCACTTGGCTCGCTCCCTGCAATGCCTGTACACCAATGCACGCAGCGGGGGGAATGAGCAGGAGGAGTTAGAAACCCGTGTTGGGTCAGGGGATGATGATCTGGTGGCAGTTACAGAGACATGGTGGGACAGCTCACATGACTGGAATGTGGCCATGGATGGCTCTGTCCTTCTCAGGAAAGACAGGCCAGCAAGGCGAGGTGGTGGAGTTGCTCTTTACGTGAGAGAGCAGCTGCAGTGTATTGAGATCTGTCCAGGGCGGATGAGGAGCGAGTGGAGAGCCTGTGGGTGAAAATCAAGGGGCAGGCTGGTAGGGTTGATACCGTTGTGGGTGTCTATTACAGGCCACCAGATCAGGGTGAGGAAGTTGATGAGGGCTTCTACAGGCAGCTGAGAGCAGCCTCGCAATCACAGGCCCTGGTTGTTGTGGGGGATTTTAACTACCCAGATATTTGCTGGAGGGACTACTCAGCCAGCCACCCACAGTCCAGGAGGTTCCTCCAGTGCATCGATGATAACTTCCTGATGCAAATGGGGGATGAACCAACCAGGAGGGGAGTGACGCTGGATCTCATCCTCACTAACAAGGAGGGTCTGGTTGAGACTGTAAAGGTTGAGGACTGCCTGGGCTGCAGCGATCATGAGATGGTGAAGTTCAGGATCTCATGTGGCATAAGCAGAATTACAAGTAAAATTGCAACCCTGGACTTCAGGAGGGCCAACTTTGGCCTTTTCAAGCAATTGCTAGGGGAAATCCCAAGGGAAAGGGTACTTGAAGGTAAAGGGTCCCAAGATAGCTGGTTAGCATTCAGGGACTGCTTCTTCCAAGCTCAAGATCAGAGCATCCCGATATGTAGGAAGTTAAGGAAGGGACCCAGGAGACCTGCTTGGTTAAACAGGGAACTGCTGGGCAAACTCAAGTGGAAGAGGAGAGTTTACAGATCATGGAAGGAGGGGGCTGGCCACTTGGGAGGAATATAAGGATGTTGTCAGAGGATGTATGGAGGCAACTAGGAAAGCAAAGGCCTCCTTAGAATTAGATCTTGGCAGGGGGGTCAAGGACAACAGGAAGAGCTTCTTCAAATACATGGCAAATAAAGCCAATGTTAGAGGCAATGTAGGCCCACTGATGAATGAGGTGGGTGCCCTGGTGACAGAAGATACAGAGAAGGCAGAGCTATTGAATGCCTTCTTTGCCTCTGTCTACTCTGCTGGAAGCTGTCCTGAGGAGCTCGGTACCCTGGAGACCCCAGAGGGAGTCAGGACAATGGAGGAGTTTGCCTCAGTTGATGAGGACTGGGTCAGGGACCAATTAAGCAACCTGGACATCCACAAATCTATGGGTCCAGATGGGATGCACCCACGGGTGTTGAGGGAGCTGGCTGAAGTTCATTGCTAGAGCACTCTCCATCATCTTTGCTAAGTCGTGGGGAACGGGAGAGGTGCCTGAGGACTGGAGGAAAGCAAATGTCAGTGCAATCTTCAAAAAGGGCAAGAAGGAGGACCCGGGTAACTACAGGCCGGTCAGCCTCACCTCCATCTCTGGGAAGGTGATGGAATGACTTATCCTTGGTGCCATCTCTAGGCATATCAAGGATAAGAGGGTCATTAGGGGCAGTCAGCACGGCTTCACCAAGGGGAAGTCGTGCTTGACCAACCTACTGGACTTTTATGAAAACACAACGAGGTGGCTTGATGATGGCAGAGCAGTGGATGCGGTCTATCTTGATTTCAGCTGTCTCCCACAGTGTCAAATGCCTTGACACTGGATCTCATCCTCACTAAATCCTTGCTGCCAAATTGAGGAAGTGTGGATTAGATGAGCAGGTAGTGAGATGGACTGTGAACTGGCTGGTGGGAAGAAGCCAGAGAGTGGTGGTCAATGGGGCAGAGTCTAGTTGGAGACCTGTGTCTAGTGGAGTCCCTCAAGGGTCGGTACTAGGACCAGTACTATTCAATATATTAATCAATGACCTGGATGAGGGAACAGAGTGCACTGTCAGCAAGTTTGCTGGTGACACAAAGCTGGGAGGAGTGGCTGACACAGCAGAAAGCTGTGCTGCCATCCAGAGAGACCTGGACAGGCTGGAGAGCTGGGCAGGGAAAAACTTGATGAAATATAATAAGGGCAAGTGTAGGGTGTTGCACCTGGGCAGGAACAACCCCAGGTTCCAGTATAGGTTGGGAGATGATCTACTAGAGAGCAGTGTAGGGGAAAGGGATCTGGGAGTCCTGGTGGACAGCAGGATGACCATGAGCCAGCAGTGCCCTTGTGGCCAGGAAGGCAAATGGCATCCTGGGGTGCATTAGAAGGGCTGTGGTTAGTAGGTCAAGAGAGGTTCTCCTCTCCCACTGCTCTGCCCTGGTGAGGCCACATCTGGAATATTGTGTCCAGTTCTGGGCCCCACAGTTCAAGAAGGACAGGGAACTGCTTGAGAGAGTCCAGTGCAGAGCCACCAAAATGATGAAGGGAGTGGAGCATCTCCCTTATGAGGAAAGGCTGAGGGAGCTGGGTCTTTTTAGCTTGGAGAAGAGGAGGCTGAGAGGGGACCTTATTAATGTTTATAAATATGTAAAGGGCGAATGTCAGGTGGATGGAGCCAGGCTCTTCACAGTGATGTCCAATGATAGGACAAGGGGCAATGGGTGTAAGCTGGAACACAGGAGGTTCTGCTTAAATTTGAGAAAAAACTTCTTTCCTGTGAGGGTAACAGAGCACTGGGACAGGCTGCCCAGGGAGGTTGTGGAGTCTCCTTCTCTGGAGACATTCAAGACCCACCTGGATGCCTTCCTGCGTGATCTCATCTGGGTGTTCCTGCTCTGGCCAGCGGGATTGGACCAGATGGTCTTTCGAGGTCCCTTCCAATCACTGATATTCTGTGATTCTGTGAGAGGTTTGAAGGGACCTTTGGAGGTCACCTTGTCTTGTCCAAGCTCCCCCTGCTCAAGGAGGGTCACCTGGTGCTGATCACCCAGTGACCACGGGCAGAAGTGAGACTGGGGGTGACATTTTCCCCAGGATATGTTGATGTCCATCACTTCCCCATGTCTGGACCCATGAGTTGCCCCATCTCCCAGTGCCCTGGGGCAGTGGGCTAGTGAGTGGGCATGGCCCTGGGGCTGGAGAGGTGTGAGGGTACCTAGGTCCCAGCCCAGCTGCACACATGATACGCCTGTTGTTTTGTAGGTGGAGAAGCGATATTTCCAGATGGCAGCTGAGCTGTGGCAGACTGACCGGGAGAACGAGGTAGCGCTGAAAGGGCCAGGGGAAAACGGGTGGGAGCGCGCGGGCTCTGGGGTGGGGAGTGGGGTGAAGGGTCGCAGTGGGCTCGGGTGCTCAGACTCTTCCTTCTTCCAGGTGGTGCAGCAAAAAATAAAGAAATTTGAACAAGCACTAGAGAAGGAAGAGGCCAGGTGAGTTGAGGCCTTCGCATCAAACAAATGTCCCTGCAGCACGTGGAGTGACGGGGCTGCCACTGCTGGTGCCAGGCAATGGGGTGGGGGGAATATGCAGCACGTGTTGTGACAGGGGAGCCGAATCCCTGCCTGGGTGGGGTATGTTTGGAAGGGGACACCCTGCGTGGCTGTGGAGGTCTGTCACACGTCCAACCAAGCCCTCTTGTTTGCAGGCAGCGGCAGAGGAAGCAGATGGCAGTGGAACGCAAGGCTATGCTGCGGGAGGTGGTGAAAGCACAGAGGGTAAGGAGGAGAGCCTGTGCCAGCCCCTGCCCTGGGCCTGGACAGCGTGGGTCTCCCTGGGGAGAGGGGTCCAGGGAGGTCACAGCCGCACATAGGCTATAGTCCTGCGCAAGGCTGAGACCAGGGCATCCTGCAACTGCAGGTGTCCTGCCCGTGGGGCGGTGCTTGACCAGTGTTGTTGCTCTGTGTTCACGTGCAGGATAGAGAGCTGCGGGCGAGGAGAAGGGGCTTCGTTTATTGGCTGCAGTGAGTATCCCCTCTGGGTCCCCTGTGCCCCGGGGCCCGCTCCCAGGCAGCAGGTGCGATGGGCCGGGTGCCTGCTCCAGCCAGCGGGGCTCACAAGTCCAGGCTGCTGGGGAGCTGCTGGCCGGCTGTGGGCTTTGCAGCTGGGAAGTGCGCAGTGTCACTTTTCCCTGGGCCCGGGTGTTTCTCCAGGCTTGTGGAATCTCCTGTCCCACCCTGCCTGCGGGAGCAGTGAGAACTGGCTGGGGAGACAGCCATGGGGCTCCCAGAACGGCCCCCTCCATCCCACTGGCATGATGGGGTTGGGATGCATCCCCCCTGCCCTGTCTCCCATCCCTCTTCTGCCCCACAGGACACTCTGCCTGCTCTGCGTCTGCCTGCTGCTGGCTGTCAGCTTTGCTCTGGCTGCTGGGGTCCTCTGTGCCTCCTGGTATGACCCAGAGCTCTTCTACCGCCTGCTGTTGCGTCTGCTGTCTGAGAAGACCTACGTGAAGCTGGCGTACAGGCTAGGAAAGCTTCTCCCCGTGGTCAGCGAGGGGCTGCTGCCTTCTTGATCGTCCCTTTTGTGTTGGGTTTGTTAGGTGGAGTTCAGGATCTCATGTGGAAGGAACAGATTTCCATGCAGAATTGCAACCCTGGACTTCAGGAGGGCCAACTTTGGCCTTTTCAAGCAATTGCTAGGGGAAATCCCACGGGAAAGGGTACTTGAAGGTAAAGGGGCGCAAGATAGCTGGTTAAAATTCAAGGACTGCTTCTTCCAAGCTCAAGATCAGAGCATCCCGACACGTACGAAGTCAAGGAAGGGAGCCAGGAGACCTGCTTGGTTAAACAGGGCAAACTCAAGTGGAAGAGGAGAGTTTACAGATCATGGAAGGAGGGGGCTGGCTACTTGGGAGGAATATAAGGATGTTGTCAGAGGATGTATGGAGGCAACTAGGAAAGCTAAGGCCTCCTTAGAATTAGACCTTGCCAGAGGGGTCAAGGACAACAGGAAGAGCTTCTTCAAATACATGGCAAATAAAGCCAACGTTAGAGGCAATGTAGGCCCACTGATGAATGAGGTGGGTGCCCTGGTGACCGAAGATACAGAGAAGGCAGAGCTATTGAATGCCTTCTTTGCCTCTGTCTACTCTGCTGGAAGCTGTCCTGAGGAGCCAAGTATCCATGAGGCCCCAGAGGAAGTCGGGACAATGGAGGAGTTTGCTTTGGTTGATGAGGACTGGATTAGGGATCGATTAAGCAATCTGGACATCCATAAATCTATGGGTCCAGATGGGATGCACCCACGGGTGTTGAAGGAGCTGGCTGAAGTCATTGCTAGAGCACTCTCCATCGTCTTTGCTAAGTCGTGGGGAATGAGACAGGTGCCTGAGGACTGGAGGAAGCTCTGACATCAACTGCTAGGACTGGGAGGTTGCCCAGGACAATGCGCTTTCCCATGCTAAGGGAAAGACATCTACATTAGACTTTGGACACCTGTTTGTCCATTTTTACAAATGTCAAACTGTGATTCAGAGTGATGGAGGTGAGACAAAATAAGGGGGTAGGGGTGAGGAACCTTAGAAGTAGAAAATGGTGGTAGTCAGCTTCTACAAATTTTTGCCATGTCTTTTTATTAGATGTACATTTCCATCAGTCTGTAAGCCTCAAATCTTAGGACAAAACACATTTGCAGATAGTTTGCAGGCAGAGGATTACCAGATACAACTGCTTTTAGGTCAGGTTGTTTTCCTGGTGTCCCAGTGATTTATTTTCAGAGCTGTTAAAGACTTCACTGAATTTCTGGTCTAACTTCAGCAGTAGCAACGAAGACCTTAATCTCCATTTCTAACTCACGAAACTGTCTCCAAGTTACACTACAATGACCCAGTTCAGAGTGTGTATATATTGTCACTGGATTCTTCCATATGCAAGCAAAAGTTAGAGTTAGTGGTCCCTAAATCCAATACAGACTATCAGTTTAGGGTAAAATAGCATGACCTGATGAAGTGTCTGAGCCACCACCTAACTCAGGAACAGTAGAAGAGGTTCAGCTCTTATACTGGGGAAAAACTACTGAACACTGAATAAATAACTTCCCTTATGGTTTTATCCTGACTATTTGTTGTGTCCTCATATGTTTCCTTTCCTAAGATCTTTCATGTGTCTTTTGGAGCTCAGTATTTTAAATTATCCTTTTCTCTGCCATTTGAATGCTTTTACCCATAGCAGGGTATTGTCACTCACTTCTGATAAGAGATATGAAAGTGAAGGTGATGTGCTGCTCTTGTGGAATAAGACCACAAGCATACTAAATAAAACAAAACCTAAACAACTCGCACGCTTTAGTAGGAGAAAGCTGAAAACTGCAAAGTTCAAATAAAAACAGATTGCCATAACCTAATTAAATTCTAACTAGCAATTTACTAGCCAGTAATATGCTCAGCTGGAAATATGATTTGAAAACTCATGTAAGTGCATATATACATATGTATATGTGTATTTCGCTTTTGTATTTATATAGGCATTTGTAGTGCATAGCTTGAAAAGGAACTTACTACAAATTTAAAATATATGCTAAAAAGCATGTATCTCTAATCCATAGAAAATCAGTAGCATGTAGTGTAACCAAGAAAATCTCTTGGTTACACTACATGCTAGACAGAGTTTATTTCTGAAGATTACAGAGTTTTCAAGAACTTTGAAGTGCTTTAACAGCTTTGAGAGAGTTCCATTTTTTGTCAGTCCTGAAAGTACTTCTTCAAGAAACAGTACTTCAGCCTTCATGCTGATTTCACACTTTCAGCTGTATGCAGTTGTATCAATGCTGATTCCAGAGGTGACTTCTAGCTCACAGACAACATTTTATTTTTGAATAAAATAGAAAAGGAGTAAAAAAACTGTACAAAAATTTCAAATTCAGAGTTAAGCCTAATTCTTCAGTAAAGTCTAAGTTTCATCTGTAACCCTTTTGTCTGTAATATGTAGTGTTGTTGCTGGGGTTTTGTCTCAGTTTGCCATTACAATTCATAACCACAATGCAGAGGCACATTTATTATGCCCTGTGATGTATTACTATGGGTTACCCTTAAGATCTCATTGGCTTAGATAATATCATCTCAAGATTTACAGTTTTCCCTGTACATCACATAGAGGATATGGAAAAGAAGATATGACTATTTTTACTCCAGTAACCAAAGTGTCCTTGTAGAGTCATACAGAGCAGCCTCAACTCTGTAGTTAGGATCCTGAAAATACAAAATGAAAGGAAAAGCAAACAAAAGGAAGAAATTTTCAAGTAAAATAACTGGAGCAGCAGCAGGCCTGTATCTATTGTTGCTGTGTTTAAGAATTGTGAAGGTCAAGCTAGCACAACAATGAAATTTAAGAAAGCCAGCACCAGTGAAAGTTTAGAAGGTGCAGACGGAAGAGGCAGGAGGGGAAAGACAAAGTTCTCAAGATAAACAGAAAAGGCATTTTTGTACCCCCAGAGCACTAGCTGCAAGCAGCCCAAGGCACGTGGCCATTTCTGCTCCATGACAGGGCAGTTTGACTCTCCCACATAGGCAGGAAAAGGGAATTTTGCTCTTGTGAGGGGGTGCCATGTCCTTCTTCTTTCTGTTTCCTCAGGGTTTGTTGCTTAAGCTATGGAACAGATTTTAAGGGTGATCTTTTGTGATGCACTGCACCAAACGGTTGAACTCACCTCTGCATTGCAATCACCAATTTTAATGGCTGGCCTGGGACAACAGCATCAGAGGCAGAGGTGAAATTACCATGAAAGAGATTTTGAGTTATTATTATTCACATTTTCAGTCTCTCACAGAGACTGGAAGATCTGGATTCAGGCTAAACCCATAAATACCCTTGGCAGAGGATAATTAGGAAGGCATCCTTATTAAAAAGTATAGTACAGCTTCTGTTTCTTTCATGAAAAACAGCGCATAAAATGACAGCTATGATTCTTAATGAGACAGTGTCATCACTAGGGTAGAGATGGGAATTCAGAGATTTCTTTCTTGTCCAGTCATGGATTTACTCTGTGACCACAGTCAGCACAACTATTCCCTGTTTCATTTAACCTCTCCGTAAAAGAGGAAACTGCAGGCACAGCTCACTGCATGGTCAAGCCAATCTGCTTAATATTTGTAAAGCTGAGGGCAGAAGGCAATATCAAACTGCAGGTATA
This sequence comes from Caprimulgus europaeus, assembly GCA_907165065.1. The sequence continues at coordinate 19,079,750 of OU015527.1, forward strand.
TATTATGTGAACTAATTCAGTAGTTCTCCAACAAATGTGCCTTACTAAATGCATTTCTGTGCTCAAGCAATGTTGCTAGCAATTTGCAGTTCCCCAGGATATGTAATATATTTATATGGAAACCAAATCTTTGCAGTACATCATCACCAAGAAGAAAAAAAATATATATTTATTGCAGAAAAGGCATGTAAAAGTTGAATAAATTACAATGATAGCTGTGTGCAAATGAGGACTTTAAACAACTTGAAGTATCATTCTTTCAGTGAAGCTCTTGGAGCTGTATAACCTTGAATCTATATCTGTAAATAGCAACAGAAGTGAATTTGACAGTTATCTGTAAGTATTTAAATTCTGTGCTATTAGCTTTTTTAAACATAAATGTCTTGCTTTTACCACTCATCAGGTATAAAAGTAACTTTAATAGGAGAAAATTTAGGGGTTGATCCTCATTGCCCTTGGACAACAAGGAAAGAGAGTGCTTGAGCACAAATACAGTCTCAGGGGCAGAAACTAGGTTTTACAGAAAAAGAGAAGTGGACGAGAAAGAAACTCTCCCTGTTCCCCTTTTGACTTAGTGCACTTACAGGAGTACCGTCTGACCCCACTGGTAGGCTGTCTCTGCCAAGACGAAGATAGCTGTCCTCATTCCTGGAGTGGCCCCCCAGTTATGCTGTGTTGCATCAGCTTTCAACCACTGCACTGGCCTACAATCACCTGGACATCTGAGTACCAGTCCTGTTGTGTACATGAAAAGCAAATAAGAATTCACTTGACTGCTGTCCTCACCTCAGATGGAAAATTTTCAAGGGCATGCAGTCAGGAGGATGCTCCATCCCAGCCTGACTGGCACGAGAGCGTTGCAGTTGCAGGGCAGAGCAGACAAGCATGAGAACCTGCAGAAACAAGCTGCTGCTGAAACATCGGCTTCCCCCATTTCCCTGTCCCACCGCCTGAGGCTGCTTTGCAGGCTGAGCTGCTCTGCTGCTGTTCCATGAGCAAGGAGGGCAAAGAAAATCAGTGTATTTAGCACAGAGTGCCTCATTCCCTCCTGTCCCACACATTCAAGTCCCCCTGTTAACGCACATGGGCTGTGTACTGATTCAGCCCTGCAGTACACCAACCAAAATCAGTTAGACTGAATGGAAGGCTTCTGCACCACCACCTCTTTTCTTGCTTTGGTTCTATCTGTGTCACAGACTTAATTCTCATACAGCAGGAAGGATGCTGTGGCCGTGACTAAGGCTCCTTTCTAATGATCACATTGACTGACCTTCCCCATCTCAGTCAGGTTGGTTTCAGATCAGACACCTAGCAGGGATCCCCATCCTGGCACAAGAAGGACAGGGGCTACTGATAGACTGCAGGGCTTCCTGGGCTTTCACTATTCATACTTGGGTTGTAAGAGCCAAAACCCTGCAGCAGGAAACTCAACAAAATATTCCCACCACCACACAGACACACACACACAACACTGAGCAAAGTGCACAGAGGATACGCGGAACACAGAGTCACTTTTTCATTTATTTGTTTTTAAACACCCTAATATAAAACCTTATACCAAGAAAGTACTTTGGGCACAAAATAGGTGTAAGGAAGCTTGGAGTACTGAGTCAGATGCAACAGGCTAATCATTATTTTGATGAATGTTTTACTATTAGCACAAGTTAAGTAGTCAAATCTAATTTTTTTTTGTCCCACTTGGGGAAAAAAATCCCAAGTAACTGAGGAGTGGAAATCCATATAAAACTTTTCTATCCCATATGGATTTTCTTGTTAAAAACAAAAAGATAAAAATACTTTTTTTTTTTTTTTTCTCTTGAGAAATAGTGTCAAGAACAAACCTATCATTAAAAATACGAGCAACAGACTGGGAATCTCCCCAGTCAGCATAATGTGACTTCCAGGCAAGGGGAAAACTCCCTGTAAAGCAGGCAGGGAATTTGAATTATTAAAGCTGAAGGAATAATCTGCTCACACTGGTCAGAGCAGGGCTCTCTCAAGAGCTGATGGGGTTTTTCCACTGGCAGGCAGGCTACATTGTACGTGAGCTGCATTTAGAGCAGTCACCAGCATATTTCCATATTGCTTTCTCAAGCAGAATTTCTATTGCTGCAGGTATTTTTCCCCAAATCCCCACCACTTCACCATCCTTTTGCTGTTAGAGATGATAAAAAATCAAATGAGAAACTAAGATTAGGTTCTCCAGAGAATATAACATAATTTCCCTATCACTTTTTAATTGGAAATAATTGTACCGACAGTGGATAATGCAACAAAATTAAAATCTGTGGGCACAAGGTTTCCTAGACAACCTCTTAACAATTGTTTGTTTCTAGGTGGTATGCTTTGCTGCTCCATAAAACATAGAACAGCCTCATCGGTTGCAGACTGAAAGAAGGGGGAAGGCAGAGGGGAATCGCCCCAACAAGAGTTTCCTGGCATCCCTGAAATATTTCTGTCTTTCATAATTCACTTGTGTCGAGTTTGGTATGACTTTCACCTCCTGACACCTGCAGACTCATAGATAAATAGTCACTTGAACTGGAAACTGCCTCAAAGAGCCAGGCATCAGGAAAGCAACACTGACATACCACCAGTCCCTTCTCTCATGGCAGTTGCTTTGTTTCTAAATTCTCCAAGACAAGGGGCACAAGAAGATGCTGAGGACTGTGCTCTCACCTGCCAGCTTTGCCTGGTGTTATCACTGGGGGCTGGAAGCCCCAACAGAGCTGAAAGCTTGTGTTTTTCAAAAGTATTTATGTGTTACAAAGGTGCCTACCTGTGTTGAGGAACTAATTAATAGCCTCCAATTACTAAACCCAAAGGCTTTTCAGGTAGCAAGAGCACCACCAGCTTTCCCTCCTCCCTGCCCAACAACTTGGAATATAAATTATCTTGTGAATTCCTACAGCAGCCACATCTCGCCCTAATTTTCTCCTCCCGCTCTGTTCCCTTTCCCTGCCCTTTTCTACCTACTCATCTAGGTGAAAAACTGCTGTTTGGGTCAGTCCTGCCAAGGTGGGGATAGGGGATGGGCCAGTAACCTGATATCCATGCAGTCATTAAAAGATCATGAGCATATTTCAGGAGCCTTCTTTCACCTCCCATCCTGCTGCACTAGCCACTTCACTTCCTCAGCTACAAAGAGGGGGAAAACTGTGTTGTCTTTTTCTCCCTTTATATTCCCTTGATATGACACTGAAAAACCACCCCACATGGCTCAGCATGTACACGCAGAAGAAAACAAATCCTTGGTTTTGTGTTATTGTCACCTCAGATGGCAAAACTGCTGCAGCCTGTTGTTGTGGGCGTGGCACTTTCTGGATCCATCCCTAACATGATTTAGATTGGAGTTACAAGGAAACACACAGTCAAAAACCTGCAGCTCACTAATAATTCGTGGGGAAGCAAAGGAGAAAATGGATGCCAATAAAATGAAAATGTTAAAAGCTGTCTCCATACTAAATAGTAAACACACAAGCACCAACTGGACATGTTCAATTATACTTGCATGGTTTTGCTGCAGCTTAATTCCAAATTTTACTATTAAGTCACAAGGTTAAAAACACTGGACAGAAAAGAAACGTGACCCAGCTTTGGTAACAGCAATAACTGACAAACAGCAAGTAAAACAGAAAATGCACCCATGATATCTTATATAACAACCCAGTGAGATAGAGCTTTTGAGATTCCCAACGTAGAACTACATAACAGTTATTAAAAAACTTATGAAAGGAGATTGATTTCATTTGGTACCCATACCAAACAATATGATGCAGTTTAGTCCAATTGTTTATTTTTGTTGGCTATAAGTAAACGTCAGAACACACACAGATAATTAACGTCTTGCAAATATATTAAAGCAGAAGACAAAGAATAATCTGTTGGGTCTCATCTGTGCAGGGGGTTGATTACCCAGTTTTACTATTTCATAAAAGTTGTTCTGGAACATTGAATCCACTTTGCAAGACAGTTAGCAAACCCAGACCCTGATCAGTTTTTATTGCAGAGTGGAGCTTCCAGATGGAAGAGCATCCTGCAAGAACTGCCTCACTATTGCTCAGTCTGCAGCAGGCTGGCCAGCCAGCTCCTCATGGAGGTAAAGCACTAGATGGAAAAGAAAGGGTGTACAGTCAGTCTGAGTTTAATCACTTCAATATCACAGCCACTACTTCTAATTGCAAATCATTGCCTTCATGGGAATACTTCAGAGCAGAAAGAAGCGTCACCAGCATCAATGCCTTGCCACTGTTAGGAAGCAAAAGCTCTACAGGACTTCCTTACATGACATGACTATGGAGGTTAGCACTACACAGTTATTTTTTAATTTTATAACAACACACAAAATATGTTAGCACTTCTTTCCATTCCAGACCTCCAACAAAACTTACTCTATAATGAGAAGACATTTTGGAAGTTTCAGGAAAAAAACCCAACTCTTTGCTCCAGTGTTATTTACATTTTTCTCCACAATACTTATCACCATGCAGACAGGCTGTAGCCCTCCTGGAGCAGCAAGAGCTGCAGAGCTGCACAGGGTACACATTTCCTGATGTGGAAAAGCAAACTAACATGCTGTGGTTTGATTTCTACCTAGAAGCCACCTCCATATCAGGGAGCATCATCAGTACCCACAATGATGCTGACACAGTGATGTTGGAAGTAGCCATGATATTTAAAAGGGACAAATGTAGAATTTAAAAGTTCATCAGATGAAAATTTGGAGTCTTTAATGTCCCTCTTAATTTCTTCACTGCTGTGAGTAAGTAAGCAAGAAGCTCCTCTAAAAGGCCTGGTCTACAGCAGAGAAGGTTAACGAACCCTCAAAGGATAGATACAGCTTACACAGAAAGACTGCTTGTGCTGACACAGCTTCTTACTACTGCCACAAATGAAATAATTTATATTGACTTGTTTGTCAAAATGAGTTGTATTTGCACTAGGTATTGCTCTGCTGGTATAGAAATGCTGAATGTTTTGGGTTTTTTACCTCCACAAACCTCACAGACATCACTAGACTCTAAAAAGCTGTTTGCACTCACCTGTCCCAATGCTTTTCCCTCTCCCTTCTTAATTGTCTGCATTTCAAAAACTGACTTTATTGCTCATAAGATTGGTGGGTAGCCATGTTTCTGTACGAGCCTTTAAGCATTTGTTCTTTACTGCCCTTAACAATGCTTTCTTAGGAAGCACTTTTTAGGGGCAGAGGTGAGGGAGGAGCATTATTTTTTATTTTTATTTTTATCTAATGACACCCCAGAAAATAATTTTGGAGTGTAATTCTCAGGAACAGATTCTGGGTAGAAAATTTTGGTGGTACCATTTGGCACATGCACAATTCCCAAAAGACATGTAGGAACCTGTAGACAGGTGGCTGTGGACTCAGAAGAGTATTTCTTTCCCTCCTTGCTGGTCTAGGCCAAAATCTGGTGCTCATGGATTAAAATTTCTGATAACCCACAAGATCAAGGATGACTATTCAGAAGCTTCTCATACTATTTCATTGCTTCCAATGTTTTTCTGATCCCTCGTAACGTAAATTAAGGAGACTGCAAAAACAAGTAACTTTGCAGATGTAGGAATGGAAACTAGTCTAAGGAAAATTATATTTGCTGGAAAAGGAGAAACAGGCAATGGAGAAGCACATGTCAAAGGGCAAATAGGACTGAATTCACTTATTGTAGCACACAGGTATTCTGCATTATTTTGCAAGTTTCGTAACATAAGCTGCAAGCAGCAACTGCCAGAGAAAAAATAATTGAACATGTCTTTTCAGCTTCTTTTTAATACATAGGCAAAGACTAGTGTTATGTGCAAATTCTACCTGTCTGACCAAAATTTGGGGAGACTGCAAATTAACTGCAAATGCAGTAACCATGATAAAATTGAAGAATTTTTAATAGCTGTTTTAAAATTAATCTTAATAAGCACTATGAAGACAGAGTTCTTCTGAAAGTCCAAGTCCCATCCATACTACTCCTGGTGATATGGACAACAACTATCCTGTTATTTAAGGGAGAAGATCATCCTGGTTTGAAGAACGCTTTTGTACCTTCTTATGGATGCAGGAAGCATAAGATAGAGAAAACACACTTATTAAAACAGAAACTTAGCATAACCCTATGTCACGCTTAGCACTTCCTTTACTCCCTTCTGTAACCTGGCTCCAAGCATATTTTTAAACACCAGCTTTGAAAATGCAATAGCAGACATCACCAGCCTTCCCAAGGTCCTCACAGCAACAGTGCTGACTGTCTAACGATGGAAGATGTGATTACTCACACGCACTGTCTCCTCACTCCCAGGCAAACTAAGGACCATAACAAATAATTTGTCAGATTGCATTAAATCGACCAGAAAGAGTTTTTTTTCCAAACTTGTAGTTTCTTATGACAAAAAAGAAAAAGCTATAATAATTAAAGAACAGTAATCTATATGTTCTCTGGTCTTCCTCCTTTATTCATGAATCTGTATTTCCCACATTTTAAGCTTTTCTTGACAGAACATCACCACCTAGTGACTGTGAATGTTTGGAGCTTCCAGAAACCGGTTTAGCAGACCTTGAAAAGAGAAGCCTGATAGGAAGAAAAAAGAAAATGAGAGAGGAGAACAATCCTTTTGGTTATTTACACTGGAAAAATTTCCCAAGCAAGCTGAAAGAACACATTCTAATGAAATGCAAGAAGATTTTTACAGGTTGATTAAATGATTAACACTGAACTAGCAATATTTATCACTTTAAATAAGAAAATCTAGGCTTTTAGATCATGCTATCTCACATCAGTTTAGCTCAGCAACATCAAGTATAATTAGAATTAAATTAAAATGTAAAATATTAAGAAGGAAAAAATTCAGACAATGTCAGGAAAACATTGTCTGTGAGACCTATTCACTGGAGATACAGTGTCTTGATTCTGTCGTATTTTAAAACTAGGCTCTACGTGCTGTGGAATTCAAGCCCATATTTACCACCACTGCATACAATCCAATGAATACTTTCTCTCTCAGATTTTTTTTTTGTTTCTGAGATATCTAAGAATCAAGATAAAGATCTCATTTGTAGGTAAGGTTCTCCCAGATAAATTGCCTAATGTGCAATACCTTTGCAACCATATTGCAACCATTACTGAAGTGCTTCTTTCTGCAAGACCCTACGACCACTCCAGTTATACACTGTTCACCATCAAAGTAATTTTACAGGACAGAAATAAAAAATAAAGACTAGCTCAATACATATTTTACCTTTTCCAAATATTTTTTTTTTTAAAAAAGAAAAATAGAAACAGGTTTTTGAAGATGTGTACCTAGACCTGCAAGATTAAACGTCATTATTAACTTGTGCTGAACATAAGCAGAAAACAACATAGTTTTCAGCTTGATCAGACACTGAACACAGCTATAACTACTGCTGAGCAGCCTCACAAGTCTCTGCCGAAAGTAGGGGAGGAGCCAGACAATTAAATTACCTTGTAGCCAGTTTAACCTGGGATTAATAACCTCAGCAACAAGGGCTTTTTTAGGTAAGTTCACCCCAGTTTATTGGTAAAGTGCTTTGCGTCTTAAAATGCTTGCCAAAGCATTTTTCCCCAATTCTTGCATTGCCTAGAAGTACATTGAAAGGATCATGTTTATGTTTTTCCTGTCAATGAAGTTCAGTTCCTGGCTCTGTTCCGAAGCTTCATGAATTGTTTTTCCTATGGCTGCCAAGGGGAAACCTTCCAGAGGGAATTGCTCAAATATAATGGTGATTTGAGCCACAAATAATGGCACCATAAGTTAACAAGAAACAAAGCAGTGTAAGAAATAAAGGTGTCATGTAGATGCTCTATGAAGAAGGTTGCATTCAGAAACCTAAGTACAGGCCCATTGAACCAACATCTGTTTTGCTATAGATACCTGTTAAAACAGGGTCAAACCTAAGTTACAAAACCCAGCTTTATGCTTATCTTTCTTAACTCCCTAAAGATGAGATTAATTCAGATAAATCTCTTTTTTCTCATTGTGTATAAGAGTACCAATCTTTTCACTGTGAATTTGACTCAGACTAGTAACTCAATTTTGTAAATTTAAGAGGCGTCACTAATAACAATTGGAACCAATACTAGCTACATGCAACAAAAGTAAAATGTACATATCTCAGACTGTATTTTTTAAAGAAAGTAGATAAAACAACTTAGCATACATCATCAGTAGGGTCCATAAAAAAAAATCTTAAAGCTCTTGAGTAGCACTTGGTTCTAAGTACAAGTATAAAATTAATTATAGTCCAATGTGAGTTATAAAATGATTACTATTACATTATACCTTTGAAGACTTAATATTGTGATCTTGTGATCTTGATTGGTGTTGTATGCTGGTAGAGAAACTTGGAGTGTGAGTACAGGAAAGTATGGAAAACTAGAAACTAGACGTGGATTAAACAAGTCATATTCGGTAGGAAAAGAGAAAAGAAGAAGGAAAATTTCATTAAGAATCAACCCAGAATGCAATGATTTCTCTACAGCCTCCTTAACTTTTTTGATTGTTCTCTGGGATCAACTTCTAAATAAAGCCAACATTTTCAAGTAAGAGAATAAAGCTTTAGTTTTCAGAAATTTCTAACCCCAAACTTCTGTTGGCTGAATTCAAACCAACTTTGTTATACTTCTTGCTCCAAAACTACTAAGTTTACTCTTGGACATCAGCATTTTGCTTACCTATAGTTAAAATAAACCCTTAAAATAAATGTAGCTATTTTATTCTAAATAATGATATAGTAGTTTTAATACATAGTTAGAAAGTTCAGCAGTAGCCCCTTTATGAGTGTCCTTAAATATCTGTAAACCATAAATCTGGAGGATAGTGAAGTGACAGAGACAAGGAATTGATTGCCTGCCACAAGAGACACCCTGTAGTAATCAGGTCCCCTTTTGCCCCTGCAAGCCTGGTTCAGGCAGGGCTGTCAGAGCAATGACCGCACCTGCAGAAATGCAGACAGAATCACAGAATGTGAGGGATTGGAAGGGACCTCGAAAGATCATCCAGTGCAATCCCCCTGCCGGAGCAGGAACGCCTAGATGAGATCACACAGGAAGGCATCCAGGCGGGTCTTGAATGTCTCCAGAGAAGGAGACTCCACAACCTCCCTGGGCAGCCTGTCCCAGTGCTCTGTTACCCTCACAGTAAAGAAGTTCCTTCTCAAGTTTAAGTGGAACCTCCTGTGTTCCAGCTTACACCCATTGCCCCTTGTCCTACCGTTGGACATCACTGAGAAGAGCCTGGCTCCATCCTCCTGACACTCACCCTTAACACATTTATAAACATTAATGAGGTCGCCCCTCAGTCTTCTCTTCTCCAAGCTAAAGAGGCCCAGCTCCCTCAGCCTTTCCTCATAAGGGAGATGCTCTTAACATCTTGGTGGCTCTGTGCTGGACTCTCTCTGCTATGGTGCGCAGTGCTGCCCATCACATAGCACTGGCTGAAGAGGTGGCAGGGAAGGGGCTTCCTTCCTTGGAGTCTGGAGGAAATATGACTACTATCTCTAAGAGCACAACAAGCCTTTGGTACAAGGTAGCTTTTACACACATCTTCTGTGCTAGGTCAGATCTAATGATCTATGTTGTACAGGAGGTCAAACTACACAATTTAATGGCTGTTTCTGTCTGTAAAGATTGCTTAAAGTCTGGGAATATCCTAAGGAGAATAAATTTGCAGTCTCCCACTGGAAATAACAGACAGAAAACAGCCCTGTGAAGAGCGAGGCGCTATTTGAGCCTCAGCTGAAACACAGAGAAAGGAGGTCAGGTAGAGGCAGTAATGCACGACTTCCTCTCTATTCCCTGCCTCAACATTTTTTTTCACTAGCCATAAAAATTCTGCCTACTCATCTTGCTCAAGATGTGCACAATCAGATATTATTTGATTGGCTTTTGAAATCTTTGGATTATGGTAAGAGCATACCACACCTCCCATGGGCAGAGCAAACAAAACAGAAGCTAGAAGCTTCTGGCAATAAGAAAAAAAATAACTTCTTTGCGAATAGAAAATACAATGGACACAATTTATAACCAAACATTCAAATAAAATATGTGGAAAACACAAAATAAACCTGGCAATCAGCAATCACGACCTAATTGTTTGGACTACTTTCTAGACATGACTCCCTAATTTTGTGTTGCATATGCACCCTGGCACAAGCCCAAGGAGGTTCAACCAGATATTCTCTAAGCTTTCACTACACTTCTCTGGGAAGGTCTATTTGTTTTCTGCCACAATAGGCTTCCTCCTATTTACACTTCAATTAGATCTAGGATTACCACCAAAGAAGACAGATTAGGCAGCTGATTTTTTTCCCCTCTGATTTTGGCATCTCCAGAAGTAGTGCATCAGCCAGATTCACCCCTGCCTCTATTTGGTACTAATTACTTGCAATCCAGCCAAAAAGGATTCCCCTGAAGAGCATGAGAGAACTCCAGCTGCAGCAGGAGTCACAGACTATGCATAAGTAAAGGAAAGACACAGGCATCTATTTTAAGGAACACAGCAAAGCAGAAAGCACTGTGAAACTCCCCACCTCTCCAGCACAGAGTTGCAGTTTAGCTCCATGCTGTATTTGTTTTCATCTGACCTTAAATAAGTATAGATGATGGGAAGCCTTCTAGTGGTGCCTCCAGATTTGGAGACACTATTTTGTTCTGCTACTCAGCACCTTCTTTCCACCAGTAAATAGAAACTAAACCCAAACTTTTATGGTTCACTTAAACAGTAAATAGGTACATCCTGGTTGGCCCACAGACCACTGAGATAATGCTCCAGGTTGCTGCAGAACAATTAATTGCAGAGCCATTTCAGGCCAGATCAATACTAAAGCTTTTATCTATTGTTTCGTTACACAATGATTCATACAGCTTTCACTTTGACAGCACAAAGACAAAAAACAAAACAAAGAAGAAGAAAGAAAGAAAAAAAAAGGCTGGCATTTAGGGAAAAACACTGATTCAAAGGAATCAACTCACAAACGGACTGTAAGCCAAAGCACCTTTATTTTTGCCGGTGGTGAGAGCATAGGGTCCGCACCCTACAAAATGCACCTCCACCAAGGTAAAATTTCAGCAAGCTTATACAGCAATTTTATCAAACATTTCATACGTTCTGTGGTTAGTCCCTGATAAGCAAGCAGTTTGGTTATATAACTTAAAAGATCTATTCTGTCTATTATAACTAATTTATATGGTTTCCTAGATAAAAAAGCATACATATCTAAAAGCAGTTGTCTTGGTTATGGTTTCTTAAATAGCAAAGCACATGTTAAAGGCAGCTGTCTTGGTACATATGACATCCCTGCAGAGGGGTGGGTCTGCAGACGGGTAGGCCCCTGTCTCGGTACTTATCATACCCCTGCAGAAGGGTGGGCCTCTGTAGACAGTCAAGTTGAAACAAAAGAACTCACAATATTTATTATTTCATACTTATGCTAAGAGCAGCCTGATTATGTCAAGCAGACCTTCAAACTTAACTCTATTCCTTAATTCAACACCAGTTCACAAAATTCACATTTTATGCTAGGCATAGAGTACCTTGTGCAATGGGAACACTCAGAGGCTGAAAACTTAGAACAAATTTTCTCCCTCCCTTCAATACATCAGCCACTTTCAGACCTAGGAAGAAAAAGGCACATCCCACCTTCTACTCTTACAAAGTAAGAAATTTATTTCTAAGCAATCTTCCTCCAAATGGCATGTTAATGACCAAGAACGACCACTTGGATCACAGAAAGGGAAAGGGTTGCAGTCAGAGGAAACACAACTTGCACCTTAATTTTTCACAGCCAAACTACGTGTCCAACATAAGCTCAGTATCCTGGTTTACAGTGTATAAAGTGCACGTTTACAACAAAGATACCAATTCCTTCCTCTGAATTCAATATTAGAGCTCATACATTTCAGCAAAGAGAAGAGTTACCACCCTCATCTCCACTTCAAGGGGAAGATCCTCTTGACTGCATTCCTACAACAAGATTCAGATAAATCACAAGTTACCCAATATAAAGAAGCGGTGCAGACAAATCACATATTAACATATATGATAGTAACAGCACAGCCTTTTTCAAAACAAATGCCAGAAAATATTACCTGTATAATAAGCTGCTGTTTCTTTCCCATCCCAGCTCAGGGAATGAGAAGTCTTCTGAAATACCAGTCAGAAAGAGCTCCAGTGCCTTCCCTCCACCCCAATACCTGGCATGTTTTTTCTTAATTACTGTTCTGCAGATGTCACTTCGTGGTTTTCCCTCATGATAGGGCTCATTATTCAACTTCCCTTTCAAAAAAAGAGGAGAGAAATCTTTGGAGCATCAGACTGCTTCTGCCCCCAGAGATGACAGGGTGATAGATGGTGTCATTTTGAGTACTCATCAAAAGCCAAATGTGATTGCATTTCCAGTGAAGTGGCAAAAAGAGTGATGGAGGTCAAGGGTTCTGAGTCTTCAGAAGCAGCTGGGGAAGAGAGCGAATCAGGAGTCCTCAACAGAGGTGTTCAGTTGTCGTTTCCCTTCATTGTATAGTAGCTCTTTTCTTCACCAGCAGAGAAAGACTTGAATGCTAGAAACTGCCTACTTTGTGAACACACACAACAATCCAGCAACTGAGAAAGGCTGAACCTTTCTGAGCTTTCAAAATTCATGGGAACATTCTGTAGCTGGAAAACAAAACTTCCAATAATTCCATAAAATGCACACCATCAGGTGTTCTCTATGGCTCACATAAAACATAGTTCAATGAGCCAAAAAAATGAGGCCATGAGCAGTCCTGGCCAGACTACAACAGTGGAGAACCCATATATCTTAATTTGTGCTCAAAGTTCAGAAATATTTCATATCATAAGTGTCAAAAAATGGCTTCAGTTCATTTCCTGTATATTTTTAAAAATCAATTAATCACAAAATTGTTTTTTCCCCGAAGTTGAGTCTGTTTTGCCCGTGCCAGTAAGTGCTGAGTGATCTCTTGATGTCCTTATCCTGATCTCTTGCTTATCCTTATCTTATCCACAAACCTTTTGTTATATTTTTCTCTCCCCTGCCCAGTTGAGGAGGGGGAGTGATAGAGTGGGCTTTGGTGGGTATCTGGCATCCAGGCAGGGTCAACCCACCATAATATGACATCATGTTCAGTATATAAATGAGGATTGGACAGAAAACTCTGTTTCTCACTCTTCCAAGATCAGGGTTTCAGGATTCTCTCTCCTCTGGGATCACTAGCCAGGAATGGGCTGGACATGGGTCAGGGGGTGGTGAGCAATTGTACTGTGCATCACTCATTTGTATGTTCCATTATTAATGTAATGAACATCATTATTATTTTATTTTTGTATTTTATTTCAATTATTAAATTGTTTTTATCTCAGCCCACGAGTTTTCTCACATTCACCCTTCTGATTCTCTCCCCCATTTCTCGGGCAGGGGAGGATGAGTGCATGGCTGTGTGGCGGTTGGCTGCCGACCGAGTTAAAACCACCACAGTGAGACAGTATCAAAACTTTGCTAAAATAAAAAACAAACAAACAAACAAAAACACCACCAACAAAAATATTTACTGGCTTCTCTTGGTCAACTATATAGGTGACTTTGTCATAAAAGGAAATTAAGTTGGTTAAGCAGGAGTTTCCACTCTGAACCCGTGCCAGCTATGACCAATGACCTTCTTTCAAGTGTTTTTCAGTATCTCCCAGAATAACATTCTCCATAATTTTACCAGGCACTGCAGTAAGATTGACAGGCCTTTAAGTACCAGGATATTCCTCCTTACCCATCTTGAAAACTGGGATGACATTTGCTAGCTTCCAGTTGACTGAGACCTCTCTAGACTCCTAGTAATGGACAGAGGTTCCATGACAACATCGGCCAGCTCTTACAGTACCCTGGGATGAATCTCACCAGGCCCCATAGATTTATGCACATCCAGCTGAAGCAGCAAGTCCCAAACAAGTTCAGGGTCAGCTGTGAGTTTATCATTCCCCAGTCATGATCTTCCAACACAGAGCTCCAGGGATTCCCAGAGCCCATCATCAGTGTTGAAGATAGAGGCGAAGAAGGCATTAAACATCTCAATTTTTTCTACATACCTATTTGTGAGTTGACCAACCTCATCAAGCAATGGACCAATGTCACTTCTGATTTTCCTTTTGCACATATTTTTAAAAGCCCTTTTTGTTGTCCATCACAGTGTTGGCCACCTTGAACTCTAATCAAGCTCTGGCCACATGAATTTTCTCCTTACAGTGGCAAATAGCACCTCTGTAGTCCTCCCATGTTGCCTGACCTTGCTTCCAACATCCAAACACGTTTCCTTTTCTGCCTAAGTTCTAGAGGTGCACAGACAGCGTGACAAGAAAAGCCTCCCTGCTCAGCAGGGGTAACTGCTGCCAAAGGGACAAGCGAGGCCATCCACCAGCCTGCTGCTCTGCAAAAGCGCAGAGTAAGGCTGATGCAGGTCGGCCATGGCACTTTGTGCAATGATCCCACCAGAACTGGCGAGCTGCGCTGAGCAAAGCCATCTAAGGGATCTGCCCTTCAGAGCTAAGGTAGCAATTGGACAGGTAGGTCCTTGCCACCTGTTAACTTCCACCTTGCCATTGCAGGTGCCTACAGTTGCTCTGGTAAGCTGACACCTGAAGAGCTCATCCGGGGAAAGAAGAAACATGAGCTAGCTTTAATTAAGAGGAATAATTGATCCATGTTTATCATGGCTTTATCTGTCTAACAATACTATTGAACCAAAGGGTTGTCAGACTCTTCACAGGAAAAGGAAGAACAATCCAACAGAAAGAGACAACTGTGCTATGAAGGGGAGAGTGATATCCAGCCAGGCAAGAAAAGCCAAAAGAGAGGTCTCAGGAACAGGCAACTGAGAAAACCCAGGCAGGGCAAAAAGAACAAGGAGCCCAAGTGTGTAACAGACCCTGCTGTCCATCTTTCAAATTTTAACACAGCTGTGAGTATAGGAAATATTTCTGAGGTGCACAGAGATGGCCCAGAGAGGAAGCATGTACCTGCCCTTGGGAGAACATCTATGTCAGGAGAAATGTACCACTGCAGCATTGGCAGTTTTAATTTTGCACTTGTCAGTTGGTGCTGCAGCAGGACCCTTCTCAATCATCTACCAAAGGTCTTGGGAATCTGGAGAGTTCCCCATGGACTGAAAGCTCACCAGCATTGTTCCTATTTACAAGAAGGGTGTGAGGGAAGACTCAGGAAACTAAGTTTCCTGAGTTAACATGTTAATCTGACCTCAGTAGCTGGGAAAACTGTGGGCAAGGTCATATAAGGTACTGCTGAAAGGCATTCAGCATGGAAATTAACTAATGCAAATGCCAGATTCTGCACTTGGGACAAAACAATGAAAAACACGAGTATACCTTGGGTGACGAGTGGCTGGAGAGCAGCCCTGCAGAAAGAGATATGGGGGTGAGATGGAAAGGTAGAGCGACGCAACCCTTCTGTAGCAATTGCTTTAACAGTGACTATTTATGAAAGTGGAAGGGATCTCTTTGCTTTGCGGAGGAAAGATTCTAATAATGGAAACAAATGTTACAAATGAATCTAAAATGTTAAATTCAGGTCATCTTGTCTTTCAGTTCATCTTAGCACAAAGTGTCCACAGCTCCTTCTATATATATTTTACCGATTTTTTACATGGCAATAGAGCCAAAGTTCTTGTCAAAATGATTTAAATTTGTAGTCAATATACATGCATTTTGCTGTTCTATCAGAATTTACAGTGGGAGAACTTGCTCACAAGAAATACTTAGGGAATAACCACTCCTCTGGAGAGGTGTATATGGAAAATGATGAAAGCAGATTTTCTTTATACCAGTTTAACTAAGGATTTTCTTGTGAAGATAGTACAACTGTGTTAGGGTGAGAGTAGAATGATGAATGATTATTTGGTGCCCCATCCATTCTCATTCTGCCGTAGCTACAGTAGATTTTCACAGGAGCAAGGTTTGACTGTGAGTTTTATTCTGCTTGGCAGAATGAGCCTCTCCCTAGGAGTCCAAATCTTACCGTTCAGCCATGACAGAGGGCTCGAGCATTCTCTCTGCCTCTCTGCTGCTGCCACTCAAGTATAAAAAAGGGTTTCGAATGCAAAACTAATTTTGTGGTCAGTTTTAGCTGTTGGAATGTCTCTTGACACTAGAGAGAAAACAGAGCAAACACTAGAAGACTAAAATTATTTCCTCACTGCATTAAAGAATAAGCATATGGATGGGGGCATAGATCATTATTGAAATGCTGGTCCTTTGTGCCTGTCTTACTATATTAGAAAGAATGTATCTTTGTAGCTGCATCACATCAGCAACCTATGAGTTTTTCCCAGTTTGACCAGACAGGTATTCTGGAAAGATGATACACCTGATATGTGTTAACTGCATGTCGATATCACTCCTTAGCCTGATGGTGCTCAAGAGCAATTTGCTTTGAGACCTACAAACAAACAAACAAACAACCCAAACAAAAAACAACAATAAAATTCATAAAAGCTGAAGTCCTGAAAAGCCTCCAAGGTAAACATATACAGGTTTTACTGGCAGATAAGAACAAGCAAAATGGAGGCAGTGAACAATCTGTAATGCAGTTTACATAAACATGACAGTTACACAGAAAAACCTTGCATTACATGGGCAGTTTTGGCATCTAAATAGGTATGTGATCTAGAGATATGAGCTTTACTATGGAATGAAAATATGTCATAGAAAAGGTTGTTTCTATGAGACAGTGAGAGTCGTCATGTTAAACCGTGTTGGTTTCTATGTTCAAGAGGCCAGAGTAAGTGGAGGAAATGTATGTTTCACCTTCTAATGCCTTGGAGCACAGCTGTTCAGGCCTCTATGGGGAAAGCTACAGAAGTTCTAGGTAGGCTTTCTGTTAGAAGAGAAGGTGGCAGAGGATTACAAAGCATTGTTTTGCTATTAGAGGTGTCTTCAGGGGTTTGTTACAGGCAGCATAGAAGTTTTGACTGCAGGCTCAGGTACCAGTGATATTCCATTGCTGCCTGAGGTCACTCACTTAAAGGAAAGTAAGCCTTCCTTGCTGTCTATCTGACTTTCCTTCTCTCTCTCTCTTTTTCTCATTTTCAAAATAATTTTGTATATACCAGCAGAGGTAACCCTCTCCTTTAGAAAGGAGCAGAGAGTGACTATGTTATTTTTTTAAAAAAAAGCAGAATTTCCCGCAGCATGGAGGAATGTCTTGGTTTCACTAGGATAATTTTCTTTTTAGTAGTTAAAATAATGCTGTGTTTTGGGTTCAGTACGGGATTTGTTATGAGAAGAATGTTGATAATGTACTAATGTTTTTAGTTGTCACTGGAAGTCCAAGGACTTCTTGTTTTGCTAGTCTGCAAGTGGAAAGGACTAGAGGGGGAAGTGCAGTAATTAGCAAAACCCCAAACTGGCATTTGGATACACCAATGAGATATTCCATATCATATTATGTCATGTTCAGTATATTAACTAGGGTTGACCAGAAAGTGGGTGGATTATTTCAGGGATTGTTTGGGCTCGCTCTTCCAGGATTGTGGTTTTGGGATTGTCTCTGCCTGTGTCTTCTTAAAAGTCGTCTGTCAGAGAATGCTTTGTGTAGACTGCGGGGACTACCATTTTAGATAGAAACTGTATGGGGCACAATATACTTTATGCATTACTGTTTCACCATTCTTGACAAAAGCATAATTCTATCAGTCTTCATCTGTTTATGGACCAAAGAAGGCTCACAGCTACAAGGCTGAACTCATGCAGAATGCTATGAATGGGAAAAACACATTAATATGTGCCCTCACATGAAGAAAACACATGTTTTCTTCAACCTGTGTTTTCCATGTTGCTAGCCTGATTCTCCCCTGGGCCCTGGAGAGGCAGGCAGGGTAGCAGAGGAAGGGACACAGAAGAGCTGTGGGTGGCCTGCACAGTGAGCCTGAGTGCTGAAGGTAAAGAGACGTGAGGGGAACAAGGCTGCATGAGGATGGATGGAAGCTGGAAGTGCCTGGTGCCATTACCATAGTCTGATTTGATGTGGGAGCACACCCTAAGAGCAGAAATAGACTCAGTGACTTCAAAGACCTCAAATAAAGATGCAAATGGATTTTCCTTCCCAGTCACTGCCACATGGTCTTATAGACTGAGACTGTGAGAGAGAAAGAGATAATTACCCACCTAAGTAAGCAGCAAGAATATGTTCAAATCTGTCCTGTTCAAGGAATTAGTGGTGAAACAGTTGCAAACACCTCTGTAGAAAAAGTTATACAGGACAATGGCATCATTGTGCTCATGCCCCAGATTCTTGTGAATAGCTCCAAGGAAGAGAGCCTTAGCTCCCTCCCTATCTTCACTCTGGTGATATTTGGTGAGTGCCACAATACTCCAGGCAATCACCCTTACAATGTCTTAATGACCAGACACTTGGAACAAAGATTTGAATACTCTGCAAACCAGCTGCCTCAGATAGGGCCTAGTGGGCCCTTGGTGGAAACATTAGAGAAAAGTATTTTTCAGTGCAGTCAGCAAAGCCTGAAGTCTTGCCTTTTGTGTTAATCCAGTTCAAACTCCAATTTAACAATCACTGCAAATTGAAATGGCAGCATCTGGAACACTTTTTCCCTCTTCTCAGACATCTCCAGGCTGTTTTCCCATGTTACATCCTCCTTCCAGCTACTGAGAAGGACTGATCAAACATGACAGAGACTGGAGTACTTGGAAGCAAATGGGATTGCTGAGCTGGAAAGAAAGCATGTGCCCCAGAATTTAGTACTCTCTTTGTCACCTCTCTGTTGCTGTTTTCTGCAACAAGAAAATGGGGCTACTGCCTCTGCTGACAGGAGGTTTTGCTCCACCTGAGAAGTTATCTCCTCTGAATGAATGTGCAGGACCATTTTGGGGGTGGATTTGCTGTTTCTGTGTACAAGCACTGGCAAATATAGCTGGTTATGGATTTAAGTGGGTGGATAGTTTATTTTCTCTTTGAATACTCTAAGCTTACATGCCTTGGAGAGGGCACGAGTGCCAGCAAGGTTTGGCTCTCAAGATTTAGTCCTTGTAGTCATGTTTACTTCAGCTGCCTGTTTTATTTCCTAGTTTTTGAAGACAGCGACAACTTGGCAATTAGTAACAGTATCTCCCTTTTTTTGTTTGTTTGTAACAAAGGACCAACCACTGCTATTCATGTCTGTGCTCAGATTTGAGGTTTAACTGCTTCTGTTGGAGTTGGTAATGCCAAGAGCATCAAGGAAACAATAGAGCACATTTGTACCCTCTCCTCGTACCTTGACATACAGGCCCTATGCACTGTCAGAGAGAACAAACAGGACTTGCAGAGATATGGAAACAAGCCAAAAACACGTAGAGCCATCTTCCAGGCTTTTTTCCCCATGAGATGCAAAGCACCATAATTAAGGCACCTATCCAATTCTCCTTTGGTCAGGTGAAGCTGAAAGCCTAAAACTAAGCCAGAGCTTAGCTTCATGCTGGCTTGAAAGGAGTTTAAGCATACACTTCACTGTTGCACCACAGTAAGGCAGTGCCCATTTAGGCAAATTTGCTCTTTGCTGACCTCCATAACCTCTGTTTTTTATTTAGCAAGGCAGAAAAGCCACTGCAGTTCTGCCAGTGAATACTAGGGGCTGTTTCTTTCTGTGCAACTATAATGCTCATTAACAATAAACACCATTATGATTGCATAAAGCACCATACATTCTCTAGACAAGAATTTGTTCTGTGCTGCCCAGGGAAATGTTTTACTTATTCAGGCCACTGATTTCTGTTTCTTGTCTCTAGATGTCAGATGGGTTAAAATGCAAGTTCAGTATCACTTTGCAGACATTATCTCAGGCCTGATGTCTGGGGCAGAGGTGTTGATGAGGAAGATTTACTCAGAGGGTAAGATACTGTAATAATATGCCAGCAACTGGAATTCAGTCTTTGATTACATCAGTGTGAATACTCATGGCTGCTAGAACAGTAACTCTTTTTCCACTGCCTTTCTCCTTCCTTTTTACTTGCCTTTAAGCAATATTCCCTAAATAAGAGATTACAGGTAGAGGAGCCAACTGTTTTCCTGTTATACATAATTAGTTTGATAATCATAAGTATTTTTGCTTGGATTTCAACTGTTTCCTGCAGCTAAGGATGGTGTGATTTTGACACTGCCAAATCATTTTGAATGTTTAAAGAATATGAAGCAAAACTAGCAAAGGGCTTGCTTTCAAAATGCAATAAACTGGATGCCATTGATGAGAGATACCTGCATGTTCTTATTTAAGCATTTCTCCCTATGCTTCATACTTAAATCTGTCTCTGTTAAGGAAAACAAGAAGAATATCAATTATGGTGTTACTCTGAATGTTGTAATTTCTTCTTTTCAGTGAAAGTTTACTTTCACTTTTGTTGCTCTGACACTTCTTGTCATATTTTCTCTGACCTCTCTGAGTTGCATTCAGAGTTATTTCTAGGGGTGCCCTGGCCACCTTTTCTGGACAGCATTTTGCTCTCTTCATACCTCTGTGTAGCGCTATTTCCACTGTTCACTAGGTCTCCACTGAAAGCATTTAAGGTAATTTTACGGAGGATCTGTGGAATGTGAACACTAGGAGAGGGAGGAAATGGCTGCCTAAGAAAGGAAACACTTGCCTGTAGGGTTCCAGCCTCAGGCGCTGCAGTGGTGTGAAGTTTTGCAGAGCAGATGACTGGCCGTGAGAAAAGAGAATGGGGTCTCATGATCATGAGACCTAATTCTGCCGCCCTGCAGAAATCAATTGATCTTTTCTACTTTTTCAGGGTTCCTAAGTGGTGTCCAAAAATTTGAGAGCTACAAGAGGTACAAAGCAGAAACACATGGATGGTTATGCTTATGGATGGGGTGGTCTACCCAGCTCTGAATTAAAGGATTCAGTCTGTGCTTAGACTGACTTTTGCAGACTGACTAGGGTGCCTTAAGCCCATTTACCTCTGTTCTATACTTTCCAGATTTTTTCCTACTCCACTTTCCAGATATTGGAGAGTGAACTATACTCTGAGACAGGATGGAAGAATTAAAAAAACTCCACCATACCAAAAAACCCTTACATAACCTCCAAAAAACCAAACCAACAACCCAAAACCCAAGAAACCCCAATAAAAAACAAATACAGTGGGAATTTCAGACAATATGCTAAATTAAGCAAACACTTCTGAAGCTTATTTCTGCATCATAGTTCCTTTTGCATGAATGCAATTGGCTTCCCTTCTATGGAGCCTGTGATTACTGAAGTTTGTGAAGCACTCAGACAGAGTATGTATGTGACAAACAAGTACTCACTAGCTCTGCCTCAAGAACAGAACCTGGGATAAGAGGCCTTTAAGCACCACGGACTGTTTAGCAAAATCCTTAACTATTGAGCAGTGGGTAATTCAAGGAGTGATGCACATGCAGTGTCTTGAATGCTGTAGGCTTCTTATAGGATAAGCAAGCTCTAATTTTATTGACTCTGCAGATGTGTGTATGTACACAGATCCTCAGCTGAATTCTGTTGGGTTAATTTTAGCCTAAGATCTGGGTATACATCAAAACAGTGAGTGAAGAAGACAGGCAGACTCTTCTTGGTTGGTTCCCAGAGGCAGGACAAGAGGCAGTGGGCACAAAAAGAAATACTTAAACAACAGGAAGAAATGATTTGCTGTAAGGATGGTCAAACACTGGAACAGGTTGCCCAGAGAAGTTGTGGAGTCTTCAACCTTGGAAGTACTCAAAATCCATTTGGACATCATCCTATGTAACTGACTCTAGGTGACTCTGCTTTGAGCAGAGCATTGGACTAAAGACCTCCAGGGTGCCTTCCAGCCTCCATGATTCTGTGATAGTATTATATAGTGTTCTTCTGCATAGGCTTTTTAAACCTAGCTTCCATAGAAAATGTGTTATCTTCTAGCTAACTGTTCTGGTCATTACTCAAGATGAACAAAAGCTTGTTTCCCCTCCTTCTTTACTAGATACTATTTCTCAAATCAACAAGAATGATTTTGGAACGCAGAATTATGAACACTGGCTAGTGGCCACTCAGAAGAAATGCAGACTGTTGCAACTGGCAGATAAGGAGAAGGAGAGCAGTATTTGTAGACACATTTTCATTTGCACTGAACACCTGCGAGTTAAGTGTATATCCTCTTCCCATCCACACAGAGGTGGAGCCATCCTGTTCCTTCTGATACAGGTAAGTTCACTTAGAAGCAGGTTTTGAACCTGATCTTTAAGGTCCCTTCCAACCCAAACCATTCTATGAATCTATGAATTTTATTTGTCACAGGCTAAAGCACAGTGTGTAAGAGTTGTGTCTTAAGATACTAAGGACAATATAGTGCAGAAGAGATTTTGTAATGCTTCTGTTAACACACAAATAGAAATGGAAAACCATCACAAGTTTGTAATACTTAATCTAGCTAAATAAAATTTGTGGTCATCCCCTGTCCCACAGAAAATGAGGCTTAAATGTGTATGCCTCTCTTTCCCAGCAGAAATTCGACCACGCTCTCATCACCAGTGAAGATGCCTGCTTTGAAGGTGCTTTAGTCTACCTAACTGAATTTTTCACAAATGTCAAAAATGGACCATATAAAGAGTTAGGAGAAGCAACTGACAGACAAATTAGAAGGTATTTCACACATCCGTGACAGTTGCAGGGGAGATGAGGGACCCTCCTTTCGGTGAGTTGGGGGCATACAGGAGCTGGCAGGCATGGAAGAGGAGTTTGCTCTCCAGGGTTAATTGTTCCTTGTTCTCTCTGCTGTGGGTCTTAACATTGAGATCTGGATGAAGGGATTGAGTGCACTTCCAGTAAATTCACAGATGACACTAAGCTGGGTGGGAGTGTTGATCTGCTTGAGAATAGGAAGGCTCTACAGAGGGACCATACTGCTGCTGTGCTCTCCCAGTGACTGCCTGTGAGTGCAGGGTGCTGAGTACCTGGGCTGTTACTGACCAGGAATTTGGCAGCAGAGATCCAAAGCTCTCTGGAGTCAATGGGAATCTATTCTGCTCCTTCACTGGAGCGTGTCCAGAGAAGGACAACGGAGCTGGGGAAGGGTGTGGACCACAAGTGTGCTGAGTTCACGGCTGAGGGAACTGGGGTTGTTGAGCCTGGAGAAAAGGAGGCTGAGGGGAGACCTTGTGGCTCTGTCCAAGTCCCTGCAAGGAGGGTGGAGAGAGGTGGGGGTGGGTCTATTCAACCAAGGAGCAAGTGACAGGACAAGAGGAAATGGCCTCAAGTTGGGCATGGGGAAGTTTAGATTGGATCTGAGGAGTAATTTCTTCACTGGAAGGGTTCTCAGGCATTGGAAGGGTTGCCCAGGGCAGTGGTGGAGTCCCCATCCCTGGAGGGAGTTAAAAAATGGGTACATGGGGTGCTCAGAGATCTGGTTGATACCAGATGAATACCACTGGTGATAACAGTGGACAGGTATGGTTGGACTCAATGATCTCAGAGGTCTTTTCCAACCAAGCGATTCTATGATTCTATGATTATGGTAGGATGATCCAGGCGTCTTCTTCAGAGTAAGTGTGGTTATATTTCCAGAAAGTTTGCACATTTCAGAAAATCCAGCGTCCATGTGGGTGCAATTGTAATGTTAGGGTAGGCAGGGAGGAACTTACTTTCTGGGTCTTCAAGCTTCTAGCACCGAAGCTTAGGGCAATAGTAGTAATTGTAGCTAGATACTGTAGTAGGTTCTTACATGACAGACTTGGAGGTAAGGCAGCAGTGTTGTCCAGGGCGTGCCCCACAAGTAGGGGGATAACCTTTAATCATAGATTCTGGCAGCATTAGGTAAGGCAACATACACTGCTCAGTGCACTGCCTAGCTTCTTCTTGCCCAATGCTCCTGGGCAAATCCCAAGCTTCTGTGAAGAAGCAGGTGGTCCAGCTACACTTCTGATTAAAAGTGAGAGGTTGCACTGTTCTGAAACTTCTGATTAGTAGCAGTGTGCTGCAAACCAGCCTGCGATCTGGTGTGTTGCAGTCTTGACTGCAATTTTAAATCACTGGTCTGGCTACCCTCTAGTGTGAGTTGTTTCCCAAGAAGAAAGAGCATTGCTCTTTGCAAAAACTCCTTATGTTTGCTTTATTGCTGTCTTTTCATGCACAGTATATCACAGATGTTCTCCTGTCAGTTTGCTACAAAATGTGGGAGATTCAGAAATGTTTTTCTTGGGGGTTTTGTTGCATTTAATCAATAGCTTTCTTTGCTTGCATCTGAAAGAATGATATAGAAAATAGATGCTAAAGAGAATGTGGGTGGCATTTGAAAGTAGGTTTGGGTGAGAACTCTGTTTCCAGCACTAAAGAGGGTATGTTATTCAAGACACTGCTGTTTCTTCCAGAGAAAGAACCAGAACTGACTTCCCTTTCAAAAGAAGAATCAAATGAGAATCCCAAGCTGGAAGAGCTTGCTTGCCTCCTAGATAAGGCATACTGCTATAACCCACAGACTCACACACTCTTCTCTTGGCTAAGACAAGAGCCTTAGTAGCTGTAAGACATTTCTTTCCAAAGCTCATAAAATGGGAAGTGAGGAAATACAATGCCTCATCTGTTGCCCTTCCGATTTTGATCTGGAAATAGAAAAATATGCATGTATCTGGTCTTCTTAAGAAAATATTTATGTTTCTGTATCTTCCTAAGCACTGATGCTCTGAGAGATGGTTTGGTTTTATTTATTTATTTATTTGTTTATTTGTTTATTTATTTAATTCTAAAAGCTACAGTACAGGGGTGGTGTCCTTCATCACTTTTTCTTGCTACATGTCATAGTTAATCATTAAGCTATCAGATTTTTACTTTAGGTCTGAATTTTAACAAGATGTGTTACAAGGTTTTTTGCTTTAATGTGGCAGTGGTATAAACCAGCAGCTCTGCTGCATTAGTGACTGCTCGTCAGGAGGTTTCCCAGAGGATTTCTATGGGCCCAAAGCAGGTCTGTGCCCTATCATGTGCTATTGATCAAGAAAAAGGAAAGACTTGGTGTAGCAGATATTCTCTGGACACTTCTGATGCACTGGTCTATTTCATACTTGTCCAGGATCAAGGATCAAGGTTGGATAAACGTTTTCCTCCCTTCCAATACCTGGTTCCCAGAAAAAGTTCATGCTTGGACGAAGTGTGCTGCTAATCATTAGCTTCAGTAGCTCTTAAATGTTTACTGCAATTTATCATTGTCTCTGGCTACTGTAAACAGATTTATCATCTGAGATTCCCAACCCCCATATTATCCTTGGGTACAGACACACTGGATAAATAGCAAACCAGAAAAAAATTAAAGGCAGGCTAGAGTCCAAACTAAACAACACCAAGCATCTGCTGGTAATTTTACATTATAGATGTAAAAGCCTACTCGAGCTTGGCTGAATTTTGTTCTCATGTAAGAGCAGATTGCATGCGCTACTGTAACTGTTCAGTGAGAAAGTGCAGTTGGTAAATATTAACTCATTTCCTTCAGATTCCAGAGGTGGAGTATTCTGTGATGTGTTGGTTTGTAAGAGAAAAAGGCATGCCTTTTGGGAGTGAAAGGCTGCTTTCTCTCTAGCCAGCTTTGTAAGTTGCAGGGATGGAAAAAGAAAAAATTGGTAGTGGCATTGGTTGGATCTGGCATCATAGCTGTGACACAATGTCCTTATATGTTATCAACATTCTTCTCATAACAAATCCCATACTGAAACCAAAACATAGTGCTTTCTAGCTACTATAAAGAAAATTAACTCTATCCTAGCAAAACCAGGACCACATCCACCCCTTATTCCATACCATTTCTATCATGCTTAGGTTCCACACTTTTTAATACATTTCAATATACATACAATTATTATTCCCTTAGTTCATGGGCCATTCCTTCAAAATGTCTATTGAGTTCATTTAGTCTGTGACCTTGGATTCCATCTGTCATGGCCATCTTTCAAGGTAGGACAGACAATATGAAGTTCACTCAGTTGGCTGAGTAGGTGACATTGGACACAGCAGAAGGATGGTGTGCAGTCTCTGTTGCATGCTGCATCTGGAACTCATAGCTGGCATATCTGCTGTGGCTGGCTCAGTTGGCAGATCCTCTGGTGCTGACTACTCATGTGGCTTTTGCTAAATGAGCGTCCCAGTGTTTGAAAGTTCCACCACCCGTTGCTTTTAGTGTGGTTTTCAGCAGCCCATTGCATCGTTCAACTTTCCTGTAGGCTGGTGCCTGATAGGGAATGTGGTACATCCGCTCAATGCCATGTTCTTTGGCCCAAGTGTCTATGAGATTGTTTCAGAAATGAGTCCCATTGTCTGGCTCAGTTAGTTCTGGGGTACCATGTCACCGCAAGACCTGCTTTTCAAGGCCTAGAACAGTGTTTTGGGAGGTGGCACAGTATATGTCTCCAACCACACAGTGGCTGCATCCACCATGGTGAGCATGTGGCACTTGCCACTGTGGGTTTGTGGGAGTGTGTTACAGTCAATCTGTCAGGCCTCTGCATATTTATATTTTAATCATCTTCCTCCATACCAGAGAGTTTTTAACTGCTTGTCTTGCTTGATCACAGCACATGTTTCATGTTCATGAATGGCTTGTGCAATAGTATCTATGGCTAAGTTCACCCCTTGATCACTAGCCCATCTGTATGTTGTACCTCTTCCTCGATGGCCTGAGGTATCATAGGCCCAGTGAGCTAAAACTTTTTCACCTTTATGTTGCTGGTCCAGGTCTACTTGAGACAATTTAATCTTAGCAGCCTGGTCCACCCGTTGGTTGTTTTGATGTTCTTCAGGGGCTCAACTTTTGGGCACATGAGCCCAAACATGTCATCTACATGACATATCTTTACAACTAGTCTCTCTGGCCAGGCAGCACTATCTTGCCATAATTCAGCAGCCCAGATGGGTTTGCCTCTGCACTGCCAATTGTTTTGTTTCCATTGCTGTAACTTGGCATTTGCCACCATCCATGAGTCTGAATCAAGGCAGAGCACTGGTCATTTCTCTCACTCAGCAATGTGTAAGGCCAGCTGGATGGCTTTTACCTCTGCAAACTGCCTCGATCCACCTGCTCTTTCAGCAGCTTCAGCAACTTGTTCCTACAATATGACAGGACCCATCAGTGAACAGGGCATATAATTTCTCACTATCTGATAGTTCATTACATGGTGGAGCCTCTTCAGCACATGTCATCTCTTCTGGTGACACTCCAACATTTTTGCCTTGTGGCCAGTTTGTGATCACTTCCAGAATTCCTGGCCGACTGGGGCTTCCTATTTGAACCCGTTGTGTGATCAGTGCAACCCACTTACTTCACGTCGCATCAGTTGCGTGGTGTGTAGAGGGGATGGTCCCTTTGAACATCCAGCCCAGCACAGGGAATCCGTGCTAGGCGCTCGCCTGTGCTGGGCGGGGTTGTTTACCGAGAAGCGCTGGGTCGGTTGGAGGGCCCCGGAGCTGCGCCCTGCCTCTGTCTGCGGTCGGAGCGCGGACGCCCCCTTCTGCCAGCCGGGGGGGTCGTCATCGCGGGGCTGGCTGCGCAGGTTGTAGCGGTGCTGCGGATGTGGTCCCTCGCCGTGGCTATCTTCCTGTGCAGATGGGTGGGCAAGCTGACCATGTACTCCTCGTAGTCACTGTCCCCTTACAGCGAGTGCAGCGGCTGCTCTGAAGGCTGCCTGCAGAGTGGGCAGAGCACTGACCAGCTCTTTGCAGCCCCTTCTGCTGTGGCTTCCACATATGCCATAGCAGCACAGAGGCACAAGATGCCACAACAAGGCACGTAATGTTCTTTGGGGGATTTTTGGTAATGGTACAGTGCAGTAATTCATCACCTCAGCCAAAGGCTGCAGTTTTGCTTAGGAAAAAACAAAAAGATGAAGAGCCATTTTCTAGCCTACATGTAAATTCAGGATGCTCACAGGAGAACACTAGAAAGTATGTTCACTGCTTTCTGGACTCTGAGCGCTGCCTTTTTCACCTGAAGTAATACCCTGACGTTGTACCTTGAAGCAGAGTAGTTCAAACAGACTAGTTTACTCTGAGCCAAGTTAGTGTCCTGGTCAGAACTGCACAGAGAGTGATTTAAGTGCTATTTAATGCTATTTTGCTGGAGCTCTGCAGGACCTGTCACCAGAGCAAGTGGGGCAAACCAAAGCCAAATGCTCTAATGGGGCATGATACCCTGAAGAACAATGGGCTTTCTTAGTAGAAATCAGATGAAAATTCATCAGGATCAGCCTACTGTCATGAACCTTGCATCTTCCAGCCAGGAAAGAAGGGTGCCCATGCTGGGCTGGAGCCAGTGGTGGCACAGCTGCGGGCTGAGCCATCCTGCCAGGGGAAATGTGCCGGGACAGCAATCACAGCTGGGTGCGAGCAGGCTGCAAGCAGCAGGAGTGAATCTGAGTTCTTCCACTGCCCCTTAAAGAACAGATCTTTATCCACTGTCTTTGTGCACCCTTGCTAACTCTTCACCCTGTGAGGAAAAAATAAATAAATGTTGTTGTATTAATGATGACATTCATGTGGCTCCTTCCCTATACTGAAAGAAAAGGCCAGTTTGGCCACGTGCCAACACTTGAAACTACAATTTTTTTTTTTTTTTTCATGTTTTTGCTTCATCTTGTGACTAATCCACTTCTATGTACCAACACACACCTGCATTGTATTTGAACTGAAAGCATTGCTAGCATTTGGAGACGGGTTTTTATGGGCAGTTTCAATGGTGAAGAAAACTGATGAACTAGACTACCTTTGAAATCCAAAGCCTTTTTGCTTTAATCCAAGTTTCACATAGCCACAGTTCTTGGACACAGCCTTAGTCGAGATAATCCAGAAGAAAAGAGGACACATAGGCTTACTTTATCATCGGAGGAATTTATGAATGTTTGTTTTATGATCACCTGGAATTTTAAACACTTGCCTATGTGGAGATACCTCTTTGAAACTTGTGACATAAGCCTGTAAATCTGTAAATTTTCTGCACTCTCGCCCCAAGACCACAAGCTAAACGGACGACTATTCTGAGTCCCAGATATTCCCTGCAGTTACATGATGATGTCTGACAGTGGCGTTAGTGGCAGTTTCCCAATAAACAAACCTTTTCCTCACAAATTTTGCATAAAATACAAGTTGCTTATAAGCAGTGCAACTCCTGCAAAGCAAATTCAGCAGACTTCATGCTTGAGGCCATTTCTCTGAAGATGTTGGTTGCTAAATGCATATCAGTTCAGAGTGAATTTCACAATGTCTCTCTTCACTAGAAACTATCACACCTTCAAAATTCTAGATTCTCTGGACAAGACACTTTATATAAATTGGTTCAAATATTGCCAAAGATTTTTTTTAAAAAAAAAACTTCTGCTGTCAAGAGATATCTACTCTTTGCACAACTTATTCCAGCTACATGCAGCAGGAAATCAGCAGGTAAAAGCTAACGTTTTCAAAACTGTGATGGAATTTTCAGCAAATAATTCAGAAAGCAAGTAGAGAAGCCTCCTCTTTTAAAGTTTTTTTCTAATAAAAGGTGTAAAATAGAATGGTGTCATAATCACGTGATCCTGAAGTTACTGCATGATGGTTTGAATGATAACGAAATACTTCCAGAAAGCATCAGACTTCAAGCACAGTATTGTTTCACAAGGTGGCACAATCACTCTTCATACTGTGCATGTATCATTTTCCTCCGCCACCAACAACGCGGTTGACATCTAGATAGCCTCCCAGTGTAGCTGTGAAAGAGCCTACTGGTATTCAGTCGCAGAATGCATAAGCAAGGTAGACAGTCTTGGAGCCCAGTCGAAGGCTTGTTGAAATCGATAAGCTTTCCGGTGTCTTTGATGAGAATTTAATATTTTATTCACAGTGTGTTTATAATTGCTTTTAACTTTCAACATTATTTTTACAGAGATAATTTTCTTAAGGACTGTTTACCCCATGTGCACTAAACTACCTTTCTTTGTTTTGATAACCACATCTAGTAAACCACAGAGGTCATCTTAGTGATAAATAAGGGAATACTATGAACAACAAATATTTGCCCAACTCTGCTTAGCTTCAGTTCTGAAAATTTCCCTCAGCTGACCAATTCAGGTCCTTTGAGCTATTTCCTTTGAAATAAGCATGTAGACACAAACATGGCTTAATTATGTCTGTGAAAATCTTTACCTTAGCCAAAAGGCTACTGAGGACCTAGCAGAATAATCCAATTAATATCTGTTTTCAGGTGACGAATTCACCTCTCCCTGTTTGGCACAGAGTTGTTAAGTCACACGAGTTTTGGATGCCACTAGTGCACATGGAAGCCATGTCTCAGGAAGCATCACCAGGTGCTGACTTGCAAAAGCAGAAAACATGCTCTTCGTTACACTGAGTATCTAGATTATACATTCTTAATAAAATATTGGGATGGGAGGAGGACAGAAATTTACAGCTATAGTTCGATTTTCCAGTCCCCTTTAAAAACTCTCCAGCCAGGCTTTCTAATCCTGTGTGTGATTAGCTACAGCTGACAATGTATTAAAACTTCTCAGGAAAAATAAGCTCATAGTGCTTAGCTCTTGTCTGGCTTTTTAGAAATTCTAGCACGATTACTAACAAACTCAGCTAGTAGTAAGAATTAGGTGAACTGACACACCCATAATCCTACCAAATTCAATGAGATTGCTTCTAAATCAAGTCAAAACACTCACCTACTGCAGAAGTGGGTTCTAATTAGCATTTCTGATATTTTGCTCTCTTAATTTTCCAGTACAATTCTTTATATTCTTAATTCAAGCTTTGGAAATTAGTCTCTAGGATCAGGAGGGAAAAGTGACACAGTGTACAAATTAAAGCTATTTTTTCCTGGATTTATATAACACTTGCAAAACAATGTTATTGAAATATTTAATGCAAAGAGTGAGTCTTTTAAGTATCATTTGTCCTTCATCAGACAGTTCAAGTTGCAGACTAGAAAGACATTCTACTAGGTGACTTTGATGCTGAGTCTGAGGAAAAGTGGTGTTTGAGTAAAATTCCTAGCAAATTTGGAAGAAAATTTGATTTTTTATGCATTTGTTAATGTCCTCTTCATCAATTTGTGAAAAAGGACTGTATAAAAGAAAACACTGTAGGAAACTCACCAAACCAATGTGCCTAGGATCAGAAGAAAGCATGTTTAAAGATATCTGGGCTCACAGTTCCCTCCTTTGAATTTTTATTTTTAAGTTCTTACATGGTTTGGTGACACTAAATGGTGGAGGAGGGTGTGTGTGTATGTAATCATTTTTATTGGGGCTGATTTATAGTGGAAGATAACTATTCAGTTGTCCTCTGGGAGAATGACTGCTTATCTCTGTAGACATCCTGCCATTTCCTTTCTAGATTTTTCTTCTAAGTTTTTGTTTGTTTGGTTTTTAATTTAGTTTTTTACTTCCTCTGCCAGAATTTTCTTTTCAAATGTCTTGAACGACCTCCAGAGTTTCTGGCATTCACTTCTCAGGTAGTGCTCTGTACCTTCACAAAACAACACAACTAAGTATATGCCATGCAGCTTCCTCACATGTGTGACACTGGTAAGGTATTTGGCTATTGCTGTTAAAAATTAATTTTTAAATTTATTTTATTTTTTCTTTTGTTTCCAAGAAAACAAACAAACAAACAAAACCTTCCTGTGGCCAGTTTGATCAAATGGTGGTGCTACCTTTGGTATTACAACAATTATAAAAGCTATTAGAAGATCTTTTTCTGCCTTATGAATGTAGTTTAAAATTTTTGAAGAAAGCACTACTCAGGTTCTTTTCCTATTGTAGATGCTGTAGGGGAGTTAGGTTAAGCAAGAAAGATTTTTACTTTCAGTCTTAATCTTTCTCTGTATTGTCAGTTCTAGAGTACATTGAGAACCAAATATTTCTGCTGAGGTCTTTAAAAGAGAGTTTTTCTGTTGTGCTCCTTACGATTGTAGCTACTTCTTTACCAGGATTGATGTACATAGCTTTCTGTCCAACCTATGCATATATGGAGATGCAGCACATTGCTGACTTTCTTTCAAAGGCAGAAATTACTCCATGTAATCCTTGTATCTGCCACTAGACTAATAGGCAATAACATGTGACAAAAGTGTTAATACAGGAAACAGCACTGCACTCTCTAGTATCAGAAATGTGCAAGAACCTATGAGAAACAGACTCCTGCCGACAACTCCCCTGGACCAAACAGGTACTCAATTCCCCTGGATTCCTCTGCTTGAGATTCTTTCAGAAACGTTATCTCAGGCCACCCAGGTGAGGCCAAAGCACAATTCTTGGGACAACAGCTGCAGAATATGCTCAAATTTGTAAACTTAACAGGTTTTGCAGATTGGGGGAGAAGTCTTTTTGCCTACAGCCTCTATCAGTGCCTGCCCACTGTGTCTTCAGAGAGTGCTTCCCTGCTTCCAGGTAAGAGCGTCTCTGTTGGCAGAGCAGCCCTTGCATCATACGGTCTCATCCTGTGGCTTCAAAGGAGAAGAAGCTGGGCCTGTGGACTGGAAGGATGCCACAGTGCTCTCCAGCCACATGCCTGGTCTAGTGTCAGGATCAAAGCCTGTGCAGCATGTCACAAAACATGCCTGCAGTACAGGTTAGATGGCATGACAATGCAATGGACCTGTGATGCTGGGAAAGATGCACCTTTTCTAACTTACTGGAGTATATCTGATGGAGGTGAGTCCCTGTGGGGAGAAATTATAGGCAATCTCCCAAACTCATTGAAAACACCCGAGGCTCTGCCTTCTGTACAAGAGAGGAAGAGAGAAAATACTGCTGTCCACTGCATAGGACCTTTTAATGTATCCCACATACAGATGGGAGCTGTGTATGGCTATCTCCTAATCACAAAAGAGAGTGTGATTTAGTCTCATTTATCTGTATTCTAAGATGACAGGGAAAACTACAACAAGATACAGAAAAAATAAACAGTTTGAAACGGGAGCAAAATAAAACAGGTTAAATAAAATTTACATACAAATTGCCAGTGTAGGCTTGTGTCATAATAGTACTTCATCAATAACCGTCACAAATATTAAATCTGAGAGCATTTTCACAACTATGGATTTCACAGCCAAGCCTATCATGCATATGATTTCGATTTTGGTTTGACCCAAAAATAAATTATAGAAGTATGGAGTTCCACGTTTATCTTTCATTAAGCTGCAGATCAAGTGCGTTTGTTCCACAACTAAAAGGTGTGTTTGGTTATAGCTGATGTTGCAGACTCATCTTGAATCCAAAATTCAAGTTACTGGTGGATTTTCAGAACTGCATATAATTCTGGAACATAAAAAAGTTTTGCTTTCAGAAGTGCCCATTGCACTTCACTGATCTCAGTCTCGAGCAGGATTGAGTACATGGAACATCAGAAACGGCTCTGTGGACAGTAGTGAAAGAGCAAGATACTGCAGTCAAATTCCTTCTCCAGTACCTGCCACTGCTCTGCAGGGAAATGGTGGTAAGACTCTTAAGTGTGTAGATGTGACAGAACATACACACAGAGCTGAACTCTCTTGAAAGAAAGGGTTATATTTATGCAAGATCTGGCTGGGTCCGGTGCCCAGTAAAATCATCAGAAAGGGCTTTAATCAAATTCTCTCAGATGGCTGTGAGGCTTAATAGGTTGGACCTACAGCTATTTTCCAAAATCAAACTGTATGTAGAAATGCGAATGGCTATAGAGTCAGATGCTGCAATAATGCAGGTACCTTGTAACAATATCAAGTTCAGCATAAACACCTTGGAGTTTTAGAACATAAGTATAAAAATAAAGACAATGTATTTCTTAGTTAATATACCATTAATACATATGATTACCCAGAGTATCAATGTATAAACATATGCTTACAAAAATGTTAAAGGACAGCTGGCAGGTAAAACTACTGCTCTGTAAGTGATGTGTGTATGCCTCCACAGTAGTACTGAATGCCCAAGGGGAATTTCAAGCTTAATATTTTCAAAAGTTTGCTCTACAAGACAATAGAAATGTCTTTGTCTTTCGCAGATGGCTGTGCTAGTTCTGACGTGAGCCATTTTTGTGGGGTGGGCACATGACAGTCTATCACTTAGAGTCAAATGCTATAAATTCTCTGTACCCTCACACACCTTTACTGCTTCCTGGTGATATTTTGAAGAATGGAAGTGAAAAAAAGTTTTGTTTTGTCTTTGGAGACTAAGACCCTACTGCAAAATGTCAAGACCTGTCTGATTAGTGATAGTAATAGCTCTAGTCCTTTCAATAATAAATATGTCAGTCTTTAGTTCCTCCTTTCTTACATCAAGAAGTTCCATTTGTCACCATTATCTTAGGATTTTTTTGGTTTATGTTGAAAATGGAGTCTGTTGCCATCACTCTTTCTTAACTTCCTAACAGAGCTCGAATGTATTGTAGTGGCTGCTACAACATAAGCTGAAGCCATCCCTAAGGCTGCTCTTTTGATTCACACAGTATGTTACCAAGATTCTCTTAAAAAGAACACGAAAGAGATATCTGAAGTTGTTTTTCATCTCTGAAATTCTCTAAACCTGTCCTTAATACCTTAAAATCTAAACAAAAACCTCATTATATGTTCAAGTTGATTTTGGTCTGCCTTGGGGGAACCATACATCATACAACTTCCAAACCAACACACATAGAAGCAAAACTCAAATGGAAAGCTAAGACAGTCATCATACTAACAATCCTAAGTAAATGGCCTCTTCACTGGAATGGCACTCAGCTGCTCTATCAACAAATACTGCAACAGCTACTTGACCTTTGATATGGGTGCCTATATTTATACACATATTTAATCTTACTGTTCCATAAAGCTCTCTTTGGAGCAAAACTTGGCAGAGTTAAGCATCAAGAGTTCTATCTGTAGTAACAGCTCTAATATAACTGGAGCAATTAGTTTGTCCTCACAATTGCACTTCAGTTTTCTTTGACAGCTGACATATTGCATGTTTTAGCAACTGGTTACTAATGCAGAAAATGAAATCCTGCTGTTCTACCAGACCTGTTTGTTTATGTAGGATATCTGGGGTGGAGCAAAATAAAGCTGGAACAGAATTCAGTTCAGTGAGCTCCTTTCTGACAGTGGAAATAAATGACATGCTTTCTCTTCCCTGTTAATCTGTTCCGAAGCTACATCCGTTTCAGCTGATCAACCTCTACTGTTAAAGTATCGTTTCTTTAGATGACTGACACGGGACATGGGACCAGCAGGATAAAAGGCTGTGCCCAAAGATACAGTTTCACAGCTTTTCAGTCAGTGCTTTTCACCTGCGTCTGCTGCCAAGAGATTGCGAATGCTGTTAGGGCTGTCTTGTTTTAGATGCCCTTTACACAACAGGTACAATCTATACGCTGCAGCTCAAGCATCAGCGTCATATTCAGACATCTCAGCATGCGAGTTGAGTGAAAGCACCTAAGAATGCATTTGAGATTTTATTTTTCACCCAGTGTTGAATTTGATGTTCACTAGTAATTCCTAGCCACCTATACCTGACAGCTTTGGACTTGCACTTGAGAAGAAAAAGTAGTAAGAGTGCTACTAAGGAACAGGAGAAAAAGTTTGGAAAGAACCAGCTCAGTTCCTTTCTAACACTACAGACTTGTCGACCACCCCTTCCATCTAGGGTTTTGTACCCACTGAAGACAAAACAACTGGGTTCTGTGTGGCCAGATGACTTTCGAAAAAGTGAAGTGAGAGTGAGAAGTTGATACCCACTCATTTGAACTCTGGCTTCTGCTGATATCATTCTGTAAGAAAGAGTGGCCATTTCCTCTAGAGCTAAAAAAATAGTATTTTAGTTTAAAACTAAGGACAAAGGATACCCCTATGCTCCTGCAGTTCCTTCGTCAAGAGACGTGTGTAAAATTTGGTCAGAGGCTGTAAAACTACTGGGGTGAAGTGGGAGATATTGCATTTTCCACCTTTTTCACAGGAGGAAAACCAAAAGTATTAAAGGACTCCCCTCCCCTGAGATTATAATTAGAAACACATGGTACAGCGGACAGAAGGCAGATTTTCTAATTTCTGCTCGAATTTTTGTTACAAAATTATCTTTCAAGTCTTTGAAGCTGTCACCTGGCCCTGGCCTCTCCCATTGCCTCAATCACATGCAGTGTGATATTGGTGTAATATTCTTATCAAATGTGTTATAACATGTAACAAGCCACGTAGACATGAACTCATGATACCCAGCTTAACAAGTTGTTATATCAAGTACTTATTTTAGTTGGAAAGGCATTCTGGGTTTCACGACTTTGCTGAACACAGGTCCAGGACTGTTACAACTAACCACTAGATGCCACCATTATTCCTGTACAAGCAGTCCAGTCTGCTTCTTGGTCTGCCAGTCAAAAGCCACCAACATTGAACAGTGTTGGTGGCTTTTGACATACAACATTCCCCACGGTGTATCGAAAATACTAGTGCAGCATTGAACTGAAAATAGAAATGCAAGTACTGACTTGCAATGTGTCTGTTCCGAATATCCTTATACTCAGTTTCATTATAAACTATGGTGATACTCGATTGCTTTATAAACTATGGTGACAAAACACAACACCTGAAGGTCCATTTTCGTCTTAGAAGTGTGTAAAAGGCTTTATGGACACCTCTCATGGGTCTGCTGCTTTTTTTGTGACCAAAATAAGCGCTGTCAGAGCTGAGTGAGGAGTCAGCCCAGCTGACACTGACTGGAGTACTTTCAGTGTGTGTATAAGCAATGGAAACAGCTTAGTGTCATACATGGTATTTGTGCAACCCCATAGCAGTAAATTGTCTGAAATCAGAGGACACCATGAGGAGGGGGTTGTGTAGGCGTAAAGGACCCCTTACTACTGGAGGTCGTGCTGCGCATGATTCGCTGGGACCCAGCAATGCCCAGCTGTCTGTGGGGAGCCGGGGGGAAGGAGTGGGAGATAGTATTTTTAAATGGAATACTCATATGGAAAGCTGAGAAACTCATAATACTGGTAACCCCTAATGCCACAGTAAAGGCATTCTGAAGGACAGCCTTTCCCGTTAGCTTGTTGCCTGTCAGCAGGTTGGTGAAGTGAGACCCCCATCCAACACCTTGTTCACAGAACATCTTGGGTGGCATTTATGTGCCTGGAAACACTGCCTGGGCTGTTGTTTTTGGTGGTGACAGCAGAGTGAATACCTGGTACCTAGTGACTTGCTGCTCAGCATTATAAATGCTGGACCTTGTTCTCACCAACAAGGAGGGGTTGGTGAAGCTCTCGGGCAGTCTTGGTTGCAGTGACCATGAAAAGTTGGAATTCGAGATCCTCAGGGCAGTGAAGAAGGTGCACTGTAAGCTCACCACCCTGGATTTCAGGAGAGCAGACTTTGATCTCTTCAAGGATCTCCTTGGTCACGTACCATGGGATTAATTCCCAGAAGGAAGAGGAGTGCAGGACAGTTGGAACATACTCAAAGATCTCTTCCTCCAAGCCCAGGAACGATGCATCCCTACAAAGAGGAAGGCTGGCAAAAACAGCAGGAAGTCTGCATGGATGGAGAGAAAGCTTCTGAATAAACTTAGGATCAAAAAAGAACCCTATAGAGGGTGGAAGGAAGGATGGGTAACCTGGGAGGAATACAGAGAAGTTGCCCGAGAATCCAGTGATCAGGTTAGAAAAGCCAAGGCCCTGACAGAATTAAATTTGGCCAGAGATGTCAAGGGCAACAAAAAAAGCTTCTACAGGAGTGTTGGGGAGAAAAGGAAAACTAGGGAAAATGTGGGCCCTCTCCGGAAGGCAACGGGAGATCTGGTCACCTGGGACATTAAAGAAGGCTGAGGTGCTCAATGACTTTTCACCTCAGTCTTCACCAGCAAGGGCTCCTGCCACACTGTCCAAGTCCTAGAAACCATAGGAAGGGTCCAGGAGAATGAAAAGCCACCCACTGTAGGAGACCAGGTTCAGGTCCACCTAAGGAACCTGAAGGGGCACAAGTCCATGGGACATGATGGAATACATCTGCAGGTCCTGAGGGAACTGGTGGATGAAGTTGCAAAGCCACTATCCATCATATCTGAGAAGTCCTGGCAGCCTGGTGAAGTTCCCACAGACTGGAAAAAGGGGAACATAACCCCCATTTTAAAAAGGGAAATAAGGAAGACCTGGGGAACTACAGGCTGGTCAGTCTCACCTCAGTGCCAGGCAAGATCATGGAGCAGATATTCCTAGAAACTATGCTAAGGCAGATGGAGAATGAGAAGGTGACAACCAACATGGCTTCACCAAGGGCAAATCATGCCTGACCAATCTGGTGGCCTTTTATGATGGGGTCACAACATTGGTGGACAAAGCCAAAGCAACTGATGCCATCTACCTGGACTTGTGCAAGGCGTTTGACACTGTCCCACATGACATCCTTGTCTCCAAGTTGGAAACGTGTGGGTTTGATGGATGGACAACTCGGTGGATAAAGAACTGGCTGGATGGTTGCACTCAAAGAGTTGTGGTCAACAGCTCAATGTCCAAGTGGAAACCTCGTCCAAGTGGATGAGTGGTGTCCCTCAGGGGTTGGTATTGGGGCTGGTGCTGTTCAACATCTTTGTCGGTGACATGGACAGTGGGATTGAGTGCACCCTCAGCAAGTCTGCCAGTGATACCAAGCTGTGTGGTGCAGTTGACACGCTGGAGGGACGGGATGCCATCCAGAGGGACCTTGACAGGCTTGAGAGGTGGGCCTGTGCTAACCTCATGAAGTTCAACAAGGCCAAATGCAAGGTCCTGCACCTGGGTTGGGACAATCCCAAACATAAATACAGGCTGGGCAATGAGTGGCTTGAGATCAGCTCTGAAGAGAAGGACCTGGGAGTGGTGGTGGACGAGAAGCTCAACATGAGCCAGCAATGTGCACTCACAGCCCAGAAGGCAAATGACCGTATTCTGGGCTGCATCAAGAGAAGCGTGGCCAGCAGGTCGAGGGAGGTGATTCTCCCCCTCTACTCTGCTCTCGTAAGGCCCCACCTGGAGTCCTGTGTCCAGTTCTGGAGCAACCAACACAAGGAAGACATGGACCAGTTAGAACAAGTCCAGAGGAGGCCATGAGGATGATCCGAGGGCTGGAGCACCTCTCCTATGAGGACAGGCTGAGAGAGTTGGGGCTGTTCAGCCTGAAGAAGAGAAGGCTCCAGGGAGATCTTATAGCAGCCTTCCAGTGCCTGAAGGGGCTACAGGAAAGCTGGGGAGGGACTTTTTATAAGGGCAGGTAGTGATAGAACAAGAGGAAATGGCTTTAAACTGGAAGAGGGTAGGTTTAGATTAGATATTAGGAAGAAATTTTTCACTGTGAGGGTGGTGAGACACTGGAACAGGTTGCCCAGAGAAGCTGTGGATGCCCCCTCCCTGGAAGTGTTCAAGGCCAGGTTGGATGAGGCGTTGAGCAACCTGGTCTAGTGGAAGGTGTCCCTGCTGATGGCAGGGGGGTTGGAACTAGATGGTCTTTAAGGTCCCTTCCAATCCTTGAACCTCTTCAGAAACTTTTAATTCCAAGGAAATAAGAAATCACAATTTCTTAAAAGACATAGGTAAAGGGCTTGAAGGAAAAGTGTGTAAACATTGTAGCAGTAGAAATGCTTTGGAAGGAGCCTGGTTTTCTTTTGTTCTGACAATTACTCTGTAATTAAACATATTTGTCTCCATTAATTTAGATTTGCCTTAGTCTTTTCAAAAATTAATCCTATTAAAATAATACCTGGCATTTCTCCTCCCCTCCCCTTCTTCTCCAGCCTGGAACTATATTGGCAAATTGTCCCACTTCAGAGAGAGGTTTAAACTAGAAAGGGAGGGTTTTCCATCAGTATCAGTTGAACAGAACAAAGTTTACTGGGAAAATAAAGTTTTTATCATCTCCTGGCTTTCAGCTGAATGAAAATGACATTGTAATGTTAAATAATTAAAAAAAAAAAAAAAAGTCTGTGAAATATAAACTTGTCCAAGTATATTTCCAATTAGGTGTAGGATACTGCTTTGGAAGTGATTTCCTGTTACAGTCTCAGGTGCCTGATATATTTTTTAAAAAGTCTGAGGTACAGGAATAGAGATGACTGACTGACTAGGCAGAGAAATAACAGTAATGTTTTCTCCTTTTCAGGTGAAAAATTGGAGGAGTTTCTTCACCCACTGAACAGCAGTAAACCTCTGTATTTGGGACAGACTGGTCTGGGTAATATTGAGGAACCTGGAAAACTTTTGGTTTTTGTGCATGGGAGGGCCTGGAATGATCTTTAACTGGGAGGCTCTCAGGAGGATGGTGCCACATACAGGTGAATGCCTTTGAGAAATGTGCGCACCACTCAGGAGGGCCAGGAGGTGGGCAGGTGTGTCCGAAGGTTTGGAGGAACTCAGTGTGTTTGGTCGTATGAGGTAAGTGGCCGTGTAAATTGCAATGTGCTCTTTGTTTACAGAGCTTTACCTCTTGCAGTGTCAGTAGCAGTATCTCCAATCTCTTTACACCCTGATGATGTTTTAATGCATGCATCAGAATGTGAGCTGCAGACTAGAAGTTAAAAAACAGAGGAAAACATTCACAGCATGTTGCTGCACGCATATTTATTTCTACTTGTGTCTTTCAGTTTTCATCAGTGACAAAAGCTACTTACACTGCAAGGCTATCTTTGTAGATAAAAAATAGACTAAGCGTGCAACTGCCAGAAAGGGTAAAGGGTGGTAACTAATACGATGAATATAATTTTAGTTCTTTTGACCAGTTGTTTAGTGTTACTCCTGGCTTGCCTTTGTGGCTCTCCCTTGTTAAGTACGTATAATCAGGTCCTGTGCTATTAAAGACAAAAAGACAGGAAAAATAATTACTTTCATGGATTAGTGTTTTTCTGAATGGCGTGGGTATAGGTGGCCACTTTAAAAATGGTCTGGTAGGCTAGAGTGCATGTAAACAGGTGAACGAAAGTCAGTTTTGAATAGTTGATACTAACTGGATAGAAATCTTAGAGGTCTGAAACTGGATAGAAATCTTAGAGGTCTAAATCCTATTCTTTACTTCCCAGAAGAAAGGTGCTTTTAAGGACTTTTTCAATAAATGTTGTAAATGCCAATGTACAGTAATAAACCTGTTGTACTGGTAGACCAGGGAAGGCATTTATTGTGCAGATGGGTATCGACGTAGGACTAGTGGTTCTTAATCAGACTTCTAAGCTGCATGCTTGCTACAATTGGCAGCTTGATTTTACACTCTGATGTGTTTGGGCTGTGCCAGTACAAGGTTGCTCTCACATCCTTACCTGTTGCCTGCTGATCTGTATCAGCTGAATTGTGATTCTGCCTGGACACTCCGTATCTTGGAAGTGGTTTTGTTTTCTAGTTTGTCTTATTGGGAAGAAATCTGGGGAAAGGATGAAAACTGATACTAAACATTTTCATGTTGAATGTCAGGCAATTCTGGCCCTAAGCACTGAACATCAGTGAGGTAGAGTAAAAAAATATGTTTACTTCTTCAGTATTGGAAACTGATTATATGACTGCCCAGGAGCTCAGCTTTTCACAGGTAGGATTTGGAGCTGGAAACAGATTTTTTTTTTAAAAAGTGTGTGTTTTTTATGTGATCTGGAATAAAGTGGCACCATTCTTGACTGTCAGTTGCTCTTGAATGCCCTAGGTCTGTATAATGAGTGGAAAAAGAAAAAAAAAATGTTAGGCATTGCAATTGCAGCTGCTTATTTCTGAACAGTTTTTCCGTCCGTGAGAAGAATCTTTGATTCTGTTGCCAGTATAGGAGATGCTCCAGAAGATGCAGATGTTTAAAACCAAGCTGCTTAGGATGCTACCCCAGCATTAAATCTGTGTGGAATAGAAGGAGTGAAATAGGGTGTCCAGAGAGAGAGAAGTTCCATTTGTGCTTTGGCATAGTTGGTGTTGAGTAGCTGGTTGTTTCAAGTAGTCTGATAGTGCATCTGAACAGACTGGCGTGTTGCAGGTTATTCAATTAGTTGATGACAAGGGTGGTTTTTTTTCCAAGGGCACTGAACCTCTTGCTGTGTGCTTTTTCATTCCTGCCTTAGATCAGCAATACTCTTTGTGTGCTAGAAGAGGAGTTATTCCTTCAGATACAGATGTGCAAAACCTAAGACTGGGGTCAGGGCTTTCTGCGCAGCCAGTTGCGCTCTTGTCCTGAAGTCTGTTGTTGTATCTAAGTAACAAACCAAGTCCTGTTGAGCTGCAAGATTTTGGTGAACTTCACTGCTTTTGGGACATGAATATTTAGTATGTGTTGTTGATGACTAATATAGACTGGAAACAATTAAATTGAAATTCACAGCAGCAGAAAAACTCTAGAAGAATTGAATCCCTGCTGCATAATTTTTTTACTGGATTTCTTTTCTGAGGACTGGAATAGAAAGTCTCTTTTGGTGAGGATGAAAGAAATCAAAAAGTTCAAGAAAACACCTAAAATGCTTGATCTTTGCTGGGTGGCTCAACTGGCTTAGGTAAGACTGGCTGCCTGTCAGGGCTGATTCTGCTGCTGTTTAGAGTTAGCTACTGAGCTGTGCTAGCTTATATATGTAATATTCTTGCTGGCAAGGAGAAGGTTACAAATTCAATTTTTTTTGGCAGGGGGGGAGGGGGTGGGAGGACGGCTGGGTTTTGGCACTTTTTTTTTTCCCCCCAGAATAAATAAGAAAAGAAGAGGTGTACAAGCCTGCAATGAGATGCTTCTGTTCTTGGGGCTTTCTAGAGTTTAATTCTTGTTCTGCAAGATTTGAAGGCAGGGCTAAAGGCTGGGTCTCCCATGTACCAAATGACTTATGGCTGAGATGATTGGTCTATGTCTTTGCTGATGGAGCTCCTCCACTTTAAAGAAAGAATTA
Source organism: Caprimulgus europaeus (assembly GCA_907165065.1). The sequence goes on from OU015527.1 coordinate 19,122,585, forward strand.
GTTATTGGATGCTGCAAGAGTGAATCTAATAACAGGGGGTTTAGGGCACTTGAGAACAGAGGAGACAAAACCCTGCCCTCAGGCTGCAATTTGACAGTTGCTGTAAGATGACATCAATATGGGCTTTCATTGAAGGGTGGTTGCTCCTTTCAGTTGCTGCCCTGTTCTGCAGGACTTATGCAGCCCTATGGTGAGCTGGAGCACGGGCAGGATCCACTTGAAACCTGAACCTCATCAAAAGTGTTTTCTTCAGCTGAATCAGTACTCATGGCAAAGCTTTGCTGGGCATGTGAAGAAGGAAGAAGTGGTCACATTCAGCCAGGAATGAAGGGGCAGGAGAGCGTCAAACTGCTCTTCTCGGCAGCAGTTTATGCTCAAATTAGCTGGAAGCAACAGCTTCAACGTTTGATACTCTGAGCACTCTTCTGCTTTGTGACTACATTATCAAGACTGTTTCATTCAACGTTTTATTTGCGTCTTTTATTTAAAGTCCATACTAATTGTAACTGTGTCAGCATCATACTTCAGGTTCCTCTGACAAGTGAGCCAGTGTCATTTACAAGATTCAGGATTTCTATACCAAGGAATGGCAGCTATTTTATCTTGTGCAAGTGCAGAAGGAATATATATGTGTGTGTGTGTGTATCTGTGTGTATGTGTATTCACTATTTATGGAAAAGGTACTTCTGTGGCTGCATGTGCGAATACCTATTTTATCATTTCTTCATACAGCCTTCTGTTGCAAAATTGCTTTCCACAGATTTTGTTTTGAAGAAGTAAGTGTTGTGAGAATTCAGATGGTTCTTTGTGAAAAGCTGTATTCCAACACTTTGTCCCTTAACTAGTGAGATACATTTAAAAAAAACCTGTGTGTGTGAAAAGTTTGTTACCACGCCCATATTGTCTTGATTTCAGCAGCTTCGCTGATAGAATAAACTTTACTATGTGATTATTGGCTACTTTTAGAAAGAGGAATTGTTAAACCTTTTATTAAAAACCAAACTAAGATACTTAATTCAAAGACAAGCAGTGTGTGTTAACTGCTCTAGCCATAGCATTCATGTGTTGTACTACAGTGGAATGACAACGTTGCTCCTGCATCATACATTTTTTTAATTTCTTCTACTGATCCTTGGGATAAAGTGTTGCAACTTTTCCCCTCTGCTGGTACAAGTGTTCCTTTCGGTTCTTAAATTCTATGTGTTCTCCCGCTATGCTTAATGGTTTTGCTAGCTATCCAACAGCTTCCTAAGATTTTTAAACATTTGATTTAGAATCTATTATTATAAAGCTTAAGCAAGAATGGATATCCAGTAAGATTTACCAAGTTTCCCTTTTTACTAAGTATTCTGAGGATTTATCGAGATTTTATTTGGCCAAATATTGATTTATGACTTGGTCAAAAATGAGGGATAATATTGATGGTGAAAATAAAAATACAGATTGGCCAACTAAAAGCACTGTGTAGCTAATAGAGTAACTGAAGAATGCATTGATTCACTTTTTTAGCTTTGCTGGAGAGAGAACACAAAGTCTTAAGTATTCATCTTGTCAGTTAATAAACCTAGTCTTTTGGCTAGCATGTAGGGGATGAACTGGTAGTAAACTCTACTGAACACTTAGCAGACTTCTGTGACAATATGTCAGTGATGGCACATCCTAGTTTCTAACAGACTTCTGTAAGTAGTTAGATTAATTCACTGGCAGTGGTTTAGCCACTGTAATTAGATTAGTTTGTTTCTGGTGGACTCAGTTGATGATCAGGAATTACTACATGCATTTTTTCCTCTGCATTCTCTGAAGGAGTTGACATTATGATGGTGTTCTCTAAAGTGGCTGGTGTTCAGAAAGTAATTACAAGTGCAAATAATTTGCTTTCATAAAGAGCATAAAACATCATTTAAAAAAACCCAAAACAAAATAAAAGAGTTGGGGAGAAGTCCCCTTTCTTCCCAGAAGGCAGTTAATATTTAAATTGGTTTCAAAGCATGTCTTCTAATGCTCTCAGCTATAAACATTCTATCTGTCAAATTCATTTTCGTCTACAAAGTCTGTTAGGATGGCATGAGAGCAAGACAGATCAGAAAAAAACTACTTTAAATATTTGGTTTCAAGTGAGACAATTTTTACTTATTGCAAGAAATATAGTAAAACTACATGAGAGAAACAACAGCAAGGACAATCTGTGTATTGTATGTTTTCTCCCAGTGGTGAAATAGTTTCAAGCAATCCCAATACAGACTGCAAAAACTACTCTTCCATTTTCGGTTGTGAAAAAGGGGCATTTTTAACAAAAAAAGATGTCATCACCATTTTAGCAATAATTTTTATACTCTCTATCTTATGTGCAAATCATTATCTTTTTCGAAAGACAGCCTGAAATGTCTTCCTTGCAGGAGTTCTTTTTCCTCTGTGGCTCTTTACCTATGTACTAGGTTTAGATATGCTAAATACAAAAGGTGCAAAAAAAGGGGGAGGACTGAATTTACCAAGGTGTGCAGAGCAGGAAGGAGTTCTCCAGTTGTGCTGGGATGAGCAGGTGTTGCACACTACTCGGGCAGCTCAGATCCTCAGGGACGGCTGCGGTACACTCCCTGCAACAGGCAAAGAGCAAGGAAAGCGTGCAAAGGGAAAAAAGTAATCAGGAAGAGTTAACGTTATTGAGGCAGGCAATGCTTGAGCAGCCTCATTGCTTCTGTGATGAATTTGCAGATCAGAGTAGTGGACTGAGTATAATTTCACTTTAGAAGCCTTTGATGCTCCCGGGTTACTCTCATTTGTAAGCTGAAGTTAAGCTGGATGGACAGAGCACTAGGTAGGCTGAAAAGTGCCTGGACTGCTGGACCTAATGGGTGTAAGTGATGACTCAATGTCCATTTAGTGCCTGGTGAAAAGTGGCATACCCTTGGGGGCCAATTCTGGGTGCAGGATTGCTTAGGATCTCTTATCAAGAGCCTGTTTGCTGAGATGGAAAGGAAGACTGTACCCTCAGCAAGTCTGCAGAGAACATTAAACTGGGAGAGTGATGCAGACGGAAGAGGTGTGGTGCAGTACAGAGGGACCTGGAGATACCTGAGGAGTGGGCCTTCAGAAACCTTGTACATTAAACAAGAAATACTGCAAAGTTCTGTAGATGGGATGGGATAGCCCCATGCTCTGTACAGTCTGGGAGGGGACTGGCTGAGGAGCAGATGTGCTGAAAAGGACTTGAGGTTTCTGGTGGACACTAGGTTGAGCCAAAAGTAACTATGCTCACATTGCATATGCATATAAAGCAAGCCACACGTTGGTTTGCATTAGGAAGAGCATAGTGGGCAGACTGAGGGAAGATTTGTTACCCTCTGTTCCCTGCTGAAAGCGTTATGGTCATTTCTAAGGGAAACATGGCCCTTCAAAAACACTGGGACAGTTGCGAAGATGCTAGAGCTGAGCTCTTGTCAGTAGTATCTGGACAGTATAAGAAGGGGACAGTTGTCACAAGTCATGGCTTTGGAGGTTCAGGTTGCACGTGAGGAACTTTCCACAAGGAGGGCAGGGCAGTAGTGGGACAGGTTACCCAGGGGGTTGTGCAGTCTTCATGGAGGAAGGTTTGGAAACTTCACACCAAGCCACAGGCTGGACTGGGTGATCCCCTAGGCGTGTGAAAATCAACGCGTCTGTGAAGAGAGGGTGCTCTGAAGAATGGGGAAGAAGCAAGGCATGTTGGATGATGGTGAGATCTCAGCAAATCTCACGTGGGTCCATGTCTGTAGCATAGCACACTCTTAAGGCAGTGGATAAAGCGGAACATAGTGGTCTTTGAGCCAGTTCTGCTTGTGTAGTATCTAAAGGCATCAACCCCTACAGAGAAGAGTGACTGTGTGATGCATTGAAAATTGCAGGCTTGTTTTTATATTTGCTGCTTCTAATGTAAAAGAGTAACAATTGCCTTTTACAGATGCAAAATCAGAGCAGAGGCTAATCCAAACACCTCCTAGAGTCTCAGTGCATCAGTACAATGAGATGGTTTCTTTTTCTCTGGAACTGTGTGTTAAGAAAATGCAAACCTACTTTTTAAATAAAACCCTATCTTAATACTGCACTTCTCTGAGTATTAAAATCCTGTTTGTTAATATCAGTTTGAAACTGGACTTCAGGATAGAAAGAGGTGTAGAAATATGACAACAGAATGGGAAGAGGTCATAGTAACTTAATTCTTAGTTTCTAAGAATTTTTTTATTTTATTTGTCAAGCCTCTATCAAAGGTGACTTTTTTGTCAGCGATTGACAAAAATTACACTCTTGATATCTTCTTGAAATTTTGAACAGCCTAATTAATTGCAAGTATTTTTGGAATATGTTTTTGTGTTACTAATATGCTGAGCTTGTGCTTCATGAGCTCTCATGCTGCAGCACATGGAAGCATGATGCTAATTTATAGTTTGCATAAGAACTGTAATGTTTGTATTTGGTAAGGATAATGTACTGTGGTTTCTCTGCATTTCCAGGAAGCAAATTTCTTCTGAAATCTCTCCTAAAAATGGTTTTGATATTGTAATGGCGATTTCCAGTCTCTGATAAATATCTAAAGGAAGGTGGATTTATTTGGCCAGTGGATTTCAACACGGTGATTAGGTCTGTATGTAGAAGGCAACTAAGCCAATGCGCTGTTTGTTAGCTTCCTTGACCACAAAATCATGGTAACCTACTGGTCTGTTTAGTCAAGGGATGAAGGCTTGGTGAAGGCTCTGCAGGCCTGCTTGGTCTACAGGGGAAAAACGTTGAAGAAGGGCAAAAAAAAAAAAGTGCTACAGTTATCAGCTTGTATCCTGAGTAATGATATGGCTGGTAAAAAGTAGTTTTGACTGCATGTCAAAGCAGGCTTGACCAATGTGCCTGAGGTAGATGAATGGGGAGAACAACCAAATAGTAAGGAAAAATATGAAGGAGGCTTGGATTGTAATCCTATTTGACTGGCAATACTTTGGGTTAAGCAATATGCAGAAAAAGTGGGTAAAAATGTGTAGAAAATACTTAGATGGAAAAGGCATATATGAAAAAAAACATATAAACAAAACCCATCTATTTAAAAGCATTAACGTTGCTTTAACAAGCACTTAAAACTTGAAGCACTAGGATGCAATTTAAAAGCATCTTGCTTCTGTTGAAATAAAATTTCTAATTGCAGACTTGCATGTAGGTATTCTTTCAGGGGATAAAGGTAAAATTTTGTTTCAAAAGATTTTCACAAAATCATAAACAGGTGGAGCATTCATTGCTGTACAGCAGCATGTAGTGACCTTGATAAGGTGGCAGATCATGATTTTTCTTGTCTCTAATCAAATACACATCACAAATGACAACAATCCTATAAATGGGGTAGTATGATGAATAATGGATTTTTCTTTCTAACGCATGATCCTAATCCTTACGAATGTGTTTGGTAGCCCACAAAAACAGGCTTTAGGGATGTAACGATGCACTCTGGTTTACATTTTGTACACATGAGAGCAAATAATGGGTAAGGTAGCCTTTTACTACTACTACTGTGTTTCAGCATGGGTGTAAAGTCAGAGGTCCCTCCTGATTTGACAGTGGGACCTGTACGGTACTTTGGGTGGATTCACCCTTTTTGCTTGCAGCTGCAGCCAAACACAGCCTGCTCTATCACCCCCCCCTCCCTCTGCCAGGGAGTAGGGGAGAGAATTGGAAAGCAGGGCAAGGAAACTCACGGGTTGAGATAAAAACTATTTACTAATTAAAATGAAATGATAATGATAACAACAGTGATAACAGAATTATACAAATGAGTGATACACAGTGCTCACCGCCCGCTGACTGATGCCCGGCCTGTGCCAGCTCACGATCCCGGAGCAGAGACAGTCCCAAAAACCGAAACCCCAGAAGAGTGAGCCCGAGCGATCCCCCAGAGAGGTACCCCCAGAAGAGAAGTGCCCTGTCTTCCGGTCAGTCCTGGTTAATATACTGGCATGACGTGATATGATCTGGAATATTTCATTGGCACATCCAAATGCCAGTTCTGGGCTTTGCTATTCACTGCACTTCTCCCTCCCAGTCCTGATGCAGCTGTGACCCAGCCAAACACGGTGGCCTTGAGCTCCAGCAGCAACTCACAACACCAGCACTGTTATCAACATTCTTCTCATAATAAGACTGAATTGAAACACTAACTAAAAAGAAAATTAACTCTATCTTACCAAAACCAGGACAGTATCCACCCCTTATTCCATACCATTTACGTCATGCTCAGGTTTCTATCTATATACATACACACATATATATACATATATACATACAAATATTATTCCCTTAGTTTATGGACCATTCCTTTAAAATGTCTATTGAGTTCATTTAGTCCATTATTAAATGGGTGCATTCCTTCCTGCTCCCCCACCATGTTGTGACATAAACTTTCTCATCAGATTTCTTTTGAAAGTCCTGAAATTATTTTTCCTGAAACTTTAATGAAAGGAATAAGGGAATAAAAGGAGAGGCAAAATGTGGGATGGGGCATTTTAGTGAGACTGTTTGTCATCATGAAGTTTGAAACAGCACTATTGCAAAACTGACTGTTACTGTACTACTATATACTAATACTGCAGCCCAAAGAGGTCAAACCAAAATAATCTAGATGCAATTTTTACAGCAGTAATACGTCTTGACTGGACCAAATTATATCCCAATGAATAGTGCATTCCAGAGTAGAAGATAGTACACAGGGTAAGAAACTTTTAAAAAATGATTAGGAGTGCAGCATGTGGAGGTGTGTCTGTGCTAGCATCACCTAGTGCCTCATGCAGTTGGCAAATGCGATGTGGCCCCATGCTTTTTGTGTGATCTGTTAGAGGGCCATGCATAATCTTGTACAAAACAGACCTTGCTCTGACTGGTATTAGCTAGCTAGCTTGACAGAGCTGAGTAATGAGTATGTAGTGACTTCCTGGGGTGGGTTCAAGCAGGTCTAGCTGCCTCTGACTTGATTGTCCAGAAGAGAACTTAAAGGTAAGTAGAGCAAATCCATCTGAGGAGTGTTTTTTTCTGATCTGGTGTTAAACACAGCCACAATTTTGGATGAGTACAAGCAGGTAGTGGCTGACTGTGCTTTGTGCTTGATGTCTTCTGAATAGCTTTGAGTAAATTGAACAGGTTTGAGTCCATCTGTGTAGGAAAGTGTTCCTACTTCTCTTCTGTGTCTTGCCTTTAATGATATTTGAAATGGAAGAAATTCAGATCAATCAGCCTCATTTTGTGGGACATCGGTTATTTTGTAGTCAACTGCATCTTCGAATAAAATAGAGAATTTGTGTAATGTCCTCTAAATATGTGCTCTTGATTGCCTGTTCATTCCATTTGTTGTGTGATGAATCTGCACCTTGTATAATTCTTGGCTTGGAACATTCAAAACCACGACAGCTTTGACAGACTGATAAACGTAAAAGCACTGCTACAGAAGTGGAACAGGCAATCCTTGCTGGCAGTGTAAAATGAAAGTGCTGCAGGTCTCCACATCACAAACACATCTGACTACCATCTGCTTTGTCATTAATGTTTGCATCCAGCTCTACTGAGAGACATACAGATAATGCTTGAACAGTTAGAGGAAAATAAGTATGGGTTATGGCACCAGGGTGTTCTCCAATGGCTGAAACCATCACTTCAAAAACCAGCATCTTCAGACATGTACAAATTTATTTTATTTCATTTCAGAGTTCTGTCTGTGTCCAACCTGGAACTATAAAATTACCAACTTTTTGAATGAGGTCCTAAGAGAATCATTACTCAGAAGAGTTCAACAAGATGAAAATACATTCTTCAGTTTCCTCACACATGATGTGAATTTAAAAATAATTGACAAGGTTAGAGTTTTATTTTTGTCCTGCTTTTAAGAGATACCCTTAGCAACCTTTAAAAGCATACAGAGTGCTAGAGGAGAAAATTGTTGGTACCAACATTCTTCTATGGAGGACCTACAATGACTTTCCCACCTGGCTGATGTGACACACATTGCAGTGTTAAAACCAGTCAGAACAGAGAGCCAGCCATAAGGTATTTCTGAGGAGTCAACAAGTTTTGTGTTACTGGGCAGTAGTTTAAGTGTGGCTCTTTCATTGTAAGTGTCATCTTCAGTGCAGCTGAATTATTTGCCTTGGTTGTCTTTGGACAGCAGCAGCAGGGGCAGCTGTGTGATCACCTGCACTCTGAGGTGCTGGCTCCCGAGGAGTACTGGGTGTGGGAGCCTGCTGGGAGGTGGCACTGGAGGGCCCCGGAGCTGCGCCCTGCCTCTGTCTGCGGTTGGTCCCCGCAGGCCCCTTCTGCCAGCCGGGGGGGCGTCATCGTTGGGCCGCCCGCACAGGTGGTAGTGCCGCTGCACGGACTGGCTGTGAGCCCTCTCCTCTCCACCTGCAAAGCAGAAGCAGTGCATGCAATAGGTCATGTAGGCCGTGTTTGTCATGTCTCCCAGGCAGATGGGGTACTGGGAGCCTGATGCTTCCTCCACCATCCCTCTCTGTGGCAGCTGGCTCATGCCACCATCCCTTGCCAAAGAGCCACTCTCCCCCACGGCTTCCTCAGTGCCTGATGCTGTATCCTGTCAAGAGAGGGGTGCCAAGTGCAGGACCTTGTCTGGCAGGGGCGGCACTTGGATTAGCTCCCAGCCCACCGCAGGATGCCCAGAGAGCAAAACCATTGAAGGCATGGCCTCACAAACCTGGTCTCCTAGTCCAGGGTCTATCATTAGTATTAAAGACTGAGGCCAAAAAAGCACTGAATGCCTCTGCTTTTTCTGCATCCCTATTTGCCAGGGGACCATCTTCATCAAGTATGGGTCCAATGTTTTCCATGGACCTCCTCTTGCTATTAACATACTTAATCAAATCCTTTCTTGTCTGGCACAAAAACAGCCAGCTTCAACCCTAGTTGAGCTTTGGCCTTTTGTGTCTTGCCCCTCCATATGCGAACCACAGCTCTGTACACTTCCTGTGAGGCCTGACTGTGCTTCTAGAGATCACTCGATCTCTTTTTCCTCCTGAGTTCCAAGAGGAGTTCCCTGTTGAGCCAAGCCAGTCTTCTGCCTTGCTTGCTTGACTTGCGCCACAACGGGAGGGCCTGCTCCTGTGCTTTGAAACGGTGGTTCTTCGAGACTGGCCAGCACCTGTGGATCGCCGAGCCCTCAAAAGCAGATTCCCAAGGGACACTGTTAGAGATCCTTGGGCAACACTGCCCCAGTGCTCGGGAGCAGGAGGCTGGGAAAGCATGAGGGACACGTTGCCTGCTGCAGCACTTGGGGGGAATTAAATTGTGGTGCACTGCGAGAAATCCTCCCCTTTGGCTTTCCCGCACACCTGAGACAGTGCTGGAAAGCAATCCCTGTGGTGGGCTGCTTTTTGATCATGAAACACGCAGGCCCTGGAGAGCAACGAGGTGTTTATTGGAGGTGACGAAGTCAGATACTGAGGGGCTGTCCCGATCCAATGCCGGGATCATTCAAATATCCCGATCCGAAGTGGGGGAAAGGTTTTGATATGATCCCAAGAGAGAGATTAAGACACAAACGAGGTCAAATGCCGTACTCCCGAAACACCATTTATTGCCAAAAGAAAAAGAAATAAAGAGGGTAGCGATAGGACAGAATGGAAAGAAAGATGGAAATCAAGCAAGGAGTCGGTATAGGGCAAGCAGCAAAAAACAGTCACCCTGAAGTCCAGGGTTGCAATTTTACTTGTAATTCTGCTTATGCCACATGAGATCCTGAACTTCACCATCTCATGATCGCTGCAGCCCAGGCAGTCCTCAACCTTTACAGTCTCAACCAGACTCTCCTTGTTAGTGAGGATGAGATCCAGCGTCACTCCCCTCCTGGTTGGTTCATCCCCCATTTGCATCAGGAAGTTGTCACCGATGCACTGGAGGAACCTCCTGGACTGTGGGTGGCTGGCTGAGTAGTCCCTCCAGCAAGTATCAGGGTAGTTAAAATCCCCCACAACAACCAGGGCCTGTGATTGCGAGGCTGCTCTCAGCTGCCTGTAGAAGGCCTCATCAATTTCCTCACCCTGATCTGGTGGCCTGTAATAGACACCCACAACAGTATCACCCCTCAAAAATCAAGCCTGCCCCTTGATTTTCACCCACAGACTCTCAACTCGCTCCTCATCCGCCCTGGACAGATCTCAATACACTGCAGCTGCTCTCTCACGTAAAGAGCAACTCCACCACCTCGCCTTGCTGGCCTGTCTTTCCTGAGAAGGACAGAGCCATCCATGGCCACATTCCAGTCATGTGAGCTGTCCCACCATGTCTCTGTAATTGCCACCAGATCATAATCCCCTGACTGCACACGGGTTTCTAACTCCTCCTGCTCATTCCCCCCGCTGCGTGCATTGGTGTACAGGCATTGCAGGGAGCGAGCCAAGTGCACCAGTTTCAGCCTAGGGGGGTGGGAGGCCTCCCGGCCTTCATCAATTCTAGAGTGCTGCCCCACTGGCACAAGCCCAGCTGTGACCCCTTCCCCCTTCACGTCTAGTTTAAAACTCTCCAAATGAGCCCTGCCAATTCCTGCCCCAGCCTCCTTTTGCCCCTGTGAGATAGGCCTTCCCCACACATCACTGTCTGGACTGGCATCGTATGAAACCAGCCATTACCAAATAACCCAAAGGCCTGCCTGTAGCACCAGTCCTGGAGCCAATCATTTATGGCCTGAATTCTGCCATTCCATCCCACATCAGCACCCGAAAGTGGAAGGAGGGAAGAGAAAATCACTTGTGCCCCAGACCCTTTCAGCAGTTGTCCCAAGGCCTTGAAATCCTTCTTCATCCCCCTCAGACTACGGGATGCAGCTTCCTCCCCACCTGTCTGGAAGATCAGCAGTGGGTAGTAGTCTGTTGGGTGCACCAGGTTGGGAAGTGCCCTGGTGACATCCCTGATCCTGGCTCCAGGAAGACTCCATGTCATAAATTGAGACCACAACGGATCATAATCCAATTGAAATTTTATTAATTGTAGCAAGTAGAATATGAGCAAAGACAGCGCTGGACGGCAATTCCACTTATTGCCGTGCGAATAATTCAAACAGTTCTCTTTTTATACATTTTTTTCTTCCGTGTTCATGAAGTAGGGGAGGTGCATGCTTCAGTTGTTGCTAGGGGGTCGTTTTGTTTTTTTTTTTTTCTGCCTCCTGGTGTTCGTTGAGGCCAAAGTCTTCCCCTTTTGTCCCATAATTAACCCCTCACTCTTATGTCCTTATCCTGAGTTGTTTGGTTTTGTTTCTGTTAATTCCTGGACATCTGGCGGTTATCTTATCTTGCATTCTTATCTTGCACAAGCGGTATCTGGCGCCTTCTTAGTTTGCATAAGCGATTTCACACCCTTTACTGTCTGACCTTTACATTGTGTTTAACATAAATCTTAATAAACAATACCCTGGTCCATAGTTTCTCACCCTCCACACTTCCCAGTCACAACCACGTGTCCAACGGCGAGGCGATGGTGAAGGGGGGGTGAGGAGGTCTCAGTTGCTTGTTCCAGCAATGGAGGCGCCGCGTGGCGGTCAAACGGTCATCCTGTCTCTCTTCTGCTCCCTTTTATTCTTGCTGCCCTTGCCCATGCAGGTCCTCCTTAAGTACCCCCTTGAGGGCTGTGGTTTCCATAGCAATGGCACGGCTCTGTGCCCTCCAGGGACGTGTCCGGGCAGAAGACCTCCCACGGGCAGGGCATCTTCACAAGCTGGGGTTTCCAAAAGCCAGAGGGCTTGTGAAAACAATCTTGCCAACGACCTTGCAAACAATCTTTGAGACAAGTCCATAGTGCAGTTCCTCACAGGGGCCACTGTGCCGTTGCGTGGGTGCAGAGGAGCAGCTTCACCGCCCCCCACCGCAGCTCCACCGTGCGGTCGGGTGGGTGTGGAGGGGCAGCAGGGCCAGCTGGGAGCTCGCCTGTGCTGGGCGGGGTTGTTTACCGAGAAGCGCTGGGTCGGTTGGAGGGCCCCGGAGCTGCGCCCTGCCTCTGTCTGCGGTCGGAGCGCGGACGCCCCCTTCTGCCAGCCGGGGGGTCATCATCGCGGGGCTGGCTGCGCAGGTTGTAGCGGTGCTGCGGCGATCGGCTGTGGGTCCTCTCCGCAGCTGTCCCCCTGCGCCGGCTGGCAGAGAAGTCGGCCACGTTCTCCTCGTGGTCATTGCCTGCTCTCCCCGGCCGCAGCTGCTCCAAATGCTGCCTGCAGACTGGGCAGGCCTCTCTCCTTCTCAGCTGGCCATGAGTGGGACGCCTCCGCAGGTCATAGTGCCGATGCAGCACGGGCTGGCTGCCGGCCCTCTCCGTGGCCGTTCTCTGCTCCGAATGCTGCCTGCAGACTGGGCAGGCCTGTCTCCTTCTCAGCTGGCCATGAGTGGGACGCCTCCGCAGATCATAGTGCCGATGCACGGGCTGGCTGCCGGCCCTCTCTGTGGCCGTTCTCATGCGCGGGACGGTGGGCGAGCGGACCTCACACTCCTCATAGTCGTCGTCCGCTCGCACCGAGTGCAGCAGCTTCTCCACAGGCTGCCTGCACATTGGGCAGCTCTGGCTGGTCGCGGCCCACTGGTGGATGCACACAAAGCAGAAGCAGTGCATGCAATAGGCCACGTAGGCCGCATTGGTGATGTCTCCCAGGCAGATGGGGCACCGGGAGGCTGCTGCTGCCTCCGCCGGCCCTGCCTGGGGTGCCTGGCTCGTGCTGCTGGCCATTGCAGCAGAGAATAATTGCCCTATGGCTTCCTCGGTGCCTGGGCTGAGGAGAGCTGGGGATGTCGAGATGCTCCCTCTCACCAGTGCTGCAGCAGTGGCTGTCACTCAAGAAAGGGAAGAGTGGCCACAGTCATGGGCTGGCCCAGGGAGGAGTGGAAGAAATGCCAAGGTCCCTCAAGAAGGAAACACTGCCGCCTCCTCAGGGTGAGGAGTCTCCTCCCAGCTCACCTCTTCTGATGCAAGCGTGCCTCCTGGGTGCCCCTGAACCTGGCACGGCTGGGAAAAATCTTCCAATGGCTCCAGGGTCGGGCACTGAGAGCTGCAACAAACAACTCCCCAAGCACGACACCAGCACCAAAGGCCTCGCTCAACACTCCAAACCTTGCAAACTGCTCAGCTGAAGTGCGGGCACTGCCAGCTGGGTGAGGCGTGGCACCCGAATTTAAGCAGCGAGGGATGCCACGTCACAATGCTGTCACAATTGCTCAATGATGTCACAGTCCATTGCTAGGTGACATCACAATCCATTGCTAGGTGACATCACAGTCCATCCCTTGGGGACAACAGAACCCATCACCTGGGGACTTGGTGACATGAGACCCCATCGACTGGGGATGGGCGTCTGGAGAAGTGTGTGGTGTTAGAGGGCTGCAGAAGAGCTACATGAAGGATTTCACCACATGTCACTTTGGGGGGACGCTCCTCAGAGCGAGGCACTGTGGGTCCTGGTGACCCGCAAGAGCAGGCAGGACTCTTCCTCACGCTCTACCCTGCTACATACCAGGCAGGAACAGAGATGATGTCTTAACAGGTGAAGGCACCTGTGAGCAAGTTCTGCAAGAAGAAACTGTACATGCAGCACACGCTAGAAACCACAAAAAGAAACTGCGAGAGCTTGTAGTGAGTGACCATCTGCTAAGAGACACCAAGGCACCTATTTGTCAGTCGAAGAGGGAATCACATCAAGTTTGCTGCCTTCTAGGTGCTAGTGCCCAGGGTGTCACTGAGAGGCTGCCACAACTTGTTAGAAACACGGACTGTTACCCATTATTGTTCTTTTGTGTGGACCTGAATGAGGCCACAGCAAGCCAGAACTTGGTCAGAATCAAACAAGACTACAAAGTTCTGGGGGTGCAATTGAAAGGGATTGGTTCTCAGGTTATCTTTTCCTCCCTTTTACCAGTTAGAGGAAGGGGTTCAGGCAGGAGCAGAGGCCTCATGCAGATCAGCACTTGACTACACGGCTGGTGCTATGGCCAGGGTTTTGGCTTTCATGATCATGGGATGTTCTTTGATGGCTGTAACCTAATAGGGAGAGGGAGGATGCACTTGAGTAGAAAAGTCAAAGGAATCTTTGCCAACAGGCTAGCAAATATGGCAAAGTGAGCTTTCAAGTGACAAGGATGGGGTATGGGGCCGATAGTGGTGACACCTGTGAAGTTGAAAGCACCAGGAAACGCCAGGGTAAAAAGCCAAGCCAACCAGAGCAGCAATGAATGCACCTTAGCTATGTCAGGACAGACAGGGGAAGGAGATCCACAGGGCATCAAGGACACACGGACTGTCAATGCATTGGAAACCACAGAACCACCTTAGAACAGTCACACAGGATTTAGGGTTTCTCCCTCAAAAAAAGCAGTGGGATCATAATGCAACTGAGGTGCATCTACACCAATGCACGCAGCACGGGCAACAAACAGGAGGAGCTGGAAGCCAATGTGCAGCTGGGAAACGATGGCATTGCAATTAGGGAAACGTGCTGGGAAGGCTCCCACAATGGGTGTGCTGCAGTGGATGGCTCTAAAATCTGCAGAAGGGGTGCGCAAGGAAGGAGAGGGAGCGGGAAAGGACGAGAGGCAGTGGGATAGCCCTGTGTGTTAGGAAGTGTTTTGACAACACATTTGGGACCATAGCATTTTCCATGTGCTGCATCACTAGGTCTCCAGCCTCATTCAGCAGTGGGCCCACATTTTCTGTAGTGCTCTCTTTGTCACTTAGGGATTTAGGGAAGCCCTTCTTGTTGCCGTTGGCATCCCTAGCTGGATTCAATTCCAGGTGGGCTTGCAAAGCTCTCTGTCAAGGCCAATGCAGCCTGGGACATGGGCAGAGGAGAGGACACCAACGGCAACCACCGCCACTGTGACACGGCTGTCACCTCCCGGGGGCTGATGCCAAGAGCTAATGTGGGGCCAGCTGCGGCCACCAGAGAAACAGCTGTCAGCACCCACTGGGCACACAAGCAGCAGCGACCATGGGCGCCGCGTGTTGGTGTCTCCCTGTGGGGTTTGCCTGTTCCTTGACCACCCTAACCACACCCCTGGTTCTAGCAGCAGCCAGGCTGTGCACGTGCTCCCAGTGGGCAGGTGCAGACACGCACACGCATGTGAGCGCTCCACAAACCAGCCCAAGGACACGGAGGGGAAGGCAGAAAAGTCTTTATTGAAGGGTGTGGTGGTTTAACCCACAGTAGGACCATGCAGCCCTGCACTCAGTCCCCCCACCCGCTGAGATGGGATGGGAGTCACAACACAGGGGCACAGATTTGGATGAAGGACAGGGATGGCTCCCTCACCAGCTGTGGTCACAGATGGCCACACTGCGTGGGCTTCAGCACAGGGCTCAACATCCAGCCCTGCGGGGAGAACTAGCGCCCCGGATGGGGAACAATAAAGACTAGGCCCCTGCTCTGGCACGAGCAGACATTGTCTTTGCAGGCTCCCGAGAGGAATGGGGTCTCTCACTCGCTCAGAGAGCCGCCGCTGCCAGCACGCAGAGGGACACCAGGAAGCTGGGCCTGGGGCAGACGGCAGGCGGGCAGGCAGTGACCCACGGGCTTCAGCTGCGGCCCTTTGAGCGGCTGCGGGCAGCGGTGCCGCATTCAGCAGTTGGCAGCCCGGGTTGCTGCGGCCTCCATCCGACAGGGCCTTTCCCCTGGCTCGCGTCCTTGACTTCGTACGTGTCGGGATGCTCTGATCTTGAGCTTGGAAGAAGCAATCCTTGAATTTTAACCAGCTATCTTGGGCCCCTTCACCTTCAAGTACCCTGTCCCATGGGATTTCCCCTAGCAATTGCTTAAAAAGGCCAAAGTTGGCCCTCCTGAAGTCCAGGGTTGCAATTCTGCTTGGAAATCTGTTCCTTCCACATGAGATCCTGAACTCCACCTAACAAACCCAACACAAAAGGGACGATCAAGAAGGCAGCAGCCCCTCGCTGACCACGGGGAGAAGCTTTCCTAGCCTGTACGCCAGCTTCACGTAGGTCTTCTCAGACAGCAGACGCAACAGCAGGCGGTAGAAGAGCTCTGGGTCATACCAGGAGGCATAGAGGACCCCAGCAGCCAGAGCAAAGCTGACAGCCAGCAGCAGGCAGACGCAGAGCAGGCAGAGTGTCCTGTGGGGCAGAAGAGGGATGGGGGACAGGGCAGGGGGGATGCATCCCAACCCCATCATGCCAGTGGGATGGAGGGGGCTGTTCTGGGAGCCCCATGGCTGTCTCCCCAGCCAGTTCTCACTGCTCCCGCAGGCAGGGTGGGACAGGAGATTCCACAAGCCTGGGGAAACACCCGGGCCCAGGGAAAAGTGACACTGCGCACTTCCCAGCTGCAAAGCCCACAGCCGGCCAGCAGCTCCCCAGCAGCCTGGACTTGTGAGCCCCGCTGGCTGGAGCAGGCACCCGGCCCATCGCACCTGCTGCCTGGGAGCGGGCCCCGGGGCACAGGGGACCCAGAGGGGATACTCACTGCAGCCAATAAACGAAGCCCCTTCTCCTCGCCCACAGCTCTCTATCCTGCACGTGAACACAGAGCAACAACGCTGGTCAAGCACCGCCCCATGGGCAGGACACCTGCAGCTGCAGGATGCCCTGGTCTCAGCCTTGCGCAGGACTATAGCCTATGTGCGGCTGTGACCTCCCTGGACCCCTCTCCCCAGGGAGACCCACGCTGTCCAGGCCCAGGGCAGGGGCTGGCACAGGCTCTCCTCCTTACCATCTGCGCTTTCACCACCTCCCGCAGCATAGCCTTGCGTTCCACTGCCATCTGCTTCCTCTGCCGCTGCCTGCAAACAAGAGGGCTTGGTTGGACGTGTGACAGACCTCCACAGCCACGCAGGGTGTCCCCTTCCAAACATACCCCACCCAGGCAGGGATTCGGCTCCCCTGTCACAACACGTGCTGCATATTCCCCCCACCCCATTGCCTGGCACCAGCAGTGGCAGCCCCATCACTCCACGTGCTGCAGGGACATTTGTGTGATGCGAAGGCCTCAACTCACCTGGCCTCTTCCTTCTCTAGTGCTTGTTCAAATTTCTTTATTTTTTGCTGCACCACCTGGAAGAAGGAAGAGTCTGAGCACCTGAGCCCGCTGCGACCCTTCACCACACTCCCCACCCCAGAGCCCGCACGCTCCCACCCGTTTTCCCCTGGCCCTTTCAGCACTACCTCGTTCTCCCGGTCAGTCTGCCACAGCTCAGCTGCCATCTGGAAATATCGCTTCTCCACCTACAAAACAACAGGCGTATCATGTGTGCAGCTGGGCTGGGACCTAGGTACCCTCACGCCTCTCCAGCCCCAGGGCCATGCCCACTCACTAGCCCACTGCCCCAGGGCACTGGGAGATGGGGCAACTCATGGGTCCAGACATGGGGAAGTGATGGACATCAACATATCCTGGGGAAAATGTCACCCCCAGTCTCACTTCTGCCCGTGGTCACTGGGTGATCAGCACCAGGTGACTCTCCTTGAGCAGGGGGAGCTTGGACAAGACAAGGTGACCTCCAAAGGTCCCTTCAAACCTCTCACAGAATCACAGAATATCAGTGATTGGAAGGGACCTCGAAAGACCATCTGGTCCAATCCCCCTGCTGGATCAGGAACACCTAGATGAGATCACGCAGGAAGGCGTCCAGGCAGGTCTTGAATGTCTCCAGAGAAGGAGACTCCACAACCTCCCTGGACAGCCTGTCCCAGTGCTCTGTTACCCTCACAGGAAAGAAGTTTCTTCTCAAGTTTAAGCAGAACCTCCTGTGTTCCAGCTTACACCCATTGCCCCTTGTCCTGTCATTGGACATCACTGAGAAGAGCCTGGCTCCATCCTCCAGACATTCACCCTTAACATATTTATAAACATTAATAAGGTCACCATCACTCTTAGCCCCAGCCGATGCAGCCTGGGACATGGGCAGAGGAGAGGACACCAACCATAGTATTCAGCTTCTCTAGGGCATGACGCACTGCTTGATAGTTCTTGTCCTGCAAGCAGAAAGAAGAGCAAGGGCTCAGACCTGCTCTGCTCAGGGTCTGCAGCCCCAGTGCAGCAGGAATGTGGGGCCAGCTGCGATCCTTGGGCAACACTGCCCCAGTGCTCGGGAGCAGGAGGCTGGGAAAGCACGAGGGACACGTTGCCTGCTGCAGCACTTGGGGGGAATTAAATCGTGGTGCACTGCGAGAAATCCTCCCCTTTGGCTTTCCCGCACACCTGAGACAGTGCTGGAAAGCAATCCCTGTGGTGGGCTGCTTTTTGATCATGAAACATGCAGGTTTTGATCATAAACACCATTTATTATCAAAAGAAAAAGAAATAAAGAGGGTAGCGATAGGACAGAATGGAAAGAAAGATGGAAATCAAGCAAGGAGTCGGTATAGGGCAAGCAGCAAAAAACAGTCACCCTGAAGTCCAGGGTTGCAATTTTACTTGTAATTCTGCTTATGCCACATGAGATCCTGAACTTCACCATCTCATGATCGCTGCAGCCCAGGCAGTCCTCAACCTTTACAGTCTCAACCAGACTCTCCTTGTTAGTGAGGATGAGATCCAGCGTCACTCCCCTCCTGGTTGGTTCATCCCCCATTTGCATCAGGAAGTTGTCACCGATGCACTGGAGGATCCTCCTGGACTGTGGGTGGCTGGCTGAGTGGTCCCTCCAGCAAATATCAGGGTAGTTAAAATCCCCCACAACAACCAGGGCCTGTGATTGCGAGGCTGCTCTCAGCTGCCTGTAGAAGGCCTCATCAATTTCCTCACCCTGATCTGGTGGCCTGTAATAGACACCCACAACAGTATCACCCCTCAAAAATCAAGCCTGCCCCTTGATTTTCACCCACAGACTCTCAACTCGCTCCTCATCCGCCCTGGACAGATCTCAATACACTGCAGCTGCTCTCTCACGTAAAGAGCAACTCCACCACCTCGCCTTGCTGGCCTGTCTTTCCTGAGAAGGACAGAGCCATCCATGGCCACATTCCAGTCATGTGAGCTGTCCCACCATGTCTCTGTAATTGCCACCAGATCATAATCCCCTGACTGCACACGGGTTTCTAACTCCTCCTGCTCATTCCCCCCGCTGCGTGCATTGGTGTACAGGCATTGCAGGGAGCGAGCCAAGTGCACCAGTTTCAGCCTAGGGGGGTGGGAGGCCTCCCGGCCTTCATCAATTCTAGAGTGCTGCCCCACCTTAGCTATGTCAGGACAGACAATGCCCTTAATAACATGCTTTAAAGTTTGATCAGCACTGAAAGGGTCAGGAAGTTGGACTAGATGATCATTGTAGGTCTTGCAGTTGAAAATATTCTATTCCATTCCATTCCATTCCATTCCATTCCATTCCATTCCATTCCATTCCATTCCATTCCATTCCGGTCCAGTGAGGTTTATAATTTATCCCATTGATTTTACTGGAATGATTCCTCATGTTAATAGAAAAAGAATGAGTACTTTTGGAAGTAAAATTGTCAGAATTCCAAAACATAGCTGCATAGATTAAATTAGTCCTTTAATCAACATGCTATACTACTTTTCTGTGCTCTAGTAATATGTCTTGAAAATGGCTTCCTGACATTTAAGCATTTTCTATTGACTTTAGAAAGAATAAGCCAAATACTCTTGCTTCAATAAATCAGCTGCAGTTCCTATTCTGAAACAAATCCAGACAGACAACTAAGCTCTAAATTTCTCTACATGAATAAAACCAAACCAAACCCCACAACGAAACCAGGAGAGAGGTATGGAGTCTACATGATGACAACATCATGGTGGAAAATGTCTCAGGAAAATATTAGAAGCTGTAATTATTGTGATTCAATTGAACTCAAATATCATTACCTCATTTATGTCTCTCTTTATCAGAGATTTTAACAATGATTACATTATAAAGATTTCTTGTCTGAAACTGCACTTTAAAAGAAGAGGGAAAAAGAGCTTCGAACCAGCAGTGCCTTGCCCTGAGGACAAGCTGTTGCTTGTTTTCTGCTGGTTGCTGCAACAGTAATTCTGAGTCAACTACTCAGTGAGTACTGATTTTATTCTAAGAAAGGAGATAAAAAGGTATAAACATGTAGCGAGCAACATGCCTAGGTTGGCAATAGTTAACTGCTTTGTTGACCAAAGAGCTCCTTTCCTGATCGAGCTGGAAATGGAGAAAAAAATTTCAGACTTCTACAGGAAGAAGGAACATTATCTCGGATGGAGTTTCCACCTGCAATAACCTTAATGGTTTTTGTTGCTTTCTCATTTTTCTTTTGTTGGAACTTGCTGACTACCTATCCATCCCATTAAATAATGTTATGGCTATGATCATGATTTACAGCTACTGCTTCTACTTTTACTGCACAGGGACTTGCAAAAATAAGGACATGACAATTGATGAATTTACTGACCATGTTCCTTGCAAAGCAGAAATGAAATGAAACATTAGCAAAGAAGGAAAAATTATGTTAGATTATTTCAAAAGTAGGCAAGCTAATTTTGGAAGAGTTCTCTAATATGTAGCCTTAATTAGTATTTTAGAAACTAACGCTGTCAGTATTTGGGGCTGTTTAAGTTTGCATATTCTAACAATGTTCCAAATTCAAGCACTAAACAAAAAGATTTTCATTTGGTGTCTTTAGCTCAGATACACAATTAATAATTCACAAATTCTTGGCTATCTGCTCAGTCATGCTGAATGTGCTTGTATACTCCAAATATCTCAGACATTTTATTTCAAGATGTTTAATGCATCCTACTTTTAAGATTTCTGTGTCGTTTCCTTTCACTTTTAATTCCCTACACTAGAGAACCTATAAATGCAAATATCAGGTAATAAAATGTCTTAAATAGAAGACATTACATTTATGTTTTACTTTTTCATGATATTTGCTTCAGGGAAGTTTATTTTTACTTAACTCATTTCATCAGTCCTACTGGAATAGGCCATAAAGAAATCATAAAGACAGTGTTTGGTATATGACTTTGTGTGAATAACAGGCTTTTTTAGAACGTGTTTGCGTTATCTTCTGCTTGGTCAGTGCCAGCTGGGGAGCAAGACATGTTAATCTTATGAATATGTATTGGTAACAACTAGATTTTTACTATTGAATATATTTTAGTGTTATAAACCTAAAAGGAGAAGTGGCTCTTTGAACAGTGCAGTTGTTGAACTACTATGGATTTGGGTCTGCTAGCCTGTGGAGTTGACTTTCGCTCCATGGCCAAAGCTTCCCTTCAGCTAGGGCACTGAGTCAGCTCTCTCTCTTTCATGTAGCACCTTGTTTTTATATCTGTGGAAAACCATAGAAATAAAAAAGATAATTTAGGATGAACACACACACACACACAAAAGAAAAAAAAATTAAGGCTGGTTTCAAAATAAAATGTCAAGTACTTCTTCTCATGACTTCTCATTTTGTCTGTCTTACCATGTAGTTTCCCATTTGACCCAAAAATTTCTTGTGCATCTATTCCCAACATTTCTTTTCTGGAAGATTGCTCAAACAATTAATCACTCTGGGGGAAAAAAAAAAAAAGTTTCATCTACCCTGGGTGCCTGTGCCTCTCAGGCTGTGCGCTTGTCACAGCTCAGAGTGCATTTTCCCCATGCCCAGGGCATGCCTAACAGTGGTCATGGCCAGCCATGATGAGGTGCAGCCCTGTGGTCTTGGGGCAGCCTACTGGGAAAGCAAAGAGGTGGGGGCAAAACCTGTGAAGAATCTCCCTGGGGCCTCTCTGCCCTCACTCAGAAGATGCATTGCAGCTCAGGCCCTCATCCTTACCTGCTTGTTACCAGCCCTGTGCCTTGCTGAGTCGGACCTGCTGGCTTGGCCTCACACCTGTCCCATAGTTGGGGCTGGTGTGGTGGCCACAGTTCCCTCGGCTGTTCCCATCATTGTCTTAGCCTCACATTGCCCTCCTCACTGGGTTGCGATTGGCCTCTGTCCTTTTTGGTGAGGCCACAGATGTTCCAACCTGACTGCAACCCTCAGCTCCAGCTCTTAATGACCCAGCAGCTGGTCCTACTCATCCCTCCTTGGGTCTTCCCATGCAAAGTGGAACCACCCTGGTTTTTTTTACACAGCCCATTCATTGCTGCAAGGGACAGTTCTGCAATTTATGTGCAAGGTGGAAAGGTGAGAAATCAATTAAATATAGCACATCTGAGATCTCATTTTTATTATTTCTCCTTTATAGGAAACTTCTCTTGCTCCCTCATCCTGTGATAGAATACATTCATTTATTTCTCAGAAAAAAAAAAAATCTAATTTGAAAGTTCCTTGAATCTCTAAAGTTATATGTACTTGCTTGACTTTGAAATGTTAGTATAAATTTTTAAAAATATGTTGTTTAAAACATTCATTCTGTGACTTCTATCATGATAACTGCTTCTCAAAGGGGCTGTTTCTCTTTCAAGTGAACTTCAGAAGCTCAAATTAACAATTGGATCCTAAAGAAAGTAGTCAAAAGCTGTGATGTGTTGACCCTGGGTGGACGCCAGATGCCCACCACAGCCACTCTATCACTCCCCCTCCTCAACCATACAGGTCAGAGTAAAATATAATAAACGGTTCGTGGGTTTAGGTGGACAGAGAGAGATCATTCACCAATTAACAGCACAGGTAAACCAGACCTGAATTGGGGAAAATGAATTTATTACTAATTCAAACAAAGGAGAATAATAAGAAACAAAACCAAATCTCCAACCACCTCCCTTCATACCTCCCTTCTTCCTGGGCTTAACTTGTCTCCTGATTTCCACCTTGGCCCCGGCAGCGGCACAGGGGGACAGGGAATGGGGGTTGGGGTAAGTTCATCACACGTTGTTTCTGCCGCTTCTTCATCCTCAGGGGGAGGGCTCCTTCCCCTGCACCAGCGTGGGGTCCCTCTCACAGGAGACAGTCCTCCATGAACTTCTCCAACGTGAGTCCTTCCCATGACTGACAGTTCTTCATGAACTGCTTCAGCCTGGGTCCTTTCCATGGTGTGCAGTCCTTCAGGAAGGGACTGCTCCAGTGTGGGTTCCCCACAGGGTCACAAGTCCTGCCAGCAAACCTGCTCCAGCATGGGCTCCTCTCTCCCTAGGGGTGTGTTGGATTTGTGTGTGCGTGGGGACGGCTGTTTTTGGTAGTGGGTGAAGGGGCTACCCCGTGAGGAGCTCCACAAAGCTCCCCAGTCTCCAAGGCATACCCCCACAGCCCAGGCTGAGCCAGTTAGCACTGGAGAAACGCCTCTGCAAATCCATTTTTGTGATGGGAAGGACTGTCCTGAAAAGAAGAAGGTGGAGAGAACCTGGAGGAGAGGCCACTGACCTGAACAAAAGACAACCATCGGCCTAAACAAAGGGAGAGCTTCATTACCAGCGGGAGGAATGGGAGGACAGAGGACCTCAAACACCCAGTTCAACACACATGGAGTAGAAGAAGGTAAATGAGGTGTCTTGCAGCCCATGGAATTTCAATGGAGGAGGTGTGCTGGACTTGCGGCCCATCTATAGCCTGTGGATATCCCCATGCCATAGTCAGGAGCTGTGCGCAAGGAAGTCCATGACTCCATGGGAAGCTCACGTTGGAATACTTCGTTCCTGGACTTCCATGCCAGGAAGAGATGCAATGGTGAACTGACTGAACCCACACTCCCTGTCCCCTGTGCTGCTGTGGGGGAGAAGGTGGAGGAATTGGGAGCAAAGTGATTTGAGCCTGGGAAGAAGGGAGGGGTGGGGGAAGATGTTGTAAGGTGTGGTTGTTGTGTCTCACTGCGCTACTCGGATGATTAGTAACAAATTCAATTGATTTTTCAGCCCAAGTTGAGTCTGTTCTGCCCATGACCATAACTGGTGAGTGAACCCATCTCACTGGTTGGTCGGAGTGAGTGCAGGACTTTCCTGTGGGTGAAACCACCACAGGAACACAGGTCCTGACAGGAACCTGCTCTAACACAGGATTCCCATGGTGTCATAGTTTCCTTTAGGCATCCACCTGCTCCAATGTGGGGACCTCCATGGGCTACAGGTGGTCATCTGCTCCACCATGGACCTCCATGGGCTGCAGGGGGACAGCCTGCCTTGCCATGGTCTTCACCACAGGCTGCAAGGGTATCTCTGCTCTGGCACCTGGAGCACATCCTAACCCTCTTTCTTCACTGACCTTGGTGTCTGCAGGGCTGTTTCTCTCACATCTCACTCCTCTTGCTCCAACTGAAAAATGTGCAGAGTTTTTTTTTTCCTTCCCCTTCTTAATTATGTTATCATAGAGGTGTTACTGATAGGCTTGGCCTTGGCCTTGGCAGATCCATCTTGGAGCAGCTGGCATTGGCTGTGTTGGACATGGGGGAAACTTCTGTCAGCTTCGCACAGAAGCCATCCCTATGATTCCTGCTACCAAAACCTTGCCACACAATCCCAATACAAAAACTGAATTTGCTGTGGTTTATTTTCCATTCTTCTAGTTGCTAAAGGCTTTTCCCACCTTGTCAGGATAAATGTTCAGTATTGTGAAAAAACCTAAACTTTTCTCAGAGCTGTAAGTTATAAAGAATTTTTTTGCCTTGTGTTGGTAGAGTTGCAGTTTCTCTGTACGATTTTAGAAGAGAAAAAATCTTATCATTAGTCACAGAAGTTGGTTATAACTGAGGACTACGGCCAAAGTTCTCTATGTGGAAGGCTGGAAAGCAAAGGATAAGCCACACTCTAAAACATTTTTGTACTGCGCTTTATTATTAAAGAAACTACTAACTTGGTATTTGTTTGTTTCCTCCTTTATTTCTGCTAAGTGGCTATAATGTATTTCCAGCTGGTTTTTGTCTGCTCTTTAAAATGTCTTCAAAACTTTAAAGTAAATGTAGTCTAAATAGGTTTTGTATCTGTTACCTCTGTGTCATAAACTATGCCCACAAAGATAGCTATGTAATAAAAAGGATGCAATTCATAGAACATTGCTTTCGTGAATAAAAAGAATGAACGTGGAAGTCCAATAACTTTTATAGTCGTTGTTATCTTTAGGTGTGAATCTTATTTCTGTCAGAAATTTGCATTTTGTTAAAGAAAAGTTAGTGTTTTTATAGTTTATTTAATTAACAGCCTTAGGTCAAGTTGTTTTTCACCTGGAGTCTGATTCTGTGAAATATTGAGAGCCTGTTATGTCCTCAAATGAAATTAGTAGCAGCAAGTAGTCTTTATGAACACACATTGGGAATAAAAGTTCTGAAAAATGTATCTTGCATATGCAACATTCTGATCAGAAGGGCTGGAGCACCTACATGTGGGAATTTCATTTTTATTGTGGCAATCTGGCAACTGGATCATTTCAGAAAGTTGCAGCTAAACCCACTTGCTGCTTCTGCTTGCTATTTTCATGTACATAAATATTTATAAAGACTGACTTCACTAGTTGTAGAAAACAGTAACAATAAATAATGTAAAAATTGTCAGTTACTTCACTTTTGCTTTATACCCCACAAACTCAGTGCTAAATATGGATTATGAACCACTGTCACCATGTTCAAGAAAGAACAAAAATTCTGCCTTGACCTCCTTAAATATACAGTGATGAGAAAGATACAGTGATTAAAGCTCTTGGTCAATGGTTGTTGCACATGCCAGCAGCAGAGAACACTAATGTGTAAGCCAGAGAGCAAACAAATTTGCACACACTCACATGCAAAGAGATTGCTGCCTATGGGAGAAAGCCACTATGAGATCTCTACATATGACAGAAGGTGAAGAAAGTTTTGCTCTACATTCAGAATAATATCCACTGCTGAGGAGATGAGAGAGAAGGGCTAAAAAGAGTGAATCCTTAGCAACGTCTGTGACTGTGGGAACAAATGAGGAGTTGGAACATATAGAAGCCGAAGAAAAATGTTGAAGGACATGGAAAAGTTGGAGAAGCCTCAAAGAAGAAAATGAGAAAAGAGAAGCACAGAGTAATAAGTCGGGGGTGAATTTATGAAGGAAACCATGAAGGCTTTTTTATTTTTTTTAGTGTAAGACTAGAGATTATGGCATTTACTGCTTGAGAGAACATCAATCATCTGATTAACATACTTTGTCTCCTTGCACTATGAAATACAATTTTCAAAACAAAGACTTACATGTATGTAATCATTGTGTGCTAAAACCTACTGAAGTCAATGGAGCTTCTCTCATCTCATTACCTTGTTTTTATTCAAGAACTGCAAAGCTCCTTGGTAAGCTATGCTTTTAATTAGAAAACATAAGTCATCCAAAGAGTGAGCAGAAATACTATATTGTGAGGTACTGGGCATATGCAGTAAGTAATGCATCTATGCAGTGTTTCTTTTGTTGATAATCCACAAGCTATAATTTGTTTTTCAGGCAATTGCAAGTTAAAATGATTGTGGATATTATAGTAAGTTAATAGGGAAAAAGGACAATATGTTGCAAGTTATAAATAATTCATCCAGCTCTGCTTGAAGTAGTCTTTCTGGAGCTTTAGAAGCTTTCTATTTCTACCAAAACAGAAGTTTTATCCATTAAGAAAAAAAAAAAGAACCCGATTAAATAAAGCAGCTCTTTTAAAGACTGAGTTCTTTGAACTTGCAATACTCCATTAAGTGCTTTTAGGAGGGGGCTAACATACCTCAGAAAAAAAATCAGGTGTTTTAGATTAAATTTCAGCTGTGTAACTCTCTAAACCTCAATTCTAAATGTAAATTTCGTTTTATAATGTAGGTGCACCTTAGGAGCAGGAGATAAGAAAGTAACACATAGCTCAGAGGCACTGCAAGTAGAATAGCTCCTTCCTCCTTCTACCCTCCAGCATCAACAAAGAAATAAGCTGTTACCTTCAGGCTGTTTTCATGTGTTGTTCTATCCATTTTGTATGAATGCATTTTGCCCCGGACTTCCATTGAAACTATAATCCTGACCTTTCACACATGTCCTGTGCATTTCATTGCACAATATACATGCTGTTCAGTGTCCAGTGGTGAAACCAGCTACTGTAGACATCGCTGGTAATACAGGGAACTATGACTCAATACACAGGTTTGGAAACCTCATTTAACTTTCTTGGTCTTTTTAGGATAGTAGTGGTTGTTGAATACACTTTAATGACATCTTAAAACGGGAAACAAAGGCAGTCAAAGATATTATTAAACAACTGAGCCATTGGTACATTTATCTTTGGAAACATTGAACATTTACAATTTCCATTACTTTTAATTGCTGTAGAAAATAGTGATTTTAAAAATGACACATTTGGGGAACAAACAACAGACTGATAGTTCTGTTATGCCCTCCTTTAATTTGTCTCCTTTAACTCCTGCTCCCTAAAAACTGTCCTACCACTTAGCTGCTTTCTTTATAAACTTTCTTCATTGCACTTTAAGCTGTAAAGCCTAGATGAAGTTCTGAAGTTCTTCAGCTTTCCTCTGTGGTGTCACATGGTAGTTATAGTAAATTGCAGTGTTTAAGTGATTATAGGCTTTGTAATGCACATTTACAAAACCAACCAACTAAACAAACCCAAGGTCCTCAACACACACTTACACAATTTTAAAATACATTGTTCTTAAATTGTGAGTAGTATGGACATGCAAATCTCATAAATCAGATACCTATGATTTCTTGTATTGTTTATTTGGCATTTACCTATGTCATTTACCTTTCTTCGGTATCAGGTGATTTAAAGGAATACCAGAGACAAATTTATAATAATGACTATGTAATTTTTTTCCTTTTGTTGTGCTCTATATTACAATAAGCATTCCCTTTTTAGTGCAATTCTGTAAGCTCAAGATTTCTTAGAAATACCAGGCTAAGAAAAATAATGTACACTATGCTAACCACAAACCTTAATTCCAACTTGGAGGTACTCTTGGGGTTTTTCCAGTTCATCAACCAATCTCACCAGTGAAGCATGTAATTTCCTCTTTTACATTCTTGGTAAGGCTGATGATGAATGTGAAAGGTTATTTTTCTCCCTTTTTGAATAAATAAGAGAACACTGTAAGAAGCAGGTGAACACAATGTAGGATATGCAGTAGGGATTCATTTCTGTCTGTGGGAACAGTAATAACATCACATAATAAACTGAACTCCCTTTTTGACTCCCTCTTCCACAACCAGATTTCTACATTATGCAGTCCAGGAAAAGAAACAAATGGAATTAGCCCCCAAGGTACATAAGGATAGGAGATGGAGAAAGCCTAGCAGCTGGAAAATGAAAAACAGGCTATGGTGAGAACTAACCTCCAGTTTACCCTTATTGGGGAAGATAGTTGGAAGATGTGTGTCAACAGTTCCAGCTTGTCACCATCCCCATTTTATTCAATAAAACATTTGCAAAACTTTCACCTGAATTTGAAATAAAACAAATGACTGTGGGTTGGAGAGGTATTCGTGATGACATATTAGTGTTGGTATTAGTCCAGGAAGGCAGCAATGAACTTGAATATTTTATCTCCTTATTATTGTCTTTATTTGGTGGACAAAAATATTATGTGAGATTTATGATGTCAAATATATTTAAAAGAATCAGACAAGCAAAATCCTCAGGCAATGAGTTGTTCTGCCACTTCTAATCCACATAAAAAGTTATAGCAAAATATCTGGAAAGTAGTGAAAAGAAAGTGGTGATGCAGAGAAAAAGAATTATGATAATAAAGGGGGAAGGAGCATAAATGTTGAATGAGGCTCTAGGAAGAAAATCTGATGCCAATTAATGTAATGCAATTGGCTGTAGTAGGACCTTACTTTCTCATCTAAACTGCTGTGAAGTATTGCAAATCTTTGTCTTTCTTTAGAGCACACAGCTACTTAAGAAGTGTAAAAGGCATCTAGATTGTAACTTGTGACCTAGTTCGATGCAGAGAATGTCTACATGATTAGAAAATATTTTTGCAAGATTATAATATGAAGATACTGGCTGAGGATTGTCATTATGGCAAGACATGAGCTTTATGAGTTTATTCTTTCTCCATACAATTGTTTAAGAGAGTGGTGAAAATACTGATTTTATTTGTTTATCCATACAATGAGTAGCATATGAGGATGTTGTTAAGATCTTCTATGACTGCAATAAAAGTAGACCATAGGTACTACTTATTTCTTAGGGTGTTTTGCTGACCAGTGTACTGAATTATGAAAAATAGGGATGCCAAGTCAATTTCTACATAAAATAGAAATGGATCTCTCAGAATAAGTTTGTATAAAAATTGTTGTACTCATCAGTAGGTTAGTAAGTGTTGAATCATCCTTTTATTGAATCCAGCAAATAGCTGTGATGTAGAGCGTATGCTGCTATCTCACCTACCTGTTTACAGCTGCTTAGGAAATTAAATGCAACTTTTTCATGGGATTCTTTTCTGACTTGGGGAGCCATTACATTAAATAAATACTCAAAGTGTCAACTAAGTATAAAAACATACAAAAAGCTTACATCAATCAAACACAAAAACATAAATCAAACTGACATGAGTTAAATTACAATACCTATACATGCAGCCTTAGGCTGATTGTAATTCCTCAGTGTTTTTTCTAAATAAAGGGAATTAAGGACACATGGCAATATGGAAAATTTAAGCTGGCAGGAGACTGGAAAGCATGCATAGAATTTTTACCTATCGTATTTTCTCTCCATAGGCACTTTTTTTGGTGTTGTTTTCTTAATGGCTCATGGCAGCACCTCTAAATCCTAGAATCACAGAAACATATAATAGTTTGAGTTGGAAGGGACCTTTAAAGGTCATCTAGTCCAACCCCTCCTGCAGAAGGCACACCTTCAACTAGATCAGGTTGCTCAGAACCTTGTCCAACCTGACCTTGAACGTTTCCAGGGAGGGGGCATTTACCACCTCTCTGGGCAACCTATTCTGGTGTTTCATCATCCTCATAATAAAAAATTTCTTCCTTATATCTAGTATTAATCTACCCCGCTTTAGTTTAAAACCATTACCCCTTGCCCTATTGCCACAGCATCTACTAAAAAGTCTGTCCCTGTCTTTCTTATAAGCCCTCTTTAAGTATTGAAATGTTGCAATAAGGTCTCCCCAGAGCCTCCCCTTCTCTGGGCTGAACAACCCCAGCTCTCTCAGCCTGTCCTCATAGGAGAGGTGCTCCAGCCCTCGGATCATCCTCATGGCCTCCTCTGGACCCTCTCAGGTCCATGTCTTTCTTCTCCTGAGGACTCCAGGGCTGGATGCGGTACTTCAGGAGAGGTCTCACCAGAGCAGAGCAGAGTTCTTCCTTTGTCTGAAGGACTCAAAAGTTCAAATGCTCAGCAAATTAATTCACAAATTTTCCTTGTTTTACTATTTTGTTAAATCTTGCAGAGAATTCTGATGAGGTTTGTAAACAAAATATTCTATGAAGATATGTAATGTGTCATCCAGTACCAAGACTAATAATTTTATACTCATTAACATTTTCAAGCTATATTCTTATTAAGAAGGCTAATGACTTGCTTTTTTTTAAAAACAAATAAAAAAATCCTCCAATATAAGAACTGGAGGTGAACAAGGAAATGAAGTGCTAGTAAATGCAAAATGAGCTAAAGGAGGTGATTCTTCACACAAGACATCATTAAGATGTCAGACTCCTATCATTAAGCTGTTCAAAGGGGTCCTCTCTTCAGTTGTTGCTCAAGAGGCCAAAAAACAGAAATCTATTTGTCTAATGAGAACAGGATGAGGTGGGATAGCAATTGTCATGGACCACAAAAAAAAAAAAAAAGGAAAAATGGGGAATGTTATTTAATTTAATTTATTACCAATTAACAAACTTAAATGATTCTGGTGGTGAGAAATAAAACCAAACAAATAAACGAACATACTGTGGCTCCTGTCTGGACACGTCCTCGTCCCACTTTTTGATTTCCAGTCCTGTAAAGAGCATATCCTGAAGGACAGCATGTGATGCTGCAGCCTTTACTTGGCTTTTCTGGAATGGTTTATTGTAGGTAAGGGCAGCCAGTTGATGAGGAGGTAGGCTTTCTTGGCTGGGGTTGTGAAGGCATGAGTGAGAGCCTGGGCAAGTCTAGGAGAAGAGAATACTGCTGTGCTGTATGCTTTTCTGTATGCTGTGTTTATACCTCACCTTGGAGGTATGCTCAGGACCCCAACAAGCCTATTCTTCATTTATGTGGGGTTTTTTTTGCAACCAGTTTTGATACTTAGCTGTGTTCAGTATAATTTTTCATTTCTGTGTACACCTGTATTCAGTCACTAGGAGGTCCAGTGATCTCCATTTGAGTGAATATACTCAGGAATTTTGGCTCATGCAAGACCATTCCATAGATATATGCCTCTGGCCAATTTGTGGGACAGAATATGAGGCTCTGTGGCCCTTTTGTGTAAGCAAAAATAATTAATTGATCTTCTTTTTTACCTCTTACTTCTGAAAGTATGTTGCTGAGAGGCTGAAAACACTTGAAATGCTTTCAGTACAGAATTTTTTTTTTACCTGAGTGGAATATGGGTATATTTAAAAAAAAATATTCTGTAGTTCAAGCTCTGTACAGATGTATATGATTTATACAGAGTGCCTGGCTCAGCTCTGGAGGAGCCTGGGCATATGAGAATGGACTGAGCTCAGATTATGCCATTTACCATGTTCAATATCTAGCTGTATCTTTAAAAGAGCAAATCATCACTGACATCTGTGAGGGTAAGATGGGCACAGGGTAGGGCTTGGGTTGCTCTTGCTGTTTTTGTGTATTCTGTGAGTGTAAAAACCAGAGACATCTAACATATGTCCAAACTGTGCAGATTATTTTGGTGCTACTTAAATTATTGTACTAACAACTCTCAAATTTTAGGAGGAATTATTTCTTCTATAATGCTGCTGCTCAGCTGCTACTTTTAAGGCCCTTCTGCTGCATGTCCTCCATTCCCAAATACACGCGCACGTTTCTATGCCTTCCCACTCTGAACAAGGACTTTCATTTTCTTCATGAAAATATTAAATAATGATTAAAATGTTCATAATACAAGCTAAGCAATTCTGCTCACAACTTTATCTCGAAGAAGGAGGCTACAATATTAACTGCTGATTAATTTAATGTAGAAGCAAGTGAAACCATTTACTGGAAATGACTTCTTTATGGAAGTGGTTTTAATAGGCATTGAAATATATTAAAATAGCAATGTTATGAGACTCATTAATGAAAAGGTTTATGTTTTTAGATGGAGTCTTGTACGTTTTTGCTCATCTTTCTGGGTAATGGACTTCTGTGCTAGCCCTTTGCCCCTTAATATATTGTTCTTTCCCAGTTTCTAGACATTTTAATAGTCAGTTTGCAAATGCTGTATTATTTAGGAAAATTAGGCTGTTGAGTTTCTTGCCCTCTGAGACTCTCATTTGTTACTAATCTGTTTGTTTGATCACTAAGCAGAATCTGTAAATGCCTTCCTACAGAGCTACACCGTTAAAGGAGGTTCAAATTACATTTATGTAAGTAATTATCAAATAACAGAGAAAGAGTTTTGTTTGTTTGTTTGTTTGTTTGTTTGTTTCTTGGCTTTCCCTATGTAATTTAAAATGAACAAAAAATTCTAACTTAGAATTAGGGAGATCTGAGAGCTTTTTTTTTTTTTTTTTTTTTTTTTTTAAGCAAATAGGCTGTGTGCAGGAGCTGTTTGGAATTTTACACGGCCAAGCTCCTCAGTGACTCTGTGTATAATGAAAGTGCACACATGAATATTTACTGTAATTATTTGATTGATTTATGTTGAATTTTTTTTTTCAGCACAAGTTATTAAATCCAACAGGATCTTAAAAACATTGTTGTTGCAAGAGAGATTAAAAAAAAACTTTTGAGCTTTTACCAGGAATTTGAGCCCTCCACCAAACATATTATACTACTGTTTTCATTTGCACTTTTAAAACCTGATCCTTCTGTTGTACACAATGTGCATGGCATTTGGTTGCAAGAGAAAGTAGAAGCAGTTTTCAGAACAAACTGAAATACTTTATCTACTCTCTGCATTCTCTTCCTTTTTCATATCTCTTCTCTTCCTCTTTCTTTTCCTTATCAGTAGCTAAAATTCATGGTGAAATAAAACACCAAAAAGAGATGCAATGCTGCTGCAGTGCTGAGGGGCTGGGGGCTGGGCAGTGTCTGGCCCTGCAGAGCCACTTCATCAGCTCCCTCCCTTCAGCAGGGAGGAGTCTCACTGGTTCTGCAGTGATTTTTTTCCATCTACAGTGTTTTTTGCCATTGATGAATATTCTATCTCCTGGGCACAAAGACTTATCTTTAGGCATTTGAAAAGTGTGGACAGCCTGGAAAATGAAGGGATAGCAACTGAATTATAAAAAGAACTTCTAAAACAGCAATAGGAAGTAACTTTCTAGCAACTACTGTGCAGTGTAGGACTGCATGGCAAGTAAAACAAACACCTTAATTTTCAGATCTGGAAGAATATGGACAAAGAGATTTTCAAAGGGACTGGAATCTCAACATTTAACCATTTAACTTCAGATACTTCACAAGGACTGATTTTTAGTCATTGCATACTTTATTGTAAAGTCAAGTTTAAACAGCATGTAATCTCGATTGTTTGAATGGTTAAATGACTGCTGTCTCTCATAACTTTGGCTCAAGCTGTTAGCTGTCTCATGTTGTGTACTTTTATAGAAAAAAATACTGCTGTAAACTGGCTTCTGTCTATTTATTTCTGTTGGTACTTGAAAGACTAGTGGCAAACCCATATGTCTAGATGGTTTTTGGGCTAATTACTTTAATGAAACGGGGTTTTGATGACTTTGGTAAAGGAGTTAATGTTCAGAATTTTCAAGATCATATTAAGCCCCCAACATTTATAATAGTATTGCACATACATGAAGTTTCTAATGAAAAGTGCTGTGTCTGTCGCAAGTCCAAGATTGTTCAAGGCAATCTTTCTTACCTCCACAGCAATATGAGTGATCCCTTTAAATGGCAAGTGGACATAATCACATAATCACAGAATCACAGAATCACAGAATCACAGAATGTCAGGAATTGAAAGGGACCTTGAAAGACCATCTAGTCCAATCCCCCTGCCGGAGCAGGAACACCTAGATGAGATCACGC
Organism: Caprimulgus europaeus; assembly: GCA_907165065.1. The sequence continues at coordinate 19,156,578 of OU015527.1, forward strand.
AGGAAGGCGTCCAGGCGGGTCTTGAATGTCTCCAGAGAAGGAGACTCCACACCCTCCCTGGGCAGCCGGTTCCAGTGCTCTGGGCTCAGTAGTTGCAAAAAATGCCTCAGATTTTCTACTGGACAATTTATGACTGTGTTTCATGTATACATTTTGGGTAACCTGAAGATGTTGCTAGTAAGATGGATACAGTGTCAACATGCTTTTGGGCTGAAAGCCTTGATACAAAATAATAGTCTCTTTTAACTTAGATATGTACACACATAGAGAGAGTTCAGTGAGTGAATGGAAAGAATGAAGGACCCAAGGAAGAGAAGCTATCATGACAGTGACAAGCTTTAATTTGTATGTATGCATGAATCTCTGAGAATTAATAACATGATATAAGATTAGGATTGTTTTGTTATCAATGTTATGACAAGAGGACAATAAATCGTAGATGAGATTGCCCTGTTGCCTCAGTAGTAAGTGCTATTTATATTAAACATACAGTTGGCATTCCTTTAAGAATTTGTGCTCAATTTTTGTTCACAGGAATTGTACTGAATATAGGATAAAGTGCCTTTTAAAGTTCTTTTTGAAGCTTACATTTACTGAAACCCAAGCAAAGCCTATGTGGTATTCTCATGATCCCTCAAACAAGTACTTTGCAGTTTTGTGTTAAGTCAACTAGGAAAATATTTGGAGTTATTGACAGGCAGGCACCTCTGTAAATCAATTTGAAAAAGTTTATACCATTGCCAGCCTATATTGGGAAAGGTCTTTCTGCTCCAAATGTGATACAGAATGAAGCAATTATCCTTTAGATGGAATGAAAATTTTAAGGTGAATTTTCACCACTTAAAAGGTGAACAAAATAACTTGAATTGGCAATGATGTTATTTATGGTTTAATTCACAGGAAAACAAAATGTGGTTATGAATTAAAATAACAGCTTTTCCTATTGTCATATACAGAACAATTAGTGACTTCTTCTATTTCACAGAATCACGAAATCACAGAATCACAGCATGTCAGGGATTGGAAGGGACCTCAAAAGATCATCTGGTCCAATCCCCCTGCTGGAGCAGGAACACCTAGATGAGATCACACAGAAAAGCATCCAGGAGAGTTTTGAATGTCTCCAGAGAAGGAGACTCCACAACCTCCCTGGGCAGCCTGTTCCAGTGCTCTGTTACCCTCACTGTAAAGAAGTTCCTTCTCAAATTTAAGCAGAACCTCCTGTGTTCCAGCTTACACCCATTGCCCCTTGTCCTACCATTGGACATCACTGTGAAGAGCCTGGCTCCAACCACCTGACATTCACCCTTTATATGTTTATAAACATTAATAAGGTCACCCCTCAGTCTCCTTTTCTCCAAGCTAAGGAGACCCAGCTCCCTCAGCCTTTCCTCATAAGGGAGATGCTCCACTCTATTAATCATCTTTGTGGCTCTGTTTCCTGTAAGACTCACATGAAAACTCATATGGATTTTGAAAAGCAATCTGCTGAGTGATAAAATGTGCTCTAAAAAGTGAAATTTGTACAACTCATACACATTTAATATAGATTTTATACCAGTTAAGAACATTAATGATGTAATAAGATACTGTCGGACGTAATGCAATAGACATGCATACTTTTTGGTGTTGAAAACTCATTAGAGTGAAGCAATGGCTTCTCTAGTTGGCCAATTAAGTTAAACATACAGTGAGAATGAGCAAAATCAGAGAGGAATCAGTAAGTGTTTGATTTGAGTACTATTGTTGGGTCTGAAAGTAATTCAGACCTTGATCGTTAGATTTTTGTACTTTCCTTCCTAAGGATTTGTGGTGGCTTCATCCTTTTAGTTTTCAGGCAAACACAGCCTGCTCTTTCATTCTCCCCCCACCCCATCCCACCCCGCCCCCCAAGGCCTACAGCACCCGGTATTCCCAAGTGGTCTCCCATCCAAGTACTAACTGGGCCTGACCCTGCTAAGCTTCAGACATCAGATGAGATTGGATGTTCTCAGGGTGGTATGGCTGTAGTTCATTCTATTTCTCAAATAATTCAAGTGAAGTTAAGTAATTATTAGCTTTGGGAGAATATATTAATATTTTCCTTAAACTGAGGGTAAACATGTTACACAGGGTTCTTCTCTCATTTGTTTTTTTTTTTCCTCTTCATCCTCCCCCTCCCAAATTCAGTTAAATATGCAAAAGAAAGAAATTTAGTTTTCACCTATCTCAGTTCAGTAGCTAATCACAAACATTTGAGTGTAAGAAAAAGAAGTGGGAATGAGTGACAGAAGTAAGAGGTGCAGGACTAACTCAACTTGCAACACTGCAGCTGTGTGCTGTTTCAAAGAGCTCATGAATCTATGGCCTGAGGTGCAAACCTTTAATTCATGGTTAAAACTTAGTCAGTTTTTAGCCATATTTTAATATAACCATCATTGTTTTATAAATACCTTACCTGCCAATTACAGCTGTTGTGGTTGTTGAGATGTTGTGCAGGACAATATATTTCTGAAGGCTATGGCACTTACTTCTATGAAGAATTAATTTTACAAAACCATCTCATACATTGTAAAACATCTTTTACTGTATTTAAGAAATAAATTGACATCATGTGATGAGAGCAGAGCAGCATCGTGTGATGAGTATGCAGAGATCTTTTTCTTCTGTAATGACTATTCATGCTTTAGTAACAACCATTAAATCAAAAACTAAAGAGATGACCAAGCTTTCAATAAGTTAAAAATTATCTTTAAAAATATTTTGTGCTGTGTCTGCATGTCACTTTATTTTTGCTTTTAGAATAGGTTGAAAAAATGCTTGATGGGTCTGCAAAATGTTTGATGTTGTCTCCAGAACACCTGTCCATTTATTGCTCCTTTCCAACAAGGAAACTTATTCCCTTAGAGTCACTAGCTTCCCCTGTCTGCTCAGGGCTTTGTATATGGAATTTTCAGCAGTGTCTGCTATCTGGACATATGCAGTATACTTGAATTCAATACATAATTTTACTAAGGGAATAATGAATCTCTCGGGAACAATTCCCCAAACAGAATGTAATTTATTTCTTCCTCCCCTGTGCCCTTTATAATTTTGCAATTATTTAAATTTTTTACTTTAAATTGAAGTGGTAAAGCATCTGACTTCTGATCTGTACTCCTAATGACTTAAGAGTAGAGAACAACTTTAAAATTGAGATTGAAGGAAAGAAAGTGATACTCATGCAAAAGGAACTTGTTCTTGTGAAAAGGCATCTCAGTGGGTGGGAAAGACATCAGCAGGATTTATGCAGTTAAGTGTAAGATTATTATGAGTGTCTTACAGGATTATAATACCTTTGCCAGCTACAAATGCAGACTGTGGTGGGAGCTGGGAAGTGCATGAAGAGAAATGAAATTTCAAGAAAAAACTCATTAAACAAGATTATACGAAAGAAAGATGGGTAGTTATTCATGGGACAATTTCTGCCTGAGACGTTTACACATTATCAGAGCATCTTATAAAGCAGCTCCAATTTAAACACAAATTTAAAGAATTAATTTTCTTGGGACTTGGTATTTTTATTGTGAGATGTGCAGAATTGGCTAACTCATGATCTGCCTTATGCTGGAATGACAAATAATTAACACTTTCATAAAGTGAGTAAGTAATGATAATCTAGCTTAACTACTGTAAGAGTTGATCTCCATGTTGAAAAAATCTACTTTTTTTTCAATATAAGTTATAATCCAACCAGTCACCTTGTTTAAAAGTTGTGTTTTGCCCCATTATTCTTCATTTGCATCTTGTCACACACCATGGGTAAAATTATCCATATCCAGGTTCACTGCAGGGCTTCCAGACCACATAGATATGTACGAAGTAGCAAGACAGAATGGATCAGAAACTGAATGGGATGCTGGTTTGGACAATTACTATCCAAACAATTTTATGAAAAGAATTGCAACTTTCTGAAAAAAAAAAAAACAAAACAAGAGAAAACAAAACACCACAAGAAAACAATCTTCCTTTTCAGTGCAAAATAGTTATTTGTTTTTCAAATGTTCTTTTTTGATTAAAAAGTATACACCCTCTGGACATAATAACCTTATGATAATCACATCACATATAAAGAAATTTAATGAAAAGTGTTCCATGGTTATGCTGATATGCTTTAAGAAACTGAAAGAGTTAATATATGTCTCAAACATTAGGGCAAGGTAAGTTCTGCAAATTCTGCATAGCAAAAGGTAAGTTCTGCAAGTTGTGCTTATCAATGATAAAAGAAGCTGCTTAGCACAGGATGCTGAAGGCATGTTGTAGCATGCACAGTTCTGTTTTCTGATGTGCTGAGCAAGACAACTCACCATATATGGCCAAAGGTCATACAGAATTTATTTCAAGGAAAAAACTCACAATCACTATGACCATCTGAAAGACCCTCTGTGACCACCCCTCACAATGGCACCTGTGCAGTAGACCAAGAGTTACATAAGTCCTCGAGGGACGTGGCTGGCATGATTGAGGGGTGGGGACTGGACTATATAAAAGGCACAGACTCAAGGAGCTGTGTGCATGCCCAGCATCAGAGGATCACCCCATCCTTCATTGTCATCACAAGATCATTGCAGGATTCGAGGGTGATGATATCTTTCCTTATATCTTTCTTGTGTCTTTTTCTCTTTTCCTTCTTGTAACTAACATATGAACCCCACGTGAGTCATGAACCCTTCTTATAACTAAGATAAGAACTGCATTGCCAAGGTTTTTACATTTTCCCAAGTTCAAGCTGTTTCCATTATAAATGAAACAATCAGTCATTTGGTGTCATTTCACCCTTTAGCCCAAGAGGATTTGCAGAACTGTTTTCACTCTCCTCGTGCCTCTGATGTGGGAGGTGCCATATGCGGGGGACAAAATTTTATGTCATTCTCAATGAAATTATGATTTTGTAACAAAATAGGAGATGAAGATACTTCAAAAATTTTGTCTTCCAAATTTACTTCAAAGGATGGATGCTTAGCAAGACTGAAAGACTTACCGTTATAATATTATTCTGATAGTTCTGGTTTCTTCAGGTAGATGTGTGGTTTACCTGGGAGTTCTTTGTAGCTTCTTCTCTTACAAATAGAAAACCTATGGCTTTTCTTCTCTATGGAGAGAGAAGACTCTTAATGGAATTTAGCTAGTTGTTACAGTAAGGTAATGATCCTAAAATTCTGATGATGAATGCAGGATGAATGCTGTGATTTTAAACTGGAACGCCCTTTGACAACTGGCAGTGCTCTGTGCTTAAACCATTGTTTTATTCCAATGCAGACAGAGCTACACAGTGGTGACTATGATACATGAACTATTTTTACATCAGAGAGAGTATATTAATTTACATATGTTGGTAAGAAAAGAATTACTTTGCAGGGAATTTCTGAGCAAATTTGTTTTGGAGGTTTTTGTTACAGTCATGGTGAAAACCGGGTGAATATGTGTAAAATAACTTACGAGCATTTGTACTGTCGCTGACCAAATGACATTTTATTTATGGATATCACACAGTCAATATTTGCTTTTGTTTACACAGAAGTTCTTTATTCTTTAGTTTGAAGCTCCTAATAAAAAACCAAAAGCAATAGGATTTTGGTTACTACACTACATGACTAAAGTGAGCTACTTTAAAAAGTCAATATTCAACTTATTGGATGGATGCGTAGAAACAAATAAATGGTTTCCTTAATGATATGACTTATTCGTGGTATATGTATAAAGTTGAAAGTTTGCTGAGAGCTGAGAAAAAACCTGAATATACAATATTTGGAAAACGCTGATATTTCCTGCCTTTGAATTGTCACATTGATATTTACTGACATAGATATTCGATAAGACAGTCAGAGAAAGTTGTTTATTATTACTGGTGTGGAGAGCTTTTCCTCTCTTCATTTTCCCGTTTCTGTGTGTAATAAATATTCTCTTTTATTTCTTTATGATTTTTTGTTTCTTGTTCAGTGCTGAAATGAATTAGTGCATTATCTTTTCCAGCAGTTTATTGTTATGTCTGATTCTTGTTCTTGATCTAATCCCTGGTTCTTCAATTTTGAAGGCACTGAAAATAAAATGTGCTTCCTTACTCATTAACAGTACCTTGGGTTTGGCAGAGGCCAAATTAAAAACAAGATGAAAAACCAAACCATATATAGCTAGAAAATATCTCCTCACCATGTAATTAGTACACTTTGTGAGTACCTTGAGGGAGATGTTATTTTAAATATGCCCTCTGGCTCAAATTTTTATTTTCAAAAGATGTCTGTTAAAATGCTCTATCCAAGAAGAGTGAGCTTGCATTCCTCACAATTCCATTGACCATCAGAGGTGTGAGGAGTGTTTTAAATATGCATTATATAGGTGGGCATTTGACAAACAAACCTTTATAAAAGGTGATGGAAGATACCAAATAGTGGATTACAGAGGGTTTAGCAACTGTGGAAAAGGGGAGCTGGTGTCTGTTATGGCACACCTCTCTGTGCCTCTGTTCCAGCTCCTTTCTTTCACCTGACATTAAAGTTTGTAACCTTTTTGGGACCAGGGCTGATCATATTTAGCGATTTAGGTAATGCTTTTCCCAATGTAGCATAACTTGTATAAAGCTATTTCTCTTCTATATTTTTAGTATGCAATAGTGTAATCGGTATTAAGGCATGTGACTAGGTGTGTGCATGAATGAGTCACACACTTTTATATTTATCTGTGTATATATACTTATAGAAACCCATACATACATAACAGCCAACATCTTCATCTGACCCTTGTTCAAACAGTTTTTTGAACAGTGGTAAACATCTCCAGAGACTGTAAGACTTGTGTGCTGATAAAATTACTCATTAAACTATCAGTTCAGATGTATTTAGATGGTCTGGTGTTCTGAAAAACCTTACCGAGTTTAGGAAAACTTAAAGATTACTTCAGTTAGAATCATTAGAGACAGAAATGTAGTATTGATGCTCTCACAGTTACAGACTTGTCATGTACCTGTTTTAGAAAAACTCACAGCGAAGTACCAACAAAAAATTCTGATTTTTAGTAGCTGTAATACCGATAACTATGATTGTGATATATACTTGTGCCCAGACTTAAGGACAACTTATAGGAATATGGAGTTATTTGCAGTGTCCAAATACTCCAAATAATTTTTATCAGGTCTTTACTTTAGAAATAACAGTTTTGTTTTAGAGCTTTATGGAATACATAGTTCCTCTTGAAGTCAGGGAGTATTGTTTGTCTACGCATGAGAACAATTTGTCAATCTTGTCATTGTGTCTCAGAAAAAAATCAATCCAATAAAATATGATCTCTGATGTGCTTTGATTTTACAGTAATTTCTTCTGGAGCTGCAGGAATTTTTTTCTCATTTTCAAAATAATTTTTAAAATTAAAATACCCAACTTTTGGAGAAATACAGAATTAGAAACCCCATGCATTTTATCCAGAGTTTTTAGTCTGGCTACTCTCTAAGTGTCATGTCTACTGTGGTCACAGAATTCAGCTCTTGCAGCACAGAAAATTAGCTAACATTGAATGAGGTACTGCTGTTGTAGGAGCCTCTTCAGATTATCTACAGTTGTCTTGGATCTGTCTGCAATAAATCACACTCACTTTGGCACATATATATCCTTATAGTAAAATATGTTTTGTAATTTATTACATTTAATATGTAATACATGAGTAGTACATTAATAAAATATGTGAATATATTTTTGAGTCCCTAACATAGTGAACTCTCTGTAACAATTGACTTTTTTCAGTAAGAGTTTCCTTTAGGAAAATTAACACTTTTTTTCCTTTAAAAAAATCCCAACAAAACATCACTATTCTTATTTTTTGGTACTTTACATTAAAGTTTTTGGATAAATGTTTACTGTGCCTGGAATGGGTACGTAATTTCTCCCAGGTACAGATTTTGGAAGGGTGAATGAAGACCCTGATTAGCCCTCAGCTGTGTCAAACAGTCAGTTAAGTACATCAGCTATCAAAGATGTCAGACCAAGTAAAATCAGAGCAATTTTGATGGCTACAGGCTGCTTTAGAAATATGATTTGAGATATAGATAGTTATGGAGAGTGCTGAGTAGTGGTAGTCTGCCAACTGAGGAAGGAAAAATAATGTGAGATGGGAAAAAAAGGCCTTTCACTGCTGCAAAATGGAGGAAGTTGCATCTTTCTACTGCTTTTCTTCCGTATAAAAGAAATGAGGGCTTGGATAAAAATCTCTGGATTCCTACGTATAAATTTGAATTCTTTTAATGCTGAGGGGATGAGTCACTCAGCTGAACAGATGGAAAGAATGTAAAGGAAAAAGCATCCTCTGGGAAGGCATGGCAACAATTAAGTGCTGTGTGATGAACTGGGAAGCTCTTGATATTAGTATAGTTATTGACATGTTTTGATTGATGAAGATGTATCTTATTCAAACAAACTCAACAAGTTCTTAAAAGCTAGTGTGAAGATAAGACAGCATAAGGTAACTAAGCTGTTGAATTAAACTCACGACTAAAGGGCAAACTTGGGTAGAAACGTGTAGCTCTCCGGTGGCTTGAAAAACAGCTTGATGGCAATTGTTCTGCTCAGTTTTGCTGCTTTAGGGCTTTGCTCCTCCTCAGAAGCTTAATTTTTATTACAGCAATAGGTGCTGAAAGGTGCTGTACAAATGCACAGGAAGAGTCAGATACTGCTTTGTGTTTGAGGAAAAAAAAGTGCTGCTTGAAGGCAGAGGGAAAAAGACATTCAGAAAAGTAAAATTACTTCAGTAAGTTCTCGCTCTTCCAGCGAAATGAATGAAAATTAAATGGCTACAGAAATTATCCTTCCCCTGCAGCTCTCCCTCCCACTTCTTTCTCAAGTATTCCAAGCTGAGGTGCTGACATGGCAGCTGTTGAAGTAATAAAGATATTTCCGCCCTGAAGCATGGAAAAGGGTGTAGGAGAGACATGCTAACTGATTTTTCACTTGACGTGAGGTTTAGGAGGGTTGGGCAACTGTGGCTGCTCTGTTTTTTGTTTGCTTCTAGAGAGTGTTGGTAGGTTTTACTCAGGTTTGATGTGGCATTGCAGTTAGGCTCTTGAACCTGAGTTTGTCCGTTCCCTTGCTCACTCGATGTGTCTTTTTGTGGTTAGCTTCTAATTTTTGTGCATGTATCAATGCTCTTATAATGTGGTATTATCTAACTTCCAGTTCTGCAGCTCCTCTTATTTTCATGGGAGGTATGTGTAACCTGCCATGGAACATAACCTCACATGAAATGTAACCTCACATGTAGGGTAAGGCAAAAGGCCTCCTCTCCCAGCCTATTGCTTTTGTACTTCTATGGGCAAAATTAATTCCTTAGGAAGAGGCAGTCTCTTAGCTGTTTTGAGCTGTGACTAAAATAACAGAATGAAACAGTATAAGTCTTTGAGTCAAGCGTTCACCTTCTTCTCAAGGCTGTTGAACAGCTTATAAATAACCAGGTCACTATGCTTTTAGTAGATAGGATAGTGGGTTATGCTTCTAAACAAGAACGACTGCAAGTTTATACTGTCCCCAAATTACATTTCACAGTCTAAGCTAGCTTACTGTCCTCTGTGCTAGTTTGTTAACGGCTGAACTGAAGTTGCTGGGCATGGACATATGTTCCCCTGTACCAATGTGGCTGCTGGTAAGCTATAAACTGGCAAGGAAGATAGCTGAGGACTGTAATATTTTGAGCCAGAATTTGCTGTTAGCTTGTAAAATGCTTTTTAAAATTAACCTGTTGCAATGCAATTCTGTGTTAATAGTAAGAAAAACTTCCTTCAGGGTGCTGTAGGTCTTCCTAGGTCCTGTGCAGAGCTGCTCTGGCTCACCAAGGATTGCAGCCAGAAAACCTCTTCTACTACTGCTGTGATGGAGCCTGGGTATGTGTAGGTACAGAGTGCTGTGATGTGGGGTGGAATTTTCTCCTGAATTAACAAAAAAATGATTGAACTTTAACAAAGGGTTTGTTTCAATTTGTTCTGCGATTTTTTCCTATGATGAATGGAGACATAAAAATAGTTAATATTTTGATATTACTGGAAAGCTTTCACAGATTGTTTTGCCACTTAGGATTTGAATTACTTTTTTTTGTATTGATCTCCAAAGAAACAACATTCCTTCCCATTGCTAGAAGTCAATTGCTGTGTGAACACTGACTTTATAATTAAAATGTTTCAATTGTATAAGCTCACTGTAGTTTTGATTTCTGACTGTCCTTGGAATGTCATATGAATAAGTGTCAAAAGTAAATTTATTTCAACCAAAGTGAAAATGTGTTAAAAAATAACCTTGCTCCAAAATACTAGATGATCTAGTTACACTATAGTCTCACAACAATTTTAAGTTAATACTGTTGCTAAAAGTTATAATCCTGATCTTTTCCCCACTTACAAGGGATCATTTCCCCCCTCTGCACAGATCTTTCCCTATGCCTCCAGACCTCAGTGTATTTTCAAAGCAGACAAAGGAGGCAGGGCATATTAAGAGAAGAAGAGCTTATTCTCCCATGGCTTTAAGTTATTCTGGTCCAGGTAACTTTTATGTGTTTGGTCTAAAAATGCTCATACGGTCACAGAAAGGGAAGGGAGATGGAAAGCAGCATGGGAATGAGGTAATGGAGACAGAACGGGTCTACTGTTTACAGTGGCACCAACTCAGTCTGTGCTAAAATTGTTGAAGTGATATGAAACCATAGGCTGATAATGTTCCATCATGAAACTATCATGTCCACCCATGTGGAGACAAGGACTGCTTCTGTGTCTAGATGTTTAATTCTTACTGGAATCTTGTCTAAATTCTTGTTTTTCCATATAAGTGACTGATATTGCAAACACAAGACTATTATGTAATGTTTAAAAATGAATCAAGGTCGTTCGGTGCTGCAGTTGTTTTGAGATACGTCTAGAGTAGAAGGTTTCTCAAATATTGAGTTATTTTCCTCTTACCTCATGTCTTCTTAAAAAAAATAGAAGATTGACGAGCTAATCTTCAGAAAGTATGTTAAGCAGAACTAATCCTTCTGTCCCTTTGTATGATGTAGTGTTCACCATTCTCCCATGATTCTTTAGTAACTTCTTAGTAGCAACTGTAGAATTTAGACAGATAAGGTATGTTAAAGAGTATCACTGAAGAAATAATGGAAAAAGATGGTGTCTCTATTTTTTTTCTTTCTTACTTACTGAGATCTGAAGTTACTTATCCTGACTTATGGCAGGTGCTAAAAGTAAAATTTTCAATATAGAAAAGGGTGACTGTTTTCAAGCTAAATAAGCCAGAGTTAACATAAACTGTTTGAATACCTGTAGCACAAAAGAGTTTGAGTTAGCACTGATGCCCGCCCCCACACCCACCCCAAATGTATCTTTTTATTCATATATATCCTGATACTAGAGTACTAGTGCAGCCAACTCCAGACACAGTTAAATGCCCAGAAATAGTACTGCAATAAAACTTGGTGGCATTTTCCATGAGTAAGAGTGAATAAGTATTCATGACATGAAGTCTGATAGTCCCCCTGCAGTCCCTGGAGATCCATGGTGGAGCAGATGACCACCTGTAGCCCATGGAGAACCCCACGTCAGAGCAGGTGGCTGCCCGAAGGAGGCTGTGACCCTGCAGGAAGCCCGCGCTGAAGCAGATTCCTGTCAGGACCTGTGGTCCCCATGGAGAGAGAAGAACCCATGCCAAAGCAGGTTTACTGGCAGGACTTTTGACCCTGTGGGGAACTTGCACTGGAGCAGCCCGTTCCTGTAGGACTGCACACCATGGAAAGGACCCAGGCTAAAGCAGTTCGTGAAGAACTGTCAGTCATGGGAAGGACTCATGTTGGAGAAGTTCCTGGAGTATTATCTGCCATGAGAAGGACCCCACGCTGGTGAGGGGGAAGAATGAGAGGAGTCCTCTTTCTGAGGAGGAAGGAGCAGCAGAAACCACATGTGATGAACTGACCCCAACCCTCATTCCCTGTCCCCCTGTGCTGCTGGGGGTGGGGAGGTAGAAATCAGGAAAAAAATTAGAAGAAGGGAGGAGTGGGGGGAGGTGTTTTAAGATGTGGTTTTATTTCTCCTTATCCTCTGATATGATTGATAATAAATTAAAATTAATTTTTTCCCCCAATTTGAGTCTGTTTTGCCCATTGCAGTAATTGGTGAATGATCTCACTCTGACTGTGCTGCTGCAAAGCATTTTTTATCCCTTGCTTAAATATATTATCATAGATATGCAACCACCATAGCTGATGGGTTTAGCTTTGGCCAGCAGAAGGTCCATCCTCAAGTAGTCTGGAGCTGGCTGTCTCACATGGGGGCAGATTCTGGCAGCTTCTGGCAGCTTCTCACAGAAACCACTCCTACAGCCCCCCTGCCACCAAAACCTTGCCACAGAAAACCAATACAATGTTCTAGAAAAAAAATAGTTAGATGTGTGCATACAGAGCAGCACAAGTTGAAGTTACTATAACCCAAATGAGAGAAATGTTTTATGCTAAAAAGACTTGTACATAATCTGTAAGCTATTCCTGCAAAGAGAGTGTAGGCCTCCTCTGTGAACATGAATTACAAGTGACAAATGAAAGAATCATAGAATTATTTGGATTGGAAGGGACCTTTAATGATCATCTAGTCCAAGCTCCCTGCCATGGACAGGGTTATCCTTCACTAGATAAGGCTGCTAAAAACCTTTTCTAACCTGACCTTGAACATTTCCAGTGATAGAACATCCTCATCTTTTCTGGGCAACCAGTGGAGACTCATGAGAGTATAGTGGGGGAGGGGAAACACCCCCCTTGACCTGTTGGTCATGCTTCTTTTTATGCAGCCCAAGATACAATTGCCTTTCTGGGCAGCAAACACACCTTGCCACTTCATGTGCAATTCTTCATCCACCAGTATCCCCAAGTCCTTCTGCCTAGGGCTGCCCTCTGTCCATTTTTCCCCCAGTATACACTGATATTGGAGATTGCCCTGATCAAAGTGCAGTACCCTGCACTTGGCCTTGAGCTTCATGAGGTCCACATGGACCCACTCCTTAAGCCTGTCAAGGTCCATATGGGATCATGGGATTGCATCCCTTCCTTCAGGTGAATCAACTGCACCTCTGCAAATTTGCTGAGGGTGAACTCAATCCCACTATGTTGTTGATGAAGGTATTATATAGTATTGGTCCCAGTACTGACTTGGAGAGCCATCAATCATTACTGGTTTCCACTTGGACATTGAGCTTATTGAGTTACATTGACTGTAACTCTTTGAATGTGGTCTTCTGGCCAATCCCTTATTCATCTAACAGTCCATCCACTAATCCCATAGGTCACTAATTTAGAGGTAAGAATGTTGTGGGCAACTATATCAAAGGCCTTACAGAAGCTGAAGTAGATAGATAGCATCCATAGCTCTTCTGTTGCCCACTGATTCAGTCACTCCATTGCAGGAGGCCACTAGGTTAGTCAGGCATGATTTAACCTTGGTGAAGCCATGTTGACTGTTTCTAAGAGGATAAAGGCAGCCTTATAGAAGAAGTGAGAGGCAGGCAAAATGAGAGTGTCTAGCTGTTAGCACCATCTCATACTTGTGAGTGCTTTAAGTTCCACTGCACAGTCATGGCCTGACTACTGAGCAAGTCCTTATCCTCACTACAGTATAGCTGACTTGAGAGAAAATGCTCTGCACATGCTGTTTGCACTCCGTATCTTACAGGCTCTTGAAAATTATTAAAGAGAAAAGGATAGACCTTGATAGTACCAAGTACCTTGCAAATAATCCATACCTACTTAGAGATTGAGCTACAGAAGTTAATGAAACTGCTTCTATCTGAGAAAATGAAAAGATGGACCACAGCAGGCTAAATAAATATATCTCTGAATGCTTCAGGAGTAGGGGGTTGGAGAATGGGAGCATGAGTGACAAGAGAAGACTTGGGAAGAGAGAGATGACACAGTGACTCTGTAAGAGTGTATTTATATGTGTAACTTAGGCATAACTATTCCTTATCTTTCTCAATAAATATCCAGTAAGTCCTGAGCTCTGTCAGCGTTGAGTTCTCTGCTAAGCATGAAGTATGACCTGCAAGTTATCTTGGTCATGTGTGCTCTGTTCACCAGCACATATCATCCACCTTTTCTTTCAATAAAGCTGCTTAAGATGATTGTCCTATTGAAACAGTTGTTACTTCTATACTCAAAATTTATTTGCCTTTTCTTTTGTGTTAACAAAAAACATTTATTAGAGTAATATGATTGTGGATTCCCTAGTAATGTAGAGTACAGCTGAGTGCCTCACTTCTGGTAAACAGGAAACAAAGATGCAATATTAATTTTGCACATAGCTCTTATAGTTGGTAGTGGTGTTTAGGCTTTGAGATCAAATATGTTAGTTTGGAAAGACTATGTAAGAAAAGGTCATAATTATATAGGTAGGAAATGCCTAACATATATTGTATTAAAAACCTCATTCTATGGTAGACACCCATAGAAATCCCATGAAGGGATTCAGGACATGTGACCTCAGGTGTGACCCTTTTGGCTCATAACCAAGGTTTACCTGCTTTCCTCCTCCAGATGGATTGATGGCACTTGGGGAGAGAACATTTGCTTAGAAATTATAACTGTAAGTTTACATTATACTTGTAATATTAAGTTATTACATCTTGAGACAGCAAAAATGCTAATTTTAGTATCCTTTTAAACACTGTATCTCTGGCATGATTTTATCTCTTCATTCTAAGGTGATTTTAATTGTCAATCTCTTCTGTTATCTCATTCTTGACAAATAATATCCTTAGTATAAAAAAATAAAGCTTTTATGTTAAGAAACCATCTTTAGATAATACAAATGTGTAAGACACACAGAGACCTTGTTGAAGTAATTGAATATGTTTTTATTTTTGTTTGGATCTGTTTGTTTCCTCTTGTAACTTTTAATTAATGTTGTTGTTACCTCTTTTGACCTGTATACTTTTAAAACTGCTTCGGGGGTGGGAGTCAGGAAAGTCATGTAACAAAAATGACTTGGCAGTTCTATAAACCAGTAATTGCAAATCAATGTGCTTTAAGCTGTGGACAAAAAATGTAATCTAGAGGGACAAAGGATTATTTGTTAATACTATAAAAAGGTCAGTGCTACAATAGTTAAATTAAACCTGCAAGGCATTCTAAGCAATACTTCTGAATTGTAATATCTCAGAAAGAAATAAGGTGCTTGGCAATTATATTCTATTGAATCTACCATGGGTCATGTCCTATATAAATGAACATGCTTAAATAGCTTTCTTGTTTAACAGTTGATCTTAAATCTGCAATATTTATCCTTACATTATGCAATGCTGTAAAGGCCTGATTAGCTCAGAAGTGAACAGTATTCAGCTCTGAGCTCAGAGCCAGGTTAAGAGACAGCCCATACTCCTGTAGCACACACAGTGTCTACCTGCATCTATGAAGTCTTGCACTCCTGTGAAGTCTCGCACAAGAAGCTTGATCTTGTGCACGCTGAAAAGCAAGTGAGGATCATTCTTTGGGTGGAATGAATGAGCATCAGCAGTTACAACCAGTAGATTCTCTGGATTGTTTCTGATGGAGTTAATTGTGCTGTGATAAAGTGCAAATTTGACATGAAATACGGCTTGAGCACTTGCAACTGCAGTGTTCCTTGGATTTTGTGTTTACTACTGATCTACATGTGATAGAGGTAAAAAGTGTGATCATCTAAGTAACTTAATGAACTGCAACATTAATTGTTATGGGTGTAAAATTTTCTCTTTCTTTTTACATTTAATGTAAAGCTGCACAGTTCTGCAGTTTTGCTATAGCAGTATTTAACTGTAGCTCTCCAATGTTTTCTGAAATATCCTCAGGAAACAGATATAATTAACATTGGGATAAGAACTGTGTGAGATCACTAATTTACTTTTAATTGGTAATATCTTCCTAATTAACTTAATTACAGCTGACAACTACTTTCTATGAATTAAGACTTTAATCTGAAATATAAAATGAGAATGCCTTATTTGGCCAGCCAACCCCAAAAGATGGAAGATTACTGAGGCACACATACAAACAGTCCATGTTACATATCTTGGAATTCATTCCTGATAGTAATGGGACAGCTCAGTTTTTGGATATATCATGGTCAGCTTATGTTCTCTAGATTACTCTGTGTTATACTGGTTTACTGGTAGCTAGAATAGCTATGTTTTAGTTTCAGTATGGGATTTGTTATGAGAAGATTGTTGATAAGGTACTAATGTTGTTGATTACTACTAGAGACCAAGGTCATTGTGTTTTGCTAGTTTGCAGCTGTAAAAGACTGGGAGGGGGAAGCGTAGTAATCAGCAAAAAACAAAATTGGCATGTGGATAAGCTAATGAGGTAGTCCGTATCGTATTGTGTCGTGTTCAGTATATTAACCAGAGCTGATTGGAAAGCGGGGGTATTCTCTCAGGGATCACTTGGGCTCACTCTTCCAGGTTTGTGGTTTCAGAACTGTCTCTGCTCCGAGATAACTGGCTGGTGACAGGCTGGACATCGTTTGGCAGGTGGTTAACAATTACACTGTGAATCGTTCATTTGTATATTCTGTTATTACTGTTACTATAATTTTATTTTGATTATTACATTATTTTTATCCCAACCCATGAGTTTTCTTACTTTTACCCTTCCAATTCTCTCCCCTGCTCCTGGGGATGGTTAAATACTCAAATTATTAGAACCACAGAATCATTGAATGTTTTGGGTTAGAAGGTATTTTTAAAGATCATCTATTTCAACCCTGCTGCCATGGACAGGGACATCTTTCACTAGATTAGGCTGCTCAAAGCCCCATTCAAACTGACCTTGAACATTTCCAATGATGGGACATCCACAACTTCTCTTGGCAACCTCTCCCAGTGTCTCACCACCTTCATCATAAAAAATGTCTTCCTTATGACTAATCTAAATCTACCCTTTTTTAGTTTAAAATCATTGCCCCTTGTCTGTCTCTCTCTTAAACCCCACTTAAGTATTGAAAGACCACAATAAGGTCTTCCCAGAGCCTTCTCTTCTCCAGGTTAAGCAACCCCAAAACTCTCAATCTTTCTTCATAGCAAAGGTGTTCTAGCCCTCTGATTATTTTTGTGGTTTTCCTCTGGTCCACAGGTTTGTTGTGTTGGGTTCCCCACAGCTGGATGTAGTACTCCAGGTAGGGTCTCATGATAACAGAGTCTTTCTTCAGTAACCTGAAGGTACTTTGTTATACCAAAGTGGCAAACAGCTGTTTTAATCTAGAGATATTTTGGTCTTAGACTTTAGGATGGTATCAGGAGGAAATGGACACAAAGAATGCAGAAAGCTGTCATCACAGGAAATCAAAATTTGAGAATTCAAATGCCTCAGGATTTATACAGAGATGAAAAGTACACAGTGAAACTGCCCAGCTGTTATCTCCATGGCTGATGTTACTGTGCACACAAAAATCTTGAATTACTTACATTCCACTTTGTTTGGGAAACAATAGCAGATATAGGCAATGTGGCTGTGGTTAGGAAGACTTAACTGCAGGCATGGTTATGCTGTTTCACTGTTACAACAGTCTCTAACATGTAAACATCAGAAGAGATCAGCAATTAAACTCATTAGAAATTCATTCTTGACTGGAACGTTTTCCTTGGTTATTGTGCTGAGACATTGAATAATAATGGGATGTATCTATTAAACTAGTGTTTTGTAGTAAAAAATTGGAATATTATTGCAGACATTACTAGAAATCACTGTTATCCAAACTATTGAACATAAATAATACACTTCCAACTTTATCAGATTTTATTCTCATTTTAGACGTCTTACAGTATACTATTTCTTTACTAGATAAGAAATCAGATGTTCTTACATTATTGTTGTTTTTACCTTTTCTGTATCAAAAAATGTCCTAGGGAGCATGTTAAATGAAAATGTTTAAAAGTCTTTTCTCAGGACTCTTTTGGAAAGCTTTGGTTGACGGTTAATAACTATTTCTAAAAGGTTTTGCTAGAAAGCAGAAACTGCCTCCTCTCACAGTTCCTTAATAAATGGTGGTTTTCCCATATCTCTGAATACCTGTAGGTATTCATACCCTTTATTTGCTGTTTTCTCATCCTATCACAGCTCTATAGAGGCAGATCATATAAGCTGCCACAAACCAAAATCCATCTCGTTGTGTAAGCGTCGTGGAGTTGAAACACTTAATGTGTATTATTTGTATTAACTATCAAAGGTTATCTTGACTAAGTATTAAGCACTTTGTCATATAGTAACACTGTAGCTGAAAACACACACATGTACGTACACACTGCTGTTTAAAATTCAAGTTTACTTCAAATATATTTTTAAAAACATAATAATTTTCTTCCGATTCCTGAGTTACATGTGGCTTGTGGTGAAAAACCATAATGTCCTCTTTCTGTAAAGGTGAGGAAGGACTTGCTCTAGATGAGTACTGACATTGAAAATTTAAACAACCCTTAAAGGTGAAGAGGGTGCTGGAACAAAGTCTATTTTTTCTAGTCTTCCTTTGTTTGTGTTTTTGTAGAGCTTGTTCTACATATTTTTGGAACAGGTTCATTGCTATCTTTGTTATGTTTTAGATTTGGTTCTACATGGTTCTTAAATTTGCATTCTCCCAGTGGTTTTTATTTGATAGTTGTGAACACTTTTTTTTTCCTTGAGGCACTCAGTGGAAAGGCTTCTACTACCATCCCACTTTTCTACACTCTTGAGGCTCTAATGCACTAACACAGAGTGTACAAGTAGGCAGATGACCCCTGAAATATCCCAAACACATTTATCTATCATTGACAATACAATATATACTACTACTATCCAAACCCCAAATTGTTGTTCCTGTTTAATCATATGAACTGCTCTAGGCATCAACTTGTTCAGAAGAAAATTAGGTTTTGTCATTACAAGATAGCATTTGTCTCTTTTAATAAGAACAGGTTTTTTCTAGTGTTAACTCACACAAATGCAACAAATCTACATTGCTGCCATAGGAGACCATTGTAACTGGAGAACCAGAAAACAGCAGAAATATCCTGGAGGCAATCCTAATCAATATATACAGGATTTCTTGTTATTCTTGGGAAAACATCTAAATCGTGAGTTCCATTTCATATTTAGATCTTCAGGTGTTCTATACAGTGAAGACCAAGAGAATTGCAAACAACAATGAACTATAAAAAGAAAATACAATACCACACAGAAACTTCCACTAGAAAATACTTGTGAGACTAAAGGTACCATCTGTAGAGAACTGGGATGATGCCTGAAGCAAGGAAACTTAATATTTTCAGTTTTGTTCATACATATATTTATAGAGGGTCTGAAAATTTTAGTGCAGTACATCTGAGCTATCTGCTATCTACATAATAATATCTGATTTTTGATCTATTTTTCACCTGTTACTAATCTTCAACCTACATAATCTGTTTTGTTTTTTTTTGTTGTGGGTTTTTTGTTGTTGTTGTTGTTGTTGTTGTAGTTTGTTTTTTTTTTTAGTAGAGAGAGAGAACTGTAGGCCTCCTTGGAGGAATTAATACAATGGATGCATGGAAGCTGAAGCCAGATCAAATTCTGATCTGAGTGTGAATTTTGTGTATTTAATAGTGAAAATTGTTTACTATTGAAACAAAATATCTAGGACAGCATTGTTCAAATTATTGAGTTTAGGAAAAAGCAAAACAAATTACTTCCAAGAGCTTGGAAATTATAGAGGAGTTAAGAGTGTCTCCTGGTCTTGTGATGCTCCATGTTATGTACAGATTTTATTATTGATTGACTAGTATTCTGCTTTTTCTCTTATCAAGGCATTCTCAGATAAATCAGTATTCAAGGTTGTCTATAAGCTCCAGGCAAAGAGGTCAGAGAAGTGTAGAATATTTATTTGACCAAAGAATTAGTCAAACTCATGTTAATTTTTCTTGATGGTACAGGCTTCTTGGAAACATATTTGCAGTGATGCAGGAGGCCAGAGTACTATGTACCATACCCCTTGGCTGAGTTGCATCACACTAAAATTTACAATATATAATAGCAACGCCTGAAGAATACAGGAGATATCAAGCATATCAGGGTAGACAGATGAATTTAGAATAATTATTTGACTGAAGACTTGAATCAACCACATGTTCAGGACTTAAAAACAAATTCTTCCTGAGGTTTTCTGAACATGATTGAATGAACCTAATCACCAAAGGACAATCAGTATCCACTTGGAAAGTGGTCTGCCTTCTTCTCTCTTGTTTCCCTACTATTACCTCCTTTCCACCAAAATTTCACACCAAAGACCCTTCCCACCTTTTCTTTCATTCTATTTCAGTGGTGCTTAGGTTACACAGTGGTGTAGTGTTGCTTCTTTTTTCACTATGAACCTTACTCATGCCAGGATGGCCATAAGCAAAGCACTGTAGACTCAGAGGTCACTCTTGTTCTGTGTCCCACTTTTTCAGTTCTTGACTAAATTTACAGTCCATTTCTACTCAGTTCCTCTGTCTATTAGTTATTATTTGAGTTTGCTACTCCATAGTGAAAGGCACTTACAAAATGTGCCACCTTCACCTCTTATATTGATGCAGTAACTAAAACAACTAATTGTTTTAGGTAGTAACATCGGGGGAGGCTTGCAAAATCCTGTGTTTTTCTAGTGAGTGGTAAAAATAAAGTCTATTTAAAATTTAAAGATAAGGCAGTGATTTTTCTTTTCCTTTTTTTCAAACGACTGATCCAATTATTCTCAAACTGATCTGACTTTTGAAATTGCTCTCTAAAGTTTGGCAACAAGCCAGTTTGACAGCTAATTTAGTGAAGGCATAATTGTGTTATACAGCTATAGTACGAGTTACATATTCAGTCTTTTCTGAAAAGACAACATGACTGATAGATATAATAGGAGAGCCTATAATATGTTATGATTTAAGTTGTGGCAAACGTGTAATAGCTTTGAAGCAATCTACCCAGGATGTTCAGACAGTGTGAAATTTACTCTTTAATGTATCATTGTACTGTAGTTAAGTTCTCAAAACAACTGTCTACACTTTGTCAAAGAAAATTCCAAGAAGATCATCTGTGGTTAGTATTTATAGACTTAAATTCTTGCTTTTATTTAACATTAGCATAAAACTTCCGGTATTTTGTTGCAGTATTTTAGCTAGCTGTTGTAACACCTTAACACATAAAACTGTAGATACACTTGGTTTAGTTCTACCAGAATAGATTATACTAAGGCAGAGCTAAACTCTGACATGTAAGTGTATTTGCATCCTAGATCAGGATGGAAGGATTAAAACTAAATATAATATTGCTAAAATTGTTTTAAACACTGGCCTATTCCATTTTAAAGTTTGCATCTCAAAAGAAATTATAAGAATTCTTGATAGTTCAGGTTTATTGGTAACATACCTGCAGTGATGCATGAGGCCAGGTACATTATAATGTACCATACCACTTGGTTATGAAATCTAAGAGCAAAGATTCACCTCAAGAAAATAAAGGGGTTAGTAAGCATTTCAGGTAGCCATTTTGTTGCCTGGTGTTCACCCAAAATACCTTGAAATAGGCTAACAACTACCTTTAATTTACAGCACTTGAGCTAAATATTTTCTTTCCTATTAAATTATTTAGCTGATTCAATTTTCTTGCAATGGAGCACTGATTCTTGGCAGCAAACTCATTTACCAGCAGATATTCAGACAGAAAACTATTGAGTGTATTTTTTGGTTACCTTCCTTTTTGTGGATGCAGCAGCAGTCCAACAAAATTTACCTTCAGTTTATGCTTGCATCATGACATTTCAACATCCCCCACTTGTGAATGAGGTCAGAAATAATAAGTGGGGAATGAACAGCGAAGTAATGGAAGGATAGACTTATGGCAGTGCTTCAGCTTTTACTGAAGCATGCTTACTTCCATTTTACAGCAAAATACATGGCCTATGAAAGGCATTCCATTCATGATGTGTGGGGAAAGAAAAGATATTTGCCAGTCTCCATTAGTCGAATAGTTCTCTGGGTACACTTGTCTAAGCTAGCCCTTTACTGCTGGAAGATACGTCTGTTCTTCACCAAAGTACATATGGCTTAAGGATCTCCAAGGCGCTGCAACTCGGTAGGTAGTAAAGGAAAAGCAACTCTTTCATTAGAGGAATAAATACAAAAGAGCTGGCATGAAAGCTCTTCAGTATTTTGTGGGGCTAGCAATTTCTCTTTCCCTTTCTTTCCTATGTGTCTATCTTCCTAAAATATCCTACATTTAATAGTGACATTGATGTGAACACCAACTGCTGGTAAGTGACAGGTTTGAGATTAGATTAGCAGCATACAGCCTCTGTATCACATGCAAGCAGGAAAGCAATGCAGGCAATCGGTTTCTCAAGTATGCATTTCTACCCACAGCAAATAAATTAATGCAGCAGCAGAGAAGATCACTCAGTAAGACTGCATTTTTTTCCCTGGTTGGTCAATAAGATGTTAATTATCATATCTTAACCCAGATCAATAAATTTAACTTTTATTGGAAATTACTTACTTAGATTTAAAAATACAGTTTAGTGACAACAAATTTCTATTGTTCAAACCATGGCTTGACTTTTTATGTGAAGTTACTAGGCTGATCAACTAAGCATGTTCAGTCAAGTAATTATTTTGGGGATGTTTGCAATTTCAATGAATTGTTCCTTGACTTTCACACTGGGAAGAGTGGCAATGGTGAACTGACTGCAACTCTCATTCCCTGTCCCCTGTGCTTCTGTGGTGGGGAGAAGGTAGAGAAATCAGGAGCAAAGTTATTTGAGCCCAGGAAAAAGGGAGGGGTGGGGGAAAGCTGTTGTAAGATGTGGTTGTTGTGTCTCATTGTGCTACTCAGATGATTGGTAATGAATTAAATTGATTTTTCTTCCCCAAGTTGAGTCTGTTTTGCCTGTGGCCATAACTGGTGAGGGAGCCGTCCCTGTCCTTCATTCCTAATCCCGTGCCCCTTTGTTGTGATTTCCTTCCCATCTCACTGGTTGGTGGGAGTAAGTGCAGGACCGCATGATCCTACTATGGGTGAAACCACCACAGAACGATATACTCGATGGTTGTGGCTCTTTGTTTTTTCCAGTCAGGACAAATGGCTTTCAGACTTTACATGTAATAGTCCAAATGGATGATAGGGGTTTGAGCTCATTCCCCTGAACTGACACATGCAAGCATGTACACCTGACTGTAACTTGTTTTGTAAACTGTCCTTTCTAAGTGTGGTGGTTTAAACCTGGTCAGCATGAATCACCACACAGCTGCTCAATCTCCTCTGATGGCATGGGGGAGAGAATCGGAAGAGTAAAAGTGAGAAAACTCATGAACTAAGATTAAAAACAATTTAATAATTGGAGCAATAATAATAACAACAACATTAATAATGGAATATACAGTGCAATATACAGATGCACAATGCAGTTGCTCCATCCTCACTGGCTAATACACAGACCATTCCCCAGCTAACAATCCCAGAGCAGAGACAATCCCAAAAGTGAAACTTCAGTTATGGAAGAGAGAGAGCCCAACAGATAACAAACTTTCCAGTCAACCCTCATTTATATACTGAACATGATATTACATGATATGGAATATCCCATTGTCATATTCAAATGCCAATTTGAGTCTGCTAATTTACTATGCTCCCCCCAAGTTTTTTTCTGTACCTGCAGACTAGCATAACATGTAAAATTGGAAAGTCCTTGATTTCCCAGCAACAACAAAAACCATCAGTATATTATTAAAATTCTTCTCATAACAAATCCCATACTGAAACCAAACCAAACCAAACCAAACCAAAACAGTGCTATTTTAGCTACTAAGAAGAAAATTAGCTCTATCTCAGAAAAACCAGGACACTAAGCCACAGGAGGTATGTGGAGTGGAGTAGCCTACTTTACCACAAATACTTCAAAGACAGAAGGACTCTTTCCTGGGTAGTGATGAGTTAGGGTGGCATGAGGGAGATAATGTATTGTAAAACTTCTGGTAGCAATATACTCTTCAGTTCTTGGGAATTTTAAAAAATATTTACAGTATTTGTGGTTCTACTGTAGTTGCTTCAACTTGGGGGATGATACTAAAAAGAGGAAAAGACTCTGCTCTGTGTGTGTGCTATCAAAGCACTGTGCTCTCAAATATAGGCTTACAGTCCTCATTGCTGCAAAATGTGGAGAATCTGCTGCTTGAAATCCTCTTCTACTTTGCCAAACAATTATAATACCATTCTCCTTTTATTCTCAACCTCTGAAGGCAGATATGGATACTGTTTTTTCTAGCTGCTTGGTGGTAGGTCTTAATGACAATTTAGGTAATTTTGGCCTTTCTTTGTTTCTAACATTTTCAAACAGCTGCAACTGTAGTTTTCTGCTGTAAAGGTAAGCCTGAGCTCAGAGTGGTTGCTTAGGATGCCCCGTAACTCTTTCCCTTTTGGCATTAATCACTGTGTTTTCATTTGGTACACACATGGTTTTGTCATATTACAGTGAGAATGAAAAGGAAAGGAAGGACCTCAAAAATAATTTACATCCATTTTTATGCTCTTTTCTTTAACTTACTGGCAGCTGGGCCATATCAAGTAACTGAGACAGGGGATTTGGTTTGTGCTGAAATTTCATGGCTGTTTTCATGCATTTTTACTCTGATAGCTTGACTGTACCCTGCTTGAGATGAACCTCACTTCTAAAGTAGCTTTTCACTTTACTCTTGATGCAGCTTTGTCATGTGATGCTGCCAGTCACTGTAAGAGTCTGGTATTCTGGGGAATACCAACACAGCTGGTGCAGGAATGTGTTCAGCAGCTAAGTGAGCAACAACACCCAGTAATGTAAGGGGAAACTGCTTAATTCAGCTGTTAGTGAGATATGAAAAGAGGGTAAAATGTATGTACGCCTGTTTTTATTTTTGATACACCACAGGTTCCCATTGTGGCTATCTTGTATTGTCCCACAGAGAACTGACCTTATTACTGAATTTTGATTCAGGTCTTCTGAAACTTGCAACTATTTTTTCCAGGTGAGGCCCAGTCTATTTCTTTAACAGATAGGTAAGTTGTAACTCGTTGAATTAAGCTTAGACAAAAAAGGCTTTCTGTCTCTGTTTCCTAATTCACTTATAATACAACAAAAGCCCCATACACAACAAACAAACCAAACCAACCAACCATACAAACAAAACTCTAAAGAAACCTAATGACACTCTGGTCAGGGTCTTCAGACAATTAATTTAAAGGAATCTTATTTCTTACTGTTCTGCATATGTTCTGTTCATCTAACTGTAAAAAGACGTAATATTGGTACAAAAGCTTAACCATAAACAGAAGAACATTTTAATCTGACTAAAATTAACCACATTTAGCCACAGAGCAATAAAAAGAACATCATGCTGCATGCCTCATGTAGAGTCAGCTGTTACTTGTATTATTCAGTAAATTTTTGTGGGCTGTCTGTAGGAACAGAGGAAATTTGTATTTTTCAGTGTTCTTGAAATGTTAGAAATGCAAGTTTTAATAGAAAGGTTAAATTTTAGGGAATGCCTGTGGAAACTGTATCTACATAAGTGTCCTGGTTTTTCTAGGATAGGGTTAATTTTCTTCTTAGTGGCTAGAAAGCACTGTGTTTTGGTTTCAGTGGGGATTGTTATGAGAAGAATGTTGATAACTACAAGGACACTGTGCTTGAGTAGTTTTTAAGAAGAGAGGAATGGAAGGGAGGCGGGGTGGAGAAGAGAAGTGTAGTAGTTAGCAAAACCCAGAAATGACAGTTGGCTATGCCAATAAGATATCCCACATCATATTACATCATGTTTGTTATGTTAACTGGGGCTGAAAAGAAAGGGAGAGATTCTCTCAGGAATCACTCAGGCTCACTTTTCCGGGATTGCGATTTCAGTTTCGGGGTTCCTTTTTGCTTCTTCTGGGATTGTTATTAGCGGGTGGTGAACAACTGTACTCCGCATCACTCATATATTTATATAGTTGTTATCATTATTACTCTTCTTGTTCTTAATTTTTAAATTATTATTATTCTAATTATTAAATTGTTCTTATCTCAACCTACCAGTCTCCTTACATTTACCCCTCCAATTCTCTCCTCAGTTCCCTGGGTGGCAGGGGAAGGGGGCTGGAGGCTGCAAGGGCCTGTGTCTTCTTTGGCTGCCAGCTGAGTTAAACTATCACAATAAGGATCTGCATAGTTGAACGTCTCTGACTCAAACTTTCCCACACAAAGAGAAATTAAATGAGAGTTCACACTTTGCTGGAGCCTAATGTATTAAATACTTGAGAAACTTAAGGATTCACAGTTACTAAATGAACAAGGAAAGAAAATAACAAACTGCGTCTAAAACAGTTCTAGAGCTGCTAGCACAGCACTGAATAAACAAAAATATTATTTCAGTATGTGCCCTGGGAAAAAGCATTTTGCAGGCACAGGGACAATATTTTTATTCTTTCTGGTGGCCAGACCACTTGAAATTGGAGTTGTTTTTTAATTTTCTGCATTTAGTCACTATTCATTCCCTATATTTGTGTAGGCAAGTTTTTGCCTCTATACAGCAGGACATATACATTGCACATGAAGGAGATGCTGCTAAAAAATCCAAGAATTGTAGGAGCAAGGGCGAATGTTATATGAAGTTAAAGGGGCAAGACTGTAAGCCTGTGTACAAGATTACCATGGCTTTACTCACTTCCTATTTACCTGTGTATTTATTAAATTTTTTTAGAATTTCCTTGGGTAACATACTATTTACCCATGCTACAACATGCTTTTAAACAGGACATACAAGATAATATACTGCACCAGAAAGGTATCTCAAAATGCTGACTCCTAAAAATAAAGATCATGCCATTTATCAGTTGGTACCATCCTGCTTGCTTACTTTGTATAAAATTTTGATTGAAAACACCCAAGGGTGCTTTTGCCTTTATTTTTGAGGTCTGTCCGGGAAGTGCATGCTGCTGGAGACCCAAGTGACTTAGAAATGTCTTTAAGATTTTATTAGGATGATACATATGACCAGTCAATAGTACTTTTTTAGTGCAGCTGAAATATGTTCTGTTTTAAACCTGACTGATCCTAGAAACTAGATGAACCCAGAAATGATTATTTATTTCTTGGATACAGTTTGAAAAGGAAAAAAATTATGGAGTGCTCTAATCAGCATCAAAGTAATTGCAGCATTTGCACCAAATATGGAAGACCTCTACGAATGTAAACAAATAGATAATTTTTCTATTCACAAATGTTGTTTAAACAGTCCCTTGTTACCTGAAAATCAGAATACACTTAGTTAGCGTCCATCATGGAAATGTATTAAATTAAGGCACAAAGATATTTTCCTTTTTCATTCATGTATCTCATCTCAATATTGGGTAATGGCTTTATGCCATGTTCTGTCTACATTTTACAACAAAAAATATTCTGAAGTGCTTAACCTTTCGTTGTTTTGTGGCAAAACTCTAAACATTGTGTTGGCCTATAAAGTTCAAAAAACAACAACAAAAAGGTGCAACAGCAAATCCACCAAAGCAGGACATGAAACACCAGTTGTGAAGATGGGTGTGTCTCATGGGTGATGTTCTTTTGGAGAAAAAAAGTCTCATTAGTTCTCTAAATGAAAAAGACCAGGTATCATGTGTTAGAAGGTTTTGAGTAAGACAGCCCTCTGGAAGTTTTAGTGGAGGACCTAGCAAGGGATACTAACTGGGGCATTGGTTTTAGTGTGCCCTTGTCAGCTATCTTCCAGCAACATATTTCTTTAAAAGCATGTAAACACAGTTTGTGTGCTCTGTCTTTAATAGGAGAATAATCGTCTACACCAAAGCAGTGCTACAGGGCCTGTATTATACAAGGTTGTGACATGAACAAATGTTTATGGCTTGATCCTAACTCACAGCATTATTTACTACAGAACAATTTACTCTTACCATCATAATTTTGTTTTAAGTAAACAAAAAGCCTTTCAAAAGATATTCACACTTAAAACCGAAAACTCAATTAAATGTAATTCCTCAGTTGCCTTCTTAGAACCAGAAGACTCAGTCCCATGGTACACAAGTAACAACTCCTCGCACATGGTAATCTAATTTGGGGGATTAGATTAAAGTTTATTCCTTTCTATTTTTTTCTCACAGTATTATTTGTTTTTTCTCTCCTTTACATGACAAAGTTTACTTAGTTATACTCCAGTTCTGTGATGAGAGGTAGTGAGAATCTTGAGTGGCCATATGAAATAAGTTTTAAAAATTTATTAATTAGCTTTGTTCCTGCTTCCCCCGCACAAAAAAAATAAAATAAATAAATAAAAAAAAATCAGAAGATTGGCAATTTTATAGCTTGTTTTGGACATTTGTGGTTTTGATTTGTTTTTGGTGTTGTTTTTTTTTCCCTCGTATACACAAAATAACTAATTGTAAATTTCTTAATTTTTACTGATGTTTTTAGAAAAGTTATAGCAATAAACAATACAGTAATAATTTAAGTACTTGTATTTAAAACAAGGTTGGGGAATAAGCTCCCATTACTTGTGATGGTGAGGAAACAACATGTCGTAAGAACCTCTGGAGTTTCAGGGAGAGAATGATTTTTCTGGATGACTTTGTTTCTTTTTGTCAAATACCTTTGCCTTTTAGTGGATTTCTGGTTGTATTTTTTTTATTTTTTAGTAAACTCATGTGTTTATTTCTATTTGCAAGTAGCACAGTACCTTTACCTCAAATTCTGCAGCAGTTTAAAAATCTAACTTGTTTAAGCACTTCAAATTTTCAAAAGAACACTAAGCTTCAGTATACTCAGTATTATATATGCAGATAAATTCATTCAGATTTAACAGTTAAGCAGTTAAGAGTTTTATAACAAAGGATGAATGAAGATGGAGATATTAGGAATAAAGTTTCATGGTAAATGTAGAGGTTTGCCATTTATCCTTTTCTGTCAAACATAATACATCATTTAAGTATTTTGTAACAATCATTTATTCACTATCAGATACAGCACACACATGGAAAATGTCAGTTTTCCTTGTAAGTATACTGAAATACAGAGGCAGTGCTTAGTTAAATATGTATTTCCTTTTTTTTGCTAGGCAATAAAACTGGTTAACTGATCTAACATTTAATTCCTATTGTAGATATAGTTAGTGTGGTGAAATCATTCCTCATGGTCCAACAATATGTAGTGCACTTTAGAGACCCTAGTAACTCAAGAGAAGCTTGTGACTAAGCAGATAAAAAAAAACCAAACCAACCTTTGACAAAAGAAGATGACTGAATCGTTAAAAGTGTTGGTCAGGTAGAATGACGTTCAGCACATGTTTTGGTTACCTCCAGAGGTCTTGTTATGTAGGTCCATAAAGACAGAGAAACATGCATGAAAAAAAAGAAAATAATTAATGAATTTTTTTCAGTTCACTGGAAAGCTGTGAGGTTAAATATCCGACAAGAAATGTCAGTTAAAATTGAGTGAATAAGTACATGGAGCACTGTATTAAATATAATGTAATGAGGATTTTCATACCTATTACACTTTTTCATAAACTGCTTAATAATCAGAATCAAAGAGAAACAGCATAAATTCTCAAATTGTGAAAGTATAAAATTAATATATATATTTGGGTGGTATATGAAGTTATTTTTTTTAAAGTGGCTGTCTAATATTGGTATCTAAACCTGCATTTATGCACATAATGAGCTAAACAAATATTAATGGAGTACTGAACATTAAAAGGTCCTTTGATGTTATTACTTCTGCTTTTACTATCTGTATTTGAGAAGCAGTGTTCAGTTGTATATCAGTCATCAAAGGTTTCTTCTTTCTTTCTGAAGAAATCAGATCTGATAAATTTACCTATTTAGTAGTATTATAGATTCACTGAACAATGGAAAACCAGCAGAAATAACATCTCTATTTCAGAATAATTTATTTCTGTATAAAACAATGTTGCTTCTGTCAGCTTGTTAGAACAAACACATTGCAAGGCATGCAATAGACCTTTAGAAGTCCACAGAAATAACTAGTCTTGTGTCATAATTTTCTTGTTCAAGGAAACATAATTCTTGTGTCATTAAGGTCTGTGTGTTTGTATTCTCCTGTGCTTTTTGAATTTGGTTCAGATGGGTTACTTTTGAGACTGTCCTTTTTCTGTTCTTTGCAGCTATTTCCAACTCTACCAAGCATAAAAAGTGAGGCAGGACTCAAATAAGCTAGCATGTGGATTTTTTGTTTGTTTGGGGTTTTTTTTTGGTCAGAAAGGCTTTCTTGTGTAGGCTGGTTAAAAACCTGTGTCCTGGTTTTCCTAGGATAGAGTTAATTTTCTTTTTAGTAATTAGAAGAGCTGTATTTTAGTTTCAGTGTTTCAGTTCAGACTTATGAGAAGAACATTGATAACAGTACTGGTGTTATTAGTTGCTGCTGGAGCTCAAGGCCACCGTGTTTGGCTGGGTCACAGCTGCATCAGGACTTTGAGGGAGAAGTGTAGTGAATAGCAAAGCCCAAAACTGGAATTTGGATGTGCCAATGAAATATTCCAGATCATATCACGTTCATGTCAGTATATTAACCAGGGCTGACTGGAAATTGGGGTTATTCTCTCAGGGATTGCTCGGGCTCACTCTTCTGGGCTTTTGGTTTCGGTACTATCTCGGCTCCGGGATCGTGAGCTGGCACGGGCCAGGCATGAGTCAGCGGGTGGTGAGCACTGTGTATCACTCATTTGGATAGTCTGTTATCACTGTTGTTATCATTATCATTATAATTTTATTTTAATTAATAAATAGTTTTTATCTCAACCTGTGAGTTTCCTTGCCCTTTTCATTCCAATTCTCTCCCCTACTCCCTGGGCAAGGGAGGGGGAGGGTGAGAGAGCAGGCTGCGTTTGGCTGTAAGCTGCAAGCAAAAAGGGTGAATCTATCCAAACCACCCAAACTACAACCTGCAATAGAAAATACAGCATCACTGACTCCTTTTTATCTTTGCCCTTAAAGAAAGGACATGTTATCCCTGTGATCACAGATACAAGTGCAGCTATTTCAATTCCATTTCATAACTGTGGACATATATCTAGCTTTGAAAACCTTGAAAATATATGTAGAAAGAGGGTACATTAAACATTAAAGAACATCCTGGTTTCTAATCTCTTTCCTGCTTCTTTCATTCACAGATTGTATGTATTGATTTGATTTAGAATGACCTATAGACTGAATTCCTGAAGCATGCTTGTGCATGCTGGAGAGACAGAGGAGGGTGGATGCGTGAGACATAGTGAATCCTGGGACAGATATGCTTTTAATGCAGAAAACTTAAGATAATTATCTGAAAATGTTTCTCCCTTCTCTGTTGCAAAAGCTGCTCAGTGGTCAGTTCACTCTTTATTGACATAGCAGGTGTGATAGTTTAACTTATCTGGCAGCCAAACAAGACACAGCCATTCGCAGCCTCCCCCACTCCTCCCCTTCCCTTTCCCCCCAACACCCAGGGAGTCAGGGAGAGAATTGGAGGGGTAAAGGTGGGGAGACTGGTAGGTTGACATAAGAACAATTGAATAATTTGAGTAAAATACAGTTAAAATAATAAGAACAATAAGAGTAATAATGATAACAACTATATAAATATATGAGTGATGCCGAGTACAATTGCTCACCACCTGCCAATAATGATGCCAGAAGAAGCGAAAAGGACCCCCAAAACCAAAATCGCAATCCCGGAAAAGTGAGCCTGAGTGATTCCTGAGAGAATCTCTCCCTTTCTTTTCAGCCCCAGTTAATATAACAAACATGATGTAATATGATGTGGGATATCTTATTGGCATAGCCAACTGTCATTTCTGGGTTTTGCTAACTACTACACTTCTCTTCTCCACCCCGCCTCCCTTCCATTCCTCTCTTCTTAAAAACTACTCAAGCACAGTGTCCTTGTAGTTATCAACATTGTTCTCATAACAATCCCCACTGAAACCAAGCTAGTAAGAAGAAAATTAACCCTATCCTAGAAAAACCAGGACAGCAGGTCATTTCAAACTAGCTGAATGCGTTAGCTTCTCAGTGAGAATTAAACAGTGGGCTCTCAC
This sequence comes from Caprimulgus europaeus, assembly GCA_907165065.1. Next base: position 19,188,653 of record OU015527.1, read on the forward strand.
TGCCCTACCAATACCAAAAGGAATTTTCAATTAAATACTATGTGTAGGTGATCCTCTGTTAAAATGAATTTTTGCCTTTGGACAAATGGACAAGTATTTCCCTTTCAAGTTATACTACAACCCCCAAACCTTAAAGAAAGTTATATGTGTAACTTGTTTAACACTTACAAAATCTTCAAGTCAAATGTTCAAGTTAGATGGTACCTGAAAATCTGTCTAAGTTTATAATGTTGGAGTATGCTCTGAAAACCATTAAATTTGATCATTGTTGGGCCAAGTGAAATGTGTTTCAAACGCAACTGTCAGGTTTAATTATTTAAGTATTTTTAAAGGTATTTTTTCAGAATCTTCCTCACATTTTAATAGGAACAGTACTTGATAAGCTGCCACAAAGTCTTATTTTCCAGGTTGGAGCCAACATCCTCAAGTTAACCCTGGGCCAATACAGGCTGCACAAAGGACTTCCTCTATGAACCACTGCTTTATAACTGAGCAGCTGTCAACAACTTTTGTACTGCCTTTGGCTTCATTAATTTATGAAGTGAGATTTCAGACTGTGGGCACGATAAAGGGAAGAAGCAGAATTCGGTGTTGAGCTGACAAAAGCATTAACGGTCATATCAGAAAGATCTTAGACCCGCCATAAGCTTTAAAAAAATATTGTTGCCTATAGAACATGTATCCAGCAATGTCAGTCACAGTAAATTTACAGAAAAAGTAGCACTTATATGCCCCCACGTGAATATATTAGCACAGTCCTTTGTAGAATCCTTTTCTTTGCTCTGATTCTTCCTTGAAAGAGTCATACCTATGTAAGCTGAGGATCAGCCGACTCTTTTCTGTCAAATCTCACCCTTTTTGGAAAGTAGATCTTTTCACATCATTTTGCCAGCAGAAACAGCTTGTTCTCCTTAATTTGAGGTATGTAAGATTCATATGTGTTTGACACCAAATTAATTTTGCATATGGCAATGAGCCCTATTTAGGCATGTAAGTATAGATATCTACATTGGTACAAGCTCTGGTTTTATTCTAAAACGTTTGCTTTCATGTAGTTTCCTTTTGGCTCAAAAGTCAAATGGGTGAGCTTTTTTCTGCCAGTAAAATAATATAAAGATGTGCCCAGCATCAGTTTCTTTAATTTGAACAGTGACTTCTTACCCTATATATTTGTTGGAACGTTCAGGTAAACATGCTACTCTAGATTAATGCAAAGTTTAATATATAGTGTTCTCCTGTAGTCTCTTCTTGATACACTGTAGTTTGATTATTATGGAATCTAGGTTCTTCATCAAGATTATTTCATAATCCCATGCACAGCAATATCTTGAATGCCATCTTAACTATCAAATAAAAAAAAAGAAAAAGAAAATGAAAAAGAGTTTTCACTTTTTATCAAGTAAAATTTATCTTTTGAGCTGGTAATAAAGTGTTCTACAGCCTACAGTATAACTGGCTAGACAAAATCCATTATGTGAGTTAGATATCTTGGTTATAATTAGCTTGACACAACCCCTGTTGCTGAATTTTGCCCTGTGCTGGAGCTTGACAAAGGACTTGTCCAAAGGTTCTAATTACAGAAGCATAGCTACACTGATGTAATCTCCCACAATGCCACTAGCACATTCCTCTAATGTAAAAGTAGCTCTTTATACTAAGCCGAATTCCCAGTCAGTTGTCATAAATGTAAGCTGAAAAGGATCTGTTTATCCTGGAGTAAATGTTCACAGAAGTCTGTATTAACTTAAATATGGTAGTACACAGAAGTTAAATTAATACAAGCTGAAGGATATAAATAAAGATTTACTTAATATTTTAAATCTTAGCTATTACTTAGAAACATGTACACAAACAATATTAAGACCTGTATTTGTGAAGAGTTGTCCCAAAGTAACATTGTTTTCAAAATTCTTGTGGTGTTTGCTGTTGCTGATACGTAGATACCAACTCTAATTGTTATGAATAGCAGCTAATTGAAAATATTGTCTGTTGTTAGCCATTACATTACTTGGTACTCAGCATCTGTGAATTCAGATAATTCTTGACATATTATGCAGTGCAGACAACTACTCCACAGTATATAAGAAGATGTACCATTGTGGTGGTTTCATCCATAGCTAAGACCATGTGGTCCTGCACACACTCCCTGCCCCCGACCTGGTGAGATGGGTAAAGAAACACAACGAAGGGCTTGTGCGTTGAGATGAAGTCAAGGAGGGCTCACTCACCAGTTATGGTCACAGGCAAAACAGACTCAACTTGGGGAATAAAAATAAATTTAATTTGTTACCAATCAATCAGCGTAGGACAGTGAGACATAACAACCACATCTTAAGACACCTTCCCCCCACACCTCCCTTCTTCCCGGGTCAGATTACATTGGTCTTGATTTCTCTACCTTCTCCCTCCAAGCAGTATAAGAGTCAGGGAATGGGGGTTGCAGTCAGTGTGTCTATGCTGCTCTTTCTGGCATGAGATCCCTCCTATGGGCTACAAGAATCCAGGAACAAAGTGTTCCGTTGTGGGCTTCCCATGGAGTCATGGATCTCTTCAGTCTCAACTTCTGGCTCCAGCATGGGGATGGCCGCAGGCTGCAGATGGCTTTCCGATCCAGTGTACCTCCTGCCCAGCTCTGGTGTTGAGCATCTCTGGGGTCTCTATAGTCAGTTACAACTGCCCTTGGGCACAGCTTTCTACTCTGGTGTGCAGTCCTCCGTGGCTTCCATGTGGGTATCTGCTCCACTGTTGCACTTGCATGGGGTGCAGGGCACCTCATTTACCTCTATTCTCCATGCTGATCTGTGTGTCTCAAAGTTCTATATCCTCCCCCTCCTCCTCCTTCCTCATGGCAACGATGCTCTCCTCTTTGTTTAGGTCTATGGTCTCCTTTGTTCAGGCCTAAGGTCTTCTGTGTTCAAGTCAATGGTCTCTCCTGATGGTTCTCTATTCCTTTTTCTTTTCAAACCTGCTCTTCCTCTCATAAATATCTATTCAAAAAGGCATTTCCCTATTGCTAATTGGCTCAGCCTGGGCTGAAGGTGGGTCTGTTTTGTAGCGAGGGGAGCTTCACGAAGCTTCTCACAGGGGCCATCACCGTAGCCCCTTCCCCCACCACCAAAAACACACCCCCAAACCCAACACAACCATGAAGAGAAATTTTTAAGTGGCTCTCCATTGTCATCTCTATCCAACAAGTTTCTCATATGTTTCTCATTAACTTTTATTTTTCTCATTAACCTTTTTATGAAATCTCTGTAGTACTTTTCCACCAGGTGCATGATGACACTTCACATTTCCCCTCGCTTTCAAAGTCTCATGTTATAACATTATGTAACTTCAGGCTGAAGTCCTAATTTATTTATTTTTTTTTAATGTAAATGTAGTGTGCTGTGACACTGACTGACTTTAAAGAGAGAGTACTATTTATTTTACTTTTTGTTATACTCTGCCTGTTTTCTTTAATTAAAATCTATTTTGTCCCAGACAGTTCATATTGCTTTTCTTCTTAAAAAACATGAAACATTCTGGGCCCTGGGCCTATGCCAATCAATACTCTATAATGCAAGCACTAACATTCAAGCTCTGAGCTGTACTACATAGACAGTGTTGGCAGAGTATTCATTATTTGTAACACCATTAAACTCTAAAAGAATAGTTACTGTTCCCTTTCAACCTTCTTTGCAATACATATTTTCTAATGACAACTATTTCAGCATTCCATCATAGAAATTAAAAGGTAAAACCTATTGGAAGAAGAACTCTGGGTAATGTTATGCAAAGTATGGACTACGAAATTGGTGTTTAAGGAACAAGAAGCTCACCAAAGTTGTCAGTTGAATCCAAATAACAAGGCTCTTAGTTGTTCTCTAGAGTCTATTCCAGTTTATTTTTTAGTTAATTTAACTGTTAAGTCTATGAAGGAAACCTTGAAAATATGGGTAATTATATAATTACTGTCCATTTGAATTTTTATGGAGGTTGAATACTTGCTCCAAAGTGGCACTGTCAAAATTATTTTTTTATGACAAACATGGACCACTTGGATAAAGGTTTGCTTATAGTCTAGTATGAGAATTATGTGTCATACCATTTAAGGTGAACTTCAGTTAAAGAACTTTATTTAAATAAACCTCTGAAGACATTCCATATTTTGGAAAATTTTGTGTTAGAGTGTTGTGCATCATTTTCACATGGGACAAATCAAGCTTATACAAGTGAACTGCTCAGTGAATTGCCTAGGTTACAGCTCCCATAGGGTGATATACCAGTATGTTCTTACTGACTGTCTCAAAACTAAATGCTTTCTGATGACCGAATATTTTGCAGCAAGAAGTGACACTTCTAGGAAAATGTTTATGCAAAATCAGCTCCTTTTTTTAGTATAATATTTTTCAAGAAACAATATTCTGAAATGTTAAACATCGTTTTAATTTCAATGGATACCAACTTGTATGTCAACAAGTTATATTTCTGACTTGTTATAAACAAGCTCACCAAAGTATGCAAGAAGTAAGACACCATGACATTAAAATTTCTTCTATTTCAATATAAATACGTTATTTGTCTTGCTTTTTAGCAACATTTTGGAGAGTTTAAAAGAATGGGAATACTTTCCATTTTAAAGCCTTTTAGATTCAGCTACTGTTCTTAATATACATAATAAATAACCCACTAAAAAATAATTTGATTACAATATAGCATTGCAGTCCAAAACATCTTGCTAATATGAATATACATCAGAATACAAACGTAAATGTTGATATGATCAAACTAGCCACAGATGCATGAGAAATACTCATAAAACTACACTCATAGAAATTATTGCTTTAGGCAAATTGCCCACTTACCTATGTGTGTGACAGCACTGCTTTTCTGAGGCAAAGCAGCAGCGTAAGTATTTAGCATTTAAAACGTTAATTGATTGCTTTGAAGCCCAGTATTTATATAGCTATCTGGAGTGTACAGAAAAACTTCAACAAATGTTGTTGATAAACTATCTAAATACATATGATAACTCGATGGATACAAAAATAGCACAAATTAGTAAAAGTGTAAGAACATAAGAGATCGATTATACAATCAGGTACTTATGACTGAAAAGAAAAACTCATTTTGGGTTATAGTCTAAATATTAATTCTTTCTGTCAGTTCTCTTGAAGCTTAGTAAAAAGTGAGGTAGGAAACAATCTGTCCTGTTTGTGAAATAAATGTGTTACAAATGTGGTGTTGACCCTGGCTGGCCACCAAGTGCCAACCAAACTGCTCTCTCACTCCCCCTATTCAGCAGGACATGGGAGAGAAATAAGAGGAAAAGCTCATGGGTTAAGATGAAGCTAGCTAAAAGAAGAAAAACAAAAGCTGTGCATGGGAGTGATGCAAAACAAACATTTTTTTCCTACTTCCCATCAGCAGTTGACGATCAGCCACTTCCTGGGAAGTGGGGCCCCAGTACACATATGGTTGGCCTTCTGGGCTGCAAGCACACATAGGTGGCTCATGCCAAATTTCTCACCCACCAGTATCTCCAAGTCCTTCTCTGCAGGGCTGCTCTCAATCCCTTCCTCCTCTAGACTGTATTGATACAGGGGATTGGCCCAACCTAAGTGCAGGACCTTGCACTTGGCCTTGTTGAACCTCATGAGGTTCATATGGGCCCATTTCTTGAACTTGTCCAAGTCCCTCTGGATGGCATCCTGTCCCTCAGCCATGTCAACCACATCACTCAGCTTGGTGTCATCTGCAAACTTGCTGAGGGTGCACTTGATCCCACTGTCCATGTCACTGATGAAGACATTAAACAGCACTGGTGCCAATACGGACCCCTGAGGGACACTGCTCATCACTGATCTCCATCTGGACTTTGGTCTTTTGACCACTAGCAGTGGTCAGCTCCCTCTGCTCCTCTGGTTGTGGGCTGCCTGAGTGATGGAGCTGCCACCACAGTTCAAGAGTTAGAGCAGTTCATTTGCACAGCTGATCCAAAGGAGCTGCACCACAGCCCTGAAACAGTGAAACAAGGCACTTCAGAAAACAAATGCTTTAACAGCAGTTTCCCTCCCACCCCTTCTCATAGTTTTTATGGATGAGCAGACATCATATGGCATAAAATGTCTCCTTGGTCAGTTTGGGTCAGGCGTCCTGGCTATGTGTTCTCTCCCAAGCTCTTGCTCATCCCCAGCCCACTGGCCTTTGGAGGTTGGAGAGTTGGAGGTGAGGAAGCAGCCATGATGCTGTGTGGCTGCTCAGTAGAAACCCAAACACTGGTGGGTTATCAACACTGTTCTAGCCACAAATACAAATTAGGACAGGGAACTGCTTGAGAGAGTCCAGCGCAGAACCACCAAAATGATGCAGGGAGTGGAGCATCTCCCTTATGAGGAAAGGCTGAGGGAGCTGGGCCTCTTTAGCTTGGAGAAGAAGAGACTGAGGGGGGACCTCATTAATGTTTATAAATATATGAAGGGTAAGAGTCAGGTGGATGGAGCCAGGCTCTTCACAGTGGTGTCCAATGATAGGACAAGGGGCAATGGGTGTAAGCTGGAACACAGGAGGTTCCACTTAAATTTGAGAAGAAACTTCTTTACAGTGAGGGTGACAGAGGACCGGAACAGGCTGCCCAGGGAGGTTGTGGAGCCTCCTTCTCTGGAGACATTCAAGACCCTCCTGGATGCCTTCCTGTGTGATCTCATCTGGGTGTTCCTGCTCCAGCAGGGGGATTGGACTAGGTGATCTTTTGAGGTCCCTTCCAATCCCTGACATTCTGTGATTCTGTGAATACAAAGCACAGCACTATGAGGGCTGCTATAGGGAAAGTTAACTCCAGCCAAACACAATACAAAATAAAGAAAATGTGGAGGTAAAAGCTTTTTTGAAAATTCTGAACTACATTAGGTCTCAGACTTTCCTGATTTTATTTATAATTTTTCTTTTATTATGTTTTTAGTATGAAGCAGAGAATTTGTATACTGTGGATTTTTCAAGTTAAGTTTTGGAATTTTAAAATTCCATGCACAGAAATTTTAATCAAGTCTAAAGAACTCCTTAAGTACTTATTCTTATGGCATATATTTATATGTGATTTGTTTAATGAAATTAATGTAATCATTACTGTTTTGTCATCGTTTAAGGTGAGTAGTTCTTTTTTTCCTGATGTTTCCAGGAAACCAATCAATATATTTTTAAATATGGGACCCTATTTAGCTATTTCCATCTAATCGGCTTGTTAATTTATCTGAAGGAAAAAGAAAAAAACCCCATCTCTACTCAGATTTCAATACCTCTAAAGTGTGAAAGCATTGCCTTGAACTTCATAATTTTCCTAAGAGGAAGCTTTATCTTCAAGGGACTAAAAATAAATGAAAATACCAAAAATAAATAGTACTGGAAGGATTGTTGTGCAGCAAAAGCACTTGAACTTTGGATTTCCATCTATTTTGAAGAGGTTACACAGGGAATTGGGCAGACCTGTAAATTTGCTTTGTAAATATTTGGTAGTAGTGACTGACTCTTCCTGAGTCACTGATCAATGTGTAGTCTGTGGGGCTCTGATCTAGGTCCAACTATTTTCATACCACCAAAATTGGACAGGAAAGTGTTTGACTTGTGGTTGCTTAAGTTGACTTTAACAGCAATTTAAATGTCTGTGGGCCTAGTGGCAAATAAGTATGAAAAGGATTAGTATAGAAGATCAAAGTAACGATTAAATCTGCTCAACATTGCTATGCAGAAAGTATTTACAGAGTCACAGTGTTAGTGAATTTTGGCATAAACCAAATGTTGCTCATGTTATAACATTATAGACATAACAAAGACTGGTTTGTGGTATTACCCTTGTGAAGTTAGAGTGCATCTGGCCTGAGTTTACTTGCATTGCTGTGCAACAAAAATGCAAGTAAAGTACCACAATGATTCCTACCTTAGGTTTTTTATGTTTATTTATCTGTGAGTGATTATACACAAGCATTAATATTTATAAACAAACATTGTAAAACTTAAATGACTGTCATGTTGAAGTCCTGTGATATTTTCCAGGATGTAGGTGATACTGTGCTGAAAACAAGTGACCTGAATGATTCAATGCAACATCTGACTGCTGTTGTAACAGCTTTCTTCTCCATGTTAAAGTCTTTATCATCTTGACAGTACACAAAGCTCTATGTAGAACTGGTTATTTTCCAGTTTCCATATGCTTTCTTTCACATCACTTCAATTACTGAGAGAGTAAACATTATAATAATACTATCTGATATACCTTTGTTTTCTAGACATTATGGCTTTAATGACTTCCTTTTGCCAGAATGCGGCTTCCATTTGGTGATTGTGATTATTGTAGAGACTGTATTTCAGTCAGTAATTGCTGTCTCAAAAGGCTACTTTGGTATCCATGGTTCATTACATGCCTGTAAATCATGCAATACAAAACAGTTTGAGAAAGTATTTGGTAAAAATAAACTGAATCTGCAAAAGAAGGAAAGCTACTAATTAAGTCAAAATATATAGTAACCCTATGTTGTTAACAGTGGCTGGAAACTCAGTGCATGGAAATGAAAATCTATTCTGCTCTTCATTGAAAATAGCTGTTGCTTTTTATCTTCTGTCTCTCTGTTTATGTGGGCAACGTCCTGCATTTAAGCTGGGTTCCTCTGACACTGTGAACACTGAAGTTATGTGTTAACAACGTAAAAACTGTGCATGGCCAGGCTGTCTTGGAAGATTCTTTTAGAGCACATCTGGAAAGCTGTGGGCCCGGAGCTGCAAAAATTATGGGGCAGACCTCAGAACGGATAACATTTGAGGACATAATTCCTCAAAATTATAGGATGAAAAAGGGAGTGGAATAATTGGAAAAACTTAAAATACACATTATCTGTTGAATTATGCCTTGTGCATAGCGTGTTGAATAAACAATCTAGAGAACCTAGAAATGGCAAAGAATTTTTTTATAAATTATCTTTCCAAGAGAAATTTGTGTTAACAGATTTCAGTCTCAGAAAGTTGGTCTGATAGGCAAACTTCAGGTCAGTGCCTGAGTTAGAGCAAGTTGATTTATCTGAGCTAGCTTTCAATATTTATCTGTTACTTGCAGTGTACCCACAACAACCCACTGCTAATTGTAAATAGCAAAATATTCAAGAAGATTTAAGGAAAATTCAGGGAAAATATTTAGGGAGGGAAATAAACTGTTCTAACATTAGTGGTATACCTGCAGTGCTAAAGATAACCAAGTTATTTTACACCTGTTGAACGACCTGAGAGTGTCACACAGTGAGTGTGACAATGGGGAAAGTGAGAGAATTCTTGCTGCTAAATTGGAGTTTGATAGATGGGCTGTTGGATAAGGAATTGTCTGGATGTTTGTGTCCAAAGAGTTTGTAAGATTATACGGACTCTCTAATGTCACGGTTTTGAGCTGAAGAACACATACTGTCCTTAACAGCTGCAAAGATGAAATCAGCTTCCCTCTCCCTCAGACATAACTTGAAAGATGCAGCAAAAGCAGGTCATGGGGATTATGGGAATCAATTTAGTAGCAACAGTAGCAGTTAGAGATACAATGGAAGTCATCAAAGTGTGTGGCACAGTAATGACGTGTCTGATGAGAGGAGAGGGTCTGCTAAAGCATGTTGATTGATTTTGCATCTCGACAGGTAAAATGTTGGGTTCTTGCTCAGCTTGTCATGCTTAACCTTAACTGATTTTTTTTCCCTTTTATTATTTTTGTGAAACAGAAGGAAAATGTAACATGATCATATTTAAATGAAGTCTTCTAGAATTCACAGAGTAAGAAACACTTCATAAATTAAATAATTCTGGAGAGAAGCTCATACAGCTTATGCCCAGCAGCCAGTCTCTTTGTAGGGTTGCAGAGTCGATAATGCACTGTAAGACCACAACTCAGCTTTTGCTGTAGAAAATGACCATGTTCACCCCCAAAGGAGAAGTGTGACAGGTTTCTCTGAAGCACTCTGGTCAGTGAAGTATGATCCCCAATGTTTTTGTACACTGATGTTCACTGGAAGGCACTTCTGTGGTTGCATATCCTAGAGAATATATTAAGGAGCTGGGGTAATCAAGATCTTCTGCAGAAAGATTTACTAAATCATCTGGTAAGGAGGGCCTAGTTGCTTTTTGTTTAAGTTAAAACAAAGTACAAATTAAAAATGCTTCCACACTATCTAAAAGAGACAACATGTTTATCAATATGTATAAAATAAGAAAGGCAAGAATAACAGCAGCAAAAGTGGATGTTTTTCTCCTGGGTTTGTGAGTTAAGCCAACTCAGTAAGCAGCTGAACCAGCAGCACAGAGGGAGAAGCCTCTGTTCAGACAGAGATGAAAAGAGCAAGAGTTCCACTTTGCAGTGATACAGTTCTGCTTGTCCATCTTCTGTGAAACCAGTTGACTGGCATAGACTGTCCTGACAGAAATTATGTCTTCATTCATAACTTATGCTTCAGGTAGTATTCGCTAGCAAGTACACTTGATGAAGCTTGAGTGAATTTCACCAATGTATCTGTCTTGATGTAGTGAAGGAACTAAAATTCCTCCCTAAAACCTGTATATTTTCACCTTATTGTAGTGATATTCTGCTTTTCTTCTTAATTGAAAATAAGCATAATTTTACTTCTCTATATATTTAAAAAACACTTTTCTAGATGTAAGCAAGATTTGTAAGCAAAGGTAATTTTTTTTAATAGGCATGTGATACAGCTAGAATATATAAATCAGGCAAGCTTATGGGCACACAAGCCCTTTTCTGACATCTAAGTGTAATTTTCTGCATTTGACTTGGTAATTGACATTTTTTTACCTCAACAAGCATAAAACCCTCCATATTCCACTCCTCTTTTGCTATTTATTTAATGTCTCAGAAACAACATGGCACTACACTTTTATCCTAAGTTTATCATAGAAATTTATGCATTTTATTACTGGCACTTCATTAAGCAAAGCTTTAGTCATAGACCTGACTAGAGCTGTCATTTTGAGGTGACATCTTTTCTAAAGTGTATGATAGGAAGTAGGGGAATCTGTCTGTGTTTAACCTACTGAGTCCAAAATATATTGCTCAACTGTTTATAGATACAGTTTCCTGTATCTATACAGTCTATCACTCCATCTGCGTATTCATCTATGTGCGGTTACACAGCCACTGGCAGCCCAGAATACTTATTAGGCACATGATTTTGTACAGAAAGTGGCAAGATTTAGTTTATTTTTCACCCTGTAAAATGCAATCAATACTTATCTGCTAATGTCTGGAAATGGAACTAATTTTCACTCTTTGTAGTAGTAAGTTGTGCTTACTAGTGTTATTTGGTCTTTGATGTAATTACATTAATGATTTTACTGATTTTGTTCTGTGTTGTATAAAGTGAGGGGTCAGTTTGCTGTTGTTTTTGTCCAGATATTCTGGGTTGATAGTAGGCTTAATGGTAGCTTTTAGAGCTTGTATGCAGAATGCAGGAATAATGAAATTGAATAAATAGCCTACATCTGAAAAGTTATGTGGTACTGACATGGAATTTAAAATGGAACTCTTCATGAACTCTCTGGATGCCGTCATCCTGTGGCTGTTCTATACAAATATACCACTTGGTGGTGCTGAAAATGCTAAGAAAATACCAGAGGGAAGGTGATACTATTTAATTTTACCACGCTTCATCTAATAGCTGTTTTGTGGGTGAGAAACAGGACAGGACTCTCCTAAATGCCACAGGAAAAGGAAAATTTAGTTGTTTAATATAGATACAAATTTAGCTGGATCTAAATCCCCAAAATGGAGTTCAGTCATCTCTCTGAAGAGTCAGATCTGTTTTCCACTACTTGTGTTTTTACTGCCAGAGATATTGCTGGTCAATCATTCTGAAACTGATCTGATTAATCTGAGAGTTGCAGGTTTATTTCATGAATTATGTTTGTAAAGAAAGTCTGTGTTATTGTTCTCAGTTCAATGAATAAAGAGAAGATTGTTTTCTAACTAGAGAATTAGTTGTGTTTCCAAAGGACAAGGTGTATTGTTTTACTTATAGTCTATATAAAATAATTTTTTGTAGATGATATAAGACAGTCACAAAATAATTTATATACTGTATATGCAATGTATACTTTTGTGCTGATGATACATTTGGGAAAATAATAGAATTTAGAAGTGATAACACTTACTCCTAAAGTGCTCTGATGACAAATTTGTTTGACTAGATGCAGTTATGCAAACGCACTAAGGTAATGTAAGATTTTTAAGGATTATTTTACAGCATACCAAATGCACTCTTTATTAATTAATTACCTTATTTAAAAGTAAATGTTCAGGCATTCATATTTTTACCTTGTTTCATAAGTTACCCCTGTGGGTATCAGTCAGAAATATTCATGAACAATAACTAAAAAAAGGCGTTTGTTGATTTTTTTTTTTCCACAGATCAACAAAATAAATGTCACACCGTAAATGAAGGGAAGAAGTGAAGTGTGGGATGGATTGAATATCTGCCAGACTTACTGACAGATTACTGGTAAAACTGAATTGTAAGCTTTCTCAGACAGATTGGTTACATGAAAAAGTATGATTGATTTCATAAATATGTTGAATTTTCAAATTGGTAAAAATAAATGGATGATTCAGCATATAGTGAAGACAGATGAATTAAGGTCTTCTAAGCATAACCCAGTTTTATTATAAGATTCTCTGAAGGGAACCGGTAACACCATAATCTATCATAATGCTTAATCTCTGATTTTTGTACAATGCATAATATCAAGTGTAAAATGTATTCTGGAAATATCCTGAATAAGAAAGCAATGAAACACTCCATCAAGGTTCAAACTGTCTAGAAATATGGATTGAAAAAAAAGAAAAGTCTTAAATTCAACATCTCTGTGTATGTGGCAGCAATCAATACCAGCAAGAGAGACAGTAAGCAGGTAGCCTGTTCTTAAAATCCTTTTTTTTAAGAGTTAACCCAGATAGAATACTTAACTCTGCACATCTTAAACATTTCTTATTATGAACTGACTTCTTAAAGAAACAGTAAGCAAAAACATAGATTGTGTAATATATACTGAATGCAAAGAATAAAATTGTTAGTGAGTTGTGGCAGAGATAATTTGGGCATGGTCAGTGTTAATGCAGTTTGGGATCTGGGGAAAGACCTTGTGTCTCTGTCCGTCCAGAATTAAAACTGGACAGAGAAATTAGAATTTGATGGGTCAGGCTGTTAGATTAATGCCAGTTGTCTCTAGTTTAGAAAGCTAGTTCTGGTGGCTGAACAGTGCCTGATACTGCAGGTGATTACAGAGAAACCTAACAGTACTTGAAAATAAGCTTGAAGCAAAAAGTGGGGTGGATAAAGTTGTTTGAAAACATGGAAGCTGGGTAAATGTAGAGGTGTGTATTATTTAAATTTGGTTTGTTATCAACAAAATTGAAAGAGAACGGTTTAGCCAGAAGGACCCTGGACCGCAGAGGTGTTACCCTGCCCAAGAATGTTGTTTTCGATGAACAGTTGTAGGTTGCAGTAGAGCTGTGAATTTTGAGCAAATTTATGTTTTCTTGCAGCTTGCATGTGGAGAAAGGGAGAACCAAGGTTCTTGGAGCAGGTAAAAGGGGACAGAGAGAGAGAGAGAGAGGACGTTTGGGTTCTAGGGTTCTGGAAGTATGCAGTATGCTCACAATCCCAATAGCCTACCTGGGGTTTCTGCCTCTAGCAGTTTAACTTGGCTGGCAGCCAAGCACCACACAGTTGCTTGCACACCCACCCAAGGAACAGGGGAGAGATTTGTAGGGGTAAAGGTAAGAAGACTCATAGATTGAGATAAGAACAATTTAATAATTGGAGTAAAATAAAATTAAAATAGTAATGATGATGATGGTGATGATAATAATAAGTGTAAATGAGTGATGTTCACCACACACCAATAGTGATCCTGGAGGTGTGAAAAGGAACCCCGAACCAGAAAATGCAATTCCAGAAGAATGAGCCCAAGCAATTCCTGAGAGAATCCCTCCAGCTTTCTGGTAAACCCTTGTTAATACACAAAGTAATATGAAATGGAATATCTTACTGGCACATCCAAATGCCAGTTCTTGGTTTTGCTAATTACTACACTTCCTCCCTCTCAGTCCTTTGCACTTACAAACTAGCAAAACATGATGTGCTTGTACACTATCAACATTCTTCTCATAACAAATGCCATACTGAAACCGAAACACAGTGCTTTCTAGCTACTAAGAAGGAAATTATCTCCTGGCAAAACCAGGGTTCTGCCTTAAGCTTCTGCTGATTTTCTTTGTTGTTAATACAGTCATTTTTCTCAGTCATAAGGATGTACAGAAGTACTACAAGCAGCAATTGCCATCAGCGTGTTGTCCTTGGGCCTCTGTTTTCAAATTCATTTGTATTTTTAAGGCTTTGCTATTGTCCTGTGCTTGAATTCTCTATCAAAGGAAGATGTACCTAGTACCAAGATTCAGTTTGTACGAATTCTCTTAAGTTGATAACAAGCCTAAAAAGCCAGGACTGGGGAGAGCAAATTTAGCAGATGGCAAAGTTAGCCTAAGGCCTGTGACATGTTGCTATCAACAGCAACACTATTTTTAATGGGCAAAAGCACTTAATATTTTTTTTAACCACTAGTCAAATAGTGTATTAGATCTCAACCAAATGCTTGACTTTCAGTGATTCCTCAGTATTAACAATTAATGTGAAAGCAAGATCATTGTATATCATAGGTTTATAGTTCCATTAGAGTGTATAATTGATCCATTCTCCTTCTATAAATTTTTCATGGACTATTTCATATTTATATGTTTATTCTTCAGGAATTATTTTAAAATAATTTTTTGAGAGTATGAGTTGACGCTTTAAAATCTGTGAAGACACTGCATTCACCTTCCATAAAGTATGGTTTGGAGATGTCATACTTCAGTGTCAGAGTGATGATGATTGAATGAAACTTCACAAAACAAGTCAGTATCTATCTTAACATTTAACTTCCTCGGATACTGTTCAGGCTACCATGCTACCATAAAGGCTGAGACAGCTTTTTTTCCACATAAACAGCTAAAGTGTTTTTTATCTATTTACAGCAACTGTGAATATCCATACAACAAACCAGGTACTTGTATTGATAGATGAAATAACTGTCACCAAAGACCAAGGGATTCTGATTTTGAAGTGACTAAGACCTTTCTCTACAACTTCTTTTAGTACTAATCATATCACAACTAAATGTGTATGTGAATTTATAAAGTCCATATTCTGCTGTAGAGAAAGTCCAAAATTATAAGTCAAGAATATTTTATTTTATTTTATTTTATTTTATTTTATTTTATTTTATTTTATTTTATTTTATTTTATTTTATTTTATTTTATTTTATTTTATTTTATTTTATTTTATTTTATTTTATTTTATTTTATTTTATTTTATTTTATTTTATTTTATTTTATTTTATTTTATTTTATTTTATTTTTTATTTTTTATTTTTTTAATTTTTATTTTTTATTTTATTGTTTAGTTGGTTTGATTTGTTTTTATTTTATTTTGCTTTGCTTTATTTTATTTATTCTTCCATTTTGTTTCAATTGTTACTGTTGAATCTTGTTAAGTCAAAGTATCTCTTGTTTGTGGGCTACAGGAACCAGGATGTGGATGTGAAAAGTAGACTAATCAGTGTTGTGAGACTAAATAAGCACAGTTCTTTCTTTTTGTGAGAAAATATGAATCATAGAATCATAGAATATTGTGAGTTGGAAGGGATCCACAAGGATCATTGAGTCCAACTCTTGCCTTAGCAAAGGACAGTCACAAGATTCAGACCATGTGTCTGAGAGTCTTGTCCAAGTGCTTCTTGAATATTGTCAGGCTTGGTGCCATGACCACCTCCCTGGGGAGCCTGTTCCAGTGCTCCACCACCCTTTGGGTGAAGAACCTTTTACTTATGGCCAACCTAACCCTCCCCTGGCACATCTTCCTCCCATTTCCCCTGGTCCTGTCATTGGTCACCAGAGAGAAGAGATTAGGGCCTGCCCCTCCTCTTCCCCTTGGGAGGAAGTTACAGACTGCGATGAGATCTCCTCTCAGTCTCCTTTTCTCCAGGCTGAACAATCCAAGTGACTCCAGCTTCTCCTCATTTGATTTCCCCTCTAAATCTTTCACCAGTTTTGTGTCCCTCGTTTGTTCACTCTCCAGTAGCTTTATATCCTTTTTATACTGTGGTGCCCAAAACTGCACCCAGTACTCGAGGTGAGGTCACACCGAAGCAGAGCAGAGCGGGACAATCACTGCCCTCGACCGGCTCGCAGTGCAGTGCTGGATGCACCCAGGACACGGTTGTCCCTCCTGGCTGCCAGGACACACTGTTGGCTCATGTTCAACTTGCCACTGACCAGAACCCCTGGGTCCCTCTCTGCAGGGCTGCTCTCTAGCCTCTCGTTCCCCAGTCTGTGTGTGAGTCCAGGGTTGCAATGTCCCAGGTGTAAATCTGGCACTTGCCCTTGTTATAATTCATACAGTTGGTGGTTGCCCAGCTCTCTAATTTATCCAGGTCTCTCTGTGGGGCCTCTCTGCCCTCAGAAGTGCTCACAGCTCCTCTCAATTTGGTGTCATTGGTGAACTTAGTTAGCAGTCCTTCAAGTCCTATATCCAAGTCACTGATGAAGACATTAAAGAGCACCGGCCTCAGGATGGATCCCTGCAGGAACCCACGGGTGACCGGTTGCCATCCTGATATAACCTCATTGACTATAATCCTTTGAGCCTGACCTGTCAACCAACCGCTCACCCATTGCATTATGTGTTTATTCAGCTGGATGCTGGACATTTTGTCCAGGAGGTCACTGTGAGAGATAGTATCAAAGGCTTTACTGAAGTCCAAAAAGATTACATCTACTGGCTTCCTACTCATTCTAAGTTTTAGTTGCATCCATAACACTTATTCTAAGTAAATATCTGCAGTCTTAGTAAAATAAAATTGTAAAGGAAACAATCCATTAGAGACAGATGACAGCATCCTCCACTATGCAAAAAACAACATTATCTGTTCACCTCCTTACATAGGAAATTATTAATGACCTTTGATTAAAGAAGAAATTACTCCTGTTGAAGATTTTTGCCAAGGCCAAAATCAGAAAAAGAGTGATATTCATTTAACATTACCATTATTTATTGACAATGTGTAAAAAGTACCTCTTATGTCAGATTATATTTGTAATTTAATATTATACAAAAAGAAAAGCTGCATTATTCACTGATTTTAATACATCCGGTCTTAATCTATTTTTTCAAGTGTTTCTTTGGAAGGTTAATAATCTATACAGATTAGTTCTTCCCAACTTCTATTAAAACATTCCCTGACTCAGAAAGCAAAATCAACTGAATATTAGTGTTACTATTATGTGTTCTTTGTAAATAGATTAAAATCTATGGCTCTTAGTATATATTCCTAAATTCATATGGCTAATGTTGTGGAAGTATAACATTATCGATAATTTGTTAATCTGAAACACAAAAAGCAGAATGTGTGTGTATCATCCCTGAAGACTAGAAATTGGAGCATGTGGATTTCAACCCTGATGCTCAGTACCATGGAAGGAATCTTTCAATTTATTTTCACTCTTAGTGAAGTGAAACTAGTCTAAGGGACTTGGGGGAGAGGAGTGCTCCTTTCTTTCCTTCAAATAAGTAATTTTGCAAACATAGTTCTATTTGATAAGTGTTGTGTGCTGGTAGGTCTAAATAATTTGAAATCAGAGCTGTTTTTACAGGTGCACCTACATGAAGCTGACTTATTGGCCAGCACCAAGGGGTAAATTTAATAGCTATGCTTTTTAAATTCTGAAGTTCTTCATAGTATTAGCTGAAAGCAGTAGTACTTGAGGGATGAGACACAGAATGTTTGGAGTGATCAAGATTCACAGTGACCTGAGAATCAATTGTGATTTAATACTGTAATATTTATACGGAGCAGAAGAAATGTGCAAGGCAGCTTGCTTGGTACTGTTTTCTGCACATGAATAAATCTGGATATTTACTAGCTGCAATATTTAAATGTGCAGTATTGTTGTGTTTCCTAGTTACATGACTCCAAACTTTGTCCAGTTCCCCTACTTATGTTCCTCTATATTTTTTCCATCTTTGTTCCTCCCGCTGTGCCAGTAATGCCATCCTTTACCATTCTACTTATGTTATGGTAAATATTTTCTGGTTAGGGTTTTTTTCCCCTCTTTATCTCAAATGGCCATCAAGAATTTCTTTAATACCATGGCAGTTTTGGACAAACAGATATGGAGACTAGGAATAGCTACTAATATTATGTATAATCAGAGAAGTTTTGTTTTTTTTTGTAAGACACACATACAGGTGGACCACAAAAGTATTAGATATGAAATTCCACTTATTAACTACAGGCTTTTGAAAATTTCAAACAAATTTTTTATTTAGAGAGATGCAAACATAGGCCAGTTAGTTGACTTTTCCACTATCAGTCTCCTCTTAATGGTAGCATGTGAGTCCTGCATGAAAGTTTGATTTGAACTTGTATAAAATCTTGGTGACTTTGTGTCATTACACAATATGTCCTAACACCCTAGGGCTAGGGAAGTACGACTTCTGTACGCCACCCAGGTGTATCAAGCAGGTTATTTTTGAGGACAGCATCCAAACTATTTCAAGTTATATTAGTCAAAGATGATGCTACTATTCACACATTATTAAAAATTGGTACAATATTAAATTCTCCTGATTCTTTGATAACAGAATTAGATATTTAAATAATTTCTGAGGCAGTGGGAGTTCACTTAAACCTTTTACCATTTCAAAGATTTCCTGAAGGAACTTTAATCTGTAAGAGCTTCTATTATCCACAAATACTGTGAAAAGAAAACATTTTTTTCCAATAAATTGCTGTGATTATATTGAATCCATTGATAAAAACCAGTTAACAGTCATTCAAGGATTCAGAAACTAAAGTAGCTTTGCTTTGTACTTGGCAAAAAGTAGTACTGATAAATACGATGATGGCTTCTATGTAGTTGAATAAAACCATTTAGAACGATGGAAATTCTGCCACTTGAACTAGGCAAAAGAAGGTAGCTTATCCATGGAATTCCATTTTATCACCTTGAATGCTTACATAATGATACAGCCTTTTATTTAATTGTGAATAATTAAATAATTTGGGGTAAAACTTTCTCTGAAATTCACCTCAGACAGATAATTTCTATGAAAAACATCATCATAGAGGGCGGAGTGCTAACTTGGACAAGTAATAAGCAACTTAAAACAGTTTCTTAGAAAGGGAAATGATACGTAGGATTAGTAATAGAACATTTTAAAATCTTTATTGATGGTAACTCTTCACTCTACATTGGTCTCAAAAGTACGTCTTGGAAAAGGATCCTGTAGAGGGAGCCAGATCCCACCCTTAGCAGCTCAAATACCTACAGAAGCTTCAAGATTAGCTCTTTTCCCTGAAAAGTAAAACAAACTTAGCCGCGGTCAAGAGAAAAAAACAAAGTAAGCTTAAATTATATTTAAATGGCCAGATTTTACTGAGAGAAATTTCTATGGATTTAGAATTAGAATACTGCATAGTTAGGTCAATCTCCACTTAGATCTTGTGCCCACTTAAGAAATACTACTGTGTAGATCTATTTCTGCAGCCCTTTTGTGTTTAAGCTGTGCAGAGATGAATGAAGAAGAAATTCCACCACTTATTTTTTCTAGACTGTCCTTCCTGAAAAAGGATCTGTATTCAAATTACTAAAATAATTTTGTGGATGTAAGACATTTTCAAAGGCACAAACGATAGATATGTAATTGCTACTTACCCTTCTGACTGTCTTTTCAGGAGAACTTGAAGAATGCCTGAAGACTCTAATGACTTGGCAAACTGGTTTCATTTTAGGCTGGATATTTCCAGGCAATGGAAGCATATCTCTGTCACTGATTGGAAGCACAGATTCCCAAAGATATTTAGAAGCTTAATAATTTAGTATCAATGAAAGCTGGTATCTCAATACCATTATCAGTCTCTAATTAAAAAGATTGCTTCCTTTAATAAAATCATAAGTACTTGAGCTGAAATGTGTATTTAAATACACATACAAATTATATCCACTGGCTGAATTCAGGTTTTTATAATGCCTGTGGGTAAATTATCTTCCTTCTTATTTTCCCTTTTATTTTCCCCCAAAGATGTTAGAATCAATATTTAAACTGTGTTCAATGTTCTCAATTTTGTGGATGCAGGTAATGTTTCTCAAAACAAATAAAAAAACCAGGAAGATGGAAGTAGAAGGTAAAATCTTTTACCTCAATGGTAGTTTGAGTATTTTAGCCAGAACTTCCAAAAAAAGGCATAATGGGTAATTTAAACATTAAATGAGAGAACAAAATCCCAAAGATTTATGTAAATATAACAGCAATTGCAAGTTAGGACATGTACTAACTAGAATATCTACATCTGAGATAGTAGAACTTCATAGCATGTACTTTTGAATTACTCTGTACTGCAGTTAGCAGAATGATATTGACACAAGTATTTTGACCAACAATTTTCTGTGCATCACAGTGGAGTTTAACAGGATGCTGACCTTCACTTGAACTTTTTGAAAATTTTTATGTAACTTCTGAATGCCTGATTGATCATATAGTTTCTATTTTATAGCTTCTTTGGCAGCCAGTATTTGTTGTTCCTAGATGCCATACTGTAATTACCTTCTTTGACCCCACTTCTTGCTGTTATATTTGATAGTCTGCACTGAGCAATGAAAAATTTCCTTATTTGTGAGCTGTAATGCACCATATATTAACAATTATTTTCTATTTTCAGTTTGTTTAATGGAGTGCAAAAACTGTGGATGGTGACTAATATCATGATTGGCAATCTATGTAGTCAATTTCTACTCTTTGGCTTTTCATGGCCAAGTTCTTCAATAATTAAATTGTAGCCTCAGTGAAAGATCTAAGACCATATTTAACTTCTGTTCTTGGTTTTCCTATCTTCATATCTATCTCTAAGAACTTCTCTGTGTATTTCTAGTTCCACTACATGCTTGTGAAGTTGTCCTTCTGTAATACACTCAGCAGCTCTGAACATATAGTCTGCAATAAAGCTCTCCTGGTGAGAGCCCCTCTTCCAGTCCATGGGCTTTGTGAATTCTGCTGCAGCTTTATGAGGAAAATTAAAGGCCATGTCCAAGTTTGCTTGCCATTGTATTCTAAGCTCTCCCTGCACACAATATAATCCAAAGATTTTTAAAAACAGTAGACTAATTCTCATGAGTGAGTATTAGTATTTTAAAGGTACACTCTCAAACTTTTGTTTCAGTTGAAGAGGTCAGAGGCAACACAATATGAAAACTTTTACCTTTTCCTTTCACTAGTATTTCCTAGAAGAAAAGGTTACTGCAGGCTGAATTTGTAATCAGAACTTACTTTCAGTTGACTTTGCTTAATGATGTTGTATAAATATTGATTCCTCATTCTATTAGTTATATAACCAGTGGATGAAATAGTTCTTGAAATAGGTATACCTGATAACTTTGCCTCCCAGCTGCAGAAGTAGAGTTTTAGGTTACATACAAGAAAGAACTGCCAAAAACTCAAACAAATAAATTATCATATTAGTAGAAAACTGGAATGGCAAATGGTTAGCCCTTAAATGTATATGATCACAGTACAGTTTTAAATAAATGTATAATAAGTGATCACAGTGTTAAAAGGCAGATTACTAAATTAATCCACATCACATAATCTTGCATTAGAACTGTGACAGCTGGATATCATTGAGGCTCATTGAGTCAAAGAATGAAAAGTTTAACAAATGTAGGCCTAATCACAAAAAATCAACTATTCCAGAAATTTCACAACAGAAGTCAGTGACAAAATGA
Source organism: Caprimulgus europaeus (assembly GCA_907165065.1). Next base: position 19,210,543 of record OU015527.1, read on the forward strand.
ACACTGTAACATAGTAAAACTCTCCAATGAAGCAGGATATTTGTCATACTAAGAACAAATTTTGTGGTTCATTCATTAATGTGTTTGTGGCAAAGTAGGAAAAATTTATCACTAAAAAAAAATAAAGTAGAGTTGGTATTTTGAAACAGGAGACTTGTGGCCACCTGCAGTTGTCCCCTCAGTTTTCATTGTATATCTCCACAATAGAGTAGGTTAAGAAATGCTGATGATGCTTTTTCCAGTGATTTTACTTTCCTTCATCAGATTGTGGGTTATTTTGACTTGATTTTTGCTGTCACAAAGACCAAAGAAAAGAAATTTTCAGTACTTTTCCTTCAGTGAGCTCAATGGGCTTTTCAACCTGCTACATTCTTTGCTCTTGATCATAATATATAGTTCAAACAACATTAAAACATGGCATACAAAGTGGCAATTATTTTGCTTTATGGCTCAATTTTGCAATGTTTCAGGATGTTTTGCATTAAACAAAAGGACTTACACAATGAAACAGAGAGGACAGCTGCTGGTATCCACCAGCCTCCCCTTTCCTAATACATGCTTTGTCTGTCAGGGTTGTTCCACTTGGCACCTGAAAACTTATTCCATGAGTCAGACACCAAAAAAACCCTAGACACGAAGAAAGTCAGGGAGAGGATTGCTAATTAAGGACAAAAGTGTAGAGAAGTCAGAATTTGCTGTAGATAAGAAGTGTCATTAAAAAAGTCATATTGAACTGCAGGGAAGGTGGGCAGGAAGCTTAGCATGGCAAATCATTTTCCTATCCAGACTATATGGGCAAAGAAGGCATGTATTGTTCCAAGAAAAGAGTTTAGTAGCAGTATCAAGAGAATTCCTTTTATAACAACTGATATATCACAAATCTTTCCCTGTCCTTATAAAACCAGCATCACTTAAGGAGAATAGGAATGGCATCTGCTCTACGCAGAAAGGAAACAGAATGTTAAATAAAAATGTGTAATATGAAAGATGAAAAACCATGCAGTTTGTGAAGTTTGAGCTTTACCTACTGACTTGTTAGAGAGCTGTTTTACTTTCAGGGTGCTTCCAGGTAATTTCAGAAACTATAATCTACCCATAACCTTCAGGATTATCCAGTTAGGCAGTGTGGGAGTCCTGAGGATTCCCACTAGTAGGAATTGCTGCCAAGTCTGCTTTGCCAGTGAAGTAACAGATAATACCCCAAATTCTCACTTCTGTCACTCAAGCTCTAAATACTTATCTGTGCTGGTGATCAAACATGCCAAGTGAATGAGTCACAAACACAAAGACCATGTATCAATTTTTCCTCATAGTTTGTTAGGATTTCTTGTGTATCTAAAATTAGCATTTAAATCCTGTTTTAGGCACATAAGTACCTGGGCTAATTTTCAGTCCTGCTGAGTTCTCATATGTTCATTTTCAATTCTCTCTGTGTTAAGCAGGCTTAAAAATCAGCTGTAACTTATATATTTAGAAAAGAAAATATAAGGTAATTTATGGGAATTTTTAATTAATATCATCACATGAATTCTGTTATTTTGCCACTAATTTTAAAAATTGGCTTACATAATCTGTTTGCAGTTTTCCTCTGTTTTTACTATGCATATCATGAAGAAATAATCGTATCAAAATATTCTGTCATTTCAGCCTCTGCAGACATCAATGGATTTCAGTTCATGACTACCTGTTTATGATAATTGAAGACAAATTTAATATTCAACTTCCAGAATTCTGAAATTGCAAAATAAAGTTAACAGAAATAAAAAGGAAGTATTTCCCAATGAAATACAAGATAGTGTTGTCTGAACATTGACTGATTAGTGTTTTTTGCTGAGTTCACTTAGTACCAAAAGCTAAGTACCATTGCTAAAGGAGATTAGCAGATGTGATAGCATTTTTAGTTAATAAATCAAGGAGAATTTTGAAATTGTATCACCACTTAGTGTTGAAAGCGAAGGGAACAACAAAGCCACCACAAACATTAATTTCCTTTAGGTGTTTTTTATATATATCTTTTCAATCTAACAAGAGAGGATGTAGTACTAAGTGCATGGGAGGCAACCTAGTTTCTTACCGCATTTATGATACAAAAGCCTTACTGATAGAGAAACAAAGGGAAAAAAAAATACATTTTATTAACATTAATGATGGACAATGTATTAAAAGGGGAAAAAGTAGTCTGCATGGATGAGGAATGAACAAGCCATGGAAAAACATTATTTCAAAATCAATGAAAAACCAGTAAAAAATGAAAATAACTGAAAAGGTGTCTTCTTTCTGTTATGGAGATTCAGCATCCCTTGATGAGTTGTAAAAGGATGAAACAAGCTTGACAAACTGAAGAGCTCTACCTAAAAGAAGGTGGAAATAAAGATTTCTATTATGTGAATTTTTAAAAATCTCATTTAATAGTCCTCCTTCCATTTTGTGCAATAACTGTGTAGGTCAGTTCATGTATTGCAAGTTTTATGCAGCTATGACAAAATTACAAATCATCTTGACAGAACATTGTAAAAAAGTTTAATATTTCTGCAGTGGAAAATAAAAAAAAAAAATTAGAGTACAAGGATGGGTTTAGTGTATATATGAGACAGTAAAATTATTATGGATGCTTAAGAATTTTCTTACTTTTTCCCCTTAATGTCTAGGAACCAAAAACTTTAAATTTTATCTTCCTTTTTTTTTTTTTTTTTTCATTTGATGACAATTATATTTGGCTTGTGCATGTGCATTTGAAAGTGATGAAGCATTTGATAGGCTTTGGAGATTTTTAAATTTTACTCTCTGACTTCAAGCCATTCTCTTACATTACGCATACTTGTTTTCATCTTCCAGCTCAATACATTCTGTATAAATTGAAAGATACTGGTGTATTTTGCATTTAAGCACAAATTTTTGCTTTCTCAAAAGTTTAAGGTTTATTTAGTCCTGCTTAGGTTTATTACATTTTAATATTTAATCAGTCTGGTTAATCTGAGACATTGATAAATTTTACAGGTTCTTCATTTTCTGAATTTAAATATATCCTCTTATCCTCTCTTATTTGAAAGTTCTACAGGTATTGGAGAGTGGTAAAACTTGGTGACTTTGTAGCCTTTGCCAATTATAGCATACTACTCAAAATTCCCAGCCTTCTCAAACTGCTGTCATGTTGAAAATATTTATCTCAAATGAAGACTGAGAAAAAAATACAGGGCAAGACCAGATAATGAATTTATTCTCCATATGTTTGGAATTCTACACTTCTGAGCATCAGATGTTTGGAAATTAATAGATGACTGTTAAGCTAAAGTTACAAATCAATGGATAATAATGGGCTCGGTATAAGCAGGTGAAAAAAATGGAGCTTTACAGTTGATACTGAAAACAGTTTTTGTCAGTATTTCCATACATAGCAAAGAGAAATGTTCAAGAAAGTGAAGGTTGGGAACTGAGAATTTTGTGATAGTTATCATTATCCATATTCAAGAAGTGACTAGTAAAAAATAAATACTTGCTAAAACTGTCTAATCAGATATTTAAGGGCTAGATTTGCTAAAGTAATATTTTTGAATTATCAGCAAGAGATATGCTAGTGCACCAGCATGAAACTAAAATGTAAAACAAAAAAAGTAAAACAAAAAAGTTACAGATAATTTTTAAAGCAGGATGTTAGAAAACAATTTTGAATCAAATTCATTAAGAGTAATAACCGCTGGGCTATATGCATTGTGCCATTTCTGCAATCTTTCCTTAAAGAAGGGTAGATCTTTGGAAGTGGTTGAGGTAAATTCTTCAGAAGAGCAAGGCCAGTGAAGAGAGCTCCTTTAGCCAGACCCCCAAAGTTTTGAGAGCTTTGATGTTGTTTCTAAAAATGTTTCTGAGCATCCCATACTTCTTTCTCGTTTTCCATCTTTCACCATATTACTGCCCTATTAAAAATTTCAATGCATAATTAATTATTCAGATAAAATGTGTTTTTATTAACTCCCAAAACATCAACAGTGAAAGAATGAAATAGTCCATCTGCCAAGTGGTACCAGAAGGAGAGGATGGATTCAGGAATGTATATACTGTTTTCCAATGGTTGTCCTTATCAGGCCACAGCCCAGCAAGAAATGGACTCCCACAGCCTCATGAGGCAGCAGCCCAGCAAGAAACTGTGCAGCAACTCTGTAAGCAAATGAAAGCACCTTTAATAGAGCAACAGGATTAATACAGATTCGCATGAATTGCTGGTGATAAACCACTGTCTGCAGAAATAAATGCTTATACTGAGGTTACGAGTTACTGAAACCAATAATGGTAGCAGGATGTTAGGTTACTACAAATCCCTGAATTAGTAAAATAATTCTCTAAAGATCTTCTAAGTTTCCAAGGAAGATCCTTGGCTAAGTCTAAGTCTTAGTCTTACCCAAAGGCGTCCCAGTGTGGGGGAAGAGAGGCTCGGTTTGTTGGCTGGTCACAGGGGTCAGAGGTCTGCGATGGAGTTGCTCCTGACTTGTCAGTGGTGGCATCTTTCCTGACCGTGATCGTGTCTTCCCTAATTCCCTCCCTTCTTGGGGTATTCTTATACTATTTTTCTACCTGTAAGGTGGAGCTTGAGTGACTCTAGTTGTACCTTTACGGTGATTGGCAAAAGGCACTTCCTTTCCCCTTTTACGGTAGAAATTATCAAAACTTAGAGATGCTCTCTATGAGGGGGAAAGAGAGGGATCAGTGGTATGGAGTTATGGCTTTGTCAAGGTCCACAAAGGGAGATAGTTGTCAAAAGGGCCTCCAGCTGTCAATCCAGAATCACAGATAAACTGTACATCAGGCCTTGTACCATGCTGCAATGGAAACAAGAGCTGAAAAGCAAGCCTTCGCTGTCTCCCATCTCTTGTTTTTTCCTTGATAAGCAGTAGGCCTAGTAGTGAGGCAGCCTTGGAGAAGATTCTTCACATGCCACCTGTAATTTCCCCCTGGGATCATACTCAACACTGTACCTTCCCTTAGTGTTTGGACACAACCATTTTCTGATTTTTAGTTACCTCCAGCAATGACACCATAGCTGTTTATGGCTTAGATGGGCATATACTTTGCTGGGTAAAAAACTGGCTGGATGACCGGGCCCAAAGAGTGGCGGTAAATGGAGTTAAACCCAGTTGGTGGCCAGTCACAAGTAGTGTTCCCCAGGGATCAGTAATGGGGTGTATTGGGTTTGCGTGGCAAGGTTTTTGGTAGCAGTGGGGGAGGGGACATGGGGTGGCTTCTGTGAGAGAAGCTGCCAGAAGCTTCCCCCATGTCCGACCCAACACAGCCAATGCCAGCCGGCTACAAGAACGGACCCGCCGCTGGCCAAGTCCGAGCCAATCAGTAACGCCTCTGTGATAACATAATTAAGAAAAAAAAAAAAAAGGAAGGGAGAAAAAAAAAAAAAGCTGCACACTTTGCAGCTGGAGAGAGGAGTGAGAAGATGTAAGAGAAACAACTCCGCAGACACCAAGGTCAGTGAAGAAGGAGGGGGAGGATGGGCTCTGGCGCCGGAGCAGAGATTCCCCCCCCAACAAGTGGTGAAAGACCAGGGTGAAGCGGGCTGTCCCCCTGCAGCCCCTGGAGGTCCATGGTGGTGCAGATGACCACCTGTAGCCCGTGGAGGACCCCACGCCGGAGCAGGTGGATGCCGAAGGAGGCTGTGACCCCGCGGGAAGCCCGCGCTGGAGCAGGTTCCTGTCAGGACCTGTAGCCCGTGGAGAGAGGAGCCCACGCCGGAGCAGGTTTGCTGGCAGGACTTGTGACCCCGTGGGGGACCCGCGCTGGAGCAGTCCCTTCCTGAAGGACTGCACCCCATGGAATGGACCCAGACTGGAGCAGCTCGTGAAGAGCTGTCAGTCATGGGAAGGACTCACGTTGGAGCAGTTGGTGGAGGACTGTCTCCCGTGAGAGGGACCCCACGCTGGTGCGGGGGAAGGAGACCTCCCCCTGAGGAGGAAGCAGCGGCAGAAACACCGTGTGATGAACTGACCCTAACCCCATTCCCTGTCCCCCTGTGCTGCTGGGGGGAGGAGGTGGAAAATCGGGAAAGAGATGTAGCCCGGGAAGAAGGGAGGGATGGGGGAGGTGTTTTAAGATTTGGTTTTACTTCTCATTCTCCTCTGATTTTGATTTGTAATAAAGTAAATTTGTTTTTTTTTCCCCCAAGTCGAGTCTGTTTTGCCCGTGCCAGTAATTGGTGAGTGATCTCTCTCCATCCTTATCTCCACCCACGAGCTTTTCGTTATAATTTTCTCCCCCTGCCCATTTGAGGAGGGGGAGTGATAGAGTGGGCTTTGGTGGGCATCCGGCCTCTAGCCAGGGTCAACCCACCACATGGGGTCAGTCCTATTTAACATCTTTATCAATGATCTGGACAAGAGGGTTGAGTACACCCTCAGTAAGTTTGCAGATGACACCAAACTGGGTGGAAGTGTTGATCTGCCTGAGGGTAGGGAGGTTCTGCAGAGGGATCTGGACATACTAGATCAATGGGCCAGGATCAACTGCATGAGTTTCAACAAGGCCAAGTGCTGGATTCTGCACTTTGGGCACAAACAACCCCTGGCAGCACTACAGGCTTGGGGGGGAGTGGCTGGAGAGCTGCTCGGCAGAGACGGACCTGGGGATGTTGAATGACAGCCAGCTGAATATGAGCCACAAGTGTGCCAAGTGGCCAAGAAAGCCAATGGCATCCTGGTGTGTATCAAAAATAGTGTGGTCCGAAGGACCAGGGAAGTGATTGTGCCCCTTGGATACGGTGTTCAGTTTTTGGCCCCTCACTTCAAGAAGGACATGGAGGTGCTGGAGCATGTGCAAAGAAGGGCAATGAAGCTGGTGAAGGTTCTGGAGCACATGTCTTACAAGGAGCAGCTGAGGGAACTGGAGAAAAGGAGGCTCAGGGAAAACCTCATTGCTCTCTGCAACTACCTAAAAGGAGGGTGTAGAAAGGTGGGGGCTGGTCTCTTCTCCCAAGTAGCAATTGATAGAATGAGAGGAAATGGCCTCAAGTTGCACCAAGGGAAGTTTAGATTGGATATTAGGAAGAATTTATTTACTGAAAGGGTTTTCAGGCACTGGAACTGGTTGCCCAGGTCAGTGGTTGAGTCTCCATCCTGGGAGGTACTTAAGAGCTGTGTAGACATAGTGTTTAGAGACATGATTTATTCATGGTTTAGGGGACTTGTCAGTGTTAGGTTAACAACTGGACTTGATGGTCTTATAGGGCTTTTCCAGTCGAGGCAATTCTATGATTCTGTGATACTGGCAAAACAGATGATCTTAGTGAGATCTGTAACTATTCCTTTCTGGTATATTACAACAGGAGAATTTGAGAACACTGAGTAACTTCAGAAGCATTTGAGAGAAGAATTCTTGGATGTACTCATAGAACAGGTGTGCAAAATAGGTAAAAGTTGAATCGTTGCCACCCAGGTTTTTGCCATGTAGTGCTCACTGCATTGTTTTCCCTGGCCATCTACAGTTCACTTGAATCATAAATGCTATTAACATATTCTATATTGACTTCAGCAGCTTGGTGAGTCACTGTGAATAAGCAATGAATCTTGCATGCAATAGTGTGTGTCCCTTTATATGTGCTTGTGTAATGTTCATTTTGGGACCTTTTATTAGTAATTGTTCTATGATGTACTGCAAGCAATAATAGAACTTAGTTAAATATTGAATTGGACATTAATATCAGTGAGTAAGGATTAGTAAGAACTACACTGCAGCAGAACCAAAGAAAAAGCTATGGAGCTTTCAGGAAAGAATCTGTTTACATTAGAGAATTCACAGCAGGGCAGCTGAGAAAATAAAATACAACTAATTATATGGATGCGATTTGCTCTCTTAGTCCACTGGATATGCAGGGCAATCGTCTTTACAAAACTGAAATGGATAAAATTGGATCCAGCACATTGCAGTTGAACAGAAGTCTCTTCCTGGTAAATACTTCTGTGCATTTTCAGGAATGTATCTTTAGCTTCATTTACAGAAATGTCTCAGTCACTGGTATGCAAATTTCTCCAATGTAGGTAGGACTATAAATAGGTTGTGTTTATTTCCATATATATTTAATATAATCATTGGAACAACAGAATTCAGAACAACAATTTTCATGAAGAAAAGATGACTCTCAGAAGGACTAAAGGCTCATTGATCAAATGGAGTGAGAGATAAATATAGAAAATAGAGCCTGTGTAGGTTCTATTATTTTATCTCTTGCAGCTGTCAAAGTCATTAGGAAACAATTAGCAATTGAGTGCAGCAATATTTTGAAGCGTTATTATTCTCTTCCTGCTTCAGAATGCTACATTCATCTGCTCACACATTAAGTCACAACTGGCTTGCAGGAACTGTGCAAGTTTTTAATTTAAGATAAAGGAATTAATAAAAAGTTTGACCACACAATGAACAAAACAAAAAAAGGCTATAACTGAATGGCATTACCTACCAGAAACTGACCACATCATAAGGAAGTGGAGTTCTATGATGATGTTTTTAAACTATTCCATACATTATACAAACAAGACACAGACTTTAGATTTTCCAGTAAGCTTGACTACTATATATTAGTTAAAAAAATGATAAGACTTTTATTACTGGCTTAGTGTGGAAGTCCATTCTTTTGGGTTTCTGAAACACCAAAGTTGAGTGATTTTAAATTCTAAAGAAAATAATAGCTTGGGCAAGGAAATCAGGAATACAAAATTCACAGGTTGAGCAAATGAATTAATTCTAAATTCACAGTAGGAAGAGTACAGGCTTGAAGAAGATTATAATTGTAGACAAGTGTCCCGATCCGATGTCGAGATCATTCAAATATCCCGATCTGATGTCGGGGAAAGGTTTTGATATTTTCCCAAGAGCGAGATTAAGACACAAACGAGGTCAAATGCCGCATTCCCGAAACACCATTTATTACCAAAAATAATAAGGAGGGTAGCGATAGGACAGAATGGAAAGAAAGATGGAAAAGAAGCAAGGAGTCGGGATAGGGCAGCAAGAATAGTCACCACCACGGGTCGAGCAGCGAGGCGACGGTGAAGGGGCGGGTGAGGAGGTCTCAGTAGCTTGTTCCAGCAGTGGTGCAGCGTGGCATGGTGCAGTCAGGTGGTCGTCCTCTCTGTCCCTCTTCTTCTCTCTCTTTCTTCCCGCTCTCTTGCTGCCCATGCAGGTCTTCCTTAAGTACCCCTTTGAGGGCTGTTGTTTCCATAGCAATGGCACGGCTCTTTGTGCCCCCCCAGCACTGGGGCAGGGACATGTCTGGGCAGAAGACCTCCTGCGGGCAGGGCATTTCACAAGTCGTTTCCTTCTCAGTGGTCTCGTGAAAACAATCTTGCCAGTGATCTTGCAGACAATCTTTGAGGCAAGATAATGGTGCTGCTCCTCACAACAAGTAAGAGCTGTACACATGTGATCTGGAATATAGGGGACTATAGGTTATGGCATCAAAGAGATTATATGAAGACCTTTTAAACAAGAAGAGCAAGCTGGGAAAACTTAACAAATTTTAATATGTAAAAGTTATACACAGGTGAACAAGAGAAGATGCATTTCAAAATTTAACACATTCTTGTGAAGTTTACATTGTTCTCTGTGAGGAAAATTTATAATTGTTAAAAAATTCTAGCCGTTGAACTTTTAAAAAAATCTACTATATAGCTGGAGGAAAAAAAGAACATAACTATATCAGACATTCAGAGTTTTGCTCTAATGGTAAACAAGCAGGTAAATTATTCTACTTTTCTTTCTGATGTGTTTTCTTAACAATATATGAGTAAGCCCCTCAGAATACACACAAGGCTTTTCATTTGTTTCTGAGGATCTTTTTCACCACAAAACATTTAGTAGGAATAAGTACAGTAAATATTTCGCTGCATTTCTTCCAACTCTGTTTAACATGAAAAACATGTATCTTTTGGCATTTTTTGTCTAGCAGAAGTAAGAATATGTATGGATGAGTGCTAGGGACAATGTCAAAAGCTGTAAATCCTGTGAAAGGAGCTAAGCAGCAACAAGTCACCTCTTTCTCACATGTGTGTGAGTAACCTCACACAGTGAGGAACTAACATAGAGAGGTTACTAAGAGCTTGGGCTGCCAGAGTTCCAAAGTCTTATCTTTTCTTTTACTTGATTTAGGATTTCCTGTACAAGAGTTTAAGAATTTTTGTCCTTAAGGTGTACTCCTCTATTATGGCTTAAAGTGCCAAAGGTATATTGTTGTGGTTAAACTGTTTGATAACTTTTAAAATGCTTGTTTTCTCTCTTCTCATTGTTCCTTAATGGACAAGTTAATCAGATACAGCTCAGAAGTATTTAAAACATTCTAATTTTACTTCTTTTGCAAACTATTTATTTAACTAAATAACAGTAACAACAATAACAAAATTACAGGAAGCATGGAGACAGAGATAGAGAAATTAGTTCTTGCTAGTCCCTGTATTGTACCTACTGTGGTTGTTAACAGCCAGCACAATTACTGAACTAGCAACTCAGTTACATGTTGCTGATGTGTTAGATAGCTATTATATAAAGAAGGTCACAGAATAAAATATTTTAAAACAGTACATTTAAGGATTTAAATAGGAAAAGTACATATTTAGCTTGGAATAAGTAATTGAAGTATGTTTCTAAGTGCTAACAAATATAAACTTATATTTTGAGATGTAAAAGGCTTTTTCCTTCCCAGAATAAAGATAAAGAGTTTTACTTTGGATACAGAACTAATTGTCACCTGCTAATATTCTTGCATACATTTTTCCATCACTGTGGCAATTTGTGTTTGACTAAAGTTATAAGTCACTGCAGAATCAGGCACTTATGGAAAAACTCTTGAATTGTTCTCTGTACATCTCATACAGAATAGCACTCTACTTCCCTATTAAAAATGGAAAAATTGCAGCTTGAACTAAAAGATAGTGATTTAATTTTAATCACATCAAATGTGACTCATTAGAAGTTGTGAAAACCCCAGATGTCGCTTATTTTTCTTCTAGATTTCAGCATATTTTATTACGAAATTATTCACCACATGAAAACAAATGTATCCTGTTGGCTTGAAATGTTCCTAGATCAATAATCCTTATTCTTATATCTTCTGAGTTAAGTATATTTCTTTAATTAAAAAAAAAAAATTCTAATTATTGTTAAAAGGTGAAACTTAGACTACAACACAAAATGCAATCTAATCTATGAAATCACTTCTGTGTAGTGTCTCACAATATGTTGATTAAAATAAAAGTGGCACTATGTTTAACAACATCAGTTTCCAGTAATCTAACCTTGGTGACAATTAAGACCATTAAGTGGTGAACAGTGCACAGCTAAAACTGAATTAATTTTGGATATGATCAGAAGAGATTTCATGGGTTAGTACTGTTAAAATATAAGAAGCTCTTTGCATTCACTGATTTTCCCGCTGTTCTCTTACTCACCAGACTGCATATCCCTTCAGAGTTAACAGGTAGCCTTTTTCCCCCTATCCAGACCTGACTCTGGTAAGATTGTTCATGATTGACACAGAAAGAAAAAGAAAAAAAAGAAATACCTTCAAAATATTACTTGATAACCATTTTGCAAGAGTTGAAATCCATTCTGTGTCCTGTTTCAACATGCATGTGCAGTACAAACTCAGTTCTGGGCAGTATCTAATCCATGAGTGTCTTAATGCTCAATATCACACATGTATAAGATCATCTGCAATGTTGCTATGTAATTGCCACAAGTTGTTTAAAGTTCCTATATGTAACTCATGCCCTTAATTATCATCATTTAAAGTTCTAAAATCCTAGAAAGTCAAAGGCAACACAGGGAAGAAGACTATTGGAAGAATGAATTAAAATTCATCCCCGATCTTGTTTTACACATGTAACTCTACCTTACTGCTGAATTGCAACATGTGAGATATGGCACTCTGTTCATATTGCACACTACTAAATAGCACAGCAAGACTAAAGACGTATAATAGGTTGGATTTGCATAAATACAAATAAACATTTAACAAATGACTGTGGAAGGATGTGAAGTGAGACAAAACATATCTAATTACATTGCTCAAGGAAATTTGTTAGAAGTTGTGAACTAAGAAGAAAGTTAAAATATCTCATTTCCCTTAACTAAATATAGGGACAATTATAAGCAATGGATATAGAATAGAAAGCGTCTGCTGAGGGATGATGAATAATCACTGTGGTTACTCTTCCCTAACCTAATAAATGCTGTGGGATTTGCTTCTCAGAGGCTCTTATGGCCTTTGTCCTTCACTTGTGAACCCTACTATGTGGCAGAAAAGCCAGTTGGTGCTTCCACAGACTTCTTAAATCTGCTGTCTCTGGACTGAACTTTACTGAAGCTCAGAAAGGGGAATCTGGATTTTTAGTCTTTTGTTGGTTGTGGTGATTATTTATACAGCTGCTGTGGCAGCTCATAATAATATAATATGACCTGCAGTTACTCTTGCTGTCTGTAAATCAGGTCTGGCAGATGCCTACTATTAACTTTAGTGAGTAAAAACCAGAGTTTATTAAGGAAATTACTGTATGTTTTATCCATAAATGAATATTGTGCCTTCAAAGTTTATTTTAGGCAAATAATTTTGAGCTCATTCATCAAATTCTTAGAAAAGGGGCAGGTTAGCTAAATGCATTATTTAAATCATGTTAAGGAACAATAAATTGGTATGGTACAAAGTCAGTATTTAGATAAGCTTTTAAAGAAGAACCAAGTACACAAAACTGAAAAGAGGTTAAATATTATAAACTGTGGTAATATTCATGGAGATATTCAGAATGTAGAGGTCTGATCTGATTAGAATTGTGGACTCAGATGGCCGAAACAGAGTATGAGTTTAGCAAATAAATAACTTCTGGTCTCTGTTAAAAAAGAATAGCTATGATGCTGTTGCACCCTTCCTTTTTCATCTGTGGTTAGAAAAAGAAATCTGCAAATAAAAGGGTGAGAGGTGGCTTGGGCAAGCTCAGCATTGGTGTTCTCATAATTAAAGAAAAACCTCTAGGGACTACTGGCCAAACTTGGCAATGTGAATTTGCAAAAGTTTCCAAGTAACCCTTCTCAAAAACACCCTAAACTTGTTTGAGCATTTAAATTACGAGATGCCTTTTTTTTTTTTTTAAAGTTAATGATTTAGGTAGTGTCTTATTAGTAGAATTATACATGGACATTATCAAATGGCTTTGGAATAAATTGCTGCTTTATACATGGAAGAATCAAATAAAAATGTTGGAAGAAGGAATATGACATTTTCTCTAAGGTTACAATATTTAACATTATAAAAATGCGGTTTGTGACTAATGGCAGCCTTGTATTATTTCAAGCTACATGAGTATTAAACACTTCAGACTGCAGTAATTTTTCTGACACTTCTACAATTTGGTTTGTCTAAGAGACAATGATAGATGTCTGCAGGAAAAAAGTTTCTCAAAGTTGGTATAAATAATTTAATTCTTAATAATTCTTGAATTAAGATTATTTGGGTACCCTTTTCATATCTTTTTAAAAAATCATTATTATTGGAAAAATTTCCTAAACCCAGAGTATCTATGGGATACCAATAAACAAGCATCATTACACAATTCTGATACAATTAACAATCTAAGATTTTTTGAGGGCATAGTTTGATGATTGGACACTTCTGTGACTTTTCTAACAAGAAAATGCCATCTTTTCATCCTTTGTAAGGTTTAGCTACATATAGTACCAACCAGGTTAGGTGGCAGGTGAAGTTGGATGAAGAATATTCCAAGCAAACAAAAAGTGCTGGGTTGATGTGTTTGCTTCTACTTAGGGCAAAAGCTTGGCAGTTAGGAGGCCTTGGCTCCCTGCAGACCTTAAAAATACCCACTTTTGACGTATCCATATCTCCAGCAGATGATTTCTAAAAAAACCCAACTTGCTGGAATATTGAGGTGAGAAATGTAAGAGAATGTTATGATCACGGACTCTAAAACACTTGTGAAAACTACCACTCGGATCATAATCTTGTATGTTAGAAATGGATTAATCTAAATGAACAAATTATATCATTCCAGATGCCAACCGCTGACACTTCCTAGTTTCATCTCTTTTCCAGAAACAGTACCTGACAAGGATTGAGACAAAGGCCACATCAGGTGTTGATACAACATGCTTTGTGATGGTTAAATGAACTAATTACAGTTAGAAGATGAGTTTTCAGGATTTTTTACTACTATTGGTAGTCTCAAGTGAAAAAGAAAGAATTGAAAAAGCAAAATAAAAAAAAAATCCTGTCTCAGCCATATAATTCCTTGAAAATACAGAAGTACTTGTTCTATTACCTTTTTAGAGTTGCATGTTTCAGAATTAGTGTTTACCAAATATTCTGTAAAAGTCATTCAGAACATTACAGAAATTGCATAATAAAATGCTTTTTGTCTTTTACTAATTTATCTATTTTTATTTGAATAAAGCAATTTCAGTGAGGCTCTTGGAAGAAAACTTTTGAAATAAGTACTTACTCATCTCTTATTTATTTTCCACAATTTTTAGTAACAATTTTATTCTACTTTATGTTAGACCAGCCTGAAGCTATTCACAAGTACTCTGACAGTCTGATTTTCATGTGTTGCTTTAGAAAATAAAAATGTGTAACAGAACAGATATTGAGAAAAACTCCACTTTGCTAGGAAAACTTGTATACAACTTCAAAAAAGCAGGTTGTTCAGAAAAGTAATACAATAAATGTTCTTGAAAGGAAATTGTATGGCATTATAATAATTGCCATAATTATTAATATATAATAATTATTAATTATAATAAGTGCTTACTATACATAATTTTCTATCTCTGTAGTATGTCCAACATACAATTCATATTAATAATAATTTATTAGAAAATTATAGTAGCTGAGTACCTATGCTTCACCCCCAGCCAACTTAAATGTTTTTAGTGAACAATTAAACTTGTTTTTTAGCCTTTATGAAAAATATTTCAATGAGAGCTATAACTGTAACAAAATTAAAAAGTAGTATGAATCCAAAAGGTCTTTTTTCTCTGAAATCATCCAAGTGAAATAATACATACATAATATTCTACTTTGTGTTTTGTTCCTTCAAGCTAGCTTTGTATTTTTTTTTTTAACAGAGTCTTAGACACAAAATAAAATAATTAGAGTTGGAAGGGGGCTCAGAAGGTCATGCAGTCTCATCCATCTGAGCTTAATTCAACAGTGAATCAAGCTACTTAGGGCACCATCTAGTTGATTTTTTAATAACTCCAGTGTATTTTGTTTTCTGACACTTCTCTTAAAACATTAAACTTTTATTTGTACCTCCTCTCTCCCTAATGAAACAGATTTACCACTATCCACAATAAATAACACAGTTCATGACAAATGAACTTTTATGGAACCTTTTCAATATTCTGGCTCAGTGGCTTCAAAATCACTTGTCTAAGGTATTCTTTTCGGCCTATACTGGGCATAAGAGGCACACAGGCAAGACTTCAATTTTTGTCTAGTCTGAGCTAGTAGGATAAGGTGGACCACTGAAAATCTCTTCCAGCTGAAAAAAACAGATGTAATCCATTGAAGTTATTTGTTTGTGCTTACTTAGCATCCAAGTATGAAAAAATTTTGAGTGAGAAAGAAATTTGTAAGTACAAAGTAACTTTTGAAAATGAGATTTGAGATCCAAAGTCATTTAGGAATTTCTGGAAAATTTCTCTACTTCATATGTCCTAAATTTGTGAATATGGATGAAGATGTGAGGAGGTGGTTGAAAGACTTGCAGTTAAATTACTTATAATGATAGCATCGACAGACCTCTGGATGTTATTTATTCTTATCTGTGAAATTACCTAAAAATATTGAAAAATAACTGAAATAGAAAGGTAAAAGAAGACTTCTAAAACCACTTTCTTTTCCTTCATGATCAAACTTAGTAATATCTTACTACACTGGGTAACTTTTTTGACAGTGATAACCTCATACGCTGCTTAAAAAAATAATTGTACATTTAAATATATTGCATGCTATATAAATATTCATAATTTTGTAACTCTGAAAAAATATGTTGCTCAGAATTTCTTCATAATGCAAATAAATTGGACTAAACTGCTTTTGTTTTACTGTTTTATCTATTTAGTGTTTGTGTTTATTTCATTCACTACAAAACAATTTTTCCCTTAGATCCACCTAGCCTGGACAACTAGTAAGTCACAAGAGTTCTTTGACACATTGGATATTCATATCTATCAATCATCCACTTTTCAATAATATGCAATTAACTCTCTCCCATGACAATCTGTTGCCATTCATCCTCTCAGTATGCTATCACAGAATGAAAAGCAAAACAACACTGAATTCCAGTGATGCTCGTGATGGTTATCCTATTGTAAAACTGTTTCTGCTTGTCAAAATATGACATATTGACTGACCAATTTTCGAAAGAGCAAACTCCACTGTGAAGGCATATGTTATTTTGTGCCTCTTAATAGTGGAATATGTGTAAGTGTGCCTCATTTGGACATTCATTAGTATAATTTACAACTCCTCAAAAGCAGAAATGGTGAAAGAATATGCTGAGAATTATTAAACTGAGGAAGCTTTGATACTGTGTCAAGTAGTAAGTGAAAGTTTATGGGTTAGACTTACCTAAACAGAAATCAACTCCTAGAGCCGAAGCCAGAGCATCCCTAATCCTGTATATCTTCCTTTTTATGCAAATAAACTGTATGTGGTGACAAACAATAGTATTGCAAAAAGCAATATAGATAAAATTAAAGCTGATATCTGTCTATTTTTTTTAGGCTTAAGTTCTGTCAGTCATTCTCCCCTTCTCAAATCCCTGTCTCAGGACTGAAAACACAGGTGTCTTGCAAACTGCAAACAGGATTAACTGAACAGAAATTCTGCTGCAGTTCTGACATTCACTGAGCCTTTCTTCCTCACAAAATTGTTGCACAGGAAAAGGGGAAAATGGTCTTGATTTGATGCTTAAAAAATTGTTCCATTCTCCTAACTTAAAAATACATTTTTCCTATTAAGTAGCTCTGGTAGAGAGCATGAAATACGTAATGAAAAATATTTCAACTATTGACATTTGTTCTAATCAGCTGTATTTTTGATGAGCAGCAAGGTCATTTCAATAACTTTTGGAAAAGTAGAGGGAGAAACATCACTACACATACAGAACTTCATGTATGAGTTGCACTACATTGCAATATCAAATTCTTGAAGTTTTCAGAAGAGACATTATTTTTTCACAGGAATTCAGAGACTGGCAGCTTTTCTCATTTGGGTATACATTGGAAAATGATTTCATGATTCATGAACTGGGAGCTTTTTGTCCCCGTAGGTCTCTCTGTACACATTTGCTTTCAGTCATGCCTAGACAGAGACAGAGCTACACTACATTACTTCACCATCGATGTCTTCCTGTAAAGGAGATCTAACTGTCTCATTCAGAACATTTTGTAAATGTGAGGTTGTTCTGCAGCAAAGAAATAATTCTACTACCACCTTTCATCCACAATGCTTTTGTATGGGTTGTATCTTTGTAAAGGAGAAGTAAAGGGGAGATTGAGAATGACTGAAAAGCCTCAGTGCTATACTTTTCAATAATGTGTCTTTATACACAATATAAGTAAAAGAAATTTCCATATTATTTATCGACCATTTTAATTTCCTGAAGATCTTTTCTGAAATGATTACAAAGTGAAAATATCTCTTCAGTTAAGAAAAACAACTCTATTTGTATTGTCTGGAAAAGCAGCAGAAGTCTGAAATGAGATAACATGATCACCACATTTAAAATAAAATAATATTAATGTTGAATTTTGGGCATGCTAGCCTATTTTGGTAGGGCAGAGGAAAGTTGTGTAGTCATTTTGTATTAATTAAAATTACTGAAGTTCAACTATATCCCAATGGATGGGTTTTGGTTTTTTTTTAGAAACTTCAAATGTAATATTGTAGTTTTATTTAATTACCATAAAGCTAAGAGGTTGGGGGTTTTGGTGGTTTTTTTTTGTTTGTTTTTTTCTTTTTGTAAATATATTTTCAGAATTTATATGGGATACTTCTGACTTTGACAGACAGTTATCTTCCCACACAGTCACTTACACATAACAAAGTATTTAACATTGCTTCTGCATCACTTTTATCATTCAGTGATATAGCTGGATTCCTGAATGACAGAAAAAGGATTAACAGTTCCTTGCCTCATAATAAGAAATTCTGCTCTCTTCCTGACATTTTCAACATGCTTCTGAAGAAAGTGTTGAAAATACTTTGCTTCATTAATTTCTCAAGAAATTTGCAGTAAGTAAATAAATCCACCGTAGCTCTATCCTTGCTTTTCATCATAAAATTAGCAGTAAATATTCTATTCCATGACTAGTTTGTTGAGGCTAAAGATACTAAAAGTGGCAATATTACATCATAGTCCTCACCATGCAAAGAGCTAGATGAATCTCTGTATTAAACCTATATTACCTCTATATTTCAGGCTGTTGCCTGAAAAATGCATCCTGGAGTATAAGGGAAAACTGAACTACTGATTTTTTTTTTTTTTTTTTAAAGCCAAATAACCCTCTAGAAAATCTGAAATAACTTCACTTCAGTGTAGATTTTTATTCCTGGAAAAAATTTGCATCAGTGTTGAGCTCAGATTTTTAAATTTAATTGTTCATTTATGGTTTATATAAGTACATTTTAAATTGTACGTTTTATTCTCCTGCTATATTTAACACTTCCAAAATTTATTTAATCATTCTAACATGGCAATAACCTGCCATATTTTGACTTCTGTGAGGCCAATGTTCAGAGATGCACCCTTTTGCACTGATTCATTCCATGTATAAGCATTATACAGACCTTAGTTAAATCATTTGGTTTTTACAACACCTTGAAGTAAAGTTGCATCAGTAGTGTCTTACTCATTCAGAAACTGTTTTATCTCCTGGCACTTAGGAAATTTTCATATTAATTTCCCTAACAGCATTGAAGTTTGGGGTTTTTTTTTCTGCAATATCAGAGATACTTTCCTGGTAGAATGCTTTTTCTCTACAAGAGAACTTTATTACTTTACAATAATAAAGAGAATCTTAAGAAGGAAAAGCAGGCACAAAAGTTATAATCATAAAAAAAGTGGAAATTAAAATTAGGATTGTCCAAATTTATCAAAACACATGTAATGTGTTGGCAATGCTAGGTTTATAGTTGGACTAGATGATCATAATGGTCTTTTCCAACCAAACTATTCTATGATTAAAAAAATCCCATAACAGGAGACATTTTTGACATTGTGAAGAGCCACTATTATTAAAAAAAGAAAAAAAGCTACACGGAGGCTACAAACCACACCTTCATCCTGTTTATTCCAACAGGAATGAAGCTTATGAAATAATTTTGCTAATGTGCCTGTGTCCAGCAGCTAACTTTTAAGCAAAACTGGCCCATTTCAACCTGACATGGATCAAAGGAGATTAAATTTTCCATAATTTATTTTTCACTAGAAGACTTCAAAGGTTACATACACACAGAATGGTGTTATAAACACAACAGAAAAAAGCTGAAAAGGGACTCCTACCTTCTGAGGCATCAGAAAATAATATTTTTTTTTTGTTTACATAGTCCAGGGCTCAGTGAACCATAAACTATTCAGCATTATTTAATGCAAAACTTTTCTTGTGATTTGCTGGGATGTAGTAAGTTCATCCTGCAGTCTTATGATTCAGAAAACAACATTACCCACAAAATAAAACTATTGGAAAGCGGATATCATTTGTTCTGGTGCTTATGAATTCTTCCTTCTTCCTCCCCATCGTGGTTTAACCCCAGCTGGCAACTAAGCCCCACACAGCCGCTTGCTCACTCCCCACCCCAGTGGGAGGGGGAGAGAACTGTGAAAGTAAAAGTGAGAAAACTTGTGGGTTGATATTAAGGCAGTTTAATAGATAAAACAAAAGCCACACACTCTAGCAAAGCAAAACAAGGAATTCTTTCAGTCCTTCTTCCCACTGACAGGCAGGTGTTCAACCATCTCCAGGACAGCAAGGCTCCATCATGTGTAAAGGTTATTTGGGAAGACAAATGCCATCACTCTGAACATCCCCCCGCCCCTTCCTTCTTTTTCCTCCAGCTTTATAGGCTGAACATGACGTCATATGGTGTGGAATATCCCATTGGTCAGCTGGGGTCAGCTGTCCTGGCTACGTCCCCTCCCAATTCCTTGTGCACCTCCAGCTTCCTCTCTGGTGCAGTGGTGTGAGAAGCAGAAAAGTCCTTGATGCTGTGTAAGCACCGTCACCAGTAACTAAAACATCCCTGTGTTATCAACACCCTTTTCAGCACAAATCCAGAACATAGCCCCATACTAGTTACTATGAAGAAAATGAACTCTACTCCAATCACTCCCCCTCCTGCCCCACCCAATGGTAGGAGATTACATTTACTTAAAATCCTTTAAGTAGAAGAGGATAAGCAACATTACTGTAGCATTTAGAAGATTAGGAATCTGCTAACTATGAGGATTTCAATTCAAATTCTAGTTCAGCTTTAAAAAGTAATTCTTTCAGGAGAGGACATATACGACAACCCATGGATCATTGAAAGGAAAGATCTCAAATTCTTTTTTTTTTACTGTATGATTGATCAGAGGAGGAAAGAAATAGATGTGGTGAAAGAATATTTCATAGAGGGAGAATTCAAAATAAGCAAAAATCTGTGAAGAATAATTCTCTGATATAGATGAATCTAATATAAAGAACAACTTTATTTGAATATTTAGAATGGAGTAACAGCATTGCTGGTCAGTCGGAATTTCCATCTGGAGTCAAAACACACTCTCCAAACTAAATCAAGGGACTTTTCAACAGCATGGAGGATACTTGAGTCAAGCACTTTAAATTGCCAGATTCAGCCACCTAGACTAAAACAATGTCCTTCTCTATCTTCTCAACCTTTCCAAATGTAAAAGTTTAGGTTTTAATTAGGAAATGGCCATTTTCTTATAATTTTTATATGATGATATAATTCATAAAATTCTGATTATATTTCAATCCAGATCAAAACCAAATTCTGAATGCTGAAAAACTAATATGGAACAAAATTATTTCTTCTATTTTCAGTCTTATTAATTGTGTTAGAGGAGAAAAGATGATAGCTGCTTGTCAGATAGTTATTTGTAGTTATTCCATTTGTTTTTATTGATGCTGAACTGCAATTTATTTATTTTTAATGCTTTCTGTTATTATGTGAAATGCATGTAAATATAAACCTGAGTGTTTGAAAGTTGAAACAGAAGCAGGGGCACAGTACAGACATAAATAGATCAACAACTTTTTTGTCAACATTGTTATTAGCATTAATATACCAGCACTTAAAATCATTAAAATACAGCTCATTCTGAATGCAAGTCAGAACATTAGATCTAGACCAGAAAGTGCATAAGAACTTGCAGTTCTGCTCAGATTATTATTTCTGTACATTTAAGCTTAAGTATTACTTTCCTCTGGCAGTATGTAATTCAGTGTTTATTGAAGAGAAACAGTTTTTAATTCTCTGACTACTATTCAAGTATATACTGAAAGAATAACTTTTTGGTGTTTTACAATGTAGAATATAAAGGGCTGCAGGCCCCAGAATGTTAAGTTTTAATTACATTTTATTGATTGTCCCATTCTATCATGCTTGGTCTTAAATGAATATAGTTCGGTAATTGAATACATTTCTCGGATGACTGCAAAGTTTTTTGTTGGTTTTGTACACTCTAACTTTGCAAATCTGTTTTCAATTACAAGGATGTTCTTTCAAGAGGAACTGTAATAACATCATACCCAAATGCAATAATTTTTTTCTGTCTGAAAAGCATTCTTTCAATAGAACACTAAAAAGTATACAGACATTGCAAAGTCTGATGAGAAAGAATTTATTAAATACCTGCACAGATATAGAATAATTATCACTCATGGTCATTTTCTCTCTAAAGACAGTCATAGTGAAGACCTTTCATCTTTTCCAGTGTGATTGATGTATGCAACCACTAATGGTAATTAAAAAAACTATATCATTAAACCTTGGAGTCCTGTTAAAAAACCTAAAAAACCCCCAAACAACCCAGAAAATCTCACAGTACTTACAAAAAAACCCCAACATAATAATAAAAAGACATTTGTTTTGGTTAGCTCATTACCATAGAATTTATGTATTGAAATAACTCTGAACTGAAAGAAACATCATATAACCAATTTAGGCTAGATATTGTCTTCCCAGAGAAGGCAGGATTCTCATTTCAGAATGCTTTTCTGCTCTATACCCCATTTTCCTAGAGAAGCAGTAGAGGTGATGGAGATGCAAGCTGAATCCCACCTCTAGCTAATCCACTTCATAGTACTTCTAGAAGGTGAAAATAAGGTGAAGGTAAATAACAATATCCCTAAACAGTCATTTCTGACTGTATCCCCTTTAACATGACAACATCATTTTGTGAAATTCTAGCTAGAAAATTTTGCATGTTGGGACTATTCTGCTGGGAAAACAAGAATAGCCAGTTAAAGACTTTTACTTCCCTGTTAACAAGGGGAAAAGGATAATGAATCATATCAGCTGACAAAAGCTCTGTGATTTGAAACCTCTTATTTGTCAAAGAATGTCAATGATACCAGTCTTACATATGGCTCTTGCACATCTGTGAGAGACTGAGGAGAAATTAATAACCATTTTGTCTCAAACTACCAGAAAGCAGCTGTGAACAACAGAGTAAAGCTGAGATGGACAGAGGTAGGACGTGTTCTGCGGAGGTGGGGTAGTGTGGTCTTTCTGAGAGTCCCAGTGGCTGCTTCTGGACATCAGCAAAACAGGGAGCCGAACATGTACATAGACACACATACACACAGACACACATAGACACACACACAGGCACACAGAGATACAGACACACACAGACACACAGAGATACAGACACACACACAGACACACAGGCACACACAGCCACACACAGGCACACACACTCAGCCACAGACACACACAGACACACACACAGACACACACACACACACAGACATACAGAGACACAGAGACACAGAGACTCCCCCTTCGCCTGGCTCCAGCAGCCCAGCTGCCACCACCTCCAAGCTTTCAAGTCTCAGAACTTTCAAGAAGACCCAACAGTGCCTTCACAAACCCTCAGGGGGAACGAGAGTGGAAAAGGTGAGGGACAGCAGCCCCAGATGTGTGCCCACTGCCTGAGGAATCTAGACACCTGCAATCAAGATCAAGGCTAGTTGCTGGATGCAAGGGTGGTGATACCTCTCCTCTGTTTCTCTTTCCTTTTCTCTCTTTTGCTCTTCTGTGTGTTATACAACGCCAAGTTCTTTATTCAAAAATAACTGTTACACCAAAAGTTAGATATTTTTGTGTTATGAAGTTTACGTTAATTAAAATACATTTTGAGCACTTGGGAGTCATTGTTATGACCCCCATCCTGAGATGTGCTGTGTAGACTGGAGGTGCTGCCCCTCCTGAGTCATTGTCATGACTCCCCTGCACTGTGCTGGAGAATTTAAAAGACCACCTCCCCCTAGCTGCACCGAGTGGGTTGGGATCATGTCCTACAATGGATCATCCACATGCTTCCCTGTCTTCTGCTCCTGACTCTAGCTGGTGTTATTGATACTGACTCTTCAGACCAGATAGTTGGTTCAGCTAGAGTCAGGTGTTAAGGAATACCAGTCGTTTAGCTTAAATAAGTATGTTTTAAACAAACTTAATCTCTCTGTGTGATTTAATATACTGTGTGCTTAGCATAACTTACTTAGCATGAGTAGCTAGATCTACTGAGGTCTTAAGCTGCAAGCTGCAAACTTTCACCTGGAAAAGCTGAACTTATCTTGAACTATTGCTTAGTTACATGAAGGAAAGCCCTAAAACCAATGCAAACTGGGATGTAAGGAGGCTATGACTGTCAGCAGAAGCTGTCCAGATAAGAACAACTAGGGCACCTGATCTGGAGACAGAGAAGGAATCCGATAAAGAACAAGAAGACCCCAGATCAGAAATTACCATTGGACCAAGAGGCACATACAAGGCTCATGAGCAGTGAGTGAAGAACGGGTGCATACACTGTATGGATATAAATGCCCAGGGATTTCTTTCCTCTGGGTCCCTCTCTGGAGGCACCCGGCTTGAGTTGCTCCTTTTTCTATACAACTCAATTGAATGGTTTATTTTCCTGAATCTGACATTTGAGACTCTGCTGTGGGAAACCTAGGGCGAAGAAATTTCTTTAACATGGCTGTGGATTTCTGTCCTTTCCCTGGCTGTTTCTATTCCTCTAAATTGCTATCAAAGTGCTGAGCAGAAGAGGACTGTTGGGCTTAGGATGGAGATGCAACTACAAGAGAAAAGAAAATGGAGCAGAATCTCAGTGGAACTCTCTCTTAAGAAGTCATCCAAACCCAAATACTTCACTATCAGAGTGGCCAAGGGGTAGTGAGGGTTGAGAAAGAATTAATCCTTTTTCTCTCACCTAGTCTTATACTGACTTGAAAAATTTGGAAATCACTAGCTAACATACTGTGTATGCTACTCCAGTATGCTATTCTAACCTCTGTTATTGATTTAAAAGAAAAACTACTGACCATTGTGGACTACATCAATAAAGACACAAGCACAGGCTGTAGCTTTATAGATAAAAAAAGATGCTTAGCTGTATTTTCAGTAGTTAATTGGCAAAAAAAAAAAATAAATCATAGAATCAATCGTAGAATGGTTTGGGTTGGAAGTGACCTTAAAGACCATCTCGTTCCAACTCCCCTGCCATCAGCAGGGACACCTTCCACTAGACCAGGTTGCTCAAAGCCTCATCCAGCCTGGCCTTGAACACTTCCAGGGAGGAGGCATCCACAACTTCCTTGGACAACTTGTTCCAGCATCTGACCACCCTCAAAGTAAAGAATTTCTTCCTAATATCTCGTCTAAACCTCCCCTCTTCCAGTTTAAAGCCATTCCCCCTTGTTCTATCACTAACTGCCCTTATAAAAAGTCCCTCCCCAGCTTTCCTGTAGCCCCTTCAGGTACTGGAAGGCCGCTATAAGTTCTCCCTGGAGCCCTCCCTTTTCCAGGCTGAACAACACCAACTCTTTCAGCCTGTCCTTGTAGGAGAGGTGCTCCAGCTCTCAGATCATCCTCGTGGCCTCCTTTGGACTCGTTCTAACAGGTCTAACTCTCTCTATCTGGGGGCTCCAGAACTGGACTCAGTACTCCAGGTGGGGCCTTATGAGAACAGAGTAGAGGGGTAGAATCACCTCCCTCGACCTGCTGGCCACACTTCTCTTGATGCAGCCCAGGATACGGTTGGCCTTCTGGGCTGCGAGTGTACATTGCCGGCTCATGTTGAGCTTCTTATCCACCACCACTCCCAAGTCCTTCTCTTCAGAGCTGGCCTCAAACCACTCATTGCCCAGCCTGTATTTGTGCTTAGGATTGCCCTGACCCTGGTGCAGGACCTTGCATTTGGCCTTGTTGAATTTCATGAGGTTAGCACAGGCCCCACCTCTCAAGCCTGTCAAGGTCCCTCTGGATGGCATCCCGTCCCTCCAGCGTGTCAACTGCACCACTCAGCTTGGTGTTATCTGCAAACTTGCTAAGACTGCATTCAATCCCACTGTCCATGTCACTGACAAAGATGTTGAACAACACTGAAGTGTACTACATAATGACAAAGGAAAATGTTGGGTTTTTTCTTCCTTAATCAAGACATCATATGTTAAGTCTATACATCTATGAAAATATGTTAGAAACAAATATTCAAGAGAAGGTTTGGAGTGGTGTGTCTTATTTTGTGGCATATGTCAACTATAAATAGACAATTTCATCTGTATTCTTTTTTTTTTTTTTTTAATGCTTTATTCTGTCATTATAAGAGTTTTGGATTCATTAACCTTAAAATCAGTGGAAAGATGATTCCTTGTTTCACCAGCTTTGGGGACAGGCATAAGTCTTCTAACTAAATGTATTTGTTAGTTATTGTTTTTAAGACATTTTGGAGAACGAAGAAAATCACACAGAAAGGTATAATTTGCTATTTCATTTTGTATTTTACAGATTTTCTGTATTAAATTTTTTATAGACCAGGGATGTGATTTTGATTTAGTAGTCCATCTTGCATAATATAATGCAAATATAGCTCCAAACTGAGAACAAAATATTGTTGGGAATTATCCTCATGGAGTTGACAGATAATTGCACACATTATTAAAGCACAGATAATTGCCATAGTCTAAGATAGCAGATGTTTTTTGCAATGGAAGTCACAAAAGTAATGTCACGGAAAAAAAAAAAACCAAAAAAAAGACAGACATAAAAATGAAGAAAAAAGACAGAGTAAAAAAAAAAGGGTTTTATTTATTACATAAGACGTTGCAGGATACTGCTGGACGAAGAGAAAAAAATACTTAATTGATTACATATTATAAGGTACAGAAATAAACTTGGTAATTACATATCAAAAACATGGAAAACAGAGTCTGGGGAAGATAATGCAAAGCATATATGTAGATATAATTGTTACCATATGTGAAAAATTAGGAGATAGTGACCAGATAAATAAAAAAATTCCGGAGCAGGTAGCAGAGGAGGTTGTCATGTTGCATAAAGATATATATCTTGTGAGATTTCAAGGAGTCTTTACATTGTGCTTTGTGATTTAAACAAAGCATAGGTTTGACACTGCCATTCACATACTGTATTTCATAAACTGATCCCACAGCTTGCTCTGCTGAGACAAAGCCTATGGAAGTTTGTATTTTTTTTCAGCTGTCTTCTTGTATTTAAGTTATGAATTCTGCAACTTCCTAAATAAAAGTTGAATTTTGGCTGTGGAATTTCCTCTAGGAGTTCAACAATGTCCTGAAGCTGCTTCATAGAAATGCAGGACCTCAGACTACTCCTTTAACTCCTGGGCCTTTTTTCCCCCATATATTCCTACATGAAAGAATTTTATCCTTTTACGAGGTGATTCCTATCTTTTTCCCAGAATTATTTTTATGTGCAATCTTACTAAGAAGTTCTTTGAATCCAAGATTATATAAAGATTTTTTATGCAGGGAGATGCTATGTGTAGTACCCTGAAGTTTCATCAGGTCCTTGTATATGAAGTGTGACTGCTTTGAGGAATCTTTGTATAGCTCTTCTACATACCTATTTCTGACTAACATATTTTGGTGCATCCTCATTACCCACAGGAATTTTAACTGTGATAACAGTCACTATTAAAGCTGCCTGTATTCTAGGATGTTGTTTGAATGGTTTTTTCTTTTAGGTTTTCCTTGTGGCTGTGAAACACATTCTATTTAATTTTCTTGTATGTGAAATTATTTCCTCTCTGTGTTCAAAATTTATAATTAATAATCTGTTATTTAAACAACTGTGTAAAACTTAAATGTATGAGAGTAGAGAGAAGAACCTGTATTGCTGGCAAATGCAGAGTGCAACCTGACCATTAGTAACATTAGGTTCAGACATGACTTCTAAATATGTTTTCATGAAGGTTTGTACCTCGGGCCACAGAACCAATAGAAACTTTTATCTATGACTGCCTGTCCTAACAATGCTTCTTGAAAACTTCCCCAATATATACCATATTAATAAATTTAACCAAATTCTATTAACCAAATGAATTGAAAATGTATAGGTATATACAGGTGATTTTGGGGAAATTTAAAAAAATGTGTATCATAGATCTTCATATAAAATATATCGTACATATTTTAGTAGCTATGAAAAGGTTTTGTGCTAACTGGATGTGGGCATTTAGCTCTGTGCAAAAATTAAGTATGTATTCATGCTCTAAAACATATCAGTATGTGGAGATCAGATGAACAATATACAGTCTTGATAATCACTTTCCATAGCTTTTGACTGACAGAATTATTTTGACCTTTGAAAATAAAATTTATTGTGGTGGGTTGACCCTGGCTGGGTGCCAGATGCCCAACAAAGCTGCTCTGTCACTCCCCTCCTCAACTGTACAGGGGAGAGAAAATATAACAAAAGGCTCGTGGGTCGAGATAAGGACTGAGAGAGACCATTCACCAGTCACCAGCATGGGCAAAGCAGGTTTGACTTGGGGAAAGAAATAATCTATTATCAAACAAATCAGAGGAGGATAATGAGAAATAAAACAAAATCTTAAAACACTTCTCCCCACCCTTCCCTTCTTCCTGGGCTTGACTCCTCTCCCTATTTCCACCTCCTCCCTCCTAGTGGCACAGGGGGATGGGGAATAAGGGTTGGGGTCAGTTCATCACACGTTGTTTCTGCTTCTCCTTCCTCCTCAGGGGGAGGACTGCTTCCCCCTCACCAGCGTGGGGTCCCTCTCACAGGAGACAGTCCTCCACCAACTTCTCCAGCATGAGTCCTTCCCATGACTAACAGCTCTTCACGAACTGCTACAGCCTGGGTCCTCTCCATGGGGTGCAGTCCTTTAGGAACAGACTGCACCAGCGTGGGTCTCCCACTGGGTCACAAGTCCTGCCAGCAAACCTGCTCCAACATGGGTTTCTCACAGGGTCACAGCCTCCTTTTGGTATGGTCCCTTTCCACTGTGGGGTCCTCCATGGGCTACAGGTAGACCTCTGCTCCACCATGGACTTCCACAGACTGCAGGGAGACAGCCAGCCTCATCATGGTCTTCACCCCAAGTCATACTCTGAAATTTTACCTGTTCTGATACACTGTCTTCAGTGAAAAACTGATTCTGGTGTTGATTATAGATTAATTGGAAAAAAAATTCCACACAGACATATTTTGAAAAAAACCCTACACTTATTCTGTTATTACGATAACCTAAAAAAAAATAAACTGAAAAAATACTAATAATCTTTTTCAAAGATGATCCTTGACAGTATTTCATTGCCAGAGATTGCTCTAGCCAGTAGCAGCAACTTCCTAATTTATTAGTTTGCTCAGGGGGCTTTCCGTCTTTTAGATAACTGTTGCATAGGACAGGCCACGGTTATTTTATTTTCTTACACAGGGTATCAGTCCTTCACCCCACTACTTGTACTTCAACATTTTTAAATACTTAAGCTAGAATAATTTGTCCCTATGGGTTATAAAATAGATGTTGAAAAATACAAGTGACTCCACTCTGTTCAGAAATGCCTATTCATCATCTTTATTCCCCAAACCCTATGATGCCTGACTCTTTCATTCCATTAGTCCCTCTAGGAGAAGAATCAGATCATAAACTGTCACAATTATTTCAGATAGAATTTTCCAGAGAATGTGGTTGTAACATCAGATCTAGATGAGGAGAAATAAAGTTCTTCAGCATTAGTTAAATGAGTGGTAACTCCTACAGCACAGAAGTTAGTTATTAGAGACACGTGGTTGTATAAAGAGTTAAAGTAACATACTTATTCATGTCAATGTCATTTTTTTCATCACAGACACACTGTGAAAGAATTTCCTAGCATGAGAAGGTATCTACATCAAACAGTTATTTGCTTGCTATTTCTACTCAATGCATTTCTGAAAGGTGAGCTCAACCTATAAATTAATTTTTATAGGAATTTCCTCTGCTTTTAGTCTAATATATTATTTTGATTCTTCTTTTCACACCATTAACACAGCTGTGTAAACCAACATGTCATAGCTCTGTATTGCAGGTTTTTGTAACACAATGAAGTTGTACTGTAAAAGACTATTAAGCCAAAACTGTGGAATGTGCTATCTCAGGAGAAGATTTGATGAGAGGTGTCTTAGTAGAAATTTCAGATGAAGTTTTAGATTCAATTGATCAAGCTTATTTTAGAAGAGTAATTTTTCAATCAAAATATTCATCTGGGACATGGGAGATTTCAGTTTGCATCATTTGACACTTTTGCAGACAATGTATATTTTAGATAGACAGGGATGGGATTTGTATCAAGACACTCAGATGAAGTGTGTAGCCGTCTGACCAACTGATGATTGACTTATCTAGAGTTGTGACTCCCTGATTTCCTCACCTAGATTTCTAGAAAGTTTCTGTTTTAATTTTTCTTTGTATTCCCGTTTTTATAGTGAGATATGATTTTGTGTGCTTGAGTTTCACTGATGTTTGAGTTTAATTGTTTTTTGGCCATTTGCCACAAGGTCCAAAAGAGAATACAGGAAAGAAAGGATTTAAATGTTCTAGCTTAAGAAAGAAGGAAAACAACTGTTATTTGTTATTTTTAGTTTTTATGCCATTTGAATCATGTGGTAGAATATTTCTGTTTAATCCCATATTGCTGTTAATATTTCTGTAACAGACATTGGATTTTCTCTTTGCATCTATGTGCCAGTGAGAAGAGATCAGACCAACATGAAATTTCTAGAGTATTAGGAAAGATGAGGTGTTATTATAATGGATTACCTACTACTTCTGGATTTTTTTTACCCCTCTGAAAACTTGAAACTGGTTATGTGTACATTAACGGTATTTAAAGTGCTCAACCTTGGTTTTGTTAAGTCAGTAAACTCCACAGATACAAAAGTACCATCTATGTCAGCAATGTTAGAGGAGGAGACTATGACCACATACACAACATAAGCTATTATTTACAGCATCTCACTTTTTCAACACAGATTAGTTTCTGATTTTTGTACTATGTGGAGCATTTTGGGTTTTTTTCCTGAAAGTGTTACTTCTGAGAGTACAATTAACTTTTTCTGCATTTAGATCTTGTTTTACAGTAACCAAAAATATAAATAAATTCATATAAATATATGGTGTGATGCCAGAACTCCACTAATGAGTGCTGGCAAGCTGTGTCACCTCTCACTCAGCAGTATCTGAATATTTAATAGAACATCTTGTTTTGCCATATGTGGAAACAAATTTCTTATAATGTTCATTGACCAGTAGCTGAAGAAGTACATTTCATATTTTCAATTGTAGATTTGTAAAAAAAAGCCCATTTGATAATCAGAATTTTACCTCCAAAAATTCCAGATATCCCAAACGTGGGTTGGGTAGTTGGAATACTTTTCAAAATATCCTTTAGGATAATATTTTTAATGAATTTGAGTTCAGCCATGAACATGACTCATGAAATAGAGTATTCTTGGGTTTAATATTCCAACTTTAGATAATGGTACATTAGTCTGTTTTAATGACATTTTCCTAATAGTTCAGAAAAAAATTGAACAATGGTGTCCATGAATTATGTCATATTATAGTTTTAACTGCTATTAAAAAGATGGAGGTTCTCATGGATACAATACAAACAACCTGCACTATACTTGTGGTTTTCAACTTGCTACATTTTCACAGTGACCTTGACTTGAGGTTGGTATGAACCATATACAGTGGAAGTAGCAACTGCTGGTAATTTTGCTCCTTCAAAATTTAACAGTTCAGGGTATTTTTGCTTTGTTTTCAGGATATAAGTGGCTTTTTGTATGTGTTTTAGGTAGCAAATCTCTCTCTCCTCACCAGTTGTGAGTATTCTAATTGGGGAGGAGGAATTATTATTCATGGAAGGCAGAGAAACACTTTGTCCAAAACCTGTTCAGCAGTAGTGGGGTCAATGTGGTCACCGCGATGCAGTTCCGTTGGCTCTGTTTTGGCAAGGTGCCTGCTCAGACTTGGCACAGGGTGGAATACACATGCAGCGGGGAATCCTTAGATGTCCCAAATTTTCCCTTCCTTAAAACTGTTAAACAGTTGCATGATGTGTCTTTTATTCTTACCTCACCCCTTTTCACACTGGAACTTCAAATCAGGGGCTGAATGTGTCCTTCCAAGCTGATGAAAGGGAAATAATGAGTGTTTCTGGCCCTTGCCACTTGTACCCTCTGCCTCTTGTACCCAAGACTTCTTTGTAGACGATAGCTACACGGTGATTGCCATACGCTATTGAAAAGCTGTCCTCATTTTGGACAGAGGTTTACATGTACCTAAAGAAAAGACGCTAAATATCTCCTTGAGGGGCATGCATGTATTTTACTGCCACTCTTTCAGCTTAAAATTAATATTGTACAAACTATTTAAGTGGATGTATTTTTAATAATTGAAAGACATTATTTAAAACAAATCTTCTACAAATAAACCTACTTTTTTTAGCCCATGTATCTTTCATTGTCAAGAATGGAGATATTTTACCGAAAGAAGAAAGGAACTTTTCCTCACTCTGTAAGGAAAAGCTAGATTTTAGCAATTTGTAGAGTACATTTTGTGCTCCACCTTAAAAACCAATTGGAATTTTTTTTCTGCAAAGTATTGAGAGGAAATTAGGTACTCAGTATTCTTTACAGTCATGTGTCCTGTTGATTGAGGATGACCCCCACTCAGCAAGAAGAGCTTGCTCTATAGAGCAGATGAAATGGTAAGCTGTGCTTACATGTCTATAAAAGCTGTTACTCTGAATTTTTATGGACTGTAATATAAGTGGTTTTTTCACAAAAGTGTTTTTGAGCTGGTCATTAGGTCTAAAGCTGTGTCTTGATTTTGGCTTAGTCACAGTGAATTTTCTCCTTAGTAGCTAGAATAACAGTATGTTTTGGATTCAATATGGGATTTGGTATGAGAAGAATGTTCATAGTATACTGATATTGTCAGTTGTTGCTAAGAAATCAAGGACTTTTCAACTTCCCATGCTTTGATAGCATGCAGGTCCAGAAGAAGGTGGGATGGGAATCATAGCAAGAGAAACAGACCCAAATTGACCAATGCAATAT
The DNA here is from genome assembly GCA_907165065.1 of Caprimulgus europaeus. The sequence goes on from OU015527.1 coordinate 19,243,226, forward strand.
TCCATATCATATAACATCATGCTCAGTATACAGATGAGGGGAAGCTGGGAATCTGTCTCTCTTCTGGGATTTAAATTTCAGGATCCTCTGAGATCACTAGCCAAGAACAAGCTGGGCATTGGTCAGCAGGTGGTTAGCAATTTTGCTGTACACAACTCATATGTACTTTCTATTATTACTTTTACAATTAAATTTATTTATTTATTTATTTATTTAGTCAGTTAGTTAGTTAGTTAAATTATTAAACTGTTTTTATCTCATCCCACCGGGAAGGAGTCAACAAGCAGCTGTGTGGCGCTCAGTTGCCAGATGGAGCTGAACCATGACAAGCTCCAGAAGGGCTTCAGTACCTAACCCCCAAATTTATGGATTTTAAATTGCTCTTCATTTACCCTCTCTTTCCCCTTAGCACATAAACTACTGAAAATGCTACCCACAAGATTTCCCTTTTTTTGTAGCTTGGCATTGATGCATGCAAATTCTCTCCAGCCTGACAGCATCAAGCTGCTCACTTCTGAGGCACAGGATGTATTCTTAAACTGGCCATGGTAATAGACCTCTTTTCTGAAGGACGTTACTTTGTAGACCTTTTCAAAATAAGATTTAACAGGTTATATCTTAGAGCAAGTGCAGATAAGCAGCTGGGAAACTCACATCTTTTACCTTGGATATGAGATCCTTCTCTCTTTTTCTGGGTGATTTGGGTAGGATTGCAGTTACTGCTTATTACGAGAGTAGTTAAACCAGTGGGCTATGGGGTATTTAGGCAGACTCAAGAAATGCTAGTTACTATGTGGCAACAATGATTTACCTTTCTCTTAAAGTGAAAAACCTTCAATACGAGAAGTTGACTAAGACTTGAAGGTGCTCTCTGCAGCATTTCCTGCCAGCTAACTTAGATACATATGTACAAATTGCTCAGGCTTCTGCAAATGTCATCCTGAGGCCTAGGATATGTGGTTAAGGAAGCTTTCAAAGTTCATGTCACTGTCTCTAAAATGGTTATGTTTCAGTGCTACCTGGGCACTATTTTAAAAGGGCCTTTTGGAGTCATACTGCAAATGCTGATAGACCTTGTTTTCTGGGCTATTCCCATGGGTAAGAGAGGCCCAATCTTCTTGCAGTCTAATATCTTTGAGATGAAGACTTCATGTTCAAACGTTATACATGGTCATAAGGCAAGATAAGGCTTAGGTGAGGAGTCAGGCGTAGAATTTGAAGTGCTTTAGCTTGCTCCCTGGCCTGCATGCCTAGGTAAAAACACAGATTCCAATACACCTCTATTCCTAAGTACTGTATAAAGTTCTCAGATACTTCACTGAGAGTTTAGGTACTACAAAGCACTGAAGCATCTAAGTCCTTTTGTCAGTGGAGTTCTAAGTTCCTCTATTTGTATTTATATCTTTCTATCCTCTCATTTAGAGGCATCTTTTACCCATTCGTATTAAAAGTAAGATTTGAACTTTATGTGCTTTATTCCATTCTGACAGAGCTACTTTTGGCAAATACATACTTGGAAAATAGCATTTTGCCCCGCCCTGGATACGATTTCCAAGATACTAAAGGCTTACATGTAATTTTATTGTCACTCTTATTATCTAGGCAGTTTATTTACCACTAAATTTTATGCAGTGGACAGTGGGACACCAGAGCCTTACAAATCACTTTACACAGGCAGATACAATTTTCATGAAGAATTCTAGAGGAATTACAGGAATCTCATAATGTGTCTTCAAGTGAATAACAAAACGTTAATGTTGTTTTTCAAATGAGCAACAACTATAAAGCTCTAAGCAGGCTAACAAATGAGAGCATTGAATCACTGGCAAGATTACATGAAACAGTACATCTTAGAAATTTTTATTCTGGAAAAATAGAGCCCACTGACTGTTTTTTTTTTTACACAATATACAGACACATTAGAACAGTTATATTTTGTCAGAATTTACGTTTTTTTTACTCCAGTAATATTCCAATATTACCTCTCAACTTTTGGCAAATCAAGGTATGGAGAGGGTGAAATTTCAGTATATATAGAAAATTATTTAAAATTTACTTGCATGCCTCTTTGGATAGGTAATACAAATTTATTTTAGGTACCACATTTTTAGTATGGTAACCAGCTATCAAAAGTTTACAACCACCTGGTAGTTCTGTTTTTTTCTGATAATAGTGACTGAAATGCCACAGCTCTGAGTAAGGATGGAAAGAGCAGAAGTAAGGGTGTTATCAGTCATTTATCTTTATCTGTGTTTTTGGAGCAGACCGTGTGAGCACTTATCCAATGGGTATATGTGTGACTAGGTAGCCTGGTAATTGCATGGACAAAGATAAGTAAAATTACATTGTGTTCTAGTAGAAGGGTTGTATACTGCTAAGGTTTGATCTGGGAATCAATGAGAATAGGTAGATTTAGGTATACAATCACAACAAATTTCTGCTATCATGTACCAAACACTTCGTTAGGCTAATAAAAAAAGCCAAGGCACTTTAGTGTTGTTCCTCTTCACGAGTAAATTCACAACCACTTCTGATCTACAGAATATTGGCTCCTTTTATCCGTGTGCTTGGAGCTAAGGGACATACTTGCCCATGCAGTCTTATTTTTAAGACTGGAATGCATAATAATAATTCTATTTGTTTATAGCATATACATTTGTTTCTACCTAGAGAGTTGACTAGATAGGTTGCATGCATGTGGCTTGGTTAGGGAGAGGACTGCTACAACAGATAAACATTTCTTCCAAACAGTGTAATGTTTTGGGAAAAGGATGACATTTTTCTTCTGATCTAGGTCACACTGAAGTTTGCAAACATCCAAACCTAGACAGAAAACTGCCTCCTACAGCCATTTCTCTCCTGTGTGATTTCAGGCATAATAACAGTGAATCACAGGCTTCCTGTTAAGATCTTTATAATCTTGTTTCCGTAGCTGACAGAAGACCAGGCCTTATCGGCATCTGATAAGAGATCAGCCTAACAATGTTCTCAGCTTTCTTTGGAAGAGTGTATTAGATTAAAAGGATTGTTAGATACATGTTTTTTAACATCCTTAGTGCCCAGTCTGAGTTTATCTTTACTTGCATGCTAATCACCGTAGGACTAGAAATATGTATAATGACATAAGTCAAAGTTTTATGTATGAGAAAGTAACAATTCAACAAGTAAATACAATATATGAGCTCATGTTGCTGCCTGAAAGGTTGGAAAGACAAATAGAAGAAGGGTCCTTTGAAGTACAGAATGGTGATAGGATTTTTAAATTTTTTTTTAAGATGTGGTTCTCAATGCCTTTTCTGTGTCCTTGCTCCTAAGCCTTCACAATATGTGAGTTTTTTTCTAGTCTTCTACTACTCCCTGGACTTTATCAAAGGAGGCAGAGCTGTGCAAAGAAAACTGAATGTTTGGGCCTAGGTAGCAGCGAATTCTTTTGTATAAGGATTAGAAAATTTAGTTTCCATCTAACAGCAGTCTCTGTAACACTGCACAACAGGGTCTGCTGGAATTAAGTCTGTTGAGGACCAGTGGTTGCTCAGAGGCTAAAGTTGCTTGAACAGTACTGCAAATGAGTGTTTCCCTACTGTATTCCTGGGAATGGTTAGTTATCAGAGAAGCCTTGAAATAATGAGGACAGCTTTGCTTTCATTTAACACATCTTGTCTTCCTGCATTCTTATTTCTATACTGTCTTTGAGATAAAGACCACTTTTGCAAAAACAGTTTATGAGTTTGTGAAAATTAGAAGGAACGCCAGGTTGGGTCATGGCTAATTCCTCTAAATACAGTGGGTCCAATAAAATCACCAGTGCCTTAATTACTGCTCAGCCTTTATAATTCATTCCCTCTGATGCTTCAGAACATAAAGCCTGGGGTCAATAAAATACAGAGCCTTATGTATGGTTTTAAACACAGAAATAACTGTATTGACTTCAGACAGAGTGAGTGAGAGTTCATACACATTAAGATTTAAATTTTGATTAGGAGTGCACCTCTGAAAATAATTTTCTGATAGCCCTTATATACTTTGGTGTGCATTTTAAACCAGCTGTGAATGCATGAACTAGGCTCCTTTCAGATGACATGGAACAAGAAGACAGACTTTAAGGGCACACTTAGTATGAAATTCACAGTCCTTCTACTGAAGTTTTGCAGAAAATATGGATGTTCAATATATTTCCATTTTAGTTAGTATTGATCTATTTTCCCTTTCTCTCCCAAGCTGATCTTTATGACTTGTGAAGCCATTATCCTTCATATTTGAGAAGTCATAGCAGTCTGGTGAAGTTCCTGCAGACTGGAAAAAGGGGAACATAGCCCCCATTTTTAAAAAGGGAAACAAGGAAGACCCAGGGAACTACAGGCTGGTCAGTCTCACCTCAGTGCCAGGCAAGATCATGGAGCAGATACTACTAGAAACTATGCTAAGGCAGATGGAGAATGAGAAGGTGATTGGTGACAACCAGCATGGCTTCACCAGGGGCAAATCATGCCTGACCAATCTGGTGGCCTTCTATGACGGTTACAATGGGGTGGATAAGGCTAAAGCAACTGATGTCATTTTCCCCGACTTGTGCAAGGCGTTTGACACTGTCTGTCCTGGTTTTTCTACGATAGAGTTAATTTTCTTTTTAGTATTTTAGTTAGTGTTGCAGTTCAGACTTATTATGAGAAGAAGGTTGATAACAGTGCTGGTGTTGTGAGTTGCTGCTGGAGCTCAAGGCCACTGTGTTTGGCTGCTTCACAGCTGCATTAGGACTGGGAGGGAGAAGTGCAGTGACTAGCAAAGCCCAGAACTGGCATTTGGATGTGCCAATTAAATATTCCAGACCATATCACGTCATGTCAGTATATTAACCAGGGCTGACTGGAAGACAGGGTACTTCTCTTCTGGGGGTACCTCTCTGGGGGATCGCTCGGGCTCACTCTTTCAGGGTTTCAGTTTCGGGACTGTCTCTCCTCCGGGATCGTGAGCTGGCACAGGCCAGGCATCAGTCAGCGGGCGGTGAGCACTGTGTATCACTCATTTGTATAATTCTGTTATCACTGTTGTTATCATTATAATTTCATTTTTATTATTAAATAGTTTTTATCTCAACCCATGAGTCTCCTTGCCCTTTTCATTCCAATTCTCTCCCCTATTCCCTGGGCGAGGGCCGGGGGGAGGGTGATAGAGCAGGCTGTGTTTGGCTGCAAGCAAAAAGGATGAATCTACCCAAACCACCACACTGTCCAGCATGGCATCCTTGTCTCCGAGTTGGAAACATGTGGGTTTGATGGATGGACCACTCAGTGGATAAGGAACTGGCTGGATGGTCGCACTCAAAGAGTTGTGGTCAACGGCTCAATGTCCGAGTGGAAACCGGTGACAAGCTGTGTCATCAAGGGTTGGTATTGGGGCTGGTGCTGTTCAATATCTTTGTTGGAGACATGGACAGTGGGATCTAGAGCACTCTCAGCAAGTTTGCCAACGACACCAAGCTGAGTGGTGCAGTTGACACGCTGGAAGGATGGGATGCCATCCAGAGGGACCTTGACAGGCTTGAGAGGTGGGCCTGTGCTAACCTCATGAAGTTCAACAAGGCCAAATGCAAGGTCCTGCACCTGAGTTGGGACAATCGTAAGCACAAATACAGGCTGGGTGATGAGTGACTTGAGAGCAGCTCCAAAGAGAAGGACTTGGGAGTGGTGGTAGACGAGAAGCTCAACATGAGCCTGCAATTTCTTGCAGCCCAGAAGGCGAACCGTATCCTGGGCTGCATCAAGAGAAGTGTGGCCAGCAGGTCACCAGTAGAGGTGATTCTCCCCCTCTACTCTGTTCTCATAAGGCCCCACCTGGAGTCCTGTGTCCAGTTCTGGAGCCCCCAACACAAGAGAGACATGGACCTGTTAGAACGAGTCCAAAGGAGGCCACAAGGATGATCCGAGAGCTGGAGCACCTCTGCTATGAGGACAGGCTGAAAGAGTTGGGGGTTTCAGCCTGGAGAAGAGAAGGCTCCAAGGAGATCTTATAGCTGCCTTCCAGTACCTGAAGGGGCTACAAGAAAGCTGGGGAGGGACTTTTTCTAAGGGCAGTTAGTGATAGAACAGGGGGGAATGGCTTTAAACTGGAAGAGGGGAGGTTTAGACGAGATATTAGGAAGAAATTCTTTGAAGGTGGTGAGACACTGGAACAGGTTGCCCAGAGAAGTTGTGGATGTCCCCTCCCTGGAAGTGTTCAAGGCCAGGTTGGATGAGTCTTTGAGCAACCTGGTCTAGTGGAAGGTGTCCCTGCTGATGGCAGGGGGGTTGGAACTAGATGGTCTTTAAGGTCCCTTCCAACCCAAACCATTCTATTCTATGATTCTATGACTAATGACATGTTTTTTTAATTACTTTTTTCTATTTCAAGTGTTGCTTTTTCATCAGATAATCCATAAAAATAATGGATTCTTGACCTAAACTTTGAAGAAACACAGGAGAAAATTAGTCTGATGAGCATAAAACTAAAAAAAAAGCCCAAAATTTAAGCCTTATTTCTGAACTAAACTAAGCAGAGTAGCAGGGTTATTTTATTAAGTAATATACTTAATCTTCTATTGATACAAGTTATAGTTAAGAATAAACAACATTTTTGCATGCTATTTTTTTTGGTCCATCAGTGAAATTGCACCACTTTAGCTGTGTCCATAGAAAATGGTTACTACTTCTCTATGTATGTCCAGGACAGAGAGTATAAAATATTTAATAGAATTTAAAACACTATGTGTCCACAGCAGGGGTTTATACTCATATGTTTCAGTGATTTTTTAAATGAATATATTTGTATCAAAACAAAATTTATGACAAAGTACACTTAACAGAGAATAGCCTGTCAAAATGCAGAAAAAAATTTTGTCCCTCTATTTTTTTCAGTAGTCATTTATTACTCAACTCTATTATTTAAATCAATTAAATGGAGTATGAATTGAAAAAACAATCTAATTTGGAAGAAAGACCTGGATCCTTCCAAAATGAGGGAAAATAAGATCTCAGTATGCACACAAAACAAGAGAACCAAAGAATGAGCGATACCATCCAGTTATTATGGAAATGGAACATTAAACTTTTTGGAAAAGGGGAAAAATTTTAAATACTTCAGTAGTTTATTGTTTTCCAGTGACATTTCAGGCACACACAAAAATAAATTTTCTCAGTTTCTTTTCAGTTGCTAGACAATTGTGAATATTTTGTGTAACTCTCATGATGTAATAATACATGCAAGAGCTATAAAAAGGACTTTTAAAAACATTTTTAAGAAGAGCTTTTTAAAATATGTTAATAGCAAAAGGCAGACCAGGAATAACGTTAGCCAATTACTTGATGAGCATGGTCACCTCATAAACAGGGACACAAAACAGAGACATTCAATGCCTTCTTCACCTTGGTCTTCAACACCTAGGATGGGTTCAGGAACCCCCAAGGCCCTGGGCTAGAAACCATGACAGTGAGAATGATAAACTCCCAACCAGCCCCAAACCTGTGCAGGATTTGCTGCTGCAGCTGGATCCCTGTAGATCAATGGAGCCTGATGGGATGCATCTGAGGGTACTCAAAAAGCTGGCAGATGTCATGCTGAGACCTCTCTCAATGATCTTTCAATGTTCTTGGGTATCTGGGGAGGTTCCAGTCGACTGGAAGCTGGCAAATGTCCCAATCTTCAAGAAGGACAAAGGGAAAGACCCCAGCAACTACAGGCCTGTAAGTCTCACTTTTGTGCCTGTCAAAATTATGGAGAAGATTATTCTGGGAGTTATTGAAAAACACCTGGAAGACAATACAGTCATTGGTTCCAGCCAGCATGGGTTCATGAAAGTAAAGTCCTACTTGACAAACCTAAGTACTTTCTATGGTAAGGTTACCCACCTAGTTGACCAAAGGAAGCCAGTAGATGTAATCTTTTTGGGTTTCAGTAAAGCCTTTGATACTATCTCTCACAGTGTCCTCCTGGACAAAATGTCCAGCATCCAGCTGAATAAACACATAATGCAATGGGTGAGCAGTTGGTTGACAGGTCGGGCTCAAAAGGTTCTAGTCAATGGGGTTACATCAGGCTGGTGACTGGTTACCTGTGGGTTCCTGCAGGGATCCATCCTGGGGCCGGTGCTCTTTAATGTCTTCATCAGTGACTTGGATATAGGACTTGAAGGACTGCTAACTAAGTTCACCAATGACACCAAACTGGGAGGAGCTGTGAACACTTCTGAGGGCAGAAAGGCCCCACAGAGAGATCTGGATAAATTAGAGAGCTGGGCAACCACCAACTGTATGAATTTTAACAAGGGCGAGTGCCAGATTTTATACCTGGGACACGGCAACCCTGGACTCACACACAGACTGGGGAACGAGAGGCTGGAGAGCAGCCCCGCAGAGAGGGACCCGGGGGTTCTGGTCAGTGGCAAGTTGAACATGAGCCAACAGTGTGCCCTGGCTGCCAGGAGGGCCAACCATGTCCTGGGGTGCATCCAGCACTGCACTGCGAGCCGGTCGAGGGCAGTGATTGTCTCGCTCTGCTCTGCTTTGGTGTGACCTCACCTTGAGTACTGGGTGCAGTTTTGGGTGCCACAGTATAAAAAGGACATAAAGCTACTGGAGAGTGAACAAACGAGGGACACAAAACTGGTGAAAGATTTAGAGGGGAAATCAAATGAGGAGAGGCTGGAGTCACTTGGATTGTTCAGCCTGGATCTCTTCTCATACTCCATAGCCAATACTCCAGCCCTGACCACCTCGATAACCCTCTGTGCAACTCACTCTGGTTTCTTGATGTCTTTCTTGTACTAGAGGGCCCAAAATTCGACTACTGGTTGTGGTCTAGTGAGTGCAGAGTTGGGGGGCTTCTACTTAGCCACTTCTGTTGCGATGCCACACCACTGGCTTAACATAGCTCCAGGAAACCCTGGTTGTGAATATTTGTGGTGGTTTAGGAGGAGAAAATAAAAACAGATAGAGCTTAGGGGTCGAGACACGAGCAGTTTACTGGAACAGTAAGGAAGAGAGAGACACCACCAAACCACAACAACAAAACACTAATGAAAGAATGTACAACACAAGTGATACACGGGACCAAATGGCACCCCCCAACCTGCTCCCGAACTGTGGTACCCGGTACCCTCCCCCTTCCTGGAATGTCCCTGTTTAAATCCTGAACATGACGTCCATACACCTGCTATGGAATACCGGCTTTGGCCCTTTGGGTCATCTGCCCTCGCTGCTCTCCTCCCAGTTCTCTGTGAACAATTAACTCTGTCCTAACCAAACCCAGGACAGTATGGAATAGATTTCATCTCACAGGCTAAAATAAGAAAATGCTTCTCTGTCTCAAAATATTAGATGTTTTGCTTACTGATAAAACTACTAAACTGTTAATCAGTTATCACACGCTTGAGAAAGTTGCTATGAGTCATCTGTTGGTAGAGAACACTGGCATTTGATTCCTGACATTTGGACAGTTAAGTACACGAGACAGTACAGGACCATATCTTTTAGAATGTATGTATTGATCTTATGCAGATTTCTAGCAAAATTTCTGCTCAAGTTTTAATATACTTGTCTCTTCTGCTTGCCTAACTTCATCCATCATGAGTAATGCTGGCTGGTTTTAAAAGTCATTGTTTGGAATCTAAAAAAAATATTGCCACATGTCTGTGAAAAATTTAGTGCCTTAACTACTTGGCAGTCGATTTTACAACTTTTGTTGTATACTGAGATGTCAGAAAGACTGACTTATTTATGAGCTTGCCATGGGCAGGCTGGGTGCCTTATTCTTCCAGCTTGGCACAGTCTGGTTCAAATACAATAGCCTGGGAATGAAATATATTTTCATATAAAAATTACTGGCTTCCTAGGGATCCCTAACTCAGATTTTTTATATTTTCTATAAAGTAGGTACTATTAACAATGAGCTAATTAGATACCTCATTTTACTAAAACCTGCTCTGTAATGTATGTGCCATCTGTTCACTTTGGTCTAAGAAAAACAGACTGTAATTCAGCTTTGTAATTATGCCTCCAATCATTTCAGTTAGTTCATAGTCATCTTTTCTCTTTGAAAAAGTGCATAAAAATAAAGGGACATAGTTAAGTTTATTTGAACAAAAGGTATTGAAGATGGTATCACCTGAAAAGTTCTACATTCATGGATATCATTGCCATATACTCTTCAAGCCAAAATAAATTTTTTACATTTCAATATTTAAAGATATTAAAATATAATTTAAATATATCCTCTAAGCCTGTTTGGAATTATACCTCAATGACTGTTTCTCAGTGACTTATTATCTGTTATCTCATATCATGAGGATAAAAGGTTACTTGTATATTATACTTAGTACAGGTCCAGTCAAGGGATGAAATCCAGATTCAGCAGTATATTAAAAGCATCTCTGAAAGTATGAAAGAAAGAAAGAAAGAAAGAAAAAAAAGAAGCATAAGGAGGTATCTACTGAAATAGCAAATTCATATCACTATCTGACATGAGACTGCCATGAGTGGTTGCAATCAACAAGCCAGTTCAGTTTATAAACCTTCAAGCTTCTCAAAACCTATTTTTTTCCCTTCCTACATATTACTATATTCCAAGAACATTCAGAATTTTAGCCATTTGAAATATTGTTCTTATAGTTACCTGATTTATTTGTACTTAGGGTGATATATGCCTTTGTTCTTTTGACAAGTTTTTTTAAAAAGTTCTCCCACCTTCCTGGTGTTTATCTCTTTGCATTTACTGAAAGTAATCAATACACTTGCCATAGATATTCAGTGTTTTTTTCTCGTAGACCATGCTCCTCTACATAGTCTAGAAGATCTGTTGTCATATGTAGTCAGATGTTGTATGACAGGTTCTTTCTTTATCATCGTAACATGAGTAATCTGAACTCACTACAGTTTGAATTTTTCTTTACTAAGTAAAATATCCAGAAATAAAGTGAAGGTAAATAAAACTTCGAAAGGATATGCTCTGAATTAGAGACAATATTTAAATGACAGTTCACTTTAAGTGACATAAAAGAAGAATAAAAAGCCTCCTTGTCTAGGAGATTGGTTGGGTACCTAGTTTGTCTTCCTTTCAACATGAAACACAGTATTCAAATATTTTTAGTTGTTTCAAATATGTTTAGTTGTTTTTTAGAGTGTAACACATGTACAGAGAGGCTTCACTTAACTGAAATCTTACAAAAAGTGGTTAGGTTTTTTCATGCCAGGAAGCTTGTCTTTTCATTTATTTGATAGACTCTGGGAAATTCTCCTTAGATTTAGATTAAATCCCATTATGACAATTTTCTCCAAAAATATGGTCATATATTCTTTTGCTACTCTTAAAACATCTCTGCCCTAACAGAAAAATTACTTGTCTGGGATAGCATTTCCATCACTTGCTTTTCATAGCGTTATTTAGAGAGTTGTCATTTTGTTCTTGAATCTCTGCTTTATGCAGCAGAATGTGGGTTAGTAGATAAATAAATAAACCTACTATTATGATTTAATTTGTGTCCAAACTCTAGCCATCGTTGCAATTATTAAAGCCAAGCAAATTACTTCAATTACTTCATTAATCTTTCAGTTTATGGCGTATCTCAGAAAAGACAGGGTTTCAAATTTTATAAAATATTCAGCTTTGTTTCAGTAATCTCTTATGAAATATATTACACTGCAATTTTTATGAATACTCAAAATAAAACTTCATTACTTGGTTAAGCTGGAAGGAAGGGACGCCATCCAGAGGGACCTTGACAGGCTTGAGAGGTGGGTCTGTGCTAACCTCATGAAGTTCAACAAGGCCAAATGCAAGGTCCTGCACCTGAGTTGGGACAATCCTAAGCACAAATACAGGCTGGGTGATGAGTGACTTGAGAGCAGCTCTAAAGAGAAGGACTTGGGAGTGGTGGTGGATGAGAAGTTCAACATGAGCCTGCAATTTCTTGCAGCCCAGAAGGCGAACCGTATCCTGGGCTGCATCAAGAGAAGTGTGGCCAGCAGGTCACCAGTAGAGGTGATTCTCTCCCTCTACTCTGTTCTCATAAGGCCCCACCTGGAGTCCTGTGTCCAGTTCTGGAGCCCCCAACATAAGAAAGACATGGACCTGTTAGAACGAGTCCAAAGGAGGCCACGAGGATGATCCGAGAGCTGGAGCATCTCTGCTATGAGGACAGGCTGAGAGAGTTGGGGCTGTTCAGCCTGGAAAAGGGAAGACTCTGGAGAGATCTTATAGCTGCCTTCCAGTACCTGAAGGGGGCCCACAAGAAAGCTGGGGAGGGACTTTTTCTAGGGGCAGTTAGTGATAGAACAAGGGGAAATGGCTTCAAACTGGAAGAGGGGAGGTTTAGATGAGATATTAGGAAGAAATTCTTTACTTTGAAGGTGAGACACTTGAGGAGGTTGCCCAGAGAAGCTGTGGATGCCCACTCCCTGGAAGTGTTTAAGGCCAGATTGGATGAGGCTTTGAGCAACCTGGTCTAGTGGGGGTTGTCCCTGCTGATGGCAGGGGGGTTGGAACTAGATGATCTTTAAGATCCCTTCCAGCCTAAACCATTCTATGATTCTATGATTTCATAATATAGGAATTCTTCCTGGAATATGCATAAAATTTGCTGCTAATCTTTGCAAATAATCACCTTGAAAGTTTTGATTGAAGTGTGGATTTTGGTCAACAGAATATACTTTAATTCAAATGGCAAAGTGGCAAAAATGTACTTATAGTAAATTTGTCTGAGGCCAGTCTGGTATTGATGGATATCAGTGGTATCTGCATCTCTCAGTGATTTAGAAACACTTTAAGTCAGACTCTTAAAAACATAAGTGGACATGGCTGAAAGTGTATGTCATTGTTGGCCATAGGTCCATATGGTTTGGCCATTGATTTGGATTATGGAAGAGGCAGGATAAAACAGTGTATAGACATAGTGTCACTGATGCCATTTTAATCTCTTTAAGGTGTCCCTTCTTATTGCAGGAGGGTTGGAGTAGATGTCCTTTAAAGATCCTGTCCAGCTCAAACCATTCTGTGGTTCTATGATTCTGTGATCTTTCCCCCATGCTTACATGAACTGCAAGCTGATCCAGTCAAGGACCCTCAAGGTAGTGGTGTCTGTCATTACTAGGGCTTGTTAACCCAGATGCAGTGTTGTGCTAACCACAGCTATATCACCTTTGATTTGTAACTGACTAGTGATTGAACAGTTGAAATGTGGGTATTCGGTGTTCAGTTCTACCCATCCAGAAAATCTTGGTTAAATAGAGCCAATATTCCTAGTATTTTTATCTTTTTTTTTTTTTTTGGGGGGGGGTGTTATTGTTGTGCTTTTTGTTTTGTTTTGGGTTTTTTTGTTAAAAGGAATTGCCTTAATTCTGCTTTGATTTCATGTAGCTATTTGATGCATACAGTTATTTATTTTCATGGACTTGATCCTCATTTACATCAGCTGGTCCCAGCTGTAGCTCTCCATTGTTTTTTCTTTCACTACCTATGGATTTTGAGTTAATATTCTGGTTGAAGAAAAGTTTTTCCCTTTTGCTAGAACACTTTTACCTTAAATCACAGAGGTGCACAGTGCATGCATATCTGTGCACATGCACATGCACATGCACATGCAGGAATGTATTAGAATTTTTTTTTGTCCTTATTTTTGTCCATTTAAACAATTTTAATATTCATTTATTTCAGATAAATAAATTGATCAAGCATCCCTTGCCTCTTCTTTCATGGGTAACTCTTCTAGCATACTTTCGAATAGTATCTCTTCTGTGGAATGAACTCAGGTAACATCTCCTTTCAAAAGTTTCCTCTACAACGTTAATAAAAGTTTTGTTAATATGCAGAGGAAAAAAAAGTCTTTCAAAAAGATTAGCAAAAAATATAGTAACAAAAATAATAAGTAAGGCTTAAGGCTAGCAATCTTCAACAAACTTAAAAATTATAGAAGAGGTAGCATCTGGCCTATATCAGGCAATTCAGTAGTTATATACAACTTTAAAATTGTCACTTTTCTGGAGCTAGTTGAAAAAATAATGATGTGTCCAGAAAGTATGCACAAAATCAAAGCAAAACATTTCACAGAAGTTGCCATTAAGAAGAAGAGGTTGCTTTCTTTCTTTTTTAAGTTTTAGTCAAAATTCTTTTCAGTATTTAATAGAGGAGGTTGAAACCATCTCCTGTATTTAGATTATGGCACTAGGAAATATCTTCTGATTTTTATTTGTTTTAATATTTGCCATAAATTATATATTTTTTTAAAAGAACTACTCCAGACAAAACCTTGTTACTGATGTCTGACATAGTACTCTGGCATCTAATGGGTACAAAATAGCAAGTGGCAAATGCATGTGCTGCCAGCCTGAAGTTCTGCAGAATCTGGAAGACTGAGTGCTGTGCCGAGATTTACCTCTGGGCTTTTTGTCTAACACTTACCATTTTAAGAATAATGATGGTATAGAAGATTGGTCTTTAACAATGTTTTTGCAGTTATTGAGGATCCATAAGAGCTTCTGCTTCTTGTGAAGGGTGCAATTGCCCTTAAATTTTTATTGAATTTTAAATTATCCCACTCAGCTTTATCTAGTGTTAAATAAGAAGAAAGGACAAATGCCTTTGATTGCAGTGGCATTTTTAGATAAAAAGAACAGCTGATGTATATTCTATTCTTAAAGAAAATAGTTTAAACATAAACAAACAATTGAATATATTACTTTAACCTGCTCCATTTTGAAGTGTCCCAAATTACTGATTTCAGATCAGTGACTCCATCATGCACATCACATATACTCAAGACCTCATTAATTAAGATTTTTCAAAGTGGTAATCAATATTTATTTAAACTCCAATTTTGCATATGATTGAAGTTGCTGCCACCATGGTTCTGATTCTGACTTTTCTGCATATCAGTAAGAAACAAATTACTGAGGCAGTAAGCAAACACTTGTGTAAATTACATGTGAAGGTATCTTAGAAGCACCAGGATCCGATCTCTTTCTTGTGGGCCTTCTTTCTGAATCTATTTCTACAAGATGCATAACTCTTCTAGTCATTTCTTTTACCTGACAGGAATTTTCTCATTCTTATTTTTCCCCCCTTTTCATTTCTATAATTTCATTTGTCCCATCTTTCCTCAGACAGTATTCCTATGAATGAATTTTTAGCTTCCAATTCTGCTGTTGTCCTGCTGGCTGCCATGGTAAACTCATTTGTCTTACATTTTATTGTCGTATTTCTGCAGCTTGCTCTATGCTTTCGAAGCCCCCTCCTTAGCTTTTACTGCAATTTATCTTTGATCTTGGTCTCTAAATAACCAGTTTAAACTATTGACATTTTCATCTTTCTTGATCATAGAGTAGAAATCTCTTCTTCATCACTATTATGAAGACATGATACTGATTTAACTGTGTGGTGGTATAGACATATTTGTGCTTTGTATTCCTTACACACCCCATGGGACTCTTTAAGTCCTGTTATCCAAGTGTGTGGAAATAGTTTGCCACAGAATACCTCAAGGATTACCTACTTTTCAGCCCAACTGAACATGCCATTTAAGAAAATGTATATATATAGTGAGCCCATTAAGACCCTTGCCTACAGGATGCATTTCCAGCTCTTAGCCTCTAGATTGGGGTCATTGATGATACTTAGTAGTGTTCTTGCATCTTGGCTAACACAGTCCAATCAGAGGACTGGATAACCCCACTCTGGTGTTAGCTGAGAGTGTTCTGAGCGCTGTTGTCTTCCTTGCTCACCATGCACTTGAGTTGCAGAGAAGAGAAACAAGAATAGGGTGCCCATCTGATACTTCTCTGGGAGCTTCAGAGAGAACAGGATGGAAATTTGACTAAAGTTGCATATGTCAGAGGGACTGTGCTGCAAGTACTGAGTCACTGAAGACCTAGCAGCAGTGGGAAAAGGGGAAACTGGGAACTAAATCAGATACAGTGCTGAGAATATTTACAATGTCAAAAGCTTTTTTCTTTGCATCTTACGCATGTTGCATCTTTTAGAGGGCAATGCAGGTTCGAAGTACACAGGGTCTGTTACCACTCAAGATTGATTTGCTGAAGTACTTGCTCCAAGGAGTTTTATTTGTAGTTGGATAGCATTTACCATTTGCAACATGGGTTTTTTTTCTGTAATAAAATCATCCGCACATTAGTGAGAAATTTCCAAGGAAGTAAGTATTATTTTTAGGTGTGTACACTTGAGTATGGAAGAAGCTTTGTTTAATGATTCAGGTCTTTGGAAAGAAGTCATTTCTCTCTCAAACCCCATTCCTAATTCACTTGGCATAAGTCTGTTGTTTTTTGACAATTTTTTAGAACAATTTTACTACATTTTGAAAGCAAGAAGCAAAAGCACATAAATAAGTCTCATGTTTAAAGTAAAATGTACACTGGAAGCAAATTGCGAAGAAAGCCTTTAAATTTGGTCTCACTGATTGAGAAACCATTAAAATAGGCTAATAATTTAAGGTTAGGTGTGTAAACTTACTTTACACACCTAAAGTCAAAAGTAACTTTTGACTACAGTCAAAATCAAAATTCTCATTGTCATCACAGGAAGTAGAATGGGCATCATCATAAAGTCTAGGATAAAACCAAAACTGACAGAGAAATAAAAAGAGGTATGTTATATTTGTATTCCTTTATATGTAATGTAAAATATAATTTTTTTTTTTTTCAAAGATTGACAGTCAATAATATAATCAAAGACTGTTAAAGCTCAGTGAGTGATTAAGAAAAACACAAGTTAGTTTTGTCTATCTAAACTTTATTAAGCTCCAAGATGGCAAGGTATAGTACAGTCTTTTAATCACATGGTTACAGAAGTTATGCACTGAAGATCTGTCCCATCCTATGGTTATGTTCCTACAGTGTTATAAATATGTATGTCAACTCCCAGTGCCTTGGCTTCCTTCCAAAGGGGCACACTGTCAGAGGATGAGTTGCAAAACAGTCCAACAACTGTGAGTGATGATGAGATTAAGACTGTAGGTCACACTCTGGAGTGCATTGTACCAGAAAACAGATGCATGTATTTTTTTGATATTTTATGTGAGCTACAGTATAGACATGAAATGCATACTGCTCGGTTAACCAGTGCTTTATCTTTCCTTTATGGTTCAAAGGGCAGATTAAAGCATAGTGTTTTGACTTTAATTGAAGATATAATTATTCATTTTTTCATATACTTCTGTGTCATGTAATGAATAGAGTTTTTGATGTGAGGGAATGATATAATCCCTGCATTGCAGATGAGTATTTCTCTAGCCAAATGGAAAACTGAAGCACAAACAAATAAAAGTTTGGAATTTTTCTACCATATTTATGGCATTATTTGAAACACAAACACCTACTTTATTTTCTTGGAGGTTTTTTTTCATTTTTTTGGGGTAGGGAGTTCCAATACTATTATACATATAGATTCCCATTAATTGTACTTCACTATAACAACATTACACTTTCCATGCTTCATTGTGTTTCTTTTAGCTAAAATGGAAAGAACCTGGTTCAAATCCTGACTAAATTTAGTATTAGTGAGTCCTTGCAGCAGCTTCAGATGTCACTTTGGATCAGTACCTTGCATATTAAAACATACTCTTTAAAAAACAAAATTTTAGATTTCAACATATCCTGAAATTTTTTGGCTTTGTTTTATTTTTTCTCAGTATTTTCTGTTCATATCTTATTTATTTTATTAAAGTAATTACCAATTAAAACAGTGCTGGAGGAAAGCCGAAAAGGCCATCATAACTTGAGGTTCATTATTTCCTTCAGAAAATAAGCAGTCAAATTGTGCCATACTCTGCAAGAATCTTCAATGATTATTCTGGGGTTTAATTTGTACAGTTTTTCTGTTTATATTGGTGGAATTCAGATTCAGAATGGTCACTTCCTTTGTGCTGAGCTATACTGTCTTTCAGTCTTCATTGACTGTTAAGAAACTAATCAAAACAAAGTAAAAACTAGAAATGTAGTGGTTTGCTTCCTGGAGTTGAAAATACAAAACCTATTTTTTAAAAAGTATTATTCCAATCATTACTTCTGTTTGTCAGGGTATCCTTATCACACTTTTTCAAAAAAGAGGCCTTACTCTTCTTGCTGTTTGCTCCATTCTAATCTATCTGAGCCTCATAATTTTGCTGAAGCTGAAGTGGATAAAGCAAGAACATTTTTAAAGCTCATAGTGGAGGACAAAAATTTAATTAGCCCAGGTGATGCTAAGAGAGAGAGAGCAGCTTTTGCTGGAAAAGAGATCAACCTCTGAACTTACTGGGTTGTCATAATCGTTTTGCACTCGCAATGCTGTATAAGAAACCTTTCAAAAGACATGTTGTTTTGCCAAAGGCCCTATCTACTGACTTTGGACAACAGGGTTGATATCTGTTTGAAGCCATTCACTCTCCTCTTTGTAAAAATATATCTTTTTTAAGTGTCTGGGGGCCTCTAGCTTATGAAATGCCTGCCTTGAACAATTCAGTGAGAGCAAGAGCATTTTGTGATTTGTGTTGAAATGTTTCTCATTACACATCAGAATAGAATGGCTGAAAAGATTGCATTGCTGTGCTCATCATTTGCATAGATATTCTGTGTCCTTATAGCAGATCATTAACCTAGAGAAACCTCTGAAAATACAACACTCAAACAAACAACAGTGTAAAGAAGCTCTGACACCATTGTTTTTCAGGTTCCCTATCTATGACAACAATATCACTTCTGAGTTAATTACTTAGCTGTAGGAAAAGACCACAAAGAAACAAATTAATTTTAGAAAATTTAAGTTGGAGTTTTTTTTCCCTTTGTGTTTTTAACAAATTCTTTAAAGGTTATGCAGAGTTTTGCTTGGTCAAACCGTTGGCACAGCTATTAAGCTGTTCAGTTCTTTAATTTTTCATTAAAGCTAATATAGAGTATGATATTTTTCACCTATGAAATCATTAATGTTACTGTCATTACTTTTTGGATCAATTTAGTAAAATTTATTCATTTATATTACTGTATTGACAACACATGTCAGCTAAGTGAAGGCTGATTTTGCTCTTAATTGTTATCAAAATAATTCATATTCACACAAGACAACTTAGGTAAGAATATATCCAACCACATCTTAATAAGAATCAAGCTTTTTATTTCACTTCTACCATCAGTGCTGAATTAAGAATACAGAGACTACTCTGTCATATGAAAAGCCCAACACTTAAAATTATATATTTATTTCTGAGAAAGAAAGCAGAGGTTGGTATTGGAGGGAAATGTATGAATTACTGAAGAATGCTAAATTAATCTCCAAGTATATTTATCTTAATGTTCTGGTTAAATTTCCATTGTTTTGAAGCTAATCACACTAACTGTGCAGTTAAGGTAGGCCAACGCTACTCTTGTCAGATACATTGCTATGCACCAAGACTTTGTGTAATTATCTGCTCTCTCTCTTCATGAGCAACTAATGCTGGAGCAAACAGGAAATTACAGTTTTAACAACTGATTGTTTCACTTCATATGGAAGTAATATGGTGAAATTAAATTTTGAGTGAACTACAAGAAATCAGACTTTTAAAAATGTATGAATATGTTAAATGTGTTTTGATTCAATTTTTAATTTGCCCCTAAATAGAGTCTCATGGAAGAGAACAGGACTTCCAAGATATCCATACAAGCCAATATATTAAAGATTTATTTAAATGCTAATTTCTTATGTTTTGTTTCAGTTCACTTTCTTTTCAAGTCTGGATATGGTATTTACTTATAAATTTATTTACTTTTTTTTTATACCAGTTACAGGGTTTTGATGTTATATGCTGGTAGCCGTGTCATAGACTGGAAAGAGCACTTTGCTGGAAGCTCTTTTGCTGCTTCATCACAAATTTAATTATGAGTTTCTTTTGTGTTTTTTATGGTAATATTTGATGGAATAACTAATCCTGGAAACATATCCAAACATGAGAAGGACAAGAAAGTGACTGGCCGTAGTCAACTTGGATTTTCAATTTTACTATTAGGTGACTGGCTTGGTAGATAAGGGGAGAGCAGTTGGTGTTGCTTACTTTGACTTTAGGAAAGTATTTGACATAGCATTGTCATAAACAGGCCGACAAAGTACAGGTTAGATAAATTAACAGTAAGATGACTTGAAAACTGGCTGAACACCTGGGCCTGAGAGGGTTATGATGAGCAGCACAAAGTCCAATTAGAGGCAAGTCACTAATGGTTTACCCCAAGGTCGTTATGGAACCAGTATTGCTTAACCTTATTGTTAATGACCTGGACAATGGGCTTAGCAAGTTTGCAGATAACACAAAACTGTAAGGAATGGAGGGTACACCAGAGGGTTGTGCTGCCATTCAGAGGGATCTGGATAGCCTGGAGAACTGGACTGAGAGGAATCACACAAAGTTCAACAAATGGAAATACAAAGTCCTGCATCTGTGGAGAAATAACCCCAAGCACCAGTACACCTGAGGGGCCAAATGTTTGGAAAGTGGCTTTACAAAGAGGGACTTCGGCGTCCTGATGGACACCAAGCTGACTATGATCCAGCAATGTGCCCAGTGGTCAAGAAGACCAGCAGCCATCTGAGCTGCCAGCATGCTGAAGGAAGATCCTTTCCCTCTACTCAGCTCTGGTGAGGCCAAACTTGTAGTTTTGGCTCAATTTCTGGGCTTCCCAGTGCAAGACAGTTACAGACTTACTGAAGCAAGTCCATGCCAGAGACAAAAAGATGATTAAGGGATTGGAATATCTTTCTTATGAACAGAGGCCAAGAGGTCTGAGACTGTTCAGCCTGGAGAAGATAAGTTTTAGGAGGATCTTATCCATGTGTATAAACACCTGATGGGAGGGATTCAGGTGAAGGATTCAGACTCTTCTCAGTGGAAACAAAAATTTTACTTTTCAATTACGTAAAGCCAACAACTCATCTATACAGAGAGATATGCAAATTTTTAAAACATCAGGAGAAAGCAGAAGCAATATATAAATCTTATGTAAAATACTGACCATGTGTTCTATCCATTTAGCTAACACATTTCACTGGTCTTCTAGTATTAATAAAATATATATACCTTCTGTAAACTACAGATTACAGGCATTTGCAATATGCTAGTGACATCTCTCAAATTTTCTTTCTTTTTAAAAATGTTTTTAACAAATATAATCAGTACAAATATTATTATCTGTTTGGTTAGTACCTAAAACCAAATAAATGTAAATTAAGACATAAGGTTGAAGCTGAAAGTAGGTGTTACATTCTGACAAATAACACAGTTCATACTGCAATGGTTATAAATCAGATGGTTTATTTCAGGGATCTGAACTTTGTGATAACTGAGAACTATTTCAGCACTTCAGGATCTGTGTGTCTGACATTATTCAATCAGCTGTGACATGACTCATGAAAATTAAAGCAATTGGAGAATATATAGCAACTTCTTGGAGCTCAATCAGAAAGTTTACTAGATGTGTAACATTTAGGATTTCCCTTTCCAGAAATGTGAAAAAGTTAGTGGAGTAAATTCATAAAATAAATTTCTCTTTCACACAAAAAAGGAAATGCACTGCATTGGGATAAAAAGGAGCTAAAGCTTAAAGTAAAATAATTTTATTTTCACAAGCAGACAGTATATATAAAAATAATTTGCTTCTTTCATATTCTTGAGCATAAATTGTTCATCTAAGGAGAAAGGACTCATGGGTTGAAAAAGCTACAGTATATATAAGCAATAGATGTTGTTTCATCAACAATAAACTTAACTGTTCCCTAAATAAATAATACTGTGTTCAGTTCACGATGAATAAAAAGTCCAAGACAATCATATAACATCCCACAAGTGACTGAATGAGTATCTCACTGCAGTCTGAATGCAGAAGTAAAGATATGATGACAAATATTATCTGTGGTTTGCCTTCACCACATCATAACAGTGAGGAATTGCAGATTGGTTTACTAATTTATTAAAACTGACTGAAAAAAATGCCTTGTCCCATCTCAGTGTTTCTAAGAGAACATGCTTGAAACAGTGGTTTCTCTATCTGCCAGTTTAGACAAAGCAGAGAGGAATGAGTGGCTTTAAAGCTTTTGGAGGCATTTACAGTTTGTCAGCTCACAGCAACATGGAATAGGTAAGAATGTCAGTTTTACTGAACCATTACCTGAAATGGCAGGATTGGTGGGTGACTCAGTATAGTGCCATCCTAAATTTTAGACACCACTCTATGTATCACCACAGACTCAAGAAACACCTTCTGAGTCCCTAGTGTTGGGGTAGTACTTTAGAAAGAGCAGATTTAATCCACAGTGATTTAGTGTCATTTTCTTGAATTTGAGATTACTTTGGTAAACAATCTCAAATTGTACAGACTGCTCATTTCTGATGAAAGCAATTCACTTAGCACAAATACCTGTACATTTGCAAATGGTACAGTTTATCTGTTTCATGAACAACACAATGGTTCAGCCACAAAGTCAATTACTGAATAATTAAAAAGTTCAGATTCCTTCTTAATGACAATTTTAGCCTTGTAGAGAAGCATATGGATGAAATCAAGCTCAGGATACAATAAAAAATGCCAGCTTGGTACTTCTACTTTCATAGCTCACGTACACTAAAGTAAATGATTTATATGTTTTTACATACTTTAAATTCCGTATTGCTAGCATAATTACTTAAATTTACAGCTCTTCATAGAGTGTTGGTTCCCAAGCCATTGTCCAATAGCTCATAAACACTTCTCTGCATAACCACATCAATAGTTTTAGCAGATAGTGTTTGTTTTCAGTCAAAAGACTGATTGTAGAGTCACGGTAGACCACTGTTTTGTGAAATGATAGGAGTCATTGATTTGAAATACTTGATTTAATTTAAATTTAAATATTACTGAATATATACTATGGAATATCTGTCTCATCTGATGTTTGTGCAATCAGCTGAGTACATAAGATACGAACTTTCTAATCTCCACTTCATGTATTAAGAACTTTACTCTTTGTATAGTACACAATGAGACTTAGGGTTGCTTTGTAACCTCTGAGTTTAGTGCCTTTACCTGATTGACTCTATAACAAAATGTGGCCTGCACATTCGTGTAAAGTTTCCTTCCAAATAAAAATGTTCATATGTAAAATTCCTACCAAAAAAAACCCAAACCACCAAACAGCTGCCAAGAAACGCCTCCCCACCGCCCCTATATTTGACTATATTAATATTCAGGCTTCTCTTCAGACTTGTTTGGGTTGTATGAAAAGTCTTACAAGAAAGCAGGATTTGTTGCTTTCCCACAAATTCATTCTGAAAAGAGTTTTCAGGTTTATTAAAGGTAGACTTATTCCAAAAGAAGTTAGGAAAAAAGAATGTATGGAATTGAAAACAAAACCCAAAATGATCTAACTGTTCTTAGGATAATCATATAAGATCACTTTGAACTTTCATAATAGGAAATCTGTGAAGTCGAACTTGGAGAATATGACCCATAGATACTATGGTCTTCTATAACTAATAAAAGGTGTTATCTAAAACGGCACTTTGAACCACTAAGAAAAGCATACAATAATGACACTACTTATGTTTAATTTTTGAGGAATAGAGTGTTGCCAGGAAAAAGGTGTGTAAAAGTTTCTTCTGAGAAATCATACTGTGCTTATGCCCCAAAGTTGGTGTCTTTTTCACTCTTTCAACTGTTAAATAAAAAAATATTGAGTAGCGTGAACATTTTTCATTTCATTAATGAACCATAAAAGAAAGCAATTAAAAATCTTAAGTGTTAGAAAAATGATACTCATTAAATGCACATTATATTATTTTAAAAAATATGGATCATGTAACTTCTTTTTTTAGATATGTGATACTGTCCATTTGCAGACAGCCTTCATCTTTATTTAGACATGTTTTTCATATTTGCTATAAGCATGTGTATTTTCTATAAAGTGAGATTTTTTTCTTTCAATACCTATGAAAAAATAAATTAGTTTTTTTGGTTTTTTTTTTTTGCATCCACCATACTTCTCTTTCAGAGGTGACTTTGGACTTAGTATTTACATTAGTGTAGTCTCTAAGGAGTTAAACTTTCTCAAGAACATTTATGTTGACAAATTACTTAATTGCAAAAGTATCCCTCCTGGTAGAAAATGCAAATCCTTTTGCAGTTTAAAACTGCAAAAATGTATTTATCTTTAAATAAAGCTGCATATAATAATTCTATTTTACCCAGATTCTGGTGAAAATGCTAATAACTGGTAGGACGCAAATATAATTTTTATAGAATATGTGTACATTCATATGTCTGGTGTTCGGTACCAGTTCTGACCTATATATCTGGTGGGAGGCACTGCAACCTCTACTGAAGAATGAGGAGCTCTCACTCATTCAGACTTACCTCCTTTATTTGTGGCTCTTAATAGTACAAAATAAGTGTTCAAACACAACAGATTTAAGTGTGAAAATAAGCTTCTATGTTGGCAGAGATTTTAAAATACTGCCCTCGTGTCATAACAAGTTGCTTATTTGTGATATTATGAATAAGGTAAAAAATACATAAGCTAATATATATCTCCCAGGAAAACTACTTGACATCTTTAATGCTCAGATATTTCACAGAATATAACAGATCACATCACTGCTCTCCAAACCAGGCTAAGCACATGCAGCTTGGATCATAGTATTACCCCTCTTGGGTCTCAACAAACTGGTGCCCACAACAGACTGTTAAGTTAGCACTTGAAAGGTGTTCAGGCGAAGAGGCAATCAAGTACCACTTTACAAATATGTCCCTATAAATCATATAATAATGCAAAAAATTGGGAGTGACTCCACCTAAGCCCATACAGTCTATACTTCCCACCTGATCCTCAGGTGAAGACACCATTTTCCTTATCATCTTGCATCTGCCAGTGTCTTTGTCTGTATTTTCTCCAGAATGTTTGGTGTCTGACAATTCTGAATATTCATGCTGAGCAGAGGCAGGAAGTAATTTTCTCATGCATCTTGATTATTGATTACTTATCCCTGTAATAGATCGTGGCTAGCACACAGAAAAAGGAGAACCAATTCTGTTTTACAATACTGGCTGATTGTCAACGTTAGGTAGGAACAGATGATCTGTAGAGTCTTGTGCCTATGAGACAGTGGGAAGCAGGCACAGTAATGTTCCCAAAGTGCAGTGAATCAGGCCATTTTGTACAGGACCAAATTGTCATCTTGTCCCTATGCCAAGCAATTCCTGGTACTCTGCTGAGCACTAGTTAGTGTCAGCCTGCTGCTGTGCAGGACTACATGCTGCAGTGTCTCATCAGTGGGCACTCAGAGTCAGGAGCCACTGGTTTTGTGCAGAGCTAAAATAAGTGCTCACGCATTAATAGCACATGTAATCTTTTTCCACCCATTCATGGCAGTTAAAACTGTTGAATTTGTTTTATCTATAACTATTGCGATGTCAAAAAATGAATTATTTCTGCTGTACAGATAAATATAATCTTTTTAAGCAGAATGACTGTAGATGACAGATGATAGGTTGTAGGATTCACAAGCATTTGGATAGCCCATTTGAAATTCTATTATACTAAAAGACTCACAAGCCAATACAAATTGCTTCTGACTGCAAACTAAATTATCATATGTCTTCTTGAGTTGATTAATGAGTCAGTTTTTTTTTAAAGTATCACATTAACTCTACTTATTCTAATAAGATTAGTTTTCAGCCATTTCTAGAACTGTTTGCCTCTGCCCTTGAAAAACTGATGTTCAAACTTCTGCTGACTGGGGTGTTTGAAAAAGGAGAAATTAACCAGCATTATAAAAGGAGCATAAACAAGAAAATGCCTTAAAGTCCACTTTTCTGTTCTAGCTTTTGCTATGGATGTACCAAAATTTTAATGTAATCAAATATTCTATATGGAACATAAAAAGCATGAAATCATGTCTGGGAATGGAATTACGTACGTAGAGATTTCACAAGACAAACTATGTTGTGAAAAATTTAAGAACTTCTAATGAAAGGAGGTGATAATCTCATATTTAACATGATGTCTAGGTTTCATGTGCTTGAAGCGGTTATCCAGAAAACCTCCTCTATTGTAAACTACAATGAAATGTAGTTTACAATAACAGTTACGTTTGATGCTGTAATCACTCTACATTTGTTAACTGCATTTGAAATGGTTGCAGAACAGGGATTATGGACATTTACTTAGTCTGTTGTATTGAGAACTGTACAGTATTTTACCTGGGGGGAACTGAATTGATTCCATGTTGGATAAGAATTTAAAATAGTGTGGACTACTCTTATACATCTAGTTTAATTATGAAAGGGTCATTACAAATTTGTGGTGCTCTTTTATTAATTTTATCACAACAATAAAGGAAATAAAAAAAGACAAAAAGAAGAACGCTTCAGGGATCTGCTTGGTCACGTACCATGGGATGAATTCCTGGAAGGAAGAGGGGTGCAGGACAGTTGGAACATACTCAAAGATCTCTTCCTCCAAGCCCAGGAGCGATGCATCCCTACAAAGAGGAAGGCAGGCAAAACCAGCAGGAGGCCTGCATGGATGGAAAGAAAGATCCTGAACAAACTTAGGATCAAGAGGGAAGCCTATAAAGGGTGGAAGGAAGGACAGGTAACCTGGGAAGAATACAGAGAAATTGCCTGAGAAGCCAGGGATCAGGTTAGGAAAGGCAAGGCCCTGACAGAATTAAATTTGGCCGGAGATGTCAAGGGCAACAAAAAAAGCTTATATAGGTATGCTGGGGAGAAAAGGAAAACTAGGGAAAATGTGGGCCCTCTCTGGAAGTCGACGGGAGACCTGGTCACCTGGGACACTGAGAAGGCTGAGGTGCTCAATGACTTCTAATACTTTGTCATTATAAAGCCAATAACGAAGATGCACATTCACAGAGTGGGAATCTTTGCTCTTACTTAATTTTCCTCTTAAGTGTATTTGTATCAGAATTTCATGTAAAGACAAAGAAAACAATAGAAAGAAAATGTAAGTTGTGTATTTTCTCAATTAATTGTAAAGACGGTTTATGTAAAACTTTATTGGTGAGAGACACTTCATTATACAGGTGAAGCATTATATATTATGCTCTTCAATCAACATACATTTCCTGCACTTGTGTTGACCCACCTGCATTATACATAGGTAGATAATCTTTCAGTGCTGGCTCATATAATAGATAATTGCTTATTGTATGGAACAGCGGTGTAGAATACAAGGTAAGTTTTCAATTTGGACTAGGGACATGCATTTAGTAGGAAAAGGAAGAGAGCAGGCAAAAAATGTGATGAACTTCATTTCCAGGTATAACGAGGACCTTCAAAGTGCGCTGTAGACACATGTGCTACTGTTTACATAGGTAAAGCTGATGTTTTTGTGGGGAATCTTCAGAAGTCTTTACCCCTAATTCTACAAAGTAGTATTCACATAAAATATTTGTATTCTATAGGCTAAACCTTTCCAGAGTGTGCAGGCAGGACAATGAAATCAATATTTGCTCTATGGAATGTGCAAGTCTGTCAGGAATTGAAATTGAAAGAGATGTAAATATACACCTAAAGAGTCTAAGCCTTTTCATTTTATTTTAGCTGCTGAGCCAGGTTCAGTTACGTTCTGTGAGTTATTAAAACAAACAGAGGACAAAAATGGAGGATGTTTTCAATCAGACTGAAATAATAAATAAGAGTGGCTGTGTCTTGTACATCAATTGTTGTACCAAAAATTGCTATTTGCCTTTTTGTAGACCTGAATATTTAAAATGCACATTTTTAAGGTAAAAATATTGCATCCTAATCAGAGAAAAATGTCTCTTTTTTTTTTTCCCTTGGAAAGTAATAAATTTTTACAAAGAGTCCTTGTATAAAAGCATATGTTGACCTTGTAGTACATGAAAGGTAAATTGCTGACAGTAACAGTACCAAATTTTCACCCTGAAGCATTCTAATAATATATTATCTCTGTTGCTAAATTAACACATCTCCATACCTTTATTTTTAGATTTCAAAACCTGGCACAGTATATTGTAAAATAAATCTAACTTGTAAAATAAGAAGACTTTAAAGAAAAGAAAGATTTTACTTCTAATACAACCATTGAAGTCCTTAGTAGTAGTTAAATTCATAAGCATACTTTATTCTAGCTTCAACACATAGCTTTAAAATATAATATATGTTCCTCTTCTCTCCTCTTTCATGCTTTTGTACAGCCTTACGTTTAATAAGTGTATTTCAGTGACATATTTTCCCACCAACAACATGAGAACAGCCATCCTTTTCCATGCTGAGGTCTACAAGCCAACTGAATGAACAGAAAGTGACAACTTATTTAGTGATTGTTCACTGAACTTCAGTGACACAACATCAGGGTTCAGGCACATGAAGACACCACAAAAATGGTCCTCTTTCTAGACCAATTATTACTTCTGTGTGTTTCTGCTGTGGTGTATTCTGCTTCATGGTTTTCACCTGTTCTTCAAGCAAAACTTTTTATTCTAATCTCAGCACTGTTGAGTATCTGTAAGTTTTATCTGTGAGAATCAGATATGTCTTCATACGAAAATTACACCAAAATTCAGATTACATTGCTCTCTTTTTTAACTTGAGTGGGTAGTTTTACAGGGCTTTGAAAATTACATTTCAAAAGCTAAATAAAACATAAATTCATATAGTAATAATGCCCTCTAGTTAGTCAGCAAGAACTACCTGTAACTGAACACAGTACAGTTTGAATCTTAATTATACTTTTCAGTTATAAAATTTCATATTACTAATGAGAATGTAATTTACATAGTAAGTGCACAAAGAGAATATAAGTAACAAAAACATGTACACCTGAACTTTTAGAAGTCCCTAATGCTTAGCAAAGTGTAAATTAATATTGAAGTAAGAGCTTTCAGTCATCATATGTTGGCTAGTAGAAACTATATTTAGGAATGTTTTATGTCCCTTGAAAGAGAAGAGCAGGTACATCTGAGGGTAAGAATTATAAAAAAAGCTACTTGAAAAATTATTCTAGTGCAACAAGATTGTCTGCTGGTGTTTCAGGGTTTGATTTCTTTTTCTTTAAAGAAATAACTTTTTTATAGTAGAAAGCTGGCTGAAACAGTGTGTAACATTTGAGTATTCAGAGCTATGCAGTTTCAGGCATGTTTCTATAAAAAAGGAAAATATACTTATTGTATATCTATTTTGAAGTTAATTGCTTTTCTGTAGTCTTCATTTGACTATTTCAGTAATAACTTTCCATTTCTCTCTCTCTAAATTTATCATTGCTTGCATACTCTACAGTACATGGCTTTACTCAGAATCTTTCTGAAAGGAGCAATGAATTAGTCTGATGCAAACTGAAAGATCACACAGCAAATGATGCAGCTGGGAGTTCAGTGTCAATGTAAAAAGGGGTGATACTACAAGACATCTCGTCATTTATTTATCTCTACAAATAGAAGGATGATTTTGTAATTTAGGGCTTGAGTTAAAAATGGAGTGAAGCAATGGCTGAGGATAAACCAAAAATTATTTTTGAGTGGACATGCAAATACTCCAGGCACAGACAAAAGCTGCACTTGTTCAGCTGTGCAAGTGCCTGTTCAGCCAAGCATTTCCTGGGTTTCTGAACCATGGAGTCAGCTTGCATCATTTTTCAACTTAGCTGTGTTTGACTACAGATCTGCATGTGACAATAACACAGCATAGTCACATTGAAATATAGAGAGCTAATGATTCTTTGATCTGAGTCAGGAAATAGAAGGGAAGTAGTATAGAGTTTAGAATAGAAAACCTCACATAACTCTTAGAAAAAGGGATTATGCATAGCTTTGGCAGCAAAAATATAGCAGATTCATGTTGCATAGTCCATTCAGCAAACTAGACCTTTCATTCTCTTTTCTAAAGTTTCCTTGATATTCTGCACCACGTGATACTTATCAGGGGGCTGCCATGACTATGTATGTGGTGCAATTACAGAAGAAACCTAGTGAGAGGAGTGATGTTGTGCAGAAGAACAGTATGTCCATTGCCAACAGTTTTTTCTCAGGCATTGTGGAAGTAACACTGAATTTTTGTCAACAGTTCATTTTTACAATTCATCCTCTCTCCTTTTGGAGAAGATTTTAAGAAGAAAAATTGGTTGTTGGGTTGCTTTTTTTGTTTGCTTGTTTGTTTGTTTGGTTTTTAATTTGAAGAGAAATAAGATGGCTGGTTTAGTTTTAGTCATACTTCAAATATTCTAGCTGCATAAGTTATAAAATATTTATTCTTGTACACACACAGATTGTCCCATGATATAGAAAAGAAAAGTCTGTATCACAATTAACAGGCATGAAGGTTAGTACCTGGCAGCAAGATGGTATGATGGTATAACAGTATCTCTTTTCTCATGTCTTGAAAAAAGATTCTATATTGGTATGATATCCTTGCTTTTAAGGATTTCTTAAGTAAAATTAAAGAAGAAACAATGTTTACCACTTAATTATATCTTATCAGGATTAGTAAACTCAGACCCTCACTGGCAGGTCACAGACTGTCTAGGTTGAGTCATGCATTACTGTCCTTGGCAGCCTGGTTCTACACAGTGAGTCATATTCTAAACAGGATGTGGGTGGGATCACAGCATCCCACTCTGATGAAAAATAGCTCTTCTGTTTATTTGCCAATTTCCATATGTGTAAAGGGTACAGACCTCTTGCTCTTCCAAGGGAGCAAGTACTGTGTTATGTCCAGGGAGACTTTGAAGCAGTTTATGGTGGGGAAGGTAAAGGAGGACAGTAAATTAGAAGAAAAAAATCTTCAGCCATTGTGCAGAAATTTGCTTTCCAACCCCACTACTCTATTAGATAAATAGTTGAGCACAACAGAGAAGGAATAAGTGTTATCCTAGCTGTGTCTGTTAGCTAAAATAACACAGTGAGAGCACAGTTAGAGCTTAGTATTGGAAATCTCCCAGAGTAAGGAAGAAGCAGACAATTAAAGTGACTTCAGACTTGTGAGACGGTGTGTGGGATACTGGTATACTTGGAGCAATCCAGTGCAAAAAGGGCACTGACAGACTGAGTCAAGTCCAGCAGGCACCACCGAACTGGTCAGAGAGCTGGAGCACATGAGATACAAGGAAAGTCTGAAAGGTTGATCTGGTTATTGTGAGGATGGAAAAGCTAAGGACAGGGATGTGTGTCTTCCTGTTGTCTAAAACTTCCTAATGAGCAGTTATAGATAAGACAAGAGCCAGACTCTTCTGGCAGTTGCATAGCTGAAGGACAAGAAGCAATTGACATGAATTGCAGTAAAGGAAAATCTAACTAAGCATTGTAGGGGAGGGGGATTGTGAAGAGGGTAGTTAAGCACAGGAACAGATTAGCAGTGGAGACGATGGAATTTCCATCCCTGGAGATGTTTACATCTCAGCTGGGCAAGGTGATGAATAATGTGCTCTAACTAGGCAACTAGTCCTGTTCTGAGGTGTGGATTGGAATAGATCACTTCTGACCTGAGCCATTCTCTGATTAGCCTACTGTTGGTAAAATTTTGACCCTCTTAAAATACTGAAATGCTCCATATGGTTACATTAATAAAGTCATATACCAACAAAATCATTTTTAGAAATATAATTGTCAGAGAATACCTGAAGGACACCAGGAAATATATTTAAGTATGATTTATATGCAAAGGAAGTAAAAAGTCACAAATGAGAACACCTCTGCATAATGATATGTTTTAGTAAAATACATCATGTTGACACCAATTAAAATGTAACATATTGGCACAAATAAAGTAATCATTGATTAAACAGTGTTCAAACTGTCAGGATCTCATGAGGAAAGATATTTTGTATGCTTCATTACCCTGTACACAGTATCAACTTCTGTGTTTCACTGCATGTGTTCTGGTAGTTTTGAGAAGAAATGAAAACCTGCTTTCTCCTGTCATATTAATAATGACACTGCAGTATTTTTATGTTTGTATCTATTGACACATTTTCAGCAGCAGCAGATATGACATAAAGATGGAAAGTCTAGGATTTTATTTGGTGCCACCTGTTATGCTTCTAGGAAGATTACATCCATGTTTGTGTTTGCTAGCAGTAAGGGTTGTGCCACTTTGTAGTCCTAGGTTTGTGCAAAACATATGTATACATATCTGTATCTAACAGGCTTCAGTACTGCCATCCCAGATTACCTGGCTATTATGAAGAGATCCCACACTTGTAGAGAGGAAAACACAAGAGGATCTTAAGGAAAATGTGTTTTCCTCTAGAGGGGAAGGACCATGGACCAAACAGAAGTTGAATATGGTAGAGTCACATGCTGTAGTAGCATCATAAATAAACTTCAAGTTTCGTAGAGTGCATGCCATAATAACCACAACACATACCTTCTATATTGCTTTAGAGTGTACTTTAAAAGTTTTTCCAGCACAGAACTCATGTTTTTCAAAACCTTAGTGGTGACTGGTCTCACTACAATCTCCAAAAGCATTCAAAATGCAAGCGCCCTTACTAAAACCCAAGCTTTCCCAGCAGCTGAAATTACATTTCATTTAATTCTATAGAAGAACTTAAAATGAACTTTTGCATCATGTTTTCTGGTTGAAAAAAGCAATTTTTTTGTGAACTAAAGAATCTGAATTACCATATTTAGTTACACAGGTGCGTAACTATTAGGAGATTAGTTGTCAGAATCTCATTGAAGGCAGGAGGACTCTAGGAAGACTTCAGCATTTTGGTGCCTTTAGGAAGAATGGATAGTGGTGCTGAAGTGTTTCTCTCTCTTAAATTACTACCAACTACTTTTTACTGAAGGACAGAAATTGAGAAATCATAGAGAAACTGTCATTAAAAATTATATGCTATGTTAAGCTTCCTGCAATAGCAACACCTATTATTCTGATGTATATTTAGTTTTGAAAAAAATGCATTCAAAAGCTCTACATTCTCTACAAACTGCATTCTCTCTCTTAAAAAAAAAAAAATATTAATATCTCTCATGCACTATAAGGGAAGGTAAGTTTTTCTGGAATAAGGCTTACCCTATTTCTAAAAAATAATGTTAAACATTCACATTACTTTAGAAATTTCATCAGAAAAAAATTTACACAGCCATCCTAAACAGCATACAGCTTTAGCTTCAGTGTTTAGACATCTGCAGAAGAAAGTTATTTTAATAATAGCCCAGGTATTTTAATTTCACTTAACTGAATAAGGCATATCTTTATTATTTATTTGGTTTTCTTTTACAGAAATTATTTGGTTTCAGAAAAATCAGGTGAAAGGTTGTGTTTGTCCTAGTTTGATATTTGCCAACATCTATAGTCCGGTGACATGCAAGTACAGCCTGGATTAATTTCACAAAATTGCCTATTTTGTTTGCTTTTGGAAATGTCAAACCCATATCAGTCATACTACATTGTTTTAGTCATTTTTGACTGTTCAGTTTCTAACCATATTCTGTTCTTTGTAATGGGTTTTGTGCTAAACATTTTTACTTTTGCATACTATAGATACGCTATAATATTGTAATACAAAATGCTGAAAGAAAGGTCTCTGGAGAAGGTCTGAGGCTTTTTTGTACTCAAAAAAATACTACAGTTATTATGCTAGTCAGCTATACTAAGATTCATAGATCAATGTACAAATTACTTTGGTTTTGCTTCTGTCTATAAAAATCTCCAAGTTCTCTTACTAAGGATAACAACTGCAGACAAGTTCATAATCTGATACCTTTTAAAAAAAAAAAAAATTAGGATTATTTTGGTTTCCCAGAAAAATTAGGATTGTGCTGTCATACTCTTTTGAGTGCTGGCTGCTTCCCTCTGTCAGTACCACACTAGTAACTTTCAAATACTTTTTCAGAAGATGTTCCAGGTATATGATGCTTGTGTAACTTGTGGAAGCCATCATACAGATTAGGAATTAAGCCCAAATGCGTACTTGCTGAGAGAAACACTGAAATTTTGTATTTTTTCAACTAGTATTTTTTCTGTTTGACCTACTGGCTGATTATCTGATGTAATTATGAGTCATTATCCTTCATTTAAGTAATACATGCTGTGGTGGGTTGACCCTGACTAGAGGCCGGATGCCCACCAAAGCCCACTCTATCACTCCCCGCCCTTCTCAACTGAGCAGGGGGAGAAAAATATAGCTAAAAGCTTGTGGGTGGAGATAAGGATGGAGAGAGATCACTCACAGTTACTGGCACGGGCAAAATAGACTCAATTTGGGGGAAAAAAGATTTACTTTATTACCAATCAAAATCAGAGGAGAATGAGAAGTAAAACCAAATCTTAAAACACCTCCTCCACCCCTCCCTTCCTCCCGGGCTTAACTTCTCTCCCGACTTCCACCTCCTCCTCCCAGCGGCACAGGGGGACAGGGAACGGGATTGGGGTCAGTTCATCACACATTGTTTCTGCCGCTGCTTCCTCCTCAGGGGGAGGACTCCTTCCCCTGCACCAGCGTGGGGTCCCTCTCACAGGAGACAGTCCTCCACCAACTTCTCCAACATGAGTCCTTCCCATGACTGACAGTTCTTTATGAACTGCTTTAGCATGGGTCCATTCCATGGGGTGCAGTCCTTCAGGAAGGGACTGCTCCAGCGTGGGTCCCCTGTGGGGTCCCAAGTCCTGCCAGCAAACCTGCTCCAGCGTGGGCATCTCTCTCCACGGGCTACAGGTCCTGACAGGATCCTGCTCCAGCACGGGCTTCCCGCGGGGTCACAGCCTCCTTCGGGCATCCACCTGCTCCAGTGTGGGGTCCTTCATGGGCTACTGATGGTCATCTGCTCCACCACGGACCTCCATGGACTGCAGGGGGACAGCCTGCCTCACCATGGTCTTCACCACAGGCTGCAGGAGAATCTCTGCTCTGGTGCCTGGAGCACCGCCTGCCCCTCCTTCTTCACTGACCTTGGTGTCTGTGGAGTTGTTTTCTCTTACATCTTCTCACTCCTCTCTCCAGCTGCAAAGTGTGCAGCTTTTTTTTTTCCCCTCTTGTCCTTTTTTTTCTTAATTCTGTTATCACAGAGGCGTTACTGATGGGCTCGGACTTGGCCAGTGGCGGGTCCGTTCTTGTAGCCAGCTGGCATTGGCTGTGTTGGGTTGGACATGGGGGAAGCTTCTGGCAGCTTCTCTCACAGAAG
Organism: Caprimulgus europaeus; assembly: GCA_907165065.1. Next base: position 19,278,339 of record OU015527.1, read on the forward strand.
CCACCCCATGTCCCCCCCCTCCAGATGCTACCAAAACCTTGCCACGCAAACCAAATACACATGTATTGTGAATAACAGATGAATCCTGAGATACACAAAGGATACTTGAAGGATTATTGCCATAACTGCAGTAATACTAGGGGTCAAGCTAGCTAGTGAAAAATAGCTTTACACTATGAAACATTTATTTTGCCATTGAGTGATAGACACGCATCCTATACTGCTTCTCTGTCCAAGGTGGTGTGGTGCATTAGTCAAGCTCCGTGCCTTAGAACCTAATATAGTCACAGCTGGGTTATTAATTCATGTTTCTAAAAAGGATGTACATAAATGATGTAACAACTTTGAAATATCCTTTGTTTATCTATTAATGAATAATTTCTGTGAAGAATTCTTTAAAGTTTTTACGTCTAGAATAAAGAACAGTTAATGAATAACTGAGATTCTCTTGTCAGTAATAGATCTCTCTAGATGTGAAGCTTCTCATACATTATATTTTTAAGACCAGTCTACTTTTAATAGTTTTTCAGTAAATATAAAAATCCTGTAACATCTTGCCCATGACAAACACTTTTGGCACTGAACAACAGTTTTCAGGGTAGCAAGCAGGTCAGATTCCTACATGACCACAGGCAAAGAGCTTACATTTAATTTTAAACTCATGTATTAGTTTGTACAGTTCAAATTTCATATACCAGAAGATTAAATTTGGCTCAATGAAAAGTATACAGAATTTTAATTAGGGAGTTTAGTAAATTATATATTTTTCTTGATTTTTTTTTTTTTGCTTCTCATGCTTTTATCTATCTTCTTTGACAGCTTTTCCTTCATATGAAAACATTGGATTTTGGTTTTTTTTCATACTGTAAAAAGTATAGGAAAGGCCTGAAAACTTAAGAATCCTTATTCATTATGAATCAAAATTTTGAAAGTTTATTACAGTGCCTGACTGTTTCCCTGGAAGAGATAAGTTTATTGTTAGGCTTTCATGATTATTTTTGAAAAGTAATATCTGAAGTTTCTTCCTTGAGCTCTGATGCATTAACTATTTTGCTTGATATAGAAAAACAGATGTTTGTATTTGCTACATGAAGAGTCTTTAGATGCTTTGCCTTGGGTGAAAACAATCCGCACAAAGAAAGCAGCAGCTATTAACCTCATTCCATTCCCCTCATTGTTTTTACATCAGCCTCCTGATGCTATCATTTTATGATGCTGTGCATTGATAATTCCTATTTCTTTTTAAAATGTTAATTAGAAAAAAAGAAGCTTTCCTGGCATTTATTTTGCAGGTAAATATATTTTAATTATGTGGACAGAAAATGGTAATTGCCAGGAATAAATGTACTGTTCTAGTTGTGAGGCAGTCTGGCCTTTCTGACAGGTAAATTAAGTAGTTAGATAGGAATATACTGGCTTTCAGAACTTTAAATGAGTAGGTTTTGTCTATGTTCATGTTAATTCATATCTGAAAATAAAATAAAAAATACATATATTTTAGGTGCAATTTAAGTGTGAAAACAGTTTTAACATACAAGGTTTTTGTCTTAAGAGGCAAATGTGCCATTGAAGTATCTAGTTCCGTGACTTTTTCATTATTTTAACTTGAAATCAATTAGATCATTGCGAGAATTACGTGACTAGGATTCTACAAATAAATAAATAAATAAATAAATAAATAAATAAATAAATAAATAAATCTTTGAAGGCCTACTGCAATGATTCAGTCAAAGACTAGAAAGCTGATTTAAACCTAATTTGATCTTGGTTATAAACTGTCATTGTATTTCAGTAACTGTGTATTCAGACAAGGCCGGTAGTCACAATTTTTATCCATTAGTGCATAAACAGTAATACAACATTTCTTTTATATATTTATGTGTGTGTGTGCACATGAATCTGTCTGTGACTTAGTTACTTTAATAAAATTCACTTGTACATATAGAATTGCATTGCTTTGCATTGCATTACATAGCATAGAAGAGAACAGAACAGATTAGACTGTTTCAGCTGGAAAGGCCCTACAATGACCACCTAGTCCAACTGCCTGACCACTTCAGAGCCAGCCATAAGTTAAAGCAGGTTGTTAAGTGCATTGGCCAAATGCCTCTTGAACACTGACAGGCTTGGGGCAATGACCACCTCTCTAGGAAGCTTGTTCCAGTGTTTGACCACTTACTCCATAAAGAAATGTTTCCTAATATCTAGTCTAAACCCCATCTGGCACAGCTTTGAATCATTCACATGACCTGTAAGTGGATGCCAGGGAGAAGAGAACAGTGCCTTCCTTTCCACTTCACCTCCTGACGTCATTTAACCAGGAAGGGTCACTGCCCGTCCCACCCCACACTGTCCAGTGAGATGGGGAGGAGAAAATATAAACGAATGGGGCTCAGGGGTTGAGACACGAGCAGTTTACTGGAATAGTAAGGGAGAAACAACACCAAACAACAGCAACAACAGCACTAACGAAACAATATACAAAGTAACAAGCGGAACCAAACAGCTCACCACCCGACCGGCTCACAAACCACAGGACCCACCCCCTCTTCCTGGAAATTCCCTGTTTAAATACTGAGCATGACTTCACATTGAATACCTGCCCTGGCCCTTCCAGGCCAGCTGCTCTGGCTGCACCCCTCCCAGTTCCCTGTGAACAATTGACCCTGTCCTAACCAAACCCAGGACACCTCCTCAGGAGGCTGAGGAGAACCATCAGATCACTCCTCAGCCTCTCTCCAAACTAGATAATCCCAAAGTTCTCAGCTGCTCCTCACAGGACATGCCTTCCAGCTCTTCCACCAGATTTGTTTCGCTCCTCCGGATGCATTTGAGTACCTTTACATTCTTCTTAAATTGTGGGGCCCAGAACTGCAGACAATGTTCAGCGTGAGACTACATCAATGTTAATACATTTTATGCTGAAGACCTAGACTACAGTCAAAGAAAATGTGTAGAAATGTGACTCAAGATTCACAAATTTCCACCACAGTAGCTAGCATTAATACACAATAAGATAAAAAAGACCCAGAAAGATTTTAGCAATGCTTATTTCTCAGTTTCCAAATTGATCTTTTATCTGGAAGAAAAAGGCGTGCATATATTTTGCTATTCGAAAGAAGGTATAGGTTTTTTGGGGTTTAATTTTTTTTCAAACCTCTATTTACATTTCTATTTTTCTCTTTTTCTTTTGCATTTTTTTTAATAAATAGAGACACTACTGCCCTGAGTAACTTCAGTGAAATCTTTATTTGAATTATACTAATGTAATATAGTAACAGAGAAGCATATTTGGTATGAAGTCTCCAAACAGTGTTTCCTATGATTATATCTGTTTCTGTCTTCACTGGATGACATAAAATACAGACTCACAGTGGGTACATATAACTTATTTTCAGTACTTTTTTCTTCTAGGGTTTTGTATAGAATATTTATTAGACGTAGGTTAACCATGAAGGATGAAAAAGTCTGAGACTTGTCTACCAAAGACAGCAGTGAAATTAGACATGAGCTGAGGGAGGGGACATTCTGAGTATTCACAGAACAAAGAAGGAATCCAGTGAGCAGCACAGCAAACCCTGGGAAGGAAAGTCCACCTCCTTTTTTTTTGTCACAGAGATCAGAGGACCACAGTAAATGCAAAAACGCACTGCGTCAAGGGATGTTTTTGCATGTACCTGGTTGAGGATATTCGGGTGAATACCTGTCAGAGATTACAGGAGGAAAGAGAAAAACAGAAGCAGGAGAGGGCTGTGAAAGATAAGTAAAATTGAGTATCTAAGTTAGATGAATTTTGAGTATTTTCAAGTATGATCAGTTCTTGATTTGTAAGCTACATCAAGTGGGAGGACAAGGTGTATGCAAAACTATGTAACTATACAAGGCAGTAACTGCAAATACAGAAAAAAATTATTCTACTTTTTCCAGTTGTTCAGACTCTCAGTAGATGTTTTTTGCATGGGTGGTATTATATCAGCAGTCATCAGTGTCTTCATAAAAAATCTGTTATATTAATTAGAATTTCCATTGGCAGCTTAATGTGTTTAAAAGAATTTTCAGGCTTCAAGTAAATATTTTGATAGTTTTCTTGGACAGGCCAATAGGTAGAAACTTTGCTTTGTTAAAAAGATGGAAAGAAAAGAGCTTTTGCATAATGCCATCTCATTAGTGATCTAAAATTTGCTTCATACATACAAATTAAAATCTTATATTACACCTGTATAAAAAAAATATTTTTAACTTCATCTGTTATATTTTACTGTGAGAAACGTACACAAGCCTTCTTTAGTTACACATAAGCACAGCTGATGAATTTCAAATTGCAAAAATAACTACATTAAAAAGTGAAGTTCTATGAGTGGATGAGAAGGAAAATTTGTAATAGACTGGAGGATGGAAGTATCCGATTTTTGATATAATCATATTTCATACTAACATTTTGTCAAAATGAAGAAAGAATAAAAGAAAATAACTGAAAATACTAAAAGAACACTTCACGGCCATTTTTTTCAAAGTTGCAACCCTTTTATTTTTATAATTTTGCCATGTCTCTTGCCTTAGGGATTTCATGTTAATGAGACTGCTGTGCACTGTGAGTTTTTTTTCTTCTTCTCCTAGTAGTAGCATTAAAAAGCATCAGAAATAATGAATTGCCAGGGCATTAGTAGCACTATATTGGCTAATGCTTGGGTGGATGATAAATAATTGCATCCCATTAATTTAACTATTTAATTTTTCTTGATCTGTTCATAATTGGCTTGCTACATCAGAAGTTAGTCATAACAAACTAACTGATCAGTTTCTCTCCTTACCATAACTGTATTGGGTTCAAAGGGTTTGTTGCTGGAATTTGTTCAGACTTAGTAGCCCAGCTAACAAGTAGCCCTCATCCAGACCAGGCTGGATGAGGCTTTCAGCAATCTGGTCTGGTGGAAGTTGTTCCTGCTCATGGCAGAGTGCTTGGAACTAGACGATCTTTAAGGTCCATCCCAACTCATACCATTCTATGATTCTATGAACAAAAAAGAAGGGGAATATATATAGTTTCTTTAAGGCAAACATTTTATTTGACAGGAAAATTTTGAGATTGGCACACACTGGCTGAAATATCTTATCTCTAAAATATAAGACTGTGAAATAGCTATCAGAAAGAAGGTAGGTAATAAGGTAATATTCCAACTCAGAGGCCATATCTTATCAAACAGTAAAAATTGCTTACATAACTTGTAACAGTGACATTTATGTTTTAATATTAAGTACAGAATTACGCACTTGTAATTAAAGAAGGTTCTTACTATCAATTCACTTAGTCTCATAAACATGGCATGTACCTCAAAGACCAGAATTGCATCTGGTATTGTTGGAAACTGGGAACTGCTGTGGTGGAAGTTTTCTGAGAAGCTGAAACAACAGGCAACTCCCAAGACTTCATACACTCACTTCCCCATAGCTGCTAGACAATTTGTCTGCTAACAATTAAAACTCAAATATTAACCAAACATGCCAGTCAAGCCTTAGATTTATGATACCTGCAGTCTTACACCATACCATTGCTTTTGACAGCTACAGTGTGGGATGGTTCTTAGTCTCCAGGTCAATATGTAGCCTTCAGAGTTCTTCAACAAGGGGGCCCATGACCAAAGTGAAAATCTCTCTTCATCATACTCCACTGTGTTGGAGCTGGTGTCTCTATAGATTATTTCTGTAGAGGAAGCCTAGTTTTATCCAAAGGTGTTGATCTTTTCACAGGTTAGTCTACCTTCCTGGTGTGGGTCTGCTCTTGCACCTCTGTGTGGTTATTATCACTTTGCAGATTGAGTACTGAACCGCACATTGGATCATCTGATGCCTTCAAGCAGTTGCAGTCTGCTTTACTGTTTAGTTTTACTGTTTTTACACAATTATGCCAAAGAGGCAGATAATACAAAATATTTCTCTTCCTACCTGAAATTGGGTAATCTTGTGGCACTTCTGTGTGCAAAGCAAACAGAATGATTTGTGTTTCTCCTTCAAATCAAACAGGTTTGTAGTAACTTGACTGTAAGGCAAATAGATAAGTTTCTCAAATATGTTTCTCATATAAGCCTGTCATTTGTTATTTTGAGACAGACTTAAGACCTCTTTATTTTCAACACCAACAGAAGCTCTTTGTGGCTCAAGTATCCACTCTAAATGGGCAAAGAATTTGCTTCAGGTAGTCAATGTCAAAAGCACTAAAGGTGTCATGGTGAGAAGTAACAGAGGATTTTGAGGGCAGAATGTTTTAATTAACAGATCTGTTATCCAAACAAATAATTAATTAGGTCCATAGCTGAATCAGGTCCTTTTATTTAAAAAAGATTCAATACATAATCATTATAAAACTTTGTCATAATTTAAAATATTTCATAGTTTTAATTCCTTCTCAGACTCTCTGGCTTACATCAAGTACATATAAACATGAGACAACTTATACTGGCAGGGAGATGGGAGTTCTTTGACCCTGTGTAGTAATCTCTACGCAATTCTATTGCTTAGTACAGTCTTTAGTAGACTATTTAAAAAATATTCAGCATAACTACTATAAATGTGAAATCAGAGACATTGGTTCTTTCAGTTCCTCTTTAAGGGAATCATGTTGCTTCAACTTTATTTTACAGCACAGCATGTGCTGTTGAAGAGAAACCATTCTACACTAGCCATTTAAAACTGTACTGGTAAGACCACTACATGAAGACAGATGCCAAGAGTCATGTGCATTTGTTTAATGTATACATACAGATGTGAGGCTGCTGCAGGACCCAGGTGTTTCGGCCTTTTTCTTATGTAGTATTTCTGTGAGTAGCAGGAGGAGAAGGAGAAATGCTTAACTATTTTGGGGGAAGCATTTTGGAAGCTTGATTAGAACAATGACTCTGATAAGGCCGACCAATATCTTGATAATTCTGACTGCAAGATGACTGCTACTGTATGACCAGTCTGCCACGCAAAATGATGTTCAGCAAGCCTCGAGACAGCTGTATCACACTAAAATTACCAAGTATGTGCTGTGGAAGCCCACTCAGCCATTTTGAAGAGAAAGGTGGGATCCTTGTGTGACTCTCAGGATAATTAGGTTTTCAAGTCAGAATCTAATATAGATGGCCAACAGTTTGATCCGGAAAATAAAAAGAAACAGAAAAAACAGGAATATAAATTTGGAATGACACCTGTAGTACCACCATCAGTGCAATGCATTTGTGTGACATTTAGGGAGTTATTAAATAGATAGGTTGCATATGGATTATTGCAATTAGTCTGAAAAGAAACAGTATAATAAGAAAAAAAGAGTGTGTAACTATAATAGTAAATATTTACATAATTCATTTGTTTTAGGCACTTTTTGAAGTATATGCAAAGCATGAAGAATACTACATGCATGAAAACAGAATTATATAAATGGATGTTTTAGAAAGCATTTAGTACTTAAAACAAATCTGCGTATTTTTCACCTTCTTAAATCCTGTTTTTTCTGTTCAAAGTTAAATACTCACAATAATGAGAGCTGATCAAATAATTAGATTTAAATTTTGGTTTAGCCAAAAATATATTAGACCTGGGAATTGAGAAAATGGATGCATTTGTAAATTTCAGTTTCATTTGTGCAAGTGTATTTGCAGTTAAAATAGCCTAAGAACTTCTTGAAATTTAGTTAACTAAAAATAAAATAGTCAAGAGACTACCTAGAAAACATATCATTGGAGATAGCAGCATTAGATGCATTTTATTGCCTACAAAAAACTGACAAAAAGGCTGAAACTTCTATTTTCTCAATTTACAAATTTTCTAAAACGTAGCATTTCACCAAGGCCTGCTTGGAATTAAATCTAAAGGGCGGATGTCGAGAGGATGGGGCCAGACTCTTTTCAGTGGTGGCCAGCGACAGGACAAGGGGCAACAGGCACAAGCTGGAACACAGGAGGTTCTGCTTAAACATGAGGAAAAGCTTCTTTACTGTGAGGGTGCCAGAGCACTGGGACAGGCTGCCCAGAGAAGCTGTGGGGTCTCCTTCTCTGCAGATGTTCAAAACCCACCTCGATATAGTCCTGTGCAACTTGCTGTGGGTGAACCTGCTTTGGCACGGGGGTTGGGCTAGATGATCTCCTGAGAACCCTTCCAACCCTTCCTACCATTCTATGATTCTATGAAAGTTTAATTCAAGCAAAAAAAAAATTTTAAAAATCTTTAGTTTCAACATTTACCAGAGTTTAATATGGTCAGATAATTCTGATTAATCTACCTTGTTTTTAAGAAATTTATGAGCTAGAAAATTAAGGTCTTTCCTGTAATACTTTCTGCTTTGCTTTGCTAAGTGATTTTTTCAATTTTAATGAATAAACTGTCAATTTTGGAAGAAGCTAAAATAATGTATTGTGAAAATATTTTTTCATACTGTTAAGATTAGGCAGTAAAATTGATAATGCATTATGCAATGAGGTTAGCATAAACCAGAAGGTATTGTCAGAAGTCTTGGTTACTCCATAATGTATGAGGACTGAATTCAATTAAATAAATTTTGCTGACATAGAAGCCTTTAAAAAAGCAAAGAAAATAAGAACAATAAATACTGATAAGTGATAAGTTTTATCAGTATTTTTTCTTCTGAATTTATTTCCTTTTTTAAACAAAAAGGAACGATTTAATAATTACTTTTTTTCCATTTTTTGTTTAAATAAAATAAACCAGCATGACAGAAATTTTCCTTTTAGGGAAAGTTGTGTCCTCATTCCCATAGACATCTCTTTATACTATAAAGCAATGCCTATTTATGTGTCACTAAGACTGTCCATGTATCACTTGTTTTTTTTAGGTACAGGTCATATTGATGTGTTATCCTTACCTAACTGCAGACTGTTGACTCTTGTGCTTTCAGTACTCTTTTACATCTGCCTGGCTGAGGGTCAGCAGGGCAGGAGTTGCATAAATTTTCTCTCTCAGTACCCAGCACAGACTTAGATGCAGACAGCTGCATGCATCCTGTTTGATGGGAAGGAAAAACATGCGAGTAGCACTGGCAGGCTCTGTTGTCGAGTCCTAGGGACAGACACACCAACACAGCTGGTGGGGTTGAGGTTAGTGGGAGAAAGAGCTGACAAAAATGGAATGATTGTTATTGGACGGGCATAAGGAATAACAACAAAACCCAGCATCTCCAAACAGCAAGTGTGCAAAAAGCTGGGTATTTTGGAATAATGTTTAGTGTGGAGAGAGACCATGATGTCCGTTTGCAGTACATGATGTGTCACAACACAGAGTGTGAGCAAGAGCTTGGCTGGCCTAGGCAGGTGGCAATGCCTGGATGAGGGACAGGCGGGTAGGTGGTGGCATCGATGTCCAGATCAGCCATGGGGGAGTGCTTGGTTAGCGGGAGAAGTGTGGGTTGGCAGAAAACCCAGCTTCATCCTAGAGGCCCAAATGGGGACAGCTTGAGTCATTAGTCAGAGGACGCAGCATGTTGCTAATTACTGTGTTAAAAAGAGACATTGGTTCACTGTTTAAAAATATGAGGCCAGCTTTTTTTCCTGCTGACAACTTCAACACTATCTTTGTTGGCAGGTTAGTTGATGTAACAGATAGCTGAACCAAATGTTCAAAAATCCAAACCACTTTAAAAGTTTCACCAAGAATTATTTTCAGTCTCTTGGCTGCTACATTGTTATTTCAAACTCCCTAGATCAGGGATAAAAGTGTAAGTGAGAAGCAACCCTAACTAGCCTTTATCTTAGAACCTGTAAAAAAGGGGATACCTTCCTGTGGTAAAGAATTTTAATTCTACATCTAGAACTAGTTTTGTAGTCCTAGGTCTTCCTTATCAAAATGATAGCTGAGAAATTGCTGTTTTTCTTCTGCTCAGGTAAACATTTTAAGGCTTTATTTTACTTGCCTGCAAATGTAAATAGCAATAAGTTAAAGATTATCCTATTGTAATTTGAGTTATATTCTTTATTTGAGTGTTAGCTGCTCAGCTACTGCTGCTTAAATGTGAACATGTAATGTAATTCTTTAACTAGGATAATAACTATTTTTCATCTTATCAGTGTATTATCACTGAGGGGGGGAAAAGTATACTAGTATTAGAATTCCATAGTGAACAGCAAATTAATGTTGGTTCAAGTATATTTATGAGATTTACCTTTTAAATATTATACCTTATGTAAAAAGACTGAAGAAGCGTTTGCTGAACATTAAGGAACAAGATACTTGTGTGATGTAAACTGGTGAGATCAATTTACTGATATGCCAAGAAATGCCAGTTGATGAGCAGGCTTAGAAAGCCTTCATGCTGAGTGCTAAAAAAGAAAATAAATGTACCTTTGAACAAGGAAGACTGATAGGAAGAAAATGCCTCATTTAGAAAAGAAATGTAGTTTTGAGAATATTAATAACTTTGTAAATAAAAACTATTATTCTGTTAGTATAAATATTAATCATTTGGAAAATTAAGTATTAATAATGTTGTTTTTCACCTAGTTTTCATCACCTATAAATGCCACAGGCTTTATTTGTGGAGTAGCACTACTTGGCAAAAGCTTATCTGCTGAAATTTAACTTTTCTTTTAAAAAGACGTTACTTGGGAGATTTAAGATTCTTCCAGACAGCTAAAAGTCTCAGGTTTTGTTGACCTATTTCTCCATAAGAACCAAGAATCCTATTAAAAAAATAATAATAAGAATATAAGAATGCATTTTGATCCCTTTCAGTAACTTTGAGCCTTCTGGAGGAGTTTTAGTTTTGAAAACTAGAAATTTGTTTTAGCAAGAGGGTTCACATAGCTGGGCCTTACATGTTCATGTATGTGTAGTGGAAACTTGCTAAGAATAATTCATGACTATGTGTTTTCTACTTAAGGCATACAAACTATCTTTTAAAAATATCTTTATAAAACAAGTATTTGGATTATTCTTGATTAGCATTGTTGCTTGCTCCCTTAATTCTTTCCAAATGCTATCTTTCCCAATAGCTTACTACATCACTCTATCTATTGCATTTGGGCTTTTGTGGAAATGTTAACTATTCAAGTCAGTTTTTAATAGGGAATTTTTTGCATGGGGAAAATAAAAAAACCTAGATAATACAACAGAAGCTTCAGAGTAGGCTGAACATGCACTTCTATTTTGCGAGTTGAGCAGCAAAAACATATTTCTACCTGAATTGAAGGATAGACTTGTTATATTTGTAATTAAACTGTTAATAAAGTGGAAATGTTTACTTCTTGAAATCTACTTCAGCTAATTGTGACCTATTTATGATAAATCTGCTTATGGGATATGCAGAGAAAAGGCATTTGCTGAGGATGTTCTAATAAAGTGGCAGAACATCCGTGACTTACAAAACCAAAATTCTGTTCACATAAATTACAAAATCGGTTAAAAATCACTTTATTTTAGTAGGACATCTGCTCAGAAAGGGTCTGTAAGCCTTTGAGTCTGAAAGGTGCACTTTTCAATAGGGCATGTAATCTCTACTTACTGATTACTTCTGCACTGGGCCTTTAGGAAGTCACATTTTTGTATTCTGTCCATGAAGAAAAAAAACAGGAAATGCATAACATTGCATATATTCCATGTTATCCTTTATTTTCTAACTTAAATTATAAATATGGTATAAATGAGACAAGGGGCAGAAAGCTGTATGCCTGACACCTTGTTGTAAAGGAAGAGAGAGAAAGAAACAGTAACTAAGACTGTTATCAGTAATAGTCTAGATGCTAACATGCTCTGGGCAGTGACCACTTTACAAATATCTCTGTAGTAATATATGTGCTAGACTTATGCAAACATTAGAAACATTGTAATGTCATTATGAAGACATACAAAATAAAAAATTCTCAAATTAAAAACATGAAAACATTATATTATTAGTTGGCTACTGAACCTGATTCAGCAAATTATTTTCCGCTTTCTTTGTTACCTTAAAATTAATTAAAGATTCCTGTTATGAGTTCAGAATAGGTGTTCTTTTTTTAAGAAAACTAACAAAATGCTACCATTTTTCAACCTACATTAATGCATTTCATTTATTAGTTTTTAAATTATACAGGTAACATCAGAAGCTGCACAACATGGCCAATTACCAGAAAATAAGGAAGAATTCTAACACTCATTTTAATAATAGTGATTTGTCTTTAACTTTTCCTGGAAGAAATAATAGGTATAAAAGAATGAGAAGAAAAACTGTCATATAAAGTATAGTTTGGCTCCAAATAAATTTTTTCTGCTCACCAGTCTCATGGGATCTCTTCAGCAACTGGTCCAACTGCACAACTCCTGAGAAATCAAACAAATGCATTTTAACACAGGTTTTAACACATCAGCAGTGTTAGTGTGGAAAGATAATATCAGTAGCTTATATTCTTGCATGCTTTTGACTCTTAAGGTGACAAGGAAAAAAAGTTGGTATAATATTTATTACATAATCAGTCCATTTTGAAAATAGAAACTGTGAATTTTCCTTGAGAGAAGTTACATAATAAGACTTATTTTTTTTTATGTGCATAATTTTAACTTTTATCTTTGCTCTGTCAGTGGATATTACTTTAGATGTAAAACTGTTTTAAGGAAAAACTTGGATAATGCTAGTTGCTTTAGAAGGAGTACTAGGTCTTCCCACCCTTTTATGTGTGCAGTCCACCAATATACGGAAGAGTGCTGAAGTACATTACCAAGAAGCAATAGTTCTCCTTCCTTTGCAAGGTGAATATTCTTATTGTGTAAGTTAGTTCATTGTATAGATGATCAAAAGTTTTCCAAGACTGAGGGTCACAGAGATGAAAGTTTAATCTCTTATTTATGGAAATTAATATTCCAATATGAGTCAAATATTTTTACTAAAAAAGTTATTTTGAAATACTTTCTCTCTTTAGTGTTTGCCCTAGGAAGGATAGAAAAAACAGCTCAGATTGAAGAGAAAGCAGAATGATCTTTGCTCTGTCTTTAATTGAACTCTAATTGGCTTTGATTTCTAAAATGTAACATTTGTTTATCTCTTCTTTGAGGCTTGCAGATTTTGTCTCTCTTAGTAACTTCTGCTCAGCTACTCAGTGTCATTTAGCAGTCTTGTATGTCTTCTAGATATTAAAATATTGCTTCTGCCAAGCCAGATAACTGGGCTAATACAAAGTTCCCCATGAAGACAGAAATGAAAAGCAAGAACAAGTTTTTTTTCAATATTTACCACTTTCTTCCTGTTATTATTTTTGAGAAATAACAACTGCCTTCGGAAGGATCTAGTTCCTGTTGTTTTTCAAAACTAGGCTCTAGCTCTGAAAATCGTAATAACTCAGGTCATGATACCTAAATGTTGTCACTCTAAAGTATCTTCCTACAGTGCTTCTATAAAAGTCTTGGAGTCACTCTCTACTCCTGTAGATTTATCGTTGGTGTCACCACTTGTTATGGTACTCTCACAATAGGACTCTTGCCACTTCTTCCTCTTGCTCCTTCAGAGCTTAGTTTATTTTACTAAGTATATTTCTTCTATGACCCTTTTTCTTTTTCTCTGATAACATCTAACCTAATTAAGCTTTAAATTTCCTCCTTCTACGTTGGAAGAAATAAAAGCTATTTTTTTCCTTCTTATAAGCTCTTCTAAAGCAAAATAGTTCACCTGCAAATGTCTGTGCCATATCCCTGCTATGTGATTGATTATGAATACCATATTCTTCTAAAAAATCTAGAACAGCAGTCCTTATCAAATTAGAAGATGGAGGATTTCATTATGACTGATGAAGTAATATTTACCAAAAGTTTATTTTTTGCTCCACAGCAGAGAGTAATCTATATACAATGAACCAGTGCAATTCCTTTATAAAATGCCAAACTAGAAGGCTCAGACTGAGAGGCAAGTAGAAGCAAGCAGATGTAGCTTTAGCAGACCAAAGTACTTATTAATTATTTTAATGTTTAATTCTATTCCATGTTAAATTCTGTGTGTGCATATGTCAGCAGTGGTCCATTATACCTTCAGGGAGCCCCGCACTCTGTTGCAAGAGGAAGGATCTCTCAATGCTTCTTTAGCAGGTGCTGTCCTGGGGACTGGTGTGAACTCCAGTAGTGAATGCTTAAGACAATAGCTTTTTTTTTTTTTTTTTGTCACTATTTGCATAGGTTCAGAGTTGGTTTGGTTGTGCATTGTGTGTTTGATTTTTTGTGTGTGTGTGCATTTTTTTTCCCCCAAGATTGCTACTAAGAAAATAGGAAGAAATTAGAAATGCAATTTTTGTCACTCCTAGTTGACTACTTCTGGATATGTTAAATGTATATATATTTATAAGATGCATTGTACATTCGGCTATCAGTTGTTCCTTCATATTGAAGGAACCATTGATGTGTACTATAGAGCAGCATTATTGTCAGGACTTAAGGTGTCAATTTGAATCCAACTCATGGTCAGCATTTGGAAGGACAGGGGTTTATATTTTCTTACAATTCCTTTTAAAATAGATGAAAATGAGTTATTAACAGATAAAAGTCCATTTGTCATAAAAAGATAAATTCTTAACATTTCATAGTCAGAAATCTTTAAGTATCAAGTACATTTTTACAGTTTGGATAACTGAAAAACCAGGCAGCATGAAAGACATAGACATGAAAAAACTGACAGCAATATTTACTTTCTGGTTTCCACATTACACCTCTACTTTTAAACACTATACTGAACAGAACAGTTCAAGCACCTCTGTGTGATTTAATCATTCTGGCTACAGAGGTAGTGAGTGGTTAGTCAAGTAAACACAGTCCTGTCAGTTCCCATACAAGACAGAAAACAACCACAGTAAAGTTGTTATGATAAGTATGTATACTGTGTGTTTTGGCTTTTGGTTTGTTGTTTTTCTTTTTTTGTTGTTGTTTTTGTTTTTGTTTGGTTTGCTACTTGCTTTTACAAAGGGCTAAAATAATGGCTGATTTTTATAAGCCAGTCTTGTCTTGAGAGATTCAGGCAAGACTGCGAAAATCTACTGCACATGTGTCATAAAGAAAAACGTGCTCTCCATAGGTTAGATAACAAACTGCTTAACAACCTTGCACTCTCTGGGAAGCTGTAAATATATACTTTGCAAACTGAAGCTCTTGGGAGGTCTGAGAATGGACACTCCTCTGTACAGTTACTGGTTTTGTCACAAGTACTTGTTGATATCTGCTGTTCATGTTAACAGTGCAGCTCTGTGATTACTTGCTGTAGTCAGTTATCTACAAATATTGTTTGAAACAGGTAGAGCTAGAAAATTTTATCAGCTTCCTGGATGTGTTAGTTCCTTCTTGTGAAATAAAAAAGCAGGCTATTTCAGCAGAATGGAGCAATTCAATAACAGCTCAATTCATTATCTGGAAGGAGGGTGCAATTCTACAGTTTAGTATACCTAGGACAAGAATAGTGGTAAAGATTAAGAAAGAAATATCATTTGAAATGAAACATTAGGTTAAAATGCAACTGAATTCTAGGAGTTCTAGGGAAAAAAGCAGTGGGAAATCAATAATCCTTTTTAATACTGTGTGTTAGAATGCTTTATTGTGGATGTAGTCATAATGATATAAGCGCAGCAAGGACTGTATCTGGAGATTGTATCTTCCATTAGGCCTTTTTTCCTAGTATTAGGTGGCATACCAGAATTAAAGTGTATTTACTGGATCCAAAAGTCCTCCTTCAGGGTTGATCTGATCACCTTGAAAATGATATGAAGCTTATTGAGTACTGTTATCTGTGCACTGCCTGTTTGCATTGCCATCTACTAGTTTGTTGTAGTTCATGAAACAGTTTATGCTAAGCTGTGGTCATGATGTCTTGTTCATGTCAACCCCTGTGCCACAGCCTAGTTGCTTAAATGATGACTCGGGCACTTCAAAATGTATGTCTCAATGGTACCTTGGAAGCTGGCTAATTCAACAGGTGCCATATGTTTATCTGTATCGGATGGCTGCTGAGTCTGGAGTAGGGTTTCATCCCTACTTGAATGGCCCTGCAAATATGCCTAGGTTTCTTATACAAGATTACCAAGATGATAACTTCCAAAATGAGTATTTTCAGTGTAGTAGAATCTGAATTCAGACAAATACTTCAATTCTAATAGGCAGCTATCATTTCAGGCATAATTGCAATTTAAAAGACAATCGTATTTCTGTTCCTCCATGTGTCTTTTTTGTCTCTGTCTCACAAATCTAACTGACCCTGCTTGAGCAAGGGAGTTGGACTAGATGAACCCAAGAGGTACGTGCCAACCTAATCTATTCTGTGATTCTGTGTTCACATTCATGTGAATCAGATGTGCTCAAGCTCCCTCAATAAACTATCATGTCTAATAAGGTCTTCCCATTCTAATAACCCCATCCTGTGTGTAAGATCCAACTTAATAGTGGACAGCCTTCTATGAAATATTAGAACAAGAAAAATGAGAACACTTTATTTGCAAGATAAACAGACATGGTTTACAGATTTTTAGTGAGCTGACAGTACTGTACCACATGAATGTAGATTTAAGCTACACGTTCTAATTAACAGGCATCTGTTCAGCTTCTTAGGATTTTAGTGTGATCATTAAAGCCTTTGTTAATATTTCAGGTTATATGAATGCAAACTTCTCAGAGCTTAAAAAACTTCTTTAAATAAGCACATCAACCACTTGTTTCAAGGGTACTGTAGAAGCATCCACAGATAAGAAGTTTCTTTCCCTAACTGAGGCAGGCTTGACAGACTCTGAAGTACATATGCAGAACTTGGAATGATTGCTGACACATTCCATAACGACTAACCACTTTGCAGTTGTGACAGGTAGTGAATCCTTTGCCAGCAAGGCACTGAGTGTATAACTGGAAATGGCTGTTTGTTTAATGACAATGTTTAGCTATGCCAAATGATAAAGCAGGGCAAACGGTAAACCAGAAGATTCAAGCTGAAAGTTCTTGTTAATTACATCTTTAGAAAGCATGACAAATGGGTAATCAATAAAACAAAAAGCACTTGGCAATTACATTGGTATACAACTTAAGACACTTGTAAGTAATATTATAGCATTAGCAATTATTAGACGGTTAATTATTGACAATAAGTACTTGGCAAAA
The DNA here is from genome assembly GCA_907165065.1 of Caprimulgus europaeus. The sequence goes on from OU015527.1 coordinate 19,295,412, forward strand.
CAGTAAAGAATACTTAATTATTTCTTACTATTAAAGAGGTATCAAATTAGCTACTTTGTTAGTTTTTGCATCCCTAATACTGTATAAAATGAAACATAAAATTTATTAATGCACTGTTAACACAAGTGCTTTTAATAGTTAAAGACATCTTAGTTCACAGCATTCTTGAGTCTTGTACAACTACAGTGAAAGACAGCAACATAAAACACAGCAAAAATAAACTGTAACATAATGACTGAGTTTTTGCAATGTAAGCAGCAGTCTCACTTTGCCACAAATCATCTCAGTAAGATTTTTTATAATTTATTTTAAGTACATGTAGACTTAAGCCGAATCTCAGCAATTTTGGATAATTTTTAGCCTTAGCCTTCCCATTAGATAAAGATTGCAGAGATTATAACAGGAATCATTGACACACATACACTTCCATATTTTAAAGTCAGAAGTAGCTCAAGATACAAAAATTATTTACACTGAAATACAGCTAATGGAGTGTCACTGAATACTCTCAGTTTGCCTCCAAATGATGTAGAAGTTCTGAGCAGTTCTACCTGGTCACATTAGTTTGGTATTGGTAGTTGTCTGGCCTATCTCCTAACTAATGATTACACTTCTCTTAACACAAGACTCACAGTACCAACAACAATCACATACAAAGCCTAGTCCTGCAGAGAGTGGGAAAATTTACCTGTCGAATAATAGCTTTTGGTATTTTAGTTATAATAAGAATGGTTGCTCCACCCCTGTGTACAGTTAGTCATTTTAGCCACTTTATTAAATAAGCAGTTTTGTAACTACGTGTGCTCACCTTGAAATCTGAATAGTAACTGTTGCTTCTTATGTTGAGGTTAGTTACCATTACAAAGTTTAGTGGGAAAAAAGAAAAAAAGTGTTCCAACCATCTTGTTCTATCACTTTCTGCATCAAGAAATATCAAAGCTGAGTATGCATTAATTTTATTAGGACAGTATTTTCTGCCATTAAACATAGTTTTCCTGTATCTTAATTTAAATAAGTGATCAATGATTTGTTTAGAATGTTAATGAGTACATCAGAGAAAAATTTTGTGTTTCCAATAGCTTAAGGGTACTGTAAGTGTACAGAAAACTCCTGAGAACTCTATTATAAACCAATTTGTTTCAGAATTCCTAAGTCTAAGTGTGGGTTTTGGTTTCTATTTCTTTAATATCAGTATTAGCCTGTCAGTGTATCTAGGAGAGTTTACTGTATTTTCTATGTTTTGTAGAGTATGTACTCGAGATATTATGAGGATTAGAAAAAAACAAACCACAATAAAACGTCATCCACAAGGAGGGGAAAGGTAAACGAATATCTGGGGTTTTATAAGCTAGGTGCAGCATGAAGGACTACATCTTAAACTGCCATATAGTTATTAGCATCTGTTCTTTTGGAAAGTGATAGTTATGGAAGTTGAAAAACATTTAAAAGGCTTCTTTGGAAAAATGAAGAGCTAATGGATTGTAACAGAAATAAAGACAAGTCTGGGGCCCTGAGACATCTGAGCATCCCTCATCTGCTCTCAGTCTAGCTTTACATTTCTTGTAACTTAGGTAAATTGGAAATAGAGTGACTGCATCTGGAAGTCCTTGTTGAAGTAAATTAAAGTGATACTCTGTTCTGTACTGTTGTTTTTTTGCAAAGCCAGAGAAGTCTTTCCAGCTGGGATCCAAATGTTGTGTATTAAAATTATTGTGCTTTGACTGAAAGAAATCTGAGAAGAAAAATACTGTTGCATATTTTCTACTGTTAGGAAATAGTTTCTCCACTCTGTTGATCAAAATCACTGCAAAATACAGTACTATTTCTCAACCAAGGTTCTTGAGAAAAACTGATAAATTAATATTAATTATCTTTCATGGTGTTCAATGCAAGATCTGTGGTAGTATTCTTGGTAATAATATGGAGTGATAGGCACTAAAAATATTACTGGAACTGTATGCATGGTGAGAACTATTTATATTTGTATACAGTTAGCAAATACATGTATCTGTTCTTTACACAACAGGGATAAAGAAATGCAACTGGCTGACAAAATTTGCTGGTAACAGCAAAGGGTACTGAAAAGAAAATATGAAAAACTTTATTCCAGAGTTCATGCAGAAGGCAGATCATTAGGTCATATATTTTGAGATGACTTAATCTGATGAACACTGTCTTGGAGCACCAGTGGATGAGTATGTAGACTGTACAGAAGTTTAGCACAGAAATGAAGGGAAGATTAAGATAACTACTACTAGACATGTGCAGTGAAGCTGGCTAACCAGGCTGACATTTGATCTTGCTTATTTATCTTTTTTTATCTTTATTGTCTTTATTGTTACTGTTGTTGTTGCTGTTGCTCATGCAGGATATTTTGGTTTTTAAGGGTACAGAAGAAAGGGACTGTGTTTTCCTGCACATTTACACTTAGACCAGCATGCTTGAATGCTCTTATGATGTAAATAAACAGGATAGTATTATTTACAGTAGGGTATAAAAAATGAACAATGATATTGGGTACACATGACAGCTGAAACAGAGGTGATCCATGATGATTGCTGTAGTCAGCAGTTTTGGTTGATGTTGTCTTTCTGTTATCTGTTCTAAAAAATGCCTTTTCTGGATTTGGAGTAGAAACAAATAAGCCTTTAGATTTATCAAAATAATCAGTGATGCATTTTAAAATATGAGGATCAGACTTTTGTAAGTAAGTGTATTAGGAATTAATTTTAAAAGCTTTATGTAGCAGCAGTATCTACTTCCAAAATGATTAACACAACTGACAGTTCTAATTTTGAAGTTTTAAATGTCAAAACACTGAAACCTAGCATGCTTGTTAAAAATAAGCTTATAGAGCTTCTGATAATTGTATTTCACATTATTGCTTTAGCCAGTATATCGGTACTCTATCATAATGACAGACAGAATTCCATTAAAATTTTGAAAAATGTATATTGTTGATGTAGTTGAAGGATTGCTTTGATATAACCTCCTTTTACCTCCACCTCAAATGTGAGTTCAATAAATATCTCTCTATAAATAATCAGTGTTTAGGTCAGTCCAGAGAGAAATCTGACTTATCACCATTTGAAGAATAATTGATTCTGACTTAAGCACAAGAGCTTCAGAATATTTGCAAGGAAGAATTGTTTAAGCCATAATCACATAAATTTTATCCATAAAAGTGACTTTGGATTCCCCTTTTATTTCAAAGCTTAAGTCAGTTCAATTGAGCATTTTAAAACTGTTTAGGGACTACTCTGCATAATGAATAAGGAGTAACCCTAGATATTAAATAGGCGGCTAGTTACTTAGGTGGTTGTCTCTAGCCCTTATACATTGTGCTTGTGCTTCCCTGGAACAGGATGGAAGGAAGCAGGCAGAAAGGAATAGGCAGAAATCTATTGACTTATTACATTGGTAGCTGGAAACAGTCCAGGTTTCATATCTGTGTTTCATATCTGTGTTGAGTTCAGCTTTGATATCTAAGACAATAAAAGAGATTTCTAGATGGTCTTTCACCAGATTTTGCATTGAATGTTGCTGTCTTGTAAGAGAAAACATGCTTGACTGACTGAAGAACAAAGCCCTTTGGGCTAAGAAAGGGAAAACCAGATTATGTAGACACTGATAAATGATTGTAAAGGATGAGGACAATGCTAATTACTCGATTCCTCCTTATCCACCTGCCAGACTCTGTTAAACAATTAGTTCTAGGCATGTATGTTAATTGTGTTTACTTTTAGAAATCCATGTAGGGTGTTGCAATTCTCAAAGTTTATCTACATCATCTTATGAAAAAAATAATATTTTTTAACCACTTCAGCTTTTAAAATGTAAAAATTTCCCACTGTTTTCAGTCTAGTTAACTCTCATGCTTTAAAGCCATTCTCAGATAGCGCTATGTGGGAAACTTTCCTTCTATATGAGTATAAATGTCCTCTGCTTATCGATATTAATAGCATACTATCTTTGATTTTGTGGATTTATAGTCCAGTTTGTCTTTCCTTATACAATCCAGACAAAATGACTACATGGAATGGATTAAAACAAACAAAAAAAAACCCAAAACAAAAATCCCCAAGAAGCATGTTCATATATTATGAGAAATTTAACACTATGAAATTATTTTTGGAAAATATCTTACCATTAGATATAAATACTTAAAACAGAAGATGAATCCCATTTTTCAGGAGAGAGCAGTTAGCAAAGAACCTTGCAGAAAAAAAGCACATAATTAAAATGACCACTCTACACTACAGTATGCATTTAGTATAAAGAATCTTTCAAGCTGAAATAGGTATTTATCATGTTGAGTAACAGCAGTGAAAATAGAACAGCATTCATCCATGTCACAAAAAATAATGTATGTTGCTAATTGTTAATGTAATCATTACTATGGAAAAAATATGAATAAAAGCAAACACTTTTTAGTCATACAACATCACAGAAGAAGGTTGTCTGGGCTTTGTGCTGCAAAACAATATTTCATCAGTTTGAAGCTAGGAGGTAGGAATAAAATATTATGAGGAAGATACAGGTCTTAAAGTGAAGAGGAAGTCTTTCAAAGTCAAAATTTTGTACACCTTCTCTCACAGTGAGGAATAGCATGAAAAGAAAATTTAAAGAGAGTGAGTTGCTTGCAAACTGCAGCCCAATACATAAAGTCATCTATAGTCAATTATGTTTTTTAATTGCATTTTAGGAAATCAGCTTTAGTTTTCACTCAGCATTGTGTATGAATTCTAGTGATACTTACTGGCATATATTACTCATTGCCTCTTGATACATCCCATTAAGTTTCTCTGATGAAATGCAAGCTGTTGTTGTCCAGTAGTCACATCAATTTACCTGTAAACAATGTTACCCTTCTACGTCCCCATGCCCTTGTATGACTGGTGGCTAATCATTCATAGTGTTGTTAATGAAAACTACAGTGACTGAAAACATATCATTACCATGACCTATGTTGCAAATCTCAGCTGAAACAAGGAAAGCTAACTAGGAACATTGGATTAAAGTCAACAAAGAACAGTGAAACTAGCAGTTCCATGATTTTGTGTTATTTTTGTCTGTGTAGGATAGATAGATAGAGATATATACATGTATATGTATTTTTTTAAGGAAAAATATAATTGAAGTCGTAACAAAGGAGTGGAAAAATATTCTAAAAAATAAGGCTAGATACCTTCAAACCTTTTTTTTTAAAAAAAAACCAACAACAAACAAAACAAAACCAAAAACCAAACCAACAAAGATATTTAAATTGGAAAACTCAACTTGTTTATTTAAAACAGCCTGACAGAAATATTATTATGTACAGTCAGCATATTTAGTTAGAATAAAACAGTAGGCTATCATTAGGCCATACGCACTTTTATGTATGAACTATAAATTAAAGTCCTTCTTCTGAATAGTTTAAAACTGAACTTGTTGCGCTGAATGATTAGAAGGACTCTGTGGAAGAAGTTTAATGGAAAATAAAAGCTCTAGAGAATATTACATTACAGAACAATGTTTTAAGATTAGTCCAAGAAAGCATACATTTCTTCATGAATCAATGACCACACTTCAGTGTCTCTCTGGTGTTTAAAGTGTCACCACTAGTAATGACAAATGAATGTGCAAATGAAAGACATGTAAGTCACCAAGGAACTTAATCACTGACATATTAAAATATTGGCTAAAATACTCAACTCATATTTCATTTATAGAAAATACTACTTACTATAAAAGTATAACTTACTGACATATAGCCTCAAGGGTAGTGTACCTAGTCTAAAGACAGGTCTTAGATGGTTATTGCTTTTTAAGGATAACAAGATAATACTGATGTGTCTAGGATACCAGTCACCAATCCAGTATACTTGATTCTGAAGCTGTTGCACTCATGCAACTAGTAGTTTTTGTTGAAGTCTTGACATCCTGAAGACAGTTCTGCTTGTGTTATCAGCTATGGACAAAATGTAGTAACCTTCTGTAGGTTGTTACACAACTCTGTATCTACAATTGACCATAGGTATTTACAGTCTTGAGTCTATATTTGTATTCAAAGGGGTATGTGCCATAATACAGTGCTTGGTTACTCCATGTATCCTTATTCTAATATCATCAACAGCTGATGCTAGATAGCAGTTTCTTAGTAGTTTGTATATATGTAAAAGTTCTGACCTATTTATTATTAATATCTAATGACAGCATTATTAATGGTAGTTTTCAAACCTGCTTACTTAAATTTTCTCTGTTCTGTGCAGTGTACAACAAACAAGAGCTGAAATAGTCCGTTTCTAGAAAGGCAAACGGACCTATGACATATAAATGTATATTTAAATCCCAACTCGGTCACAATTTTGTGCAGAACTCCCAATTTCACCATCAGTTTTTCACTGGATAAAAATGATAGCTTTAATGTATACAGGAGATTTAAAATGTTTTTATTAGTTTATATTAAAAAAATAACACAGGAACTGCATATTTAACTGTTGCTGCTGAATGGAATCTTCAGCTACATCTGGCATCTAAGTTTCTATAAAGTTTGCAGAGAGGTTAAGAACAGCGTAAAAAATTCTCACTTACTGAAATAAATAACTAAGCTAGCCAGTAGATATGCAGTATGCTTAAATTCAGTAAAGAAGGAATTTTCTAGCTGTAGTCGTGTGCCACTGCCTTCCAGTTGACTTCAAGTATAAGAAGAGAAACATCACTGCAGAATGCCTTCAAAAATATCATACTGCTTATTTACTAGTTTGCATGAACCCTAGCAAACTGTTACTATCCATCTAATCTTTAAGTGGTTTTCTGCACACAGCTCTGTTGTTCTGTATCTGTAAAAAAATTTTGTAGAAAATGAACTCCCACTTTGGTTAGATACCTAAGCTTTGGATCACCCAAATATTTTTCAAACTAGAAGTGACAGTAAATCCAGATAGATGAGTGCCCTTACCATTAGTGCATTCATAAATATTTAATTATATCATGGAAAATCAAAGAGCTTAAATATGTCACACAAAGTCTTCCCACAGTCATTGATAAGACACATTCCTAAGAGGCAGGAGTTTATTCAAGCATCTGTGGTCAAGGCAATATCTTAACCTATCCTATATCCCACATACTCCTATTTAGGAGAAAGGCTGTTGGGTCCAGTACTTACATTGTGTCTTTCCATACCACAAAGCAGCAGGCACTAAGAGAGAAAGCTTAGTACCCTGTGAGCTTGGGATGGGCTTGGAAAATATCAATTTTATGACTCAAAGAACCTTGCACAATAGAGAGGTAGAAAATTCTTTTGTGCTTTCATGTCAAGCAGTTTTAGGGATTTTGCAGGCCAAAACAGGTGGTGATTTGAGGTTTTGAGGATACAAACTGGGGTTATAGCATCTAACTGCTCCTTTAGGACCATAAAGCCTACACACACTGTCTTTCACTCTAACTAGTTTGTCAAATATGAAATAGTTTTAAGCGGTTAGAACTATTAAAATACAGACTGCAGATTTCCATTTGAATGATAGAGGTTTGCTGATAAATTTTACAAAGTTTCTTCCAATTTTCTCATCTGAGAAATCAAGACAAGTGAGTCATCCCACTAATTGAAACTCATAAGTGTATCTTGCTCAGTACTAAAACAGTACCTACCAGTCTGAGTAACTGGGAGCAACTCTGGTACTGTATATACGATAAAAGGTGTGGGAAAACAAATATTACATAACTGATCCATTAGTTTAACAGAGATGGGAAATAGAAGATGTAGAAAGAGATGCTAAAATCTGCTATTTACATTTCCTCAAAGGCTTTGTGATTGATTGTATGATCTTCCTGAATGTGGAAAAATAGTTTATGAAGTACTTAGCAAGTCTGACAATCTTTGAGACCTGAAGAGCTGCCAAAGTTGACAAAAACATTTTTAGTCTCGTGAAAGTACTGACAATTTTCTTGATAGGCTAGTTTTTATTCAAGAATGCTTTACATCTGAATGAGATGACACTTCTCATGCTGGCTCCGTACTTCAGATATAAACATCTGCCATCAGTCACAAGCAGTCAGTGATCTATTTGATACTGACAACTCAGTAACACTAAAAATAATTTGAAAGGCAAGGACCTAAAATTCCTGTATGTCTGGGTTCACCACATCCTCACCTGCTGACTCAAAAATGCCATGAGAAGAATTCTGAAAGGTAACTGTAAACCACAGATATCAGCTACACTCAAAACAGACTTGAAGATTCTTGTTTAATAATAATAAGTTAAGAGCAAAGAAGATAATTTTTATTATTAGAGGATAATGGAAGTTAATAACGTTATTTTGCAAGAGTCAGTTCGAGACTGAAAGTCCTAAATTAGATCCTGTTCATTACTTTTCATCAGGACTTTGCAGTAGCAGGTAGGAGCAGTGGCAATTACGTCTAGGCTCAGTTCTTTCATTGGTTCTTTCCTTGCAGTCTTAATTAATGAGAGAAAGGTGAATGGCTGTAAGATTATCAATGTTCTTTTAAGCATTCATTTACCTGCTTGTGGTGTTAAGAAATTTGATACTTCGGATTTTATGGGTACATTTCTTAGAGATCATTAATCCTGCTGTTTTTCAGGATAACACACAATTATTTTCAATTTTTTTGAGTTTTGCTGAATGCTTTACCCTCGCAACCATTTGATTCTTCTAAATCACAAAAAATGTTTTCTGCTTGAATTACTTTTTAAAGTTATGGTTATGTTTTTGTTCACATTCTAAAGGTCTTGCTGAAGTTTCTGTCCAGGTCAGGCATTTGAAATGAAAACAGCTGCTGAGGTCACATGCTTTCCAGGTCTATTTCCAACATGATGTATTCTGTGCAGTAAGCCAAATCACCTTTCCTCCGGTTGCTACATACATGCAGACTTTTGTACCAGATGAATACCGTATGTTGTCAGCCAAATACAACTTAAATGCAGACAAAACAGCTTAATATTGCACTATTCATCTGAGAGTGTTTCTACTGTTTTCTCATGCTTGGGAATTTGCAGTACAGAGTTTGGAAGATAACTACCCAAGGAAAGGGTTACCATACCCAATGATTAAAATTGTCAATAGGTGCAGTAAAATAAATACATTAAATTATAGAAACATAGAATCATAGAATGGTTTGGGTTGGAAGGGACCTTAAAGATCAGCTAGTTCCTACTCCCCTGCCATGAGCAGGGACACCTTCCACTAGACCAGGTTGCTCAAAGCCTCATCCAGCCTGGCCTTGAACACTTCCAGGGAGCCACAACTTCTCTGGGCAACCTGTTCCAGCGTCTCACCACCCTCATAGTGAAAAATTACTTCCTAATATCTAATCTAAACCTACCCTCTCCCAGTTTAAAGCCATTTCCCCTTGTTCTGTCACTACCTGCCCTTGTAAAAAGTCTCTCCCCAGCTTTCCTGTAGCCCCTTCAGGTACTGGAAGGCCACTGTAGATCTCCCCAGAGCTTTCTCTTCTCCAGGCTGAACAGCCCCAACTCTCTCAGCCTGCCCTGATAGGAGAGGTGCTCCAGCCCTTGGATCATCCTCTTGGCCTCCTCTGGACTCATTCTAACAGGTCCATGTCTTTCTTGTGTTGGGGGCTACAGAACTGGACACAGGACTCCAGGTGGGGCCTTCCAAGAGAGGAGCAGAGGGGGAGAATCACCTCCCCCGACCTGCTGGCCACACTTCTCTTGATGCAGCCCATGATATGGTTGGGCCTTCTGGGCTGCAAGTACACATTGGCAGCTCATGTTGAGCTTCGCGTCCCCCACCACTCCCAAGTCCTTCTCTTCAGAGCTGGTCTCAAGTCACTCATCACCTGTATTTTTGTTTAGGATTGCCCTGACCCAGGTGCAGGACCTTGCATTTGGCCTTGTTGAACTTCATGAGGTTAGCATAGGCTCACCTCTCAAGCCTGTCAAGGTCCCTCTGGATGGCATCCCGTCCCTCCAGCGTGTCAACCACACCACTCAGCTTGGTGTTATTGGCAAACTGGCTAAGAGTGCATTCAATCCCACTGTCCATGTCACTGACAAAGATGTTGAACAACACCGGCCCCAATACCAACCACCACTCTTCACTAGTTTCCACTCGGACATTGAGCTGTTGACAGCAACTCTTTTGAGTGCAACCATCTAGCCAGTTCCTTATCCACCGAGTGGTCCATCCATCCAACCCACATGTTTCCAATTTGGAGATAAGAATGCCATGTGGGACGGTGTCAAATGCCTTGCACAAGGCCAGGTAGATGACAGAAGTTGCTTTAGCCTTATCCACCAACGTTGTGACCCCATCATAAAAGGCCACCAGATTGGCCAGGCACGATTTGCCCCTGGTGAAGCCATGCTGATTGTCACCAATCACCTTCTCATTCTCCATCTGCCTTAGTATAGTTTCTAGGAGTATCTGCTCCATGATCTTGCCTGGCACTGAGGTGAGACTGACCAGCCTGTAGTTCCCCAGGTCTTCCCTGTTACCCGTTTTAAAAATGGGGGTTATGTTCCCCTTTTTCCAGTCTGTGGGAACTTCACCAGACTGCCGTGACTTCTCAAATATGATGGATAGTGGCTTTGCAACTTCATCTGCCAGTTCCCTCAGGAACCGGGGATGCATCTCATCAGGTCCTGTGGACTTGTGCACCTTCAGGTTCCTTAGGTGCTCCCAAGCCTAATCTTCTCCTATAGTCAGTGGCTTTTCATTCTCCTGGACCCTTCCTTGGCTTTCTAGGACTTGGGCAGTGTGGCACGAGTCCTTGCCGGTGAAGACTGAGGTGAAAAGTCATTGAGCACCTCAGCCTTCTCAGTGTGCCAAGTGACCAGGTCTCCCCATTTCCTTCCAGAGAGGGTCCACATTTTCCCTAGTTTTCCTTTTCTCCCCAACATACCTGTAGAAGCTTTTTTTTGTTGCCCTTGACATCTCTGGCCAAATTTAATTCTGTCAGGGCCTCGGCTTTCCTAACCTGATCACTGGCCACTTGGGCAATTTCTCTGCATTCCTCCCAGGTTACCCGTCCTTCCTTTCACCCTCTGTAGGCTTCTTTTTTGATCTTAATTTTGTTCAGAAGCTTTCTCTCCATCCATGCAGACTTCCTGCTGTTTTTGCCAGCCTTCCTCTTTGTTGAAATTCACCACTCTTGGAGGAGGAGATCTTTGAGTATAAAACAGCTGTCTTGAGTGCTTCTTCCCTCCAGGAATTCATCCCACAGTACCTGACCAAGCAGATCCCTGAAGACGTCAAAACCTGCTCTCCTGAAATCCAGGGTGGTGAGCTTACAGTGCACCTTCTTCACTGCCCTGAGGATCTCAAATTCTACCATTTCATGGTTGCTACAACCAAGGCTGCCTGAGAGCTTCCCTTTCCCTACTAGCCCCTCTTTGTTGGTGAGAACAAGGTCCAGCATGCCATACTGTGTTAAATTCTATGTCAGTAATGGCTATGGAAGGGCTTTTTTCATGCATCATCCTCAAAGGCAGAAGCATACCTACTTTTCAAGCAACAGCGGTTAAATACCCTTCTGTAAGTTCAGAATTCCGGAACACCACCTGCCAGAGAAGTCAATCAGGAAATTTCTGATCATTTTGCAAATGAAGCTAATGTCAAGTTAATCAAGTCTTTTTTTTTTTCCATGGGGTTAATCTCCTAGATAATTGTTCCTATGGGCCTCCTGCCTAACAGCACACTAATAGAAGGAACAGGAGCTAACAGAAGTGCAGAATTTTCAAACCAAACTAAAACCAGGGAAAAATAATGTATTTTTCTGTGAGGAAAACCTATATTCTTCTAGCACAAGACAGAAAATATTTGTGATGCTGGAATGTATTTACTGTATATGTGCTACTTGCTGCATAGATATGAAAATCAGTATAGCAGCACACTTTGCATGGACTGAGATTCCAGTTAAATCAGTGAGAAGAGGATTTACTGGAGTTACCAAACAACATTTAAAGGCAGAAATCTATCTGAAATGTTGGCAAATATATACTACTAATCTATGACTTAAATTTAGTCATATAAATTGGGTAGTGATCTTGATTTGAGATTTTTGAATTGTTAAATTTCCTAGAGATTAAATTTATCTGTGATGTTAAAAAAAAAATTTAAGCAAACATACAGTCTGAATAGATTAACTGCTGAGTCACAGTTCTGATAGTGGTAAGACTCAGATCTCCTGTTTTTCCATGTTATTGTCAGTGACTTAATAATCAGTAATAATTAGAAATAGTTAATGAGAAAATTGCAGTGCATACTTTACAATGAGAAAAGTTTTTCTCAAACAAATTAACTTACATTTAAGCTGACACATTAAGAATGAAATCCAAAGACTTAGAATATGGATGTAGATTTCTACATTTCTCTCCCCAGTGTACCAGAACTGCTCCCCAGAGTCCTTAAACTTGGTGACACATCATTTAACATGGTCTCAGTTTGAGAAGACAGCTTGTATTTAATTTAGTTCATGCTAGCAGAATGACGGTCTCATAAATACTTATAGATTTCTGTGGATTCAACATTGGCAACCTACATAAGTGTGGTAGTCATGCCTTTTTGTATCATACCACAGTGGATACGTAAGGAGCAAACATGTTTCTCTAGCAATGGCTTCTGCTTATTGTAACTGGAGAAGATATTTGCAAAACACACATGCAAACTAGTGGTTGAGAGGCAATTAGTTGCAACACTAATCCAACCCTTAGCAGATATCACAGTACGCACGACCAGGATGTTTTCCTTTGTAAGAGCCCTGAAGGTTTCAATACTTCAATACTGGGTGAGATAAGGCTGTTCAAGTGTTTAATGGTTTTGACAGGAGGCAAATTACATATCACATGGACATAACATACAACAAGGCATAACTGGCATTGGCATGAACTCTATGATAAAGAACATTTCAGTCACGTTCCAGCCTAGAAAATTATATTTAACCTTTCAGGTTGACCTTCCAGGTTTTACCCTTCATATTAAATAGAGAACGTTACAAGTGAGACATTGCTTTCAATTTAATATTAAATTTGTGGGTACGAAACTGAGAAAGGGAGATGATGAAAAAAACTTGCATACTACATAGTTCTTACCGTGTTACCATTTTAAATATGTATATGTACTCAGTAAGACACTTATGAAGATTTAATTATCATCAGTTCTGTCTGTTTATGAAAACAGAGGGTTTACTATATTTGCAAATCAGGCTATATTTCATTATGTTCCACAATAACAAAAATAGAACTAATAACCCTTTTAAAAGGTACCTGGAACTAATTATTGTAACTTAAAATCAATTCAAAGTGACTCAAAATTGATCTTCAAAAGCCTACATTTTGTTATACTGTGGTAACATGCATCAAGAAATCAGCTTGATTTGAAGCTGTGATACAGTTCCCTGCAGTGCTTCTACATTTATATTCATGAAGATGCCATTAAGAGCTAGAATTTACTCAAAGTGCCAGAAGTCCTTTAAGAATGTCTCATGCTAAACATGCAATAATTAAGAAGGTCTTGGCTTTCCCCCAAAGCTTCTTCATTTTCATTAATTCAGGAATGGATTTGCAGGCCTTCTCTAGAGATACAAAACACAATCAAATAATGAAAATAGCTAAATTTAGCTGAAAACAATATTCATGGTCAATTAAATTGAGATTTCATAGACTAGTTTGAACACAGATTCCTACAGACATCTCTGCTAGAGATCTGTCACTTGGCTGCGTCATTGTAGACTATTGTTTCCATCTGGATATACTGTGAGGAGCTAAAGCAGCAGATCAGATGACAGTTGAGGGCAAGGTGAGAAACTTTAAGACCAGTATTAAAGCTATTAGTTCTTAATAATGCCTCATTCTGCCTCTTTCTCTTTAGAATAGGAATATTCCTACCATCTCTGGGTAAGTTACATGTTCCTTTTACTTTTTCATTTTCCTAGCTTCTGTTGCTCCCTCGATTATGACTCTGTAGTAGGTTTGCTCTTTAAACTTCAAAATGCATCATAGTCCACATAAATCTCTGTGGAATAGCCTGAAAAATGTAGCAACAAAACCGTTAGTTTAACTGCCAGCAAACTGGCACGAATGGTAACTGGAAGTGGAATCTGTTACAAAATTGTCTAGCCTAAAGGAGTAGCCATTTCATACCCAAGCATTCATTTTAAAATTCTCTAGAAAAATAAGAGCGTCTTGGAAGAGTTAGCAATTTGCTTAAGCTGACCCTGCTTGAGCACATGAGCTGGACCAGAAGATCTCAGGAGGCCCTGCCAACCTCAGCCATTCTGCGACTGTAACAAAAGGTTTTCATGGTACAGTGGTGGCTCAGCTTATTAATTCAGATGCTAGTTCATGAATACATTTCAAGTATACTTTCTGACACATTAGTAAGCATTTTATAGTCTGTAAAGTTATAACAGAAAAGCCAGGCTAAACCACAAACATACAGCACAAAGAATTTTAAGTATTCTATGTTCGGGGTTTTTTTGGTTGCTTGTTTTTTACTGGCTCCTCATAACAGGAGTAGAAATAAATATTCTGCTGTGGAATGAAGCATACTGGACTTTTTGGTTTGGCTGCTTGGGTTTGTTTTTTTTTTCAACCCAGTGCGATGAATTCTCCATTTCTCTCCACAGAGCTCCTTCATATCTTTTTGAATAAATGCAAAAGACTAAATCACTCTAAAATCTTCTTAGAGACATAGACATCGAACACCTAACTATTTTTTTTTTCCAGCTCTGATGCATTTGTAATGTGCTATCATGGCTTTTCAACAGATAGCTTAAGGACTAAGTTTTAAAAATATTTATTAAATATGATATTTCAGCTGCAATAATTGAAAATTACTCTTTTTTTTTTTTTTTTTTTTTTTTTTTTTTTTTTTTTTTTTTGCGAGTGGTGAGATTTGGAGTTTATCCCAAAGCTGTGAACTAAAATCCCGTATAAAGTAAGAGATACAACACACCTGGGCATAATGAGATCTTCCTGAAATAATTTTTTTCTATTCTTTACTACTGTATTTTCACCAGAGCTAAGGCAAAGATGCCAGACTCACTGCAGTGGTACCTGAAGATTTTCTAATGTGAAGGTCTGAACTGTGGAGAAATCATTAGATTTATTTCAGTAACAGAACCTGCTACTTCCAAGACACTGCTGTTGAGGCAAAACTGAATGTATTATCTTTTCGTCAGATTTTACTGTTTTAAATGATCTTGTACTCCAAAAAATCTCCATGATTATTATTTTGTGTAAGCCTGTTTAAATCATTCAATTACTTATAGCTCCTGTATTGACAAATATAGATATTTTAGTAAAGTGTAATCTTTTGCTTTAGCTTCATAACTTTATTTGATGCATGAACTCTTAAATATGTCTTGTATTATTATCTAAACTGTTGCCGACTACTCTGCATTTCCCAGCAGAGTGCTTGAAGCAAATCAGAATTCTTATGAAAAAATGCTTTAAAACAATCTGTGAGAAGTCAGTTTTCCACAGAGGCCATTATACCCAATTTAAATCTCTAGACCCTGTACATTGTGCTCATGTTTATGTATGGTATATGTTACAATATTTCCATAGAAAACCAAACACATATCTGCTTATTAATCCTTAGCATTCACAAAGGGGAAAAAAAGTGGAAAATTCTTAATTCATTAAAGATTTTAAAATGCTTTCCCATATGAAGTCCCTACTGGCTAAGGACAGACAGAAAAAAACCCAGTGAATCTCAAGAACACTTTTCTGCTGCTTGTAGAAGTCCTTTTGTTGGATATGTACCGATTCAGATGAGGTAGGCTCATGGTAGAGTATGAAACAATTCTTAGCCAGGGAAAGAGACAAAAAAATAACTTTATGAGACATAAGAGCTGGCCCATAAAAGACTGTTTCATATACTTTTTATATTAGTGCAGATAAAGCAATGATTAGAGAAACTCCCTGGAAGACTTTACATTCTGTTAAGGTAAAAAAAATCTGGATCTCATTCATCATGTTCCCAGGAGCTGCTGTAACTGCAAGATGTTTATCACAACATTTCTCTCTCTCTCTCTTTCCCTTCATCTCTGTCAGTGTATATATACTTCTCTCACGGACACACCTCTCTCTTGCAGGAATGCTTGGTTCCCTGTTCTTCTTCCCTTCCTTACTATTGAACAAAGATTTCCAAACCATAATAATATACTACTAGAAGAACAAAATAAATACAAAGGCTATAAACTGCTACAAACAGATTTTTTTTTTTAAAAAAGCATATATTGTAATACTGTATCTGCAGTTCAGATGCAGAAAATCAGTTTGGGCTCCTGCACCCATTGCCATTTTGATGAGCTTGTCTTCTCAAATACTGCTAGTAAACAAATGAACAAAAAGTTCAACTAGTGTGCCAGGCCAGTCATTTTACAGAAAAGCATCTGCTTTATGCAAAAAGTCTTAGAATAGTACGTATTTTTAAAATACTCAGCAAAATCATTGTTTACAGAGGACAGAGTTCTTGAAGTATGAAAGTGATCAAAAGTGTTTACATCTGGCTATAAACTCTAAGTCTCTCTGTTTCAAGCCAGATTCTATTATACCCTTAAAAAAAACATCATAGCGTAAATGTACTGTAAAGTCCTCTGATACGTTGGACAAGCCCTCATTACTGCATAGTTGTTTGGCATATTCTCAACCTTGAATACTTGTGTATACAGTGAATTATACTACTTTTAAATGTACAATAGTAGCTCTTTGAGTCAAGTTTTCAAGAAAATTCAGTAGTAGTAGGTATGATGAAAAAAAAATAATAATCTTAAGGTATCTTTGATTAAATTGTCTCATAAACTGTGAGCCAGACATTGGAGTTTAGCAGTCTGAACTTGTGAGAAATACATTTTAAAGCAAGTGTCATATTAAGGGGAATTTCAAGGGCTGCTGCTAATAAAAACAAAGCAAACTCTCCTCCTTTCAAAACAACAAACTAACCCATGGCTTTCCTTTTTTTTTTGTTTTCACTAAGTCTGGAAAATTAATAGTAGCTCCTACTCTTAATGAAAATACTTTGTTAACTAAAAAAACAAACAAGCAAAAAAAAAACAAAGAAAGAAAATAGGAAGCCAGCAGCATCAGAAAATTTCTCAGTATGCTTTTTCTAGTTTTTGAACTGTTAAATTATATCAGTTACTTCACATCTGAAAATACCAGTCTTCTAATTATACTCATAGTACTCCTTGGAGGAAAACTCAGCTTCACATATATTGAAAACAATTACAACTGTTTTAGCTCACATAACTTTTCTGCCAACAGCAAGATCCATTCAATCACTTCTAATCTTTTGCTTTATTATAAGATCCACTCAACTTTAAAATGTTGGTTTTATTCAAGGATGCTGATTAGGATTTCTGAGTCACACATAGAGTGAATGCAGTACTCCTGTGCAAGTGCAAAACTATGTGGAATACTTGGAGAAATCATTCTCAAAATATAAATAAGTTCTGGAAGCAGATAATTAATTAACTCAGCATTATTATTATCCTGAGAAAAATCCCAAATTGTTACTTTAAATTCACAAATCAATACTTGAACCCTCTGCTGACCTTGAAACGGTTGTTGAAACCTTTCGACCAGAATAGCTGTTTCATGTAAATTTTTACTAGAGTGGGTTAATAACCATTATCCCCATCATAATTCCAATATTTTTTCCATTTACAATTCACCCAAAGACATTTTTTTGCTCTGTAGAAACATCTGGGGAAGCATTCCTCATTATCCTTTCAAGATTTCAAGGTTTTAAGACAAAACAGGAATCATTATAACATTCGTCTTGTCCTTGGGAAAGGCTCCATAGACGGTGGGAGAAAAAGAAAGCACCCAGAATAAAAGCAATAAAGTTATGTTGTGCCAGGCTGAAGAAGAAACAAAGAAAATGAATTATTCTTACACCTGGAGTGAACTATAATCTGGGATAAAAAGAGAAGACAGTAAGGTTCACCTCCTCATGTAAGTGAGCTGTGACATACATGCAAGTGGGAGAGAGTGTGAATGAGTGAAAACAGAAAAACAGTAAGCATGGTATGACGATGTCCTAGTAATGCCTTGACCAGACTTTTAAACTCTCACTCTGAAAAGCGTGCTTTTTAAAACAGATTGAACAGAGTGTAGTCTGTTTTCAGGCCTCAAACTATCCTGTGCATTTATTCTTCATTTTTATTCTGTATAAGAAAAATGGTACATAGTCTCAGATGTTAGAAGTCAAGATGAGGTTAGGAGAATAGATGCTTAGTGCTGATGTTCATCATTCTAACTAGTAGCTATCAGGTTTGGAATCTTTTTCAGGATTTTCCTTTTGCAGATATTACCATGTCACTGAAGCAAACTCTCTTTAGCCAACTCTGTCACATTTGTGTCTCACCTACCCTTGAGATGAGGAAGTATGTTTTGAGTTTCAAGTTTTGTACAAACAGAAAATGAGATGTATACAGTTTAGTTACAGGGGTCACACTGGGTATATAAATGTCTTGTTATGTGAGCATGAAGTTGTACATAAAAAGTATTAAAAGGTAGTGAGATGGAGCCAATTTTGTTATGTTGCTCTGCCAGAAATAATTTTTTTTTTTTTCTTTTACAACAAAACTCATGTATTTATGGAGTTTCTGAGTATTTGGAAAGAAAAAAAAATCATCTATCTTCATTTGAAAAAGCAAGACTGAAATAGGCAGGAGAAAAATATAAATAAAGAGTATTTAAAAAAACATAGTTCTCCTTTTAACATACAGAATACAACTTGCATTGACAATTTTTGGTAAGAAAATATGTGTCTAATTAATAAACAAGAATACAGTGGTTTTCTTTGTATTTCATTGACGATTTTATTTGTTAATAGTCAGAAAATCTAGGCTCTCTATATGTAAGCTTCCCTTCTGTACAAAAAAACTAGGCAACAAATGTAAATATTTGGACATGTGAACGTGGCAATGTAAACAATAAGATGTGTAAACTTTAGTATAATACTTTTTCAATGTGTTCTCAATGTTGTAAGCTATACAAATGACATCAATTAAAACCAGTGAATCAATGGGGTTTTTTCATTTTACTCATAGGTGGAGATAATAGCAATGATGACTGAACTAAAAGAGGAAACAAAGGAAATACAGAAGTTTTTGTAGATGTTTTGGCTTTGATTATGAATATTTTGTTTTGGTAATGTATTTTTCCTAGTTTTTCAGACCCCTAGCAAGATATCTGATGTTATACTCCATAGCAGTACAAAGAAAGTTTCCTCTTCTGGCATTTTACTGTGTTGTTGAAGGTCTCTCATGAGGCTCTGAAGATTTCAATACCTTCTTTGTCTATGTCTTCACTGGCAGGGCTGGACCCCAGATTGCAAGATCAAGCAGCTATGACAAATCATGTGTTGATCCACCAATAGTGGAGGAAAGGCTGGTCTGCAGCTTCTTGCTAGTGCTCAACCCACATGAGTTCATGGGCTTGGATGGAACCTACACCAGGGTGTTAAGTGGCTGAATTTGTTGCAAGACCACTGTCTACAATATTCAAAAAGTTGTGCAGATCAGCAGACATCCTTGATGACTGAAAGAGGACAAATATTATAGACACCTACCAGAAGGGCCAAAAAGAGAACCCTGGAACCTAGAGACCCATGAGTCTTACTTCAGACCTTGGGAAAATAATGGAACAAGTAATCTTATAAACTATTGCATGTTAAATGAAGCAGGTGATTGGGAAAAGCCAACACAGATTTACCAAAGGCAAATCATGCCAGACTGACCTGGCCACCTTCTACAACAAGATAATGTTTTCTGTGGACTTGAGAGCAGTGGCTATTGTTTACCTGGCCTTCAGCAGTGTTCAACATTTTTTCCCACAGCTTACTCCCTTACAAACTAGCAAAATACAGATTGAATGGGTGGTGTGCAAGATGATGTGGTGGTTTCACTTGGCTAGCAGTCAAACACAGCTACTCACTCACTCTCTCCCACCCACCCAGAGAACAGGGTAGAGAATTGGAGGAGTAAGGGTAAGGAAACTTACCCTTAGGTTGAGATAAGAAAGATAAGAAAAATATTAGCTAATTTAAATTATATCTCAATTAAAAAATAAATTAATTTAAATAAAATAATAATAACAATAATATATGCAGATGAGTTATGCACAGTGCAATTGCTCACCACTCACTGACTGATGCCCAGTCTGTCCCCACCTAGCAATCCCAGAGCAGAGACATTCCCAAAAACCAAAACCGCAGTCCAGGAAGAGCAAGCCTGAGTGATCTCAGAGAGAATCCCCAGCTTTCTTGTCAACCCTCGTTAATGAGCTGAATATGATGCTATATAATACCTCATTGGAATATTCAAATGCCAATTTGGATTTTGCTAATTTCTACACTTCCCCCCCAACCAGTCCTTTGCACTTGTAGACTAGCAAAACACAAAGTCCTTTGACTTCTAGCAACAACTGAAAACATTAGTACTTTATCAACACTCTTCTCATAAAAAAATCCCCTAGTGAAACCAAAACACAGCACTATTCTAGCTACTAAGAAGAAAATTAACTCTAGCCTAGCAAAAGCAGAACAGTTGGGTGGGAAACTGGCTAAGGGGCTGAGAAGGTGATGATCAAGGCTTTTTATTCAGGCTAGTAGCCTGTAACAGGTGGGGTCCCCTGGGGATCAATACTAGGCCCCATGCTGATCAATGACCTACATGATGTGATTGAAAACACCCTTGCCAAGTTTGCTGGTGACACCAAAGTTGGTGGTAAGGTCAACACAACAGAATGGAGAGCCATCTTACAAAGACACCTGGACAGACTGGAAGAGTGGCCTAGCTAGAACTGTATAAAGTTTAACAAAGACATGATTTTACTCTATACAGCACTTGTCAGGCTGTACCTGAAGCACTGTGTCTAGTTCTGGTCTCCACAGTTCAAAAAAGATGTAGGCAGACTGCAGAGGGTTCGAAGAGTGGGTCACAAAGGTGACTGACAGGCTGGAAAACCTGCCCTATGAGGAGAGACTGAAGCAGTTACTTCTCTCCCCCTTGAAGAAGAGAAGATTCCGGGGAACCTCATCACAGTATTTCAGTCACAAAGGGAAAGGAGACTCTCCCTTCACAAGGAGCCACATGGAGGGGACAAGAGGCAATGGGTACAATTTGCACCTGGAAGAGGTTTCATCTTGATGAAAGAAAGACTCCTTTTTACAGTGAGAACAATAAATCACTGGAACCACCTCCCCAGGTATGTGGTAGAGTCCTCATTACTAGAGATTTTTAATATGTGATTGGACAGGGTGGTGCTAGATAATCTCATATAGGCTCTCTTTCCCACAAAAGGCTGGACCGGAAGACCTCTTTGAGGTCCCTTCTAGCCTGAGTTATTCTATGGTTGTAAGCTATCATCTCCCTGTGTCAGGACATTAAAACTCAATATGCATTTGACTCATGAATTAGAAAGCAAAATAGTACACGAACTTTTTAAATTCTATTATAAAAGCTAGAATTATCTCTCTATCCTGTAAAATAAGCAATTTATTTAAAGGAATGCAAATACATGTTCCTTACTTGTTCCAGGCTATATTAGACAGAAGAAAAGGAAACAGTACAAACCAGTTTACAGAATATAATACCTCTGACCAGCTTTTTCACTGTAGCTATGCTGATTCCCTTTTTTGATCCCTCAACCACCAAACATGCAAAGGTAAAAAAGGAAGATTGTGTTATTGATGGGTTAAAAATGCCCTCTTTCCAGATATTTTCAAATCTAATTTAAAATGTTTTGGCACCTTTAGGTCAACCAGTTGTGGTGGGTTGACCCTGGCTAGAGGCCGGACGCCCACCAAAGCCCACTCTATCACTCCCCCTCCTCAAATGGGCAGGGGGAGAAAATTATAACGAAAAGCTCGTGGGTGGAGATAAGGACGGAGAGAGATCACTCACCAGTTACTGGCATGGGTAAAATAGACTCGACTTGGGGAAAAAACAAACTTACTCTATTACCAATCAAAATGAGAGGATAGTGAAAAGTAAAACCAAATCTTAAAACACCTCCCCCACCCCTCCCTTCTTCCCGGGCTTTATCTCTTTCCCGATTTTCCACCTCCTCCCCCCAGCAGCAAAGGGGGACAGGGAATGGGGGTTGGGGTCAGTCCATCACATGTTGTTTCTGCCGCTGCTTCCTCCTCAGAGGGAGGACTCCTTCCCCCACACCAGCGTGGGGTCCCTCTCACGAGAGACAGTCCTCCACGAACTTCTCCCACGTGAGTCCTTCCCATGACTGACAGTTCTTCACAAACTGCTTTGGCATGGGTCCATTCCATGGGGTGCAGTCCTTCAGGAAGGGACTGCTCCAGCGTGGGTCCCCCACGGGGTCACAAGTCCTGCCAGCAAACCTGCTCTGGCGTGGGGTCCTCTCTCCACAGGGGCACAGGTCCTGACAGGAATCTGCTCCAGTGCGGGCTTCCCACGGGGTCACAGCCTCCGGCGTGGGGTCCTCCACGGGCTACGGGTGGTCATCTGCTCCACCATGGACCTCCATGGGCTGCAGGGGGACAGCCTGCCTCACCATGGTCTTCACCACAGGCTGCAGGAGAATCTCTGCTCTGGCACCTGGAGCACCTCCTCCCCCTCCTTCTTCACTGACCTTGGTGTCTGTGGAGTTGTTTCTCTCACATCTTCTCACTCCTCTCTCCAGCTGCAAAGTGTGCAGCTTTTTTTTTCTTCCCTCTTTTCCTTCTTTTTCTTAATTCTGTTATCACAGAGGCGTTACTGATTGGCTCGGCCTTGGCCAGCGGCGGGTCCATTCTTGTAGCCGGCTGGCATTGGCTGTGTCGGGTCGGACATGGGGGAAGCTTCTGGCAGCTCCTCTCACAGAAGCCACCCAATGTCCCCTCCCTCACTGCTACCAAAACCTTGCCACACAAACCCAATACATCAGTTTTGGAAATACTGCACATAGTGCTGAAGAAATAATATAAATTACAACTAAAGCACTGTATCCACAGTATTTGGACAGGAGAAGAAAACCAAAAATCTTTACTTTTTTCTTCCTTAAAGAGAAATTACTGGAAACAGCTTTGAATTGGCATTATACAACAATATATATACAAGTGTTTCAGAACCAAATTTTACACCATTTGAAATAACAGGAGGAATTATCACCAAAATTTTATCTGTACTGTGTCACAATGTAAAAATTTAATAGCACTCATGCAATTCCAAAGATATCTAAAGTGTCCTGGCAGCCTTGAATCTTCTTTTTTTCTTTTTGTTAAGAATCCAGCAAATGCTATTCTAATGCAACGAATGAAGAAAAGGGGAGAGAGGTATT
Source organism: Caprimulgus europaeus (assembly GCA_907165065.1). The sequence goes on from OU015527.1 coordinate 19,318,685, forward strand.
TAGATATTCTCAATGTTATGACAGCAAATTTGTGCTTGTTTTATGCTGCTTTCTATGGCTACATGCTAATGCTTGCAGTCTGGGAGTGTCCAAACAAAAAACTAACAGTAACGAGGTATCTGAAAAAATTATCTCAAATTGTGGAAGATGTGAAGTGACTGGGACTATAATGGCCAGAGGACTAAAGTGATCTGTAGCTGAAGATTCATCGGTCTACTGTTGCTTCAGGATGTCCTGCCAATTTTAACAGCAATATTGTTTAAGATTTGCAAATAAAAATTGCCACATTGAGCCAATCTCTTCTGTGCAGCTGTGGTGGTGCATTTCTGCCCTCTTCTCCTGGACTCCTTTATGGTCTTAATATTCTTGTTAAGCCTTGTGCAACAAGTTTGGCACTTAAGCATCCCTTGACAGTATCAAACGCTTTGTATAACTAAGTCAGGGATGACATTGACAGTACCAGGAGTACTAACAGCCTAACCAAGGTGGGGAATAAGAGTAGGAATAATTAATAATTCCCAGATAACCCTAGAGCATGAACATATCTAAGTGTAATTGGGGTAGATTGATACCAGTGTTACCAGAAATTTGAAAATTCCAGTAACTACCAACCCAGATGATGGCCAGAATGGACATTTACTGATGCCTGAAGTCGATCATCTCACAATCCTATAAACAGCAATCCCAAGGGAGACCCTTTTTGCTCTCCTGGACTGCAGCAGGCTGCATCCAGCATCTCCCTCTGAGTGGGAGGCCTCTCAGAGCTCACAAACTCTTCAGTTTGTGAAACTTGGAGGACTACCAATGAAGACCGACAATGAGACCTAGGCTGAAACCCTCCACTCCTTGAGGCTCAACCCCCATCCACTGAGAAATGTTAAAACTGTTGAAGTGAATATTTCACTGATCTTGAGGGGAATTTTTAACAGGTATACCTTTATACATATAATCTATATCTATATCCATATATGCTTATACCTCTATCTCTATATTCCAATCCCTATGTATCTCTACTCAATTTTCTTGTTATATGCTTTTTCTAGTAAAAGAGAGAATCTTGCCATCAAACTCGGTCAAGTTGCACTTTTAGAAATTAATATTAAAATCACTTTCTCTAATATCTTTGATGGTGATTCTTAGAGTGACCTAAAGTTCTTCTATTTCCACCTGCAACAGCAGCTATACATAACATATTTTTCATTATTTTTCAGGTACAAAAAAGGTAAACAGGAATGCTAGCAGTACTACTGCAAATAGTATTTTCTAATAGTATTTTATATTCTTGTATGTCCTTTGAATGCAAACTTTGAAGACTATCATGTGTTGATAGATATGCACTGTAAAATGCAAATAATGTTGCTTCTTTCAAGTGCATTATTTTAAAATCTTATTTAGCTGAACTTTCTTTGCTTAGCTTTTAGCATCTTTAACATCAAAAAAATGCAAGTTTTAAAATATTTCTACAAAGAAACTTTTATATCTAATATAAATATTAGACTTCCGTATTTAATAGAAAGAGTAAGCTGTTGCTTATCTACAAACTATTTCCAGCTGGACTGCTCAGTTGTGTTTCCAGTTTTGCTTCTGCCAGTGGTACAAATATTTCTAAATAGAGTGTGAAAGTGAATGTTTTCCAGTAATAGCTACAATTACAAAAAGTATTAGCACCAATGGCAGGGGCTTTAAAAATATAAGGGCCATAGTACTAAAAGTTCATTGTCCCTTAAAAATTGATGGTCCATGTTGGTAAAATCAATAAATGCCATTACTTATGATTCTACATAACAGGCATTGACAGTTTCTGTGTATTTTTTTCCTTATCTTGTCAACAATAATTTTTACTTCTGTGATCTTGGTCAAACTTCTCTACTGCCTCAATTCTGATGGCACACTAGAAATCTCTGTAATGCAGTCACTCCTGTAAAGAGGAATTCTGTAATCAAAACCATCAAAATACTGTAATACAACAAGGAGTCAGGTAGTATGTAAAAATGATTCTGTTTCACCCACCTCCTCTCTAATTGCTTGAGTTTTCTGCTGTGCTCTAGGTCATCAGAATCTGTAGGCTACACCACATAGAAGCAAGACAGAGATCCTAAGGAAGCCACTAGAGCCATTTAAGCTGAAAGGTCAAAATTGAAATCCTTAAGATATGGGTAGAAATTATCCAGAAAAAAAGAATAAAAATGCTTTTCAGGCAGAGGGGAGCTTCAGCCTTCTCTGTGAGTTCTGGCCTCCTTCTACAGCCCTGATGAATCACATTTCATGTGATGCACCATTCTGAAGTAACTTTCACTCTTTACATCTATGCCAAAGATACGGAGAGCACAGAGCCAGAGTATTCACTCGTTTTGTTTCACATCACAGTTTTACCTGGTCAGTGCAATACAGGTGTCTGCTATCTGTTGTCTCATTCTCCCTGTTTCACATTAGCACCGCACTAGGGTTAGGGAAGTAGACAGCTTCAATGACTGAAAAGTCTTTTATGTTTTCTGACTGATGCATTTTATGTCACATGGATGATATGGCCTTTCTGCATAAATAATGCCATAATCAAAGGGGTTATCTGAGCTGATTTTTTTCAGTTTACTTTCAAATGTTAAGGAACATGCTGGCAATAAGTCACTTCAAAATTGAATATGAGCTCCACATTAGCACATACAATTCATCATGGGCACACAGAATTTAAGGTGCACAGTTCCCTCTTGTTTCGTACATTGTTTGCTCAAAAAGGACGTGTGTATTAATTATTCCACATGCAAAAGTCCCAAACCTTGTTTAGAACTTAAAAATACCTCTGGTGGCTGGTGGAATTGGGGTTGTTTAGTCTGGAGAAAAGGAGGCTGAGGGGAGACTCTATCACTCTCTACAACTGCCTAAAAAGAGGGTGTAGAGAAGTAGGAGTCGGTCTGTTCAACCAAATAACAAGTGATGGGACAACAGGAAATTGCCCCACGTTGTGCCAAGGGAAGCTTAGATTGGATATTAAGAAGAATATCTTTACTGAAGTGTTCTCAGGCATCGGAACAGGTTGCCTGGGACAGTGGCAGAGTCCCCATCCCTGGGGGGATTTAAGAGTCACATAGACATAGTGCTGAGAGACATGGTTTAGTTTGGGACTTGTCAGTGTGAGGTTAACTATTGGACTTGATGAACTGAAAGGTCTTTTCCAGTCTAGGCAATTCTGTGATTCTGTTATCACATTTTATTGTGGTATGATGAGGGAAAAGAGTGAGTAGAGTAACTAATTCAAGTAATTGCATGCACAGCTCACTGGAAAAGAACTCTCAAATAATCTCTGTGTATTTATATGACCATATATAAGCCCTCACATGCAATTTAAGAGATTTGCAAAACAGTAATTGTATTTATAGTCATACTCAGTACATGACTTTTCCAAAACTGAGTTGTTTTTTTTTTTTCCTCGACTGTGGGAATATAGCAGAAGATTGGCAAGGAGGGCTGTAAATATGCTCAAATGACTTGCAGCTGGGGTTTTGATAAACACATACATCACTGTACTAATCAGTGTTTACTCTTATGTACCTGACAAGTAGAACATCTGCATTTAGATAACATAGGCCTGTGGTAGACCCAGGGCCACCCTGAACATGCCTGGGATTCCTGCCCTGCTGTGAGAAAGAACAAAGTACAGTGGAAAACTACTGCCTGTGAAAAATCCCTAATATATACAGGTAAAAGCAGCAGGTTTGGAATCTTTCTTTTAACTCTAGCAAAGACCAAGCTCCACAGTGCCTGCATTCAGGCTTACGTGCCTCTGCCCCTGGTGCTGCTTCAGAGATCCCCCAGTTTGCGAGGTAACAAGAATAAATTTGCTTTTTGCATTTTATCCATGGTTTTTTGGTTGTTCCTGTGTCCTGCCTGTGTCCTGCCTGTGTCAGTTGACCTTAAAGATGATCTAAGTCTAACCCTCTGCTACTGTGGACAAGGTTGCCGACCACTAGATCAGGTTGCCCAGGGCTCCATCCAACCTGGCCTTTGATACCTCCAGGGATGGGACATCCACAACTTCTCTGGGCAACCTGTGCTAGTGCCTCACCACACTCTGGGTGAAAAAATTTCCTCCTAATACCTGACCTAAATCTCGCCTTTCTTAGTTTAAAAACATTTCCCCTTGTTCTATCACTATCTGCTCATGTAAAAAATTGCTCTCCCTCCCATTTATAAACTTCCTTCAAGTACTGGGAGGCCATAATGAATTCTCCCTGGAGCCTTTTCTTCTCGAAGATAACAAGCCCAGCTCCCTCAACCTTTCTTCATAAAAGAGGTACTCTACCCCTCTAATCATCTTTGTGGCTCTCCTTTGGACCCGCTCCAGCAACTCTAAATCTTTCTTGTGTTGGGCTTCCATGTCTGGACACAATACTTCAAGTGAGGACTCACAAGGGCTGAGTAGAGGGGCACAATCACCTCCCTCTCCTGCTGTCTTCCCAGGCTCAAATTACTGTGCTCCCAATTTCTCTACCTTCTTCCTCACAAGCAGCACAGGAGACAGGGAATGGGGGTTGCAGTCAGTGTGTCTGTGTCTTTCTTTCCAGCACAAGATCCCTCCCGTGGGATGCAAGAGTCCAGGAACAAAGTAGTCCAAGTGAGCTTCCCATGGAGTCACAGACCTCTTCAGGCACAGCTCCCAGCTCTGGCATGTGGACATCCACAGGCTACAGATGGGCCTCTGATCCAGAGCACATCCTCCTCCCTCTCTGGCACTGAGCATCTCTGGAGTCTCTAAATTCAGTCACAACTGCGCTCTGGCTCAGCTTCCTGCTCCAGCGTGGAGTCCTCCATGGCCTACATGTAGGTATCTGCTCCTCTGCTGAACTTCCATGGGCTGCAGGGAGACCACATTTACCTTCTACTACTCCATGTGTGTTGATCCCACTGTCTGAGGTCCTCTGTCATCCCCCTCCTCTTCCTTCCTCCTAGCAACTAAACTCTCTTGTTTGTTTAGACCGATGGTCAAGTCTTCTTCTTCTCATGGTTTTCTCCTCCCTCTTCTTTTCAAAACAGTCCTTCCCCTCATAAATATTTTCCCCACTAGTAATTGGCTCAGCCTGAGCTGGAGGGGGGTTTAGGAGCTGTGCCATGGGGCCAGGGGAGCTTCACAAAGCTTCTCACAGGGACTAACAGTGTAGCCCCCTCCCTCACTAACAAAAACAGCCCCCCCCCGCCAACCTCAACACAGATATGTAATGAGAAACAAAATGGGAAACATCTTGCTAGGGTCGGAAATAAGTTCTGAGAGAACATAGCTATGTTATTGACAATTTTAAATAAAATTTAAAAATTTAAGCTCTGTGGAATGAGGATATTAATAAAAGAGAGCAAATTTGTTCTCCTATGCATTCATACTTACTATTTTATCATCAGGACTTTTACTGCTTAGAAACATAATAGGAGATTTTCAGTGTGAAAGTCAGTGGATAATTTTAAAACATTTGATACATTGTATCATTGTAAGCTATACAGTATTTTGTGATTCATGCAGTGTTAGTTATCAGACACATGCACTGAAATTCCTATTTTATTAGGTGACCTAACTAAGCAATAGTGAAATAATTGGGAATTAGATATATACTTAATAATCTGCTCTCAATTTGCTATTATATACATCTAATAATTTACTGAAAAAAATATTAATACACTGATAAAAATCCATATTACTTCACAATGCTTAAAGATAATTAATGAAAATGACCACTTTTGCTATTGAGATTTGCTTCAGTCTAATAATAACTGAAATTACCATTTAAAATTTCCATTTATAAAGCTTATATTATTGGCATAGCATAGAGAAGTATTGTAATGTAATTTTGTGTGGAACAGTATTTTATCATTTAGCAACCCACTCAATGTTGCCCATAGTACAAAGTGAACATAAACTCAACCATTGCTTGGGACAAGTGTGCTGAATCTCATTGGAACTCCAAAGACCCACAGACTTCACAGAAAGTAGGCTACATAATAATAGATAAAATGCACAAAGAAACTACCAGCCACCCACCACTGCAAAAAGCAAAAGAAAGAATATAATTGAGAGTTAATGTTATTTAGATTTGTACTTTAGATTTTTATATCAGTGTTCCAATACAAATGAAGTGTGGTGTAGTTTAAGCAGAATTTACTGATGCCATGTGCTTCCCCTGACAGAAAAGAAATAGATTTTGCACACATCTACATCTTGGGCAGTTTTGCTATTGAAATAGCAAAATTGTGGCTGGTGCCACAGGCAGAATTTTGGTTTCTTTGATCATTGGGAGGTTTACATGGCACCAGGGCTACTGGCAAAAGATGGGACACACCTGTCTCAGAAGGGGAAAAGGGTCCTGGGGCAAGAATTAGCAGGGCTCATTGACAGAGCTTTAGACTAGATTGGAAGGGGGAAGGGGATATAACTGGACCTGTTGGTAGTAACTCTGGGAGCTACGTGCCTGAAGAGCACCATACTGGGACTCCAGCTGCTCCAGCCAACAAGGCAAAGTCAGCTTCATGGGGGCCCAACTTAAATGCCTTTATGCTAATGCACGTAGCATGGGGAATAAACAGGAAGAGTTGGAGATGTGTGCATGCCTCCAGGGATATGACCTGATTGGCATCACAGAGACATGGTGGGATGGCTCCCATGACTGGAGTGTTGGAATGGAAGGGTACAGGCTCTTCAGGAAGGACAGGCAGGGAAGACGAGGAGGGGGTGTTGCCCTCTATGTCAACAACCAGCTGGGGTGTATGGAGCTCCACCTGGAGACAGGTGAGGAGCTAACAGAGAGTCTTTGGGTAAGGATTAAAGGGAAGGCAGGAAAAGGGGATGTTACAGTAGGGGTCTGCTACAAGCCACCAGACCAGAGAGACCAAGCAGATGAGGTCCTCTATACGCATATGGGAGCAGCCTGACGTTCACAAGCCCTGGTCCTCATGGGGGACTTCAACCACCCCAACATCTGTTGGAGGGACAACACAGCAGACCACAAACAATCCAGGTGGTTCCTGGAATGTGTGGAGGACAACTTCCTTCTCCAGGAGGCCGAGGAACCGACGAGGAGGGGTGCCATGCTGGACCTTGTTCTCACCAACAAGGAGGGGTTGGTGGGGAATGTGAAGCTCTTGGGCAGTCTTGGCTGCACTGACCATGAAGTGTTGGAATTAGAGATCCTCAGGGCAGTGAAGAAGGTGCACTGTAAGCTCACCACCCTGGATTTCAGGAGAGCAGACTTTGACCTCTTCAGGGATCTGCTTGGTCATGTACCATGGGATGAATTCCTGGAGGGAAGAGGGGCTCATGACAGCTGGCTTGTACTCAAAGATCTCCTCCTCCAATCCCAGGAATGATGCATCCCCACAAAGAGGAAGGCAGGCGAAAACAGCAGGGAGCCTGCATGGATGGACAGGAAGATCCTGAACAAACTTCGGATCAAGAAGGAAGCCTATAGAAGGTGGAAGGAAGGATGGGTAACCTGGGAGGAATACAGAGAAATTGCCCGAGAAGCCAGGGATCAGGTTAGGAAAGCCAAGGCCCTGACATAATTAAATTTGGCCAGAGATGTCAAGGGCAACAAAAAAAGCTTCTATAGGTACGTTGGGGAGAAAAGGAAAACTAGGGAAAATGTGGGCCCTCTCTGGAAGGCAACGGGAGATCTGGTCACCTGGGACACTGAGAAGGCTGAGGTGCTCAATGATTTTTTTTACCTCAGTCTTCACAGGCAAGGACTCGTGCCACACTGCCCAAGTCCTAGAAAGCCAAGGAAGGGTCCAGGAGAATGAAAAGCCACCCACTATAGGAGAAGATGAGGTTTGGGACCACCTAAGGAACCTGAAGGTGCACAAGTCCATGAGACCTGATGGGATGCATCTGCAGGTCCTGAGGGAACTGGCAGATGAAGTTGCAAAGCCACTATCCATCATATTTGAGAAGTCCTGGCAGTCTGGTGAATTTCCTGCAGACTGGAAAAAGGGGAACATAACCCTCATTTTAAAAAGGGAAATAAGGAAGACCTGGGGAACTACAGGCCGGTCAGTGTCACCTCAGTGCCAGGCAAGATCATGGAGCAGATACTCCTAGAAACTATGCTAAGGCAGATGGAGAATGAGAAGGTGATTGGTGACAACCCGCATGGCTTCACCAGGGGCAAATCATGCCTGACCAATCAGGTGGCCTTCTGTGATGAGGTTACAATGTTGGTGGATAAGGCTAAAGCAACTGATGTCATCTACCTGGCCTTGTGCAAGGCATTTGACACCGTCCCACATGGCATTCTTATCTCCAAATTGGAAACATGTGGGTTGGATGGATGGACTGCTCGGTGGATAAGGAATTGGCTGGATGGTCACACTCAGAGTTGTGGTCAACAGCTCAATGTCTGAGTGGAAACCAGTGAAGAGTGTTGTCCCTCAAGGGTTGGTATTGGGGCCGGTGTTGTTCAACATCTTTGTCAGTGACATGGACAGTGGGATCAAGTGCACCCTCAGCAAGTTTGCTGATGACACCAAGCTGAGTGGTGCTGTTGGCACGCTGGAGGGACGGGATGCCATCCAGGGGGACCTTGATAGGCTTGAGAGGTGGGCCTGTGCTAACCTCATGAAGTTCAACAAGGCCAAATGCAAGGTCCTGCACCTGGGCTGGGACAATCCCAAACATAAATACAGGCTGAGCAATGAGTGGCTTGAGGATAGTTCTGAAGAGAAGGACTTGGGAGTGGTGGTGGATGAGAAGCTCAATATGAGCTGGCAATGTGCGCTTGCAGCCCAGAAGGCCAACTGTATCCTGGGCTGCATCAGGAGAAACGTGGCCAGCAGATCGAGGGAGGTGATTCTTCCCCTCTACTCTGCTCTCGTAAGGCCCCGCCTGGAGTCCTGTGTCCAGTTCTGGAGCCCCCAAAACAAGAGAGTGGAAACCAGTGAAGATCAGTTAGAACAAGTCCAGAGGAGGACCATGAGGATGATCTGAGGGCTGGAGCACCTCTGCTATGAGGACAAGCTGAGAGAGTTGGGGCTCTTCAGCCCGGAGAAGAGAAGGCTCCAGGGAGATCTTATAGTGGCCTTCCAGTACCTGAAGGGGCTACAGGAAATCTGGGGAGAGACTTTTTACAAGGGCAGGCAGTGACAGAACAAGTGGAAAAGGCTTTAAACTGGAAGAGAGGAGGTTTAGATCAGATATTAGGAAGAAATTCTTTACTGTGAGGGTGGTGAGACACTGGAACAGGCTGCCCAAGGAAGTTGTGGATGCCGCCTCCCTGGAAGTGTTCAAGGCCAGGCTGGATGAGGCTTTGAGCAACCTGGTCTAGTGGAAGGTGTCCCTGCTGATAGCAGTGGGGTTGGAACTAGATGATCTTCAAGGTCCCTTCCAGCCCAAACCGTTCTATGATTCTATGAAATACAAGTTTTGCCATCTGAAAAAGTGTTAGGAATTGAATGTAAGCAGATTAATCTGTCGAATAGAACTTATTTCTTTTTAATGACAAACTGAAAAGCATTGAGCAACTCAGAAAAATTAAGCCTATAAATTGGAATTGACCCACAAGGATTCTGGGACCTGCATTTGTGAACACTGAGCCACATTTCAAGGAAAAGAAGGATCATCCATGCAAAACCAAGATGTTTACACCCTTGTATCATTGTCATTAAAACTATGTTAAGAAGAGGCCTAAATGTTTCTAGTATTCTACCCTTTAAAAATAAAGTGTCAAATACTAGTAGTTGGGCATTGTGCAAAGGTTAATCTGTTTTCCGTTAGAATACATACATATAAGAATAAATAAAATAAGCTCTTTCATTCAGAAAGAGTGTTTAGAAAAAATGTTATTTTTTTCATGATAAGAGGTGCATAAACTCTTTTATTTTCTTGAGGTGAAAAAAAAAATTGAACTCAGTACCTATAAGGATATTAAAAGCTTCTGCTATTTAAACCTTCTTCAGGAGAAAGTAAAAAAACAATGTAGCTGAAGTGAAGCTGGTAGCCCTTATATTAGGAACAAATCAGCAGACTTCAATTCTCTTTAAAAAAAAATTTTGGGAAATTTTATAGGGTTCACACTAACACCTCCTCTCCTTCTAAAGCAAGAGAACATAGAACACAGATTTCACAGTAGTTGAAGGGAAAGAACAGGACACAGAAATGTGCCAAATCCTGATGTCCCTGAAAAATAATCATTTTGACTTTAGATATATCCATATTTAATTTAGATACCTGAATGCATAGTGCATAATGCATACTCTACTTCTAGTATACTATGATAACTCCATGTAGAGAAGGCGAGTGCTGGATAGAAATCTTTTTTAATGTAATTAGCACATTGTGGAAATATGCAATAGAATTAGTATGCATTGAGGCAGAAAATGAAGGATAACTAGAATAAACACAATGTTGACAAAACATTTGATTCTTGTAAGGTAGAGATAGAAGAGATTAAAAGCAAATTGAAAAACAATTTTAATCCTCCAGTTTCGTCCTCGTTTTTCTAGGATAGAGTTAATTTTCTTCTGAGTAGCTAGGATAGCTGCCTTTTAGTTCCAATGTGCCTTTTGTTATGAGAATAATGTCGATGAAGTACTAATGTTATTAGTTGCTGCTGGAGCCCAAGGACATTGTGTTTGGGTAGTTTGCAAGTGCAAAGGACAGGGAGGGAGAAGCATGGTAATAGCTAAACCCCAAATTGGCATTTGGATGTGCCAATGAGATATTCCATATCATATCTGTCATGTTCAGCATATTAACCAGGGCTGACTGGAAAGCAGGGGTATTCTCTTGGGGATCACTTGGGCTCGCTCTTCTGGAGTTTTGGTTTCGGGACTATCTCTGCTCCAGGATTGCTGGCTGGCACAGGCTGGGCATCAGCTGGAGGGTGGTGGGCAATTGCTCTGTGCATCACTCAGTTGTACATTCTGTTATTACTGTTATTAATATTTTTATTTTATTCTAATTTGTAGATTGTTTTTTATCTCAGCGTGTGGGTCTCCTTGCCCTTTTGTTTCCAGTTCTCTCGTCTAATCCCTCAGGGGGCAGGGGAAGAGTGAGGCAGCAACTGGGTTTGGCTGCAAGCCAAAAGAGTCAAACCACCACAAGTTTTTAACAAGGAATCTAGCTTATTTAGATCACATGCACCTGAGGAAATACAACAAATGGTGTCTTGATCAGCAATAAATCCAGATGATTATTGAAAGAACAAAAAAAAGGCTAAATGTGCTAAAAATGTAGTGAAAAAAAATGAGCAAAATGTAAACATATAAAACCAACAACAGAGTTAATCCCTCAATGTATGATTTTGGCAAAATCAAATGTTGCAGTCAGTAGTCAGTTCACTTTTGATAAATTATCGCAACATATAACTAAAGGAACAATTATATTCCTCTATGAAGACAAATAACTTAATGGCAATGCTCTAGTGGAGCTTCTCTGAGCCAGCAAAAGAAATTGCCCCAAGATGCAATCCTACATCATCAGATACATTAACCTAAACAAGTCTATGCTTTCCGTTTCTACTAACATATGAGGAAGAGCTGCTACCAAAAAATAAAAATAATATTAAATATTTTTCATATCAGTTTAATCAGAAAAAATAATACTAAAAATTTTTATAATCAGTATCTGGAAAAAAAAATTAACAATTGGATAATAGTATTTTTCTGAATTTAATATTAAAAAAAAGTTGTTCTGAGTGTATTAGTAGATTCAATTGATTGATTCAGAAAGAGAGAGAAAGGTCTTACAATCAAGTTTCCTGCAGAACCTGTGCATCCACACTTACAGTTCTGAAAAAAAATTCTAAGTGAAAACAGGGAGGAAGTGCCATTAAATTTCAAAGGAAAGAAAAAAAAAAATCCAGAGTAATACCAAACTGATGACAAACAACAAGAAGCAAAACTGAAAATAAACCCTGATACAAGAGTGATACAAAAACAGAAAAACACAGATCCCAACACAAAATTTGTGAAGAGCATTTTGGTTTGTTTCCACAACACAGACCACCCCCACAAGAAGGACATCTGCAAAAGCTGAAACATCTCTATGACTTTGACTTTTAAATCCAAAAGTAAAACCAGTGTAAAATTTAAATTTTTCTTTCTAATGTTGCTAACAACTACATCCCCAAACATCAATAACATTCATCTGGTAAACAAAAATCACAAATTAAAGTATGTACAAAATCATGGACTCAAACAGGGCATGAACCAAGTTGTCTTGTCTATGCTTTTCTTTGTTTCTGAACTGAATAAAATGCTCTATGGAGCAAACAATGTTTGTTCTTTCATTTAATGATCTGCATGTTCAATAAGAGCATATTTGGAGCACATATGTAAGGGCAATAATGAGCAAATTTACATCCTAAGGTCCTACATTTTAACCTGTACAACTGTAATGAAAAAAGTAAAAAAAACCTTGTCTTTAAGTGTAGTGTAATTGCCATGTCACCCTGGTAGCACAGCACTGCAAAAGAGAGCACAAAACTGTTCTGAATTATTTGGACATTGCTGATCAGGACTTAATGTATGTCGTATTTGTGAACACAAATGATCCAGCCAGACAAAAACCTTCTTTAAAGTAGTGAATTGTCTGAGTAGTGATGACAGAAAGAACTTATTTAGTTCTCCAGTCTGTTAAATATTCATCTTCTATACAAAAATAAGTACATAAAAGCAGGTGTAGAGTTGCTTACACCTGTTTAACATGTAAGGGAAAACAGAGCAAGATTAAAATGCTGTTTCTTTGAAACTACAGAAGGTAGAATTCCCACTGCAAAAAGCAGGATTGTCTTCCCCTTACCTCTGACACTTGGATATTATTTCCAGATTTAAATTTTTCAGTTTTTGCAGAAAAAAAAATATCTTATTTATTTATTTATTTATTTATTAAGAAAAGTAGAATTGTTTCCATGTTGTGGAGGGATGGCCTTGGCTTATGGACAAGCAGCTACACAGCCACTCAACTCACTCCCCCACACCCCTTTCCTCTGCTCATTTGTGCATCCATTAAACAACAACAACAACAAGCATTCAAAAATACAGTATTTTGTTTCCTACAAAGGGCTCAAATGTTCTGTATTAGGTCCATTGCAGAGCCATTAGTGTACAATTCAGGGCATCCCCTGGCTGCCTCTCTCAAAGGCAATCCCTGCAGTGTCCTCCACCAAAACTTGTACATTTACACTCAATATACATCTTCCTTTCTAGCTTTTATTCTAAGTACTTTTTTTTTTCCTGTAAAATAAGATAAATATATATCAAAGCAAAATATGTATTTCTAAAAGTATTTTTTTTTTCCAAAAAGAGGAAAAAAAGCAAATTTTAATCTTAAAAATATTTTTCACAGGAAAAGTAAAGGTATATTGGCCTATCTGCTGTCCTCATTACACTAATGATTTTTTATTTGAGCAATAGCAAAAGGTGAGCTGTCTTCAAAATGATGTGTTTCAGTTTATACGAACAGAATAAATTAATATTCAGTTAGAGAAAATATATCTGAGTAATCTGTGATGTTGTATGGCGTTTCAAAACTGGGTGAACTATTTCTTTTGAGATGTACACATTAATTTTCATCTAATTTGTACCTAAATAAATAAATAAATCATCTTTATTTTATATTATAGTAAATAATGCAAATATATGGCAAATAATGCAATTAACTAACTTAAAACAATAAAAGATTTCAGTGAATGTCTACTGTTTATATTTTAATGCTGTTTAGTATTTACAATTAAATCAGTCTTTAGATGATTTGCCCTGCACACAGATAAATTATACATAATTGGTGTTAATGTAGCAAAAGTGAAAATGCTAATGCTTGTTAATTTTATCCTTCAGCTTATAGCACGTATTTTATAAAGACCAGTGAGCAACCTCAAGCAACATCAGCACACTAATCTGCCTCAGTCAAGTTTGAAAATGTTTGTGGTAGCTTCACTCTGGAACATATTTTTTTTTTCTCAATCTTCCTTTATGTGAGAAGAAAAATAACTCTAGAAAAAATATGTGTTAAAGTGTGTAAAGTATGTAGAGGTAAAATATACACAAAAGATATTTTCTTTTGTAAGAAAATATGTGTAAAAAAGTAAAGTATGTAAAAGGATGTTTAAAACATGAAGTATTAGCACATAGATTTCATACAAAATAGCTGTGGATTTAAACTTTTTATTTTCTTCCCCACTCCTCCAGATGTAAAAAATAGGATAATCATCCTTTTTATAGGTTAACCATATTCCAGAATAGGCTAAAGGATAAAGAAACAAACAATACCTAATCTCTCTCTTAAATTGAGAAAAAATAAAAAGCTGCTTATCGAAAATAATCTGTGATATCATAGCGTAAAGCAGTGAAAAAAAGCAGAGTGAATAATAAATAATAAATAAAACATTCCTTTCATCTTAGAAACATGAATGTCACTGGTCAAGGAAATGTCTTTCAGCATCAATGTTGCCAAAGCTGCCTACTATTTTGTTATGAAATTAACATATTAACTTCATTTTATTAGTGTCTTATAAAAGGGAGGATCATAAATCTTGCTTGGCTTTTATGACCTATCTCAGTTTCAGTACTAAAACAAATTGAAGCAAAGAGACACAAGTAAGTTGCAGATCATGAAACAAGAGATTGAAGCAAGATGTCAGGCAGCTGTCAACTCAAAATGCTTAAAGTTATTTAAAGGAAACTTCATAATTTTTGACCAACACTGACCAGGAAATTGCATGAATTAAGAAACATGGGAAAAAACAATTTATTTCTTTAGTTTCACAAGAAACAGAGTTCCTAATCCTGGAACACAAAATTGTATCCCAAACTGAAAATAAAAGTCATGTTAGGATAATAGTAAAAACTACTTTTTTTTTTTTTTTTTTAACAATACCTCTGCTTTTCCTGGAAGAAAGTTAACACAGGTATAATAGGGGTTTTCTAAATCACAGTTGTGAAGATACTCACATAGGATAACTAAGGAAACCTTCATTTCTAGAAACGTATTTTTGAAGCTTAATATTCAGCTTTTTAGACTGAAACACTTTAGAAAAGGAATTTTAAGGAAAAGTTCTTATTAGAACAAAGGAAAAATGGATTAGCACTTCTAAAGTACCATGACCCGTAAGAAAAAATCCATGTTATCAAAGGGACTTAATTGAAAAATAGACATTCTGCATTACAACTGACATGTCATAAAAATCAGAGAGCCGAGGGCTTGATGAACTGGAAAAAACTGCCAAACTTAGAGCTTTCATTTGAATCAAGCTGATCCAGGAATGCAATCCCATAAATTAATGCTATAGTTTTCTTTATATATGTGGTTTTATATTTCACATACTCATTTTCTGACAATTTTACAATTTTTTTATCTTCTTAATAGGAAGTTAATGAACTATTAATATTCTGTCTAGATGGGGAACTGAGACACAGTAGGATTAAGTGTCCAGGACTATATAAAATCTTACAGTTAAACTCCTGAGTCACCCAGATCCTTTCAAGGTACAGTCCAGTACCTAGATCCATGCTTTTCCAATACACCAACCATAACCTCAGGAAGCTTGGCAACATATTTGCTTCTCTGATCATTGCTGTAATAACCAGGTAGTAGCAAAAGACCATATTCCTTCAGTCATTTACTGGTAGTCTTGAAAGCTACTTGAAACAACAGATTTCTCCTTGTAATACCAAAGTCCTACAATCAGAGAAGTTTAAGACGCTGACATTTCTATAGCAATCCTGCTCATATTCATAATGCAAGGTAAGAGTCGTTTAGATGTAATTACCTCTTCTTTTGTTATTTCCAGAATTTCCTCCTTGGGAAGAATAGAAAAGCCTAAACCTTCCAAATCTTTTTTTTTCCTAGGTTACAAATTATGACATGCTAAAGTCTCTTAAGGCACCACACACATTTTGAAAGACATCAGTTACTAGAGAGGACTAGCTCCTCATTCTCAACTGTTCAAGAACAAGACAATTCAAATATGCTTCTCAGATCAAACCAAAAATCACTGCATTTAATAAAGTGATAGGTTTCCTTGAATATAGAAGACCATATTTTCATTCTCAAAAGAAATTAATTTCTGACAACACGCTGTATACTAGTTCAGTCAAATTGTGACACTTTTTTAACTTACATATGCATAAAGTCTTCCTTTCCTTTGCTTTTTAAAAAAAAATTCTATAAAAATGAAAATATAAACTTCTCAAAGTACAGCATTTCATTCATAGCAATACTGGCTGTTCTGTCAGTAACTCACCAGCCAGCCTGCAGATTTACAAATAAATGCTATAAAGGGATAAAAATTTCTAATTTTATCACTTTGACACTCCTATCTTTTCAGTAAGTTCATAGTTATATAAGTACCTGTGCACACATTAAAAAGCATATATAGAAAAAAAAATAATATCAATAGGGATTATAATAGCAACATAATTGTATAGATACTGTTTCGTCATGAGACAGATAAATAAAAACATTTTAGTCCTCACCAATACACATGATATCAGCAGAAAGAACATCTAACCAGTGCCCAAAAATCTGATATTTCAGATTAGGATGTATGGACTTCAGTTAAATTCAGTTTATCTTTTTACCTGTCTTTCAAATACTAATCCCAAATACACATATTCTTAATGTGAAAGACAATATAAATGCAAAGGTAAGAGAATTCTTATGGAAACATAATCTAAGTAAGAAAACATCACTAAGAATGAGAGACTTGAATTATACACACCTCATTCTAGATATATGAGCTAGAATTAGTTTAGTAAGCCTTTTAAACACGTCCAAGTCTTTTAAGTGGATCTAACATCGACTGAATTTTGAAAATCTGAGATTCTCAAAGTGCTTTTGCATAGAAAGATACTAAATTTGCATCTGTTGTTGTCACGTTCAAAGTCACCTGGCCAAAACTATATACTTAACTTTACTACAGTTAGTTCTGTTCTCTGGAAATCTTCCTTAACAGGCCTCATTTTAGAAGTTTCTATTCCTTGGTGTCACTTTCTTTCTTCTCGTACTCTGAAATGAGACTGATTAATATTTTCTTTACTTAGTAAAGCTTTAACATCAAGGCTGCATATAGTAAGTTTCTCTAGTGATTAATCTATAGCAAACATTAGCAATCTACTACTTTAGCAATTTAAAAATAATAAAAACCCAATTAAAATTGTCAGCTAATTGAGAAAAGCAACTTGACCTCTATTCTGAAGATATTTTAAGCCAGTTAATACAAGTAGAGTTATATAAATGTTCAATATGAATGGTAAGAAGTACGAAATAAGTAGTGACAAAAACAATGGCTACATATTAAATACAAGGTAGCGTATATTTAAATTTATAGATTTAATTTACTGGACTAGATTATATACCATTTTATGTTTAAGTACGTACATACTTATACAACGTGCAAATGTATTAGAACTTATCTAAATCTATTTAAATACACTGAATCTCATTTCCATATTAAATGGGAGTGAAAAAAAAAACCTAAAATATTTATTGATATTTTTCCCCATTCTCCCAGGGAACTTCACTTGGAGGATCTGCTAACAAATATGTCTGAACCAGGGGACTGCATTTTGTGCCATGGTTATGCCTTACTGTCAATATACACAGTGGCTTAAGATTCATTTACAAATTAATTTACATAAAGACGTTGGAAATCACAAGATACTGTCTGATTGACTCAAAAATAAAACAGAAAAAAGTCACTAAATCTTTAGAAAATTATCTCCATCTAAAAGTTAGCTCTAAAAACATTCTCTCTTGTTCACGATTATCCTGACAACAACTTTTCTCTCTTTACTTATTAATAAAGTATTACTTCTCATTTCCTATAACAGTTCAGATATACTTCACCACTCAAAAAGGTGAAAGCAGAGAAGATTACAAAGGGTGTACAGCCACCAAAATGTAAAAAGAAGTGGAGGAGTGCATGCAATACTGCATTAAAATGAGTCTGTTTCCTAACTTGAGACAGGACAGGAAATTGTTCCAAACCACTTGCTTTATCATCACACATGCTACTTGTAACAGTGCAGTGCTATGGCCTCTGACCCGTTGCCCCTCATTACACTTGTCCTCACCTTAAAATCTGAACAGAAGCTATTTCTTCCCAATTTGGATTCTTCATGACATTAGTAACTCTGTCTCAGCTACCGTCCTGGCAGTGACGTTTACCTGCCATCACTAGGCAGTGATGTTTATTACTCTTCTCTGCTCCACTGTCACCCGTATGACCTCTTTGTGCTTCTGTAAGACAATCAGTCAATTGATGATGGTCATCCTTAGGGGCAGCATACACTTGCTTACCAGGCTGACCTGCCTCCTGTCTATAGCAGCTACATCTTCATAAAATGTGTCTATCCACTTAACCTTCAGGAGATATGGGAAGGGTAGGTTGTCTTGATCACTGTATGGTTTTACATAGCAAGATTTTGGTATTGGGCCGGGAAAAGGTTGGAAGGGCAGGAAGGATGCAGAGGTGGGTCCTGTGAGAAGAGACCAGGGACTGCTCCTGTGTTGGACAAAATCAGTTCCAGGTGTATTCAAAATGGACCCCATGCTGGCCAAACTTGGGCCCATCAGCAGCCTCTGTAATAATACATGTAAGAAAGGATAAAATAATGTGCAGCAGCTATGAGACAGAGAAGTGAGACAATGCATGTGAGAAAGCCCTGCAGACACAGGAGTCATGATGAAGGAGACAGAGGAGGTGCTCCAGGTGCAGAGCAGAGACTGCCCTGTATACCCTGGAGAAGATCAGGGTGAAGCTGGTTGTCCCCCTACAGCCCATGAAAGATCATACTAGAGCAGATATTCACATTGCATCCCATAGTGGTAACTCAGATCTCAATATATTCTGTGATACTATAATTTCATAAAGCTACCTTTCTGAAATGAATCCTACAGTAATTAAGACTTCCAGGCATTATCATATTAATTGAGTTGTTCTGCAGATTCTGTACTGGCATTTTGGTCCATTGTATCTTGCTGGAAGAAAGCATTACTGCATATTTCTACAAAACTTAACCCAGGATTTAAAGGATTTCAAATACACTCTGTCTCACAAGGCAGAGAGATCTGCTTGATGTGACAGTTTCTAAAAGATCAGATACATCTAAGGAAGAAAGAGCCTTTCTCCAGTAAAATGAAGTGCAAGAAGTGAGTTAAGTGAAACCTGCAACCAAAAAGGAAGGGTATTCTGACAGACCACCACAGCAAACAAAGGTAAAGGAAAGCCCCTTCTGTGACGGTACTCTTCACACATCATTTGCACGTAACACAAAGGAACTTTTCATAATGCTTTTGAATTATTTGGATTAAAAATGCTCTGACAAAAATTACACTTGTTAAACTCTAGAATGTGCTGAAGATATGTACTTTAGAGGCCTTCTAGGGAAATATAAGCATCTTTATCAAACCTCTGTCCTGTTATCTGCTGGCTTGCACCACAGATTCTTTGCGTATGGATCTGCTATAATTACTGTCCCAGTAAATTGTGTGTCTAGTATCACCATGCAAACGTTCACAGAAAGTTCATATTTATGCCAGGGCTTAAAGTTTTACTCATGAAATATAAATCTTCTGCATTTCCAGATCCATATCACTCTCCTTGGATGATCAGTAGTTTAAAATTACTGGGAGACATATATCAGTATGGTTTCTAAATTAGAGCTTCCACACTGTCAGTCATTATGTTTTATTTTGGGTTTTTTAAACATAATTTTATGTTTTAAAAAAACTAAAATATATTATAAAAGAAAGGTAAGGAAATCTTAGATTCTCTTCTGAAATATAATATTTTCCCCCTTAAATTTTTAGTGGAAAAATACCACTTGAACTGCTATAGTTAGAATGAATGTAAACATCTTTTTCCTGCTGTTTCCACCCTCTACTGGTCTTTTGGACTACTGGTCTACTGTATTGTTTACAATGTGTTATATCCTCACTTTCAGAGCATTTTCAGACACCACAAGGAGTTTCAGAGCACTGGGTGACATACTGCCAGCAAGCCACATGTCAGGAACAGTGAGGGTAAGCACTTGAAGGCAGTCCACATCTTGCTAATATCTCTCCAAAACCACTGCTAGCTATACAAAAAAATTAACATCTGCTTTAAACCCTGAGCAAAACAGAATGGTCCGTTACCCTGTATTATCTTGTATATGCTGAACACTAAGCAAATAATTTCTCATACCCCTTGCTTCTATTGTAGGTTTTGAGAGCCAAATCAAATAAAAGTGCCATATGGTCCACATACCAAGTTTATAAAAACATTGTAGCAATTCCTTCTAAAGAAAAAGCACCTTGGATGGAATTTGTTTTAGTTCTGAAGTTATTAAGTTCTAAAACAGAAATTTGAAAACGAAAACATGAAGTTACCCGCCTTAATACCTACAGTTTGAAAATTTGTTTTATATTGATCAATCTCTAATACTCTCCAAAACATGTTTTGGGTCTTTCCTGTAGTGGTTCTTGTAAGGCTTAATAGAGAGCCCATGCTGTAATTTCTCACCCTGTGAGGAATGCTCACATTTCTGTTTCCCTTTCTTTCAGGAGGTTGTCTCAGCTTGCTCAGTGAATGTTGACAACCTGACATCTCAGAAGCCCGGTAGAGGCTGAGCCTCCACTGTGTCCTCAGCTGTATTGCTACCAAATCCTTAGCATATGTCTCTTCACAGCAACTGTGGTGCAGTGGTATTTCCTGATTTCAACAGCTATCCGAGGCGTTAATTTTTTAAAGAAATTCTATAAAGTGTAACAGAAAAACATGAAGCAGATTCACAAAGAACTCTTTAATTTGGCTACTCATAAACGTTACAGTGAATCGTGCAGTATTTCAGTGCCATTACTGGTATCACAATTCCTGTATTTTAACTGTTTTGTAATTTATCTTAATTCTTGAGGAAATACTGTAATTCCCAACCTCTTGTCAGCTCCTATTGCGCATCTCACTTACATAGCACAGTATGATGGTCTGGTAAAAGTACAGAAAATTCCCTAAAATAACACAAAATACCTTTCATCTAAACACCATGAACCTAATTTTAGCTGAACAGAAGAATAATTCAATTTAGGTAAGGTTTTGCAGATTTTGAAAACAGTATTTTGTTTATTTCCAAATCTGTAAGAAAAGAGAAAAAAAATGAAGTAGAAACATGTTATTTGCAGAGATTTTCTTCAACTGCTTGTGACACTAATATACGCTGAAGAATGAAAATATTTAAGAATATAGATAAAAAGAGTAGGGGAGAACTCCCTAGTTTTTCTCTACAATATAACTTTGCTGAAGCTGGCACCATTCATGAAGTGTTTTGATTAAATCAACTTTTCCTGATGGAAATCCATTCACTGAAATTTATTCATCAGAGTAAGCTGAAAAAATTAGAAAATATCAATCCAATTAGCTATGTGTAACGTTTTAGCAGCAAACTCAATACTTGTATGAAAATCAGACAGTCTTGAAGACTCCTACATCTCATGACTTTAGTAACTAATATTAGGATTCCCTGTTGGCAATGTTTATTTCTATAACATCCCCAAAGAATCTTAAATCGGAAGTGATGTCTTCTGTAGTTTCACCAGAAATCACCATTTTAAAAAATCAGGCAGAGCAAAATCAACATTATGATATTGGGGTTTTGCGATTTTGTTTGACAAATGCTGTTTGAATCAAAATCTATAGTCTTTGAAGTAGCAGAATAATAAAGAAAGGTTTAGGTAAGTGCTGTGTTTGTTCAGTGACATAACATTGGAAATTTTTAAGAAAATTAAAGGGTAAAATCTACCTTCTGAATACAAGCAAGACAGTGCAGCACTAGAGTAAGCCAAAGAGGCTGTGGAACTTCTGTCTTTGGAGATTTTTCTAGAGGCAGCTAGAAAAAGCCATAAATTACCTACTCAGACATTGGTAATAATCTTGTTTCAAGTTGGAGGTGGGACAAAGTGACCTCCAGAAATCCTCCCCAAACAGCATTTTTATGGTTCTACAGAAAAAGCATCAGGGTTTTACCAAGAAGTATTTATTGATTGCAAATCTTAGTAGAAAATAATGTATTGGGAAAACATATAAATGACATGAAAAATATGCTAATATTGAAATATACTTCAAATGAATATATTAGGCTGATTTATTTTTAAACTCAGTAACTGAAGGCCATTTGTCATGTAAGCAAGCAAGTGGAGAATAAGCCTAATGCATTTCAAATGTGGCAGAATTTCTAAAGCTCATCACAATACATTCAAAAGGATTGCTTCCAGACAAAGATAGTAGAGGCTCAAGGATTATTAAAATATAGTCTCATATATGAGTAATTAGTTACATTCACACATGTCCTCCAACAAACTGGAATACTTTCCTATATGCAAAAATAGAAAGTGTGCTCTTCACACAGACATGCTCTCTGCAAATATATGTTCATATAAGAAAATGAATTAATGTTCAACAAGATACTGCTAGAAGTCCTCTAAAATGAAATAATTTCAATAATTATTTCAGTCATATTCAAAAAGTACAAATTGGGTATCCTGGAAGTCAATGGTAAAATCTTCTATCAATAATTCACCTTCAATAATAATTCCTTCCTATAGGGATCAACTAGAATACTGGAGTTCTATAGACTTCTAATAAATACATTTCAGCACAAGCATCTTAAAGAACATACTCAAATGATTTCACTTAACACTTCCAGTCTTATACTAGTTTTGGCTAGGTTAGAGTCAAATTTATTCATCGTATCTCAGGAAAAGGGGAAATGGCTTTAAGCTGAAAGAGGGTAGGTTCAGATTGGGTTTGCATGGCAGAAGCTTCCCCCATGTCCGACCTGACACAGCCAATGCCAGTGGCTACAAGAAGGGACCCGCCGCTGGCCAAGGCCGAGCCCATCAGTAACACCTCTGTGATAACATAATTAAGGAAAAAAAAATGGAAGAGAAGAGAGGAAAAAACAAAAGCTGCACACTTTGCAGCTGGAGAGAGGAGTGAGAAGATGTGAGAGAAAGAACTCCACAGGCACCAAGGTCAGTGAAGAAGGAGGGGGTGGGGGTGCTCCAGGTGCCAGAGCAGAGATTCCCCTGCAGCCTGTGGTGAAGACCATGGTGAGGCAGGCTGTCCCCCTGCAGCCCATGGAGGTCCATGGTGGAGCAGATGTTCACCTGTAGCCCGTGGAGGACCCCACGCCAGAGCAGGTGGGTGCCCAAAGGAGGCTGTGACCCCGTGCGAAACCTGTGCTGGAGCAGGTTCCTGTCAGGACCTGTAGCCCATGGAGAGAGGAACCCACACCGGAGCAGGTTTGCTGGCAGGACTTGGGACCCCACAGGGGACCCACGCTGGAGCAGTCCCTTCCTGAAGGACTGCACCTCATGGAATGGACCCAGACTGGAGCAGTTCATAAAGAACTGTCAGTCATGGGAAGGACTCATGCTGGAGAAGTTGGTGGAGGACTGTCTCTCATGAGAGGGACCCCTCGCTGGTGCAGGGGAAGGAGTCCTCCCCCTGAGGAGGAAGCAGTGGCAGAAACGTGTGATGAACTGACCCCAACCCCATTCCCTGTTCCCCTGTGCCTCTGGGGGGAGGAGGTGGAAATAGGGAAAGAAGTTAATCCCGGGAAGAAGGGAGGGGTGGGGGAGGTGTTTTAAGATTTGGTTTTACTTCTCATTATCCTCTAATTTTGATTGGTAATAAAATAAATTTGTTTTTTCCCCCAAGTCGAGTCTGTTTGGCCTGTGCCAGTAACTGGTGAGTGATCTCTCTCCGTCCTTATCTCCACCCATGAGCTTTTCGCTATATTTTTCTCCCCCTGCCCAGTTGAGGAGGGGGAGTGATAGAGTGGGCTTTGGTGGGCATCCGGCCTCTAGTCAGGATCAACCCACCACAAGATATTAGGAAGAAATTCTTCACTGTGAGGGTGGTCAGACACTGGCACAGGTTGACCAAAGAAGTTGTGGATGCCCCCTCCCTGGAAGTGTTCAAGGCCAGGCTGGATGAGGCTTTGAGCAACCTGGTCTAGTGGAAGGTGTCCCTGCTCATGGCAGGGGGGTTGGAACTAGATGATCTTCAAGGTCCCTTCCAGTCCAAACCATTCTATGATTCTATGATTCTATAGGGTTCTATGTTTTAGTTTTCTGCTGAAAATAGCGTTCATAACACAGGGATGTTTTAATTACTGCTAAGCAGTGCTTACACAGCATCAAAACTTTTTCTGTTTGTCACACCATCCCACCAGCGAGTAGGTTGGGGTTACACAAGAAGCTGGGAGGGGACACAGTAGGGTCAGTTGGCCTCAACTGACCAAAGGAATATTTCATACCATGACTCAGCAATAAAAGCTGTGGAAGAAGGAGGAAGAGGAGTATGATGGAATTGTGACGTTTGTCTTCCCAAGTAATTGCTACACCTGAAGGAGTCCTGCTTTCCTGGAGATGACTGCGCACCTGCCTGCTGATAGGAATTCCTTGTTTTGCTTTGCTTACATGTGTGGCTTTTGTTTTCCCTATCAATCTGCTTTTATCTCAGCCCACATGTTTTCTCGCTTTTTCCCTTTGGATTTTCTCCCCATCCTGCTAGGGGAAGTGAGTGATCAGTTGTGTGGGGCTCAGCTTCCAGCTGGGGTTAAACCACAAGTCTGATCTGGAAAGACTTTTATGGGCAAAAGCAGCCCATTCTGCTCCTCTGAACATGGCATCTCTGCCCAAATTTATGCTAGTGTAGCAATGCATGACATTCAAAGGATCTAATCTCTGATTTGCTGCAATCTTTTAAACATGTTTACTTCTACTTCAAGGACATCTTTCAAGACTTTTGGCTTTAGTGAGTCTACCAAATTGTAATAAGTTCAAAATTAGGACAACTGAAAATTTTCAAAGTACATGTGTTCAGCTTTGGGCTGTTCTTTTTCCTCTTTTTTACTCATCTGTTAAACTCTGGTGCAGACCTGGATGAAAGAACAACAAAACAGTGAGGACTTCCATGGCCCCTTGAAAAAGAGTGTATGTAGGATGAAGACACAGAAGTGGTATAAAGTCACTTTAATTCTCTTTGTTCCTCATGTGCAAACATATCCGCTTGTCAAATTCTAAACCTTCATATTGATAATACAGAAAGTGCAAGAATCTATATACAATCTACTGCAATATCTATTGCAAAATCTGCTGCACTAGGAAACATGGCAAAAATAAAAAATGGAGAATACTTACAAAAAGGCAAGAAAAAAGACTAGCTAGAAGTTACAAAGTATGTCTTAAGTTTTTGTCTAATTTCATGCAAAAGCGGACATGCATTCAGCCAAATGGTCACCTCTTGTAAGTAGACCCTATACTTGCTATTCTCACTCCTGCTTTATCATGTTATGAGACGTTAACACTTGAAACAAAAAGTTCCATTAACATACTAAAAAGTTATTACAACAGAAAAAGTGGTTTGAGTCTTACTATGGATTTGAATATAACATTTCATGTTTCCATTTGTAGTTAGTCATCCTGGAAAACATATAGCTGTAAAACACCATTATCAGTTTGGTTGACAAATAGAATAACAGATATTAAGGTAAGGCAAAAAATATTTTTAGGGTCCCTGCCAGCTCCTGTGTGTGTATCATGCTGGTCTTTAATTTCATGTTTTTTTCTGCTGAAGGATGTCTGCCTTACTTGAGGAAACTTTCAAATAACTACCTTAAGTTGGCTGATTTGAAAAAGCACACCATTGCTTCAGACTTTCAAATTATTTCATTTTTTCACAAATCTGAATTCTTTGATCATTCATAGAATTCTGTAAAATTCGTCCACTGATACATTTAAAATAAATTTGGGATAACAATCCCCTTTAGACTATAACAGTAAATAGTTACACAAATGGTAGCTCAGTGGATACTGATTATTATAGCAACTTCAGGTCTGTACTAGTTTCTGGGACTGATATCTCTCCAGAATAATAGGAAGCACTGGCGCTTATCAATAATATTAACTCCCTCGCCCTCATATTGCAATTCCTTTCACATTCATATATTTCTAAGGCAGTAGTTCTCTGAAATATTGGGTAACAATGCTTTTTTAAAGTTACCAAACTACCTAAACAGCTGTCCTAGAAATTTTCTACTAAGAACTCTGCTAAGCAGAATGAACTTGACATTCACAACTATTCTGAAAAGGGTCCTTCTTTTCTTCATTGTTTTATGAGCTTCATCAGTCTAAATTCAGTGTTAATGTGGTGGTTTAACCACAGTAGGACCATACAGTCCTCCATTTACTACCCCCACCCAGTGAAATGGGAAGGGAGTCACAACAAAGGGGCACAGGATTAGGATGGGGACTCTCTGGTGGGATGGAGAGGAGAAAATATAAATGAATGGGGCTCAGGAGTCGAGACACGAGCAGTTTACTGGAATGGTAAGGAAGAGAGAAACACCACCAAACCACAACAACAACAATACTAATGAAACAATGTACAACACAAGTGATACACGGGACCCAATGGCACCACACGCCCGGCTCCCAAACCGCAGTATCCAGCACCTCCCCCCTTCCCAGAACTTCCCTGTTTAAATCCTGAACATGACGTCCATACACATGCTATGGAATACCGGCTTTGGCCCTTTGTCATCTGCCCCAGCTGCTCCCCACCCAGTTCCCTGGGAACAATTAACTCTGTCCTAACCAAACCCAGGACAGTTAGCAAGCTAGAGTAATATGTCCTTTGTCAGATTAAATAAACAGTACTTTTATTATAATAGATACTTTTTAAAATTTAAATTGACTTATATTTTATTTAAATAAGAAATAATCTACTCTTTGTACTGTGTGAGTGAATGGAGACATAATTTAAGTTTACACAGGGACCTTTCACATTTCAAGCAATACAGTGCTATCAATAAGCAAAAAAAAAAATTCTGTAGTTCACAAACTAGCAGGATCTGCTTTAGAAATTATTGTCAACTGAAAAAAAAAAAAATCACAAAATTTCATTGGGTACATTCAGACATATACTATAATGTCTCTATAGTCCTCACATTAGCAAGGGACTAGAGCAAACCTTTACTGAAGCAGGTCCCTTTACTTTGTTTGTGTACATTTTTCTGTCTGAAGGTGATGGGGGAATAAAATAAATTTAGTGAGATAATGTGAAATGTACAGTGCAGCACATTCTGCTTACTGATTGTCATTAGTAGTACTTCAGTAATAGTCTCTTCCTATATATGCCCAAAGCTGAACTAAAGGATTAAATTCTTAATTTTTTTTAAACTGAAGCTTTGAGGAGAACATTCTATGCTTTATGTTAAATTTTAATAGTCATAATTTAATAAATTAAAGTAATAATTTATTATTATAATTAAATAAATTATAGTCATAAATTTAATAGTTATTGTTCTAGACTGAATTTATCTACTGTGTTGCTGTGAAAGAGCATCTCTTTTGTCCCAGGAGTGAGGCAAGATTTAAGAAAAGTGCATGGTTTTTGAAAACCTTTGTTTCTGTGATTGTTTCACTACATATGGGAGATAAGAACAAAGATTCTGCTGGAATTTAATCTTTTGCATGTAGTAGATTTATTTATGCACTTTAAAATAATTTGTGAAAATGAAAGAATTATTTTTGTTCAGAAATATTTCAAATGAAGCAATTCTCAAAATTATTTTTTTAAATTTGAATGAGCAGTTTATGATAGAACAGATCTTTGAGCTCCCCAGAGTTAGGACTGCATTGATAAAGTGCTGTAACGCACGACTGAATTATTTAAACAAATAGGACTTAACAAAGTTTTAACCTATCTATCTTTTGAATTTTTCATCACAAATCAATTGCATAGACAAGTATTTGTAATGTAGAAAAGTATTTATAAACTCATTCAGATAATTAAATACCACATTTTTACCCTAGAATACATTGTGGGTACAAAATCAGAGGATGTATGCAGAGATGGGGATTTCAAAACATTGAGTACATTTAAATAGAATTTTAAAATTAATTTCTAAAAAAAAAACCCTGAGTCAGAAAATTATCTAGACATACACATTAAATACCTTGAGATATAGTTGTCACTGATCATTTGTGAGAAGACAGGAATCTTTACAGCTGAAATAATTACAGTAAATCTGCCAAACTTTCAAGGAGGGTCTAATATAAATTACAATCAACCCCAAAAAACCAAGTCCATCTGTATTTGTACACATGACAACAAAATGTCTCCCTTTGAATGTATCATAGAACACTTAACAATTAATATGTATTTGAGAAATTGTGGAAAAAAATTGTAGTTGCCACAAAAATAAAATATGATCACAGGTAAATCTATAGACTAACAATTTTCATTAAAAAAGGAAAAGCCGATGTTTATGTGTTTTTCACAAACACTTTATCTTAATCTGCATAAAATATTTCAAAGCTGTAGAAGAAAGCACCAGCCATTGAGAAAAAATATTAGACCAGCTCATTACATGTAAATACAACCATGCAAAAATGCTAGAAATCAGAATAATGTCAGTTCCCCGTGGGCGGGCTTAAATAGGGGAAGAATAGGGAATGTAAGAAATGTGAAACCCAGGAGAAATTTTCTAAAACATTTTGGCTCAAGATGCATCATCACTAGAAAAGTTAAAATTTAAATTTTCATTGATCTAAATTACTCAGTTGCTTTTGTTTGTGTTCACAAAAAAGTTCATCAAGGTATTGCAAGTGGGGTGGCTGTGCTAGATGTTCAGAAATAACAGAAATAGAGGTGACAAAATGTTGTTCCTTTTATTGTGAGATTCTTTGCTTGAAGTCTAGTCTGGGAGTCATCAGTGAGAAGTTAGGCTTATTGGTCTTTCACCTTGACTGAAATTTGCAAGTTTAAAGTAAAAAGATAGATTAGGGGTATTAGGCTGCTTGCAGAGTTACAAGCTGCTGCACATTGAAACATGAAACAACAGTACAAACATGTCTCATTCCCAGCCTCTTTCCTTCATCAGTTGTGTCATGACATTTCTGAGATAAAATGTATCTCAAACTATTGGTTATTAAGGCCATATACTACTCATGGCAATAACAGTGACACCTTCCACTTGGACATCTATCTGAGCATCTTCTCCTGAACTTGAAAGCTGTACCAAGTGAGAGTTTGGAAGAGGTGGAAAGAATACATTCAGGATTTTCCATCTGAGGTCCTAATGCACATTAAGTGATGCATCTGGGCTCTTTCACCACAAAAATTAGCAAAAAATATCAGTAAATTAATGTATCCTTTACTTTATTTAAATAATGTACTCCATTACAAAAAGTTTTCTCAGACTAATATGATTTCTATCAGTGTGCATCACACAACGGTAGTAACCACTGCACATAGATTTGTGTTTCCTACTTTTTAAAGCAAACCAATGAAATACTATTCTGCATAATTTTTAAAGTTGGTGAAACATTGGTTGGTGACTGCTAAGTCATATTGATGCTTTTAGCCCTTGAGCGATTGTGTGTACATAACAATTACTTAGACCTGTGACTATATTCTCATGTATTTCTGTGTAAAATTAATGTTTCAGTTAGCTGGGCTATGGTTCGTAGTAACAGTATTGAGAGCACCGACTTTTTTTGTCTGTTGGGGTACACATAGAAAAAAACTTTCAACGTCTTGTTTATCCAGCACAATGTTAACAATAATAGCATGCCAAATAGGTGTGTGAACTCTCCAAACAAATTATTTCAAAAGGCATTGTTTTCTGCTGTAGTGCTACAGCATGAAATCAGAATTACATTTGTTTTCTCAGCTGTCACTTTCCTACAAGATGAAGAATTCTTGTAATGATTCTTTTTTATATAGGAACAGACACAGATTCAGGAAAATCATATTTAACTGAAAATTCATGATACAGTTCATGTTATCTAAACTATTCTTATCCTACAAATTCCTTTTGAAAACTCACTTCTACTAGCATACTTGAAAGAAACCACTAATAGTAGCAAAAGAGTAATAGAGGTGAAAATTAAAATTTTAAAATTATTTTTTTAAAATAATCTAGATTATTTAAAAAATATATATAATTAGCACTATCCTGAGCAAATTTTTGGTTGGTTAGTTGGTTGTTTTCGCCTTACAGTTGCAGTTAGAAAAGAGTATATTCCTGTTGAGATACTCCTGCCAATCTCATAGAAGTTAGCTTGTTATGTCATGGTACAACAGCTACTTATGTATGTATACCTTCTCTACTACATTTAAATTAATCTTTCTCCCCTATCTTTCCCTTTTTTACACTCACGTCACATTTGATTTCAGCTTATACTTCCAGGCTGTGGACTTTACGTTGCTTTGCCTCACATTGTTCCCGAGGCTACTCACTCTCTTTCTGAAGAAGACTTTGAAAAATTACCAAGAACAGAAACCAAAACACTTGATGTGCATAATAATCCTCATAGCTAAAACATGGATTACTCCACAAGCCGAGAAGCAAAGTCAGTCTGTGTGAAGATTTGTGTCTCCCAGATTTTCCCAAAATATTAATTACTTCTCTCTTTTCTCAGAACAACTCTTTAACAGCCTTTTACGCACCTCCTCATGTCCCAACTCCCTTCTGTCTCCTTTTTGGATGAGTAAGTGGCAGTATGGTTTGAATTAGTGAGTTTGTTGGCCAACTAGTGCACATGGCTGCTGCATCTTTTAGGTGATAATGACAGACTCGATCTTGAGGGGACTATTACTTTCAGTTTCTCTTGAACCCACCTGCCTATTTACATATGATAGGAAAAACTTAATAACGTATCTTCAGTGACAATTTTTCATTGAGTTATCAAGAACATGAAAGAGTATAATTGCATAAACCTTACTTCTTCAGGAGGACTGGATTCTAAGAAGAATCCTCCTACGAGGAGGAATTTTTTGTTTTCTCAGTCAAGAGTAAATTAGTAACAATAGTTTAAATTTGGTTTTTTGCTTGTTTTATTTTCAATCACTTTAACATGAAAGTGAATTGAGAAAGAAGGAACTGAGAAGGAATGGAGTGGAGGCCCTCAAGGTACTGGACCAGTATTAAACTGAATATTTTCTCAGTTGTGCAAATTAGCCTGAAAAAGTTTGTATTGAAATTGCTAGATTCATTGCAAAAAAATATTAACATTGAAGATAATTTTGGGTGGCAGCAGTGACATTGAGCTATTGCAATGCTTTAAATACTTATGCCATCCAACAACAGCATTGGTTTTGCAGGAGTAACCTATTAAAGAACCTGGTAGAAAAGAAAATCAGTTACTTAAGAATTTTTTAAATGAATTTACATTTAAAAAAATGATTTTTTTTTATTTGTAGTGGAAGCAAAAGCAAATGGGGAGTCTTATCCAACCTGAAGACAAATTATCCTTATAATAGATACCACTGTCACCATCAAGGAAATTACTGACCATCCTGTTTGATAGATTTAATTCCTCATGGGAATGTTACTCTATTGCAAAAGAGCTAAATAAATTCTTTTATCTTTTTTTTTTTTTTTTAAAAAAAAAAAAGAGCCATCTTTCTTTCCCCAGATAAATGAGTATCTATGCACACAGAGACAAATAAGATAAAAAGGGAAAACTTGTTTTACACATCCCAGTTCAGATGAGTGGGAGTTGGGGTGGGGCAAAATCAGTTGGCAGGCTTTACACATCTGAAATGTAGAAAAATGAAATAGATGACTACTACTTTACATGGAAGGTTGAGCAATATCAGAGATACACAGTCTTAATGACAGAGAAATTAATGTCAGGATGAAAGAAGAAGGAAGCAGTCAAAGGATTAGAAAAATATACTGAATCCTGTGAACTGGAATGGTGGACACTGGTTTGTACAAGAGATGTTATTGCATGCTTCCTTAACATGAATGCAAGAAAAACATATAATTTCCAAAAGAGTGATTTCAACCCTAACTTCAAATTACTCATACAAATTTCCCACTGGAGGTATGTATTCTACACATTTTGTCTTCTAGAAGCTGTCTTTTCCAAATAATTTTCTTAGGCTGCCTAGAAATATAATAGTAGTCTGTAGCTTGTTGTCTACAGACACTTAGAAGTCTGTGGGGTACTCCCAGTGGTACATTTTCCTTGATAAAGTCTGTATTAAAAACAACTAGGTACTCCTTTTGTGTACTATTTTTTGCTGGTTTTGATGGTAGATTTTAGTCAAATTAAACATCGTCTTTTTGACACCAGGTATTTTTTGCCTTGATTTCCATCTCTTCTGATATTTAATCTCAAGTTTTTACAGATGTAAAGTGTTACATGAATTATCTTCTAAGCTATGAGTCTATACTTTTTGCCAACAATCTCAAAAAGAGATGCTCTTCAGGGTAGGTCTTCCTCTGAAGTATTTTTTACATATTAATATATTAAGGTTCACTGTAAAAAAAAAGCAAGTTAGAAAATACTGGAGAGGAAGGTGTAGGCTTCTGTAAGCATGTAGCCTGGTAGACTGCTTACACAGGGGTTGTTATAATGCTTGATATATTTTGGTACGGTGTCATTCCTGAACTCTCATTTGGTATTGCCCATCCTTGCATAATAAAATGCTGGGAGTAACAAGAATATCACTGACATTTTATGTGATCAAACATGTAAAGTATTGGTTAGTTCACTGGAGTCCGTAGGCATGTGATGAACAATTTGAGTCCCTGTCATACTGGAGCTTATTCAGGCCTGTGACCTGTCCTGTTACTGGCCTCTTAACAGACTAAGTCTCACAGCATTGAGATTCCTGAAACATAAACTGAAAACTGTTTGGGGTAAGAACAACTTTTGTTGGTATGCGGTTTAGCAGAGAAATCATGGCTATGGCTGGGACTCCAAGCAGTAGCACATACACTTAAAAGAATCCATGTACAATACATGCAAAATCTGAGGAATAAATTGAATCAAGGATTTATGAAACCTGACAGATTGTGCCATTCTGCAGCCAATGCCTTCAAAAGAGATAGTGTTTCTAGCTGTATAATTCCACATGTAAGATGGTGGAGTCTGTATGCAGAAAACAAGAGAAAACACTAGAAGAGGTACGAGCAGTGAAACCCAGAGATAATACTTTCTTTCAACATAATCTCACTGATCTCATCAACAAAAATAGCTGTGTAATATATTTCTTTCATTACTGATTATGCTAGTAATTGTTCAGCTAAAGATACAATGGGAAATGTGGCTGCTTACAAATCTTTGGTAAAGCTGTAATCAAGTTTCAATATTAAGAGTTCATGTTACAGTCAAAGTAACATTAAAAATACGTGAGCTATAAAGAGAACTTCTAAATCAAAGTAAGCATCATTAGAACAGGTGAGGTATCATATTGCTGATGTTTATATTCAACAACATCAAGTAAGAAAATTTAAACAAGAAAAATAGAACAAAATAACTAAACAGCAAACTAGCTAGTGACTAGGTTTAGGCACTCTGTACAAGTACTGCTGAATATTTTTAATGACAACTACATGACCAATCCAATAGTCTACTTAGTTGTGCTGAATAAACTCTTCATTTGTTATAGAAATGAAGTCTACCCTCTCAAGACAAATCCTTCTTGTGATTTGGTGGTTGATAACACACATCTGTTCTTCATATTTCCCCATTTTCCTTAGCCATTTGATTATAACAGCACATATATAGACTAATGAAAGCTACTAAACAATATAGTAATAAAATATATGCTCTCTGTTTAGATTGTATGTTGAACTTGTTATAGGCTGTGTAACTTA
The DNA here is from genome assembly GCA_907165065.1 of Caprimulgus europaeus. The sequence continues at coordinate 19,352,321 of OU015527.1, forward strand.
ACTACTCTAATGTTTTGTAGCTGAGCCTTAAGGATCAGCCTCCTGGTTTTTACAGTTTTCCCTGTACTTAATCAAGCTGGCATGTGTAAATAGAATGCATTAATAATAAAAAACTGTGATAGTTTCACTGGGCTAGCCCTTGGCCAACAGCCAACACAGCCATTCACCCACTTCACCCCCACCCCCAAGGGATAGGGGAAAGGACTGGGTGCAAGGATTAGGAGGCTTGTAGGTTGAGATAGGAATAGCTTAATAATAGAAATAAAAGAAAACGAAAAAAAAAAAACCCAAACCAAAAACAACTAAACAACTAACATTAAAATAGTAGTGCTAACGATAACAGTAATAAGATATGCAAATTAGTGATAACCCAGTGCAACTGCTCACCACCCACTGATAAGCCCAGCCCATTCCTGCATAATGATCCTGGAGGAGCAAAAATCCCGAACTGAAACTGCAATCCCGGAAGAGTGAGAGCCCCAGAGAAAGCCTGTGCAAATCCAAGCCCCCTTTCAGGCCAGCCCCGGGTAATACACTAAACATGACAGGATATGATCTGGAATATTTCACTGGAACATCCCAAGGTCAGTTTGGCATTTTGCTATTCACTGCACTTCTCCCTCCCAGTCCTAATGCAGCTGTGACCCAGCCAAACACGATGGCCTTGGGCTCCATCAGTAACTAATAACATCAGTACGTTTATCAATGATGTTCTCAAAGCAAGTCTGAACTGAAAACAAAACACGGCTCTTCTAATTACTGAGAAGAAAATTAACTCTATCTTAGAAAAACCAGGACAAAAATAAAAAGGAAAATTGCTGTATTTATGGTAAGGATGAGCATAGTAAATTCATCTTTCACCTTCCTCCCAGCTCAGATTTCAGATTTCAGATTCCCTCTTTCTTTTGCTACCTCTCTCCTCCTTGTAATCTTCAGCTCATTATTCCCTCAAATCCCACCTGACAGCAAAAAAATTGAGAAGGCAGGTTTTTTTCTCTCAACAAGAGCTCTTTCACTATGCCTAGTATATACAACAAAAGGGAAACAATCCCTGAAATTCAATAGCATAAATTTGTAACAAGCATGAGGTGGATTAACCATACACAGTTGGACATGTCTTTCACTAATGCAGTAGAATTTAACAGCAAGTACCAAAAGACCCAAAATTAATCCACAAAACAATAAGCAATTGCAATGGAATATAGATCTTAGAATGACATTAAATTGCCACACTTAAAAAAAAAAAAAAAAATTCTGTACAGATTGCTTCCTTAGAAATAATTTATAACATTTATTTTTAAGATTTCATGTTTTTCACAGACGTACCAACTTAACTGTATGTTAGAGTAGGATGATGATGCTTTCTATGAATGCACTGTATTGAATACTAAGAGAAAGAATGGAACATATGTCCAAATAATAGTGCATCGAATCTTGGAAAAGCTTTATTAAAGCCCTTAATACTGCTTGTGTAGTCATGTAGGCAGTTATAATCTCTGCATGTCAATTTGCCTTACCAATCACAGCTAAGGTGTTGATAGACCTTAAAGAAATACTTAAGATTTCTCTTGCATGAAATCGAATCAATACTCCTTAAAAAAATATCAGATCTTTGTCAAACCTTTTTTTTTTTTTTTCCCCCCCTAATGTATAACACAACTGTGGAGATTAAATTAATTTATCTGAAAGTGTCCCTCATAGGAATGAAAATAATTCCACTGTATCAAACTGTGCCAAAATATTCTAGATTAAGACTTTTTGGAAAAGGGAGAGAGGGGCAGCAGGGGAAAGCATGTGCATCTTAAAAGTATTATGACTCATTAGCTGGCTCTTACCTTCCCTTTGGAAGGTAAAAAAACCAAAATCAGGAAGAGATGACTCTTTATAGCTGTGTCTGCAGTAAAACTCTCCTTGCAGAGAGAGTACGGGGTATGTGTAGGGGTGACTACAGAGAGATGTGTAGGGGTGACAGTTGTTAGTATGAACTAAATATATGTCTAGTAACTTGCAGTTAAAAACCTAGTGTGCGGTTTTTACAGCTGATGCACATTGCTCAAAAAAATTCTTAGGATTCTGAAAAAGTAAAACTCCCTATTGTCTATTTTTATTGTGTTACAGCAATAACTTGCTTATAGATGCATATTACTTGCAAGAGATGCTTTAAGTCTGGTTTTGAAGACATTCCAAAAAAATACCCCAAAACATTATGGAGAGCACAGACTAACAGTCATACTGTAAGATTCAATTCTGTTCAGAGAAAACATTTGTAACTTCTGCTGTATTCGAACATCTACTGTTCTCTTAAAAATGAAAAAATGTCAGAAACATTCCAGAATTTCATCTTATTTTCCTCCCACTGAAAGCACTAGTGGCATGCATGAGCAAATACCAGTGCATTTTTGTCATGGGTAACAAAATCAGGGAGGTTTGTTTATGAATAAGCATTATACTTAACATGAAAAACTTGTAAAAAAAAATCATAGTTGCAATGCCTAATACTATTCAAATACATGGACATTTCAATGACTAATGGAACACTACTACAACCAGAACCGCAGCATTTATTTGTTCGGGTCCCGTTCTGAAGATGCCTGCACTGCAGCCTTCAGTAAATACCAAAACCGGACATTGAAGAACATTCACCCAGGAAGAAATTTTTATTTGAAATATTTGCATTGAAAAGATTATTCTATAGGGCATTGAAACACTAAACTAATGCACCATACTGTCCTCATACCTGTGTTAAGGTGATTTTCATGAGGTTAACATTTAAACCAGTATGTCAGTTATTGCAATGAATAGTTTTTAACCTGTTTATAAGGTGGTTTTGCCCAATACAAACAAACAAACAAACAAAACCCCACCCAAGACAAACAAAAAACCAAACCCCATCAAACTCAAATCCCAAATATAAAGCATTTTTGCATAAGCAATGTGTTTCATGAAAAGAATACACGCAGCAAAGAAAGCTGCTTTCTGTGAACCAGTTGCCTGCTCTAAATAGGTCAGACAGATTTGGTCACAAGTCCCAGCAGATGTTCCCTACTGCTTGAATGAAAACCAAAATACTCTCAGTCTTGACCTAAACAATAGCTGACTTCAGGACTATAGCAATCGAGCTAGATTTTCACATATGTGCAATATTTATCAGTACTGTTTAAAAAATTTAGTGTCTAAGCCAATCCATCCTTGAATGTCTGCTGTTATTTGTAGAGCAGGCAAATACTCAGGCATCAAGGTACTAGTAGCTAATTATAGACTCCTTTGGCTGAAGCCAAAACTGGGTTCTCATTCTGCATTTTAAAGACTTTTATTTGGGCAAAAGGGAGAGCTTTCTACATGTTTTTTAACTACTATTAGTTAAGAGTTTGAAGTGAAAAACAAAATACACTTTGTTCTCTCCCATCCTTTACCCTTCATCTTCAGTGTGCTGTGCTTAATGCTACTAGCAAACATAAAAGATAGACTAGAAAAGTAATTATGTATTTAATATGAATTAGGAGCTGTGGAGAATCTATGATAATAACAAAGTACTTAAGCAACAGGCTTTTCAGAAAGCTAGTCATGATAGATGATCTTGATATTTAATTATAGAACGATGTATTAAAACTACATTCATTTTTCACTACAGCTTCTCCCCCTACTCCTGCATCAAAGTTTACCAACACCATATTTCCTACACTCAGGTCAATGGATTGGATAGAGCTATTCATTATCATTTTAGCATAATCAACAAAGTTAGGGTATAAGGATAAGTAAACCTGCATTTCCTCAAGGGATTCACTTGGTCTAAATGTATGGCTTTTTGTTCTGGATTTGAGATTATTGCTTATAACAAGGCCGCCCCACTGGATTGCAATTCTGAATTTATTGTATGCCCTCAAGAAAATATTTTTGTTTACCAAGGCTCACTGCTGTTACTGATAATCCACAACAGACAAGCAAAGGGTGTCATTATCTGTAAAATAGATGTACTGCTTTGGACTGACCTCACTCTGTAGCTATGAAATACACAATTTATTTTATACCAGCAAAAGAGGCCAACAATGACAGGCACTGAACTGAGTACAGAAAACTGAAGGTCTAATAGTATTTGCACAAAACTGCTTGGAGAAGTTATTTTTAATTCATTATGCTGCAAGTTGATTGTGTTGTCAATTAAGACCAAGTAAATTTATCTCCAAGATGAAAAAGTTAGCAGTGTACATCAATATATTTTTAAATATTTGCTTGTATAGTTTATACAATTATTTCTGTAATGAGTGTAAAATTAGTTAAGTTACACATGCTATGAAAAATTTCTTCCATTTAAGGATCATGCTTACAAAAAAAGAACAAAGTCAAATCCCAGGTGTTTTAATTGCATGAATGACTTCTGTTGTTAAGTTTCTAACTTAAACTTGTACCCAGCAAGATGTAGATGTAGGCCTGTAACTACATATATAAATGGTGCTATTAGTTTAACTGAATGAGAAAGCAAACTGTTTTCAGATGAATAAAGATTACTCACATGGATGGAGTATGGCATAAAGATTATTGTTCCCCCTCATCTTTCTATCTAAAATACAGCCTTGGACTCCAGACTTGTAAAGGTATAATACTTTACAGGTGAAGAATCAGCGCTTATTGAGTATGTCAAAAATAGCAGAGAATCCACCATTATATTTGCCGTATATCAAAAGCTGACTTTCCTGAACTGTGAATTGGAAGATGCTCTAGTTAGAATATATGACTGTTTTAGGCAAAGTTTACACACCATGCCATTAAGTTAATAAAGACGTAGGACGCCAGAAGTCTTATATAAGCCATACACAGACACAAAATTCACGTCTAATTAGTAATTATCACTCTTCAAGCCTTAGACATCTTCTCCAGTAAATTAAAGGTAAAACAGATACACATCACTCTGTTATACTAGCCAAAAGTGACAACAGAAGTAAGAGCAGTATCAGAGTTCTTTTCTGATGACAACTGGTTGTTTCCCTGCACACAGGTGCATTTTATCAACTGACACTGCCATACTCTTCTGCTGCAGCTGCCCTGTCTTTCCTTCAATATTTTTTTCCTCTCAACAGCATTGGTTGCTGTCTTCCCACAGGTGTTTTTTTCCAATGTTATGATAAAACCATTGCACATTTCCAACAAGGCACATGCTGGAATGTAGAGAAACATGCTGTGAGAAACTAAGGCATGGGTGACTTTTAGTCACTAAGGAGCTGGGCGACTTTTAATTACTAAGGAGCTAGACTTTTGTGCTGTGTATGAACCTCATTGCCTGTGTCACGTGAATGGAGTCTTAACCAATTAGTTGCTGGCACGCATCACATGTTGTGTGGCAAAGTGTATAAAAGGAACCTGTACCAAATAAACACGGAGCATTCGCTTTATCTCTATGAGAATACGCGTTTGTCTCTCACTTTTCCTGACAACACTGGAATACTGGGTTTAGATTTTATTTTACTAGTGATTTTGTTTTACTAATATTATTATATATACATTGAATAATTTCTGGAGAATGTCTCTGTAGAAATGTAAACAGTGAGAAATGCCTCACCATAACATGTACCTAACCTCACTTTTGTTTTCTGCAATTCTAATATATTAATATAGTATTATTGGAATCCTTACATTAACAGGTTAAGGCAAAACCAACAAGCACACGCGATTCAGCAGTTGTATTAGAGTATACTCAACACAAAACTGAACTAATGACTTCACATTATAAATCTATCTTCCTAAAATATAGCATCTTCAGTATCACTTCTTAACTGAAAGAGAAATTTGTCATTGTTGGTTTCTGCACTGTTTTACTTTGAAGAAAGTAGGAAATCAAGCTTAAATGCACCCCAGCTACACACTGACAACTTGTGACCCAGGAGTGGCATGAAAGTAAAAATCTGCCAGTGGATAAAAAATAGAGTATGGCTTTTGATAACACTTGACACTTGTAGAACACAAGTAGAAAAACATTAATTCTCATAATTGTCCTATGAGTTAAGTAAATGCTGTTTAACAGAGCTAAGATTCAATATCAATATATTTGTCCTCACATTCATTTTTGCATGTTTACATATTTTCCTGTCAATTTATAGTACTGTTTTCAAGACCTTAAAAATGAACTAATTTCATGAGAGGACGTTTAACTCATGGAAATTCTCTTGAATTTAATTTTAGAGTCATTTATAAGAAAATATATGTCAGAGATATCATGTCTTGACTTACTAAGTGCTTAATGATGAGTTTTAAAATAAGAATTGAAAGTAATTTCAAGCAGGAATGAAGAGTCATCATATTATGGTAATAGAACATTGAAGACATTACTATTTTCTAATGTCTGTCTCTCACTTTCCCCCACATCTGTGATTTCTATTCAACCTTTTTGCTCCTTCTTCTCCCTCACTCTGCTTTCCCTTCTCTTTCCATGTTTGTTTTGTGAGTTGTCGCTGAAATAAGTTTATATTGCCAACTCGGAGATTACTCTGGGTCTGAAGTGTAAGCACTGCTGAAACTATTTGAAGGGTGGAGGAAAAAAAAAAAAAAAAAAAGGGAAAAACCCAAACCAATCTTTGTATTTTAAGCCAAATACAGCTTCAAGATAATTGTATGAAACAGAAAGAAATTGATATATATTAATTTAATCCATTTTTACTTGTGAAACATATGTTGATTTGCAGCATGTATAGAGATCCAAGCTAATTACTGTAGGAAAGGAATTAATATAGCTGGCAATCATATAGTGAATAACACTTGAATTTTTCAGGGATGTGAAGTGCAAGTTTAGTGGTTTTGAAGGTAATGACAGCCTTGGATAACAGAAGATAAATGGTCAAGAGAGAGTACACAGAGCTATATGGAAAAATTCCCTCCCTTTTACCTGCCAGTGTTTATTAGATCTGTACTGGAAAAAAAAAAAATTCTTGTTCATTTAGTCTTTGGCTTTCCAAAACTGTTAACAAGGGTAAGTGAAAAGGTTGTGCTGACATCCACTCATTATAGAAAGAACCGTAGTATGATTTTTCTCCTTTCTACAAACCATTGAGGAATTTAACAAATGTTAAGATGTAATACATTCAATAAAAATTGAACAATGAACAAATTAATGTCTTCTGATTATTTTCACTGCTTTAATGGAAGATGTATAGGGCTGCAACTATTATTATTTTTTAAATTTTCTAAAGAGGTCTTAAACTAAAGCAAACATAATGTTCACTTAATTCCTACATAGGTTCTACCCCCTTCTGCATATTTTATACAGGCAATACAAAAGTATGCGAAAAAACAAGAACTGGTTAATTTCTGTCCCCATATAGTAACCAACCATTAGTTCATTGCATTAAAATAAAATTATTGATAAAAAATGGAATGAAAAAATAATTTTACTCTATATGTATGTACACAAATGCCATAGTGCATTCACAGAAAATGTATGAAAAAAATATTTAAGTAACTTTTTACTGATGGTGTTTTGAAACATTTAGAGTCAAAAAGTTTGACAAACCTGAAAAGAAAAAAGGGCAATAGAATACCGACTATCCCTTATTTGAATGTGTATATATACACACACATATACATACTAATGTGTAATAATATGCTCAGAGGTCAATCTTATGTCAATTGTATATTAATTAGTAGCAGTTCATGACATGAAAATATGATGACTACTTCCAGCTGCCATGCATCTATGACAATAAACAGAATTAATGGTGACTTAAAGAAATAAAACATGTCTATAAAAGGGTCAAGAAATGTCAGAAATTTTATATCACCTAGACTAGATTTACTTTGGAAGAGTGAGTTACAGTTAGAATTAAAAAAAAAAAAAGAAAAATATTTAACAATATATTGGCAGCTTATGCATCCATTGTAAAATAAAATTATCCCCATCTTTCATCTAAAAATGTTACCCAGGGATGGTGTTCAAACAGAAAGGGCTTGCAACAAGCTCAAAATGGAAGTGAAATATTCTTTCTTTCACTTTACAATGCTGAGCAAGAGATTGTGCAGGAAGAAACCATAAGGGGAGGCAACAGCAACAAGAGAAACAATGAATGCCAAGAAACAAATCCTGGTCACATCTGCTTTTGAGGCTTAAACATTTTTATAGAGAAAAAAATTATGACATTACCTGTGTCAAACTTACTCACTTTCTATATTTTTTTAAAATAAATTTGTAGTTTCAGATTACAAGTCACAAAAAGACTGTAAGGCATTCAAACAGACAAGTTTGTCATGAAGACATGTCTGAAGACAGAAGGCAATAATTCAGTACAATCTCTGAGTACAGAGAATTCAAGAATCAGTAACATAACCAAAAGAACTTGGGGAAAAATATAAAAATGTCTCTCAATATAATTAGAAACACAAAGTAAGACTTTTATTCATTAAAATTGTGAACAGTCAGGTAGAATAGAAAAAAACAGTTCTTTAGACCTATCAGAGTGTGGATGATGGTCCTGCACTATGAGAGAATGGGAACATACTTCCTTTACCAGGGTAAAAGTAATTAATAAAGTCAATAACATAACTCTGCTTTCTATACCTCTGATCTAAAAGTTTTAATAAGTCCTTAACTAAGAAGGTTACAGTACCCTGAAGGATTCCTAGCATTGCATTCTCGTTTATGAAGGGTGACATTGTAACTCCCCGTGTCAGTTAATCCTACTGTTTTATCAAACCTGGGCAAAAAGGCAGGCAAAGGAGGGATGATAGAAAGTTATTACCGGACTCAATTGAGGGCTTTATGGCCAAAGATACTGTAGATTTCAACCTACAAACACACTAAATAAATTTACCATGTAAATTTGATACCACCCACTGAGATATGAAATACAAATAAAGCAAGAAGATATTCTAATTAATATACCTAGCATTTTTCAATATGTCACTGTAAAAGCTAGCTTTAAAGAAATTGCTAGTGTGAGAACTGTTTGTTAGGGAGTAAAAGGATTTCAGTATTTGAACTGGAGAAGACAGCTCTCGTGACTGCAAGGTGGAACAATACTTCTCAGATATTTTGAAGAGCAAACCACTGTGTGAGCATAGCTCAGACATCACCATATTTGTGTTTGCCAATGGTTCTTCAGAGCATCAGAAAATAGCTATTTAGTTCCGAGAGAGGTCTATGTGTTCCTTGGAGCAGCAATCTACGGGTTTTCTATTATGATTGAAATTCCCACATTAAATTTTATTTATGCTCTTTCTAATACAGGTTCTCTGCTGCAAAAATGACCTATGTCAGATGGTTCAAAGGAAAACAAACATAAGCTTACTGACTGCAATTAGAAATAACCAGCCCACAGAGAAATTGAATTTCTATGCATTCCCAGTGAGAGGCGGGTTTATTCCTGGACATACAGATTATGCAAAAGATAAGGCAGATAAGCAGATAAACTCCTATGTAATTTCAGACTATATATTTCTGAGCAGAACCCTCACACTGGCTAGCTGAGGGCTCAGCTCACTTTAAGACAACACATGTGCAAATCACAGACTTTTTTCCTTGAAGTCTTCCAGTGCATCCCATGTTGTGTTTGCCAGCAAGGTATTAATGCGCCCAAAGAATGAGCTAGATTTGAGAACTAATCTGTCTGAAGGTTTTTTTTATTCATTTATCAGCTTAGTTCGTGACCAAACCAATTCCTTATCAAGCTCACCCAGCAGCTGCATGAGCTCCTTTTAGTGGCAATTTACAATTATGTCAGTAGAAACTGACTGTGGAACCTCAGAGGCCTAATCCCTCTTTATAATCAGAGTAAAGTAACACCAATTAAGAGTTGACCCCTCTCTATTGACTATGGTATAAAAAACCAGGCTAAGCTCCTAAAATGGGTGCCTTTCATAAACTACATGAATGAGTCTCACTCTCCATATAAACACCTCTCGTCTTTTTTGCTTTAAAAATGGTAAGCACTGGCCACAACACTTTCATTTAAAATGCATTTCCACTTATTAAAGAGAAAAAAAAATTGATCGAGTTTATCTGGATGACATTTTATTTTTTAATTACAAGTCAACAGGAGTACAAAGTTTGCAGGTGTTCGTTACCATGTAAAAAATCAGAGGGTTTAAAATTCTTTGTTCAACAATTTATCGTAATTGTGGTATGAGGTTGACTATAAAAAAAGTCTCTCTTACTTACAAATACTGTCAAAAAAGCTGGCACAGGTTTTCCCAATTATCTTGTCTTTAAAAGACTAAGTTAATCTGATTTAATAGTTTTTATTTCCTCTGACAAAACATATAACCATTTTTTGTGCTGCTTCTGAATATTCAGATTATTTTATCAGTATTTCTTTACATTATAAACAAAGATAATTCTCTCAATGTTTCCCCTTTCCTTCCTTCACTCTGACTAACAGCCATAACATTGTCTGGTAAGACCAGGCCTTCTAGAACCTTCTGAAGAACTCACTTTAGAGGGCATGTTGGTATTCTTTTAGCTTTTCCAAACCTTTTAGGTGTTATACCAAACTGCTTTCATATTAACAGTGGTTTGGCAGTACTGTGACTTGCAAAAACCAGGTAAAAGACAAGTACCATAGCACACTTACAATTGAATTTTTTAATCCATTTAGAAAAGACACTTTGAAATAGGAATTTTTTTTTTTAAAGGAATACAATCTTGAAGTAGCTCGATGCTAACAAAGGAATCCTGCCACCATACATCATTGCTTTCACTTGGCACCTTCTGAATATCAAAAAGCATCTTAAGTGGATGAAAGGCATAGTTATACCTTACCCCCAGCTCGCAGGTCACTTCTTTTGTATACACATCCAGCTCCTAGGTGGTTCAGCTCCACAGCATTTATTCTGATCTTTTACAGTTAATAGAAGTTAGGCTCAACTAATTCTTTTTGTAGAGGTTGTCCTCACGCTCATGAGAAACATTTGAGACATAGGAGACAGACTGGAACAGCTTCCAGTCAAGGGGACCTGTGTCATGACAGCTAACAAATTCTCATGTTGCTATCTACATCATTTTCCACCTGATCAAAGGACGATGTTAGCTCAGTAATTAATAAATCCCTACTGACTTGGTAATATTACTTTCTTTCTCTCTTCTGTAGGTTATCAGTTCCTATCATCTGATTACTTTGAGCTAGATTAACAGTGTGAATTCTACATTCTTCTAATTTATACTGATTTTATTTAGTAAATCTATGCATAAAATTGAATACTAAGCAGAAAATCTATATGTCTTTTGAATGCATCATAAGTTTTGCAATTTAACATCTAGATTTGTATGTGATTGTTATATAGAGGTATATAGACAGGCTCTATCATGTTTCTCTAAAAGGTGGAAAACTATATTATCAAAAATATACTCTATTAAGAGAATCCCCAAAAGACTTGCAGATTTTAACTTATTCCTAAAAGAACATGAAATTCAGCATATATATTTACAGACTTTGCTAAATTCATTTTCTTATTACCCCAGTTTTCATGGCATTTATATTTTTCGTGGAAGCAATTTTGTGGAAAACATGAGACCATGGCATCATTATTCAGAAAGTTTCACTGCTGAGAGTCACATAGCCAAGAGCAACAGTGAGAATAAGCAGGAGTTATTTACCATGCAACTAAAAGAAAGTGAGAGTAAGAATTTTTAGATTTATGTGAAAACCACAATACAGCTACAGTAGATTGGAAAACTGCCAGCAAATGCACTGAGCAGCTCCTCTATAAACATGGTCTTTCAGGAAATATGTATTCAGACATGAGATCATCTGAAGTAATTACCATCATTAAAAACTTCTGCTTTCTCAAATGATCATTAAGTTACATGAAAGCTTTGATGCACATAGAATCTTTCCTAGTGTTTTCTCCCAAAAGACATCAGTTTATATTTGCATTTCAAAAAAATTTGTTGCTTCATTTTGCAGTAGTATCAAAGAAAATTTAAAAAGTGATAAATACATGCAGAGTCTTTAACTTTTCCTTACAAAATATTGATTTTTAGTATCCTTTGTCATAAGGAGTTAGACTGACTTGTTTTAAAATCACACTTCTATCCCTGAACCAACACCAATGAATAAATGATGTTCACTTATCACTGAGAAACACAAGATATTTCAGTTAAAAAAAAATCCAAATTATTTTCTTCTTATACATAAACAAGAATGAGAATTCAAAATAATTTTTAACTAAAACCAGTTGTCAGTTAGATAAAATAGGCATTGTGGTGTTGAATCCTGGTAAGCACACCAGGGTTTTTACATATTTTGAACATCACTTCGGCACTGTAAAACAGTACTTTAGGGATAATTTTTTTTTTTCAAACACGATTTTAGAAATTCCATCACTATCACTAGCAACAGTGAAAATTTAATACAAAGGCACTGATAGAGTGCATATAGCATCAAAAGTTTGCAGTATGTCTCCAAAAGCAAAACACATGCATAATTAAAATGAAAGGCTGTCTTCATTGTTAGGTATTGTAACAATATCATTTGAGGTACTAAATACTTAATATACAGCTCTTTGAAACCAGATACACTATAAGTAACAACTTTTTATTATAGTGTCAGGTTTCCGGGTTTAATCTTCTCCTTTCTCTTCTATATCTTTCTGTCCCTATTAAAAGCAGTATCATTTAAGAGTCATCTGCATTTCATTTCCCTGCTTATGAAAACTGGTTCTGGAAGTTTAACTACTATTTCTTCATAGAAACTAATCTCATAGTTTTGTGATAAACTGTTTGAAGTCCTAACAGTTGGTTGGCATTATACTGATTACTATAAAAATAAACTGGGAGTTGTTAATGGAGCTAACATGTATTTGAGTAAGTTTTTTTAAGCCATGTTTTTTCAGAAAATAAAATGAAGGGCATCATTTTTTTGGTACAATAAATAATTAGATATCTGTGCAACATACTATTCATACGGTTTTTTGTATATTTTGATGCGTGCCAGTGTGATGACTGTTAAGAGAAAAGAGTTTGTGGTAGGTAATGGGAAATTCATCAGGAAAGAAATTCAAAATTGGTTTAGGTACTATGTGTCTCTGCCATTACCATTGCCAATGTTTTTTTCAACTATATTTTTAAATAGATATCTTCCTGTTTCATTGCAAACAAATAAAATCTAGCATAAACCAAGAAACAAAATACTTAAAACCCCTCAGTAAATATACAGGAAATTGATGCTCTTTATGCTGGGATTTCTCCTATATCAAACTTACTAAGCCAGGGAAAAAGTTGAGAGGAGAATGTGTTCCTTGGGAACACAAATATTTCTTATGCCTGCAACTGGAACAACAAAAGTTAGGCCAACTGGCTATTCCAACTTCAGTAAGTTAATCAGGTAGACACTTAACAGAAAAGTTTTTGAACCTTTAAGAGCAAGAAGAGTATTAGCAGAGGGAGAAGAACATAACCACGGCTTCATATTGTATCAATGAACTAAAGACACCATCATGTCACATCTGGACACTCCTCAACTCTTTCAAACACTCAGAGAGGAATGCAAACTTCAGGAGCAAGGAAAAGAAAGGAGCATTTTATTCTCTAGATGACTTTCCTAATTGTCACAAAAAATAGGAAAATAGTACAGTTACCAGACTCTGAGAGAAAATGGAACTCTTACTGAAATTAGATACATACACACAGGTTGATACTAACTAGAAAGGGAGCTGCACACAGGAGACATCACAGCATGTTTTCCAATACAAAAATACTTGTCACCAGACAAGTAATTTGTTTCCCCTCCAAACATCCTTCTCCATTATTATATAAGGTTGTTTTCAAAGAAATTTGGAAGTTGGCATACAATGAATCTTGAGCCTTGAGAATAAAGGGATTCACGATAATTTTTCTAGACCACCATTGAAGTAAAAAAAAAAAGATTCCAAAATCTTTCATGTTTTTAACCAAGATGAATGTGCAGTGGCTTGCAAACCACCTCTGAGTAAAAATATTTGACTTCTTACGAGGTACAATCATAATTTTGTTAAAAATGTGGAACCCAAGAGGTTATTGCCTTACGCACCCTTGTGCAAGAAAATTTAACTGCAGTTCATTTATCATACTTGCAAGAGTTCTAGATCCTTTTATCAATCCAGAGAAAATTTCTGTCTTTCATTTCAGTGGTAGGGAAAAAAAAAGTTATTAAAGAAAAAAAAACAACCCAAAATGTGGCTAATAAAGCTTTGCTTTAGGGACATGGAGAAAGAAAATGATTTATAATGAAAACAGCTTTGTTTACTGAAATGTCAGGTACCGATGAATTTGGGTTTCCTATTAAAGATTTAGTTTTGTCACCTACTATGAAAATTCAAGGAAAACAACTCCCTGCTGCTGTGCCCCAACTGCACAATCAGTTAGCAAGCCGAATGTTTACCATCTGTTTTCTTTGCTGGCTAGGGTCAGTAATGTAGGTTAGAGTCTGTTAGTTCAGGATGAAGTTTATTTTCCAACTTGCATAGAAAACTTGCAGAGCAGCCTATTTTAGGAGTATGCTCCACTTCTCCCATTGTAATTTAGAGTTGAGAAAATACTTCTCAAAAAACCTTATCATCCTGAGAACAGCATAACAACTGAAACCCTTACATTGGAAAAATATACCAGAGAAATTTCATGTTGAAACTACTGTTACCACTTCAGATACAATCCCATTTGTTAATTTTGTTGACGATGTTAGTTAGGTTTCCTTCTTTTTTTTTTTTTTTCTTTTTTTTTTTTTTCTTCTCTGTTTATCACAGTGGAGAGGATTGCATCTCTCTCTCAAAAGCTTCAAAGAAAACTAAACAGAGTATAAATCTCATCAACACCCTTTTAGAGAATATTTAGAATATCTGGACTGGTGCAGCTGAAGATGCAAAAACACTCAAAGGAAACAGGTTATTTCTGCCCCCCTCAGCTGGAACCATGAAGTTCACAGAGAGCCATAACATGAAATTTAACTAACTCTCTTATCTAAGAAGAGAGAAGTGCAGTGCAAAAGTTAAGGCTACAACATGTAAGACCAGAGAAACTGCATATAAGTGATGAAGGAGGTTGCCTATTTGAAGGTATTTACTTCAACCCTTAACTATTGAGTTTGTCACAATTCCTGTGAGGTTAAATTACTCTTTTAAATTGTCCTATGTGTTTCTTTGTAGCCACAAGAAATCAAGATATCATTATTTAAAATATACGTACTGCCTCAGAGGTTTTTGGGAAATTATTGACACTGGATGCTTAACTGCTACAAACTCAAAGTTTAGAAGTAAAAGATTTATTTAGAGAAAATAATATAGTCCATAAAATATTGTGTACTATTACTGTATTCAAAGATTTCCAAACTGGGCTGTCCTAAAATATTTTTTTAGAATTAGGCTTAGACAAGCAGGGGAATAAAATTTCTCCCTATTTCTTCTAATTTAAAGATCTCTAGTTAATATAATTCTAAAATAATAACAGGCTTGCTGAATTCCTAAAATTTTATACCTGTTGATATACCTGATTCTTTTGGAATTTGCTTAAAGTTATACTATTCAGTGCTATGTGAGTAACAGCTATGTGAGCACCCTGGGAATTAGAGGCAACATAGTAACACTGAGCGCAACCATAAAAGTTAACATTGGCCCATAATCAGGGTCAGAAATCAAGGAGAGAAGGAAAGCTTTTCTTTGTAGTAGGTAAATTCACAAATAGTATGTACAGAACAAATTATAAGAACTTCAAACGAACTTACAAGGAATTTAGAATAATTGCACATTTTGAGATAAAGGCTCTACAGGGTTCACTGAGAAGAAAAATAAATATTTCAGCATCAAACGTTTACTAAAAGTTTATACTTTGGAGTAATCAAAACAAAGCAAGAGTATCAAAATAATACATTATGTCTTTCTATAATTCCACCATGTGTATTCCCAAATAATTAATTATTCTGGGGTTTTTTTAAAGCTATTTGCTTTCTGTTCAGTTTTAGAAAACTTAACAGATACTTCAACGATCAGCTATTTACACATTTGACTGAGAAAAAACCGGAATACATGTGAGTTCCTGAAGTCAATATTAATTCACATGCATACTGTCATATAGCTTGAATCCCATACATCATCTTGATGGTTTCTCAGCTTCTGCTTCCATCCCCAGGAAGGAACAGTACTGGTTAGAGTTCAGACACATCTTATCTGTCGTATAGCGCAATGCCTGGACAGCTTTTCTGGCAGAATTGAGGAAGCAGATATTTTACAGTGAAGACACTGCAATGACAGCCACCCTATTCCATCCCCTCCCTGGGGTGGGCTCACCCCTCAGTCTTTGCCCCTGTGAGCAAGATCTCTCTGCCTTACTTCTGCCATTACCATTCTCACCTGACTCTGCAGGGAAGTTAGCTAAGGAGCTTACTTAGAAGAAAAATTACCCCATCAAAACCATTGACTCATTCAATGCTGATTTATCTTCCCAAAATATTTTGGTTGAACACCACCAGCTGTGTAAGCGTTAGGAAAGTACTACTCCCTTCAGGGGCAGGCAGCCCTTCCTGTAGCTGGTATGTGAACCTGTATCCTAAGCAATACTGTTGGTCAGGAGATTGAGACACACATGGGTACAAGTAAGGAGTTTTGCACTTTATATGCCATCTTCTCAAGACAAAGCCCATGCCTCACTGAAGTACAAGAAGGTCCTGAAAATATCCAGACATATCTTAGGTTAGGAGGAAGCAAGTTCTGCTACAATTCATCCTTTCTGTAATATATGTGATTACTCTTTTGAAATGTGTTTTGAAGTCAAAAAAATGAAAACACACAACAGAGAGAAATTCTCTCATTCAATTTTTTTTAGATCAATTTGTAAGCAAACCTGTTATTCACAAGAACGTTACAGTATCACTTTATTTCTCGTGTTTAATGTGTGCACCTTTCACAAGGAGAGTGCTATTTCAGAAAGTGAAATACTATGACTCTACTTCAGAAATCAATGGTTTCTTAAAAAAAAAGCAAGAGGTTCATGACTTCCTGTCCTGTTTTTTAGCTGAAACAGAACTGGGTTTCTTTTTCAGTAGCTAGAATAGTGGTGCATTTTGCTTTTCAGCCTGGGACTTTTTATGAGACCAACACAGTGTTTGCATTTTTGTCGCTGGAAGTGAAGGATTTTGTGTTCTGTCAGTCTACAAGTGCAAGACCTAACGGGGTGAGGATTATTTAAATTAATAAGCTAAACTGACATTTGCATATGCTAACAGGATATTCTCAAGCAGAATGCTGTGGGAAATGGTGTCAAAGACTTCACTGAAGTCTGTGTACACCACTTCCACAGCCTTTTCCTTGTCCACTAGAGTGGGTCACCTTATCATAGAAGGAGATCAGATTAATCAGCCAGGACCTGCCTTTCATAAACCCATGCTGACTGGGCCTGATCAAAGATGGTATATTCACAGTGCTCTGACAGTAACATCCAATAATTGATTACACACCTTTACCATACAAATTCTAATAAATTTAAAATAATCTGTGACAATCTTTAGCCTACATGACTGAGGATTTCATTTCAGAATGAACTTTATTAAGGTTCTTCAAGTACAAAATAATGTTTAAGTCTGCTTTCTGAAGAAATATTCTGTCAAGGGGGAAAAAAATACAAAACCCAGATGCATGCACACACAAAGGCAAAGGGGAAATCCACATCGTGAGTTGTGTCTCCCATCAATTTCAAGTCATGGCTGATCATAAAAATGACAGCAAATATCACAATGAATGGCAGTACTATGGAAATTATGAGGTAGAGCAGTCTGTTAAGCGAAGTTTTCTTCCAAAAGTGATAATTTAACATTTTATTTTTCATGTGAGCTGGCATCCATATACACACATTTCTCTTCCTGTGTGTTTTGCATTGCAAAAAAGAATAGGAAAAAAACCCCACAAACGAAACACAGGAGTGAAGGGCAAGTACAGCCTTCTGCCGTGAAATTTGAAGTACAGAGCAAGTAGAAGGAAGGATTTGATGTGGAGATTTCATGTTCTGTTAGAGTATGCTTAAACCCTCTCAATAACATGCTAATGAAGCTGGGATCATTGTATAATGTTTTTCCATGCCATCTATATTTCTACGGTGTTTATTATATTTCTTATGTATTACCTAAGCTGGACTGTAGCTCTGTCAAAATGAAGAGATCACTTGTTTTAAATTATGTCAAATGCAGTTTGGACAGCATAACATAAATCATACACAGAAGTAAGTGGTTGGTAGAAACTAATACAAATAATAATGTTGTATCTGTTGGCAGAAGAATTTAACCCTGTCTCATTCCCTCGTCATCACAATGCATGGATGTTGGTGGGAAGTCATTATATAGTAAAATACTCAAGATATTTAGGACCTTAGAGAGATGCAGCAAGAACACACAGAAGAAGCAGCTGAGTAGTTCAGGCAATTAACTGGTGGCAAGGGAGTTCTGAATTATCTACTCCCAAAACTATTTCTAAGCTTGTTTGCTCCTGAAATTAGTATAATGTGAGTTTAAATTAGGACATAAACAATTCTGAGAGCACTTACTAGACCAAATAAACTCTTCATACTGCCCAAATGTCCTTATTACCAGGGTAGAAAGTTGAGGAGAAACCAAAAATCCTAAAACACTGGCAATTTCTGTGCAGTGGCACAATATAGAGCACTGAAGTTTACCTTTGTTCAACCTGAACCTGCAATTTAATGGTTAGAGCACTTTTGAGCTTATGAGCAGTGCCAAGCCCATAACATGGCTTTAACCATGAGGGCTATCCAAGTTGATATCTTAGATCTACCTCTAGATCCTTCCATAGCCATATTTAAAATGAGAGACCAGGGTCCTGCTTGGTTCCTTGGAATAATAGGAGTAATGAACTTGGAAAGGACATCAGTGCTCAAAATTGCAGAGATGGAAATGCCTTTCAAGAATCCTTAGTCAGAGACCCAGGTCCCAGAGATGAGTAGATTGATGGTGAAATTCTGCTCACTAGTTTAGCAGTCAATCTTCACGTAGCTCTTGCCTCAGCTCATTCCAAGCCTGGGTACAGGAAGGCATTATGTCTTTGGAGCAAAATATGCAAACAGTGGTACCTGTACTGCTGAAATTGAGTTTTAAAGTTCGAAGTCTAGATTGGGTTGGTCAGGATTATTTTATTTTTTTTCTGAGAAAAAAACTGTTTAGAATATAAAAGTCAATACACAGAACTGTTCATATAGAAAAAATACTTTTCCCTATGTCTGTACATTAGTTACTCTAGCAGAGCTAGTTTGTTCAATAGTATTTTCATGGGAAGTGTTTAATTTTTTACATTTCAATGTAAGCCTGTTTCTTGCACAACTGTTACTGATTGTTGTTCCCCTCATTCACTGAGAATGGGTGTACAAGTCTCCAAAGTTCCTTAGAATTACAGCCACTATCCTCCAAAGACAAAAAAAATAAAAGCATTTCCATTACAGACTAGACATATGCTCCTGCTATGTTAATAGTCTCTTCTACTGTATTTCAGAGTATATCAGCATGTTCCTAATTAACATCAAAGGATAATATGAATGCCTACAGAATGCCTCATCAGAGCCTGACATAGCAGATCTCTTCTTGTTCGTATAAGGTTTTAAGAAAGCTATTCAAAAATAAGGAGCACTGAAACCCAGCAGCTTGCACACTCAGGGATTGCCTTCACTTAAAATAGGATAGTCTCTTTATTCATTTAACACCAAATGAAGGAAGAAAACAGACCAAGCCTCTCAGCTTTTCTGACACGCACCCCAATAACCATCCATTAAACTCTCTTGCTATTTCTTATCTCTGTTGCTTGCGCTTTGTCACATTCTCCCTTCATTACTCATCACACCAGTTTGCCCCTCTGAAATGACACCAGCTGCTATCCGTAAGAGACCTGTCCACAGGCAGGTAATACCTTCCAGCTGTCTGCTGAGCCTGTGCAAAGGGAGGAGTTGAGGTGCTCAGTACCCTTCAGAGGTAACTACCATGTGGGTGTTCTCTGTCTGATTGTGGGCAACCTTGCTTCTTTTGCTGGTTTCTCAGTGCTGACAATGATGCAGACATATAAAAATACTGCAAGTATGCAGTTGTATGTACATCATAATAACCCACTGCTACATAATTATTGCTATATTTGAACACTTCAACTATGTATCAGTGTAGTACAAGACTCCAGCTGTTAAAACAGAGGTCACAGAAAACTAATCTACCATTAATGGCTTTATATTATTGTTAGGACATAACCCTCGGGAAAAAGGAGACAACAGCAAAGAAAGAAGCTTAGAGAAAAGACTTCAATAACAGGAGAAGAGTAATGATGGTAACAATAACAAGACTTAACTACCAGAATTTTAGAAAGAGTGAAGGAAACTATAGAAAACAAAAATACAAAAAGTATTGGAAGTAACTATTTTATACCTCAAAATATTTTGTAATCTGAATAGTTTGATTACCACTGATTTATTATGTGTAACTTTATTCTGAACACATAATTGATACAAAATGTTATAGAGTTCTGCATCTTCCCATTCATGGATAGCTAATATTATTTAGACCATAATTAAGGGAATGCTTGCCTAGCAGCCCAATAAATAGCCTAAAGATTCCTGTACATACTTTTTCCTGTACTTTTTATTCAACAACATTGACCTAAATGGACTGTATTAAAAATATGATTACCAAAAACCCCTGCATGTGTAAACAAGATTTACTAAACCATGTTTATGATAGTTGCAATATTACATCTTTAATCCCAACAATTTTTCTACATGCTGTGTGTTTGTGGTAAGACATACAAAATTAAGGGTTTTTTCCAGCTTCCTCCATTAGCCTGTCACCCTAGTCTGAAGAGTGCTATATTAAATGATAAAACAGCTGTTTTTCTTCAGCCTCACCACTGTCTTTTTGTAGCCTTTTGACAATAAAAGTTACAAGAAATATCTGAATTCCTAAACATAACAGCAGAACAAACCACAATAACTATGCAGTTTTTTAAAAAAGCACTTGGGCTTATGTGTTTTCCTTTTTTTTCAGACTCATTAGTAATGTGAAACATCAATTGACTCTGTTCACTTTACAGCACAAATGTTGGTGATACCACCTTAGGTTGGAAGCTAATAAGTAGTGTTTCAAAATTACTTTCACCAACTTCTAGGCACCCAGAGAATGAAAGGCAGTTTTGGACTCAGTCTGTCATACAGGAAAGTAGTGGACAAGAACATTTTATCCATCTTGTTTAGAGAGGAAAATAGCATCTCTGTAAAATTTCTGAAAGAGCTTCATGTTATCTGAATACTGAATAAATAAATTGAAGAGAACCAAATTTGAGAAAGATATGCTGTCATTTCAAATAGATGAGTTTAGAAACCAGTCAGGTAGGTGAAGAAATCATAGAATTTTAATCTTTTTGTACCTCTTATTATGCCATTTATAGCTAATGTTTTGAGTAATAGACATGGTTCATGGTTGAATCATACTATTTGTGAAAGGAAAAGGGAAAAAGAGCAAAGATCTAACATCTAGATTCTCTTGAAAATTTGCATAATGATAATTTTGTCCTTTTCCTTTGTCAGTTTGAACATGCTTCTACTGCTAAAGGGACAGTTTACACTAAACTTAATGCAATTGATCTAATGAAGCTCCAAACTCACAGACAAACATTTTTGATGGAAAGAATAGACATGAATTTCTTCTCACTGTCCTTCCTGACAGTGAACTGTAATGCTTCCTTTGTTTTTCTTTCCAGTGTCAGAATTCAGACCTTAAAGGTATCTCGGAGTTTACCCTTCAAATTTTCTTTACTATTCACCCTTTCTTTCATCTCATAATACAAAATTCTCTGTTTTGTCCCAGGAAAAGAAATAAAGAAGGTGGATATCACCTTTATTTTTATAAAGTCCTTATCCCTGTGAAAGCAGACTGTAGTCACTTTCAGGAAGGATGAAAAATGAAACGAGATCATCTATTAAATGAGTTAATTTAAATCCTTTCTTCCCCTGTTAGGTTGAGAATTTCAAATAGTCCATTTGATAAAACAGAACTAAGTACAAGAGACCGTTTTGCCTGTAATCCATCTGGAACTCAACAAGCTTGATAAAACTCAAACAAGAAATCAAACTGCAGTGTTTTGTACATATGCATATATAGTCAGTAGGTGGAAAACTTAATTTTCAAGGTCCTTAATTAATAAAGGTTTTAATATTTTGTTATCTATTTTCTAATGTGGCTTTTGGAATTACATTGCCAGATTGAATGGTGGAAGACTGCAAGGAGACTCCTGCTGATTTGGGAGATTAATCTGGATAGAGTTTGTATTTGTGCACATGACAGTTTACAGATTTTTAGATTTATATGTACAGCTTTTAGCAATTCCTGGAGCTTGGGATCAACACAAATTTCAGTGTGGAAGACCCTCTTATTATTGAATGCTGGCCAGGTAAGTGTATCATTACTTACTTAGCTTACTGGTCGCTTCCCCTGTAGTAAATCCACTGGCTGTGAGGACTGAAAGTTTGTCTAAATTGTGGTTTTTGGAAACTACTCAAGCACCTGTTCTTACAAACAGCAGAAGCTGATAAGTGATATGCTGATCTGAAGGCTGCAAGTTTTCCCCAGTATTTCCAGTTCAAATGAGGATTGAGCCAATAGATTATGAAATATACAAGCTCACAAGAAAAACTGGGAAATCTTCTTGGATAACCTTGATTTCAAGACAAGTCAGAAAGGAAAGGAGTATACTTTACTTTTGTAATCTTCCTCAGACATTTGCCATTGGCCAGTGTCTGAAACAGGATACTTACTGACTAGCTGGGCCCTACCCATCTTCTCTCAAGTCATGGTTTTGTTGGCCAAGACATGCATTTCTCTCTATGATATGCACAAGGACATTTTTAGAAACTAAGAATCAGAATAATAATCTTTTATAGAAATGGCAGAATGTAAACCAGCAGTAATGGTAAGAAACTCTTTGAGTCAATTTAGTCTGAATTTTAATGAGATTTGCATTTATGCCTTTATATTAGTGGAATCTGATGTACCAGTACTTTGGTTGGAGCTTGATTTATATCTGATTTCTGTTCTCCAGGGTTGTCCATGTAATTTTCCTTACTAAATTTTTTAAAGTGTTTTCCCTCTTCCTCCTACAGGAAGAATTCTGCAAAGCTCTCATTGAACAAATTAAACATTGTACTCACAAGAGAGCTGAGAAGAGACTGGAGGAACTGAATATGGTCACTGAAGTGGAAGGACATATATTAAATCAACAGGAATGCCATGGCCTGATTTGGAGTAAACTATATGCCACTAGTGCATTCTTTCTGTCAGTCAGTGACAGCTGCCTGACTTCCTAATTACATATTTAGTGAAAATTTGTTTTGAAATGTTGTTTTAGAGCTGAGAGAAAGTAGAGAAAGTCATGTCAGTCCTGTACACTTCAATTCTTTTGTGATGCTTCTTAGGCAGTTGTCGTGTTTCTCTGCCAGAGAGGAATGTATATCCAAAACATTTAGAAAACTCAGCAACTGACAATACTCAGTTCACAAAAAAGGAAGCTGAAATACAAAACATAAATCATCCATAAAGGGAGAGCTGTTCACAGTCAATGATGACAATGTTAATGTATCAGAAAACTATGTCTGGTATTAGTCAGAGGAAGTTAGAAGATAAGATTCAGAGGTTTGTAGTGTGTAGGTGACTGGGCTGTAAATGCCCTACCTAATGGCTATGCATCATGAGCCAGCTAGCCAAAACTGATTTTTAAATGGAGAACAAATCATAATAGACTGCTGCTCCAAAAACTGTGAACAAAAACTGACATGTAGTTTTAATGCAGGGAGGTGAACTGTGAAACCTCTAGCTTTGAAGAAATCAGGCAGGTACATCCTTTACATGGACCCAGCTTTCACACTGGTTTGTAGTCATACTTAACCCTGTGTGAAAAAAAATAGAGAAAAGTACAGTTTACAGTAGTATGACACTTTGCTCCTAGAAATACTGTGTGATGAAAGGGCATATACCTACATGTTTGCAATTAAAAGTAGTAGTCTGTCATCCTGTTGCACATTGATGCCCTTCTTATTCATCCACTGTGCTTGTAGTCAAGACCCTAGACGTGTAATATGTATGAACATACTCTTTAGACACTTTTTGTTCTCACAGGAAATTAGAGCTTGGAATAGGCCAACAGTAAGATTCTTGAAATAAATTATATTTATGAAGAGAGTTGTGCTGCAATCTCTCTCAAGTTCTTTTCCAAACTAACTTAGAGTGCTTATCTTGTTATCAAGTTTTAATAGAGAGATTTTTTCTTCTGTAATAAAAGCTGTCTTTCTATAGTATTGGTGTACTTTGGATTTTTATGATTAGTTTCATTTATCTGCTCTCTCTCCTCTCTAAAAAACCCACCCAGAAACTCTAATCTGCTGTGGGGTTGTGATATGATAATCCTCCCTGGATGTTAAAACACTTCAGAGGATGTTGATGAAGATGTTCAGCAGTTCTTTTCTTACCATATTTTATTCACAATTAATTGTGAAAAGTGTCATTCTTGCTAAATATTGAAAGTAAAATGTGCATATTATTTCTGATCATCTATTTTTTTCTTAAAATTGTGACAGTTATAGGACATTAACTGGACTTTTGATGATATTTGGGAAAGCAGAATCAGCTGTCAGTCCTATCTTCAAGGCATTGAAATATGTATCTAAAGAAAACCCCTTGGGATAAATGACTTTTTAGAAGACATTTTTTTCTTCAAGTAACTTCAAGATAATTTTGTAGTCATCTGTATTTCAGAACTTTATCTGATTGAATAAAGCTATTTTTCTTTCTTTTTCAGGAAAAATGAATTACTTTTTCGTCTTTCAACCAAACTTCAAACAAAAGCTCAAATACATTTAAAATAAAATATCTTGAAAGATTAGGTTAAAAAAATTGGCTTCTTTGTATTCTTTGCCAAAACAGGCAACAATTCTCACTCTACTTACCACATATTTTTATCCTTGTTGGTTTTTGGCTCAGGTGATGTTTTCTGGCTTGTTACTCACTAGGAAGTACCAAAGGAGTTTCCTCATTAAAAACATATATGGAAAAAAAATTAAAATTTAATTTAATTTAATTTAAATTTTAAAAATAAATGTAAAAGTTTAAGCCTATATTAGGAACAAAATAATATTATGGATTAGAGAAAACATGAATTACATAAATTAAATATATATAGGAATTTTTGAAGTAAGTAATGTGTTTAGGTTTTGCACCCACACCTGATGTGACATACTTGTTAAGTTTAGGGGGGTCAGAAAAAAAAATCAAACAAACCAGTAGAAGAGTGCTCAGCTACCTATGTGTTATAGTAGTAATAGCAACAATAATGGATGAAAAGTCTTTTGAAGAAGGATAAAGGATAGTGATATTCATATTGCATCAATTGCATAGATCGCATCCTGAATAATAGTGTAGTCTTGATACTTATGAATAAGGGAAATCAATCCTATCTGCAAAAAACTGGTGATCATTTTTGAGGTGTACCATTTTAAGATACATTAGAGTATTACAGTTTTCAATATTACAGACTGAAAGCCATATATTAATATTAAAATATTTGTTATGTAAAAATAGAATATCAGACTATGATAAATATTTCTTGTACCTATTGAATCCTGATTTTGGTTTATAAAAATACTTTA
The DNA here is from genome assembly GCA_907165065.1 of Caprimulgus europaeus. The sequence continues at coordinate 19,377,936 of OU015527.1, forward strand.
CTCATTGCCCTTAGGAAACAAAGTTGAAAAAGACTTAAAATATTATTTTTTAACAAGATAAAAATAATGTTATTAACTAAAAAATTTATCCCTTTGCACTATGTACAAGGTCCTTTCTTTCTAACATCTCCAACACAAAGGAAATGTCACAGATTGGAAGTGTAGGGCAAAGAGGTATGGCAAGATGAGTTTTCCTGTAAATTTCCCTCTGGTACACTGAGCTACATTGTTTATTTATTAAGAGAGAGGCTGGGAAGTTGTCATTTACTCCTTTTAGCTTGCTCCATTTTGATGGCACAGGGTGCTGTTCTGTTTTTCTGTAGCCACATGAAAACTAAGAAGTCAACACATAAACTTCATGAAACTAGATGTAATTTTCACTTATTTTACAGAATTTTTTATCAGACTAACTTCACTGATCCTTTTTCCAGCAGATTGAAATGTATCAATACACTATTTAAGCAAGATTTCTGAATAATAGAGTACAGTTCTAATAATAGGGTACAGTTCTTACTTTGAATGATGTTTTAGGAACAAATCCAATCAATTTTTTAAATATATTTTTCACAAAGTATATCAAGCTGTACACAATCCTCTCAGGAAATCTAATGTACTAGATACTTCTTAATGCTCTACTGCATCATGAAAAATCATGTACGAATTTCCCTTGTGCGTTACACAGCTTATTATAGAGATATGTTACACAAACCTTCAAAGTTCATCAATACAAGAAAGAATAACCACTCTCCATGTAAATAATTTAGAATGTATTCTTTCTAGGTTGCATTTCTGCAATATTTAGAAGCCCCCCAAAACCTTTGGCACCTGTGTGTAACAGTACCCCTCAGACAATCCTGAGTCTCTCCAGTCTTCTGTCCAAAAAGCACCCCACTCTCCAGAGCGTAGTCACTCATTTCCCCACACTTTTTTCCCTTTCTCTTCCTGTTTTTATCACAGGTTGAAAAAATTCTGTATTAGCTCTTCCTAGCCTTTTATTTCTGTTTTGTTATGGGTCTTTTTTTAACTGAAAATATTTACCAAACATTACTTGAATTTGCACATTTTCAGAGTAGGCTTCTCACTCTAGCTTTCAGAAGTCAGACAAGTCGTCACGAAAAAAAGAAATAAAAAGAAGAAAAAAAAAACCCACTAGCTTTAATTTTGAATGTAAGACCTGAGTAAACAGAAGGAAGGTTAGTTTTTAAATTGTTCTTAGATGAAAGATTATTTTGTTTGCTTTGTTGGGGTTTTTCTGAGGATAGTTTTCTCTCTGGAAACTAAGCATTAGTGTCAGGCAGGAGATTTCTAGGAGAATATGTGATCCAGACAAATCAAGTAACAGCCAACATATGCTGGACTGTGATAATTCTGTTTCTCCACTGCATGGTGAGCAGGACAAACCTGATACTTATCATTGGTGGCAGAATAGGCACCAATTGCTTCCTTTCCTCTTCAGATATCAGTCAAAAGAAAACCCCCACTAAACTCAAACATAAGATCCTATGGATTTTGCAGTGTCTACCAACAGTAAGTTTCAGTTCAGGCCCAACATACCTATTCTTTATAGGGAGTTAAATTAAAGAGACTTCTGATGAACCTCTGTTGCAACTACAAGCAAATTAATTCCCACCGTGTGTGAATGAAATACTATCCAGGTTCACAGTGGTCCTTGGTGGATAGGATAAATCCACTAATAGTTTTGGTTTGCTCAAGCACTACAGGGAAGACCACAATGGAAAATGTTTTAAGTACCTTTGCTCTGTAATTGTGCAGTGGTTGATTCTGTTATAGCAATTGCATGTGCACCAGTTAGAATTTAATTACCAATTTTTAAGAGCTTTTTGGTTGATTGCTATCAACTTTTCCTCTTATTTTCCCTTATTATATTCCCTTAATATAATGCAGGGTTTGTTTAAGGCAAAGATTGTTAGCAATATCCAGCTGTATGATTGTGGTGGTGCAGACACCCTGCCATGGGCGATATTGTTCTGTCAGCATCAGCTTACACTGTTCTTGTTTCAGTCAAGCGCAGTGGGCTAGGACAGCCTGGCACATGGAGCTCCTGTTGCTGGGGAAACATACCTGAGACCCCTCCTGCATGGTTTGCAGCGCACTCTGAGTGTTTCTGATTATCTGAAAAGAATAATAGCCACAATAAAAAAAATACTGACCAAAGTCAATCATCTTGTGACCCTATAAATACTGATCCTAAGTGAGGCCCTTTAGAGCTCTCCAGGATTGCAACAGGCTGCTACCTGTACTTGTGCCCTGAGCTGGGGCACCTTTAGGGTAGAATTTACCATCCAACACAGAACAATGGAATTAACCATCTGCCACAAAACTGACGAGAGGAATAACCATTCGATGATATAAACCAACAAAAGGTAAGAATGAGTAACTAACTACAGTTGAATTTCATAACATTTCTAGACTTGTTTGGGTCCCCAAAATTTATTATAATCCACAATAAAAGAAACATCTTAATAATAGGTTAAACTCTTTTTCTATACTTATACCTACATCTCTGTGTGTGTGTTTATGTGATATAATTTAGGGAACTCTGTTAAGTCTTTAACTAAGTTGCTCTGTTGATTATAACAAGTTGCTGATTATCCATTCAGACCCTGGTGACTTAGTGGGAGGTCTTCCTTATCTTCTTTCCCTAATCCCTGTATCAATTGTTCATATTCGGTTCTGACTTGATTTCCTGTGATCCACATACAAATTTCTCCAGATCCATATGTAAATCATTCTAACCCAATTCTGTTTTGATTTTCCACTGTATGCTTTTTATCATGTAGTAAGTAGTGTAGCGAACGTTGCCATCGAATTCTGTTGTCGCACTTCTACAAATTCATATTAAAATAACTTTTTCTAATATCTTTGATGGTGATTCTTTAAACACCCTTAAGTCCTTTCACTCCCATCTGTGACAACGATACTCATCGTGTGTCTGGTAAACAGTGTCTCTATTCTGAAACATTGATAATATTCAAGCTGTCATAGTACTTAATGATAAACAGAAGAAAAAAAAAAAAGGAAAGAAAAAATATCTAAAATCAGTAGTTTAAAAGAGATTGCAATTTCCTCACCTTGATATGAAAAATAATAATGCAATAATGAAGGTATCACTGAAAACCCTTTTCCTGCCTCCTTATCTACTCAGGAGACAGGTACTTGCAGTCAGGATTTTATGAACTGCTGAGCCTAGGGTAGCAACTTCCAAGGCCCTCTAGGAGAAACATGGGAACCTGCAAGCACAGACAACTCTCTCAGCCGTTCAAGACCTTGAAATCTTGCAAGTAGACTCATGGTGCACACTTGCAGAAGGCAGGGGACACAAAATTTTCTACCTTTTTTTCAGAATCTCTGAGAAGGCTAACTTGACTAACAGGTTACCAGGTTGTGAAGCTTCCAACCAGTCTCACCTTCTAAACCATGAATCCCAGCTCATCTGCCTCATAGATCCTTTTTCTTTTCAGAAGAACATGTTTCTCATAAATGTTTTAAAGGAAACTTATAGAATTATTTTTATTTATTTTTTTTCCCCCCTCTACTGGATTTTCCTGAAAGATTGAGCCTAAATCTTCTGGTAAAATTTATTGTTTAGTATTTTGTCAGGAAAGAAGCTTTATTCTTAGAGTGTAATCTATAGACCACTTTTACTGTTCTTGTGAAATAAGTAAAAGATTGCATGCATTATGTTATGCTGGGCTTTATACTATAAAACACTGATATGACTATAGAAATTGTACTTTTGCAGAATTAACAGCATTTATTTTTAGAAAGACGGATTCACCATACCTTTAGTTGGAAATAAACTGTTCTATTGTTCGCGTCTATACAAGGTTATATATACCCTATATATATAAATGTCATACATTGCATGCGCACACACACACACACATACATACACATATATATGTAGGGTTTAATATGCTTCTCTAAAACTCTATATACATTATTTCTTATTATTGCCATTGGCCTAAAACATTGCAGACAGCAGTGCATTTCATAGCATATAACTTAAATGCAGCTGCCCAATTAAAAGTTCACATTTTCGCATTTTAATATAATAAGCAAAACTTATGCTTCCTGAGTTACTTCTGTGTCAGAAATACAAAATATCTAGCAGGCACAAATATAAATTTTTCCATGGTAATTGTTTAAGGTGACATATTAAAGTTACTAATTTTAAGAAGGATTTTTTTGTTACTCCTAGATCTTGAAAAGTGCCTTTAATTTAAGATATGCTCCTATATTTCTTAAATATTCAGAGCAAACACTATATATATTAAAATCAAGAAGCACCTTGCCACTTTTCCTAGTTCCTGTACTGGAATGAGATTACAGAAAATAATCTGGATTATATTCCTCTTCCTTTCCAGAATCTGATCTCATTGGTTCAGTCAGCCTTCACTTTTTACTCAGTTATGACTGTTTCCAACATGGTATTAACTGTGAAATAAACTCCTATTAAGATGATCCTATTAGTCTATTTTACAGTTTTCAAGAAGAAAGTTATTTCTTCATTTACAGTATTTTTTCCCAAAATCTGACAGCTAGGTCTTTAAAGTGCTAGAAAGAAAGCAGCAAATGTACTACAATCACCAGCCTTCCATCTTTCGAGCAGCTCAGATGGTTTCTAATTTTCTGGGGCTAAGAATGTTGTTGCTTTAAGGAATTTTTTTTCTGTGAGTCATCTTACATGCTGCAGATAAAATAAAGCAGATCTTGCTTAATTTTTTGGTGACCACTCAAATATACTGGTCTCACAGTGAATAAAAGACCCCCTGTAATATTTATTTTTAAAAATTGTTAGCATTTATCTGAAACAAGAATAAGATATGTTCTAATTCTCTTAGTAAGGAAAGCCTGGAAATACACAGTTTTCATCATAGCCAGATCAAAGGACAATCTTTACAGTAGGGATGAGTTGGAGCTGATATACTGATGCTCACCCATAGCTGCAGGAACACTGCCCATTGATTGTTCGACACACCTATAGTAGGGAATAATGAATTAATGAATTAGCAGTACTTGAACGAAGCATCTGAAAATAATAGCTATTGCCAGGCCAAAAATAATTTTGCTGCAATGTTAAATGTTTTGGAAACTGAGATGAAAAAACTTATTTGAGCACAGCCTTCATCTTTTTCTTTTTATGTTTCTTTTTAAATTTGAAAAAGTAGCTGCAGAAATCATCTTCTTAAAAAAGTTTTTCAGCACTGTTTATACAGATGAGGATGATAGTTACTGCACATTCAGTACATCTTTGACTTTGCTCTGTATATTTTTTGCACACCCTGATATAATTTTTAAGTTGCCCAAGTTTTCTTCCTTTCCTCACAGCAGATCATAGTGTGGAAATTTGTGTACCAATACTTTCTTCCAAAAAGCTTTTCATAACAATGGGTGAAGTAACTGTTTGAAAGTTCAGCCTTTAGGGGCAGGATTTATTTTCCTAGAATGTGTTTCCGTGGTGAATATTCCGGCATATATCTGAGGCAATTTTGAAATGACGAATCATGAAAGGAACCGTAAAACACACCCATCCTGCCTTCTTGACACGTGCATTTCCAGTACTTCCACACTCCAAAAGACTTTTTCTTCAGGTTGTGTAAAAGGGTATTTGTATAGGCAGTTTCACAAAGAAGAGAAACAAGGTGTAAAATTTCTCTAAACAACTTCCAAGAGTTTTTCTCTTTATTTGAATATATATTTTCAAATTATAAAGTAACTTGTCACAAAAAAATATCAACTTGATTCAATACTAGGGTGTTTAGTTGATATTTCTGCTTTCCTTATTTATTCAGTGGGTAAACATCTTCAGGGTAAATGTTCTGTTTATCCTCCAGGGGCTTGATCTACTTATTTATATTTTATTATTACTACTTTTATACTGAAATCTGACCGGTTTTGCAGTGGAGACAGAATTTATTTAGGCAAGTTTCCCTAAGTGCTTCCAAAGGGATATAGAATGGTCTATGGAGCCCTTACAAAAAGACAGAAATGAAACTATAATTTTTGAAGTGTAGTATCTCTGCAATTATCAATGCTAAAAGCAATTTTTGGTAAAGAACAAAGTTCATTACAGCATGCTTGTGAGGTTAAACACAAAAAAAGTGTGACAGTAGGTCATGATAGCAAGGATTTGGTTGTACTCTTTTTATGCTTAAGCTTGCACCTTCCCTCTTTTCAGTGAGAATCTCCAAGATAATAACCCATAGTCTTACTCCATGGGCAACAAATGGAGTACCTATTTGAGTAGCAAATATAGTTAAGTACACTTTGATGAATCTCATATCTTGTATTTACTGGCAATGTAATATTTCCTTGAGAGACAAAAGATTTTTTTGTGTCATTGTGTGAATCTGGCATGTAAATCACTTAAATGTTTGTTTTCCTTTTTAAGGCATTTGTAGTACCAGCTCCAACGTGCTGGTTTTAAAGGTATTCTATCTCTCACAGTGAAACATTGAGCTTAATTATTTGTTGTAATTTATTTTACAACAAAATTCAGTAAACAAAAAGTAGTATTCTCATAACTATTTCTGATTTTGAATTTATTTGAAATTTTTCAGCAACAAATAATTGATTAAAAAACTTCTGTTACTTGATTGGTTAATATCTTTAATATATATTTGGAATTCAGATACTCAGTTGAGTAGTCTTATAACTTCATTTTAAACACCTTTTGTAAGAAGTAGGTGCATAAGTGCACCGTGTATATGCAAAGGTGTCTAAGTCCATGTGCCTTTGATTCTTACACATTATTTTCAAATACATTATTCAGTTTCAGCCCTGTTTTACACAACTTCAAAATCACAGATACTGTGTTTCAACAATCTCCATTGAAATTAACAATTGGGTAAAAGAGTGAAATCTAAATTAGAGGCTCAAGTATTTTATTAAATATCAGAAAATCTAGAGAACTATTTCAAAATAAGTTTAAGTTAACCAGAAATTAGTATTAGTCATATAAAATAGCTAATCCAAAAAACCCCACAAAGTCAATAGTTACTTGAATTTTGAAACTTCTGTTACAGAAATTGCATGGCATTGTTCCTTTATGTTAACTCAGAGAACTGCCTAGCATACAGTCTTTCAAGAATGAAAATTTCAGGTTCAGAAACTCCTATTAGGAGTATTTTAAACAAGTGAGGTGACCAAACAAACAAACAAACACATTACTTTGCATAAATCCACTATACAACCTTTAATTACATAATTCTTTCATCTTAGGAAAGGAAAACCTTTTACAATCACCTAATACTGGTGATATGAAACTGCAAGTGAGTGACTCCAAGAGATGCTTGGATTTTAATTTTTTTTTTTTAAAAAAAACCAAACAAACCAACAATGTTTTCCCATTTATAAGAAAATCATAAGATGCCTAAATTTACTTTAGAATTTAGTCATTTAATTAAATTACAATTGACATGCTATTAAAGGTTATTTATTTATTTTTGAGACACAAAAAGGAACTTTGAGCTTTATAACTTCAGTAACCGAAAATATAATGTCGAATTCTGTACTGATTGGAAAAAGAAATTAGAGTGGCATGCTTTGCACATGAGAATATATTTATCATAAATACCAGAGAAGTAGCAGATAGGAAAATTATGTTTCCTTCTGTATCAGATGTATGATGGGATATATTTACAAAGCAACAACAGAGTCTGGGATGCATAATGTTGATAGTAGAAAGACATGACAACAACAAGGAAAAGATTATTATTGTGGGTGATTTCAGCAATCAGTTTAAGGTGCAAATCTGGTAAAGAAGATTAAATGTAAAAATAGACTTTAATATATTATATTATATTTCAGGTAATGAGATGGACTGCTAACTGGCTGGTAGGAAGAAGCCAGAGAGTGGTGGTCAATGGGGCAGAGTCTAGTTGGAGACCTGTGTCTAGTGGAGTCCCTCAAGGGTCAGTACTAGGACCAGTACTATTCAATTTGTTCATCAATGACCTGGATGAGGGAATAGAGGGCACTGTCAGCAAGTTTGCTGACGATACAAAGCTGGGAGGAGTGGTTGACACACCAGAAGGCTGTGCTGCCGTCCAGAGAGACCTGGACAGGCTGGAGAGCTGGGCAGGGAAAAACTTGATGAAATATAATAAGGGCAAGTGTAGGGTGTTGCACCTGGGCAGGAACAACCCCAGGTTCCAGTATAGGTTGGGAAATGATCTCCTAGAGACCAGTGTAGGGGAAGGGAAAGGGATCTGGGAGTCCTGGTGGCCAGCAGGATGACCATGAGCCAGCAGTGCCCTTGTGGCCAGGAAGGCCGATGGCATCCTGGGGTGCATTAGAAGGGCTGTGGTTAGTAGGTCAAGAGAGGTTCTCCTCCCCCTCTACTCTGCCCGGGTGAGGCCACATCTGGAATATTGTGTCCAGTTCTGGGCCCCACAGTTCAAGAAGGACAGGGAACTGCTTGAGAGAGTCCAGTGCAGAGCCACCAAGATGATTAAGGGAGTGGAGCATCTCCCTTATGAGGAAAGGCTGAGGGAGCTGAGTCTTTTGGGTTTGGAGAAGAGGAGACTGAGGGGGGACCTTATTAATTTTTATAAATGTATAAAGGGTGAATGTCAGGAGGATGAAGCCAGGCTCTTCAGAGTGATGTCCAAAGGTAGGACAGGGGCAATGGGTGTAAGATGGAACACAGGAGGTTCTGCTTAATCTTGAGAAGAAACTTCTTTACTGTGAGGGTTACAGAGCACTGGAACAGGCTGCTCAGGGAGGTTGTGGAGTCTCCTTCTCTGGAGACATTCAAGACCCGCCTGGACGCTTTCCTGGGTGATCTCATCTAGGTGTTTCTGCTCCGGCAGGGGGATTGGACTGGATGATCTTTGAGGTCCCTTCCAATCTCTTAACATCCTGTGATTCTGTGATTCATAAAACATCTTATTATTTCGAAGTGCCAGAAAAAATTAAGTCTTTGAATTAATATTCCCTAGTCAGAAGGAAATATATCTGATAGAACTTGAGGGTTGTGGTGAGGGTAAATAATCAGCATTTTTATCAGCCTTGGGGAACAACATAAACACGATGTTGAAAACACCATTTAAAGCGTAGAATCTGTAGCCCCATCTATTGGCAGACCTGAGAATTTTTCTTACTAATGTATAATTGCACACAGGTAAGATAAAAGAAAGAAATCTAATATTTGGGCCCTGGTGAAAGACTAAGCACAGTGATACTATTCACCTTTTACTGCTTCATTGTGAGGTTCATTGGAGTTGAGACTCTGTAAGTGGAGAGAAGAAACAAATTGTGCTGGTATTGAATGCAGACTAAATATTCTTACACACAGCAGAAGCCAAACTATGCAGTCACAAGAGCTTTTCCATACCATCCTTTTAGCAGGGAATATAGACGAAAGAACCAGGATCAGGAACCAACAGAGAATACTGCATCCCACTTTGGAGCCCTAAACAGAAGAAGGATGTATACCTGTTGGAGTGTGTCCAGAGGAGAGCCACAAAAATTATTAAAGGCCTGGAGCACCTCTCCTGTGAAGATAGGCTGAGAGAGTTGGGGTTGCTCAGCCTGGAGAAGAGAAGGCTCTGAGGAGACCTTTTAGCAGCCTTCCGATAACTGAAATGTGCCTGCAAGAAAGCTGGGGAAGAACTGTTCACAAGGGCATGTAGTGATAGGGGTAAGGGTTTTAAACTAGAAAAGGGTGGATTTAGGTTGGATATTAGGAAAAAAGTTCTTCAGTATGGGGGTGGTAGATAATTGGAACAGGTTGTCTGGAGAGGTAGTGGAGGCCTCATCTCTGGAGATATTCAAGGTCAGATTTGATGGGGCTCTGAGCAACCTGCTCTAGTAAAGATGTCCCTGTTTACTGCAGGGGGATTGGGCTAGATGGCCTTTGAGGGTCCCTTCCAACCCAATACATTCTATGGTTCTGTGAAGTTCCAGTGATCTAGAAAGTGTTTGATGTTAATATGGAGTGTAGAGCCTAGTGGCAGTAATACTTGCAGTCTTCTCAGCTTCACCTAGGTAGAAGTTTGTGGCAGGATGAGTGAGATAGTGATTTAAAATAAATTATAATTTAAAACTGGTCACTAGAAGTCATAAAACACTGGAAAAAAGATGGGAATGGACTAAGATTCTGCTTATGTGGCATCCTGGCTTTATTCTGTGTACTAGTTTTGACAGTATACATGATCTCAGGGCTTCTATTAAGCATCTCTCAAATCATGTTACATACTGAAGTTTGTTCAGCACCTTATAGAATCAACCTCAGTATGCCAAAATCTTTTGCAAGGTGTTGGTATTCTGACACAGATTGTTCACTGAGTTTAGCATGCTTCAGTGACATTGATAAAGTAGCCTACAGCTTGGGACCTGCTGTCACTTCTGCTTCTTCTTTTAAAAGACATTGAATTTGATGTATAAACGTGATGGGAAGCAAAACAAAATCAAATAAAAAACCAAAACCAAAAACCCCAACCAAAAAGGCTCTGTCTTTTCAGGGAACATCGGCGGAGAGGTGAGACACTTGTGTGCAAATTTCTGCTTCAATTAATATTTGAGTAGTTTATACAAAGTGGAATACTATCCAGAATAGAACAATGTTTAACAAAATGTTGTTGTTGATTGAGTAATTAATCCCAAAATACCACCTAGTCTGATGATTACTGCCCATTTTTTCCAGTGGACATAGATATGGGGTAAACTCAGCAACCTTCTTAATCCATAGCCAAGCAGATCTTCCTTCTCCTTGAACATTTATCTGACTACTGCTTAAACCTGGCCTGTCATTCCCCTTTCCTTCTTAGTTTGTTTTCCCGGATTTGCACTTGTTAAATCGTTCTAACTAGAAATAAAGTATTTTATTCACAATAATTGAAGATTTTACTTGCTTCAAGGAGGAGTTCTTAAAACTTTTTTTTTTTTATTTTTTCTGCAAGAGAAATGGAGACTGATTCATGAGAGTTTGGACTGAAAGAAGCTTCACTCCACTCCCAGATTTTCACTTCAGCTTTGATTCCCACAGGTCATTTGAAGAAGCTGTCTCAAAATCATCTGAGTCATTAAACACTGTCTACATAGGTTGGCCTAGATGAAAAAGGAGTCTGGATGAGGACATCAACCTGACTGTTGGGAAAGAACTATGCAGCAAGTGAGTCCATGAAACTGATGAGCCCTTCAGTCAGAAAAGCCATTTGTAGAATATGTTATGAACAGCAGCTACTTTTAATTATCTTACTGGTCTGTTACAATACGATCACAAAAGGTAAGGCTACCATACATCCTTTCACCTTGTTGCTGCTAAAAAGTAGAATGCCCAAAAGTTTAGTTTGACCTTTCTTCTCCATTCTACTTGAACCAGGACTGCATAAAAATGAAAATAAAAAGGCTTGATTAGGGACTGAACTTGTTCACGTTTTGTAATGACATTTACAATTGCTAGAATATACTTGCTTCTTCTGATACAATCTCAGTTTCTAAAGCAAGAAAATCAAACTGATTAGAGCAATGAGGAGAAAAAAAATAAAATAGAGCTAAAAAGGAAGCGTAGAGAAAAATGTCATGCCCTGAAGGCAAAATCTATTCAGAATCATAATTTTGTTAGAAAAAACAGAATGAGAAAGTCCAATGGCAATAATAGTAGACTGTGAATGTGTGAACATCCTCACAATCAAGAAAAAAAAATGTCAGAAGTTGCATAAAATTAGTAACCAGCACTCATACACACAATTCCTATTTCCGAGATTTATCACATAGAATTTGTTTGGACACAAGTTCTCAAGAGAATAACAAGTGAAGCTACATGTAAAGAATAATCATGTGCACATAGTGATTCCAGTGGGTAAAAAACCACATCATGAATAGAAGCATTGGACTTTAAAGAAAAATACCTTAACCATAGTACAGATACACTGACATATTTTATGCACTGACAAAAAAGACCCGAGTCTTTAGCATTTTCAGAAGATAAACTAAAGATCAAGTAAAATATAAAATGATAAATCAATGATTAGCTGAATAAGTAGCAACTCAGATATCACTAACTCCAATCACTATCATAATATAATGACATTTTGCTCTTTATTGCAATTAGAAGTTGTCTTGTCCTTAATTAACATGTATTGAAAAAATGGAGTGGGTGTGGAGTTAGAAGACTGGAGATCACTCTGGCATACAAAAGGTGGTAGTTTGCTTCACACCAGCAAGATACTATGAAAACATGTCTCAAAGTAAAACAAAAATATCATGTGCAACCTTTACATAATAAGTTTCTATTAGCTAAAAAGGCTTTTTATATCAGATAATTAGTGGACTTTAAAATATAGAAAATTGTATAAGAAAAAAGCAAGCAAACAAAACCATTTAGAACTAAAAGCTCTCCTAATATATATATATATATATATGTGTGTGTGTGTGTGTGTGTGTTCTAATCTTCTTTGCTAGAGTCATAAAGAAATTTTCATTTCTTTATTTATTTAAATTTGAAAGAATGACTCTAACTTAAAGGATTGATTAATCTGAGTTAAGCGTATTTACTGGCTGGAAAAAGAAATAAAAGGACAAATGGTTTCCAAAGAACAGAAGGTTGAGATCCAAAGGTGTCCTAATGCTCTGAGTTTATCTGATACCGCCTTTTTGTTCATCACATATATTTTAACTATACACCTTTAAGATTCTTCAGCACAAATGGAGAAAGCTGTAGATATGGAAGAATGCATCTCTCTAGGATACTCTCTCAGGTAGCCATTCTTATAGATTTTAATTTATTATATGAAATGGTTGAGTATTTTGTGACAGTGTGGAGTAATTGCTGGAGGTAACTAAAAATCAGAAAATGGCTGTGTCCACACACTGAGGGAAGATACAGTGTCAAGGACGATCCCGGGGGAAATTACAGCTGGCATGTGAAGAATCTTCTCCAAGGCTGCCTCCCTACTAGGCCTGCTGCTTATCAAGGGAAAAACAAGAGATGGGAGACAGCGAAGGCTTGCTTTCCAGCTCTTGTTTCAATTGCAGCATGGTACAAGGCTTGATGCATAGTCTATTTGTGATTCTGGATTGAGAGCTGGCACTCCTTTTGACAACTACCTCCCTTTGTGGTCCTTGACAAAACCATAACTCCACACCACTGACCCCCTTTTTTTGCCCTTACAGAGCACATCTCTAAGTTCTGGTAACTTTCACCATAAAAGGAGAACAGAAGTGCTTTTTGCCAATCACCGTAAAGGTATGACTAGAATCACACAAGCTCCACCTTGCAGGTAAAAAATAGTATAAAAATAGCCCAAAGAAAGGACGGAATTAGGGAAGACATCATCGCGGACTAGTCAGGGATGACACCACTGCAGACCTCTGACCCCTGGGACCAGCTGACAGGCTGAGCCTTTCTTCCCTTCCATTGGGATGCCTTGGGTTAAGACTTAGACTTAGATCTAGACTTAGACTCAGCCGAGAAATCCTCTCTCAGACACTTAGAAAAATCCAGAGAAATCCTTTACTAATTCAGTGCTTGTAGTAACCTAACATCCTGCTACAATTAATAGTTTTAGCAATTTATAACCTCAGTATAAGCATTTATTTCTGCAGACAGTGGTTTATCACCGGCAATCCATACGGATCCGTATTAATCCTGTCGCTCCATTAAAGGTGCTTTCAATTGCTTACAGAGTTGCTGCACAATTTCTTGCTGGGCTGCTGTCTGATGAGGCTGTGGGAGTCCGTAGATTGTAACTGGCTGATGGGTGCAGGACACTATCAAGTGGATCCAGCACTGACTTGCTTGGATTTGTGGTGTCTCATCAACCTGTGCCTGCCTGTAACCAACCACCCCAACTGACCAGTGCTCAGGGGGACACTGCTAAATTGTGCAGGTTTGGCCATGTAGGTCCATAAATCATGTGTACAGGAGTGCAGCACACTGTTTGGTGCATCCACAGCTGTCAGACCGATTGTGCTCCATTGGGCATCACTCAGGATTTAAGTCCAGCGGCCCCCAGCTCCTCCAGTTATCTGAGGGTGAGTTGGAATGCAAGGGGGTTTATTTCCTGCTAAATCACTCTACCAACCCTTTTCACTCAACACATAGACACTAAATCGTGTCTTAGGAGTTTATAAAGAAGGATTCTGGGACAGAACTTAGAATCTGAGGTCTATTTTCAAGAGATAAAACATAAATTAAGGAATCAGTGTTAAAAATAGTAAAGAGGGAAGGGATGTGTGTCAAGTTATTGGCACTAGCTTTGTTACCATCTGTCATTACCACTTTGATTTTCCTTTGCTATTTCTACATTTTAATTTAGTTCTGTGTTGAGGTTTTTTTAGTCTATATCTTTTCTTTCCTTTTGTATTGTCCTAGCCCTAGCACAATTTTCCTCAGTAAGAACTATGACTTATATCTGATTTGTTCTCAACCTCAGAATGGATATTCCCCTTTCTGAGAGTTTTGTTTCGTTTTGTTTTTAAGATTTCCTTTAGAACTACATCTAACTCGCAGAATTGGAGTCCATTATTGCCCAGCAGAATGCTATGTTTTCTGTCTGTACATTCAAGAGGATTAGATTTTTTTCTGCAAATACTGAATTGTGTTTTCAGATATCTCATTAGTCTTTGCACCGGAATACCACTCGTGGGAAGTAAGAGAGGTATTATATTCAATGTGATATTTCAGTAACCAGCTGTTGGATTAATTTGTCTCTCTGTAAACCTTGTTACAGTACACATGTCTACACGCGAGCAAGTTCCTCCAGGCTACCTATAATCTCTCCCTGTCATTAATGTAAACTGAAGAGAGCTTGAAGGGCGGTATTCATCTCATTGTAAGGCAGAAGTTTAAAATGACATCAAGTGTTGTTTAAAATAGCTATATCACTGTATTTACCATAAAAAAACACTCAAGGTGAATAGCTTAGAATAACCTTAGGTACTCAAGGTTGGGCAGTTTTTTGATAAATTTCTTTAATTTTATTTTTGCAAAAAAGTATATCTGTCCAAACATTGGACTTGGTTTTAGTTTGTGCTTTCTTCTATGACAGTGAAGTGTTATATACCACATCTTAATTAATTCAGCAGATTTCTTTACAAAGTCTCAACTTTTACTTAATATTCCTACTGGGCAGATTTGTGTGGATTTGTGGTTAGGTGATTCAGCTTGCCGTATTATTGTCTTGCTCTTCTTTTGCCATTTTCAGTACCTCCAATTTCTGTTTCAGAGTCACGTACATTGCCCTTGTGCTCTCGCCTCCCAGAAATCTCAAAATGTTCCTTTTTTCAGCTTTGAGATTCAACTCTGGTGCCACTTTAGAAATTCACAAGCACTGTACAACTGTATTTCTGACTCACAAGTTTCAAATCTGCTACAAAACCTTCAGTTGTTTGTTCTGTTTTGTGTTCATTTGGGGTTTTTGTGTGTTTGTTTTGTTTTTAAATGTTAAAACTAATATCTCCCAAAGGCATAAAGTTCTTGTACAAGGATAGAAGAGTAGTTCTTCCTGTATTGTAAAACTTTTCAAATTTCTTTTTTTTTTTTTTTTTTTTTTTCATGCTAGGTGGTGTGCTTGTCTTCAGTCATCTAGAAGACATAAATAATATCTTTAGCTGCTGGCCTAGAAGTCTTCAGAACAAAGAGCTCTTTCAAGGAGAGTGTGAAAGACTGAAGAAGAGACATCTTTTGTCTGGGAAGTCTACTCAGCCTCATCCTTCCAATGGCTTTTTATTTTAAAGATAGATGTATCTCACTGCTCAAGATAGAATAAACAGGTATGTGTAATCTGATGTTAAGTAATGTGTAATGTAAATTGTAATCCTTAAATGTTAATTACTCTAGCAGTAATTCTGAATTTCTAGATCTCATAGTTATTGTTTTTTCAAAGTGCTTTCTGTTCCATTTTCCACTTAAATCATCTTTCTTTATTAATATCTCTAAATATATCCACTTAAGCTTTATAACTCCTCCCCCCCATATTTTAGACAGACAACTATTTACAGATTAGTCTTTATTAATGTTTCAGGCACTGTGAAGCAATATGAGTCTTCTCTAGAAGAGCTAGACACTGTGTATATATTTTCTTTTTAGGTTGGATTATCAGAGGTAGAGAGTTGGTTACCATGCCCTTTGCTTAAGTTTGTAAACCAGCCTCAGAAGGCAACACATCAAGAAACTAATACTACTGAAATTTTTCAGAACTTTTTTCAGAAACAGTAAAAGAAATCCACTTCAAGTGTTCTCTGTTGTATATAATACTCCAGTCAATTGATTTGCAATTGGGAAAAAACTTCCACCATATTTGTTCCAGTGAGAAGTGAGCAGAGATTCAAAACCATAGATTCATAGAATGGTTTGGTTTGGAAGGGATCTTTAAAGATCATCTAGTCCAATCCCCTACAGTTAGCAGGGACATCTTCAAACAGATCAGGTTGCTCAGAGCCCCATCCAACCCTACTTTGAATGTTTCCAGGAGTGGGGCTTCTACCACCTCTCTAGGCAAAATGTGAAAGCAAAATACAAGTATCCAAAACTTGCTAATTTTGGTACTTCTTAATTATGTGTAAAATCCTCTAAAACAATATTTAATATTGTTATTATCAATTGAACTAAGATGTATAAACTCAGTAAACAACAATGCAAGATTAAATCTCAGTAAGTTAAGCTTCTGTTCAGCAATCCGTTTCTTGAACATTCCTATTACCAAATACGTATTTTCAGGACAAATAAAATTTATTTCAGATATTCATCAGTTTAGCACTTAAGACATCTGAATTTTTAAATAGAAATTGTGGAAGACATAGTGACATTAAAACAGGATATTTTATTTTCTCTTTTCTTTCTCATTGTTCATTCTTTCTGCAGTTTAAAGTTCGGCTCCCTCATTGATCAAAACTTTATGAAAGCTTGATGAAAAAGAATTGTTTGCATACTTTTCTGTGCACCCTGAAAAGTTATAGCCAATGAGTAATAGTTTACATTGATACAAAAAAAAAGTGCATAGAAGAGGCAGGCAACATTGGGAGTTACTGATCTCTTGAAAAATGGAAAGAGTGCATGTAGAAGATCAAAAGAATTCCAAATTTTCAGGCTACTTGGCCACCCAGATCTTACAAAGATATCATAATAAGATTTCAGACTGTGTATGCCTTGCTCCCCCAAATTGTACTTTTTTATAAACAATCTGAATATAGAAAAATATAAGCCTAAATGAAAAGATTGTAATATGGCCCAAAGTACTTTTTGAGCATTTTTAAAAATTTCTTACTACTTTTTCACTTTGTTTTTATTTAGAAAATATATTAAACAAACACTCCCTAGAAATTCTGACGAAGGCTTTTACTATGAAGCATGCTTGTCTATGATCAGCAATAAAACATTTATGCACGTTTGGAAAGAACATCCAGTACTTCGTGGTATATAGTTCAGTTATTTTGTTCTATAAATCTTTTAAAAACCCTTTGGTAATTTCTGGATGTATTATTTCATTATATATTCTCAAATTACATTATTTCATGTCTAGTAAGTGCATTTTATTGGTTATTTCTTGCATATATATAGATTGCACACTTATCCCCTTAATATTCCCATTATTATCTTATGTCAGAGACACAGTAGTTTGTAGCAGTAGAAAGTGTAAGTAAGAGCAGAACTCCCAAAGGAAAAGCATAGTCATTGAATTAAATTAGTTCACAGAAAGAATGGTTTCATCTTCTTGTTTCAAGAAACTGAGTTTGATATCATATTTCTAAGTCTTAATTTCAAAAGATATAGTTGCAAAGCTAATGAGCTAGAATCCCAGAGACAAATGAGATTGAGGTAGGCTTTTTTTACTTCTTTCAAAGTCAGTGAATATGCCAAAAAATACCAATTTCATTATAATAAGAAAAATATATAATGCGAACATGGTATTACAGTGGTGAGAATTTGTGAATGCAATTCTAGTTACAACTTTGGGCTAGATCCCAACCCCACTCTTTATTTCATCAGTTATCCAAGATATCCACCCCTTCCAAGCAAACCCACTAAATTTAATTCTGAGTCTCACGAAACTCTAGCTAGCATGCTAAACTGGCTGTTCATCTTTCAGCCTCAGTAATACGTGAATTGCTTTTCCAAGAAGCAGTTACCTTTAAAATCTATGACTCACCTCCACCTCATGCACTAAAGTCACTAGGACAGCAGAGAAATCCACTTTGAAGTGCACAGAAAAGAAATTCCTAAATATATGTTTATCAAAGAATTCCTAAAAAACTGCTTCAAGATAAATAATGCATACATCAAAATTTCAGCCTTTCCAAAGCTATAACATACCAAATTTTGTTATTTTAGTCATACAATAATGACAGATTCTGACTAATATTTACATTTGTAAGCATCTGTGTTGATTCTAAATTTGGAGAAAATGTAAAAAAACAAAAAACAAAAAACAAAAAAACCCCAAAATATTGAATAAACAATTCAACAGTATATCTTCTATTTCAGCTTAACACCATGCCTAGAGTCATGATAAACTGTTAGTGGATAGATCCATTGAATGATCACTTTTTTTTTAATGGATTTTCTGAACACAAAAAGAGGTACTTGACTAGGTTACTGGCACCAGGAAAATAAAAACTTTTGTTAATTCATAGTGTACATGAAATTTTTCCTCCTATATTCCACAAATATCTCTGGAATAGCTTAGTGTTCCAATAAAGAAGAAACTCCTGCCAGGGTGGCCAGGTACTCCTCTGTTCAACATCCCAGGTCAGTACAACAAAAGGAATCACAGGTTTCTATTTATCCAATAAAGAATGGCTAATGAATGCTCTCTTAATGGTCTTCAACCTATAGAAACAAATGAATACTGGAATCTTAAAATATCACATTTTGGAATAAATTTTGTTCATTGCCTGCCAGATTTAAAACAAAACTATTTCACAGAGCAGCTAGAAGTATCTGCTTCTGGAAAAGATCAAAACTTAGGACTAGGAAAAGTAATATAAAACAACATTTACTTTTACACATATATTTTTAGTCTTTTCCTGTATGTCCAATTTTAATTTTAAACAACATGACTTCACCTGATGCTTTGTTTATACACACAGAATTGCTCCCCAGCTCTCAGTCTTGAATCTGCCATAGCTTGGTTTTTATAATCAGTGTCAACATGTGCCAACACATTTATAACAACTATTGTTACTGAGAATAAAGGAAGAAACAGACATAACTGAAACATTGTGAAGAGGTGCTGTGAGAAAATAATTGTGTTGCCTCAGCATAACCACCTTGCCCAAATTAATGTTTCTGCTTCTAAATGTGCCACTGTGGTTTTCTGTAGGTACATCAGTTGTGGTTTATCCCTAGCTGGCAACTAGGCACCGTATAGCCACTCACTAACTCCCACCTGGTGGGATGGGAAAGAGAATCGGAAAGGTAAAAGTGAGAAAACTCGTGGGTTGAGATAAACTGCTTTGTTGGGCCATACAAAGATGTTGTCAATGTATCGCAGATATTCAGGGTCATCATGCTATTCCAGTACAGATTAGCTTAGTCCATGACAATTGTTAGGTTTGTGCTTCCATTCTTGGGGCAGTCAGTTCCAGGTGTATTGGACATTCCTTCTCATGAAAGTAAGCAATGACCTGCACTCAGATGTCAAAGAAATTGAGAAAACCACATTGACTGTAAAAATTGCAACATACCACTTGGCTGCCTTTATACTGGAGCTCTGGTGTGTCTGGTACAGCAGCACTCAGCTGTGGCCTGGTGTTCTTCAGGTCACCATAGTCCACTGTTAACCTCCACTCTCAATCAAAATTTTGCACTGGCCGTATGGGACTTCTAATAGGTGAGTAAGTCTTACTGATCATTCCTTGGCTCTTCAATTGATGAATCAGGTCATGGATGGGAAACAGAGTCTTGGTTGATGTGATATTGCCACTGGTGCACCATCATGCTAACAATCAGTACCTACACTTCAGCTCACAGCAAGCCCACAATGGAGGGATCTTCCAAGAGGTCAGGCAGAGTAGACAGTTCTTTAATCTTCTCTGTATTCATGATGCCTAAACCAAAAACCCACTGATATACTTTTGGGTCCTTGAAGTACCCTTTTCTGAGGTACTCTATGTCAAGGATACAGGGGGCCTCTTGTCCAGTCACAATAGATGCTTTTTCCTCTTGTCTTTTGTTAAGCTTACACCAACCTCCAATAGGGACAACTATTGAGATCCTCCTGTCACTTTAAAAATCTACATGGGTTCTATGCCTTTATACCCTGGTGACATTAGGATACGCTGTACACTGATGTCGAACAAAGCCATTTACTTCTATGGATCTGATATGTCAGGCTATCAAACTCACACAATTTAGCATACCCATTCATCCCTTTCCTCCTCCTGGTCAAAGGCAGAGACCCTCTGTTCCTCGTCACAGTTTTCACTGTCTGACCCTTTCACTGACAGACCAGAAGTTCCTTTATCAGGAACAAGGGAGGTGACCTCAATGTTTCTTCTGTGTCTAGGGGATTGCCTATTGCCTTTTTATATCTCAACAGCAACTAAACTTATTGAATGGCTCCTTCTTATTAGCTGTCTTTCCCCTCATTTTACGTACACAGGCTTTCAGATTAAAGGCAAGTTTACCATCCCACTTCCTCACATTCTCCCTCTGGTCATGCAGGAGGAATCAGAGACTGCCATGCAGCATGTGCCTGGGGCTCCCTTTCCCTCTCATTGAGGCTCCATGGGGCCTCCCAACACCCAAGGTGCGGTCTCAAGGAACATGGAGGGAGAGAGATTTTCTTCAACATTTCAGAGCCAGGAAGATGCCCTCTCCACAGTTGTTGTAGCTGAATCTGGGCTATACATTGATGTCAAGCTATTTGGAAGCTGACACTAGTGCATTTTGCACCATCTTCCTCCACATGGCCTGTATACACAGGCGGTCATCTGGATTTTTGGACATCTTGCCATCTAGGTCACTGCAGATGACTTTCAATGCTCCTAATTCTCCCAGATACTGGATGCCTTTCTCCATAGTAATCCACTTCCCTTGGTAATTCACAAGGTCTTCCTCAAAGGGATATCTTGCCTTCGTGCTTGACAGGAACTCTCTAGAGACTGCAAACTGTTGCCTCTTTTCTAATTTCTCTGTTAATACTCTGGTCTCTAGGGAGGGATACCAGCTGTTCGGCTTCCTTATGTTCTGATTTCTGACTGTTGCCTCCCCTATTCCAGCACTAGAGCAACCAGGTAGCAATCTGCAAACCTGGCTGGCTGCTGTAATCTTTCTACATGTCTTCCGGTTCTTTCAAGGTCAGGGAAGGGGTACTTTAGTCCTCTTGGGTAATTTCTCTCACTTCTTCCTCCCATTTCTTTGCCAAAGGACTGGCTTCCTGATCAGATTCTTCCTCCTCCTCCTCCTCCCTTACTAATTGAGGATTGTCCTGGTTTTTGCTAGCATACGGTTAATTTTCTTAGTAGATAGAAAACACTGTGTTTTGGTTTCAGTGGGGATTGTTACAGAGAAGAATGTTGGCTTGAATTAAGTCACACCACTACTGGGTGCTGCTGTGCCAGATATGTTAGAGCTCTAATATGAACTGGAGTCCAAGGCAGCCAAGTGGTACGCCACCATAGACGTTGCCAATGCGTTCTTCTCTATTCCTTTGGCACCAGAGTGCAGGCCGCAGTTTGCTTTCACCTGGAGGGGTGTCCAGTACACCTGGAATCAACTGCCCCAGGAGTGGAAACACAGCCCCACCATTTGTCTTGGATTGATCCAGACTGTCTTGGAGCAGGGTGGAACTCCAGAACACCTTCAATACATTGACAACATCATCTTGTGGGGCAACACAGCGGAAGAAATTTTTGAGAAAGGAAAGAAGATAATCTGATTCCTTCTGAGAGCCAGTTTTGCCATAAACTGAAGCAAGGTCAAGGGACCTGCACGAGAGATCCAGTTTTTAGGAATAAAGTGGCAAGATAGACATCGTCAGATCCCAATGGATGTGATCAATAAAATAACAGCCATGTCTCCCACAACTAACAAAAAGGAAGCACAAGCCTTCTTAGGTGTTGTGGGTTTCTGGAGAATGCATATTCCAAATTACAGTGAGATCATGAGCCCTCTCTATCAGGTGACCAAAAAGAAGAATGATTTCACATGGGGTCCTGAGCAACAACAAGCCTTTAAACAAATTAAACAGGCGATAGTCCATGCATTAGCCCTTGGACCAGTCTGGGAAGGACAAGACATTAAAAATATGATCTACACCACAGCCAGAGACAATGGACCAACCTGGAGCCGCTGGTAGAAAGCACCAGGTGAGATTTGAGGTCAACCCCTCAGGTTTTAGAGAGGATCAGAGACCAAATATACTCCAACTGAAAAAGAGATATTGGGAGTGTATGAGGGAGTTCGAGCTGTTTCAGAAGTCATCGGTACTGAAGCACAGCTCCTCCTGGCACCTCGATTGCCTGTGCTGGGCTGGATGTTCAAAGGGAACCTTCCCTCTACACACCACGCAACTGATGCCACATGAAGTAAGTAAGTGGGTTGCAGTGATCACACAGTGGACTCAAATAGGAAGTCTCAATTGCCCAGGAATTCTGGAAGTGATCAAGAACTGACCAGAAGGCAAAAATTTTGGAATGTCACCAGAGATGAGATGAAGATGTGTGTGGAAGAGGCTCCACCATATAATGAACTACCAGATAATGCGAAACAATATGTGCTGTTCACTGATGGGTCCTGTTGCATTGTAGGAAAACATCGAAAGTGGAAAGCTGCTGTGTGGAGTCCTACCCAAAAAGTCACTGAGGCTGCTGAAAGAGAGGGTGTATCGAGGCAGTTTGCAGAGGTAAAAGCCATCCAGCTGGCCTTACACATTGCTGAGTGAGAGAAATGGCCAGTGCTCTGCCTTGATTCAGACTCATGGATGGTGGCAAATGCCAAGTTACAGCAATGGAAACAAAACAATTGGCAGCACAGAGGCAAACCCATCTGGGTTGCTGAATTATGGCAAGACATTGCTGCTTGGCTAGAGAGACTGGTTGTAAAGACATGTCATGTAGATACTCATGTGCTCCAAAGTCAAGCCACTGAAGAACATCAAAATAATCATCAGGTGGATAAGGCTGCTAAGATCAAAGTGTCTCAAGTAGACCTGGATTGGCAACATAAAGGTGAAAAATTTTTGGCCCGCTGGGCTCATGATGCCTCAGGCCATCAAGGAAGAGATACAACACACAGATGGGCTCTTGATCGAGGGGTGGACTTAACCATGGACACTATTGCACAAGTCATTCATGACTGTGAAACATATGCTGCAATCAAGCAAGACAAGCAGTTAAAAACCCTTTGGTATGGAGGACAGTGGTTAAAATATAAATATGGAGAGGCCATCAGATTGACTATATCACACTCCCACAGCAGTGGCAAGTGTTACATGCTCACTATGGTGGAAGCAACTACCAGGTAGTTGGAGATATATTCTGTGCCCCATGCCACTGCCTGAAACACTATTCTAGGCCTTGAAAAGCAAGTCTTGTGGTGACATGGCATCCCAGACAGAATTGAGTCAATGGGACTCATTTCCAAAATAATCTCATAGACACTTGGGCCAAAGAACATGGCATTGAGTGGGTGTACCACATCCCCTATCATGCACCATCCTCTGCGAAAGCTGAATGATGCAATGGGCTGCTAAAAACCACACTCAAAGCAATGGGTGGTAGAGCTTTCAAATGCTGGGACACAAATTTAGCAAAAGCCACCTGGTTAGTCAACACCAGAGGATCTGCTGACCAAGCTGGTCCTGCCCAGTACACCTGGAATCAACTTCCCCAGACTTTTAAGTACTAGGGAAGGGGATAAAGTCCCTGTGGTTCACATTAGAAATATGCTGGGAAAAACAGTCTGGGTTATTCTTGCCTCGGGTAAAGGTAAATTCATGGGATTACTTTTGCTCAAGGACCTGGGTGAACTTGGTGGGTGATGCAGAAGGATGGGGAAGTCCAGTGTGTGCCTCAAGGGGATTTGATGTTAGGTGAAAGTAGCTGATGAATTGCTATATCATCATTGCTGTGGTTGTTGTGTATTATACTAACGGCTTTATATTAAGAATTTCCCCAGGTTAATGAAGAAGCAACTCCAGTGGAACCATAGTTGATGCCCAACACCCTCTTCAAGATCAACACCTGCAGCCCACAGACCCGGAGCAAGGACTGTGCTAGATATGCCAGCTATGAGTGCCAGATGCAGCATGCAACAGGGACTACATATCATCTTCCTGCTGTGTCCAACGTCACCTACTCCATTGACTGTGCAAAATTCACATCATCTCTCCTGTCTTGAAAGACTGTCATGACACATGGAACCCAAGGCTATAGATTAAATTAACTCAGTAGATTTTTTGAAGGACTATGTGAAAGAATGGTCCATAAACTAAGGGAATAATATATGTGTGTGTGCACATATATATTTATATATGTAAATATATTGAAATTTCTTTAAAAATGTGGAACCTAAGCATGATGTAAATGATATGGAATAAGGGGTGGATACTGTCCTGGTTTTTTGCTAGGATAGGGTTAATTTTCTTCTCAGTAGCTAGAAAGCACTGTGTTTTGCTTTCAGTGGGGATTGTTATGAGAAGAATGTTGATAAGGTAGAAGGACACCTGTCTGGGTAGTTTGCAAGTGCAAAGGACTGAGAGGGTGAAAGTGCACTAGTTAGCAAAACTCAGAATGGACAGTTGAATATGCTAATCAGATATTCCATATCATATTACATCATGTTTATTATATTAACCAGGGCTGACCGGAAAGGGGGGATTCTCTGGGGAATGGCTTGGGCTTGCTTTTCTGGGAATATGATTTCAGGTTCCGGGTTCCTTTTCGCTCCTCTGGAATCATTATCGGAAGGTGGTAAGCACTACTCATATATATATAGTTGTAATAATATTAATAATAATAATAATAACAACATCAACAACTATTACTATTATTTTAATTTTATTTTACTGTAATTGTAAAATTCTTCTTATCTCAATCTACAAGTCTCCTGACCTTTATCCCTCCAATCCTCTCTCTCTCTCCCCCCCCAGGGGGGGGAAAGCGGGCCCAGGGTGGGGGCTGTAAGTGACTGTGTCTTGTTTGTCTGCCAGCTAAGTTAAACTATCACAAAAATATGGACCCATCAACCTCCATGTCCACTCCTTCTTTTTCATTACTGGGTTGATTTCTGTAGTTGGGGTTTGGGTTCCTACCTCAGCTATTGTGTTCTTAGTTTCTCAATTGTTTCTCAATCACGGCATCCTCAGAAGTGGTCTTGGTCCCTGCATTAGCCAAAGTGCCCTGACAGTACTGAACTGTGTCTCAATGCAGAGGCCAAGCCTCAAAAGGGTGCTAGAACCTGTTGGGTCTTATTGGCATAGGCAAAGCACCCTTCTATCAGATGGTGCATAAACTCACAAGGGTTATTTGCCTCTTCAGGTATAAAATCCCAGGCTATGGGAGGTGATAACTGCCCTAGGTACTTAGTCAAATACTTGCACACACCCTGTCACCCAGGGCCAGTTGCATCAGTGCATGTTTCAGTGTCACCTCTCCCCAAAGTTGTGTCCTCTTATGCCAGGATGACACTAGATTCCACAAATTTCACAAGCTGACAGTGTTAGTAGTATTAAATAGCTCACATAAGAGTGAACATGGACCTTGAGAGCCTGCACAAAAACAGTCACCCACACCAATCCTGAATGAGAAGAGGGAGGTGCATTCTCTCCATAGCATAGCTGCCCCAGCCCAGTAAGAACATCAGTGCCAAGGTAAAGCACATAGCCATTGTTTCTATTAACATGTTTCTAAGCTCAGCAAAATAAAAAAGCTGAGTAGTGCACCACATGAACTACATGACCCACACAGAAGCCTACCAATTAATAACTACTGTAGCTATAGCACACTCAATTCAAAACTGCTCTCGTCTCAAGCCTCACATCGGGTGCCAAAAAAGGACTGTCGCAGGTTGACCTTGGCAGGTCATTAGGTGCCCACCAAGCTGCTCTCTTCACTCCTTCTCCTCAGCAGGACAGGGGGAGATCAAGATAAGTGCAGTTTAATGAAAGAAAACAAAGGCTGCACATGGAAGAAAAGTAAGGCAACAAGATTTATTCTCTACTTCCCATTAGCAGGTCTAGCCACTTCCTGGGAAGCAGGGGCCCAGTGTGTGTAGCACTTGCTTTAGAAGACAATCACCTTAATAAGAAATGCCTCCCTCCTCCCTTTTCTCTTAGCTTTTGTTGTTGAGCTCAACACCACATAGTATGGAATATCCCTTATCCTGGCTAGATCTCCTTCTAATCTCCTGCCTACCCCCAGTCATTGGCCTCTGGCGAGTTGGAGATACAGAACTGATGCTGTGTGAGCACTGCTCAGGAGCTGCCAAAATATTGGTGTGTTATCAACACTGTTCTTGCTACAAATACAAAGCACAGCACTATGAGGGCTCCTATGGGAAAAGTTAACTTCATCCTAGCCAGACCCAATACACTTTTAAAAAATAGGGCTCCTACAGGCTGGTAATTTTTCAGATCAGGTCTACAGGCTGATCTGCTTCTAGAGCATCTCCACATATGAGTAGTCCAGTCCTGCCCACATCAGTGGCCATTGTTTCAGTTTTTAATGTCTTCCTGTACTAGAAGCACAAATCTGGACACAGTATCTAGAAGTGGTCATTTTCTTCCCATTTGATTGTTTCACTAGCTTTACTAAATCCAGTGTCTTTTTCAACAGCTATTATATCTATTTTCCCAAGTCTTTACAATAAATAATTAGAAAAACAGTGCCTTTGAATCCTACTGCTGTGTACCTGGTCACAGATCATAATATTTTCAACTTTACTTTTCCTTGTCTTGTGACAGCTGCTTAATTTTCACAAATACATAAGTGATTCACTAGTCTTTAGGATAAAATTTGGCTGGTAGTTATCCTGGTCAGCTTGCATCTTTTGAATGGTAATATAACACTAATTTTCACCTAGACTACATGGATTTCCTTAATGTTCCAGAGTTAGAGAAAGTTAATCATAGTTTGTCAGCTACCTTTTCCAGTGGCCGTTTATACATATTTTCTGTTAGTAGACAATGCTTAAAATCCTTCTAATTTAATAAAAATCTTCAGATTTCTTTTTAATCCCCACAGCAGTATGCTTAATTCCAAATATAGGACATAAATACTTATTGAATAATTTTAAAATTTTTATTTTTAGTTTTGTCATCTTTATCAAAAACAGGTGTATGCCAGTAGTATTATTCTTTACCATAATATAATGTAAAATCACTTTACTAACAATATAACAGCAACTACAGTCAACTGTTCTCTGATATCTTTACAATAGCATATGAAATTTCTCAAGAGCATGACTTTTACAACTTCATTATATATTTCACCTTTTTTTTAAATTAGTTACATATACTTTTTCCAACTTCAGGAAAATTATTAGTAAACCAGAATGATGTTTTAGACATATTTCTTCTTTTTTATTCTCTGTTGAATCATGGCTACCTGTCCATGCAAAAACCTGCAAATTTCCCAGTTGTTGTCTGTAATTTTTTTCTTTTCTTTCTCTACTGACAAATCCTACTCACATTTTAACGTAATTTTATTAATTCCTTATTTGAATTAGTTATTCTGTAATATCAAATATATGCTTCCTCAAGTGCATATGTAGTTTCACTCATTGTTTGCATATCTTGAATATAAAGGAATAACTATTCCTGACCTCTAAGCAACAAACCACTTTCAGTTTGGTGAATAAGTAATCTTTATGCATTGTTATAATTGTTAATATACTATTACATACAGTAAGTTCTTGTTAGAGATAATGTATAAACTTTCAGCATTTTTATTAATGATTTCCTGTTGCCTACATGAAGCTTACAACATATTATTGCTCTTTAAACTGAACTTTCTTGTAATAATAAAGTTCTCAAAATGTTAAAAAGCAAGTCTAAAGTGAAATATTCAATCAATATTCTAAGTGACAGAATGCTTTAAATGAAGCACATAACATAGCTACCACTCACTTCAACACATGTATAGTCCTTTGATGCTAAAATTATCAATACAGTTAAAAAGTACGAGTATCTAACAAGTCTGCATTGTTACTTTTTAAATTATAAATTATGCCACGTTTATTCTCAGTGATGAGAACACAGAGTGCCTCTTGCTAACTCAATGAGACCCCAAATATTGGATAAAAAATTATTCTCTTAAGCTTTCTTACTACATTAGCTTGATGGGTTTGCAAGCTTAAGCATGTAGGGAATATAAAGCTTACACTTAACACGTGTGTACATATACACTTCTATGTACACATACATACATGTATCTGCATAAAACATGTTGATTTAACTCCCCCTTTAATGTCCCTTCCTCCACCTGTGGGGATGACAATTCTCATACCGTAATGAAGTCCTGAGAAAAATAGCTATGATATAAAATCAGTTACAGTTTTGACTTCTTCTACATTCTTCTAAATGCAATTTTTGAAATTTCCCATAATATGCTTATTTGATAGTGTGTACTGTGACTAATGCAGTTTTCTCAGATAGCTCAAGAGAATCTGATGTTCCTACAGTGAGGAGACAAACACACCATTATTTTTGTGAGTATAGATTGCCAAATTCCTAGATTTTTTTTCTGATTACATAGTGATTACTGACATTTAGTTATCTTATTAACATGGTTGAATAAAAGAAACAGTCAACAAAACAGTTTGCAATTCATATTACCCATATTCATTTCTTGGCATTAATAGCTATACTTAATTAAAAGGAAAAAAAAAACCAAACATCAAAACTACAATTGGATCATGGTCTGTCAGTTCAAAGTCTTGTCAATTCAAAATATTGTTTGAGGGAAAGAGCTGGGAACTATTATTCACTTCTTAGTGACTTTCAAGACTAACAAGTCAGTAGTAGCAGTATTAATAACTGTAGTCATAATAGCAGAACCAAGTTAGAAGTACGTTGTAATACAGATTGGAAGAGTGTGTCACTCTTATTCTTACCATAGTCCAGTACGGCAAGAACAGCACTGACCAAAACCAAACCTGTCTGCTTTTTCCTGCCTTTTGAGATTAAGATGATTCCACAAAGGAAAAAGAAAGAAAAGGAAAAAAAGACAAACAAAAAACCCTAAACAAACCTAGCTCCCTCCTCACCAGACAAACAAACTCCAAAAAATCCAACCAAACAAAACCCCTCAAAGTGTGAAAGAAATCATGATTATGCATTTTTCTAGATATGCTGAATAGTCTGTAGCTGTGAATTTTCACAGGAAGTAGTAAGTAGGAGATCAGCCAAGGATTTGGGATAGATGCTAGAAGTGTTACAAGGTTTTTGAGA
The DNA here is from genome assembly GCA_907165065.1 of Caprimulgus europaeus. The sequence goes on from OU015527.1 coordinate 19,407,299, forward strand.
AAGGCTGCTGAAAGTCAATAGTGTTGTGAACTAACACTTCAACTCTGTCACTTCTTGCTTTACTACTTACTCACTGGTTTTAAATCTGAAGCCTCACAAAATTACCTGTTAATCAAATAGTTAAGACAAGTTACTTGTTAATCAAATAGTTAAACTATTTCCAGTTACTCTTGATCTAGACTTAACAGATCCTTTATCTAAATACATTGCTTCAAAATGCTGATTACTACTGTATTATTTTTGTAACAAAGACCACACACCATAAAATCCTGATCTCTGCTATGATTTGTCTTTCACAATTCAATCACTGCCTAGGTTAAAAAAACAAAAGCAAACAAACAAACAAAAACACCTAAGAGATAAAAAATGAGGAGGTTTCTTGGCAAGATAACTTTGCCATACTTATAGACAACTTCTCTCCATTTCAACCATTAGGTTGAAAAACAACGTAATGCTCAGGTAATGTATTCTAGACAACACACTTGCCCTGTAAGGATAACCTGATTTCTTTTCATATAGAGGCAGTAATACAAGCAGAAAATAACAGAAAAACAATAAAATACATTGGTGACTTTGTTCTGTCAAAAAAATAACGAAACAATAAATGAATGTAATTATATATTACATTTGCTTCCAAACATAATTATGGAATAATTGTGAAATTCATGATGCCTATGTCAACACCTGCACTTGTTTATCCTGGTAAACACTAATTACCTACAGAAGAAGTTTCGTCCTTAATAAGCAGAATTACATACTTTTGTGGAAGCGTTCTTATCTTTTTTCCATTTATTTATTCATTTGTAAGTATATGAGATACAAATAACAATTAAATTGCCCACTGCTGAAGCAGGCAGTATTTCCATGAGGACAGAGAATGTCCTGTGTTTAGTGTATATTCATTTCCTTCCTGCAATATGCTTTATTGGTAACTTTAACAGCAAATCTCAGTTTAATCTTCAAGCTGTTAAAGGTTTTCTTTTTAGACTTACCATTGCTCTTCTCCATAAATGCAAATGCCCAAGGGATAATGGAAAGCATAATTTTATAGCTGGAGCAAAAGATATAACCCTTTGCTATTTATTTAGAAGTGGATCTGGACTTAAAAATAAGAGACAGTGGTTTTGAGCCTACTAGTAAGTACTGATTTACTTGAAATAACACAATGGGTTAGCAAGCCATATACCTAATGTTTTCATTGCTTGAGACTTTGAGTCAATCCTACTCTTGAAAATTACTCTCTGAAAAGAATACTCTAGATCATTCTTTTCAGTTAGGCAAAAGAAACAAAATCATCAGAAATTTAAGAAGAGGGGGTTCTTGGAAAATTACTCTTAATTTTGGTAGTGGGGGAAGGGGCTACGGTGATGGCCCCTGTGTGATGCTTCGGGAAGCTCCCCTGGCTCCAAGGTAGACCTGCTTCCAGACCAGGCTGAGCCAATTAGCAACAAGGAAATGCCTCTTCAAATCCATATTTATGAGGGGAAGAACCATTTGGCAAGGAAGGAGAGAGCTATCAGGACACCATTTTCTTGAACCAAAGAGAGCATCACTGACATGAGGAAAGAGGAGAAGGGCAGGAGACAGAGAACCTTAGACACCCAGATCAGCACAGAGAAGAGTAGGAGGAGGTAAATGGAGTCCCCTGCAGCCCATGGATGTCCAACAGTGGAGCAGATACCCACATGTAGGACATGGAGGACTCCACAATGCATCAGGAAGCTGTGTCCAAGGGCAGTTTTGACTATGGTGGGAGCTCATGATGAGCTAGAAGACCTCAGAGATGCTCAACGCCAGAGTGAGGGGAGGAGATGTGCTGGACTGGACACCCATCTGCAGCCTGTGCACACCTCCATGCTACAGCTGGGAGCTGTGCCCAAATTGCTTTGTGACTCTGTGGGAAGACCGCATTGGAACACTTTGTGAACATTTTTAGCCCATGAGAGGGACCTCATGACAGAAAGTGTGGCATAGGCGGACTGACTGCAACGTCCATTCCCTGTCCCCTGGGCCACTGCAGGAGACAAGGTTGGGAAATTGGGAGCAAAGTGGTTTGAGCCCGGGAAGAAGAAAGGTGTGGGAGGAAGGTGTGTTAAGATGTGGTTGTTATGTCTCACTATCCTATGCTGATTTATTGGTAATAAATTAAATTGATTTTTCTTCCCCAAGTCTGTTTTGCCCATGACCATAACTGGTGAGTGAGCTATTCCTGTCCTCATTTCAACCCACAACACCTTTGTTGTGTTTCTCTCCTCATCTCACTGAGGGTGGGGGGATGGGGATAGAGGGAGTGAGTGAAAGACCATGTGGTCTTAGTTGAGGCTGAAGCCACCACAGGTCTTCATATCTATCCTTTTTAAAAAACTAGTTAATAAATGAATGGGTCAAAATAAACCTTATTATAAAGTAAATCCTATATGGGAGATCTGTGGGTTTAGGAAAGGTGGTTTAGGGCATGAAATTTTTCTGCAGTTACTGCATCATAACAATTGACAAAACTATATCCTCATTTTTCTGGTCTTTCTCTTCACCATTTTTCACAAAGAGGAAATGAAAAGTGTTTTGCAAACAGCAGCACACTGCTGTTTGACAGTGGTGATTTTGAGATTGTATTTTATATTGATCATAGTAACAGACAATTGAGGAAGCGAATCTGGCTCATAATTCTGAAAACTCCACCTTGTAATATCCATAAGTAATAGAATTCCAGGATCAGAAAAATACTCCTTGGGACTTTTGGGTGTCATCTAATCCAACCTCCCACATGAATGCAAGTAACAACCAGCAACAGATCAATTAAGCCATGGTTTTGTTGAGATGAGTTTTTATAGCTCCCAGTACTGGAAAGCCTGCAGCCTCTCTGGGTTACCTAGTCCAGTCCAGCACTGCACCATATCTAATATGATTCTGTCCATATATTTTCTGGGAAAGTCTTCTGCTTTATGACCCATGTCATTATTGAAGATATTGACTAACACTGAACCTATCATGAAACTCTGGGATGTTCCTATTTGCAACTGTCTGCCAACCAGTTAAGTGATTACTGAGCCAATAATGACCCTTTGTGCATAATGGGCCAGCTACATTTGAATTTACCAATAGTCCATTCCTGTAGCCCATACTCATTCTCAGATTTCAAATGAGCATGCTGTGGAAGATGGTGTCAAAAGACTGACTAAAGTTATGTTACATCTTCTACCCTCCTTTCTATGTAACAGACGACAATAAGGCTAGGCAAATGTAGTTTCATAAAGTCTTGCTGACTGTTCCTGATTACACTCTTGTCCTTTGCATGTGTCCTGGTTTTTGCTCGGATAGAATTAATTTTCCTCTTGGTAGTTAGAATACCTATGTTTTTGTGTCAGTACAGAATTTGTTATGAGAAGAACGTTGATAAAGTACTGATGTTATTAGTTACTGCTGGAGCTCAAGGCCACTGTATTTGGCTGGGTCACAGGACTGGGAGGGAGAAGTGCAGTGAATAGCAAAGCCCAGAACTGGCATTTGGATGTGCCAATGAAATATTCCAGATCATATCACGTCATGCCAGTATATTAACCAGGGTTGACCTGAAGATGGAGGTATTCTCTTGGGGATCACTTGGGCTCACTTTTCTAGGGTTTTGGTTTTGAGGCTGTCTGGACTCCAGGATCATTGGCTGGCACATGCTGGACATCGATTGGTTGGGGGAGAGCAATTGCCCTGGGCATCACTCAATTGTATATTCTGGTATTACTGTTGTTATCACTACCATTTCATTTTAGTTAGTAATAGCTTTTATCTCAACCCATGAGCTTCCTTGTCCTTTTCCTTCCAATTCTGTCCCCCGCTCCCTGGGTGAGTGGGGCAGGGAGGGTGAGAGAACAGGCTATGTTTGGCTGCAAGGTGCAAGCCAAAATGGTGAATCCACCCAAACCACCACATCATGTCTGAAAAAGAAGTACAAGGTAGCGTACACTGTGATCCTCTTGTGGTCTGACTGACAAGCTCACAGCCTTCAGGAACTTGATTCCTGCTCTGATTGCCCTTCATTGCCTTACTTAAGTGTGTAAAAAGTTATTTTTCTAAATAGAAGTCTGAGGACAACGGCATTTTTAAAGAAGATAATGTTGAGATTAACAGAACATATTGGATCAGACAGTGTGTATTGGAAAGGAAGATGATTTGCTGGAAGCCTGTGAGATTCACCTGCAAGAGAACAAGCAACATGAACAGACATCCCAGTCTCTAAACATAATGGCACATTACAATAGACTAATGAGCTTGCCACTGACTGCAGTCTGTATTTATTGACTGCTCTAGTAGTCATAATTTCTCATTATACCCTTGCAAGATTGTCAAACAGAACTAATAAAATCTGTCTCTTAATTTCAAGAGTCTTTCTCTTAAGTTCAGGCTGACAACTAGACAGAGAACACTTTTAAAGTTACAGTAAGAACCTAAGACACATTGTGGTTGTTTTTCAGATTACTGAAAAGACATGGCACTCAGGGACATGATTTAGTGGTAGACTTGGTAGTGTTAGGTTAATGGTTGGACTGGATAATCATAAAGATCTTTTCCAACCTAAACAATTGTATGATTCTCTGAGCCTATGAAATAAGCCCTTAATTGACAGATTCTAACACTTTTTATTTTTTTCACCATTTATTATGACTAGTCTGGCTGGGGAGCAGCCTTGCTTTAAGGGGTCCTGGTGGACAAGCTGCACATGAGTCAGCAACGCGTTGCTGCAGCAACAAAGGCAAAACGGATCATGGGCTGCATCCACAGTGGCATTACTAGCAGTGATAGAGATGTGATCATCTCAATCTACTCAGCACTTGTCAGGCTGTACCTGGAGTACTGTGTGCCGTTCTGGTCTCCAGAGTTCAAAAAAGATGAAGGTAGATGGGAGAGGGTCCAAAGTGGGAGGGTCACAAAGATGATTGACAGGCTAGAGTACCTGCCCTATGAGGTGAGACTGAAGCAGTTACTTTTCTGGAGAAGAGACAGATCTGGGGGACCTCATGACAGTATTCCAGTACTTAAAAGGCATCGACAAAGAGGATGGGGGCTCTCCCTTCACAAGGAGTCACATAGAGAGAACAAAGGGAAATGGGTATAAGTTGCAGTGAGAGAGATTTCATCTTGACAGAAGAAAGAATTTCTCTACGGTGAGAAAAATAAATCACTGGAACAGCCTCCACATGGACGTAGTGAACTCCTCACTGCTGGAGATTTTAAAGATACGATTAGGCAGGGTGGTAGATAGTCTTATATAAGCTTCCTTTTCTACAAAATGCTGTACTGGAAGATCTTTTGCGGTCCCCTCCCACCTGGGCTATTCCATGATTCTAAGAATAAATATCAGTAAATACTTTATTATGAATTAATTGTAACTATATTTCTTTCTTCTTTGAATGGAAAAGGAGTTGAAAACACAGATTCCACAATAAAATACAATGGGTAATTTTTCTGTGCTTCATGATACAAATGTCTATGTAAACTCTCACAGCTTATTTCTAACAGTAGACTGAATTTGGGAAATAATAACAGTACAAAAATTAATAAGAATTCTAAAGTAAAAGCAAACGCAAAGGAAACTAATGTACTTATTAAGCAATTAGTATAATGAGAATTAATCCTGAAATGTGTTAAGCAACACAAGAAACAAGGCTGTTGAAAGATAACAAATTTCTAACCTTGTAAATATTCTTTTCAAATTAAATGATCATGTATTCTGCAAGTCACATGTTTTGCTTCTTGCCTAACATAAATCCTTACTGCCCAATGATGCATGCAAATGAAGGCACACAACTCTATCAAAATATTCCATGGCTTCAATTTATAAACATGTTAATTAGAAATGAATTGCAACCAGTCTAAGTTAAAATGTCTTCATTGTTTCAAGGAATTAAAAAATGAGGTTCTTGACTTGATGAAACTCCAATTTCTCAATCGGTAGGACTACTTCAGAGCTGTGTCTAATTTTAAACATGATCATGAGCAGCTCAAGCTTGACATACATATAACAAGTTTCCCTGTTTTCTCTGAACAAGTGATAACATTAGGCATAAAGTCAGTGCAAACAGATTAATTCTAAATTGAGACCCAAGTTCCAAGCAATACACCACCATCCATATTGAGGTTTTTTTGTGTGTGTCTGTAATTCTGGTCTTCAAGTTTTGATTAAAAGTAGGAAATACTTAACAAGAATAGGGTCCATAATAAGATAATTAGCTCAGTCTCTTTGAACTCACAGACGGCATCTGAAATCTTGACTGAATTCCACCTTTATCTGTCACACACGGAAGCAGTCACCTAAGTGAAAAACTGTTGAGTGCTCATTTCTAAAAGAAGGATGTTCTTTATCTTCATTATGTCTGTCACCTATTAAGGAAAAATAAGTAAATGCATGTATAAAAGATAGTGAATTGCTTGATAAACCCTAGATTATGCACTTATCTAGCATAACAATATATGACCTATTTTGTGATTAATACCTTGTCCCTTAACTAGAGCTGTTGTTGGAAAGATAAAGAACTCTGGGATTGGAGACTTATCAGTTGTTTTAATAAAATATAATAAAATTTGAGGGAGTTTTACACATTCTTAATAATAACATGACCAAGGTTTAACTTTTATATTTTTTTTTTCTCTGCTGCTGACCTTCTCCTTATTATCCCATCATGTAAGCCCATAAGGAATTTGAAACCTAACAGGAATAAGTTTCTTTGAACTTTATATTGTTTTACTTTGGTTCTCCTGTCAGTTTCTTATTTTTCCTCTCATTATATCTGCACATTCACAAGTTCCCATTTTCTCTCTATTAACTTTCTATGACTGTTTTAGTCATGTCATGCTAACATGCTTTTTGGGTTTCTGCTAGGTGATTGCAGGAATTTTCTCTCTTCCCAAAGAAACCTTACCCACTTTGTGAATGGGTAAAGGGATTTTCCTCGATAGTCAGAATAGCATAAATGGATAATTTTGCTTCCTTGTCATTTGCCAACCGCAACTATACAAATGTATAACATGGAGACCTTACAGATGTAAAAAATACTGTGTTACTCAAAGTGGTAATCATGTGGGTGTTTATAAGGATAACGATTACTGGGAAGTATACAACTTTTAAAATAGAATAGGTTAAAATCCTCAAATATCTTCTGCATGGAACTACTTCATAGCAATTATAAACAAATTCAATTTGCAAAGTAAAAATTATTAACTGCACAAACCTAGTTAGAAATAACAATTTGGGGGGCTTATTAATAGGCAATATCACTAAATAATAATGGTTTTCAATTTCCATAAGGTCTTTTTTTTAATTAAAAGCAAGAATAATAAAAAATTGCCATCTTAAACTACCTCTGATTTTAATTTTATGGTGTTATTTATATCACTAATTTAAAACATTATTTATATGCAATATGCCATTATATATTTATGATATATAACAATATTTGTATGACAAATGGAATTCTTTTGATTACTTGAATGAATAGTTTTTTCACATTGCTTAGTTTCATAATTAATTTCAGATCTTTATGAAGATATATGCTATACTCTAACCCAGAAAAATACATGAGATTTATTCCAGGCAAATTTCATATTGCATTCATTTACCACTTACACAGTGGTTGTGGAGTTCAAAGTAATCATGCCTCCATTTTGCTGCACTTGTGCTTTTGCAGGATTCACACTCAGTCAAAGATAGTTCTATAACTCTTCTTTACCATTTTTTAAATTTATATAGAGAATTCACAGACAAAAGTTATTCAGAAGTTGTAATGCATCAGAGAATGTTGGGGTTTGGATCAAGTTGGGTTTTTTTTTGTCATTGTGATACAGACACCTGCATTTGCCTTATGTCAAAAGAACACTGTCAATTAATTTCATCCACTGATAACTAGTCTTTGGCCAGTGTGACACAGTACACCAGGATCTAGAGAGGGAAAGAGGTATTTGTTTCATATACAACTACTGAACTACAAGTTACCTCTGCCAAATTTAGGCAAATAAAACACTCTACTTTTACAGCCAAATTGTTAACTTGTAAAGCATGATGCTACTGGGAAATACATAAAGACAGAAAATCAAAGATATAAATTTTTTAATTGTTTTGATGAGATACAGGATTATGCTTCTAATATTTTTTTGAGAAAACAAATTAAATAAAAATTGGCAGCCAGTGTTGCCCCTTGCTTCTTTGCACTAGACTTGTCAAAATACAATGAGACTTTGTCTAATATGGATTTGGTCACCTTTTCTAAATTGCCAACACCATTAGCCATGCATTGTGGTAATTTGCCTAGGAACTCTTTTGCCTTCCGTCAGTCATTACTGTATTTCTCCATGCACATTTATGTTTTCACTTTTTATAGAAAAAGATGGTTGCAATCGATGCAAGCTGACCAAAGAAGTCAGATTATATGGGGTAGCTGCATTTTCACACAACAGCTTTGTGTCTTTTTAAACTGCAAAATTGCTCAAAGTAATTCCCTTTTACATAATACAAAGGCAGAATAAACTGAGGGAAACTGTCTCCAGGCAGACAAGGCATAATAATGTTTACTAGTGCAAATCTCATGAGAGGTCATATTATATTCCAATGGTGGTGCAAATAGTCTCATCAGTTTTTACAGAGGAGATAAATTAACAGCTACACCTACGTTCTAACTGTCGTCCTTGCTACTTTTCATTTTGCTTGAATCCCAAATACACATGGATATACAAGAGCATTTGTGTCTCACACTTTTGTTTTGTATGTCTTCGACAAAAAAGAAATTTTTTTTAAAAAAATCATAGCTTCTGTCAACTAAAAAATGTTCTGAACAGGAAGATCTATGCCAGTTAGTGTCAATTTCCAGTTAATGGGTTTAACATTTCAGTGTGGTCTCATGTGTGCCCAGAGCATAATAAAATCAAATTATTTAATTTCTGTTTTTTAGATATCTTCTCCCAAATTGCTGCAGGCATGAGGTTTCTAAACCATAATCAATACTTAACATCCAGCTATGTAAGTTGTTTTTTTACCTGTAATCATCACAAGTACACAGCCAGGCCCTTACTAGGCAACCTGAACACACAGTACAGTCTGATAACTGAAGTCCAGCTCCCCCGTGTTTGATATCCACAGAATCCAAAGCATTTTGGTGAGTTCAACACCCTAAATTAAACTTTGCACTTGTTTTACTCTGTGTGAACTCTCTAGTGATGTTAAGAGACCAGGGACTGTTGATCAGCCTATGTAGTATAGTGCTGTACACAAAGGGAAGAAAATACAAATAAAAACAAATCAAATAAGAAATCTATTAAAAAATAGTGAAATGCTGCATTAATTTGTTCTTGATAAATATTCAAGTTCACACTTGCTTTTTTTTTCTTTGGGAGGAGAAATAGAAAGATATTACTTTTGTGTCTTTTTGCTCAGACATGTGAATGAAATATAGGAAGGGCTTCCTAGAGTATTTTCTTGGCATACATTTAATCAGTAAAATTTTTAATTAGATCAAGCTGCACATTTCTCACCAAGGAAGTCAGGAAAGAGCATCTTAGATAACTGGTCATAGGAAGATATTTTGGATACTTAGACACAGCTGATATTCAATATAGAGTATGCTTTGAAATAATAAAGAAGTCCTCTTACTCCATGCTGCTCTTATGCAATGACTTTCAGAGCAGAACTTGCACTTTAAAGAGTGAGGTTTGTGTGCATAAATCCTGAATTTCTTTGAAATGTGCCTCTAAGGAACCATTGGCCTTTTCCATGTAGCTCTGCAACTGTAGAAGACAAGAGTCAGCCTCAGGGACTCTCCGAATGAACAGCTTTTACTCAGCCTCCAGACTTGTGGAATGGAATAGGTATTTTACTGAAATGCAACAGCAGTGGCTCACTTCTCTCTGCTTCAGTTTGCAAACACTAATTTATTTGAACCAATTGTCATTGGAAGTCTTGATTTCCTCCATGTGTTTCTCTTAATGTTTTTCCATTAAGTTTCTTATGATGGAAGCATTTGACCTGGTTCCTCTAAGAGGATAAACACAGCCTAATTAATCAGAACACAGATATCACCAGAGCTCTTTACTCAGCCAGCATCTGAGATGTCTGTAGAGCTCCGTGACTTAACTCTCAGGCCCTTGCCTTTTTCCCTTCTTTGCTCAAGCCTTTCCAAGTCTATATGTACTGGACTGCATTACAATTGCACCCTCATCCAGCAAGGTACCTCAGCCTCAGTGAAACCACACAGTAATACGAAGAAAAATCATAAGTTTTTTCTATAGTGCTAATTTACTAAATTTTCCTATCTACCCTTATTACTATGAACTGGCATTAAGCAACACAAACTGCACCTTATGAAGCTATTTTCACTTTTTTTTTAATTTTTACTTTTATTTACATTAATGTTGGAGTTTACATGTCTGCTATGAACCTCATGAAACACAGTGTTCTGTACTTTTGCTCTGGTCTGGTGAGCGAACTGTGCTATGTGAATTTTTATTTTGCTAGATAAATAGTACTGTGGAGAAATGATCAGTTAGCAACTTTTCTCATTATTATTATTATAATGTTCCTTACAGTCTCACAAGGGAGGTTTCTTCTGTCTGTTTTGCAGTCTGAGAAACAGCCCTTTTTTCCTTACCAAAAGAACAAATGTCCAGAAATGGCTTGGCCACATTTCAGGAGATTAAGCAAAGATTCTAAATTAATGCGTTAAATCTATTGAAAATATTATGTTCTCTTCCCTTATATGAAAATCTAAAGCACAATAAATTGACCGGAATGCACGAGATTTTCTCCTAGGAAGCTCTGCTTTTTAACTGACCCTGAAAATACAAGCAGTTACTTTCCTTCCTATCTCCCTAAAACAGAGTGTGTAAAAATACATACAGTTGCACTGTATTTTGAGTGAAGTCTTTGCCAATTTATTTATGTGAGTTTCTGGCTTATGTGAATGGACAAGAAGACTCAAGGGCAAAATGCAGGCTGTTTGGCTCTTTAGCAGACTCAATTTATGTTTCATACTGAAAACCAACACATAAAACTCTCCGATTGTTTCAGTTCTTTTTGGAAAATTGAACCTCACACCCAAAGCAGTTTTGCAAGTTCATAAGGAATATGTATATGCATAGTAGAATTTCTGCACAACTATTGAGATATTATCAGAGCTTCTTTTCCTTCTCTTCAAAGAACAATCTGCCATATAAACTTCCAGAATTAACTACTCTGGGCTGACAATTGAGTTTCCCAACTCTTTGAACACTACAAACAGGAAAGGTGACCCATTTAAATCTTTCACATAATTCTAACCATTTCACAAGAACAAATGTATCTAAAAGTTTTAAAAAATAATTAAGAGGCCAAGGTTTGAATTTGTGGCATTTTTACTTTTACTTTTGATACAGTTAGTGCCATGATGTTCTCAACACTCTTGCCTGTGTTATGCAACTTCTTTGAGAAGAGAATTTCAGCCTTTGCAGGTTGAAGATACAGAACAGGTATCAGGTAGAGTGAAAAAAATCAAAACACATATATGCAAGTGGCAAATTGAGTTTTAGATACTACTTTTATGAATAAACTAGCCTGAGTCTGGCATTCACAGAAAATATGCCAGACTTTAGGTACCTTTTCTTGAAAAGGGCAGCATTTTATTTTATCCAATTTCCCTAAGAAAGGAAAAAAAAAAAAAAAAAAAAGAAAGAAACAAAGAAAGAAAGAAAGAAAAGAAAAAGATTAAAAGACAAACCCAGCTATACTTCTGGAATTACAATTGGCTGACACAAAACAAAAGTTTTTACTGTACAATGTCTACAGAATGCAGTGGCTCCAATTGTGTTAGAAGATCCTATACACACACAAATTTTCAAGATAATCTACTTGAAGACATATTTCTGTATACCAGGCTGTGAAGTAGTTCCAGATTTAAACATTTAATTAAATTTTAAATTAAATATTTCAGTGAAAAATAGGTACAACTGAAGATTTGTAAATCTAGGACTTAATACCCAAAATACTTTTTTCATCCCATGCAGAAGAATCTTCATATGCCACACCCAAGACTTAGGTATGTGTACATGTGTGAGAGAGGAAGATAGGCCAAAGAAGAGGGCTAGGCTAATCTTTCCCATCATAACATGAATCATTAGCGCCAGGTAAGTCAGTGACTCAATTCCTGCTCTATATTCTGTAGAACTATGAGAGTACTTTTTTTAAATTTTAATATTTTTTTTTTTACAAAATTACCAGTTTTCAATGCCAATCTTCTTAGTATAAAGGTCTGGGAGACGATTTACCTGCAGAGCAAATACTATGGCCAAACATCAAGGTTAGTTTTTGAGCTTAGTTTAATTACACTTGTGGTGGGTTGACCCTGGCTAGAGACCGGATGCCCACCAAAGCCCACTCTATCACTCCCCCTCCTCAAATGGGCAGGGGGAGAAAATTATAACGAAAAGCTCGTGGGTGGAGATAAGGACGGAGAGAGATCACTCACCAATTACTGGCACGGGCAAAACAGACTCGACTTGGGGAAAAAAAACAAATTTACTTTATTACAAATCAAAATCAGAGGAGAATGAGAAGTAAAACCAAATCTTAAAACACCTCCCCCATCCCTCCCTTCTTCCCGGGCTTAATCTCTTTCCCGATTTTCCACCTCCTCCCCCCAGCAGCACAGGGGGACAGGGAATGGGGTTAGGGTCAGTTCATCACACGGTGTTTCTGCCGCTGCTTCCTCCTCAGGGGGAGGTCTCCTTCCCCCGCACCAGCGTGGGGTCCCTCTCACAGGAGACAGTCCTCCACCAACTGCTCCAACGTGAGTCCTTCCCATGACTGACAGCTCTTCACGAGCTGCTCCAGTCTGGGTCCATTCCATGGGGTGCAGTCCTTCAGGAAGGGACTGCTCCAGCGCGGGTCCCCCACGGGGTCACAAGTCCCGCCAGCAAACCTGCTCCGGCGTGGGCTCCTCTCTCCACGGGCTACAGGTCCTGACAGGAACCTGCTCCAGCGCGGGCTTCCTGCGGGGTCACAGCCTCCTTCGGCATCCACCTGCTCCGGCGTGGGGTCCTCCACGGGCTACAGGTGGTCATCTGCACCACCATGGACCTCCATGGGCTGCAGGGGGACAGCCTGCCTCACCATGGTCTTCACCACTTGTTGGGGGGGGAATCTCTGCTCCGGCGCCAGAGCCCATCCTCCCCCTCCTTCTTCACTGACCTTGGTGTCTGCAAAGTTGTTTTCTCTTACATCTTCTCACTCCTCTCTCTAGCTGCAAAGTGTGCAGCTTTTTTTTCTCCCTTCCTTTTTTTTTTTTTTCTTAATTATGTTATCACAGAGGCGTTACTGATTGGCTCGGCCTTGGCCAGCGGCGGGTCCGTTCCTGTAGCCGCTGGCATTGGCTGTGTCGGGTCGGACATGGGGGAAGCTTCTGGCAGCTTCTCTCACAGAAGCCACCCCATGTCCCCTCCCCCACTGCTACCAAAAACCTTGCCATGCAAACCCAATACAACACTCCAGGATTTGAATTTGTCTTTAAGTTGCTGATGCTGCTGTAGTAGATATGGAGTGAAAGAAAAAGAGGTTGATGCACAAATAGGTGTGTATGGCTTCAAAAGACATATTTAAACCAAGATTCATTTATCTTCACCTGCTGTTCAGACAGAATTTGAAGAGACTGCCTATCTTCTTAACAAACTCAGAAAACACTGCTAGTGGTCTGACTTCTCTCAGATTGCTGTTGTTTAAAACCAAAGATATCTCACAACTGAGTTAATTTACAAATATACACACTTTAATCCACTGCTTTCAAAATATTTCAGTATATTGAAAGAATATGAGATTTGATACAAGTCACTAATATACTTGAGATTCACCAGAATAGCTGTTCTGTGTAAGGCCCATCATGAGAAATATTATTTTATTTGTGTCATCATTGTAAACCTTTGAATTAATATATTGTGACATGTTCACCTACCTTTCTCATGCCAGTAGAAAGCAGTCTCCTTTCTCATGCCAATAGAAAGTTCAGCGTGAGCAAAGATGAAATTTCTACAGGCATTGTCCTTTTTATTTACTTGGATAAAACCATCACATGTAGTTACATGAACGTAAGTATGTGAAAATTAATGTTTTTCTCAGGTTCAACTTATGAAAATTGTACTCAATTATATTCTTAATCGCTATGTCACAGCATGGTAGGCTAGATAAGCTATTTAAGGAAGTTTGTTGGGAAGACCTTTTTGGACAGATTGGCTGACAGCACAATTACGTTGCAATTGATTTTGCAAATGATTCAATTAAAGAATGTTAGACCTTCTCCCACTAGACTGTCAAGAATAATATGGTTCACAGTGCTTATAGCTCTACAGTACTGAGATTAACATTAATAACTGCTTAAACACCATGATGATTTATAGTGATATTTATCCTCAGATGATAAAAAAAAGAAGCATAAGGGGTTACGGTGGTGGCTTATGAGGTGAAACTATCACACAAACAAATATATTGAACAAATATAAGTCAATCAGAAATACATTTTAGAATTAGTGTTGGGCTTGTTTTGGCTAATGAGCTGAAAACTTAGTTATCCACAAAGCTCTAAGAAACATGTTCAGTCAATCCACCTGCCCAAAGAATTGCTTTTAGTTTGACTCAATGCAGTTTTCTACAGTGAAATAGCTCTCCATTCCCTATGTATGATGAGAAATTGTATTTCTTCTAGGAAAACTGAATACACAGCTGTCTTCAGTACTTTTATCCCCAAGAAGAAATTTTTTCTACCTCTGCTTTTTCAACCACAAGCACAACACATCTATACAACTCTTTTAAAAAGTGCTTCATATTTAAGTGGCTAAGGCAAAACCAGCTGTATTCCCAAAAGTGTTAAAACTGGAGGTATTGATGTATTTCTACAAGAGTAACATCAGCATGTGGTCCAAGTATGTTTCTTCAGGTTTCAAACCCTACCAGTTTGGCCATTCTTTCATTTCTTGAAGACACAAATCTCAAGATATAATGTGTTTCTTAAAATACATAGAAATGTTGTTCTTGAAAATATGTGAGATTTTCTTTCACATGTGGGATTTCAAACAAATGAAGCCCAGTAGATTTCACAGCTTTGGTTACTCTGTAGTATTACATACTCATGAACAAGGGGATGAAATTTTATGTAGGCATGGTGTTTCCTGCTTTTTACGTACATGTTATTTTTTAATCAGTTACAGTGCTGTATTTTACTTCCCCTCTCACTACAAAACTGAAGAGGCAATCTTCTGAGAAAGATTACTTACAAAAAATCCCAGCAGCTAGGCGATCTGCTAGTGTCATCCTCCTGGCATCATCTCTCCAAAACACTGTGGCAGTGTTTTGCTGGTCCCAGCCCATGGAAAGCGAGACACGAAGAAAGACAAATTTGGCTGTGCCCGTAACTCAGGCAATATGAGGAGACTCCAAAGAGCTTGTTGGCAACCAGTTGTATATTATGGGGTCCCAGAAATGCACCCACTCACTCTTAGCACTGAAGAAAATATTTTAAACTCATTATGATAGTTCCTGGATATGTGTCACCTGCCCTAGGGTCAACAGGGCCATGTGGGGATGGCGATGGGATGGCGGATTGCAGGTTATGGTAGCCACATTGACTCCTGTCCTGACAAACAGAAAACTGAGGATACCCTGGGATGAGATGGGGTTATCTCATTGCTGCATGCTGGCCTGCACCATCCACAGCATCAATCACCATGCAGTTGGCAATCCCTCTTCACCCCTGTCTGGCACAAACACTGAAGCTTGGCTTTAAGAGAGGTTCTACTCCTGTATCAAAAGCAAAAAAAAAAAAAAGTATGTTCAGAGTTTTAAAATAAATTAGACATTATTTGCTGGACAATATTGGCTGAGCATTGGTTAGTTCAACGACGAAATCAAAGCTGGGTTTTTTGGAAAGCTTAATAATCCATTACTGAGCTGTTATTGCCTTTTTTTAAAAAAAAAAGTTTTTTTGGTATCATAATAGCAAGCTGTATTATATTTTGCCTTTTTTTTTTTTTCCCCAAAAAATCTTTGCAAAACTAACACAAGCTGTCCTGCCAGTTTGGCAGATACCTTTTTTGAAAGTGAATCACCCTTTGATTTATTTAATATTAATCTAAACCTGTCTTGTAGACAGAAATTGTGTAAACCTTCAATGGATTTTTTTCATAATATATGATCAGACACATTTTTACCATCTCTTCAGACTAAATATTAATGTTTTAAATAATACTGAGATATAAAATTGTTTTAAACCAAACGTAACAAAAGCACTGACAAGGATTTGCTGAGACAGGACTATGTTAAATAAATGAAGAACAAAGTATGTGAGAGAAGAATTATGTGTCACAATACCAGCTGGGAAAGAAGAGAAAACTATTATAGTGCTGATATAAGTAAAGGACAAGAACTGATGATATATGCAATGATAAATATGAGAACACAGCTAGTCTTCATCAGAAAGAAGCTGGTGGGCTCTCTAGTGAGTTGGGGGGTTATGGGAGGATACTGCCTCTGCTACTATTCTGATCACACAGTGAGTTAAAACAACCAGCTCAACAGAGAATATTTCATTTTCTTTCTTGCTTGCCAAGTTAGTTTTCTACTTTTTCAAGGAGCTGAATCAAATTATTATGTGATCAGATTAAGTGCCACAGAGAGGGTAAAGTAAGGTGGGCAGGTAGGAGAGAAGGAAACAGGTCATTTATCTTTCAGTGGAGAAGAGCTGTTAATTTAGCACAAGCCATCTGTGAGAGAAAAATACAGAACTAGGATCTGGGCAAAGTGGTTCAAAATATTTTAATAACAGGTTCACACCTGACACCAGAACTTATGTGATAGCTGGATGTGTGCACTTCTCTCTGAAGAGGCATCTTCTATTATCAGTCTTTACAAACTCCAGTGTTCTTCCTGGATTAGCTTTACTTAAGGAATTCTCAGACTAGTCTCAGCTTGTAAGTCACGCAGCTTGTGTTTACTTTGACTGAAAACCCAATCAAACCCAACGGTGTCCCTGAGAAACTAGATCACAGGTCTGCGTCAGAGAGGTCAGAGGAGTTCTACGGACTGCTGTGAACAGAGGTCAAGCTGCTACAGGGACAAAGGCAAAACCCTCATTGCTGGAAAAGTGGAAAGGGTAGGTGTAAAGCATGCGAAGCAAGGTGAAAGGGAGAGCCAAAAAAAAAATACTTCAGCAACTTCTTCAGGACTTATTTTAAAGATTTCATAATTTGGTCAAATTGATGAATAATTTGAAGCATGGTTTTGGTGTTCCCAGTCAGAGTGGTATTGTAAATGTATTATAGAACAAGGATAAGCAAATTATTTTTTCTACTTGTAAACCACTTTAGTTCAGTGTTATACTGTAGTAATGGTTGTCATGTGAAAGTAGTTCTCACATTTGAAGGTGACAGTTCTTCATGTCTGTCTTAGCTTCCTTCTTGTCAATTTGTAATTATTGAAATAGAATTTAAAGGAACTTGTCCTGGTTTTGCTAAGATAGAGTTAATTTTTTTTTTTTTTTTTTTAGTATTTTAGTTAGTGTTTCAGTTCAGACTTATCATGAGAAGAAGGTTGATAACAGTGCTGGTGTTGTGAGTTGCTGCTGGAGCTCAGGGCCACCGTGTTTGGCTGCTTCACAGCTGCATTAGGACTGGGAGGGAGAAGCGCAGTGAATAGCAAACCCCAGAACTGGCATTTGGATGTGCCAATGAAATATTCCAGATCATATCACGTCATGCCAGTATATTAACCAGGGCTGAGTGGAAGACAGGGCACTTCTCTTCTGGGGGTACCTCTCTGGGGGATCGCTCGGGCTCACTGCTCCGGGGTTTCGGTTTTGGGACTGTCTCTCCTCCAGGATCGCTAGCTGGCACAGGCCGGGCATCAGTCAGCGGGCGGTGAGCACTGTGTATCACTCATTTGTATAATTCTGTTATCACTGTTGTTATCATTATAATTTCATTTTTATTATTAAATAGTTTTTATCCCAACCCGTGAGTATCCTTGCCTTTCTTTCCCATTCTCTCCCCTACTCCCTGGGCGAGGGGAGGGGGGGGTGATAGAGCAGGCTGTGTTTGGTTGCAAGCTGCAAGCAAAAGGGTTGAATCCACCCAAACTACCACAGAACTCTATTCCCAAACTGACTAATTAAAATTATGAAACAAACTCTACTGAAATGGTAAATATTTCTGACAATTTTTTGTAGAAGGTAGCCATTTTTAAGCAGTAAGTAAAGTAAGTAACTAACTTTTATAGTAAGTAAAAGCTTGTAAATCCTGAGCTTTCTAAGCAGACAAAGATTTGTTGTTATATACTAGTTTCTGTCACAATTCTTAAGCTTGAGAATGTCTTAAGAGCTGTACAGTTGCATCAAGATCTGTAAATACTCCACAAAATGAAAATTCTACTCAGAACTAAGAAACGTGTCTCGTTATAATAAAAAATTAACATGAAAATTTCAAATGTAGCTATTGAAAAATGTTGGTATATATTTTGGAATGTTGTTCCTCTTCCCTGATTCGATTTTTAACTTGAGTACCTTGCTCTGCTTGTAATGGTGTCAGTAAATAAAACTGCCATGTGTTACTGAATATAATCTCCTAATAATCAAAAACCCAATCAGATTCCAAGTAACTCTCTGCATAAAATGTAGGATAATCCTTCTGAAACTGTTCCTTTCAAACTCAAAATTCTTTCAAACATTTCTGAAAGTTTTCCCTGAAAATGCTGTGAATGGCAATTGGAATGTGGAGGCACAGTAACAATTTTTTAAAAATAAAAATTCTAAAGGTGCACACTCCTTCAAGAAAAGATTTTAAACAAGTGAGTTTTATATATAAACTATCTTACCTATGCTTGCTGTTTTATTGCATTCTTTACGCAAACATGCATTGGTATTTATGCCCTTGACTATTTTGAAAGCCAAGTGATGGACCACTTGCAGATTCAGTGCTTCATTTTGTGGAATCCCACTAGCAAATCCACAAAGATCAAAGCAATGCATTGTCAGATCAGATCTAGACTCATGAAATGCACAATAACTCAAGAATTACATCTGGATTTATAATCTTCATGTCTCAACAGCACTCCAGAACTGTAATACTTCTGTCTCATGTCTGGATTTAACCAAGGTTACACCTGGCAGCTCAGTGCTTCTGCCTTATGTTGCCATGGACTTTCCAGGCTATGATTAGGACAGACAAAGTCCATACTCCACACAAGCCCTCACTGACATTGTGTTGTCAGTTTCTCTAGGATTCATAAATCTTCCTCCTATATTCTAGGTTAGAGGAATGTTTCTGCTCAGTTAAACTTAATGTTTTTTCTTCCATCCCTTGCTTGTATATCTCCTTTAATGACTATCCGAGTAGCAAATAACCCATCAAAATGCATATGCACACAGAAGCAGGCATCAAGTACATTAAAATAAAACTGATACTCTTCTGTCTGTCATCACAAAAATTTACCATTGCTATCATGTTGCCTTCCCATTGATCATGTTAATCCACATTTACAGTGGAGTCCTCATCTTTTAAGAAGCCAGAGGCATTTTTTCCATTTTTCCACTTTTCTCACTGAGGGAAGCTGATGCAGATGTAAGTTACGAAGATGTAAACTACCCCTTTAAGAGAATGTGTTGCTCCTTTGAAAAACAGCATCATGTTGGCCTCCTAAGGCAACAGCATTCCTTGCAGGTACTGGTACACACAGACTTGCCAGCTGTGACTGTAGAGGACAGGCAATTCCCAGTAAGCCGAAGCTCAGCTGCATTTTGAGAACCCAAATTGTCTCTTTAACACTGTGTAAAAAGGCACTTCTCTATTTATATTGTACTACTTGTCCTGCTGGAAGTGACACTACAATGTACAGTTTTCTTCTGGTACTTCTATTTCATGCTACACAAATTTATTTTCTCACAGACCACTGAAAGATACCACACGCTCATTTAAAGTACTGAGTTAGTTCAATAACATTGATCAAAGATTTTCAGCCAAACTCAGTTTTGACAGCAAATTAACTCAGGCACAAGTTTCCTCTAGAACACTTGGCATCTGGTTTGATACAAAGCAGTGACACTCTGACTTCAACATCTAGAAAACATTCCTATCTGACACAGTTTCCTAAAGCTGCAAAGACTTTGAGATGGCAAAGGGTTCCTCAATACACTGATATTGCAATGTTGTGATTAAATGTCTTCAAATATTTAATACAACATAAAGATGTGACAAGACAGCACTCACTATCTTCCTCTTTTTTTTTTCTGCTTCGAGCTAACTGTGTTATCTGTTACACTGAATCTTGCATTGTTTTCTACTTGAAGTCTAGGAGCTGTATGACTCTGGTCAGAATGGTTTTTTTTATGCCTCATACATTGCTGTCACCATGTAAAAAGCTCTTGCAGAATGTGGTATATTTTATTTTGCTGCACTACTGTAGCTCAGTTGTAATTCAGAGAATATAGCCCATTTCCTTTGGGATTATGTATCTATCTATCAGATGAATGTAGCCTGCAAGTCCAACATGATTTATGGAAAATCGTGTTTGTAATGAATAGTACTGCTAGACAAAAATAGATTAAATTGTGCAGTAAGTTACACAAAAAACCTATCAGTTTATCCCTGTGGTCCTCAGTGCTACTCCAAGTATAATTTAGGATAATTTGGGGCATAATCCTTTGTATAGTTCAATATCTATGCACTGATCCCAAGTCACTGTTTATAAATGCTTATTACATTAAAATATACTTCAGATAAAGGAAAATTACCATATAAATAACATCCAGCCCTCATTCCCCCTCCTGTTGCCTAGCCAGCTAGGCTTTTTCTTATTATATTTTCATACAAGAAATCGTAAAACTACATTTTATTATTAATGTGAACAGGTTTTATACAACTTGGCTAAAATAATGGAAATATTTAATTAAATAAGCTGGTAAGGATGATCTCACTGAAGAGTAATATCTGCCTTCATTTCTATTTGAGCACTGTAGCATTTTAATATGGAAGTTTAAGAAGTATATAGTAGCATCACACAATTTTGGCAACTGTTTTGTTTGCCTAGGGGACAAAAGAGTTTGACTTGCATGCTAAGATATTTCTACTTACTATTAACATTGAAATTGTAGCGAATTCAGTGAATAAAAAGAAGCTGGATGGTACTGTAATTAATTAAAAAATATGGCATAGGTTAATTTGTATTGACAAAAACATAGTGGTATTCTGCCAGCTTAGTTTCCTTTGGGATGCACCATTTGAACCACAGTCACACTGTAACCTTCAAAATTTGGGATGCTAGGGAAAAGGTTGATCCCTTGGCAGAGAAATCCACAATGAGTAGTTTCCAAAGGATGCCTGTTCTTTTTCTACTTACTCCTACTTCCTTCCCCACCTGCCTGGCAAGGTGGCTGCAGCACACACTGTGTCTCAGCTGTGTTCCAGGACTGAGCTGAGCTATAGCTTTTGGCCGTGACATAAATGTCACATTTCCCTCTCTACAGGCCTTGGAAACTTCAGATCATTGAGACCATTGCCTTATGTCAGAATTTGGCTGATGGTGGCCAAGAGTTCAAAAACTGAGACACAGAGGCAGATAACACAATTTCAAAAGCCTTGGGGTTGTTTTTAATGTAGCAGCCAGCTACATTGGGAACTCAGGGAACTAGGCGGTAAACCAAATGAAGAATATAAATTTAAACTAAAACAAAATAACCTGTGGAATCATAGAATCTGTATATGAAAGCCAGTACAGTGGAGACAGACTTTAAACAATAGATGAAGAATATGAACAATATGTGTGTTTTTCTCTCAAAGTTTCAATAAAAAAATAAAACCTATACTCACTTAAACCTACACAGATTAGCATATCATTTAGAGGGCCAGACATGTATTTTTCTGAATTTCTGCTAGCTGCTTTTTAATCTCTGGTGTTTTAGGAAGAGATTTAACAGATGGTTTGGATTTTATCTAAGCTGTCATGGCTGACTGCTACATTGAAAACAACCCAAAACCCAAAATAAACACATCTGGATTAATAAAATAAAATATTAAATAAAACAAACTGAACTAACACCTGTTCTGCTTGGTTTGCTAAAAAGTGTGAAAATAATGGGAATGAAGGGCCTTTGATTACAAAGTCAGGACCAGCTACCTGATTCACTGTGACAACATCTGGAAGCTGAGCTTCTTTTTCCTATGCCCTCTCCCTCTCTATGCCACATTCCCTCCCCTCCTGGCATATAGCATAGTATCTAGGATAATAAGAGAGCTATTCAGAGCTCTCAATAGGATGACTAGCCTCATTTTATTGATTTACAGGCAATATGTCTGGTCCTAAAGCAAGACAGATACAATGGCATTGCTTTTACTTCATTCCTGCTAAACATTAAATTCCAGAATGATATGTTTTAGGTTGAATTAAGATGTAGAATAGCCTCAAAAGCAATATTCTTCCCTGAAATGCACTTAGTAATAAATAAGAAAGGAAAACAGATTACCTTTAACATTATTTTAAAACCCATGGTATCATTAAAAGGTGCATTCATTATTTTAGCAGAACTGAAATAGTAACATTCAGCGTTTTGATTCAGTCTCCTTTTAAGTGGATGAGGTTGTACTTTGCCCTGTCCTGAAAGCACTAGAACATCAGGGAAAATTGAATTAGGTGCAGTGTTCCAAATCCTTGCTATAAGGAATAATTGCACTTTACAGATACTTGAACTTTGGGATGAACTTTACTCCAGGAAACATAGTAACCACATAGAATCCAAAGGAACAAAACTGTGTGGTCTGAAAACATACAGAATCACAGAATGTGAGGGATTGGAAGGGACCTCAAAGATCATCTAGCCCAATTTCCCTGCTGGAGCTGGAACACCTAATTGAGATTACACAGGAAGGTGTCCAGGTGGGTTTTGAATTCCTCCAGGGAAGGAGACTCCACAACCTCCCTGGGCAGCCTGTTCCAGTGCTCTGTTACCCTCACTGTGAAGAAGTTTCTTCTCAAGTTTAAGTGGAACCTCCTGTGTTCCAGCTTACACCCATTGCCCCTTGTCCTATCATTGGTTGTTACCAAGAAGAGTCTAGCTCCATCCTTGTGCCACTCACCCTTTACATATTTATAAATATTAATGAGGTCACCCCTCAGTCTCCTCTTCTCCAAGCTAAAGAGACCCAGTGCTCAGTGGACAAATGGCTGAAATGCTGCAGCCATATTATATATTGTCAGATAGTCTGCTGCACATTGACATTCAAAATAAAAAGCATAGACACTAGCAGAGCTAAAATTGGGGTGCAGAAGTTCCTTCTGCAGGTGCTTATGCAGGTGCTTATGCCAGGTGCTTATAATACCCTTTTTCCCAAGAATAACAGCTGATGCTATATCTGGGAAAACCACTACTTTATCAACTGCATAATTAGAAGTTAGTAAGAACTCTTTCCAACGCATACTCATAATCTGATAGAAATGGTGTATATTGGGATGAATCATTCATCCTTTTAACAAGTCTGACAGCTATTACATCATAAATCAGGTGATTTATTTCTTTAACTGTTTTGCCAATAACCTCTTGTGAAGCTTCTCGACTCAGAGAAAAGAAGCATTTTAAACACTTTCATTTTGGTGGAATAGACCATTTCATAAAGAACACACCAAAATGGATGTGCTGAACATTTTTTTTTTTTCTAATAAGAAAGAAAAAGCTCATGTACTATAAATATAGTAGTGGTGAATTACAAATGCTTTTTTTGATAGTTCAGATCCCAAAACTAAGATAACTTGAGGGTCACTTCTCTTCCCATTTGCGTCTTCAAAATTTTCAACATGAAAAGGAATATTAAGCAAATATTCTATGTTGCTTAAGTTATCTTAAAATGCAGTTCAGCAGCTGAAATCCAGGAAGTATGCCAGCATTTTACAATGAGAAAACATTGCATAAACCCCCAGAAAATACTCTATGGATCACTTCTTTGAGAGCATATTTCAAAACCAGTGCACTGTCTGAAAACACAGGCTGATTTTTGTGCTCTCACACCATAGCAACTGTCTCTGCTTCTGTTCTTATTACAGTAGTAACAAAAAATATCTTGGCTGCAGACTGAGATGACAGATTTTATTATAGCTTCATTGTACACTTACTGCAAAGTCACCAATACACTATGCTTCCAATTTTTTTCTCTGTAGAGGAATATGATTTTGCAGTTCTATTAATAATCGGTTAGAGAAATTAAGGGCTCCAAGCCAAAGAAAAGCTAACCATTGCTATTACACCAAAAGATTTACATAAGAACATAATGGGGTTTTAAAATGAAATATACACTTTTTAACAGAAAGATTATGTCCTAGGATAGTGAAGTAGTGCATTTAAGAAATACCTTGCAACTGCACACAATATAATTTCAGTATTAATGGCACTGCCAGACTGCCTAAAAACACTTCATTAAAAAAAAAGAGGGGGGAAAAACAAAACAAAAAACCCCCTATCCTTTAAACAATATATAAGGCATGCATTTGACTGAGACTAGAGGTGAATGAGCCTTTTAGAGCTCTTTGCTAATAGCTACCTGCCGTACTTAGTACAGATTCTTGTCAGAAGTACTCCTTTCTTACACACTTTATTCAGTATAGGTGCAAAATGTTTTGGTATCCACTGTCATAAAGATATCACTGACATTCAGGTCAATAAAGCCATTTCAATGACAGTCTTTTTGCTTCCTTTAGCCAGCAAGAAAAATACCTATCTGGGATTTATGCTATTGAGAATTGTTCAAGGCACTTGTAAAAATTTGGCAAAACTGAAGACACATGTTCTTGACCATCAAGATAGTCTAGATGGGCTCCTGCTTCCAAATCTCCCAATGACCACAGAAAGAATGCTGATCCAGAAGAACAAATGTTCTTTTCTCTCACACTCAACCTAGATATGGTTTTCTACCTATGCATTTTTGCCAGCATACCTTAGTTTTAAAAAAGGCAAAACCAAGGGGTGACCTTGAAAGTGTTCCAGAGACAAAAACAGATTCACAAGGTAGCCAACACTCATTCAAGTGGACAGACAGACAAAACTTATTTCTACACAGGCATACAATTAAGTTCCCAACCTGACTCATATGCCCAAATGTATACATTGTAACTCTGCAGCTAGTATATAGCTGCTATTTTGATGAAGCTGAGCAAAATATGTTCTTGATGAAAAGCTTTTCACTCAATAAAGTTTAGCAATAACCCAGAGCTCAAATTTTATTACTTTGGGGACATTTTTTACCCACTTGGGAAAACAAAAGGCTTTTCCTTACAAGCAACTGAGTAGATGGAATCAAAGAGAATGAAGGAAAAGAGTTGTTCTCTTCATGGGTAATTAGTAAATATGCAAAAATTCTGAATTCTCTTAATAAATTGAAACTGCAAAATAACTGACAGCAACTATTATGTACTTTACACTTGTCAAGACCTACACCAGAGTATTTCAATCTATGCTCCAATATGACTTAATAAAATTAATCTTGATAAAATCATGCTCCAAATATTTTAACGTATCATGAAGTTATTTTGATGGTAGATCAACAACAGTTCTGGAACAGTGAAAATTTGTTCTTATTTACAGCAAGGACCTGATGTTCAACAAACCAGAGCACAGTGTTCTGTCAAGTTTAAACTGTTACCCATAGACTCAAATGTATATGGTTTCGTGAAGATTATATATATAGAGTGACATGCTACTTAGTGGTGCCATATGGCTGGAAGGGTTTTGTGTGCATTTGCAACAGCTGAAGTCAAGTTACTTTTACAGTTGTGATAAAATATTGAGCATTTTTAAAATAATAAAGTAAAGGAACAGCAAATGGTATAAACACAACAGACCTAAACCCAGAAGGCTTTTTCTTCAACCCAGTATTTCCTTATCCTATTTTTATATCTAGGTAGCAGAGATTCAAAGTTTATCCTATTTAAGCTTCTATAATTAAAGACAGATGGAGTCAGTACTTCCTGAATAGCCACTTCCTGTGCTGCAGGAAGATTTAACATGACGTTGGGGTTTGGTTTTTGGTTTTTGATGGGTTTTTTTTGTCAGGTTAAGAAGTAAAAGTGATTAGTGCAAATGTCTTACAAAATCAGTGATGCTGATTGCTATTCATCTGATTTTCTTCTCATTTGGTATGAAAAAATGCAGCTTTAGAGTTATAGTACAAGAAAATAAATAACAAGAATAATAAAATCTGGTATTTGTAGGATAGCTGTCATTGTAGGATAGCTGAACATGATAAAGCAATTAGCACTGATTTGTTTCCAAACAATAATGGCACATTCATAAATAAAATTGAATATATTTCCCTTCAGTATATATGTAGCCTTACTGAGTTGAAACCAGCAGTCTAGTTCCTATATGGTACACATGTTGTGAAATCAGATGTGTAACATTTAGGCCAAATACCAAACTAAACTGAGTAATAATTATTAAGTTAGAAAAAGAACCTAAGCTTGTAAACAAACACTGGTCTCTCAAAGAGCTTTTCAATAAGAAATAAATGTGATGATGCCATCAGAGTTTTTTCTGGTGGAACTGAGATTCAAGAAAAGTTTTCTTTGTGCAAATAGGCTTGCCTTCCCCTCCTGCCTCTTCATTAGCATTCTAAATGAAATTTATTTTACTTAATTACTTTCCCCACTTGGCCATACACCAATGCTGCCCAGGAGGGCCTTCCTACCCTGTTTCTGGATGCTGTTACTGCTCTTCCATTTAGTTTCTTATACCTACATAACTGTGTGTATGAAGTCAAAGCCTTTACTTCCAGAATATTTGAAGCCATAAACATTTGACACTTGGTTTCATTTAGACTTATTTTTTCTTTTAGATATGCCTTAAATGAAGGTTGTTACTAAATCAAACCACTAATTGAGGTTACCCAAAACTAAAATAGAACTCACACTTTACTCAGTGAATGCTTAGTGACAGCACTGAGCCTTAGAGTACTTATTTCAGTAAGGGAAGTTGAACCGAGGGAAGTAGAGATCTAAGAGTTGTTTGTATGTATTGTTTGAGACTCCCATATTCTGAACAGTCAGCCCATTCTACTGCCAGGTGCTTATAATACCCAGCTCATTGCAGGTATGTATGACACATATACTTTACGAGTAGACCTATCTTCATCAGGAAAGAAGACTGCTGTGACTTAGATAAAGACCATATTTCAAAACTGTAGCCAAAATTTCCCGCACTAGACATACCCAAAGGGTTGTTTAGTATAAAAGTTTGCCAGATGTTGCTGGGAAGGAAATTCTGTGAAGTCTTTTTCTTTGTACAAAGTGAAACTGTCTCAAAGATGCCCTGTCTCCTAAGAAATAAACAACTCCTGCTGCCTGGTCACTTTTCTCAGAAGGCAAGGAAAAAAGTTGAAATCAAGTTTTGTACATCCTGGACATAGCCATAGAAGTTGTGCATTCTCTTTGCAATAAATATTCTCTGGTTAGTTCTTACAAGAAAGGAGTCTTCAAGAAAGCATCTCTATCTTCAGGAAAATATTTGGGCACTGGCAAGACGCTTCTTCCATCAGTATATTGTAGGGGTACCTGCAGGGTCCACTCTTACCAAATAATCTGGATAATACCACCTCAACTCTTAAGAAAAGAATGTGAACGTAAATAGCATCTATGTGGGTTGAATACACAAAACTGAACATGTTAAATGGCAGAATAACCACCAGCTGACCTAAACAGTAAGGAAGTAATCAGAGATTTTAGACATGAAGAAGGCATCAGCCTGAAAAGTATTATAACATAAGAAAGAAGATACCTAACCATAAGGAGGCACCCTGGAGTGGAAACAGGAGCAACCAAACCTCCATATCTACTTGGAGTTCATATACTGTCACTCTGATAAAAGTCATGCTCCTGAGTGGAGTATTTCTGTTAGATTGTACCTCATTGTGTATTCTGGCTTCTGTGGTCCCATCCTGAAACAGTCACCTACTGTATCTTGCATTCATCCATTAAGATATACATTATTTCTCAGACTCAACCAGAGGTTTCTTTCTATGTCTATGGAAGACCCTAGTTACTATATATGTCATTTTCAATAATGTCCTCATATTTACAGTTCCAAAATACCATTTAATAATTTGCCTTTGCCTACAGCTTTGTTTCTCCCAGATGGTTTATGGATTTCCCTGGGGTTCTTCGATTCCAGTATGTGAGACATACGAAAACATGTTCTGGACAAACTGGATGTGGATTAACAGGCACAGGAATATGGGGTCTATTGTGTATTTGAACTTCTATTAGCCTCTGAAAAGTTACTGAAAGTGCTATTTAAGACATGTCCTTTCTGTATGCATAATTACTAGCTATCATAAAGCTATAGTTTCTGGACTGATCCTTTATCTTGAAAGTGCATGAAACTATGATCCTTGGAAACACATTCAGTTTTAGTCCAGAGGCTGAAGGAATTATGTTAGAGTCATGTTTAATTGTTAAAGGCACAATATCTGTACATTTAGAAGCTCTCTGCTTTTCTCTCTCTCTCTTTTTTTTTCCCCTTTCTTCTTTTATACTTTTAATAGCATCAGAACATTCTGCAAATATCTGGTCAGAATCACCCACATTGTCTCTGCAGGAGATGAAATGAGTAGCAGTGATGTGATACTCCTGAGTGGTACATGAGTAGCAATACCAATACTGTATGTGGCAGGTGCTCCAAAGGATCATTGCCTAAAAAGAGCAAGACGAAAACCAGTGCACTTGCAGTGCACTTAAACCAGATGTTTTGCAGCACTTCTCAGATGCTCCAAATGAACTTTTCTTTTGGACAGACAAATTAATGACAGTTTTAATGAAGGACCTAAGAAACAGTGCTGGTACTTGGAGACTCAGCTGCCATCATTCTCCTGGGCTTTTTGAAGGCTCAGGGGAGACTTTTGGACACAGTTTAGAAAGTAGGGCTGTGAGAGTTCATTGAAGAAAAAAAAAATGGATCTTCTAAGAAGCTCTAGTCTAATTCAGTGGAAACTATTCTTTCTGTTTAGTCTTAAGGCATTCAGTAAAATAGGGGCTTGCTACCATAGTTATTCACTAGTACATAATAGCACAGATTTCCAAGCAGAAGAACGCTGATCTGGCGGGGGGGAATGAGAAAAAGGCCAGTCAAGCAAATAAGCTGTGCTTGCTTTGAAAGATGTTACAGTACTTATGAGACTAGCATTTTACCATTTACAGTGAAAGTAAAATTTTCTTTATGTGTTAAAAAAACCCCAATCATATTTATTTCATTTGCCACTTACAACATTTTAGTAGTGCTTTAGCTAAAAAAAATGCCTCTTTCTGAATGGTTTGTATATGTCATTAGGTCACTAATCACATTCCTCCAAAAAGAATCCTTATCAAAGAAATAGCTATTATGTAAAGTAAAGCAAGGAGTAAATATCCAGGGATTCAGTGCTTCACAGTTATACTGAGACTCTCAGATTTAACTGATATTAAGCATATTCTGTCCAGATGAACAAAAACTCTCTGAAAAGTATTTATTTCTAGCACTGCAGTCTCAGGAAGGTTCAATAAACACCCTTAGAACCATTTCTAGATTGGATATGGGAAATGGATAAAAAAAATTAATTATATATTCTAAAGGAAAGTCATCCTAAATTTTGTACTCTATAACATTATTGATTCCTTAATGTTGCCTGAGGAATACTTACTGCTGTATGTATCATGTCTAATACTTGATTCCAATACTTGCTGTCATTCCATTCTTCAGCAAGATATTAAACAAAATGAAGTGTCTTTGGTAGGATGACAATGAAGATAAATGTCAAAACTGCTTCATTCAAAACTAAAAAAAAAAAAAAAATAATCCAAACATGCAAGCTCTGTGCCTGCAATCTTTGTGGCACTAAATAATATATTAGTTAAAAATTTAAAACATTAGAAACGCATTTTTGTGCAACTTCTACTCCAGCACAGAAAAAGTTCATATAAATAATCACCTATATAAAAAGATTAAATAACAGTGTAATAAAAACTGGTGTGATGCTGTCTTGATGACCAGCTTTTAATGAGCTAGTACATTGTTCAAAATTGTTGAGCAAATAAATCTTATTTTGGTTTAAAACCCTCCTTAAATAAAAAATGGATAAATGCAAAAAAGAACCTGAGATCTGATTAATACCAAAACAAAAATAATAGATAAGAATCTATGTGGATAAAGCTGGCCACTCACATTAGCTGATCCAAGGGTTCTTTGTACCTGAGAACTTAAGATTTCAGCAAAACAAAACACTTTCAATATATCTGTACCAGACAATTAAAGAAGATTTCAGATATCAGAATAAATAAAAAAAATATTTAAGCCCTTAACAGGCATCATTTCAATAACAATAACAATAACAATAACAATAACAATAACAATAACAATAACAATAACAATAACAATAACAATATAAAAATAAAAATAATAATAATATATCCCTCTGTAAAACTGATTTTTCTATGCAGAAAAAGTAGTACATGAACACACAGCAGGAGAGCAGCAGGTAATGTCTATAGTCTTTGTCCTTATATATCTATGCAATAAGTACACTTTTATCAAAGACATGAGTCCAGAGTGTAAAAGAATGGGAAAGCATTACCTCTGCAGTTCATGCATTTGAAACTCCCTATGTTCTTTTTGTTTCTGCCTGGAGTCCCAGTCTTTCTGTCCATAGAGACATCATTAAATGCATTTCCTGTTTCAATAGAAATTAAAGTATCATCCTGCAAGGATTATACCAATGCCCACTTCATACCAGTGGGGATC
Source organism: Caprimulgus europaeus (assembly GCA_907165065.1). The sequence goes on from OU015527.1 coordinate 19,438,087, forward strand.
GGAAAAGATTTTGAAGTCATCTTTTTGCTTAGAAATGCTCACACTTAAATTACATGTTCTGAGTAAATACATCTCTCTGTGTCTCTGCTTTGTCAGTTGATCCCTTCAAAAGAAAAACATATTAGTTGCTAGGGTAGGTTCTAGAAAGGGACCTATTAAATATTAATGCAGGCAAGTAAATATTATAATCTAGTAATATTTGTTGGAATCTAAGTAATATGAGAAGCTATTAAGTTGCTGCCTTCTGTTTATCTGGGTAAAGTAAAATTTTTTTTTTAGTATCAGTGCAGTTTCTGATTATGGCAAATATGAAAAGGCCATAACAAATATTGGTTTTTTTACTAGGTCTTACAAAAATCATGGTAAAAGCTGGCTTATCTGTTTTTGCTCAGTGAATCTGGTCAGAAATTACTAAATTATTTTTAAACATGACCATGAATCATTGGTCAAAACTAATTTCAGTGATCTTGAACAAAGAAGGATTCATCTTATGTAGCTTCACTTAAGAATAAGCATCTAATCTAAATCAACTTACCATCTGCTCATGCTTTGTACCAGTGGAAGGATGCATATCCAGATAATAATTCTAATTCTAACATAATACATCTCAAATAATGAAAATAAACAATTTTTCTCAGCCCTTTTGCCACTCAAACCTCACTGAGATTGACAAGGATAAAACAACAGTGGTGAGGAGTGAAGGTCTTGTTTTCATTTAAGCAAACCTTTTGCATTATGCTGTCACCAGAAAGTAGAATTAAAGTGAAAACAAATATCTTTATACCTGTAGCAGGACATATATACTTTCACCCTGATAGGCATCCAGATTAAGTGGAAGTGATAACCAAGTCCCAAGCAATTTAATTTATTTGTGCCCTTCACAATGATTTTATCTACACAGATAATAATCTACTTTCAGATGCATATGGGCTGAGCATATATGAATTAAAAGCAAATTCAGATAACATAATCAAAGGGGATCTGTGCTTGCCAGCACGCTGGATTATTTTGGTCTCAAATCTTCATTCAGTGGAACAGGCAATACTCCATGTTTGCAAATTTCACATTCTTTAAAGCTTTTCTACAGGATTTTCATTATAACTTTTTATATATTTTATAAAATCGGACAGCCAAGTATTTTCTGCTTGAGTCATCCTGCTGTGTCAGGTAGCCTCTTTGGTAATACTCAAGTATGCCACAATGAGCATGACACAGCTCTCCGAAACCCTGATGAGTATAATGAAAGAGTAACTTTCACATTTCCTCTTGGGCTCTCAACACCTACCTTCTTTTACCATGTTACTTGCTCCCAATTGATTACTAAGTTAGTAATATTCAAATTCCCAGCCTCATATCCCATTTGACAGCTTCTCTCCCATTTATAGAAAGGTCATCTAGGTCACTCTCTTGCCTCAGTGCTAGAACAACTGTGCATAAATCTTTCCTGTCAGATTACTGCATGCTTGAAGACCTCTAAAGATGAAGACTGTGAGATATTCCAACGCTTTTCACAGAATCACAGAATGTGAGGGATTGGAAGGAAAGGTCTAGTCCAATCACCCTGCTGGAGCAGGAACACCTAAATGAGATCACACAGAAAAGTGTCCAGGCGGGTCTTGAATGTCTCCAGAGAAGGAGACTCCACAACCTCCCTGGGCAGCCTGTTCCAGTGCTCTGTCAACCTTACCATAAAGCAGTTTTTTCTCAAGTTCAAGTGGAATCTCCTGTGTTCCAGCTTACACCCTTTGCCCCTTGTCCTATCACTGGTTGTCACTGAGAAGAGTCTAGCTCCACCCTCATGACACTCACCCTTTATGTATTTATAAACATTAATGAGGTCACCCTTGAGTCTCCTCCGAGCTAAAGAGACCCAGCTCCCTCAGCCTTTCCTCATAAGGGAGGTGCTCCACGCCCTTAATCATCTTGGTGGCTCTGCACTGGACTGTCTCAAGCAGTTCCCTGTCCTTCTTGAACTGTGGGGCCCAGAACTGGACACAATATTCCAGATGTGGCCTCACCAGGGCAAAGTAGAGGGGAAGAAGAACCTCTCTTGACCTACTAACCACACCCCTTCTAATGCACCCCAGGATGCCATTGGCCTTTCTGGCCACAAGGGCACAGTGCTGGCTCATGATCATCCTGCTGGCCACCAGGACTCCCAGATCCCTTTCCCCTACACTGCTCTCTAGGAGATCACCTCCCAACCTATACTGGAACTTGGGTTTGTTCCTGCCCAGGTGCAACACCCTACACTTGCCCTTATTATATTTCATCAAGTTTTTCCCTGCCCAGCTCTCCAGCCTGTCCAGGTCTCTCTGGATGGCAGCACAGCCTTCTGCTGTGTCAGCCACTCCTCCCAGCTTTGTGTCACCAGCAAACTTGCTGACAGTGCGCTCTGTTCCCTCATCCAGGTCATTGATGAATATATTGAATAGTACTGGTCCTAGTACCGACCCTTGAGGGACTCCACTAGACACAGGTCTCCAACTAGACTCTGCCCCATTGACCACCACTCTCTGGCTTCTTCCCACCAGCCAGTTCACAGTCCATCTCACTACCTGCTCATCCAGTCCACACTTCCTCAATTTGGCACTGAGGATGCTGTGGGAGACCGTGTCAAACACCATAATGAAATCAAGATAGACCACATCCACTGCTCTACCATCATCTAGCCACCTAGTTGTGTATTCATAAAAGTCTAGTAGGTTGGTCAAGCACAACTTTCCCTTGGTGAAACCATGCTGACTGCCCCTAATGACCCTCTTATCCTTGATATGCCTAGAGATGGCACCAAGTATAAGCCATTCCATCACCTTCCCAGGGATGGAGGTGAGGCTGACTGGTCTGTAGTTACCTGGGTCCTCCTTCTTGCCCTTTTTGAAGACAGGAGTCACATTTGCTTTCCTCCAGTCCCCAGGCACCTCTCCCATTTCCTATGACTTAGCAAAGATGCTTAGGTTTTCTGTCCTTAGCTTTGTCCTCATATCCAGCTTCATGCCATTTGGCAATTACTTCTTGTCCTCTTCAGCTCCACAGCGCTCCTACTTCCAGTAGACTGAACTGGTTGTCTTCAGAAAGTACATAGTTAAAGACTGCTGGGGGAATGTAGGCAGTAAAGAAGCCGAGGAGATCTGTGTTACATAAAGGAGATCCTTGACTGAACAGAGACTTGGTATGAAACCAAGGAGGTGTCTGTGGAGACAGGTCTAAGTGAAAGAGGATGCAAACTGACTTTGTGATGGAAGTCTGTTATATCCCACCTGACTAAGATGACGTCTCTACAGACAATTAGCAGGAAGCCCTTGATGACAGTCATTGGCCCATACAGAGGATTTTGACCATCTGGACATCTGCTGAACAGACAATACAATTCTTACAGTCACCCTAGAAGTGTCTAGAGGGCATTGCTTATGATTTCCTAATGCAAACACTAGAGGGGCCAAACAGGGAAATAATTTGACCTGCTGCTCAACAAGGAATAAATGGTTGTGAATGTGATCACAGACATTAGTTTGGGTTGCAGTGACCAGGAGAAGACTGAGATCAAGATTTAGAGAAAGGATAAGAAGGTAAGCCATGGACTTGAGCTCTAGACTTGAGGATAGCAGAATTTGGCTTATTTAAAATATTGCTGGGGTAAGCTCCCTGGAATCTCCTACATGGGTCACCCAGAATAGCTAGCTGACTTTTAAAGAAAATGTAGTTGTAGCTCAGCAGCCACCACCCTTTCATGCAGGAAGACCAGGAATTCACATGAAAGGCCAGAACAACCAAGCACAGAACTTCTTAAAAGAAAAGCTAGAAGAAATCATACAGGAAGTGAAAACAAGGACAGGAAACAAAAGAAGACTATAAAAGCCTTGCTCATGCTGTTAAGGACAAAAATTACAGAGACCAAAACCTGATTAGAGCTTAAACTAGCTTAGGATGTAAAAGGTAAGAAGAAGAGTTCTTACAAGTATGCTAGTATCAGAAGAAAGTTCACAGAAAATAAATGCTGCTGAATGGGAGAGACAATTGAGTGAAAGGTGATATGGAAAAAGCTGAGTTATTTAATGCCTTTTTCACCTCAGTTTTTGCAACCTAATTTTTAACTTCTGCATGTATCAGTCTGGTATTGGAAGAAGGCAGACAGGAGATCAACAAATTAGGAACAATTTAAAGAAGCTGGACTTAGTGAGGTACAGGATACCAGATCAAATGCACCTGAAGGTGTTGAAGGAGCTGGATGAAGCAAGCTACTATCATCTATTAAAATAATAGTAATCAAGAAAGGTCCTCAACAACTGGAAAAAGGCAAACATTACATTCATTTTAAGAAGGAAGGGAGATCAGGGGAACTCTAAATCAGGCAGTGGTCCCTTAGATACTGGAAAGAAAACAGACAGCATTCATTTGGAAATCCTTGCATTTCCAAACACATGGAAGACAAGGTGGTCATCAGGAACAATACAAACAGATTTACCAATGGCAAATCATACTCCGCCAGCCTTAATGACTTCCATGATGACAGATGGGATCAGTAGTAGTGTCTCTTCATCAGGGACCTGGATGATGACACAGAATGCAAACTCAACATATTCCCGGATGATGTTTTTTTAAGAGGAGTGGGTGACAATGAATGGCAAAAATTCAAGTTAGCAAAATCTTGGTCAATTTATGGATTGTGCCCCTCATGAAGCTGAACAGGCAGAAGGGTCAAACTCTGTATCTGGAGTGGAACAGCTGTGCCTGATGGGGAATGACTAGCTGAGCAGCAGCCAGGCTACAAGGACTTTTGGGTGATGGCTGACCACAAGGCCAGCAACATGCTTTTGCCTTGAGCCAGGCAACCTTCGCAAAATGCTCAGCAGAGGAGTAGAAGGAGCCTGACTAAAGTACATGACTGACACAGAGAAGTTGAGCGAGCTGAGTTGTTTTTAGTCTAGCAAAGATAAAGCTAAGGGCCATACTTGAAATACAATTGCAAAAATAGCAGAGCTCACCTTTTTGCAGAAGTAGCAGACAATACAAAAGGGACTACAAAAGGCATAGTGGCCTTGAAGTGTGAGCTGGGCAGATCAAGTTTTATAGATGAAAAAATTTCTTCAAAGTGCAGCACTACACCAGGATATCCATAGAGACTTTGGACACACCATCAGAGAAGGTTATGAAGACAAAGCTTTGGCTGATCACCTCCAAAGGGAAACTGGAACAGATTATATCCAGAAACCCCTTCTAACCAGCATTTTTATCATTCCTTGGATTCTCTGTGGACACAGTTACCCTAACTGCAAAAGTTTGAAAGTTTGAAGGAAGAGTGACATATATTTTATGCTTTATCATTTATGAATTCACATTTTGCAGGCCTCAGTTCTGGGAAACCAATATTCAGTGTGACCTTTCTTTTAGTTTTCTCCATGGCATGATTTAGTTTTTTTAGCTATAGGTCTTAAAATGCATTTTTAGTTCATTTGTGACTACACCTTTCCTAATTAATGGAATTTTCCTACTTTTTTCTTTTCTTTTTAGTTTTATAATGATGTCCCTTTTGCCACTCCACATTTTACCATTCTTTGTTTACTCTCTTCTCTGCATACAGTAAAAAAAGATTAAGAAATTTTAAATCTTAATTAGAACCTTGTTTTAATGTGAGCTAAGATCCTCTACACTGTGAGAAAAGTAAAAATTTTGCAAACTAGAAACAGATTAGTTATATAGTGGTGATTTCATTCAGTAAATTTGTTTCATTCAAAATATCACATTGTTAGTTCAAATGGAACAAAGCTATAGCGAGGTATATGCAAACACTTTCGATCCCTTCCCAAGACATTCTAAATTAGATTTTTCTTAGAAAAGATTTTTTAAACAGCCTACAGCAAAGACAGTACCTTTAGTTAGGTTTTCCACACAAATACCAAGTATTTACTTTTCCATAAGATAAAATCAATCCAAGCTACATTAAACTAAGTCTGTTAACACAAGACCAATTTGCAATATCCGCTTCTCAGAGAAAAGCACATGGAATACGATCAACATGCAACAAATTCCCAACAAAGTACGACTTCAGATGAGCTCCCCCCATAAAGAAAAATTAATGCGTGAAAATCTACCAAAACCCTTCTACAGCAAAAGCAGAATGAAAATGTTAAGATAATTTAGTTCCTGTAACTTCTTCTAAGTGCTTCTGCTTTCCTTGATTATCTTTTGTCACTACAGACTCTGCCAGACTTCCTGCTGCTCCTACTGTAGAAACAGAATTTCTTAACTCTTATGTTTTTTGCAACTATTTTGGTTAACAAATCTTTCATTATCTTGCAATTGTTTTGATTTGCCTTGCTGTTGTTTTTGGTTTTGTTGTGTTTTGGGTTTTTTTTAATTTATATTTAGTGTTAAGAAGTTTACACTCCTTATATTTTCTTCAAAAAACTTCAGGTATCTGAAGGATGTCTTCTTGCTTTCTGCAGCCTCTGATACCCTGCTGCTTAGCTGTGCAGTCTCCCTTTTACCCATTCTCAAGCCTTTCTTACTAAGCCAGATGTATTTGCTCTTTGCCTTCAATACAGTATCTTAAATACTCTCTGTGCCACCTGCCATGACTTAACTCTCTTAGTGATTCTTTCCAGATTCTTCCTTACAAGAGTCCTTATTTATAATTGTCCTTTCTGAAGTTGAGCACATCTGTGGGGAGGATTCTTGGCTTCTGCAGCCCTGTAAGGATACTGAATCTGGAGAGAGATTCAGCTGAAGGATTTTGAACAACATCCATCTGGTTTTGCTTCTTTTCTCATGGGATCTCCAATGATCCAGTCCATGAAAATTAGTAATTTAGTCTCTGCAGCCTGCTAAGGAAACTTACTGTAATGTATGTAAGTGTCACTGTTCAATCTAATTTTCCCTGCAAGACTCAGCTTCGTCCTTCGAACTCATTCCTACAGTCTTCCCCTAGTAAGCATGTCACCTCAAATCACGAGCTCGACTCCACCTAAACCACCTAACCCACAAAAGGAAAATGGTACTTAGAAGTAGTCAACATAAACTGACCTTTCCCACCCAGCCACTCCATAATTTATCACAGAATAGTTTGGGTTGGAATGGACTTTTAAAGGTCATCTAGTCCAACCAGCCCCTGCAATGAGCAGGGACATCAACTAAATCAGGTTGTTCAGGGCTCCATCCAACCTAACCCTGAATGTTTCCAGGGATGGGCATCTACCACCTCTCTGGGCAACCTGTTCACCATCAAATGTTTCACCACCTTCATCGTAAAAAATCTATGCCTTATATCTAGTCTGAATCTTCCCTCCTCTAGTTTAAAACCATTAGCTCTGGTCCTATTCCTACAGGCCCTACTAAAAATTCTGTCCCCATCTTTCTTATAAGTCTTAAGCATTGAATTGCTTCAATAAGGTCTCCCCAGTGTCTTTTCTTCTCCAGACTGAACCCTCAACCCTTCTTGGGATTCAATACTCTCAGCCTGTCCTCACAGGAGGTGTCCCATCTCTCTGATAATTTTTGTAGCCCTCCTCTGGACATACTCTAAACAGTCTGTGCTGAGGACTCCAGAGCTGGATACAGTACTCCAGGTGGGGTCTCACCAGAGCAGACGGGCAGAATAACCTCCCTTGACCTGCTGGCCACTCCTCTTTTGATGCAGCCCAGGACATGGTTGGCTCTCTAGGCTGTGAGTGCACGTTGCCAGCTCACGTCTAGTTTTTCATCCACCAGTACCCCGAAGTCCTTCTCAGCAGGACTGCTCTTAGTCTCTTCATTCCCCAACCTGTATTGGTACCAGGGGTTGCCCTGCCCCTGGTGCAGGATCTTACAGTTGGCCTTGATGAACCTCTTGAGATACACTTGTATCCACTTCTCAAACTTTTCCTGGTCCCTCTGGATGGTATTCCATCCCTTAGGTGTGTCATCTGCACCACTCAACATAGCATCATCTGCAGATTTGCTGAGGGTGCACTCAATTCCACTGTCTGTGTCATTGATGAAGATATTAAACAGTACTGGTCCCAATACAGACCCTTGAGGGACACTTGTCACTGATCTCCATCGGAACACTGAACTGTTGACCACTACTTTCTGGATGCAACCATCCAGTCAGTTTCTCATCCACCATCTCAAACAGCCCATCCATCAAATCCACATCTCTCCAATTTAAAGAGGATGTTGTGGCAGGTTGTGTCAAAGGCCTTACGGAAGTCCAGACAGATGACATTTGTAGTTCTTCCCTTGTCCACTGATGTAGTCAGTTCATCATAGAAGGCCACTAGGTTGGTTGGGCAGGACTGGCTGCCTCAAATCACTTCCCTGTCCTCCATGTGGCTCAGTATAGCTTCTAAGAGGATCTGTTTCATGATCTTCTCAGGCACAGAGGTGAAGCTGACAGGAAGGTAGTGCCCAGGGTCCTCCTTGGATTTAGATCATGCTAAGCCTACAGCTTCTTTCCCAACATCCTTTACATTTTGCACTAGAATCTCCTGTCTTTTCTTCTGCCACAGACACCCAGAGGGTCTATGTCGCTTGACTTCTCACTGCTGGCTAGCAGAGGGCCCTGACACTGGATGACATGTTCTACCTCACAGTTGGCAGGCACATTCCCATACAGCTGTCCCCCAATGGGCTCTGGTTCTGGCAATGCTTGAGTAACAGCCTCCTACCTCCTGTGGGAGCCCAGGGCAGGGTCATGGCTGCCTTCCTCCTATCCCTCTTGAGGCAACACCCTTCCACACCAAAACTGGTAGGTTTATTTTGTGGACAGGTTTTATTTACAACTTCACTGGAGAGTCTTGCTACGGACCAAGCATGTATACCACCAGAGAACATTTCTGTCCCTTGGGGATATTCATGTCATATGACTCTTGGGATGATCGTATCAGGAGACAGACACTTTTATAACATTATGGTGATCACCAATTTTTTGCAATATTTTGCTTCCACTTCACAGAGTAGCTATTTTAACATACCCCTATTTTTCTCAAGTGTACACACGGATTAAAATTAACTCCAGTTAATGCAGAGCAGTAAACAACAGCACGTGATTGATGAGAACCATGATTTGCAGTGCCCTCTTCCAATTATATTTGTCACTTAAATTAGGCCTACATGTTAGTATATGTTTATTACTTTTTGCATTACCCATATTGTGTAAAACCACTCCTGGGACCACGTCATTATTTTTCATAACTGCTGTATTTTTGTGAAGAAAATTGTGCATTATTTCAGGTGATTTTTGTACAATAAAATTTTCACACACAATCTGATCTAGAACTCAGCATAGCAGAAAAGTATTTTCAAGTATTAACAAATTATTTAACTAGATTTTATTGGGCTATTTTCAAATATAGATAAATGCATTCTGTCCACAAAAAAAAAAAAAAAAAAAAAAGAGCTTTTCCAAATATTATTATTAGATAATAATGGAAGTGCTCAAATCATCATTCTGGAATTTTCTTATTGTTTCAATAATGTCATCCCTTCTTTAAGCAGCTCTGAATATTAGTCTCAAAGAGTAAGCTCTCCAATTTTAAAATACAGGTTATTCAAAGAGGGAGTAAATCCAAGCCCATGCAAGCTGTGTGTCCAAATATGTTATTCTAATAACACAGAAATTAAATCACAGTTAAAAGACTGTAAGCCAACCATAAGCTAAAATATGTGGGAACAAAACACAGCCATCATTTTTTAAGAAATACAAAGGTTTAATTTGTCCATTGCACCAATGGAAATTTTCCACTAACTTTCTTTAAAGAAAGGGTCAAAGATCATGAGATAATCCCAAGTTTTGCCAAATGAGGGAAGCTATGATTCACTTAATTATTTAATTTTGTGATTTCCTGACAAACTGTAAAGCTATTTATGGCTTCAGAGTCACAAGCAAAGACAGAGCTCAGGTCTTTCTCCAAAAATTACAATAACTTGAGCATCTTTTGCAGTAACAGGACTTGTGGCACTTACTTCAGCAGAGCTGGAATTTCATTCATCAGCAGGTAAGGGTGTGCATACGTGCACACACACACACACACATACACACACACACAGAGTAATTAGTATTTTAAAGCAGAGGAACACATTTTAAAGATATCTGACCTTTACAAAGTTAATTCATAGACTAAAAAAGGCTTGAATTTTCCATTTTTTCTTGTTGATAGATTATTTTTCTGTTAGTGAGGACTTAATAGGTTCCTTAAAGCAATGAAAAGAAATAAAAAACTATTCAGCTTTCTAGATGACTGGATTTAAGATTAATGTTTTAAGTGAACTGGGAATTGCTTTTCTCTTAAAATTACACACAGGCTAATGGACTAACAAAAAAGGAAAAAAAAAGTTTTTATTCAAAACAGCTCTAGCATTGAAATTTTCAATAACTTGATAACAAAACACATCAGTAGATGGATAACAACGATTGTTCTTAAATGTAAACTGTAGATTGTTCTAAGGAACAACCTCTTATTCTGTAGCTTCTCAAATTGTTTGTGATCAAATAGTATCAACTTCATGGCCTTGTAGTATGCTAAGACAAACAAAATCCAAACAAAAAGCCCTAACACACACACATATACCAAAAAACCCCCAAACCCATCAAACAAACAAAAAGAAAACCAGTTTTTGAACAAAATGAGACAGCTGACAAAAGGTCCCTGTATAATTTGGGAAACCACTATTATCTTTCATTCTTAAACATTCAAATCTTCACTTGCTAAAACTCACTGATAATAAAAACTCTATCCCATTATATATTTAGATTTCTTTGTGTGGATATTAAAATAAACTATGTTCTGAAATTAAGAGTTAAAATACCTCTTCTTGTTTTCCATACATATTTGCCTGTATAAATATACTTCATCATTTTACAAACTATGTATTTATATTAAAGCTTCTGGTGAGCAAATCAGTACAACTTAACACAAACAAACAATTCATGTGTTTTGGTTCTGTCTTTAAATCATTTTTGGAGATAACGAAAACCAGCCAAAATGAGTGATTGCAAATAATATAAACAACACATTTATTTAGAAAAATAAACTGAAAAAGCTGCTTATCTGTTAGATTTCTCTGTGAAGTATAGACAAATGGCTAGAAAAATCTTATGTCAAATACATATTACAAATGACTTCTTTAACAGTAACTGGGACTATAATGTCAATGTTCAATAGGAACATTTTGGATGTATAATTCAATAGACTAAATTTCTTGGCTGCTAATATGATAAAAAATGGATGCTATTAAAAAAGATTATATCCCCTTTTTAAATACACTTTATCATGTTGATGCTTTTTCATATATATACACACATATATATATATATATATGTATGTATATGTACGTATTTATTTAAACCTAAGAAAGGACCATAGTCCTTTCTGTGAAGAGATCCCCATAGTGAGAGAGCACAAACGTTTTTCTTCAGTTCTAACTTTTTAATTCCTATTAGAGCCCCAGCAAAATATAGCTTGTTGTGGTCAAAAATCTCCTGGGGCTGTCTGTGCAAATGGTGGTGCACATCATTACCCTGAAAGGAAGTGACAGTGCAAATATTAGAAGTGCATTGAGATGCAATCTCTAACAGCTGAACTTCTTCAAAGTTGGGTGGAGGACAGGAGACAGCATCCTCTGAAGTAATTTAACATCACTGTTGCCCTGTTCCTGTATGGCTTTGAATATGTACAAGGGATGACAGAGGTCTTCTTTCTCCACAGACAGTAATATTCCTCTGTTACAGTAAATGCATTTATTTTCTGCTATCACTTAAGTGCTTCATTTTTCCTTTTGGCTACATATTGAAATATTTTTGGATGCCGGCTGGACCCATGAAAAACTCATTGTTTGTTACTTGGGTTGCTTAGCACAACACTCAAGCGTCAGGCTTGGAGAGAGCAGTTTCTGCAATGGGGCAAGACATTTAGTCCTCTTTTCTTTTGTCCCACTAAATGAAATTTAAGGCTGTGGCTTTTGCCAGGACTCAGCTTGCAGTTGTCAGATCTGAGAAAGATGAGTCAATGCAGATTACACTCGTGATCAGTTGTGCTCTGACTTGAAGGGCTTTTCCATTCTTCATGGAGGTTCCTGGATACTTTTCAGATCTGGTCTGCAAGAAGTCACAATGACGAATCTGATACGCAAGAAATTAATTGACGTGCCTCCAGCTATAGATATTCCTTCAAGCCTGAAGGTGCTGTTAAAAAGAAAAGTAGACAAGGAAAAGTTAAAAAAGGTTACTTTAAATAGACAAAGTTAATAGTAAACAAAACAGAATTTTGAATTATAGTTCCATATTTCTTGTAAGCAAGAATTCAAAGAATTATGGTATTCTGAAACTTGACTTTTTATAGTTGTACTTTATTATTGATACAAGCCTAGGTTCTCTGCTGGGCTAAATGGGTTTGACTTCAACAGTGTATTTAGAATCACATTATATTAAGCCACCTGAGAAAACGATCATTACTGTCCTAAATTTTGGAGTGTACGTGGATATGGGGATCTTGAAATTATTATTTTTTAATCATTTTCATTATTATTCTTTTTAAGAAGATTACCCTTCTTAACTTCCCTTACATAACAATTCAGCTTAACAATATGCCTTAGGGTGCAAAATGAAACAAGAACTCCTGAGATCTTAAAAATAAAGAGCTATACATTAAGCATTTCAAAAAACTTCTAAGAATTCAAGTCTAATTTAACATAAGAATCTGGATTCTAATCCCTGTTATCAAACTAAATAAAAAGTTGATTCATTAGAAGTTTCTCACCTGATGTAAATTTTCTAATCACTAAAGTACTGTATAAAATTTGGTTTGGGTCTTTCACATTCCCTTTTGTGAAACTGCTTTAATTTGTATAAAACACTAAAATAGTCCTAGAGGCAGTGAAAGAGAATAATGCTTCAATCTAGTGCTGAAGTTCACTGACTCACTGAATTGCCTTACTTTATTTATTAGACAAGATAAAGCATCAGCAAAAAGGGACACCGTGGGATACTTACCTGTTGGTAGCTAAGACACTAACTTGGTTTAAATTATTGAATTCACACCTCCTAAGGAAAAGAATTAGAACTTCCTCTTCTAGTGCTGATGATTCACACACAGAGCTACATACTGCTAGGTGGAGGAAAATTACTTTTTTGCCACTAGTTTTATGAATCTAGCCCTTCATTCACATTTTATGTTATTTCATATTGACTGGCATGCTTCAATTTGATAAAGACTGTAGGACAGAATTTCACTTTGGCAGGGGAAAAAAAAAAAGAAACTGAAGTTGGTGCGCTCCTTTTGATTTTTTCCCCTGCAACTAAAACTAAATATAAATTATCCAGGGAAACTTAATTAAAATTCAGGATTGTAACAGTAGCCTAATGTAACCCAATAGTCTAGCAAACAAGTTATAATAAGTTTATGATAAAATTGTCCTGGAAGGAAATTTTCATCTTAGTCAACTATTTAGGGTTTGGCTCACATAATTAATGAAAAAGATGAGTATCCTAAATATCTGTTAGTAGTTTATTTTTTAACTGAAGACAGTCTTCATATCACTAGAAACACACTCTTTTTCAGCTGTCACAATTTCTGGATTTAATTACATTTAAGCTAATGATTTGTGCATGTTAATGCAAAAATTATTATTATTATTAATAAAAATAACAAAAATAACAAACATAGATGTAAAAGTAATAATAACTTAAAAAGAAGAACAATACTGTTGTGGTTTAGCGCCAGCTAGCAACTAAGCACCACACAGCTGCTCACTCACTCCCCCTGGTGGGATGAGGGAGAGAAATGGAAGGGTGAGTGAGAAAACCCATGGGTTGAGATAAAGATCTTTTAATAAGTAAAGCAAAAGCCACACACTCTAGCAAAGCAAAACAAGGAATTCACTACTTTCCATCAGCAAGCAGGTGTTTAGCCATCTCCAGGAAAACAGGACTCCATCATGCGTAACAGTTTCTTGGGAAGACAAGTGACATCACTCCAAATGTCCACCCTCTTCCTTCTTCTTCCTGCCAGCTTTATATGCTGAGTATAATGTAATATAGTAAGTAATGTCATGTAATATAGTATGGAACACCCTTTTGGTCAGTTGGGGTCAACTGTCCCAGCTGTCCTCTCCCAGCTTCTTGTACATCCCCAGCCTACTTGTTGGTGGGGTGCTGTGAGGAGCAGAAAAGGCCTTGACCCTCTGTAAGCACTAGCAGCAGTAAATAAAACATCCTTGTATTATTAACACTGTTTTCGGCACAAATCCAAAATATAATCTCATACTAGCTACTATGAAGAAAATTAACTCTACCCCAGCCAAAACCAGCACAAATACAACTAGCATTTGTTCTCTGTCAGAAAAATAGTTGTTCCTCAAACTTTAGAGAATGCTGAGCAGCAGTAGGCATGAAAAAAAACATTTTTTTTATTTTTCAGTTCATAAACATATTCAATATCATGGCCACAAAACCAGGAAGTGGATTCCTCCAAGCATCTCTCAAGTCACCAACCCAAACAATTTGATTTATTCCCAGTCATACAATCATTTGTTATTCACCTTCATTTCATCAACATTCTACCAAAGAAGAAAAGCTCACCTTCTGTTTCTTTACCATATCTCTGCCAAAAAGCACAAACTGCATCACTGTGAAAAATGTGATGCACCTCTCCACAATGATAAAGAATTTGTTCAGATCACAAATTATGGTTAAGCTTCCTCAGTGAAAAATTCAGAAGGTAGCAATGCCTGAATTAAAAACAGAAGAAGCAGTTCCTCTTGATACTTCAAAAAAATTTTCATAATTACAAATCACTATTGTGGTCACATGAAGAAGGCAAAGAGAAAATAGGCTGGTGGTGGGGGAAAAAAAAAGTGTCTACTAATTACACATTCCTATCCTGAACTGTCTAGTTCCTAATTTATAGATTTTACTATTTTGACAGCAAGGCTTTACATTCAAATCAGTACATTAATTCATCATTACAAAATCCCTTCATTATACATACCTTGTCAACACCCTCATAGTGAAAAAACTGACCTTACTAGGGAGCTGGAGTTCAGACAATTTATGGGAGAATGTTTTGTTCTCTCACATTCTTTCTCTTCGCTTTCATTACTTTGGCAGCATCACTAAGTCATTCTCTTCGTCCTACAGCATTAGGATTTAGTTCCAAAAAACATACTCTCAGAGAAACCAATGTCATTGTTTTCCCCCATTCAAAACCAGATAACTACTTTTCTATAATAAAAAATTATATTTTATTTCTCTGCTAGTATTACCGGAAAAACATCTACTCCCTCCTATTTCTTTCTATTTGTCATAGTCTTGTTAAAACTGAAAATGAAGCTAGTCCATTCTACCATGACATCCCCCTCCTCACCATGGCCATGACCATAGTGTTGCTGTGCAGAATGCTATACAGAACACTGTCGACGGAAAATATTTAGGGAAACGGCTACTAAAGAAAATCACACTTTCACCTTCAACTTATGGGATGGCTATATATACACTGGTTTTACAGGTTTGGTACAAAACAAGAAAATGATAGGAGGTGATATATATCCAAGCTTAGCTGAGTAAGTAATAAATTTTGTTTCAAAGATACAATATTGGGTTTGTGTCGCAAGGTTTTGGCAGCAGTGGGGCAGGGGGGACATGACATGGGGGTGGCTTCTGTGAGAGAAGCTGCCAGAAGCTTCCCCCATGTCCGACCTCACACAGCCGATGCCAGCTGGCTACAGGAACGGACCCGCCGCTGGCCAAGGCCGAGCCAATCAGTAACGCCTCTGTGATAACAGAATTAAGAAAAAAAAAAAGGAAGAGAAGAAAAAAAAAAAAGCTGCACACTTTGCAGCTGGAGAGAGGAGTGAGAAGATGCAAGAGAAACAACTCCACAGACACCAAGGTCAGGGAAGAAGGAGGGGGAGGAGGTGCTCCAGGAGCCGGAGCAGAGATTCCCCTGTAGCCTGTGGTGAAGACCATGGTGAGGCAGGCTGTCCCCCTGCAGTCCCTGGAGGTCCATGGTGCAGCAGATGACCACCTGCAACCAGTGGAGGACCCCACTCCGGAGTGGGTGGATGCCCGAAGGAGGCTGTGACCCCATGGGAAGCCCGCGCTGGAGCAGGTTCCTGTCAGGACCTGTAGCCCATGGAGAGAGGAGCCCACGCTGGAGCAGGTTTGCTGGCAGGACTTGTGACCCCGTGGGGGACTCGCGCTGGAGCAGTCCCTTCCTGAAGGACTGCACCCCATGGAATGGACCCATGCTGGAGCAGTTTGTGCAGAACTGTCAGTCGTGGGAAGGACTCACGTTGGAGAAGTTGGTGGAGGACTGTCTCCCATGAGAGGGACCCCACGCTGGTGCGGGGGAAGGAGTCCTCCCCCTGAGGAGGAAGCAGTGGCAGAAACAACGTGTGATGAACTGACCCCAACCCCATTCCCTGTTCCCCTGTGTCGCTGAGGGGAGGAGGTGGAAAATCGGGAAAGATATTAAACCCTGGAAGATGGGAGGGATAGGGAAGGTGTTTTAAGATTTGGTTTTACTTCTCATTCTCCTCTGATTTTGATTGGTAATAAAGTAAATTTGTTTTTTCCCCCAAGTCGAGTCTGTTCTGCCCGTGCCAGTAACTGGTGAGTGATCTCTCTCTGTCCTTATCTCCACCCACGATCTTTTTGTTATGTTTTTCTCCCCCTGCCCGGTTGAGGAGGGGGAGTGACAGAGTGGGCTTTGGTGGGCATTTGGCCTCTAGCCAGGGTAAACCCACCACAGATACTCAGATACAGAGATACTCCAACTTACTGTATTTAAAGAATAACAAGTGCAGTTTTATTTTACAGTGGCATGATAGGAAGACATCAAGTGAATTATATAGAAATCATTTATCAACTTTGAACTCATGAGTGCAGTGATGACTGCCAATGATCACAGAAAAGGATACTTCAAATGCAACTTTCTATGCTGGACCAGTGCCTTTTATTAAGAAAAATGAGAAAACAACAGGGAAATGCACTTCACATTCAATTGAGAAAGAGAGACTGCTTAATACTAAGCTATATAATTTCCACATCATTTTAAGAGTCTGATGAAAACACCTGAAAGACTAGCCTAATTAAAATCTCCTTTATTTGGGCAATTTTAGCATAGATATAGCATAGTTTGGACATATGTTTTTATCTGTCATAAGCACACTAGCAGTCAGAGCACATGACAAGGTAATAGTTATACTCACATATTTAAGAGTAAAAAAATGTTCCTAAGGAAAAAAAAACACATATGAAAAATGAAAATCACATAGCAATAAATCCTCCTAAACATAGTGCATATATTTTTTAATTGTTTAAATAGTAATTGTATCTGTTTCAGTTACTTGGTTATACCTGAAAGATACAGAATATTTAGATTCAGATATAGACTGTTTAACTATACTACCTAAGGTTTTTTTACTCCTTTCAGATAAGATGTATTACTATGTTAATGTCTTCAATAGAAAAATAAATCATTGAAGGGGAAGGGAATGCATTCATAGTGGTTTTTTGCCTGCGGCTGTTGTCCAAGAACTCACCATCATGACTCCTGGTGTTTGTTTGGGTTTTTCTGCATTTTTTTTAGGTATAAATTTAAATAATGAATTTCAGGAGACATGAGCTTCAGTCAGAAGACAGAAAATTTCAGATAAACTTGTCTATGTTTTATGATTAAAGGAATTCTGCTAAATGCAAAAAACCAATGTTTTTACCAAGCATTTTATTTCTCGATCAACATTTTAACTGTATAAGACATTGTTAGAATTTTTGGGTTCTGTGCTATAGCACTGTTGAGACAACTTTCTCTGTCAAAACTAAAACAACCAAACCTAAACAACAGGGAATGTTAACAAATCCACTACCACAGTCCTCTGGTATTCTTCCTATTATTTTCCTCAGAAGCTTCAGAATACTTAGTTATGTGTGACTGCTGCACCCTCCTGTTACAGTCTGTAAATAATTTACTTGCCAATAAGCAAACAAGAATTCTTAATTGCGTATTGGAATTCTTAATTGCGTATTTTTCTTTGAAAGCTTTGAAAGAGATTGTAAACAGCATGAAAAATCAAAATATCTAAATTTATACATTTTCAAGTTTTTCTTTTATGCATGATAAATAATTCATACATTGACAGCATGTATTAGCTACTACAGTAGTATTATTCTTATCATCTTGCTATCCTCTTCCTAATAACGCTTCCCTAATATGATTAAGTCCTCTGTTCTAGCTTTGATATCTCTAGGGCCTTCTCTAAAATCAGTTCTATATGTAGTTCTATAAAGGTGATCCTAAATAGAAATCTGTAAATTATGGAAGAGAATATATCATGAAAGCATTTATTAATTACAGTTTTCCAACTGACCTCATACTACTTAAATAATGTATTTGCAAAAGTTTACTGTCTTTGTGTGTTTGCACAACAAAATTAAGACCATCAGAATACTGGCTCTGAGAGCTTCTCTAGAATAATTTTTTAATAATGAAAAATTAATGGTAACAGAAGCATGCAATGAATTTCAGGAGCACTATGCTTGTCAATATATGAAACTCATAAAATTTCCTATTTGTTACTTATGAACTGCTGGCCAAATTGCTGTAATGCTCGTCTCAATAATATCACAAACAGTTCAGATTTGAAAGAAGTAATTTGTGGGACTGGTAGGATGAAATTAAGCCTTTTTTGTTGATATCACTGGTTTCCAACTCAGCTTAAATCTAGGCAACCTAAGTTATCAGGTGATATCTAGACACCATGGAAGTAAATAACTTACATTAGGGGTTGCCATGATGAATACAAATATTGTCAAAATTCTGACTAAAAAATGTTAAATGAGGAAAGAATGGTACTGGAAAAAGTCCTGATGATGTATTCTGGTATCCTGATTTTGCTAGGATAGAGTTAATTTTCCTCTTAGTAGGTAGAATAGCTGTGTTTTTGTTTCAGTATGTGATTTATTATGAGAAGAATGTTGATAAAGTACTAACATTTTCAGTTGCTGTTGGAAGTCCAAAGACATTGTGTTTTGCTAGTCCACAGGCACAAAGGACTAGAGGGAGGAAGTGTAGTAATTAGCAAAACTCAAATTGGCATTTGAGTATTCCAATGAGATATTCCGTACCATATGATGTCTTGTTCAGTGTATTGACCAGGGCTGACTGGAAAGCTAGAGATTCTCTCGGGGATTGCTCAGGCTTGCTCTTCTGGGACTGTCGTTTCAGTTTCAGGACTGTCTGCTCCAGGATTGCTGGCTGGCATAGGCTGGACATCAGTCAGCAGATGGTGAGCAACTACCCTGTGCATCACTCAATTTATGTATTCTGTTATTACTGTTGTTATAATTATAATTTTATTTCAATTAGTAAATAGTTTTTATATCAATTCACGAGTTTTCTCACTTTCACCCTTCCAATTCTTTCCCCTACTCCCTTGGGGGGCGGGGCATGGGGCGAGGAGGGGGGGTGGTGGTGGTGGTCATAGTAGACAGTGAGATAGTGTCTGTGTTTGGCCAAGTGAAACAACCACAAACAGAAAAATCTGGCAGCCTTGTTCATTGATCAGAGCCATCTTGTCTACATTAAGACAAAGTATACATAAATTTAACTAGACAAGATCTTACTTCCTTGGCATGCACAAAAAGGATATATAAAGAAGCTTTTTTTAAATTTCTCAGACATATTTTTGGCTGAGAATACATTTCTGTTCACCATTTTCAACATTTAGAAACATTTTTATCAGGTCATTTTTCTTGACATGACTTTCTTATAATTTGCCTTTTTGGTCACTCATCCACTTAGTTGCTGGAAAACTGTTTTGGCAATATCTTAAAGCATGACTTAAGATAGAACTGGTTATGCCAAGTGTGAATACATTGATAAGAAGCCTATTTATTTATTCATTAGTTTTTGGAAATGTTATGGTACAGCTTTCATGAGACAAGTACTCACAAAATATTTCTGGGAGCATATTTATTCTTTATTTTGTCTCTGGGATACATGTTTACTAGCTGCCAGAAAAGCTATTTTATGAAAAAGTAAAAAAAAAAAAAAAAGCTTTGGACTGTATTTTTTATCTTGTATTTGACTAACATGCACAGAAAATGCAATCAGTTATTAAGAGGAGGAAATAATCTTTTTTTTGTGCTAGAGTATGATATCAAATTTGAGCTAACTTTCATTTCAAAGGAAAAAGACATGAATATTCCAAATTTTTATTAGCAGTTAGACTTTGATGTAGATGTGTTTGAAAAGCAAGGCCAAGTACACTTAAATGCTTGCTTATCAATGGCTGTAATAAAATATATATATATATGTAAATATAAAAATACATATGCATTATTTCTATAACCTATGTATGTATGTGTGTGTGTATATATAATGTATGTATATATAATAATTTTCTCTTTCTTCTACTGAGTTGGGTTAACAGGACAGATCTTGGACAACATCCACAAGGCTGCAGCCATTTAGATTGCAGTTTGCGAGCTCACATCCAAAGCAGCAGTTCAAGTGGCCAATGCAGGTGTAGCAGCGGCAGTAGCTGAGAAACCAACATGAGATTACGTCTGTTTATATAGAATAGTCACACTTCAGCTTAGTTACATCCCAAGAAGAGATATGCTAATGATACTATGGAAATGAATTTGATATACTGGCAGTCACTCTAACATTCTGATGGTTCTTGAATAGGAGATATCAATTGTTTAGCTATAAGGTCTTTCAATACAGAAAATAATTGAGTATTACTTTATGAGGGATTACTGAAATAATTTATATCAAGTATTCAGTGGACAATAATTAAACCATAAAGCTAGCCTTGCATATGAGGCACTTAACTATACAAAAGGAATTTTTTTGTTTGTCTGCAGATTTCCTTTGAGATTCAAGCAATACTTTAAATCTATATATTACAAATAAAGAGTATTTTATTTGACTCTGTCCTTTTCATTCTCCACAGATTTCTGCCTCATCTTTTCACAATGTAAATACAACAAAACACGGAACCTACAAGCACAAATACTAAAACGAGTTTTGATGCTTGTTGAAGACTCTCTACACTCTTGAAACAACACAAACAACTAAACCCTACATTGCTAGTAGTAAACAAAAACTTGCTTCTTGCAGCATCCTCCTGCTGAATATCACAGGTGGGGGTGCACGGCTAGATAAACCTGAGGCCTACTACCACTTTCCCAAATTGAGGCTCTGTATCTGAGGTGTCAAAGAGAATCTTCTATCTTTATATGGAAAACAATATGGTCCAGGGTACCCTTGTATTCGTGTTTACTGCATTTTTTTGGTTTAAAAAGAGGCTTTTAAACATAAAAGCTAGATAATACATGATACTATTTTAATCTTTCTGCCCTTATTTTTGCCCTCCTTTTCATCCTGAGCCAAAGCAAATTTCATTAATTAGCTTGAATGCATATCTGTGTCAAATGAAGGTAAAACAAAGACTAGAAAAAGAAAGAGATGCCAAAGACAGCTAAGTCCCTAACAGCAGTAACTTTCTATTTCTAATTAACAGTGAAAAATTAGCCAGTTACAAACTTGGGGAGTTAGTTACAAGATTTCTTTATCTAGTTTAACACAGACAATGCCACAGTAAACCAATAATGAATAAAAATATTAAGTATGAAGTAGCTCTGCATTTGCAATGAGTTGCCAAAGAGTGTCACACCCAGTATCTATAGCTGGGAAGTTTTCTATCAATGCTGTACTTACTACCTCTCTGGTTAATCTAAGGGCCTTGCCATCACTGCCTTCTTACATTACAGTTGTTGTCAGAAACAAAAGAGGTAGAGAATCTGACAGGTTAGAAAAGACACCACCACCCCATAACCCATATGTGCCAGTGGTTTTTCTGCAAAAATTCAGATTTCCTGGGGTTTACTTTTAAATCAGTCAATTCCTGAAACTATGTCACAGAAAACAGCAAGATAATACAAATCTCTGTAAACTTACACTCACTCATTGAATAAAAATAATTTGAGTATATGGTAAAAACTACATGCCAATGGAAAAAAAAAAAACAACCCACCAAAAACCAAAACCAAACCTTTTTTCAGTCAGTGAAAGGGATATTAGTCTTGAGACAATTGAAAATTCACATCGAACAATTAAACACTTGAAAGTACTTGCATCTGCTGTTATTTAAAAAATTTTAGGTTTATGTTTCAATTTTTAGAGTTTAGAGGTCTTTGTATAATTACATGTCTTAAAGTGACATGTGAATGCTTCGAAAATCATTCTCCCCAGAGTACAACTCCAGCTGACAGGTGTAACCTTTTCTCATTCTGCCTGGAGCTAGGAAAGATGAATAATAAGTGAGCTAGCAGCCCTCTACTTGCTTATTTTATTTAAAAAAATGTATATAGGTGAAAGGAGCCATGTAGGAAACAATGTAACAATCAATATTTCTGGGGTTTTTTTACATTTACTGATCTTTCATCTATTTCAAATCACTCAAGTAATCCAGCAGCCTTGTAGGATTAGGCCTACTTTGCAAGCCAGAAGGACTTACAAGACATAAGAAAATATCTGTAAATACTTTGGCACAGCCTTTCTGCAGGTTTGCCTGTGAAATAGTTTATGATTCTAGTTGACAACATGTTGTTTGTTAACAAGTGCTTTACAGGATTTCCTTTTTCCTTTACCATTTGTCACAAATATTTTGTCACACAAGAAAAAACCCCATTAATTTCAATGCCAGCAGAGATATGGAGATTACTGAAACTACATTATCCTGTTCTCCCCAAACATGCCAATGTGATTAAAAGCTCACAATGATTCCTTACTAATCTGGTTAGTCAACATACTCAATTTTTTAATTATTAATATTACTTTTTTTTTCACAAAATATAAGGGGTTTTTGTGATACTTCTGGACACTGGGAAGTTCTGTCTTTGTAGTTAGGAATTTTTAGCTGCTAGAATTTATTGAGTAGCTCCCAGCTGAATCTTGCGTAGAAGCCTATAGGCACAAGAGGCCCTGAGGCCATGCAGCAATGGGATAGTGTTTACTACAAGTCCACACACTTCAGCAGCCTACTGGAAGACTTCCTGACAACCAGTTCCAGCCCTTTTCCATCAAAAGACACAATAGAAAGGGTTGCATCTACTGCTTGAGACTTCATGTATTATGGAAAAAAATACAGAACTACCACACATTCAATTACCAAGACTTAACTAGCTATTTTCTTGAGCTCCTGAGGAGATCATGGTATCACAAAGAAACTGAATGGAAACAGCAAAAGATATTGTAAAAATGTAACTGAATATATTATTAGATTGGAAGTTGAAAAACAAAATCATAGCTAAGCATCAGTGAATTAACTAACATCTTCATATGCCTTGTAATTTCAGTAACAATATACACGAAAGAGATTAACCTTACACAACATTCACACTGAAGATGTATGAAAGAATCTCCTTATGAAAAGCATTATATATTTTCTAGGAATGTTCAGATGCAATTAATGTAAACCTTGGTGAAGAGCTCTGATATGTGAAGTGGTACATACTCTACTAGAAGATACTTGCTTTCTAGATTACAAAAACAGACACAGGAAGTTAAAACTTTTGCAAATACACAAAAGTTCAATATAAAATTTCATTTTAAGTGATGTCAGATTCTGTTTCAACTTCTTCTTCAAATGCTTTTACATACAACAAGAGCTGCTCCTGTGCAGCCCCTCTTAAAATCTACTTATTAGCTGTCTGACTGCCACTTATCCATCACTCCTAACATAACAAACCATATGCAACTGACATTTAAAAGGAAGAAATATCAGTTTATCAGAAATATCAGTATTAATCTTTTTTTAGGCATTCAGAATGTCTTTTAATTTATTTTAAGTAATACTAAAAATAAGCTTCCAGAATTCTGCTATGGTGGTCTGACTTAACACTATATTTGAAACAAACACATAATTTTGGGGTATCTTTCAAAAAAGGGAAAGAAAAAAAAAGATCGATACTTCAGTTTCTCATTTTGCAGATCTGCCATGGGTCACTTTACTTCTGTAGCCTGTTTAACCACTTTAAGCTGAATGTCCAGAAATCTATATTTTAATGAAACAATACTTTTTGACAAATTTAGTGATCACTGTTTTTCTCCATTCAGCTCTTATGATGTATAATGTTATATACAACTGGATGGTACAGTCAAACACAAGCTCAGCAACAAATCTTACCTTCAGTTAGCCTTTAAGGAACCTTTAATTTCTGTCAATTATTAGCATACACATCCCTATCAAAATCTAAAACATTTAAAAAATACAGTAAAGAACTACTTCAGCAGTAGCAGCATGTGATGAGCTCCAGTAGGAAAAGAGGAGTATTACACAGGCAACGATCTATCCCAGTTTCAGATCTCTCTCCTTAGTACAGGAAAAACTCAAAGTCATAAAGCATCCCTGCCTTAGACCTGTGATAGTGTCTATCAAATATGCTTAAAGGCTTTGTTCACAATGACCACAAAATCCTTTTCTTTTTTTTTTTTTTTTTTTGCAGGTGTGGGGGGGTAGTGGTTACTTGGTGTTTTGGTTTTTTTTCAATATCAACATTTGCAAATCTCAAGACCTTTGCCAGTGAAGGCTGGCTTGCTGACTGAAAATTTTTTGCCATCCCACAAGTAACCATGCTTTGGAGTGATTTGTTAAAAACAAAAATATTTGTGCCAGAATTCAAACACAGCCCATTAAACTCTCCTGCTAATGCTATTCAGGAAAAGGTTACTAGCAAAATGTGCAATCCAGTGCTTGGCACTTTAAGCACAAGCCTCAAATACTGTATTTATATGTCCAATAAAATACCACAAACCACTGGGCTAGCAATTTTGTGAGCTTTTCACCAAAGAGGTTGGTCATTGAAGTTGAAAACAAGAATAAAACCTCTGGATCTATTTATCTAAATCAGTTAGTCAGATATATAAGAAAGCCTGCTGGAAAAACTGATTCCAATCAGAGCAGCAGCATGTGCTCTGGGCTATGTGGACTGGAATTATGTTTGAACCACTGAATCTACTGTGTGCCCGCTCAGTTGGCTAAGGTCCTCACCAATGTTGTTTTCCAAGACACAGTTAGAACCAAGAGAGTTTTCTGCTCTTCAGATAAGTCACAGATGGTCCTCTGCATATTTGAAACATCTCTTCAAGTACTTCCTGCTCTGCACAGGACAGATGGCTAAAATCACTATTAATTCTTTTTGAAGTAGGATGGACTTTCTATCTGTCATGATACACATCAAAGACACTTGGCTTTGTTTTCTATAATCAATGCATCCAGAAACGGTTTGCACTTGCTAAACTAGTCAAAACTATTAGATGAAAGTACTTAATCTTGAACAAAGATTACCAAATTCCATAAAGTCTACGGTTACGGTTAAAGTTATATGCACAAATTTCAGATTTTCTGAATTTACTCTATTTTGTACATCATTGTTCTTTAAATTCTACCCTACAGTCTCTTTCAGTTTCTGGTGTTTGAAACCAAGTCAATTCTTACACATATTCCCAATGGCTAACACAAACCTATGTTTGCTGCTGTGACCTTGCACCAGAAAGTGATGACTTCTGTTGAAGTCATGGAAAATTACCACTGTTTTGATGCTTCTGCAGATGCTCAGAGAGGTGTCTGTATGTCCCCAGTGACCTCTCCAGTGTCTTTTCCATAGAATGGAGACTGTAAGAGTGAGTAGCAATACAAGAAATAAAACTGAAAAAGACACGAGGCCCCAGAAGCTCTGTGGGCCATCTCTGTTAAAGAGACAGAAGCCAGAGTCTTAAAGGGTCTGGAGGACAATAATATTCCACCTATCTCCCAGAAAGATTTTTTTTTTTTTAAAAAAAAGCTCTGACAAGTAGATTATCTTTGATTTCTCATAATTATACCCTTTTCCTGTGTTCCTTCTTTAAATACTAAAACGTCCAAAAAGAAGGACTAGTGTTCATTTAGACAGACAGTAGTGCCCATCTAAGGAACTGACCATTTATCAGCAGTTTAAAAGACCAACTTACTTAAGGTGCAGCAACTTTCAGCAAAAGGAGAATGGTGCAACACATATGACACTGCTATACCAAATATGACAATGGGACAAATTAAATGTATTTAGTGAAAAGCAGCAATTTGGTCACTACAACAAAACTAGATAAAGGAATTTACACAGTGGCTTCTCAGTTGCCCTGATGGTGCAATAAACCAGATATAAGAAAACAAAAAATGCAATGCCATAAAATTTAAATAAATTAAGTCATTAAAACATACATTCACTTTTATAAAACTTTCTTGAAATATTTTTTATTGAGACTAGACATTTAGACTTCAGTGAGAAGAGCCTTGTAAAGACATTATGCACTTTCTGTTAAGCATTGCGTGACAAAGCAATGTACCTAGCAGCAAAAAGGAAGGAAAGCCTGATGAATCCATAATTTGGACAATTTTCTTGCAAATAGTTGAAATTTCATCAACTCTGCTCCAGTCATAATGCAACCTACTTTGTTTTGGTGTGGTTTTTGTTTGCTATTTTTCAGGGGTTTTTTTGTGCAAAGAATTGTGCTTTGGACAGCACAATGGAGAGGTGAAGTAGTTATTGACAACTCTTAGCTGATTAAAATAACAATGAAAAATAAAATGGGTTTGTATTTCTCTTGCAAACCCAAATGGAGTTTGCAAGGGAAATACAAACTGAACCTGGAGTCTTGGCCTGATGAAACTTTCTTCTACAGGTAATACAGAAAAATGTCTTAGTTGTTAAAATAACTCCTCCTTTTTAAAGTTATCTAAAAGGCTCTTCACTCTTAATGCCTAAATGAGCCTCCAATCAAGAGCGGTACAAAAACTTTTAAGTGAAGAAAACTGGAACAGCTTTCTTTTATTTCCAATACTTGTATTGCATAGTTACAAATGGGTCCTGGGACAATAATCTGGGATAATAAACTGAATCATCCATATGAATAATTTGAAGTATATGCTTACTGCTTAGAAAGAAACACTTAACTTTCAAAATAAGTTCCCTAGATTAAGAAAAGGCATCAGTGTGTAAGCATTGCTGTGGTGGATTGACCCTGGCTGGATACCAGATGCCCACTCTATCACTCCCCCCACTCAGGTGGACAAGGGGGAGAAAAATATAATGAAAAGCTCATGGGTGGAGATAAGGACGGAGAAAGATCACTCACCAGTTACTGGCACGGGCAAAACAGACTCAACTTGGGGAAATAAATTTATTACCAATCAGACAAGAGGATAATGAGAAATAAAACCGAATCTTTAAACACTTCCCCCACCCCTCCCTTCTTTCTGGGCTCAACTTTTCTCCTGATTTCCACCTCCTCCCCCACAGCAGCACAGGGGGACAGGGAATGGGGGTTGGGGTCAGTTCATCACACGTTGTTTCTGCCGCTCCTTCCTCCTCAGAGGGAGGACTCCTTCCCCTGCACCAGCGTGGGGTCCCTCTCACAGGAGACAGTTCTCCACCAACTTCTTCAACGTGAGTCCTTCCCATGTTCCTCACGAACTGCTTTAGCCTGGGTCCATTCCATGGGGTGCAGTCCTTCAGGAAGGGACTGCTCCAGCGCGAGTCCCCCACAGGGTCACAAGTCCTGCCAGCAAACCTGCTCCAGCGTGGGCTCCTCTCTCCACGGGCCACAGGTCCTGACAGGAACCTGCTCCAGCGTGGGCTTCCCGCGGGGTCACAGCCTCCTTCAGGCTTCCACCCACTCCGGAGTGGGGTCCTCCACTGGTTGCAGGTGGTCATCTGCTCCACCATGGACCTCCATGGACTGCAGGGGGACAGCCTGCCTCACCACGGTCTTCACCACAAGTTGCAGGGGAATCTCTGTTCCTGGCCCTGAAGCACCTCCCCCTCCTCCTTCTTCACTGACACTTGGTGTCTGTGGAGTTGTTTCTCTTACATCTTCTCACTGCTCTGTCTCCAGCTGCAAAGTGTGCAGCTTTTTTTCCCCTTCCCCTTTTTTTTAATTATGTTATCACAGAGGAGTTACCATCATTACTGATGGGCTTGGCCTTGGCCAGCGGTGTGTCTGTCTTGTAGCTGGCTGGCATTGGCTGTGTGAGGTTGGACATGGGGGAAGCTTCTGGCAGCTTCTCTCACAGAAGCCACCCCTATGCTCCCTCGCTACCAAAACCTTGCCATGCAAACCAAATACATTGGCTAAATAAAAGATGTTAATTTTACCTTTGTAAACTGTTTGTGTCACAGTGATTTTCCAATAAGAAAAGGAAACAGAAAAACAGGAAGAAATATAGCAACCTCTTAGCATGTAGGTATATAAATCACTGCTCTATTCACAACTCTAAGTCAGCAATCAGCTGAAAGCTCATTGCTGATGTAACAAAATTGTGATGTACCAAGTCAAACCTGCAAAGTATATAATGGACAAATGACAAGATGAGAGTTCTCTTCTGAAAAGTCTTTTTCCACAACACCAGCCTCCATTTTGAATGAAGTCTTACTACTCCTCTCACCAACACAGAGTATGTGCTGAACAGTGAATTGCTAGCTGCATTCTATTAAAAGTCTCAGTATAACTGTAAACTTATTTTTCTTTGAGAACTAAATTTTAGATTATTTGAGGGAATGTCTAAACATATTCCAGCAGAGAGCAGGTGAAAAGAATCTCAGCTGCCTTTGTTGCTCCAATGAGCATCAGGTAACCAAGTCATCAAGAAAATATGGCTTTCCTTAAAGGGTTGGGTAGATAAGAGGAAAGAAAGTTAAAAAAGTCAGAAGACCTCATCCCCTCTTTGTGGCTTGGGAAAAGTCAGCTTCTGGTGCAGAACCTGAGATGGAACGACAGGAGGGTAGAATTCAGCGAGGCTTCTGCTTGCTGTTTTGGTATTTGTGGCTGTTGATAAAGGGATAAGCTAGCACAAAGCATGACCTGGCTGGTGGTCACACTTGCAGAAGCAGCAGCTCAGAGCATGGAAGACTTCTGATGGGCAACTGTGGGCAGTGGGGAGGCTTTAAAAGTGATGTCCCAAAATATGGAGTGCCCTTGGCAATGCATCCATAACTGCCAGATAAACTGAAGAGGGACTGTGTTTGTGGAAGTTGCAGAAGAAGAGTTCAATCCATTCTTCAGTCATAGGATACA
Source organism: Caprimulgus europaeus (assembly GCA_907165065.1). The sequence continues at coordinate 19,467,180 of OU015527.1, forward strand.
GTAGATCAAAAAGGGATACTCTGTCCTCTCAGTGTCGTACTTATTGCTTTTCTAAAACACAACAACCACTCCAGCACTCACTCTCTCACAGCACCTTCCTCTATCAAGATCTTAAAAGAAGCTAGAGGTGTAGCCATGAGCAGATGAAGCCACACTGCTCTGTACAGAAACAGACACAGGGAAGCTGTGAGTTCAAAATGCCTCAGGCAAAGGCAGCAACTCAATTTAGATTTCTCTTACCCCTAGCAACCAAGGGTAAAAGAACAGCAGTCTACAAACACCATCTCCTTCTGCAGCAATTTGTAAATCTAGCACATCTGTTCCATGCTTTATTTATAAGTGAATGAAAAACAATTGGATTTGTGTCAGCTAGAATATCTAAATGCTGAAAGGAATGACAGATTTCAGTTTTTAATTTTGGGCATACAAATACACAGTCCATGTTTTATTTTCAGAGTGAGTCAACATACACTGGCTTTCCTTTCAGAGTTAAGAGTTAAACAGGATGGACACAGACACACACTTTGGGCCCTGCTGGCTTGAGTTGCTTGAAACAATGCAGCCTGGTGGCTGCCTCAGAAGGTGATGGTAGTGGAAAAGTAAAACTGTCAACTTTCCTTTGCTTTTTGATGATTACTGTTAAGGACAGTACTATGTTAGCTACATTTCTCATGTTTCTAATGTTAATAGAAATATAGCAGTAGAGCTACTGATAGCAACCATAAAAGCAAACGTTCTGTCTTGCCTGTGGGCTAAAGTCAAACTATACACTAATTAAAAACGGGAATTATCTTGTATGCAAGGATTTTCTACAGTTGTGATTAGAGGTGAATAATTCTTTCCATGTACCATCCTCCCTCCTTTTCCCCATGAATAGCTCCCATTAAAGGGAAAGTTCAAAAAGTGTGAACTGATTAAGAATTAGCTGAATGCTCTAGTAACTGATAAGAATGCATCAGCAATAACTAAAATGTGGTTTCTGCTTTAGAGGTTTTAATTGAAATACAAGTCTTCTGCACAGATAGTAATTTTTTAATAAATCTATGTGTAGAAGCAATTAATAATAATTTTATTTTATTACAGCTGTCAAATAGTAGCAGTGCAAAGACTAAGTGAGATGATGTTATCTGATTTTTTTTTTTCTTTTAAAAAATAGGCAATCAGAAAAAAGTAATATAAAAGCTTTTGGAGGAGGATCTTGATCAAGACAATACCCCAAAGCTCTCCCTCAGAAAATTACAAGATTAAATAGATAAAACCCCTTTGTTTAATAGGATTTTGAAATAAAGGGCTGATAATTGAGATGGAATTAGAGGAAAAATCTAAGGAGGTTCTTTATGTTATCTGTATTTAGTAAAATGTAATTCCTAATGTTGGATCCTGTAAGAAATAGCAAGTACACTAATAATGATTAATGATATTTCAATTTATAATTTAATTTTTCAGCAAATAAGAAAACTATGTTTAAAAGTCTCCTAAGGTGATGATTTTTTAGTAAACTTAAAATCTAGCTGATATTCAGAAATCACACTTATTCATACAAATATTGTCTACCTTTCAGTACTTACAAAAAAATACCTGTTTACTTACAAAAACTATTTCCAAACAAAAATCAACTGAAATAATCACGACTTGATTTAATGTTCTTACAACAGACTTTCATTTCATTTATTCTGTGATGACTTGTTAGTGCTAAATTGATGAGATTTGAAGTAAAATATGCAATAATCACATAATTTCATCTTTCTTTCTGCTGAATCAGTTATGCTCCATGTGATGTACTTCAGGTTCACTTGTACCCTTCAAACGAGACTGTAATACATCAACTACATGAAAGGCTACTGCATCTATCTTTTGTTTATTCCACTCTATTACTCACAGTGATGTCACACTAGGTGGACACCTACGCACCTACATAAGCCCTGCAGCTTGGCTGGCAGTACATCCCGGACCAAAAGCAGGATATCTACATCAGCAAGAAACCAAACCACATGTAAGCTGTGGACATAATCCCATGGTAGAGACAGTGGCGACTTGTACTGTTTCTTAGTAGGCACCCAAGTGTGCCTACAGATCTTTTCCTGAAGAGAGGGTGCTTCAGAGACCATTAAAAATCATGTGCAGATGGGCTTGTAAGATTTTTTTCACCTCTATTAATCTCTTCGGACTTTAATACATACATAGGCATTTATGATTCAAAGATGAGAAAGACTTACTCTAAACCTAGGTATTTATGTCTTTATTGACACACATTACATATGAAATTGTCACACATTAGTGTGACAGAACGTACTGTTCCAGTTATGCAAGCTGTAAATTTAGGTAATGCTAAGAATATACAGAATTTCTTTCAACAAATGGAAAATTTCCTTTTTATTTTGCTAGTTATCCTGGTTCCTAGCGCTTGTAATAGTCACTCAACTGTGTTCTCTTCAATTTCTTAATCGTACTGATTGTGTTTTATACATGCCTGCTCAGTCCTCTGCTCTTACACTGCTCATTGCCCTTTGACTGTTCCAACAAAGCTAAAGAGAGAAGAGCACGCTCCCTATCTATTACATACACATACCTTCTTCCTACAGTTCCACTTACTAATGACTTAAAAAATTTAAACGTTCACCAGTTCCACAGCCAACAATCCACCTTCTCTATTTTCTTTCATATCCTTCCCCTTGCTTAGGGACTCTCAGGGATCTCTGGAAATACTATTTAGGCTCTACTCTAGCTTCTTCCAACAGCTCCTGAAGAATTTAAGTAACAAAAAGAAAAAGAGATATTGTTATATCCAAGTAACATTCCTGTAGATTATGGAATTCATATATATTTCACACTTATAATATTTAAAAATATTATTTCCACCCCACATTTGGGATTTTCTCCTTTTAAAAAAAATTCTAGGACGTGCACAGAAATCCGTTTCTTTTCTAAAGTGCAAAGTTCAATAGCTGTAGCAACACAATTCTGCCTTGGTGTCAAATGGTACAGCACTAATTATTACAGAAAAGACATAAAACAGTGGTACTCAAATCTTAATGCACAGGAGAGTTATCCATTGATTTAAATAAGGTTATAGCAAGGAATCTTAGGTTGAATATAGAAAATAAGATGAGATTTTAATGACTGTACATCATTAACCACTTCAAGGTGTATTTCAAATTCATAAAGCCATCACATTTTGTAGCCACTGCACAAATCAAAGAGAGCCAGAACTTGCTAAATAATGTATTTACTAAATTACTTACAGAATATCTAAATGCAAATAACTGCAAATGACTGTAATAGATGTTGTGATATTTAACCCAGAGTTTAGTTAAGAAATGCTTAGATTACTTAAAATGTCAATGTTTTAAACTTACTTTCTATAGCTTCAACTATCCTACTGAGATTAATTAAAAGAAGTTTTATAGTACTTTTAAGAGGTATATTTTCCATATGCACTACTTCATGTCAATAAAACCTGGAGGATGCACCATTAACAATTATACTGATGCACTTTAAAGATAACATGAAGATAATGGAAGACTTTTCAAAACAAATAGTGAAATGATTATTTTTGTTTAAGCCTCTACCTGCATTGAGCATCAAAAGAGTCACTAGTCACCTTAAAACTTTCCAGGAATTGTATTTCTGGTTAGACACTATGCTTTTTACTTTACTGATGAGATCTATGGAAAAGATAAATTTCAGTTAGTTGAAATGCTAGCAACATGTCTGAAAATAAGAATTTGTAGATTACACAAGATTCGTACTATCAGAAAGAATACACAGGAATACTAATACATCTGTAGTCCTCTGTAAATATTATATTTTGTGATTATCAGAATAGCAACAGCAAAAACCATGTTTTTTCTGATATTTGACCTTCAATAATTCACATTTTCATAATACACATTTTCTTAACAGATTTTTTTTTTTTTTTTTAATTATACAATTCTGATCATGGCCACAGGGCTGAAATTGGTTTGTACTTACTCCAAATGCCTACATGTTATACATCTAGTGTCACATCACATCTCTGTTTTAAAGATTTTCTGGGCTACAAATGACATGTTTCTATGTCTGCATTAGAGATACATGGAGGACAGGTAATGTGTCACATGTAAACAGCTCTCAGCTGAAAAGAAATACTTTATTTGGAACTAGTTTCTTCATAATAAAAATTATGGAAGTTTTTATTCTCATAGCCTTATCCATAAGAACTTAGAAACATAGACTTATCTGAAATTTATTTCTGCAACAGAATTAATTCACTCTTCTGACCAGACTTTCTCTTAAATTCCCCCTCATTAACAGCCCAAACCACGGCTTATACTGTTTTCTACCTGACCTGGCTGCTTCCCAAGGGAAGGAAAGCCTATGTGCTATTCCCATCCCTACTGGTGATTCTGTAATGAGAAAATGGCTAAATCATTTACATGCTAAGAGCTGTCCACTGTTTTTCTACCTATCCTGCAAATTTCAGAAAGGCAAAGAAGTCATCCTACAACTTACTCTGAAGGAAACTACAAGATCAGTTCTTGTTCAGGATCTAAGCATACAGCCTGAGAAGTTTCTGGGCCGCACAGAGGTGAATGCAGCAGCTGTATAAATGTTGCAGTATTTTCACAGTGATTTCTAATACAAAGTACTTCAAGGCAAAATTCTCCATTGAACTTGCCAACACAGCTTTGGACAGAAATCTCAGGTATATTCACCTGGAAGGATGAACTGCAGAACTCGCCCTAGCACCACACATTTATCCCTTCTGTCTGTTGTAGTGCTACATCAGCATCAGCTACATCACGGGGCAGAGTCTTTTGCTGGAGGAACCTCTGGGAGCAGCAAAAATTTGTAAACAGAATGAAGCCATCATTTGGCTATGACATCAATTGAAGGTAGTGATGCTCATCTGAGCATCATGTTTCCCAAAAGCCAGTCTTCAGTTCCAGTGAGCTAGGACAGGAAAGAGATGCAATGAGGTGGCCAAGATAGAGCTATTACCATTACATCATACGCATGATATCAGAATTTTATGTAATATTACTACCAACAGGCAAAAAAGAAAGTTGTCACAGCAAAGTAATTCTTTGCAAATTCAAAAGCATACAGCAAAAGCATAAGAGTTAATCTCAGGTGGGGGATTTGTAACTACTGGGAAACTAAAATACATCAGAAGATAGAAGGAGAAAAAGTCTGCTTGGGCCAAACTGTATTTTGATTTAATCATAATTCTCTAGGAGAGAATTTGTACTGATTTTACATATAAAAACATAGGTGCAAGTCAATCAAAATTATTTTCAGAGAATCTAAAGTTAATATCCAGAATACGAATACATATTGCTGATACCTCTAAAGAAATCAAATTGTTTACACACTCTCAACTAAAATTCTCAAGACACAAGATAGAATATGAAAATCAAATGTCACATATTGACTTCAGTTTTGCTTTTATAGGCAGGTATAAGGTATCAGCCAACTAAAAGTATAATCTCTGAAACCTACGTTTCACACAAAGTAATTTCAACTAGACTGTGCCAAATATTCAAAAAGCAATCACTTCCAGTAAAACTGAGCAGCGAGGAATATTGCTCTGCCAAAGTGAAGAATGGCAAAAAGAAAAAGGAAATATTTAATTTGAGTTTTGTTCCTAGACATATCTGAAGTTTTCCAAAGTTTATTAGGATTTCAGGTAGTGATGCAGTACAAAACCAATAGTTTATCTTAGAAGGGTCATTTGAAGTTCATCTAGTCCTATGTAACATGTCACAAGTTAAACCTGATGGCACAAATACCCAGAAAAAAACACAAGGGCAAAATTTAAAATTACTGTCTTGAAATGCCTGTGTTTGGTGACTACTGGATCCTGAAGATGCCTTTACTTAATAAAAGCTGCAGCCTGCAACCCTACGTATTTTGGGTTTTGCAGACATGTAAAAGCAATTTGCAGGACTGAGCCATTTTGCCCAGCTGACATTCATGGTTCACTGGGATTCAGAAACAAGCCTTCTTGTAGCCTGTGAATGTAGACTTTCCTAGTGAAAACTGACCAGATTAGGTCTGCTCAAAATGATGTGATTGCCCCTTTTTCCTTTTGAAATGCATCCAGAGAAGGCACATAGAAGAGAGAGTGAAGGGAGATGGGAGAGAAAGGAAGAAAGCAGATTTTCAATGTTAAAATATCCTTCTAGTGGTGAGAAAAGCAATGTTCATTTCCCTCCTGTGACTGAATTTTAACCTCAGCCTTCTATTTAGAAAACAACCACGTGTCCCAATTACAAATTACTCTGAGTATGGGATTTTGCCCCATTCCTTTTGCTGAAACTATGCAACTTTTGCAGAAAATAATGCATGAGTCATTGAGCAAGAGAGAGTATGACTGCAATTAAATGACTCACTACAGGTGATAGGACAATTCTGATGAAAGAGGATTATAAACAAAAGATACACATTTTATACTAAAACCAGACTTGCTCCCTCCTCATTTTTGTCCTAATACTGTGCTACCCAAAAGGATTTTGTCAGCTACCGTAGGGCACTAAGTAGAGAAATTATAAACCAAAATGCTCTCTCAGGACCTGAAACAGGATGCAGTTTTCAGGTGCATCTGCCAGCGTCTTCCTTAAACTGAGTATGATTCAAACAGCAAAAAGGCTTTCAATTTTTAATGCTAGGTTTCAATAGGGCCCCTGGAATAAGATAACATTTGGAAAAGGCAATCTGGATCTGTTGCATCACACTGGATCAAAATGAAAATTGTTTTGAACAAATCTCCCCTTGGCCAGAATATCCCTCCAGGCTTGCTCTATACTCAGCATTTTTTTGGTGGCTTCCTACAAGTCAATAATCTTCCAAAAATCACTTTTTTTTTTTTTTTTTTTTTTTACAAATGTGTCTTCCTTGGAGTCTGCCAGCACAACAGTGCTAAATGTTCTCTGCCCACTCAAAAATTTCCAGCTCACATGCCCAAACATCTTGCTCTGCAGCACCCTTTGCTCTTCTCCCAGGAGGCACAGTCACAGAATCACAGCATCACAGAATCGTAGGGGTTGGAAAATATAAACAGATGGGGCTCAGGGGTCAAGACACAAGCAGTTTACTGGAATGGTAAGGAACAGAGAAACACCACCAAACAACAACACCAATACTAATGAAAGAATAGACAGCACAAGTGATACACAGGACCAAATGGCACAACGCAACCGGCTCCTGAACCATGGTACCCGGCACCTCCTGCCTTTTCCTGGAAATTCCGTTTAAATCCTGAGCATGACGACACATGGTATGGAATAGCCACTCTGGTCCTTTGGATCAGCTGCCCTGGCTGCTCCCCTCCTAGCTCCCTGTGAACAATTAACTCTGTCCTAACCAAACCCAGGACATGCATGAAACTAAACAATACAGAACATCAGTCTTATTACCGAGTCAAGTCCAAATCACCCGTATCACTGCCTCCTCCTTTTGTATTCTTTTTGACTGCTTCAACTGGTAATTTCTTGAACATTTGCAAGACACAAGGAAGATCAGTAGTTCTTGGAAATGTCTGACTTTTTGACATACAGCAATATAAGACAGCAAGTAATATTTCCAAATAAGATCCTCCTCCAGGATTGACTGACCACTAATAAATAACTACATAGATAGATAGATAGAATGAAGGGAAAAAAAGATAGATAAAAGAAAAATACTTGTATATATGGGAGCAATAGAAAATGCTAGATAATCTTTCCCTCAAGTGTTTCTGTGGATCAGTTTTCCAGATAATTGAACCCCTGAAAAAAGGGTCTATATTAGGGGAGCAATCGGGTGCTGAGATTTCACATAATTTTGACCTATTTGCATTAATCTATATGTGTAAAAAGCCTGAGCTGCTGTCTATAGTCATTTAATCACCACAATTTACAACCTTTCATCCAGCCTGAACATTTTATGAGCTGGCTTTGGGATTATCTTATGCACTTGTGATTTTCTCTCTCTACAAACGAGACTGCAAAGTAAATGAATACTTTCATGCAAAATTATCCTACAGGATCTGCTGTTTCTTCAGAAATTACAATAATTTTGATCTGTAAAAAGAACACACTGCATCACAGGGCTGCTTTAGTGCCTGTGATATTCAAGACAACAATGCCTGCTGGTAGTACTGGAATGCAGTGGTAATATTTGTAAAGTAATTCTAGGTGTCCAACACTTTTGAAAAACATTGAATTGAAACAAATGGAGTCAGAGGTGACTGAAACGTAACTTCATGTGTTCTGCAAGCTTCCAACATGCACAGAGAGGTAAAGCTGTGGGTTTTTTCTCGTTTTTGTGTTTTGTTTTTCAAATGGACACAAGATATTTGCTTAAATGTTGTATACTAATATGAAAAAAATATAATCTATGTAACTTTTGTTAGTCAACTCAAAAAGGAAATATTTCTTACAGGAAAAAAATAACATGAAAAAAGCATCTTTTTTGGACCAAGTTGCTTCCTATGTACTACCTGTCTCTCAGAAACCACATCCAGTCACTAACTTGGCACACTACTAAATAAAATCAATAGGCCAGAGCACCTATAGACAGTACACTGACCATACCAGTGAATACTGGAGTGACAGAAGGCTTGTTCATATGCTTATGTGTTAAGGAATGGAAAGAAAGGCATGATTATGCTCAAAGACATTATGATGTGATAACTCAGGGAAGAAGGTGAATGTTAAATTATAATACCACTGGTAGTGTCATTAGCTAAAACTAATGAAAATTCTGATGGTTATACTCTCTGCACCAAATATAAACAACAGTGTCATATGGTACAAATGATATAGCAACATGGTGTTCTCATTTCAATTCACAGAGCGGCAAAATTCAGAATGTATGTGGTGGTGGTAAGAACGAATCAACTCTGTAAAGCATTCAGTGAACAGCCTGAAGGGACAGACTTGTGTACTTGGAGCAGATAACCTTAGAGCAGGAAAAAGAATGGTGATAAAGATGACTTCAGACAATAGTCAGTGTTAACACAGAAAGACTGAAACAGCCTGCAAATTTATGAGGGAAATTCAGACTCACAGAAATATACACTTCATATTCTTGCCACTTTTCAACTAATTCAAGAAAATGAAGACCAAACCATCCAGAATGACTGCATACATGACAGAATTCTAATACAGCTTTCTCCAGATTGCTAAATATGAAATAACCATGGCATAAACACGCATCAATTCCTACCTTTCACAGTACATTAATCTCTGAGCAAAACCAGGCTTAATACATATTTTAGCAAATATATGTCAACAATCTCAAACATATACCTTCTGAAGACAATTTTACAACTAAACTAGACATTATTATTAGTATCTATGCATCAGTGAAACTCCACATGTTGATGGATGCTGAAATTGGCAACCAATTTCTTCAGATCATTTTAGTCACCCCTGACAAGCTTGTTCAGATTAAAAAAAATAGAGAAAAACTGAAGTTGAAAGGAATAGGTGGAGCCCAGTCCAAAGCAGAGCAGACTTTACAGTTAGACCAGGTGACTATGGGCTTTGTCCCAGATAAATTTGATTGTTTTTGGAGATGAATATAACAGAGCACTCTAAACATATGCCTCCAGCGCTTACCTGCTCTGAGCATAAGAAATATCCATAAATACCTCTGTTTTCTGATGCTTGAATGTGTAACTGTTCAAAATTCTCGAACTCTGGAAGTCTTTGAGGTCAGGCTGAGCAACCTGACCTAGTGGAAGTTTCCCCTGCCCATGGCAGGAAGATTGGAACTAGATTATCTTTAAGGTCCCTTCCAACCCAAACCATTCTATGATTCTATGATACTTGGATATCACTAAGCCAGTAGTTATAAAATAAAAGAATTAATCTAAAAAGGAACCTGAAAGTGAGACTTTGTATGTCCAGTGTCTTCTGAAAAGGAATTTTGAACATAGCATGATGGGGATTCTATATTTACTGTTTCTTCGGTGGTCTCCACAGTACATATGCCTACAGTCAACCAAGCAGTCAAGAGTTTCTCCATATGTGAACTGGCTGCTTTCCTGTAAAAAATAATTATTTAGATTGATATGATTTCAGTCCTGTTTGATGTTGAAGGATATGCAATAAAAGGAAGCCTTTTCAGAACCGAGTACCATTATTCACAACAGAACTCCTAATTTATTCCTATGGAAAAGTGCTAAAGGCTCTTATGACATGTTCATTTTCTTCTAGTCTTAAAAAAACCCTGTCTATGAGAGTAAGTGGCCTCCTTATTTGGTTCCTTCACTATCTATACTAAAATGTTTGCATGACTCTTGATTGAATTTATGCTGTACCTGTGAGTACACATGGCTGAAAGAGACAAAATTTTAGCCCTTCCTTTTAATCATGCCTGTTTTCCAACCACTCTCCATGGTTCCCCTACCCACAGCTCACTATGCTATTTTGATGTTCCTTCCCCTTTGCTGAAATTTTATCTTTCCTCAGATTATGAATTCTAACATAAATTGCGTTTGGGGTGGAGGAGAAGAAGCTCCAGGAGAAGTAATCTTTACCAGCATAAACACCTAACATGGTACAAACATGTTTTCTTTACAATATTATTTTCTAGCAATTTAAATATACTTTTCAGCAGAAACACAGATCTCCACAGAATTCATGTGAGAATGCAAGAAGAAAAATTGTTTATATCAATATTCCTTTGGAGATGTTAGTAAATTATAAAAAAACCAAACCAACAATAACTGTGAAATGAAAAATTATTCCTCAGTCTTTTAAGAACAGGTACTTGGCACAGAAAGGATTCTAGATATTGCAGCAAGACAAATTTTAGGCTGTCTTTGCAAAGTAAAGGTATCAAGTGGAGTTAGAGCTCTGAAACCTATACAGTTTTGTTATTCCCAACATATCTTTTACTTTTGCTACATGCATGTGTAAACAGATCTATGTTCGGAGAACAGACACTTTAATGTATTTTTCAAAATACTTCTGTATCCCTGAAATTTTTCAGAGCACATAGGAATTTCATCTACAAAATGAAAATACCTAAGAAATATCCACCAGTCTGCATTACAAAGCAATACCAGTTATATGGTATCTCTCTACTTTATTGTTTCTTTTTATATGATAGGAATATATATATATATATATATATATATATATATATATATATATATATATAAAAACCCTAGTAAAATATACCGGGAAACTATGAATATGAAAAATAAATCCCACTGATGGAAGTAAATTGTTTCTATGCAAAATAGTACAAGCCTTGGTTATTTACAAATTTGTGTAAGGTTTAGATCAGCACCACTTTGCTTGCAACCATGGAGAACTGCATATCCAATAAAAATAAGTATGGTCAAGAACAGTGCACATGAATCACTGTTAATCTACTTTGGAAGAAAGTATTTTGACAAAGCAGTATAATAAACTTTGTGAATTTTTCGAAAATGTCTTAATCTTTCCAGATGGGCTGGAACAGATACTATGTTTTACTAATTTATCCTTGGGATTAATCTTAGAAATTTCTGTGGCATAAATCTATCCACTTGATCACTACAAATCTGTGTGTACTCACACCTGAAAAGTCTGGCTCAATTCTGGAGAAGAATCTCTTTCCATAACATAGAGCAGTGGGGCACTTCATGCAACTGCTGTGAGAGGCCAGACCCTAGGAGGAGCTCTCCTCTACTTCCCAAAGACTTTGCGCTGGAGTACAGATGTGCAGCACCTTTCTGTGATTCTATGCGATGCCTACAAACTTCCACGTTTCAAACTTAGGAAGTATGCTGCAGGCTTGAAGAGTTTTCTTTAAACAGGAAAAGCTGATTTAGTCTGACAGCTCTGTTTAGGAAGCCTTTCTGTTTAAACAGATAACCTAATCAAAATTTTATTATGCAGATTTCAAATACGTTGTTTCAAATATTTAGAAACATTACATTCAAATGTAGCTATTTTCATTAAATATTTAATTTATTACTTAAGCAAGTTAAAACCTTACCACCCCATTCCTCAATTACACAATTTAGCTCTCTTTACCAAATTATTACATAAGCTGTTCCAGACAGAGCCTACAACATGAATGTCTACATTTTCAAAAGATAACTGATTATAATAATAATTCTTAAGACGTGATTTTTTAATAAATGAACAGAGCTAAGATCTCTGTCACAAAGAGGAAGAAAGTTTATTTATGTTCTCCTGTGAATTAACCTTTTTAAAGACACTAACATTGATTTTTTTACAGATGCAGTTTTTTTAATTTTTGTGAGTGCACATCTTCACCTTAACTCTAGAAAAGTAATTTTGCATTATTTTGCCCTACTGAATAATATGTCCTTTTAAACCAGTCCAGGTGAATAACTGGTACAAGGTACCTGAACTTGAGGAAAACTGCAGTAATTAATCTTCAAGAGGTCAAAGAGACTTTCCCATGGTATTACAAGATACCTAAGGAACACTTACAATTGTGGGAAAGTTGAGCACAGGTCTCATGGTTTTAATGGACCTAAACCACTATTTGTATAAATGGTTAGGCTTATACTGGTAAAATTTGCCTGCTTTTGCTAGTGCTAAATTTGGCTACAAGTTTTTAATCAAGAGGTTGCCCTGAGCTACAGCCATGAACTATTTAATATATAAAAGCAGCAGGCTGAAACTTGCTGCAGATTCTGCAGCAGAAAGGATTTTCACAATTAAAGATAGCCATTAACCTCTCTGTTCAAAGTGTGATTACAAAATAGCAGGGCACATTTACTTGGAGCTTTAAAACTTGAGCAACATTTACAGCAGAGTAGAGAACACAAAATACTACTCTGGCACAAACTAGTATGTGGATTTGAAGTTGCAATTATTATAAAATTAAATGATATTTTAGTAGGATTCATGATGGGTCAATTGCAATTCCACTTTGTTGGACTTTTCACTGAAGCATGCCGTATTTCAGAAAAAACACATGAAACTATGGATTCATTTATCAGTTGCCAAGCTGGCCCACTGCTTTTACACACTGCTACATAACAAATTTAAAGCAAAAAAGCTCAAAACAAACAATTCCCCTTCAATCAACTAAATTAAAAACAACACAATAAAAAAACTCTAAACTCCAAACCAAATAATACTTTATCTTTGTAGTATTTTCAATTGTTCTATCATTAGGTTTCATCTACATTTAAAATACAGAATCCACCACTCCCCATGAATATTTGCACTTTGCAACCATAAATCCAAAGTACAAAAGGAAACATTAATACTTCATATTCCTTTCTTTCAAGACGTAATTTTGGGGAAAACAAATAAAGCAATGAATGGCATCACAAGAACAAATTTCCAGAACAGAAGTTTCTCCTTCTGGAAAACCAGAATGATACTTTGAACCAAACAATGGAAACAGGAGGTGTCTATATTGAATGAAATCTGATATATACAGTCAAAACATACCATAAAGAATTATATGTAAAAAATGTTCCTAATTTTCAAAAGTCCTGATTTCAAAGATAAAAAAAATAGATATAAATTTTTAAACAACTAAACCATAAAGAGATTGAATAGCAATTGTAAATTAACTAGTCAAACTGTTCAGGGCTTTCAGAATTTTCATAGGTGAGGAGGAGAAGGTGAGGATCACCTCCCCAAGGTATGTGGGACCTGTTTTCTTCAGTATCATCAGAGACAACCTAGCAAGTTGTGAAGTGACACAGTTGATGCACCTTGACCGAGTATCTGGCATTTTTTGCTTTATTTCCTCTGAAAGTGCAGAAACCAGCAAGATTTTACTCCTGGCACGTTCATAGCTTTGAAAAATTCAAATCATACATGCTGTTTCTCTGGATGTTGTTGATTGTGGCATTTTAATGATCAAAATGCAATTTTCCTTGTCAAAAGTTGGCTAAATTGCATTTTTGGTTATCTGGTATGTGGTTTAGTGCTTAGATCAGTCCCGGAAATAATTTTCAAATGGTTGTAGTTTAACCAGCTAAGCAGGCAAGTAGCTCCTGTTAAGTTCATATAACATTCTCCTCCTGCCAAAGTTAATTGAAATACCATGGAATTGTTTAAGTTTCAACTTACTAAGGAGTTGTGCTCCTAATCTATACACAGACAGATCTGTCATGATGCATGAACCTCAGAATCCATGACACTTTTATATAACTGGTCGTTGCAACTATAAATAATCCTTGAATCATTATCTCAAGCTTAAGTTTATGTCTCTACAGAAAATAACTGACATTTTGGGGAGTGCTTATCCTTTTACTGGATTGTTACAATGCTATTTTAATGGCAAAATATCTAGATACAGCAAATACTGGTTTAAGACTTATCAGAAAAATTATCTAGGATAAAACATTTCAGACGTTCTCACCATAGGCAGTTGCCCATATAGTCTCAAATATATACAAAAGTCTCAGTCCCACTCAGTACAATATGGGTCATTTTGAAATAGTGATGATTTATCTAGAATGGCCCAAAATTGAAAGGTAGAGAATAAAGATATTAAAAGACATCTCTATACTGTTCTCTCTACAAAAGGGGAAAACATTGCTAGAAGTGGAAGAATATCACAGTTACAGAAAGCTAGTATCAAAGAAAGCACTCAAACCAACATGAAAAAGAGAAATAACCAGAAAAATAAGTCCCTGTATTTTACTATCAGATCCTCAAAATAGAATGGTATTTGAACTGATCCTAAGGTTACTTAAGCTTAGTTCTAGGAGATCTCTAGAAATATGAGTACAAAACTTATGTATCTATTCTTCAGAAACTCCTTCTATCTTCTATCACTGCCGTATCTGAACAGGCAGTCCATAGCTTCTAACTCAAAACCCCATCATTCGTCTTTTAAAGTATATATATACTACATATACTTTATCTGTATTTATATGTAGGCTAAACCCTGCTATTCCCACTTCTATAATTTCCTAAGCAACACAACATGTCTTTATGCATACCCAAATGTAAGTATCTTACAGATGCATGTGCTCAGGAAGGCATGTATTCCGTGAAAGGAGGTGAGGAGCCCCTGGATGCAGCGAGGCTTCCTTCCCCCATGGCTTTTCAGAGTTTGCTTGTGGGAGATCCCATACTGCCCAGTCCAACGTTTTTCCTCACACTAAGAACACACCAGCTGGACTCCCATTTATGCCACTCATCTGATGACCTTTGTTAGCAAGTATCAGTATCAGATACATTATTTACTGTTTTTAGTCATTGGTAAGTAGCCCTTAAAAGTAATCCTGCAACAAGTCTCCCAGCATAGACATTTGTTTTGGCTCTGTATGCTGTGGTACCAGTTAGCTTCCCTGACCATGTGTAAGCACAGTCTTTTTCGAGCTGGAGGTACTATGAAATGACAGCCATAATCTTTGTAACCTAGCACATGCTAAATGTTGTAAGTAATTGCTGCGAAGTGGGCCTGTGTAGACCTCATGAGGTTATACAAGGCCACGTGCAAGGTCCTACACCTGTGTCGAGGCAGCCCTTGATATCAATACAGGCTGGGGGATGAAGGGATTGAAAGCAGTCCTGCCAAGAAGAGCATGAGGGTAACGGTGGATGAAAAACTGGACACAAGCCAGCAATGTGCACTCACAGCCCAGAAGGCCAACTGTATCCTGGGCTGCATCAAAAGAAGTGTGGCCAGCAGACTGAGGGAGGTTATTCTGCCTCTATACTCTGCTCTCGTGAGACCCTACCTGGAGTACTGCGTCTATCTCTGGAGTCCTCAGCACAGGAAAGATATGGCCCTGTTGGAGTGTTTCCAGAGGAGGGCCACAAAAATGATCAGAGGGATGAAACACCTCTCCTGTGAATACAGAGACTTGGGGTTGTTCAGCCTGGAGAAAAGGAGGCTCTGGGTAGACCCTATTGTGGTCTCTCAGTACCTAGGTGGCCTATTTGAAAGATGGGGACAGACTTTTTGGTACAGCTTGTTGCAATAGGACAAGGGGTAATGGTTATAAGCTAAAGGATGGTAGATTAGGCAAGCTATGAGGAATAATTTTTTTATGATAAGGGTGGTGAAACACTGGAACAGGTTGCCCAGAGAGGTGGTAGACGCCCCATCCCTGGAGACATTCAAAGTCAGGTTGGACAGGGCCCTGAGCAACCTGATTTAGCTGAAGATGCTGCTCATTGCAGTAGGGGTTGGATTAGCTGACCTTAAAAGGTCCCTTCCAACCCAAACCATTCTACGATTCTCTGATTCCATAATTTGACTGATACACAAAGTAAGATCTTAAGAGCAAATATTAAATGGGTTTCAATATCGCAAATTTACACCTCAATATGCCAGTGAATAAAAAGACCCGTTATGGACATCAGACTTACCTGCACAGATCTTTTTTATGTGAAGTAGCTAATAAGAGATATCAATCTCTCCCCCACCCCCTCTGTCTTTCTCTCCCCCTCTTCTTGTCCCCTTGTGTTTTTCATCAGCTGCTTTGCCCAGTAGCTACTTCATAAATGCATGATTCTAAAAATTCTTTCTGACATCTGTTTCAAATTCATCTTTTTCCATGCTCTTTTCAAGCTCCATATCCTATCATCAGTGGGCCAAATTCACCTCTGATGTAACTAATGTAGGCACTGGCTCTAGGGATGGTTTTGGTCTTGTCTGTTCAGAGGGTTAATTTCTGTCTAGGCTATATAAAATGACATTTCAATGCAATTCCTTCCTAACTGTCATGTTCTATAAGATGCATCTGTACTTCTGTTATTTCCATTTATTCCCAGTACCACTTCTACAGCTTTTATGAAATGTTACCTATTTCATGCTGCACTTCTTTTATTTGAAATCCCAGCAATGCTCTTAGGTTTCTTGTGGTTATATTAGTCAGAAAAGCTCAAAAGAAAAACTTCCTGTTCAGCCACAAGGACTTCCAAGCACTATACGAATAGGAAAAAAAAAAAAGAAAAAAAAGAAAAAATCAAGCACAAGAAGATGTAGAACTAAACCAAATGTTCCGTGTCCACTCCGGACATGTTTGATAGAAAACCAACAACTTTGTCACCTCATGTCATGTGGCCTTCAGGAAAGAAATTTTGTGAAGCAGCCACATCACCAGTAAAACTAGTCTAAACTGGGATATCAGGCAGTGGTGATGTAGTCAGAATATTTTCTAGGTGGCCTTAGTGTTCTTGCATCCTTTCAGACTTTCTTGTTCACCTCTACTTCACCTTCCACTTTCCACTTCAGTGGGGTACTTCCTTTCATAGTCTCTTAATATTGCCTATTCTCGCTCTCCAAAGCTCTCCCCTTTTCAGCCCTGTAACATCATGGCGTGACTTTGACAATGGTCATTTGGGCAGCGTAATGTGTGTTTCTTCCACACTGCTTCTGTGCTGTAAATGAAGGTTTGGACCTTTGGAGAGGGCACTAGGAGACAATTTTCCTGTTGCACTGTGCCGTACTTGTTGCAATCAGCAGCCCAACAAATGTAAGCCTCAGTAAGGTCCCAGGTCCAGACAACTGATGCTTAAAAACCTTTGACAGGTATTAAAGAGACTCAAATCATAACTGCCCAACAAAATGTTACATCTTAAGAAGGGCAAGCAATAACAGCACAAGCTTGCAGTTATTTGCTACGACACTGTTATGTACAGATAGGCACGTACAGAAATGCCTATAAATGTTTTTAAATTTTTCATGTTTGAAATAGTAGCAAGCTCTTCTATTCAAGTAGGAGCTTTGGCTCTTATAAATAAATGATTAAAACACCATTCTAAAATTATATGCCAGGAAAGAAGTCCCGTATATTGTAACCTTGACCAAAGAAGCATTTTTTCCTAGTTTTTCTAATATTTTGTTAGCTACATTTAAATATTTGCTTGCATATAAACACAGACATGCCATAATAGCTGGGAGAAAAAAAACATTTCAAATTTCAACACTATGCTAAAATACTTGCTACTGCATATGTTGAAAAGGCTTCTAATGTAAAATGAATGTTGCACCTGTACTGCTTGGAAGGTCAAAAGACTCTCTGACGCTAAGCAAAAATGATGAAAAATGAGTAGGCAAAAATTCTTATTTTTGATAACGCAAGTCACTTTAAGCTCTTGGGTTCAGAAAGACATGAATAAATAATGAGAAATAACCAAAAAGTTCCACAAAGAGGCTTAACAAACTTTTCACTTTTGTACATCACATAAAACAGATGGTAAGTGATAAACAAGTCACTGCAATAAATGGGATCAAAACCAAGAAACTAAGAAGTAAACGAACAACTGAATCAGCTTTTTCTTAACTAACTTTCAACTTCTGTTTCTTGAAACAGACTCAGAAACCCTTCTTTACCTTAGATTCAGTGGTATTGAAAAAATAACGTGCTATGTAGTACAAGAACAGCGAAAGCTAGGCATAGGTTCTACTGTGGTGTGGTGGGTCGACCTGGCTGGATGCCAGGTGCTGAACAAGCTGCTCAATCACTCCTCTTCAACTGGGCAGGGAGGATAAAATACAATGAAAGGCTCGTGGGTCGAGATATTTACAGGAAGAGATCACTGCCAAACTACTGTCACGGGCAAAACAGACTTGACTTGGGGAAAATTAATTTAATTTATTGCCAATCAAAGGTCAGAGTAGGATAATGAGAAATTAGAACAAACCTAAAAACATCTTCCCCTCACCTCTCCCTTCTTCCTGGGCTCATCTTCACTCCAAATTTCTCTACCTCCTCCCCTGAGCAGCACAGGGAAACAGGGAATGGGGGTTAGTCAGTTCACCACATGTCATCTCTGCTACTCTTCCCCTGCTCCAGTGTGGGAACCTACCCTTGGGAGACAGTCCTTCCAATGAACCTCTCCAATGTGGGTCCTTCCCATGAACAACAGTTCTTCATGAAGTGCTCCACTGTGGGTTCTTTCCATGGTGTGCAGTCCTTCAGGAATGGACTGCTCTAGCCTGGTTCCTCCACCAGGCCACATGTCCTGCCAGGAGGTGGTTCCAGCATGGGCATTCTGCAAGGGAGATCTTCCTTTAGGGAAGCCCATGGGGTCCTCCATAGGCTGCAGGTGGATATCTGCTCCAGCATGGGCCTCCATGGGCTGCAGGGGGACAGCCTGCCTCACCGTGGTCTGCACCACAGGCTGCAGGGGAATCTCTGCTCTGGCGCCTGGAGCACCTCCTCCCCCTCCTTCTTCACTGACCTTGGTGTCTGCAGTGCTGTTTCTCTCACATCTTCTCACTCCTCTCTCCCTGCTGATGCTGTGCAGCTTTTTCACTCCTTCTTAAATATGTGATCACAGAGGTGCTATCAACATTGCTGAAAGACTCAGCTTTGGCCAGTGGTGGGTCCGTTTTAGAGGCAGCTAGAAATGGCTGTGTCTGACATGGAGACAGCCTCTAGCGTCTTCTCACAGAAGCCCTCCCTGCAATACCCCCTCCAAAAACCTTGCCACAATAACTCCATATAAGCACAGCTGCAGGACAAGGTTCCCAGGCCAAGACCAGCACACATGACACCAACAGCAGATGAAGGAGAAAACTACAATTTTGTTGTATTCAGGGACAGCTGAAAAGTGTCAGCTCCTGAAAGATCCAGGCACATGCAGTGTTTTTGTGCTGCAAGAGCAGCAGACAATCACTTATCCAAAATGTCCAAGAGGAGCCCTGGCAACGGGCTCTGCTCAATGCTGCAGAGGAAGGTGAAAAACCCCTGGGGACCAGTGACAATCTGCCCCAGGGGGAAAACTTCCTTCCTGATCCCACAGCTGGTGGTCTTGGCTGTTCCTTGGGCATGTGAGCAAGACCTGCCTTCCAGCCCCATGGGGTGGTCACACCTACCAGGGATGCCACCACTGCCTGACCTCTATCCTCCTGCAATCCAGACCTGTCCTGGGGGCTTCCAAGATGGCAAAAGGTGCCCAGCCTGACTGGCCTTGAGGATGAGAACCCTTCTCTTGCCTGGCAGGACACCAGCGGGTGCCCCAAAGCCCTGGGGAAGATGCTGGCTCTGATACCCCTTGCAACATCTTTGCAGCCCATTCCTTAGTGTCACTGCTGCTGGCTGCACAGGGGATGAGAATGGCGAGCTCTGCAGTGCTCCTCAGGCATTGAGAGCACATTCCCATGGTCTTGGCAGGCCACCAAGCCAACCTTTGCCTCTGCTATCCAGCTGAAAAGGCCTGGCAGCTGTGGGCACCTCCAGGTGTTTGTGGAACTTCTCATCTCCCCAGCAGTTTGTCTTCATTCTCTGAAGGAAAGATGAAGTAGGATTTCCACTAAGTAGATGCAGCTTTCAAAATGCCCCTGGGAATATGGAGCAGAAAGGAGGCTGAATACATAACATGGAGCAGGGCTTTGCCCACCTCCCTGGTGCACCATGCAAGTGCCTAAGCAGACCTGGATGAGAAGAAACATGGGTGTGTAGAGCACCAAGTGCTGGAGTCAGCTCTTAGTGCACCCCTGAAGCTGAGGTCGAGTGTCCAGAAGACAGCAGCTGAACATGCCTTGCACTTTGGCTGCTGAGACAGCTTGACCCAGGCCAGGCTTAGGCAATCAATCAACCCTCCTGGCTCTGCTAGGGCACTGCCAGGCCTGTGAGCAGTGACTGTTGTGGTGGGCTGACCTTGGCTGATCACCAAGTGCCCACCAATCCGCTCTATCACTCCCCCTCCTCAACTGGATGAAGCAGGAGAAAATATGAAAACAGGCTCATGGGCTGAGATAAGGACAGGGAGATCACTCAGCAATTGCTGTCACGGGCAAAACAGACTCGACTTGGGGACATTAATTTAATGTACTGCCAATCCAAATCAGAGTAGGATAACAGGAAATAAGGACCGTATATTATCAGAGAGGCACTACCAACACGTCTGGTAGGCCTAGCTTTGGCCACCGGTATATCCATCTTGAAGGCAGCAGGAACTGGTTCTATCCAACACGGGGACAACTTCTGGCATCTTCTCAGAGAAACCACCCCTGCAACCCCCACCCAGAACCAAAATTTTGCCACGTAAGCCATATACATATGGTTATTCAGCCTATCTACATTTGAGACCCTAGGAGCCATCCAACCTTCCTAGTCCAAGTCTGTGTACCAACAATGCCAAATTACTACCTGACAAAAGCCAAGCAGTGCCCCTCCTCTGCCTCCCATTCCCAGTTTCTTGGCAATGAAAATGTATGATGTAGAGGTCACCACTGACCACATGTGGTCTTATCAACACAACTGGGAGACCATCTTCTTCCTCACCAAGGAGGCACAAACCCACAGGTCAAATTAAACAAGAGATGAGACTACTTACATGCATAGACAATAGGTTCAGATCTACAGTTCATAGTTTCTACAGTCAATATAGATGAAGCAGAGCAGTGTAAGGTTGGTTTATCAAACAGGCAATTTCCTGTTAAACAGAAAACCAGTACAACACCTTCCTATTCATACTACTTTATAATATTTATCTTGTGTCCTAGAATCTTACGGCACTATGACAAACCTCTCTGCTTTATGTTTCAGACATTGGAAACTTCCATACATAGATCAAGTTTTCCTTGAAAACACACCACACAAAACACAGTTGCTGAAAGCTCGTGAATTATTCACTTGAACACAATTTAAAAGATTCACTGCCTGTCTGTGAGAGAAAGAATTAATCTCCTGCATGTATGGTTAATGAGTTATAGTGAAACAAACTTGTTAAAAGAGATACTAGTATATACAAATGGTTTTCTAATAGTTTTCCTGCTTCAGTCTAAAAATTCAGACTATAATATCATCACTGAAGTGATGGCAGTCTTCTTTCTAGAAATCATTGAATCAGCTGTAATTTATTTACAACCTCATTTCTTGTTCCCCTAGCCTTAAAATAAGTGACTAAATAGTACATTTTCATACAGCTGGAACTGAGTATCAGGAAGAAGAAGCAAAAAAAGGAAAAATGCAAGTAAAATACATTAAAACTACAAAGTTTACATGTTAAGCCTTAAGTTTATATGAAATTTTGCTTACTATATTTACTGTTCTGCTTCAACTTTTCCCTTGTTCAATGCTGCTTCTGCCTCAGCAATGCAATTCAGACTCTAAAAGCTGTTTGCCATGTGGACAAATGGCAAACAGTTTTAGTAGACTTAGTCTCAAGTGTGAATGTGACCAGAATTCACCTTGGATTACACTAAATTATAAACTATTCAGAACAGAGTTTTTCATTTTCTTTATTGTTATATTGAACACTGGCATAATTGGCGTGTATACCACTATGAAAAGTTTAAATCTAAATTACAATAAAACAAACTGTAAATATATGTTTTTTAAGATCCCTAACAAGATGAAGTCAATGTTAACTACTGGCCTTCAAAAGAAGACACTGCATTCTTATTTTTCTAACATAAGCTTCTCATATCTTCCTGCCACTAAGACTATGATATCCTTTTCATGCACATATAGAATAATTTACTCAACATACTGTAATAAAATATTTTTCTAATTAGAACAATACTTTGCAATATAATAAGAAAAGGATTGTTTCAGTATTTATGACGGTTTTCCAAGTTTTGGCAAAACCCAAGCTCAAATAGTTTTCAAACAGCACAGCTAGTCTCCAACCAGTGTATAATTACAAGTCTGCAAATTAGACATACTCTTGAAATACTACTCTTGTATTTAAAAATCAGGTCACTACAGGAAAAAAAAAAAAATCAGTCTCTAAAGTATTCAGGAACAAACTCAATTGTTTATACAGATTCCAAATATA
Source organism: Caprimulgus europaeus (assembly GCA_907165065.1). The sequence goes on from OU015527.1 coordinate 19,489,829, forward strand.
TAAATTACAAATTATGAATCATCATAGCTGTATTTTTTCATTTAGCATTCAGGAGGTGCAGTCACTGAAATGTTTTAAAGAATCTGTCACAGAGAGATATACTTTAATTTCTCAGTAACTTGACTGAGGTTGCAAAATTTAGTATTAATAAATTTATAATGAAAATGAATTTATTATAAAATTTATTATGAAAATAAATGTATCATCAAAAATTGGCCCATTGGCCTACACAAGCTTTCCCCTCATAACCAATGTTATCAATCAGTTACTATCTCAGTGCAGGTAAAAGCACAACACATTCCACATAGGCTGTAGGAGGAGTGTCACAATTTCTTTTTCTGAACCATGACCTTTTTTGTCAAAAAAAAAGTCACTGGATGTTTATCAGATGAGTCTCTTGCCCAAACTGTTCAGTAATTACTGATATTATATATGTTTATCAAATTTTCAGTGAATTTATTGCTCTGCTGATTGCTACTCTCATCTTTTTGTAGGTCAGTTTTTCACTAGTATTTCAGTTGTCAGAGTTTCTCAGTAGGAGAAAATGTGAGAATGACTGATGTATTTAAAAATACCTTAACATGTTGCGCTATAGATCACAAATAAACAGAATATATTGCAGATTTTTTTTTTCCTCTCTCCTCCCCCTGCCCTGGGTTGGTTTTAGATGGAAAGAACCCAAAATGAAAGATTAAAAAAAAAACAAAAACAAAACTTCCTCCTTATTGATACGACAAAAAGAAAAAAATTGCTCAACAAGTCCATAGCAGAAAAAAGTGTGACTACTAATTTATTAATGCAAATATGAGCGGTGCTATTTCTGTTGCTAAAAATCCATTTGTCTTTCATGCATATCTGCAGGGATTATGCTTTAGAAAATAAACATCCATGAGAAGCTCTTCTTTATGTATTTAATACTTTTATTATGACAACTTGATGCAGTTGGATTTGTCAAAGGATTTGTCACTATGGTTGATCTGGAATATTCCATTCTGCTGTAGATTTTACAGATATAGAAAGATGGTTTGTTCCAAAATCAAAATTCTAAAATGTAGAGAGGCACTGCATCAAATTCCTTCACTTCAAGTCGCTGTACAAGTAGAAGCAGTTCATTAACACTCAACACAATTTTTACTGAGTTGTGCCTGTTCAGAAAAAACAAAGTTTGACATTTTAATTTTCCATTGCTTCTAGCATGCTTTACTGCTTTTTTTCATCTCTCTTCTTTGACAAGTACAAAATTGCACCTGTTGGGAACATCAGAATGGTGTATTTTTCATCTGTCTTTTAATGAAACGTGTATAATTTTTTTTAAAATGGCTAACAGAGAGCGTTCAGGTAAATTACTTTGCCTTCGCGCTTACCACTGTTGATCTTCAAAATTATTCCCTCAAACTTAGTGTGTCACTTTTTTTAAAAGACGTCCAATTGGAATTTTAAAACTTCATAGTGTGGATTACTGACTACTTTTCCAAGTAAATTGCTCCAGAAGCTACACACCTCACTGTGAAGAATTTTTTTCTTATTTCCAGTCTCATTTTATTAACTTAAGCAACAGTACTCTGTGTTTTTACTATATTAATGGATAAGTGTGCACACCTAACCTAAGAGTGCACACTACCATCTCCCATACTACCACTATACAAACACATCACTGTGGGTATACCACGATTTATGTGAGATGCCACCAACTATCTTTGGGTGACTATCTAAAAGACTCTGAAGAGGAACCATTCACATCTGTTCAGGGACATGAGCCAGGGCAAGATTTATACTATGCCCACAGAATCTCATTTCTTCAGACCTCTGCACAAAACTGATCCTCCCTGCACTCTGCTATGTCTTATAAAGTTCTTAATCACAATCTGACTGCATCTCTTGCCACCACAGAGCAAGCAAAAGTGCTCATGTGAAAAAATACTTTTAGCAGCATCTAATAAAGTCCTTGCTTTCTGAAAAGTGAGAATTATACAGTCCATCCTTCGGGTCATGCACAGGCCAAGGAGACAGGATGACAGAATCATAGCATCATATCATGGTTTGTGTTGGAAGGGACCTTTAAAGGTCATCTAGTCTATCCCCCCTGCAATGAGTAGGGACATCTTCAACTAGATCAGGTTGCTCAGGGCCCTGTCCAACCTCACTTTGAATGTCTCTAGGGAGGGGGCATCTACCACCTCTCTGGGCAACCTGTTCCAGTATTTCACCACCCTTATTTTAAAAAAATTATTCCTTATAGCTAGGCTGAATCTACCCTCCTTTAGTTTAAAAACATTACCCCTTATCCTATCCCTACAGGCCTTACCAAAAAGTCTGTCCCCATCTTTCTTGTAAGTCCCCTTTAAGTATTGAAAGGCTGCAATAACGTCTCCCCAGAGCCTTCTCTCCTCTAGGCTGAACAACTAGAACTCTCAGCCTGTCCTCATATCCCTCTGATCATTTTTGTGGCCCTTCTCTGGACACGCTCCAACAGGTCCATGTCTTTCTTCTCTTCCAGAACTGGATGCAGTACTCCAGGTGGGGTCTCACAAGAGCAGAGTAGAGGGGCAGAATGAACTCCCTCGACCTGCTGGCCACCCTTCATTTGATGCAGCCCAGGATACAGTTGGCTTTCTAGGCTGTGAGTGCACATTGCTGGCTCATGTCTGGTTTTTCATCCACCGGTACCCTCAATTCCTTCTCAGCAGTTGTGTTCATCAGGGTAGGTACACTTTCACTGACCTTCTCTTTGTGGCTGACATACCTACAGAAGCCCTTCTTATTACTCTTTTCACTCCTTGCCAAGTTCAGCTCCAGCTGTGCCTTGGCCTTCCCAACCACATCCCTACACAAACCCTATACACTTCCCAGGATACCTGTCCATGCTTCCACTGCCTGTGCATTTCCTTCTTGCCTTTTAGTTTGACCAGCAGATCTTGACTCAGCCATGCTGGTCTCTTTCCTTCCTTTCCTGATTTCTTACATATGGGTATTGAAAGTTCTTGCAGTCTATGGAAAGAGACTGTAATGATCTGCCAGCTCTGTTCTCCTCCCTTGTCCCTGACAGCCGTTCCCAGAGGGTCCTGTTGACTAACTCCTTGAAGAGCTGGAAGTTTGCTTTCCTACAATTCAGGGTCCTGACTATACTTTTCTCCTGATCCATATCCCTCAGAACTGTGAACTCCACCAGTGCATGATCACTGCAGCCCAGGCTGTACCTAATCTTGACGTCACCAATTAGCTCATTTGGGTTCATGACCAACAGGTCCAGTAACACATCCCCTCATGCTAGTGCTGTCTATTACCTAGCTTAGGAAGTTACTCTCTAGAAGTCTCCTGGATTGCCTACAACTCACCATGCTGTTTTACCAGCAGATGTCAGGGTGGCTGAAGCCCCCAAGCAGGACAAGAGCCTGCAAGTACGATGCCTCCTGTAGCTGGAATAAGAAGGCCTCACCAATAGGCTTGTCTTGATTGAGCGGCCTGTAGTAGACACCAACCACAAGGTTCACTTTGTTGCCTCAGTCTCTGATTCATACCCATAAACTTTCAACCTGATTGTGGCTATTTTTTAGAGACAGCTCTTCACAATCTATCCAATTCTTGAGATAGAGGGCATCCCCTTCGTCACTTCTTCTTCACTTGTCCCTTCTGAACAGCTTGTAGCTTTTGATAGCTGCACTCCAGTAATGGGAGTTCTTCCACCAAACATTTCAGCTGGGTTTTCAGCCATGTCACCTTTTTAGAGGAACACACCTTAATTTCTTTCACTGGTGTTCCCTGCTGGCTCCCATTACGCAGGAGCCCCTGGCTCATCTCCATAAGCAAGTCTCAGAGCAACAGGTTGAGGGCCCTTGCTAGCACCCCGTCCCTCTAACCTTGGCATGCCAACCCATTGCTTATCACGGGTAAGTCTCGTGTTATTCCACTCCCCCTTCAAATCTAGTTTAAAACTCTTGTCAATGAGGCCCATTAGCTCAGGAGCAAAAACCTTCTTTCCCCCTTTGAGGAAGATTAATCCCATTTGACGCCAGCAGGCCTGGTGCTGTATAAATCATCTCATTATCGAAAACCTCAAAATTCTGGTGGTACACCAGCCATGAAGCCATGTATTAATAGACTGGGTCCATCTGCTTTTTCCAATATCATTGCCTGCAACTGGAACTACAGAGGGAAAGCTCTGAAGTAGGCCCGCAACAAGGTTAATAATGGACTCCTAAGAAGTCTTGTTCCTTCTATGAGATGCTTACTTATTCCAGACTAAGACACGAAAACAGCAGGTAGATAGGATACAGCAGTGCCTGAGATGCTCTTCCAAGACCTGCCACTTCAGCTGGGGAAGAATGGGGAGTAGGTAGCACCTGGTGCACCCAGCAATGTCAACCTGACAGGGACACCCAGAAACACAGACTAATTCAGCTGAAATGTCACCACGTCTGCACACTTGCACCAGACCAAGGCTGTACACGTGCAAAGTTGCCTGGTAGATACACATCAACTATAAACAATCACAAACAACAGACAAATGAAGAACACCTATTCCAACTGAAAAATCCAGAGAAGCCAAGACCTACCATCCACTTTCAGCTCCTCTACCTAGTACTGTTGCACAGCATTGACCCCAGTATATATGTATACTTCTACTGTCTATCTTGTAGTAAATTAGAAACCTTTTTATTTTTAACACATTACTGCTGTGAAGCTAAAATAAAATGTGTCATTTGGCCAGTTGGTAAAGTGGTTTTATGTTGCTTTTAGTTTTTCTTCACACTTTTTGACACCTATTCAGTAGCATTCATTAATCTACTTGTCTTCCCAAATACTTGATTTTGCCTCAATATCAATAAAGACTGAGCTTTAAAATCATACATAGCTAACTGTGAAAAGTGTGTGATTTATCTCTTTGGTATCCTTCTATTCCTTTTTTCCTTCATTCCTATTTATAATTTTATTCCTTTTTATCCTTTAATTCCCTCTGAATTAAAAATTTATTTTATTGCAGGACTGCACCCTATACAGTCCATCTAGTTTTAATACTTGTTCTTAAGTCAGCTAGTATAAAATTAGCTTGATGGCATCAGATATTTCCTGAATCTAGACTACTCAATTCTCTAAAGGCAGAGACTGTCATTACTGATTTCTATCAGGAGTATTACACACTTAGAGGTTAAAACCTGTACAAGTGGAAACTTTGCTGAACAAAAGAAACTCAGTATTTTTGTTTTCCTTGCATTTTAAAATAGCAGTTAGGATATCTTAAATACCTGATTCCTAGTTTCCATTCAAGCGAAGCTCCAAGCATGTTTAAGCCCTATCAATGAATACATTTTAGGAGATATATGTTGATCATGTTTTGGATGTTTGGAGTATGCAAAACTTGTTTTCATACATTTTACTGCTTGGCAGGAACCACACATTGAATATTACAGCTCTTTGGAAATAGAGTAAAAAAATAAGGGTTTTATTTCCAACACGAAAAAAAAAATTCATTTCCAAATTTGTACACAATGTCCTGTTAACATCCACTGGGGAACTAAGGGCTTTTATGAGATCAGCAAGCAGTCCTATGCTATGCTAAACAAACACACAAGGCAGTTCTTACATCTGCAACAGTCATTCTGTAAGATTTTCTTGTCCATGACACATGCTGCCTTAAAGACTTGACTGGACACAAGCTAGGAGTATTTGTATTGGTAGAGAATTATAGCATTTTGATAGAAACTTTATTTTACTGCAGAACAATAAAGAGCTACTAAATAATTCATGAAAACTAATATACAATTAAAATTGTTTCAGAAAAGAAGTGTTTTATTTCAGTCTTTTGATAGTTTTACTGCTATGACCTATAAAAGCAGACCTCCTGAACTACCAACACTTTGGTGCAAAGTTGAAAGCCCCAGGGAACCTTAGTCTTTTAGTCTTCAGGCTAAAAATCAGAGTCTAGAAGGCCAGGTTTCTGATAGAAAGGTTTTGATGCTGCTCAAAAACATGATAAAAAATGCCCACTCTCTTCTCTCTTCTAATACCCCAAGCATGAAGGATGGTGTCAGAATCTTTATTCTGAATATTTAGGATGAAAAGCACTGACCATAATGCTGTGAATATTTTAATCTGTGACAGACATATCAAGGAGCCCTTCAATCTGTGAAATACACTACCTTTAGTTTCTGACAACCACAGAGACCTCCGTTTCAATCATCTGCTTAAAAGTAAACTTAATAATAGCATGGAGATTCAAATTAGCTGTCCAGTACCAGTGAATGCATGCTAAGGCAGGAAAATAAATTGTTGTCTCTCTTGTTCAATTCCTAGCACTGACAGTTGATGATTGACATGTTTCCATTTAAAAGTGAGCGGAGAGTATCTGAATATCCTTTATAAGCATTTTTATTGTCACATCTAATAAATTTCACTAATATTGATCCACATTAAATAAAGCTGTAGAGGCAAACTCTATCCCATTCTTACACTACTGTGCATTTGTGGAGAAAGAAAGGGAGGAGTAGGGGAGAAGATAATGAGGGGTACAAAAAGTCAAACTTTCAAACTACCCAAATACTATATAATTCTTGTAGAATTAAACCCTGAGGTGAGCAAATTGTATGGTATTTGTTTTCTGCAGTGCACTGAGGTACTGTCTTCTTACTGCACTGACCTGCAGACACACTAGAGATACACTGAGATGTAATGTCCCTTATATTTGATTTAGTATCAGGTCTAGAAATGCTGCAGTGCTAGGAACACAATCCCTCCAGGAAGAAGTTTGTCACTGCCTCCCAGTGCTCTTCCTGGGCAGTGTGGCTATGAATGATGCCTTCTTTTACACTGTATTTAAAGGACAAGTCCCAGATTAAATTCTTAGTAACTTGTTAGAATCTCCTAAATTTATTGAATTCATGTCTCAACAGGAAAAGATATAAAGTACTTAACCACATTTTTCTTTATTTCTTTATTATTAAATCTCATGTTTTATATGCATTCACTAATGAGATCTACATTCACTTGACACTTAATAATAAAAGTCCCCTCTAACACTAATTATAAATGAATACCACTTAGCTTTCTGTGTTATTTCTCTATCTTCAATTCTACCACAAAAATTTATTTTGAATGAGGATACCATTCTTATTTTTCAGTTATATCCTGAACAGCAAAAGTGACTTTTATTCCTTTATTTAGTCAGTGAGCTAAAAGGCAGAAGCACAAGTACAAGTTAAGGTATCAGTAGATTTTTTTATGAACATTGTGATGGTCTAACCACTGAGGCTCACTCACCGCATCGCACCCCCCCATCCCCCACCCTCTGGTGGGATGGAGAGGAGAAAATATAAATGGACGGGGCTCAGGGGTTGAGACACAAGCAGTTTACAGGAACGGTAAGAAAGTGAGAAACACCACCAAACCACAACAACAACAATACTAATGAAACAATGTACAACACAAGTGATACACGGGACCCAATGGCACCACACGCCTGGGTCCCGAACCGCAGTACCCAGCACCTCCCACCTTCCCGGAACTTCCCTGTTTAAATCCTGAACATGACGTCCATACACATGCTATGGAATACCGGCTTTGGCCCTTTGTCATCTGCCCCAGCTGCTCCCCACCCAGTTCCCTGGGAACAATTAACTCTGTCCTAACCAAACCCAGGACAAACATTCTTCTAAACTTCCGTACTTTAAAGCTTCTGGAGTAAAAGGAGGCAGCGTTCAAATACAGGTGAATTTTGCTGTTTCTAGCATCGACAGAATGGCCTGGCTTTATTATTTCTGATTCTGCCTGAGCTATACCTATTGCTCCCACTGTGTGAGACTCATTTCACAAGCATATATGCTTTAAATTAAAAAAAAAAAAAAGCCTCTGTTTCTTACAGATACAGAAAGGTCCATGTTGTCTGATAACCTGAAATAAAAGAAGGAAAGCAAGCAAACAAATATCACTTTATCTGTTCATTTTTTGGTACAGATTCAGCTAGACTGGTTTAACAACACAATATGAGGAAACTGGTCCGCACAGATATGGATAAACTTAGAATTTGTCTCCAGTCCATTTCCTTCATACTTTTCATCAGTATGGAGAGATGTATTGCTGTCCAACGCAAAAGAAGTACATTTTCTTCTGTAAAAATCACTACATATTAGCATAAGTGCCATTCTTCATACCTGTCTTGTTATATACTATTGAGAAATAACTGCTCCATAGTTTACTCGTAAGAGTAAATACACTGTATTGTGAGAATCAGTGAGGTTTTTCTTTTGCTTTGTATTACCTTCAATTAATCAGTATTTCCTAATATCAAATATTTGCAAAGCTAATATTGCCTAAAATAGATGTCACTGTGGAATGTTTTTTTATAAACAAAGAAGAAACTGGAAGATACAGATATAGAAACAGCTTTTTATATAGTACCAGAAAGATTCTGCAACCAATCCTTTTGCAGTGGGTGTGAGGAAAATACACTGGCTTTGTTTCAAAAGTCAGCTTCCACTGATGTTGGCTGTAGTTCCTCTTAATGACTGCTAAATACTGTGCTTTGTCTCACGTGGGTCTGAAGCCCAAAATGAATATTATAAAGTTGAACTACATAATCATGTTGAAATTGTGAAACTGAAGGAAAACAATAATCCATTAAAATTACAGTATGTTAGTTACTCCTTGCTGACAGAAGATAATGTAATATATAGTTCCAGTACACAACCATAATTGTATTTCCAAAAAATGAACAAAATATTCTATAGGAATTAGAGATTTATACAGAAAGATATTATCACCATTTTCTGCTTTTCACATGCTAATTTACCCAGGAAGGAGACTGACATGCATTAGTAACTTTTACTTCGTAAAGTCAACAAGGAAATAAACACTTCTATGAAAAATTCTGCCACTATCTGGCTGTTTTCTTGCTTTCTTATGCCTAAAGTGATTAATGATTTAAGTTTAAAGTAATGATAATAACCCTACTTAAAGAAAAATATCATCACATAAGCACTGCTGAAGAACATACTAAAACATATCTGTTCAAAGTTCTTTTTTTCATAATTTAGCCATTACTTTGTAAATTATTTTTTTCCATTATTGTTTGCAAGATTGCAAGAGAAGTCAGCCAAAAGATCAGGCAAACAACATAAAGGGACAGATCTGAGACCAGGAAACTCTTATAAAAACATAAATTCTTATTATGAACATAATTCACAACCAAAAGTGAAGCAGACTGTGCTCAGTTCCTTAAAGAATCTTAGTATACACATCAAATATTTCCAGATGAAAGAAAAAAACCTCATCTCTTGAGAAGATAGAGCAGTTTCTGGAGCTCTGCTCTTTATCTTCTCCAAACAAGGCAGCAGAATGGTCCTGGCATTAACTCATTCAAAGCACTGCTGTTGGCTGGCTATCAGCTGCAATTTATGTTCTGCTTCTTTTACTAGACCAGACATGACTTTTTTTCTCATCTATCTATAAAAAACATTTTCACACCATAAAAAATATATAGTCCTGCAATAACAAAAACAGCCCTGCAAAATACAAATGTTCTACTTCCTCTTGGTCACACCTACACGAGAGATTCTCACCTTATTTTTATAACCTGACAGGAGACTTACTATCTCAACAATAAGAAAACTCTGTCTCAAAATTTCCAAAGGTTCAACATCACAAAAGACTGGGCAACTTAAATGCAGCTATGGTCCTGCCTGCTTACATCACTGAAATAAAGTAGCCCAGCTGATGGATCTGTGCACGGAGCAATTTCTTAACAAAACCCTCCAACCATGTAGTAGCATAGGGACTTTGCCATACATGAACAAATGAGAAAAAAAGAGAAGAGTAGCAGGCTTGCACAGGTTTACAAGAGCACGGGCCACTCTCCTGCAGCAGGATAACCAGTCAAGTCCATTTAGCCCAGCAGCTCCAGTGTCAGCTAACAAGAGAGCTCTTTGACCAACATAAGGTAGTCAGATGTCAAATCATTTAAGATCAAGAAGAAAAGTTAACTTACACATGCTCCCCAGAGCTATCTCAAGATGGACTAATACAGATACCTTGCCAAAATTATGACTGAAAGAGAAAATTTCTCTTTTGGGCTCTTCTCCACCACAAAACAGACCAGTGAGATAAAATCCCTGCTAGTTTTTCCCATTTTAAGATCATTATCACTATGTAACTGCTACCAAACAAAGATGAGGCTGAACTGCAGTTTGTATGCACTGCGTTGCAGTATGCTGAGCCAGTAAGACTGGCACTGCCGCTGCTGCTTTAGTTACAAACTGCATAGCCTGTGCTAATAGATTGAGAAACACTAGGCTGCCGCGTGTAACTATCACATGCTATGTATCACACCTTGCCTTACAAAATACAATTGGCTATTCAATAGATGCTAAGTATTTTTTCAGATTAAGTATTCTAAATGTTTGTGCTTCCCATGGTTTACCATTTCTTCTACCGCATGCCTTTGTGTACATCTCACAAGACCTTACTGCAGCTCTAAGCCTGATGCTTTCATTATTAATACTAGTTTGAACAGTGGATAAGTATTTTGCTTTTATACACACACACCCCCTCTGAAGAAGCATAGATCACAGCAAATATTCAAACCAGGAATGAGAAATGTTACCTCTGTAAAAATAAGTGCCCGATACTCATCTCTCCTTTAAGAGTAAATCAGACGAGTGATGTAGCAACCATAGCATGATTTTATCTCCACATGTAAAATTACACGTAAAAAATAGTATCACTGAAAGGAAAGCGGTAGTTAAAACATGGAAGTAAATAGATCTGAACAGGTCTAGAGGGCATACCCAACTCCCCCTGGTAATTAAATAATTCACACTGCACTTTGTTTGCTTCAAAACCAATAATCTGGTTATCTGAAGGAAGTTAACTAGAGCTGTAGTCTCTTTCACTTAATTCACATAACATTTGAAATAAAATATTGATTTAATAATGAAAAAGGAAGATGCAGATTTCAAATCTTTTCTTGTTTCTATAAACAATGGACAATGTGATGAAACATATAACAACTCCAGAAGACAAGGGAGAAGGAAGAACAGGGACTTTTACTGCGTGATAAAAAGATCCACGGTATTTTTGAAGATTCATACCTTATGTCCTTCAAAAAGTTTGTTATTAGATTCTACTCTCCTGGTGTTTTTTTCTTATAAAACGTTCATATAAACGTTCTTATAAAACGTGTGCTAGCTTTTATTAATCAATGCCATAATTACAAATTAAGCAATTTCCATTGCTTATTTCCATTTTCCTAAGCTTATCCCCTTCATTAAATTGATAGAACCACCTCCTCCTCTATTTGCATTTGAGAAGTCTGTATCTGGACAATTCAGACATTAAAATACCTTTGGGACATGAAAACTGAGCAGTACTCTGAAATGATGGCAACTGATCAATTAAAGCTCTGAGTACTGTTACTCGCCTTTCAGTTTTTCAGGTATTAACATCTTAGCAAAACATTAAATATAATCTCAAAGATACTATGTTTCAAAGGCAGACAATTCTTGTCCAGTTCTGGTTAGTGTATTCTGTCTTCCTCAGTAAGATATGAAACATTTTATCTTATAGGTGTTCATGAATGCTTCACGGAGATCAGATTCCTAACATAAACATAGAAACCGCTACTAGCTGAATATAGTATTGCATTCTTTCTTACACCACTTTTAAAAGAAGTTTCCAGACAGTACTGCAAATCTTACAGTTACCATTTTCCTATGCCTTGCAAGATTACCTGTTTTAACCCGAATTTTATTCTGCCATTTTAATAATGTGAAGTTGTTATACTGATAAAAATACCTCCCAACAGGATACAGGCCAGAGATGTTCTCATTAAAACAGAATAATTGATTCAATGTTCATAGCATGAGGTAACAGAGATCTTGGAACAATTTGGTGCATTAAGAGAGCCTGGGTTAGCAAACTTTGCAGAAAAACAATGTATTTCTTTCACATTTGGAAACCGCATTTCTGGCCAAAAGCAGTACTGCATTTGAAAAGCTGCATCTTTTGTTTTTATAGCACAACAATTTCCCCCCCATGAAAATGCACGAGATGCAGTAGTTTGTGAAAGGGTACTTGGGCAGCCTGGGTAAAAAGACAAGAAAGCACCTCTGAAAGAGAGGACAAATTGCAAGATAGACAATGGTGGATACCAAAACTGCACAGGAAATGCTGAAAGTCACACACCACTTAAACTTTCCAGAGCTGAGAAGTGTAAACCTAACACTGCAACAACAGTGAAATTTACATGTATATCAATGCATATCCATAGCATTTTTATGAACAGGAATTTGGAAGTACATGAGACTGAAAAGCCCAAGGACAGAATCCAAAGGAGAAATACTGTGTTCTGCTATCAGAGGTGAGTTTATACTGGAAAAATTGAGCCAAGTGAGGTAAGACATGTGCAGCAGACTGCTCCCTGCCTCCTGACGCTAAAATTATTCAGTATTGTTTTTTATAACTTAAGATGAAACAGAAATATTTTATATAAAATGTGCAAAGTTTGATTTACATTATCCTCTAATTTCTTGTACATAGCAGCTCTCTTAAGAAGGTAAAAAATATTAAGCTAGCTTATAACAGTTGATCTATGATCTCTGCAGTAGTGATAAAGTCAAGAAGACAGAACAAGTTTTATTTTTAAAACAAAAACCTGTAGATAAAGCAATGTGGATCTGTCCACACATTGTTCCAGCAATTTTAAAAGTAATTTTCAGTGCGTGAGCAAGGGAGGTGCTGTGGAGTCCCAGAGCATGAGCAGAATCCACCTCAGAGAAACTTCATGTGGGCAGCAAAGATCTTGCATACATGCAGAACAAGTTACTGCCTCCTGCTGCAAGCACTAGGACTTCATCTGGCAACAGCTCTTGTGAGATTAAGTAGAATAAAACAATACAAAATGTAGAGTGCATCATGAAAAGCACAAGGAGAGCATTTGGGGAAAACATGGTTGAGCATTTGAAATTATTTCCTTGCTTTGCCAATTTTATGCAGGGAATACAATGAGAAGCTTTAGACTCTGCATGTGTGTTTGCATAAAATACAATCTTTGTTTACTGCAAAGGTTTTCAAAGGGTAGTTATATGCTAGAATTTTTGTTATATTTGTTCCTAAATACTATAAATGTACTATAATGTGTATACAGGGAAACTTCCTAAAGTTTGGGTTTTCAGTCTAATACCTATTACTGCACGTAAATTAAAATTTAAATTAAACATGTGTTTTGTCTAGTTTGGTCTATTTTACCATAGAGTACCTTTTACATTTCAGCTGAAAAAAGCATACACCTTTTATATAGCATCTGCTGTTGGGCCATTTGAGATTAATTTCACACAACTTTTGTAAATAACAGATTTATTATCAGATTTTCTTCACTGATAGAATGTTTTTTAACTCTAGCTCCCACAATTCTCTTTGTGAGAATAAAAGAATGGTCTTTCATAAAATAATTAAAAGCACTGAGGACTTTTTTTTTCAACTATTAAGAATATTAATTGGATTCACCATCAAATAGTGATAACATGTAAAATGTCTTGTTTTGCATGTTAATGCTTTGTAATTGCACAGAGCTTTTCAACTTCAAAGCTCTCTACATGAATTAAGTGGATGTCCCTGTAGACCTTAGGCAAAATTTTCTTTGCCTTCAAAAAGAGATTTGCACCAGACAAAGCTTTGTGGGCTTTGTTGTTTTAATCTACTGCCATCGCATGTGAGATAAAATATTACTACCATTTTGCAGATGGAGCAGTGGAAATAGGGGGGAACTGAATGCAACTATCCCTGCTCATCTGAAAACTCAGTACTTCACCTTGGCTGTGGCACACTGAACAAGTGAGAAAGAAAATGTGAGATAATTCAGTTTTCCAAAGCCATGTCAACATAGCTTTCAATTATTTCTTTACTTCCCCTCCAAAGATCAAACTGCCTGAAAGTTCAGTGATTACCTCCTATTACACTGGTCCACACACAATGCCTTCATTCAAGCAGTCAGGCAGAGAAAAACACATTTACTAGAATTCAGTCAAAAGCTGTTACCTGGTACTCCACTTTACTTCGTCAAATTACATTTTAAAAAGTACTTGCTAGAAACAGGAAGTTTCCTAAAACCCAGGAGCAATAGGTATTCCCTGACTTCAGAGAGATCAAAATTTATCACAAATCACCACTCAGTATTTTCAAACTGAACTTTCTTTTCACTGTCTTTTAAACCACTCTACAGATATGAAACTGCAATACACGCTCACAACCTATGAGCTAAAGCATTAATATCTTTTCAGCATTTTTTTGCCATTGTGACATTTTTTGTTGAGTACAAGTTAGATCAACAAGCATTCCTCTTTGTACTTACCATGTGATTTTTATGCCACTTCACTGGACATAGGGAGTAATACATTGGGTCTTTTTATTGCTCAAGTAGAAAGTGCTCATTACCTATTTATGTTTATATATAGGAAAAAACAAAGAGTTGTTTCAAGTGGCATACATCACACTGTTGTAGTAGTTGATTTCCTCAAGATGGTCTTCTGGGGTTTTGGTGCAGTTTGTGGAGGCACAGTCGCAGGTCTTGGAGGAGGAGGAAAGCTATTACTGGGACTTATCGCCAACCCTCCATTTTCCAGAGGAAACGGAGGCAGCGGAGGTGGTGGAGGTGGCAGAGGAGGGCACTGGTGTGGCACCTTTCCCATAGCACAGGCAGGCTCACTGTGCAAGTGCACCTCCCTGTTTTTAATGTTATACCGAACATCACAGTCAGGGCAATAGCCGTGGTACTGTACTTTTTCACTAAATCGTACCCGTTCCCTTGCTCCTGGCTGAGGACACCGCTCTTTCTCAGGTCTGTGCATCAGAGGCTGCATCACAACTTTCTCCAAATTACTGTTTGGTATACAGCACATATCTCCATTTGGGATGCGGTTGGGTCCGACTGGCAAGCCCCCGTTTCTTAGCAGGGTGCCATTAGTCTTGACAGGGTTGGCTGAAGGAGGCAGCCTTGGAGGATTGTCGCACTTGACAGGTGTCAGTCGCGGTGGAGGCGGAGGCGGATTTGGCTTCCGCAACACGGTGAGGATAGCGGAGGGGTGTGCAGGTGGCTTGATGAGCAGTGCGCTGCCTCGCACCTTGACTTTCTCCAAGCTGGAAGCTGTTGTGCTGCTGGAGCTGCTGTTGAGCGTGTCTGTTTTGGAACTGTCTGTCATCTCATCCTCCAGTTGCAGGTCAGATGTCAGTGTGTCAATCTGGTCAACCACCTGTGCAACAGCCAGAGTGAAAAGGGTGAGAAAAGCTTGCCCTAGCAAAGGCACAGAAAAACAAAAGCACTCTCCACTATCAGTTTTGTGCTTCCCAGAATGGAAGCATCCAAATTTTTTTGACAGTTACTTCTTTTTTCTTGCCAATGTAATGAAATAATAATAATAGCAATAATTATTATTATTATTAATAGTAATAACAACAACAACAGTAATAATAAATGATAGAGATGGCTAGTTTGGTAGCTTATCACCTGAATATAAATGAAATATAACTTGAACTAGTCTGGAATGAGATTCTGTTTCTTTCTCTCTAGGGTTTACGTGGCAATACCATTATAAGTGAACTGTAATCTTTCAGTATTATGCTTTGCCTTCCAGTGCAGAAGGAGACTGAATTATTTAACTTTAGCTGCTACATGACAGCTTCTGAATCCAAACCTTCTGCAGAGTATCTTTTAGCTCTGACCTTTCACACAGTCTAGATTTAAATATGCATCTCTGTATAGGTGATATTATTCATCTACAATCGTAAGTTTGGTATATTACTTCCTGACAATTTTTTAACATAAATAAGATACCAAGAAGCAACTTCCCTCCTGTATATATTATTTCCCTTTGTGAATATTTTCCTTAGGATCTGAGATCCTCTGAAGCAATCCTGAAATAGCATTTGCTGAAAAAAAAAGAGGAAAAGTAGCTTGGTTTCCAAAGTTACAAGCATTTATTAACTAACACTCTTTATTCCAAGGTTTCCTCTACCTCTCATATTTCTGTTTGTAGTTTCTACAATGTAAGATCCCTTCTAGTCTTCCAGACTCCTTTTTCTACTATGTTTTTTACAGGATGTGGAACTGACGATGCCTTTACTAGTACGAGGCAGTGAAAATTTTTCACATGACAATTAAAAGCGCTTCCTAAAAACTGCATTTCACTCAGTACCTAGTTGAACAACTGTAGTTATAACTGTAGTTACAATCTACAGGTAACTACAACACACACAGAGGACATAAGCATACATTTAAAAACTGATCTTTATCCTTTACATCCTCACAGGAGATACATAAAATAACCAATAGCTGAAATGTTATGAGCTAACTTTGAGGTTTGAATAAAAAGCTTGTGCCATTGCTAGGCGTTGCTATGGGAGATCTGTGACTTTCTGAAGGGAGAGCTGGGAGGGACACCTGAGTATTTCTGAAATTAAATTAGATGCCTCCAGTTGTGCAACTGAATCAATCCTTCTTACACTTTTGAGACTTTTGTTTCTACTTCTTCTTTTCAATACTTCAGTCCTAATACTATTGATTTTAAAGTAAGTTTATTTTTGAGGAGTATAAACCATACATTAACTGCAAAAAAAGTGAAAGTCATTACTGAAGGCAGTGCCTCTTTATTCCGTCAAACCAGTATCTCACTTATGTGTCCAGTGGTAAACAGTAAATAATGAAAGCAAAACCACCATAGAATGTGTTTTAGCTTCCACTGCTTGTCATGTAGCTAAGAGTTGTGTAATACAAAATTCATAAAAATTCATATGCAACAATTCAGTTCAGTGCCTTCCTTCTAAAAACAGCAAATAGCCACGAAAGAGAGCTTTCAAATCTATTTGGGAAAAAAAAAAAAATAGAATACTTTTTCTCTCCAAGAGTAAAACACCTAGTCATTTACTAAAGCCTAATACTGTGTTGCATTTCAGTTTCTATTTTAGCATTTTGATTTTCTCCAATAAAGAAAAAAAGAAAAATTATACCTTTAAAAGACAGACATTAATTCCCCCAAATAATCAGGATTTAAAATATTAACCTAGAAGTAGAAAGGTACAGTTGAACTCTGGTAACTGTCAGATCCCAAACATCTCCTCCAGGATATAGCATATAACTACTCTTGTAAATTTCAGAATAAAGACTGATAAACCACATTTGTACTAAGACAATGCAAAATTATTAGCCAGAAAACTAGTTTACAGGAGAAAGAACTCACATTATCATCTTACTTTACATATGAAAAACAAGGCAGAGACAAGTTCTCAAAACGAAACTGTGAATCTAAAGGAACAAGGAAAAGACAGTCATGTTCTGGGCACTAAACCTGAAATTCAAGCACCCCTCTGCAAATTTAGTATGGATTTGTGAAAATATTAGGGTCTGACTACATATAGTTAAATATACTATTCAATTCTCTCCTGGAATCCAATATGTAATCTTGTAATAAACTATAACAGCTACAGAATGGATTGATACAACATAAACCAAATAAACTTCTCTGCAAGGAAAGAAACAAAAAAAAAAATGCTGTTTAATAGCTGCAGGCAAGAGGGAAAGGAAAAATATATCCGTAAGGACATTTAGCACAGTGGCACTGGATAACTTGTACAGGTGACAGTATATTGGCCTATATTACAGCATTAGATAATGCTAAGTGATAATATTCAGCTGCTTCACACCGCTTAATAAGAGCTACATAAAAATGCCAAGAACAAAAATTGGTTTCTTTTGCAATTGGCTTATTTCAACAAAACCTTTTATTTCTTTAATCTATTTTCTACCATGGTACCCCCCTCAAAGGGTCCCTTTAATCATACAGGAACTGAGAAACCAACATTGTACCTGTGAGGAAAAAGACAGTCATGGACCCCTGATGTGGGTATTGCACAATTAGCTATGGATAAATCTCATGGAGACTATCCAAATAATATACAAAATCTTCCTTACCTTAAAATTTACTCACAATTTCCAATGTCAAATTCCCAATAAAGAAGAAAATACAGTGACAAAAATGCATTTTAATGTTATTTTAAAACATATGTAAAATTCTAAACATTTTTTATATTTACATAATTTATGCATTAACAACACAGGTGATGGCTTCTTTGCTTTAGATCTTGCGTGCAACAAAGACCATTCCTGTTCTACATTGTACAAAATAAATGTACTGGATGCAATGTAATTCTAGAGAAATAAAACCTAGTGTTTATTATTTTGGGAGGGATATGTTAAGGGTGATATTTCATTGGTGCTGTGAGGATATAGCTGTAATTATGCAGCACGTGTGTCACAAAATGGCAGACTTGGGTGATAAGAAAACTTGCATCCATTCAAACTGTCCTTCTGACAGTGCAAAAAATTTATCAAGAGTGACAGGAAAGTCTGTTACGAACTGTCCTTGAATTAAAATGACTACAGTTTATCTCTTGCCCTCCAGGCAAATGTGTACTACACATCGGAATTTTTTTCTCACCTATTTGTAAAACATAAAACCACCAGGAAATGGCCCTGACATAACAACACAGTTTATCTATCCACATTCATTCCCACAAGTTGTGATTCTGTTTATTGCTACTTTCTTTCGCTTTTTTTGTCCCAAAAAGAAAAAAATTCAAACAAGATTAAAAAGTAACAGAGAACCAGTGACTAACACAGTTAAATTGATGTCACTTTTTTTAAAAAAAAAAAACCAACCTGAGTTGAAAAAAAAGAACGTCCATTTCACATCACGCTTTCTATGGAAGTAAAAAAGAGAATACTTAGGAACAAAAAAGCTGCTCTAGTTGTACAGAATCTGGCTATTTTTCAGTTTATTCATATGTTCAAGCATGGGGGAGACATCCTTTTACAGCTCCTTAGCCATAAACTGGATTTGAGCTCTGCAGAGATGCCCACACCTCCCCCAACAGCACTATTCTGAGGCTTCAAGCTCTGCAGGATCCAGTGTGACACTCCTGAATGAACGAAAGCATCACCTCACTCCTAACCCCTTTCTGGGTTCTTACTGGACAACAATGTTAGCTCAGCGGGGTTGAAGATGGATTTCTCCAGCTGATCCTAAAAAATTAATCAGCCTGTAGCACGTGCACAGACCAAAAATATTTTATCCTGAAATCTGAATCATTCAACAAGTCAAATCTCTGCTTACAGCATTACTTTAACCTCACAAATATGTGTTGAGCTTTTGTATTTTTGTTGTTGTTGTTTCTTTTTATTTTGACAACTGGGTATGTTTACAACTCAATGAGCAGAAAAAACAATTGTTTCAATAAAGCAAATGTAATGTAGATATTATGCTTATCTTTCACCTCCTGATAGAAAATTATTTTACATTTTCTTATCCTTTTAATTTCTATGTAGACACTCAAGACTTTCTTTCCAGTAATGCTCAAAATAGAAGATCAATAACAGCATCTGTACAACATGTACATATGAATTTCTAATCACCATTTAGAACTAGCAATCAGCTTATGTGAATTAAATCTCATCTCTACTTAAACTTAAAACAGTAGGGGTACTTTAAAAAACCACAAGCTAACAGCAATTTATCTAACATAAGAAACTTTAAAACATGTAACTTAAATTTATATAACATGTAAAATCTATTGTAACATTACAGAAGTTTTTATTCCCACTTCTCTAAGATTAAATATGAGTGAGATTTGTGTGACATTTGTAAGAGAGGAACCACAAGTAAACTGCAACTAAAGATTACTGTTTGGAGACAACCTTCCTCCCTCTAGGAGTGCACAGTATATTAAACTGTTAGAAAAAATGTAAAGCTCCTTGTTGTAGACAGCGCTAAGACTGTATGCAGAGGTAAGATTACGTCTACTGAAAAAAATCCTCACCTAACCAATGTCCATTCAGACTCAGAAACTCTATGCTGCAACCACCAGTGTATGGAGAATGAATAGGTACTATCAAAGTAAGGAGATCAAAAGGATATAAATATCACCCACCCTCAACAAAAAAGAAAATGGGTGACACTGAAGTTGCAAAGAGTTTGCAATGCAAAGATTACAGACAAATAGCCTCATCCCTCAATGTTACCAAACTCTTACACTGAACTGCTTAAAAATATAGATCTAGTATAAAATACCACTTTTCCACTGAGGTAAAACTGCAGTTTAAAGTAACTTTTTAAAGTAACTGAGAGTCTCTTCCAATAAAATGTCTTGTGATTATCAAAAGCAGCCTATGCTGGCCCAATATTTCCATCTAACTCGATTAGACCAATACTCAAAACTCCCTATTTTTTACTGGATGCGACGATCTCATCATAAGAATCTAACATGGCAATAATAAGACTAAAACATGACACAGAAAGTAACAATGTCTTTTTAATTGTATCGCTAGACTTCTCTGTAGTATCTACAACGAGTCACAAACACTATTTTGCAGTGTTTCCACTTGTGTGACTATACGATACACATCCACAAATGCATATGTAATCTACTGATAAATGTTTCACCAGGTTTGTTTTTCCTCCTGTTTAAAGACAGTAGGAAACAAGGGAGAAAGGTATTGAAGTTCAATGAATAGATAAACTCACTATCTGCACTCAGTCCACCACAGACAATTGTTGTGCTCTTTTTTCAACTCTTGAATAAAGAAGCAAATTGCTTTTCAGAAAGAAAAGTAATATGTTCTTAGATTCATAAACTTTTAAGTTCACAGAACTTAAAAATTATAATTTTTCCTAAGATGTCCAGCCACTTTCACTGTTTTGTGTGTTCAATGAAGTTTCATGTGGATTTATGAGTAGGATTTCTTTTTTAAAATTACTTGCTTCTGTACAGGCTAGTACCTCTCCAAAAAGTTGCATAAGCAAAATGGAAATGCTACTTAGCTATGATATTCTGAGATGGAATAGTTATAATCCATATATTACTGTTTAGTACTACACCAGAGCAGTGTACAGCTATGAAATTTGATTTTACAGCTTGCTGGCACTTTTCTAGGAAACAAATAGTTACAGATACTGATCTTGATTTTAAATCAACCAAAACTGAATCAGGTCATGAGACGAGCATAATTTTTTTGCTTTCTTACTTTGAACTAAAAAAAAAATTACTGGGGAAAGGAACAAAATTAAGTGGTATTCTTTAATGACAAATAAGTAAAATCAAAATGCCTTAAGTTCATTATTTCTGAAACAATTCCAAAATCTTACAAAGTTTGACATGGATAGACTTTGCACTGTACATGCAAAAATTAACTACTTGACAAGTCAGAAGAAGAAACATGTAATTAACAATAAAACAGCAATCAGTTCTATCACAAAGAGGCTACTCTTGCCTTTAAGTAAGGAACTGGCAAACATGCTGTCAGTAGCTTTAATATCTTATGATTGAATCACTAATCCTACAAGAAATTGTTCACTTGCTATAATTACTACAGGAATCTTTAAGACAAGCTGTCAAACTATATTTCTTCCCGTCATCTTAGCTCATTATTTCCTGTTGATAAAAATGAATGTTCCACATAATTAAGGACACAAATGAAGTTTTTTCCCCACTACATCTTTGCCTCTAAATCCTGAATCATCACAGAATTAACAGCAAATGAAAGCAGGCTCCCTATGAACAGTGAGAGAGCCAGTATTTCCCTCTACAGTTTAAGCTGCATAACATCAGTGTAAGACCTTTTTCTCAGGTATGTGTATTCCAGCTTCAGTCATTCATGGTCCTAGCTTTTGCATTTGCACTCCCCCATCTACACTGCACTGCCCCTCCCCCCCATCCCCAGTGAATACAGATTCTAGGTCAAGGAGAAATGGAAACAAATTTAGACTAGAAACATGTTTATAAAGTTGCATAAGCCAAAAAATTGAGAAAAGAAACAAAAAGAAGAGCTGTTACTAGGAGAGACCAGTGGTCTACTTAGCACAGTACTGTGAAAAATAACAAAAAGCAAGTGGCCAGGCAAGAACACTAGAAAAGTCACACAAAAATATTTCTGTAGTATCTTATCTGAGTCTCAAGGACTTCTTAACAGATTTTGCATTAAGTAGTTCTTGACATATTTACCTACCATGAACATACCTCCTTCTGCTTGAACCCATGTAAGCTTTCAGCATCTACAATATCCTGCAGTTTCCCACCTTCATTATATGGATATACGACCTACTCCTCTTTCTGCCTGAGAAAAAGCACAGAAGCTTTTACAGACAAAGTGTTTAATGGAATTGCATAATACTTAAGCTGTAGCTGTTTTGTAAAACAGCTATGCAAGCCTTCTCAGTCTTGGAATTATTATTTTTTTAAATTTTATTAGATACATTATAAATGTCTGTAGAGCAACGAGGAACAAGGAAACAAAGACTCAAACAGCTGGCTAAACCCAACAGTCCTGTCATCACTAAGAAGTTTTATTAAAAGTACCCAGCAGCATCTTTATATCTGAAGATATATTAATAAATAATCATGTCTGCTTATGCTAAAATATTCTAGCATAGCACTAGGGATGAATCTGATATTTGAGTTCATACACACTTCCAGGCAGATTCAAAGATCAGCTTTCAGGAGATGATTTTTACAGTAGCATCTCAGACAGCTCAGTAACCCACCCTGCAGTATCAGCAAAGGACAAGGTTAGTGTGAGACCTGTCAGTGTTAAGGTATCTAAAGATTGATACCATGTTAAGCAAACTTACACACATCTCTACTTGATAAATAAAAGAGAAAAAACCTCACATGCAGTTGCTGTTGCCACCAGAAAGTTTTTGCTAAAGAACACATTAGTAACTTCAGCAAACTAGTATTACCTTTTGCAGAACACTACAGTCATTAATTCAACCTTACCATCTGTACATAAATGAATTCAGAAATACATCATTTTCAATGACAGGCTTTACTAAACTGTGTACTCTGAAATTTGGAAGATTGACCACCAGGCTTGACAGAAACAAACAAACAGAAATTTAAGAATATGCTGGACTTTTGGGAATCTAACAAGGCCATGAAAGTACAGTATCATCATCCTGACTTAGCATTTCAGGGAAAGCAAACTGAGAAGTCCATATTCAAACTCTTAAAAGAAAAAGGCTTATTTCCATGAAGGAATAAAAAAAGAAATAGAAAAGGCAGTAAGTTGCTCTCTGTGTTCCCCTTTAAGAACTTAACATAGCCACGGTAATTTCTCTATGTACCCTTTTGGATGAAGTCTGCTAGGGACACTGCTTGGAAGATCAGAGAGAGACAAAGGTAGATATTCATAGTACAAATATTAGTACAGTTCTAGTTCCTGCCACACACAAAAGAACCCTGATAAAATTATGATAAACAAACAGAAACCTTGAGAAAATAAAGTAAAAAATAAACAAACAAAAAAATGTATTCTAGAAAAGCAAGTTCAAAGAATACATGTAACAAAAAAAAAATAGCTGTCCTAAAATATTAAGCAAAATAAGACAGCATTCCTTATGAATGGTAACAATTTCACACTTCCAGTGAAATACATAATCTCATATTTAGCAATATAGGAAAGTAATTAATTTCACAAAAGTAAAGAGGATTAAATCTGGTTTTATGTCACATCTGGAGAGACAAGAGAGATGACACTTGTCTTAACTCTGGTAAGGGAGTGCAACAGTTTCACACATAGCTCATTACCCAGGCTGAAAGACAAACTGCCACTCAGACTCAACACCAAAAAAGAAGTCTCCCCCTCAGTTATCAGTCATGTCTTTCCTTTGCTCCCCTTTCTTGCTCATAATGATATAGTCACCAAAACTGTGTAAGCATAGCAAATCAATCCACATATTTGAAATAACAAGTACAATGCATATCTCTATGGGCAGCAGTGTTAACTGAGAGTTGTTCAAGAACGGATTCCAGCAGCAAGTGAATCTGGCATAGCTTGTTCTGAACATCGACAAAAGACTCACAAGTAGAAAAAAGGGCTTTTAAGTACTGGAGATATAAATGAGGACTACATAATAAAATATAAAGAAAGTTTAATTTCACATGATTCACAAAGAAAAATGAAACTTAATGGAAAATCAACAATTTTCCCTTTATTGTTATACTGATGTCAATTATACATCTTTTTAGGTCTGATAGTAAAGATAACAGCCTGTGTGACTATTTAAGCTCATGAAAGTAATGGAACAATGCTCATTTTTTTTGGGGAGGGGGACAACAAAATCCACACTTCATCCTAACTCTGAAAATGCCTAATATAGGAATATAATATGTAGAGTGTACAACTATATTTTTAGGTTTTCATACATTTTCCCCTACATTTTTGGAATTATAAATTACTTTTTTTTGATATGGAAATACTTTAGACGTGTTTTTATGCTATTACATAAGAAAAGTAACACACACACAGACTGGGGAACAAGAGGCTGGAGAGCAGCCCTGCAGAGAGGGACCAGGGGGTTCTGGTCAGTGGCAAGTTGAACATGAGCCAACAGTGTGTCCTGGCTGCCAAGAGGGCCAACCATGTCCTGGGGTGCATCCAGCACTGCACTGCGAGCCGGTCGAGGGCGGTGATTGTCCCGCTCTGCTCTGCTCTGGTGTGATCTCACCTTGAGTACTGGGTGCAGTTTTGGGTGCCACAGTATAAAAAGGACATAAAGGTACTGGAGAGTGAACAAACGAGGGACACAACATTGGTGAAAGATTTAGAGGGGAAATCGTACGAGGAAAGGCTGGAGTCACTTGGATTGTTCAGCCTGGAGAAGAGGAGACTGAGAGGAGATCTCATCACGGTCTAGAACTTCCTCCCAAGGGGAAGAAGAGGGGCAGGCACTGGTCTCTTCCCTCTGGCCACCAATGACAGGACCAGGGGAAATGGCAGGAAGATGTGCCAGGGGAGAGTTAGGCTGGCCATTAGGAAAAGGTTCTTCACCCAGAGGGTGGTGGAGCACTGGAACAGGCTCCACAGGGAGGTGGTCATGGCATCAAGCCTGACAACATTCAATACCCATTTGGACAAGACTCTCAGACACATGGTCTGAATCTTGTGACTGTTGGACAATATGATCCTCAGGACAATATGGTCCCTTCCAAATCACAACATTCTATGATTCTATGAGGATGAAGCTGACAAGGTAAATATAATCAACTATTTCTGCATGTATAATTTTTTCTTTAATTACACAAATCAGGAAATTTAAAAGACAAATTTCTAATCAGCATTCAATGCTTAAATGCACATGTAAATATAAATAAAAAGGCTTCCCTGTAAAAAACTCAAGAGAATTAATGTGGAACCCTTGTGTATATGTATGTTTCCGTTATACTCTCTGACATATTTTGTGGACATGTTTTGTTTATTATAAAGAGGCCAGAGACTATCAGAGCTGTGAGACTTTGGTGTGTCTTCTGAATCAAAGGTTATCTTTCTAAATCAACATTTTAGAAGCTGCAGCATGCTACTGCTGCTCTCTCAAAACAGGTAACAAAAATGAAAATGGCTGCATGTTGAGAAAAACTAAGGAATAGTTAGTCTGTGCATTCTAATTATTTCTAGTGTTTTCTGAATAAAAGTAAAATAGATGAATATGCAGTACCGTAAAATGTTAAGAGATTTTATTCCCTACATAACAATCTTTCCCGTAAAGATCAGTTCATAATGACTACAAATACAGTGATTTGCCTAATCAGACATCATAATAATGTAAAACAATGCTAAATATTTGTCTAAGCTCTTAGCTATTACTGTGAACAAGATGCAGAAGTTCCTTAAACCAGGAGAAACCCCAAACTATTAATGATCACCATGCAGACTGAAAATTCCTCTTCAGGATTAGAAAAAAATGCCCCACTAATCACATAAATAGTTTCCTAGGTACACACTTCAAATACATTAATTACAGCTATTGTGATAAAAAGCCCTCATAACATTATAGATCTGAAAAAGAATTTAAAAATATTTGACACACCCAAAATAATTTTCTGAGAAGCTGGTAAACAACTCTATAGCAATTCTTTTGTGTTATCTCGCCTTAAGCAATTGGTATACTCTGATTTTCAACAAACCACCTCACTAGGCAGCGTATTAATCAGCATCCTTCCTTTTCCTCTGACAGTCTAAAAGAGACTCCAGAAATAAATGTTTAATATCCTTCAGTCCTAAAAACAAAATGACCTTCCCCAAGAACAGTCAATATATCTTTTTGGAGACCGCATGTCTCCATCCACCACATGGACTGGTGGATTTTTTGACTGATAGGATTTTATTAGTGAAATACTGCTCTGAGTTTAGATGGCATCCATATTTTGATATTTCTGCACCATTTCTGTTACACCTTCAAAGCCACATTTAAGCACAAATTAAAGGTGTAAAGAATTTACATTAATCTGGAAATATTAATTCCAAGGACATTAGATGCTCATTGAAATACAGTTTCAACAGAGCTGAACAGAACTACAGGATTTGGCTTAGTAGACATATCTCTAACCAGTCCTTTTGGCTTCAAAACATGACCCAAAATTGTACAATCCATTAGTATCATTCTAATTAAGTCTGAAAAAAACTTGAAAAAAGTTTGAGAAGTTTAAATCCAAATATCAAAGCAAATTTTAGATGAAGTGACAGCTTCATCTGCTTTTTACAGCAAAAAAGTACTAAAGCAGTAGGCTTTTTTTCTTCAGATATTCCTGCAATACCCTTTCTGTTGATACAGTTTCATTGAAAGAAACAGCTTCTCTTCATGCAATAAGTTGAACTATCTGTCTGGATAAAAATAATGTTATTGATAATTATGATTATTGTTAAAAAGTTGTATAACTCTGTCAGCTTAGAGGTCTTAAAATGGGTAAGTTGCCTTCTCCCTGTTGCTCTCCCGGTGACCTGCTGGAGACACCTGGAAGTAAGTGTGCTGTAGACATTGTTTCAAGGACGAGAGTACAAAAAAGAAGTTGTAATATTGACCCTACTGAAGGCTTCTGGTGACTCAATTTGACTTTTTCCATCTGGATGTACTGGGTAGACTATGTAACAGGAAATAGCCCATGGTGAGCTTACACCAGTATTTAATAATAGCAATGAATCAGCCAACTGTGCTACTAGGGAAAGTAATTGCTTTGAACCATGTAGATTTAAAATGAATACTTGGATGCCTTTTAATTATTAGCTGCTCAAAGTTAAATGACTTCTGCTCACACTGCATCACAACATATTTAAAGAATTTAATTAAAAGCCACAGAATATTCTATCTTAATATTTATGGATAACATTTTTTTTTTCAGATTCCTTTAAAAATGCTACACGTGCACAAGGGAAATATAAAAATAAGGAGTTTTATCTCATCCTTTATTCTATATACATTATACATGTCAAAATGCTATAAAAGTTTATTGACTCTCAGCCCTCCATGGCAATGGCCTGAACCACATTTTTGATTCACTATGCTATTTAGCTGAAGAAAGCTAGTAACAATATAATCTAGTCAGAACTTTTGTTCTTTTAGGTAGATACCTAAATCTGATCCCTTCAAGTCATTAGCATAGCTTTATATGTATTTCAAACACTGAATAAGAGGAAACTGTAGCTAAGAATTTTTTAACATAAACAATATAATTAAATGATTTAGCAATAATTACAGTATTCTCATTAGCATAATATGAACAGTGCCAAGAAAGCTGTTTAAAAAAATTTAAAGTAAATAATGTAATCTAGTGTAACATGTTTACATAGATTGTTGCTTACTTTATAGTTAAAGCTGAATTTAACCAAAATAATGTATTTCAGAGCTTGAAGAAAGTTTTCTATCTGCCTTCCAGTCAAAAAAACCCAAACAAATACTATAAATTAAGGATGCATGGAGAGCAACGGTGAAGGAGCATAGTTTATTTGTAATGAGATACACACTCTGTTTGCTGGGCCTTAAAAATGCTTATCTAACTTATTTAAGATGTCTTTCAAATTTAGGAAGTCTTCTGTTCTCAAATCTAGTATTTGTACTATTAATCACCCCAACAGAAAAAAAATCAGGAAATGTGTAGCTCAGATATTTCCAGCATTTTTGAAGGAGGCAATTGTTTCAGAGTGTGCCAAAACACAATACCATAGATGTTTTTTCATGCAATGACTAAAAAATTTTTGTCCTTATAAGACCATTAGCTCATGTTTTTGGCACTATTACCTGATGTTTCAATTCTGTTTCTGGTTACACATCAGGTAGGTCATGACATAAGAAACATAAGAAAACAAATTTTTTCTTTGCTTTTCCACAGTCTGCAAAGAAGCTGGGTCTCTTATGCCGGTAACGTACTTACATTCCCAGCCCTACTGAACTATTAAAAGAGAATGTGGCCATCTCATATGGTACACGGTGTGGTACTCAGCACCATAATACTGTATTTTTACTGTTTGTAGTCCAGTTCTCTCCTGTGTAATCACTTCAGATGCCTCTGCATCTATTGCATAGGTTTCCCTTAGGTGAAGTTACTATTTTCTATTTTTAAATATTAAGTATTAATTAAAAACTGAAGGTGAAATTCAAGACATCTTGTTTCCCTCAGTAAATAAACAGTTGCACTACAGCAGGAAACTGCAGTAGTAGACAACACTGATGCAGAGAGCAGATAAACATATCCAAACAGATTTGCAAAACACAGTGGTTTGTGGAGCAGAGGAGCAACCCCCTGCTTCGGTCATGCAGGGTAGTGAACTGCAGTCAAGATTCAGCACAGCTACTACAAATTTACGACCAAAGTTAAAGTCAAAATGATTCACTCCTTGAAATAAATTGCCTTAGCCTTTGAAGCTTTGTTCTGGTTTTTGGCTTCCCTACAAAGTATTTTCAATTGAGTTAGCATGTTGATAAAAAAAGCTATAGAATACTTAAAGTTATGTATATCAGTAATTATTACTATAGTGACTATGACAATACGAGGAAAATCTGATACAAACCTTATGGTGAGAAGAGGAAAAAAAGTGTTTTCTGTGTTTACTGGACCTTCTTTTCACAGTCTTCCGGAATTGAAAAGACATTAATACTATATCCTCTCTCTCTGTTTTTAAAAATATATAATATGCAAGCAGCACAATTTCTGCTCAGGTTAGTTATGCGACCCCTCACGTACTACAAAATAATTTCTTTGATTGTCACCCACATTACTAATGCACTTTGAAGACTCCTCACATCCAGTCCTTATAATTCTTAATGCCTTTCTGATAACTGTAGTACTTGTGGCAGCAGGAATGAAATGTTTTGTACCTGTTATGTTGAAGTGGTCCTTAGATGTAAAGAGTGGAATTTTTCCAGCACTGCTGGCAGGATGCACAGAGAAGCACTAGGAAGACAGATCAAGTGTCTGCTTCTGTTGCTATCCTATGGAGGTCATATTGGTTTGCTTTATTTCAAATAAAAATGCAGTCCTACTATTCAACAGAACATGGCTAGCAAGAAAAACAGGCACCAGGTACAACAGACTTGTAGTATATGCACTGACATTTTACCATAAATCTCATCTACTACTGCTGTATACAACATAGACAGCACTGAATAAATATTTTTTGTCTGCTGGACAATTAGTGAACAGAAAATTATACAGGTAAGCTCTATAGCTATAATTCATATTTTAATACTGACACCTAGAATTTTAGAGCCAAGATTTGCCCTTTTAGCAAAGTAAATGTAAGATGCAAATATAGATACTTGGGATTCAGATCCATAAGTCTCACTTGTATACTAAGGTAAAATTATGTAAGTATAATACAAGAAAGTGCTGCAAACTCTGAAAAATATCATCTGTACATGAAAAATAAAGCAATCTTGAAATGTCTAAAGAAAAATTGAGTACTGCGAGTTATTTTAAAATTTTAAATGAAAATTACTGAAAACCCTACGGACTTGCATTCAGTTTTTTAAAAGACAGAAGAGAGGTTATTAGTTTTAGTCAAAACAATTATATTTACTTAAATTTAAAGTGTAAGATCTGACACATTAGGCAGCTCAAAAAGAGAGAACTCTTCATTCACAGCTAGGTAGGTTGTATCTTCCTGGTAGGAGTTAAGATGTTTACTTTGGGCTAGCTATAACATGTTATAGATAAGAATTCAGGGATAAGGAAAACTGAATATGAAATACTATTTAAATTTAATTTAAATTTTCTTCTAGAGACTATAATTTTGTACACTTAAATTACTACTAGTTAGCACTTCATTGGCATGACATCAGTACCATGTACTAAATACTGCTATTTAGTGTCTGTTTTCATTGTTTATTTCTGTGCACCACGATAGTGACACACCCCAATCACCTTCTTGACAGAAAGTTCTAGAGAAAATGTCAGGAGATAAAAGAACACAACATGAATGTACAAAGAAGGATCATAGTTATTTCTACTACTCTTAGATTCAGAACAATTAAGACAAAAGCACCTCTGCAAAACGTCACAAACATTAAGTATTTAACTTTTCCTCGACTCTTCTCTCTTCTTTTATATGCACTATTATACAAATATATATGTTGAATGTATATATGCAATATTATATGCATATTTTATATCTTCTTATCAAATATTTATAATATATCTAGTTAACCTGGTGATCATTGTATTTTGTTTGTTCTTTTCACTAGGTTAGTAACATGCAAGGGTTGAACTGCATTTTTAGCCTAACAGTTATGATAGTGGCCTTTTTGCAATGATAAAACCATTACAAAAAAGATGTCCATTGATGATTCTGCTCCCCATGATTACAGCAGGTAGGGTTTTTTTTCTCTTGATTTTACCTCTTTAAGTATTTTTAAGGTAAAAAATTTCCCCCTTATTCAAATCACGAAATGTAAAACCAAAATAATGATATCGCAAAGGAACACCCTTAAGTCATTGAACATGCTCCTATCCAATCACAGGTATTGGAGCAGAAGAAATATTTCATAACATATTTTTCATCTCTTTTTTTGTTTGTGACAGAAAAAAATAAATCATAATTGGTTTGAATGTAGTTGCTACCTATTCAAACAACATTTAATCTAGATATTATCTTAAAAGAGACAACAAGAAATAGACGTGTGCCCATGGTTTCCAGTTTCTACTGACCTAACAGGACACAGTCCTGTGCAACTTGCTCTAGGTGAACCTGCTTTGGAAGGGCAGTTGGACTATATGATATCCAGAGCTCCCTTTCAACACCTAACATTCTGAGATTCTGTGATAACTGCTGTGTTATGTCAAGAAAAGAGCTCCATCTTTATGTGACGTCGTTTTTCTCCTTACTCTTTATCTCTCATCCGTTTACACCATACACTCTGCAGCAAGAACTACACTTCTCTTGTGCACAACCCTCACTGCAAAATATGTACTGCTTGTTACTATTATAATTCAACACTATTTCAGAGGAGAACATTGTTGGCTAATCTTGTTGGCTAATAGGTTATCACTACAGCAGGATAAATAAAACACTTCTAGCAAAGTTTCAAGTTTAGACGCTTCAAAATTAAAATATTCCTTCCATTAGCATTTCCTTGCAACATACACACTAGAACATTTATTGAGGAAAAAAACACTCAAAATTCACTTTACCTAACTACCTAATAGTGGAAATTACGTTTTAGATATGAGCTGTATTAAGTAGTTGTGGAAATTAAATATTTTCAAGAGCAACTTTTATACATATGACATATTAGGCTACATAACACTAAAGGTCCACACAGCAATTTTGACCATGTCAAAACATCCCTGGCCATTAAGCCATGTTCTCATAGACACTGATCAGTACACTCACAGCACTACTTGGGGTCTAACATCTTGCTCCCATTCAAATACTACTCATATCTGCCTAATTTCTCAGGAAGTGATTTAACACACTTGTCCCAGAACCCAAATTTCAAGGAGAAAGCAAAAGCTTTTTTTTAAAAGAAATCCAAAATAAATGTACTTATTAAATGAAAGATTAAATACTCTGGTGCATGAGTTTAGAGTTGAAGCTCACACAGGAACAGCACCCATAAAACCTGTTAAAAAATATCCAAATATAGAGTGAGAAGAGGCTATACGAAGTAACAGCAAAGCACTAGTGACCTGTCTTAGCAGTTGAGGCATGTTATCTTTGGTATTGAAAGATAAAACTTTCTGATTAAGTTTCAGAAGAATTTCAACCTTCAGCTTTCATAGTATTACCCATCTCAAAATCACCATGCTTTGAGGGAAGAAGACACTGAAGTATCAGACTGCAGAAGTCACTATCACCACACTTTTCATATTTTCTATTGATCTACCAGGCTCCTCCTGCTTTGTTACTGTCTGGCTTGGTGCTCCAAGTTTCCAAGCACTACAAGCAAGTTTTACAGCAAGTCAGTAAAGGGATACACAATTTGTGTCAAAATCACTCAGACTTTCTGAAGCTACTGTGTCTCTATACCCACTGCACTGTTTATTTGCAAGGCTACTTAAATTATGCACAATTAATTTTCTGGCCCTGCTTTTTTCTAGATCTCAGAAAACGGTGAATGCTCTTTAGTATCCATAACTGTTAATAAAATAGGAGTAATAAAAGCATAAATATCTCTTGACATAAAATTGTTCACAAATCTTCTATCAAGTAAGCTTTTCCTTACATGTTAACCACCACAATCTCACCCATCTGAGCAGGCACAGCTCTTCTCAGACATCATTCAGCTTCTGGAACTGAGTTCCAAGATGCACTGAAACCCACACACTCATTGGTTACATAGCACACAGACGATGCAGCTCTAACTTAATTAGCTGGTTTTAAGTCATTATAGAAAATACTGCTTTTTCCTGCAAAGTACTATCAACATTTGTAATGAGTATTTTTTTCCAACAAAAATAAACACCAGTAAGGTGTCTCAGTGACTAGTAGAAACAATGATATGCTGCACAAACATACATTCATTTCAAAGTGGCTATTACACTGAATATTATTAAAAAATACATATATGTTGCATCAGTATATACAAAAAGTCACAGCAAAAATTTAATTAAGCAGATGAATCAAAAATTGCTCAGCTTATTCATAAGCTTGCATTGTGTGGGCTGCCTTATGCACAGGTATATAAATAATTCAAAATTTCTAGCACCTCTGATGTATAAAAATATAAATCCCAGAACCAGGATAGTTTAATGTACCATAAAATAAAAATGTTGGAGCACTACTTCCAAAATAAGAAAAACATTTTCTTTTTGTATTAAAAATAAATGTAAAAAAGCAATTGAAAACTGGGCACCAGGAAGTATTAGCTATGGGATTTTTCACTTAGAACTTTAAGTATACCAGTTTCACTATGAAAACTGGAAAAAATTAAATTTACATCTTTGAGATGGCAGTGATTTAAAAAAAAATATGGAGATTGTCCTACTGATAGACACACTAGTTCAGGGACACCTAATAACGTCACACTAATGTATGCCTCAGTCTGAGACTGAAAAAGGACAGCCTGCAGATCTAGGTAGGCATGTGAGCATCAAATAAGAATGTGTAAGACAGAGCTTTTAGGGCATTTTTGTTTTCTTATTTATTTATTTATTTATTTATTTATTTATTTATTTATTTATTTATTTACTTATTTATTATATAATAAAAGTGACTGAGTTAATCAGTAAGGATGTTCCTTCTCTAGTGAGGCAGTCAACATTCAGGTCTTTCAGAAGCTTTCCAAGAACAAAGCATAGTTATGTTCAGACTACCTAGTTGCAGTTTATAGGCTTCCTAGAATTTTTAGGATATCTTGAGTTAATATGCAGAATAGAGTCCTGACAGCTAAAATATTGAATCTTTTAAGCATTCTGACTGTAGCACGGTTTCTGTAAGTAGTTCCTTCTTAATTAAATAAAAAAAAAAAAGTGTTTCTATTCGCTGACATCAGATTCTGATTCCACAGATAAAACCAGGTTCCTCACAACAAGTAAGTATAATCTGAAATGGTAGCAGTGTTACCTAAAAAAAAGAGAAAGAGAATAAAGAAAACATCATGGTGATATAAAGGAGGCAATAACAAGGGGAATCCATGAGCCTAGATACAGAACATGTTCATTCATGCTGACAGTTTTTACTGACAGAGTGGAAGAGAGGACTGTAGAGCATAAGAATCTGTACTTTTTCTCACTGGGTTGTAATACAGGGTGAATTCTAATTGGAAAAATCCCAAATAATTCAGTTCTTTCCATTGCTACTAACTGCAGTAGAGTTACCTTTAATCCTTTTCAATAAGGATAGAGTTCAGAGAAGAGACTTTATGAAAATATAATAATAAACCCAGCCTGTGGGAATTAATCTTTCGCAGAATACATATTTAAGGCAGGCTGCAATTATCTGTTGTATTCATAATAAACCAGGAGAGTTTACTGAAAGCTATACATTAGAGTTTAATTTAAAAAACCTCTCAGCTTAGCTAGACACCAAAGTGCATCTCACTCTCAGATTAATGTGTTTACTTACAAAAAGAAGCAAGCAGTAACATAAGACCAGCTGATGGCTTTCAAATACACAGGATCTTTACTAAGTAAGAAAAAAAAGAAAAAAACATTTTAGGCTTTACTTCTTTCCAGCCTTCTGCCCAGTTCAACTCCTCTCAATAAAATGAAAACTTTGAAAAAGAGGAAAAAAAGCAATTGGCTCATCTACATTTTTTACTGAAATCAGACACTATGCTCCAACGTTTCATTTTGTGCATTTTACCAAAAAAGAACATGAAAATTAATTCTTGTGATCTCAGAAGTCAGGGGATAAATCATTTCTATTCATTATGAAAAATGAAGACATAGCTGTCTTCAATCCATGAGCTATGAAATATTTTGATCAAAGAAGCAACATGAAATGAAAATCAAATTAAATTCTATTTTCTGTTAACTCATATTGCCTTGTAAAATCTTTTGAAATTTATTATTTGCAGATAATGCAATTGTCCATTACACTGTCCATTTCTATCACACTATGTTTAATCCTCCACCTTGTTTTAATTAAACATTTGAATAAAATTGAGCACAGTTTTTATTATCTCAGTATCTGACATTTCAGACACCTACTTTCTCTTCAGATCTTTCACTGTTATCTTTTGACAACTTTTCTGCAGTCATAGGTTCAGTACAAAATATTTAAAATTTGAGCCAAAGCAAAAGTAAAACCATGTTAGTTCAAAGCATAACTGACATTTACATTGGTCAACTTTTAAAGCAGCTACAGTTAAAAAGCACTTCATTAACATGCAGTAATAAAATAAAATTAATTCTTTTTCCATTGAGCTCTGTTCTGGCCACTGGCACAAGCTACTATGTTCACAGAATCTGAACACAGAGATTTGCTAATTGCTACAGTAGCCAAGACATGAGTATTCCACACTGCAGCACCCTGAGGTACCAACATAACTGCACTGATAATAATAAACTAGTCAATAAATTTTCATATTCAATAGTACTGCACATGTGCAACATCCACGTAGTGAGTAAAAGTGTGAGAACAATTCAGATTCCTGAAAGTTCAGTAATAATTAGTAGTACCCAAGTCTAAGAAGAAATATGCTGACTGCCCTAATATTGCTCCATGCCTCAAAGCTATACATGTCATGACCTTCAGAATAGTGAGTGTAATTATTACTCTTCAGAATGATGGGTAATATTCTTGCTTTCTAATGGACAGTAAGAAGAATATGCAAGAATGCATCCTTTCATGGAAAAGTGTAACGTACCTGCTTCTCTTGGACATCTGATAGCTAGAAGCAATGAAATAATGCAGAACAATTGAAGGGAGAAAACCGTAACAGTGATTACAGTCATATAAAAGTAATGATACCATACAAATCATCTCGTTAATAACATACCCATATAAACTCTTTCTCACTTTTGTCAGTACTTTATCAATAAGATGACAGAAAGAAGATTTTTAAGAACAAAACTTCTACAAGACATGTTAATCTTTAAATATAAATTAACAAAAATTCTCCCGAAGGTTTCAGGCATCCATGACTCTTCGAAATGGACAAAGTTGCTCACCATCTGAATGTAAAGTGTCTGTGAAACATACCATGTAGCCCTCACAAGTCAAAACCTCCACCTTACCTTATAAACTGCTCCTGTACCAGCAACACTTACACCTGTTGGGTAGACCCATGCAACAGCCATGCCTGGGCACTCTCCCTGTGCTGCCCACCCTGAGGCCAACGGTCTAACAACAGGCATCACATTTTAGACCAGCTGCATGCTACAAAGTTTTGGTGGCCTAACCATGTTAGCTAGACCTTGAGGACGTCTCCCACTCCCTGACCTCTTCTGCCAGCAAAGCCATGGATCGAGCACCACCGTGCCAGCAAAAGGAAACTCTTGTTGCCTTGCGGTCTCTGCTGCACAGGGTGAACAGCCATGCCCGCAGAAAAACCTCCTCCGTTGGCCTGTGCTGTGACTGCACTAGAAAAGACTCTGCTGACATCCAGACAGCAGGCATAAAGATAGCAGGAGACTTCAGTGTAGATTCAGAGCAACTTCAGATATCAAAAAGTCATTCGCATGAACTAAACCTAAGTAGGCAAAATCTCTAGTCTCCAGGGTTCATGCTGGATCAGCAAGAGTAACATAATGCTTGCAGACATTTGTCCCCGGCCCTGGAAGCCCCAGCTCTGGCCACTACGCTCCATTTTCTATTAGGTCTCCAGAGGTACCCAGGAGGTGGAACTGACCCCTCACACTGGTACTCTATTAAGCAAAAACACTGCAGCTTCTCTTGCATCATCGGTCTATCAGGTTTGGGGACAGAACAGTGAATAAGAAGTTACTTTGTCTCTTACAAACCATAGCTTAAGTCCAGGATTTGTTCTGAGGGAGGATTCTGTGAACATGGTTTTTACAGCCTTCTGAGTCTTAATCTGTAGAAAAGAATTTGGCTGCCTTGAATGACAGAACTGTCTATTTAAGGGTAAGAAAACCTCTAAAAATATGGTGAGTACTGAAAAATCATAAGTATTCTAAGGCGACTTTTTGAACACCCTAAAAATTGCATTGTATCAAAATATAGGTATATAAGTTTGATGAATAGTCATCAAATAATTTGAATAACTATAATTTATTTTGTTTAACATACAAAATAACTTCTCTTACTTTCCTGAAAATAAAAGTAGATGTATTTTCATTATCATGGTCTACTGAATTTAAATGCAGTAATATTTCTGATTTCATCAGATATATTTGCACTAAAAATTATTTCTGATAATAAATTAATTTTTTACTGATTACATGAACTTCACAAAAAACCCACCACCACAAAATGTCTCTTTTTGCTTGTAATTTATTGTAATTCTTACTGCTGCACAATTTTGTTTTTTAAGTTTATACCAACTTTAATGAGCCTATGATGTGTTAAGAGCACTACTATGTTACAGAAAGCAAGGTAGTAAATACATTTTAAGGAAATTTTCTGTACATAGAAAAGATGGCTCCAGAAAGTTGGCTGGGCTATGTACAAGATTTTACAGAAAACATTACTTGGGTTATTTCTATTCACTACCAAGGCATGATTAGCTGCCCATAAAGAAGTCACAGAATTATGCAAGTTCACACATCAGTGAAAATATTTATTTTGTCAGCGTAAGTTTTTGCTAGGTACTTTTCTTAGAGAATGAGAGAAAAATTATTAACAGAATACTGTACTTCTACTCCTAGAAATCATGGTCCAGTACTATACTGGAAAATAATTATGGATCTGGGTTTATTTCTCTGCAAAGCTTCTTAAGCATCACAGAAGATTCACATGAACAAGACTAAAGAGTACTCAGAACAGTGATTGCTACTTCCTTCGAGTAAGAGCTACAGTCAAACATGAGTTAATTTTTTAATATATTTCATTGGTCAAATAGCATTTCTGAGGTAACTGAAAATGAGAATGATTATCCAGGGAATTCACAGGAACATCAGGGTGCTGGCACAAGGCTTAAGCTGGTTCCAACAAAAAGGCCTCATGGCTGAAGAAATGTTGACTGGCTGTGCATGTCCAGGGACATGGTCAAATGGTGGGAATTTTATCTGCTTTCAAATTCAACAAAAGTGGGAATAAACCATTTAGAGTATTTCATCCTTACTGGATGCACTGCTTCATCTCAAAAATATTAACCTGTACCATATTTCTCCTGCGTATCACAAATGCACTTTTTCTTAAAGCAGGCTTATTTTTCAATTTATATGCATGTTTTACATATATATAGTTTATTATGAACATTCACAAAGACATACATATGTACAAACTGTATTCTGTTAATTTCATGCAAGTACTTGCAAAATAATAGTCTATAGAAGCATAAAATGCATATAACTACATGAATTAACAAAGAATGAAATATAAGGAAAAATTTAGTTGGTGGTAGTGGTGGGGAACATACGGTCTCTCAGAAAATACTGTACTTCATTAATGAAAAAAAAAACCCCTCTTTTGAAGATGCACACCTTCTCAGAATATAATATGCATATAATGTGTTCAATGAGGCAGCATATTAAATCATTTCAGATCGCGTAAATTGGTTTTAGAAATTAATAGCTTTTGAAAAGTCTTTAAATTATTAAAGCACCAAATAGATCTAAGAATCTCCTTATATAAGGCTCCCCATGTCTTATTCCCACATCTCATCTGTAAGGACCCAGAAAACATTAAAAGTGTATGCAGCAAGGTCAGCCAAGGGAAATGCTTGTAAAAAGCAGAGCAGATTTAAAGGGGCATTTAAAAGATAAGCTTGACAAAGCATTAGTAAGATCTTATGCAGTAAAATTTTATGCAGGAACATCACAAATGACTTAATAAGCCTGGTTTCCATAGGCTGAGGTTAGAGTTCAATGTTGATTACTATATGACTACTTATATGGTAAAAGCATAAATTACTGCAGTTCCATGTTTAGATCAGTACACTGAATTCACAAACAGGCATTTATTCATTCATAAATACTTTTGATTATAAATGACCTATTTACTCATGAAAGTTTATGAAAAGAAATTTCAATGCATTCACCTCTAGAAATTCTAAGGATATCAGTACACAAATTTTGCTATAAACACTTCTCTTGCAAACCCAGAGTAAAATTTCTTAGTTGCTCAGAATCAATTATAGATTATTGCCCACCATAAGAAAGACAACTCAGACTAATCTTTTATTTACTTTTGGTGTTCCTTATTGCCACTTTCCAGCTAGAATGACAGGCTGCAACACTAATTTGGTAGATAGTAGCTGAGATTTATGCCAAGACAGACTTCCACACAAAACTGCTTGGTGCGGTATGGCAGGTCTTCCTGGCAAAAACTTGCTGAGGGTAGAATCTTCCCTTACAACATCTCTTTGGTTTTTTCCCCTCCTTCTTTTCTCTCTTTATTTATTTATTTTTTTAACCCCTAGGAACATTAAACAATGTCTGGAATCTTCCTAGAACGGGTTAAGAAAATATAACTAGAATGTCAACAGTTGTTATATAGAAGGTGACATGGTGCTTCTATTTTTTTTTTCTGTAAGAATGAAAAATGAGAATCAGAGGAACACTCTCCACCACTTTTTTTTTTTTTTGAAATGCATAAGCTCACTATGACAGTAGCTATTTTTCAAATAAACTCTAATCACACATGTTACAGGAAACATTAACTCCCTGAATGCTTCATTATGACTACTGCAAGCTGAAAGGCACACATTTACTCCTTTTTTTTTCCTTCCTTTCTTCTTCCTCCTCTGTCACTGAAGAGGACATGTTAGAAATCTAGCAGGGTGTTTCCCAG
The DNA here is from genome assembly GCA_907165065.1 of Caprimulgus europaeus. The sequence continues at coordinate 19,529,487 of OU015527.1, forward strand.
TACAGGATGAGCAAATCTGCAAACCGAGTGATCTAAGAAGATAAAGCAGTCTAGCTGCAACAAGAATTTAGTTGCTGGCAGCAGAAGGCCAGTGAATAAATCCAGAATGTACTGTATTTGGACTGATGGGCTCAGTTCTGGCCCTTCATCCCAAAGATGACACAGTAGAACTAGAAAAGGTAGCTAGAAGGCAACAAAGGCAATGAAATGGCTTTTGCACACAAAAAAAAAGAAAAAAAAAAAAACTCTAAATAGACTAAGATTCTTCATCTGGGAAAAGCAACAGCTGAAGGATGACATAATCAAATCATAAACTGCTATTCACCAACACCTCAGTATGAGTGACTAATCTTTTTCCTATTCACCCCGAGCAAGGTAGTCACTCACTCTCACAATGCAGAACATAAGGAGCATTAAATGAAACTATCAAGAGGCAATTTCAAGACACAGCATAACTGGAATTCTTCTCTTAGCTGAAATCAGTCATTCTTTTATATTTCCTATACTCTTTTTCAGTTCAGAAAATCCTGTAAGAAGGTTGAACTAGAACCTGAATGTTCTCGATAGATTATATGTTCTCCTCCAGTAAAAGGTTTTTTTAAGAGGGAAAAAAGAGACACATACAGTACTATCATTTAAGGAAGCTGGTGGGTTTCCCTGTTCTCTTCCAAACATGCACAATCCCCTGCTCTCTTCCCTCAAAAAGGAAGAACCATAAGGTACTGAATAAATCTGGGTATTTGAAATAATTAAGGACATACAAGCCAAAGCTTGATCTAAGAGTGAGAGAGTGACATGATCCTACTATGCAACAGGAGGGATTAATGAAACACAAGAGATAACACAGCTGCAGATAACTAGGATGAATTATAGACAAGTATCTTTTCCAGATAACATTATTTGGGCATTTTCCACATAAAGAAAAAATAAACTGTCCTCATAAAGAAAAAATAAACATTGTCAAGAGATAAAACAATGGCAGGACACTTAGATTTAGCTGATGTGTCCAGAAGCCCCTCCCAGTAACCATCCTTAAGCACATCCACCTCAGAGACAGATGTCTGTCAGGATAAAAAGAGGAACATGTTTGGCTGTACACTTCAGATGTTAAAACTGAAGAATCAAATATATTTGCATGTAATGAAAAATTACCAACTGATACTCTACTTTTGTTCAGACATTATGAGATACAAGTAGCTCAACATGAAGAAGTTACATGCTATTTCAGTTCATCTGCAATACCAGCACATTTAAAAAAACCCATCTTATTACATAAATACTCAAAAAAATACCATTCAGATGCAAGAACACTACTTATAGTACATTTGCTTTATTTATTGTAATGTTCACTCATGTAAATTAAGTCACATCTTAAGGGAATATAATTATTCTGGGTTAACACAGAAGTGAACATATGCTTGTATTTTTCATACACTTTTGATTGGCTGTCTTCAGAATGAGTGACTTCCTAGCACAAAACATACTAATTTTCTTGCCTTTTTTTCTTTTTCTTTAATGAAAATGATGGATGGAAAGAATAAAATAGGGAAAGAAGTGTTTTACTTAAAAATCAATCAAGTTGTTAAATACTGAATACGAAAATTTAAGATGTACATACTTCTGAACGTGCTGTTTTCTGAAGGTATTTGCTAATTTATTTAAATCCCTACGCACTTCCCTTTCAGGTTTCGAATTTTTCATGGCTCTCAAGGAAGACTTTAATTACAAAAATGGTCCTCAGAACAAGTGAACACTGGCAATTTCAATACAAGGCACTGTGCTCATTGCACTCAGACAGCTCCTACTAAATAAGAGGAAATATTTAAAAATAAAGTGTCCTGGCTGAATAAAGACAAATTAGTCCAATTTGAGACCCTTTAACTCTGCATAGTATACGCTTTACCTGAAATTTGAACAGACTTCAGACAACAACAGTCCAGAGATTATTTTATGCAATGTTGTCCTCTACTCCCAGGCAATGCAAACACAACCTTCTAGCACTGAAAACTCCCATCTCTGCAGCTATATCATAATTAGGCAAACCCACCCCAGCACATTAATCTTAAAGCATCAGCTGTTTCTTTTGAAACAATATAAAATTACTTTTTCTTCTTCCATAAAGAACTAAAACAATACCTGCAAGTACTTTAACAATCACTGCTTTTATGAGGGTAGGCAAAAGCAGTATGCCAGTTCCCCTGAGGATTCTATTCCAAGAAACAATCAACTGGCACTACTCCCTTAGTAATAACAGTATTTTTGATGGAGTTCATGCATGTAAAGCAGTAAGGAAGAGGTCTTAAAAATTTTAGCTTTATTTGAAACAAATTTCATAGCTCAACAGTTGAAATGAGGAAAAAAAAAAACAACTTAGAAATAATGAAAGGCAATATTGTACTAGGGATGATTTTAAAAAGAAAACACAGGAAGGTAAAGTTATCATATACAAAATAACTTTTTTGAATGTTCCCCCTTTATGATTATGTATTTCCTATATCTAAAAATATACACTGAAATACACTATGTATAGCCCTGAGTCAGTAACTTGGGATATTAATTTACATGCAAAAGCTACGCACATCAAGCTCCGGAAGTGTTACTGAAAATACATTCTTGCACCTATATTGCATAAGATATTTGTGGAAATCCATGTGTTTCCAATTTAACCAATAGTAACTACAAACTGGAAACGGTTTCAGCTGTGCAAGGGAAGCTGACAAGTCAGAAGCATTTTCTGTCATCTCAAACTTATGAACCACACTGGATTTAACATCACACCTGGCACACTGGAACTTACAGAACAGTTTTAGAGAAGAGTAAAATTTTATCATAACTCTTCCTGTGTTAGATTTCGTGACAGAAAGGATGTCAGTGCTCCAACTGCCTATTTCCCAATGCATCTAAATGAAAAAGTCAAAGTAGCAAAGCTGAGTAGTAATGATGAGGTGCCTGGGGAAGAACAAGGGAGCACCCACCCCAGTTTACTCCACTGTATTTTTTAATTGTCGACATTTTTAAATGCTGGGGGTCTACAGGTTGACATTACAAGGACTAAGGAACAATTTACACAGATCATAAGGTGGTCTGGGATCATGTGGTGAGACTTTTGAAACACTACTAGAAAACATTGGTTTTGTAAAATTTGATGAAACACAAATTGATGACATGAAGAGATATCAAATACATATAATTTTCTCTCCCAGGTGTCTTGCTCTTTATTTGAAAAGGCAATAATTTTCCAGATTTCACCTTACAGCTGTTGAGTTTCAAGCTACTCTTTCCCCAGAATAGCAGTTCTATAAACACAATTTCTGTACTTCTTCCACTTCCCCCTTATGCAGCAGAGGGGCAGAGGGGAAGAAAAGTGTTCCTCCTGAAACTTTGTCTATGTACCTTTGGCAAGAGGGAAAAAAGAAAAATAGTTATCTCGACTGCTGTTTCCTTTTACCATGGATTCATGTCTGCTAAGCCTAAACAATCTTTTCACAATTGCATATTATGCCTTTCCTTGCTTAACTTCTTCTGAATTAGTAAACACTTTGCAAACTAGCCTTTAAGATAGAAATTATTCATATCCATTTAAAATGCCACAATTGAGTAATACTGTCTTCTGAGAAACTTCTGCATGAAAGGAAGAACAGGGTGCCTTGGCACAAATGTGCAAGACTTATCCCTAAAGATGATTCAGAGGCCATCAAATAAAAAACATTCAGATTTTAACTAGGAAGTCCCTCTCATATGGACAAAAAAATGTTAAAATATTGCATTTTTATTATGTTTCTTTAACATCTGCTTTCCTTCACATTTGGAAAACACACAATGAGTATCACTGGTACCCAAAATATGCCTCAAAGCAAATACCACAGCATCTTGATAAAAGAAACACAGCATTTAATACTCTTGGAGTGTGATATTTCGACCATTGTGATCTGTAGTAGGAAAAATGTTCAATACTATGAAGAGTACTGAAGTATTCAAAAACAGAACAGATAAAGTCAAACAGTGCAATCTTTGCTTAGATGGACTTACTGAACTTATGAGCATCTTACTCTTTATTCAAATCATGTTGTTTCTAACATAACAAATGGGATGTCTGCATGCCTGAAACCTCCCAAGAAAGAGCTGGCCTTTCCCTGTTGTACTAGTTTGCCTGAAGTATTGCTTTCCTTACATCACTGTGGAAAAAGGTAAGATTATTTAAAAAAAAAACTTAAAAAAATAATGTTTCCAAAATAACATTGATTGAAAAGTAGGCTAAAGAGCCTCTCAGGAGTTCAGCCTCTTCTCAGAAGCTGGCTGTGCATTCAGAAATATGGATATCCACATAAAGGACTATCACAAACTAAACAGGAGTGCAAAAATGGATAGCCGGAATTTTGTGCATATTAAACACTATAACTGAACTACAAAAGCCACGAATTCTTAGCTTACATTAGAATCAACAACCTTTATATGCCATTGTAAAATTACCAAATTAATTTCTCATGCATGGAAATAAAATGCCTCATGAATCTTTTTATTGAAAAGGCATTTCCAATTTAAAAATTTCTAGTGATGTTAGTGAGCACAGATATTTATAAATGGGAGCTGATAGCAATTATCATCCTTGATATGATTTATTATTTGGCATTATGTATTATTTGACCTCTACAGAGAGGTCAGCTATTCCAGTTGCTGGAATTAAAGGCATGAACTTTTCATCAACTAACATTAAGAACTTTAATTTCTCCTCATAGCTGCAAGCTACCCTAACAAATGGATTTAGAAGAGTAGAACCTAATTTCAGCCAGATGCCACAGGAACACAGGCTGTAATATAAATTCAGATTATTAACTATTTGCTGATGTTTAATCTTGCATGAATGAGGAAGCTTATTTTCAAGCCATAGGAGATCTCCCCTCAACTCAGAGCCATGGGGCTTCTGTATTGTAGTGTAGTGACATTTCCTCTCACCCAACAACCTATTACCCTACTGAGAAAGGAGTCTTCAATAAGCTCCTTGGCCTGCATAGTAGCAAACAGAACTTCTAGTTGCACAGAAAATTAATAAAATTTATCAGCTTTTTGAAAAATCTGTAAAATTTCAGTTGAACACGGAAAATCAAGAACTAAAGCACCTAATCAAGTTCACAGACTGACAAATGGAGAAAGCTCCAAAATCTCAAAGAAGTCAAATTTTGCAAAGAAATGTTCACAAGTATTGCCCATGATAAGACACAAAGTTAAACATGCAGTCAAAAAGAAAGTGTAAGAGGATGGGAGAACACTTGAAATTTCAGGTGCAGGGTCTTAAACACATCCTTCATTTTTCTTCAAATTAGTATGAAATATGAGTATCAGTCACAGCCTCCTAGGAAGCAAAGACAACAGGGAAGTTTTATCTTCAGAGTGCCTGCAGAAAGTGTGCACTTGTGGACCATCTGGGCCACAGAGAAAGTCAGCAGACTGGACAACATCAGAGATTACAAGAAACAGATGGAACATATCTCCACCATGCCCTCATGGTTCTGCAGGCTTCAATCTCCAGAGATACCAAAAGAGGAGCAGGCAAAATCCAACATCCAGGTGCAATGTTACACAAGGAAAGGGGATGGAAGCTCATGACTTCTGGTGCCAGGTTGCTAAAGGGCCAGAAACTATCTCTGCAGAAAAGGACTTAAGGGTTTTGGCGGACACCAAGCTGACCATGACCAAGACCAAGCTAGATGCCCTTAAAGCAAAGAAAGCCAGCAGCCTCCTGGGAGGTGATCCTTCCCCTCTGCTCAGCACTAATGAGATACATCTGCAGTTTAGGGCTCAGTACTAGACAGCGGGTCTTGCTGTGGGTTTTTGTTTTGTTTTGCTTAATTGTTATTGCAAAGGATTCACATCAACAAGGCAAGAGACGCTGCTCCATTGAACAGTAACTTGGCAAATGATGAAATTCTAAGTGTTTCAGCTGTAAGAATGAAAGACTGTTAAAAAATAATTCTGTTAAATGCTTTATTCTTCTAAATCATTTTAATATTATTTTTAACAGTAATTGTTCGAGAAGAAATGCTGCTAAATGTAAGGGTTCCCATATAAGTTTCGATTGATGGTACCATCCTGCTTACTGCTAGAAGGAACATCTCCCATGGCATTGTATGTACATCCTTCCTTTACATACATAGCAGTAGGGTGAAAGTGACATAGATCCAGTGTGCCACTTCACACATGATCCTAACCAGCTCTGATACTCACAAGAGGAGAGCTTAGTAAAGATAGCAGGGGACAAGCCTAGGTTCCATTTATACTATAGTGAGAACAGACGGAGTTACCAGCAGAAAGGCTGGCGAGGTTAAGGCATGGCTGGCTGAGTCTTGCTACAGAAACAAATCAGGAAATATGATATTATGGCAGTGGCTTCCTCTCTGAACAACTGAGAGGAAAACACTGACAGCATCTTGTACAAATAGACAATACCTGGAAGATCTTTAATCCCATAACAAAAATGGATGAATCTCACCTAATTTTATTCAAATGTCACTTTTCTAGACATTCACTGTTGGCTGGCATTGGAGGCAGGTTCTTGAGGTGCATATATTCTTGCCCAGCACAGCTGTTATAAATCAATTTAGAAGGCATTAAATTAGGATAAAATTTGGGTTAGAATTCTGAATAAAAATGTACTCTTTGCCAGATCACCATAACAAGAACCCTCCTCCTTCCACACATAGCACATTCTCTAGATTCAAAAAGTGCTTCAAGTTAATCTGAAAGGCAACTTTGGAGTGCTGAAGTATTCAGCATCTGAAGGCAATCATAACGCAATCATTCTTTAACCAAACAAAACTGAGAAAACTCATTCTGATGGACTAGAAACAGGGGGGTTTTTTGTTTTGGTTTTGGAGGTTTTTGCAGATTTACATTACCTAGAAAATTTTTGATACTAAACTATACATTTCTTGGATGTAACCTAATTTCTGACTTTGTTTCTTTATTTTTTAAATGATTGCTAGATTCTTCTTCATTACAAAAAACCTCTAATTTCATTTAAGACCATTATCCAAGAAATAATCAAGTGGGGTCTAGAAATGCCAGAAATTATCTAAATTCTGTCCATGGACACACATCTGACTCTAACATTTCTTTCCATATGATGAACAAGGTAAACAACAACCTCCCCTACCTCCCCCCAAATCACAATTTTTCTCTAACATCAATACTATTCTATTTAGGTTAATGACTGTGCACACCAACTGGAGACAAGACTTCATGTCTCTTTTTTTAATTTTACTTGTTTGCCTTCTGTGGTCTGGCACAGAAACATAATGTAGCCTCTAAGTATAACTAAGCATTAATACAAAAGCCATTAATTAGCTCTCAGCCCTGTGGATTGGTTGTCCATGTATGTGTGGGCATTAAAGAGAAAAAAATCTCTGGGAGTAGACTCACATTTTAAGATGATTAACACACCTTCTTCTACTGTGTGCTTGTACTGCTAGTCCTCAAAATTATCATATTCTCTTGATATTGAAATTTAATTCTTTACCATTTTATTTCAACAATACAGGAACTCTCACATGCCTAGAATATATCCGCAAGTTTTTAATACATGACCAAAACCCTTGTTAGCAGATAATATAAAAACATACGATATACTCTCTCCCTTTCAGTATCATCTAATTTTGTCCTTATCAGAAAGCATTCAACCACAGTACAGTTTTTTTGAAAGAGTATTTTAATAGCCCTAACTGAATAGCAACAGACATACAAAAAAAATCTATTTTGTTTCAGAGTTACTTTTTTTTTTTTTTTTTCCAGAGAAAAGAGAAGGAACATGGATTCTACAGGGCCTCCCAAGGCTACTTCCTCTTGAAAAAATGAAAAGAGCCTATCAATCACAGAACCTATAAGCAATTTTAGTCCCTCAGTATACTACTACAGGTACTGCAAAATTTTATTAGAAGTTGCTTAACTATCTTTTTTAAAGAACTTCTCTAAGGATCAATTAAAAGTAAATTCTAAGTAAACTCAATTTTAATTTAATTTACTATTTGTTTGAGATTAATTACAACACTCCTTTGACATTTTTTATTCTCATAAATGAGTTTTTAAAAATCTGTAAGTATCCCCTGCCTCCTCGGCACCTGCACCAGTGTCTCACCATCTTTGTCGTAAAGTTTCTTTTCCTAACTCTTGATCAGAATTTTTCTTTTTGCAATTTGCCTGGTGTGCCTGATCCTTCTGTTGTGCATGTCTGAGAAATGCCTTGTACCACTTTCTTCAAAACCTCCCATTAGGTAGTGGAAGACACTCACTGGGCATACCCTGCCCACCCTTGGCCTTCACCACAGGACAGAGAAGCATGGTGTCTCCAGTAAGCCTTCTCGTGTCTGTCCAGCTTTTTGATGTCTTTGTCACATTGGGGCACCCAAAACCAGACACAGGAAGCCCAGATGTGCTCTGACGTACACTGCAGCACAACTAATGACTTCTAGCTTCATAAGTACTGTCTGGTACTGTTGAAAAATCAGCTTCCCTTCAGATAGCTGGCTGTGATTGGAACCTAGCATTAAGTTTAAAAAAAACAATTGATGTATACTACCAGAAGTAATTCGATAGAGTGAGAGAGGAGACTGGGAATGACGCCAGCAGTTGATTTTGAGGAAAATAAATCATGTATATAAAGGAGTGATAAATACAAAGAGTCTTCCTCAAGCACGCCTGCCAAGCTGAATTTATCAAAGTAGTACTTGTCAAGGAATAAAAAGGACAACAATAGTAAACACCAAGTACAGGAGAACCAATGCGATTTAGAGAGGCAGTCAGCTTTAGCCTCCCTCAGGTAAAAGAGATGTGATTACGAGAGCAGAATTCCTACAGCTTCAAATTGCTTTCAGGAGCAGAGACCTCAGGGAGTGCTGCTGACCGAACAGAAGACCTTTAGACATATTATAAAGTCAAAAAGCATTTAAAATGCTCAGCAGCTTTCATGGTTTTACTAGCTATTGTTTGTAACATGTTTTGCCAGCATTGGGATATATAATTGGGACATATAGATTCACCTACATAACAAATAATCTCAAGAGTAAAGAATGAACTTTCTCAGCATAGATACAACAACCCAAAGCAGTAATCTAAGGACAAGAAAGCCACAGAAGGGTATCACAAAGATAAATTCCTGGATAGCAGTGACACATCAGTACACTGGTACTCTGCTCATGATTTTTTAGTAAAATTATTTTATTATGTTTCATTTTGCAGAAATTGTTTCTTGTTTTTTGTTTGTTTGTTTTTACAATAGCATGATCTTACCAGTTCAGTACATTTTGGAGATTTTCAGAAACTAAACTACTAACAATTCACATCAATAATGTATTGATGTTTTAAAAATATCTTGCTGATACACTGGTTCATGTTTCGTAATTTACAGTAAAATTAATATGTCTGAGAAGGTGATATTTATTATTGGAATTTCAAAGTACAGTTTTGTACTGTCATAGACAAAGTACTTCTAACAGCATGACAATACCCATCTGTTCTTTTTTCACTTAAAAATTATTGAGGACAGAAATACATTTTTTATTTTGAGAAACCAAAGCTTGCTAGATGCAGAAAGTGTTGAAAATTTTTAAACACTTAGTGTTGATCAGTCACAATCTTAAACAATTAGTACTGCTGACATAAAAAAAAATAGTAAGTGGTAAAGTATTTTCCTTACATTTCAACTATAATGACATGCAGGTCACTGACAGCTCCTCCATTTGTGAGTTTTCCAAACAAATAAAAGGGATACTCCTGCTTCTGACTGCACTGCCTATATGTCTTTCACTTTAATCCATTTAATATTTAAGGATTAAAAAAAAAAAAGTATTAGTATTCATGGTTCAAATAATACATACTTTTGAACAGATCAGCTTCAATATGAGAGTCAGTCTGAATTTCTTTTTTTCTGATTGTGAGATACATTTCATAAGGTCTCTAGCCATTTCTATTCCCAGAAAAAAAAAGATAGTTTGAAACATACCATATGGTCTTCAGATTCCATTAATACAGCTTCACCGGATGCTGCTAAGCAGCACAAAATTGTGTAATTTCAGTAAGAAGAAGAATGTAGCAGGTCAGCAACAAAAATTCCCATGTTCAAAACAAGATTTTTTTCCTATAGAACTCAAGCAAATACTACAATATAAAAAGACTTTGAATGGGACAGGATACAAAATTCTGAGTTTTCAGCTGAGATATACTACTTCTCTTATGCTTTCCACTAGAAATATGCTCTATCCTTCCTTTCTTTAGTCAGAGCCCCCCATAAAAGATCAGGTTCTTCCATTACAATGTGATTCTCTGATTCAATATCTTCTGTCCTGAAAAGCATATGCTTTATTTTCAGCTGACAGAAGCCAAAAAGTGAAACACAGATTTTACAAGGTAAATCGCCTTCCAAAACTCTTTGCTTTTTCATGGAAACTACAGTATTATCTCATTTCAGCCTCTGAGAGCCTCCCTTGGTAGATGCTGATTTTGGTGCAGAAAGTTTATGACTGCCTTGGCATCTTTGTGTTTTGGCATCTCTGATTTATCATTTCCTATCATTCACAATTTATTGATATTGAGACACTCAAGAAGAAGACTTAGGTCATGAACATATAAAACTTTCAAGATAGTATCTTAAAGTTTATTTCAGTGATATTGAGAAATCTAGTATTTCTACTGAATTCTCTTAAACCTCTAACCCAGCAATCCCTAATTTGGAGGACTCTCACAGTTAACCCTAACTCTCAGAACAGCCTGTACACAATGGTACTTAAGTTTATATTACATTTAAAGATCTTTAAGAAAACTGTTACACATATTCTCAGATCTCACAGCATTTAAATAGCCAATTTTTATTTAATATCTAGTTTCCAAAGTTTTATAACCAAGTTCTGTCACATTTATCTTAAACTTTGGATAATTAACAGCAGTAAAATGATAAGAGAATACACAAGAATTTCTAAGGAAAGCTAAGAGCTACCAGTCTTTAACTTCAGAGGCAGTATTTGGTCTTATAGCAAGACCAGCGAGGTTTTTTATTAGTTGAACTTAGACAAGGAACTGTTAAATGCTATTACTGTCTGCTTTCCTTGAAAGAAATTGCATATTTTTAGCCAGCATCTCAGAAACCTAAAAATTAATTATCTAATCATGCATAAAATGTTAGCTTCAGTATTCTTGTGGGGTTTTTTAAACAGTCTCCAACATTGTCCCCATATAATATTTTAAGAATGTTTTTATAAATCAAATAAACACTTTTAAGATTAATATGTTGTGTCCTGATTCTGTTTCCTGTTTTTAGTGAAGAAAACCATGAGTCAAAACAGCAAAAGCCTTAACACTGGTGTCCCAAAAGCACTGAGAAGCAAGAAAGGATGATGAATCACCTGCAAGACTTCCACTATTATTCCTATTGGTACAGGAAGGAGTCAAGAAACTTTAGGCTTCCCCCCCCCAGCAGAACACCTATGGAGAACAACATTACTGCATTTAACTAATGTAATTTGTTTTCTGTATTAGATTCTTCAAATCCATACTCAAGCTCCTCTGTCCTCAAAGAAGAATCCATATATTTGGACAAAAGAAGATAATTTCATAATTGTCTTGTTCTATAATTGTCTAACTAGTTTGGGGAGAAAAACTAAGAGTCAATTCACAGGACACCAGCTAACATAAAGAATACAGGCACATGAAAACTCAGGGTTCTGGGTTAGACTTTTTCACATATGAGGTGTGAGTTTTATTTTTAAGTGGTATCAACTGTCTTGTATACGTACATCTGCCCCATTTACACTTGAGCTAAAACGTGATGTAGGTAAAAAAGAAACCTATGGCTTGCTCTGCCTTCATCCCCTAGTCCATGGTGATAAGCTCTTTCCCATACTATGTTAGGTGATCCGCTGTAACACTGTAAAGAGAGGCTTACTGTACTATTGAATGCAAAGCTGTCCTACAATAACAGAACTCCTCCCAATCCAGACATGACGTATTTTACTGAAAGCATGGTTTCACTGGAAGGCTTTCACAGAATGATAATTCTGACAATATGTCTTATGTGCTCTTGAACATTATCTCTAAATGGCTGTATTCATTTGAAGCTCTGGTCTACCATTATCTACTCTGAACTTTACGGATCCTTACAAAAAGGTGTTTTTGCTATTTTATACTAAATTAACTTAGCATAAGAAGCATAGAAGATTTTCCAGCTACTCAACAGAAATCTCCTGCTCATTCCTATGCCAAATCTAATCTCTCCTTCCCAAGGCCTCAGGTTCTCCATCCCCACAGAGTCATAATAGCATCTAACAGTACCTAAAGATAAATTAAGCCTACAGTTACACAAGATACACTCAAGATTACTTCCACTAGAGACCTAGTAATTTAATTTTGGTTTAACACACTTGCGAAGAGACTGTAGCTGAAAATAAGTTACAGAAAAGCCATAAGGAAGATTAAGATGCTGAAAGTCACCATGAATGGAGACATATACATAAACCCATCATCAATACTTTTAATCCCTCTAGTGTAATAAAAAGATAGGGCTACTTAGGATTAGAAAACGTAGAGATGAGTATGACACTTAAGGGTTTCCTTACAGCTGCAAGGCTTTCTCTGTGCCATCTGCACACAGTACAAAAGACTCTTATTGCAGGACACAATTTTTCTCAAAATCCTAGAAACACTGATCACATAATAAACTTTCCAACCTGGCAGGAAAAATTTCTGCTCTGGATCCATTTTCTCTAAAGAGCGCCCATAATGATCCCATTTGGACTCACTTGCAGTTTGAGACAAACTAAAGATGAAAATCAAAGAAATTCTGCAAAGGTCTATGGTTAAGCTTCAATTATAAGAATGGAAACAGTGTAACAAAATAATATGTAAATACAATCTTCACTTATGTTTTTGTAGCATTAAGACTCCTAACTTTCTGGTATCTGAATTTTTCTGAAACTTATCCTATAGTCAGGTTGAAAGCTAGTGATCTACTCCCCAAGCTCTGCTGTCCTGCCTTCACGCATTTCTAGTCTCTCTGTGTTCAGTCTTCTATTATTCTGCTTTTGTCTTGGTGTCCTGCTTTTGAGATAATATTAATAAGGTTTTTTAGATCTACTTCTTCTTATATCAGATGAGGGGAGGTTTGCTTTCTGTTTAATAAAAACACAACTTTGATGATGCGTATCTCCTCCATTGCCTTTGAAGTTGGGTTGCAAGTTGGAAAATGGTAGAGACATTTTTTTGAGCCCTTATTACCCTACCTCCATCATGTTTTTCAATTGCTTCACCGTTGGCTTTCATACTAATTTAAAAGATATTCTGACTGCTAAGAATTCTTTGAGACTGTTATACAACAAATGACTCATCATATGAAATATGCATTGCATATCCTTTGTATTGCTCTGTAGCCTTGTGACTAAAGTGTCACCATTGCTAGTAATAGATTTCATACTGACTCTAAAAGGCCTCAGGACTTGTCAGGCTTTGTAGGTAAGTCTTGGCTTGCATAGAGATTTTTTTCTATCTGGATTAGCTGTAAAAGCCTGGATGCCTACTGCCTATTTTGTTTTAATTTTAATTATTGTTGCATAATCATGTGGTATAACCATGTAGTAACAAACAGTTAGACTGCACAGAATTAAATACTTATGACTATGACCCTGCCATAATGAAGTCATGTGCAAAAAAAAAAAAAAGAATGTGACATGCAGCAGCTTCAAAAGCAGCGACCCAGGATGAAGATGAAGTAACAAGGAATATGGGCACTATATGATCATAGGAAGTAGAGGATTATAATGGAGATCCTATGGCTATAAGCAACTCCCTAGCCATCAGTTAAAGGCATTGAAAACCTGGGAACTGGGAAAAGCAATTTTCTTAGGGACAGCAAAAGGACAAAGAACAACTAATCCACATACAGAAAAGCCACTACATAATCAAATGCCAATGTAAAGTGAAGTTGCAAAACAATGAAAAAGGAGGCTGGTGTAAAGTGTGCTGGAAGCCTCCGTCAAACTCCAGAGGGAGGAATAAAATACTAACAACATCATTCTTCCCTTGGCAAAGAGGAGGAAGAAATCTGCACTATCAACACCATACCCCTCCTGGCACATGATGAGCACGCTGACAGCTTGCTTACACCACCACCACCCACACAAAACTGAAGCCAGCCACTTTAGGGGCCAGCCACCCTGTGGTGCCAGAAGTTGAGCATAACACCAGGGAAAGAGACAGACAGGAGCAAGGTTGTCCATAAGAATTTTAACAGTATTGATAAGAAGAATATATGTCAATTGTGCTGACCTGCTACAGACCTCAAAGTTTATTTCTCCTACTGCAATGCAGACTTAATTTTGTTGATTTTGAATTGGCTAACTGCAAAGACAACTGTTTTTGATGAGTTTGTGAGAAGCCATTCTCTTGATACCTGGTTCCAAAATCTTTAAACTGTGGAAAAACTTTGTACTGTTTCTGAAAGATGTAAATTTGTTAGGCTTTAAATACAACTGGTGACTGCACTGGTAAGTTATCACATAAAATTTAACCACAATTCAGGTTCTCAGTTGCAAAGGCTAGAGCAGACACACTATTACTCGAGCCAGTCTTGCTAAAACTCTCCTCAAATGATTGTATTATGTGGGGAACAAAAAAGGGCCTGGCTGAAAATTAATTTTGAGGCTCTCAATCACAATACTAAATGCTAGCTTGTCAATGCCAAGTTTAAGGCTATATTTTGTAAAAGGTTTTCACTAATCATCTGACAGCTGCACAGCTAAGGAAGAGGCCCTTTGCCAGCTAAGAACTACCCTACAGTTACATTCTAAACATAAGTGTGATCCTTCAGAAAGGAAAAGATTATGCAAAAAAGCATGGTTCAGCATACTGAGACTGGGATATCTTCCTACTCAAAATACATCTAAAAGATGGCGGAACAAATCACTGCCAAAAAAAGTAGCAAGACATACCCTTTTATTACTCTGTAAGAAGTAGTAAGAATCACTATGCAAAGAAGGGACTCGGCTAAAATGGCTGCTATCCAGCCAAAGTCTATACAGCCATAAAAAACTGGTACTCTCGTGAACAATCTGCAATTCAGTCCCATCAATACACTACATATTGGAAATAATAATACCAAGGGACCATATGAGGACATATACCCCAATAACTGATGAGTCCAAAGCTGTTTGGAAACACAAAAACCAGTAACAGATGAAGTAGGGTCTCCCTCCCTCGCCATACAAATCTGACAGTAATTGCATCTGTTGCATCTGTGCATTTCAAATGTCTCTAAAAGATATTTAAGTTTGCAGATAATACTACCTGTGTACAAAGCAAGCATAATAATATTCTGTATACTCCTAAAGGCAGCCTAAGCCAACTTTCTCTTTAGGATGCAAAGATTAGTCCTAGTGAAAGGCCAGGAGCATCCTCTGGAGAATCAAAATAGGTCACTTTCTTCCCTAGGTACATCGTAGGCTATAATTCAGAGAGGTTCTTGGGCAGACTCGGGCAGCTAGGAATACCATCTTTGAACATGAGCCAGTATGACCACTGCTAGTCTTGAAATCAGGCATATGAAACTGGGCAGGAGCTAAAATACAGCTCTCTAAGCACCATTCTTCATCAGCATAGCTGCAGGGGACCACGTATACACAGGAAAGTGCAATACAATACAGAAACACAGAGGTGAGGTGGTAGCAGCAGTTTGTCACCAAAAGCAGAACCTGCTCATGCAAAATTCCAGAATTTACGGGCATGCAAACACTCCCCCTCAGCATCATGGAGAATTGAAGCTAAACATTTTTATCACTGTTCATTAAGGAGCTGGACAAAACTGCACTGAAGAGTAAGGAAAATTAAAAATCCTGTCATCTTTCCTTCAGGGTATTCTTCCCTGCAGTTACTGCTGCAATTGCAGCTCACATGGATGTACCCATTCCAGCTTAAAGTAAAATTGCTAACAAGGTCTCCATGGCAACACACAGCTTAGCCTTTACAAACCATCTCCACGGTTAATAAATTGGTTACATAAAACTTGGGTGGGTTTTGCACCTGTACTGCACTGGTATGGTGACGCTGCTTGCTCAGCCCAAACTAAAGCTAGTGCAAACCAAGAAGCTTCTTAGGCACTTACTAGAATAAAACCAGCAGCATTTAGATGGTGTTGCATTTTAAACCATAAGGAAACAACTTGTTAACATATTTTTGCATGATCTTTTGTTTCTTCTTGTGATGCCACACAGCTCTGCTGTCCTGTGAAACTGATGAGGACAAGCTGTGGGAGAGAACGAAGTCTTGCCCCACTGTGTGTTTTCCCACTGCTTGCAGATTCTGTCAGAAATCAGTCCAAGACTGGTGGAGGCAGCTTAATCATAATATCCACAATTACTTTAGAACACAGTCTTTTCCAAATATGAATTGTAACAGCTATACTGGAACTATCACTTGAAAAAGACTTCTTGTCTAGCAAAAGCAGTATAATTTGCTTCAAATGTTCATGAGATTTACTCAGTCTTCCACAATTTCTTAAGGAAATTTACATTAAGCATTATTGCTCCTCATGCCTTCTTTCAATTATGGATACTTTTTTTAAAAAAGTAATACAACAGAATCTAGAGTGAAAGAACTGAAATTTGAAAGTAATCAGTACAGCCACAGCTTGTCACTTATCTGGTCTTTAAAAAATCATTAATCTGAAATGATTTTTACTTTTGCATTTCACCTTTACATGGAAAACTGAATGTAGAGGGAAAAAAAACCCCGAAATAGTTATTTTAAACATAATAAGTTTACTGCATTGTGGATAAGTACAACTTAAAAATCAGTTTAATCTCTTTAAAGGAAGTTTGGAGAATATAAAAAAGATGAAAACAATGTTCAAAATTGACCTGTCTGCCTAGCTAAATCTACTTTTTTTTTTTTTTTTTTTGTAGGAAGGCAGGCTTGCTTACTGTTTTAGACAATAAACTACTCATTAATTAATCTGCAATATTTGCTATCAATAATAGTGCTTGGTTTCAGAGCTGAATGAAATTTGGAATTTTCTCTTTTTCTGAAAATAAAATTGTGCGAAAAAGTTTTCAGTCCATCTCAGAAAAACTGAAAAACTTTTCTAGTTTCTTGGAAACTAATTTATGTATTTTTTGTAAGACTACCAATTCATATTAGTTCAACAGTTCAAAGACGAGACAGAGTAAAGTCATGAAGCTGAAAAACTGGAGCCAGACCTCTTAACTACCTGGCTGAGAGCCTAGAAACTCTTCAGCTTAATTGTAGGCTTTTTGGTCTGATCCTAAGAGTCCACAGGCTAAGAATGCAAACTGCTACAGCAGAAGTTATCAGACAGCTCTTACTCAGTCGACACCAAGTTGCTAAATGTGCTGGTGCCAGCTTCCACTTTGTGTTAAAATAACTTCTGAAGCTACATATCAACTTGGATACAAGGATTCTAGTTTTACAGAAAACTATTTTACATCTGGATAAATGCTTATACTTTCAACTTGAGGGTGAAACAGTTGCATATAAACTAAGTATTTTAACAACCAACTGGATCCTTAATTTAAAAGATCAATTAGCCATGAAAGATCAGTGCATCTGAATATACATGTAAGCATGCAGTTGCATTCATGACTTCTTTACAGGCTTAAGGACTCTGAGGTGTTTGATGGCTAGCCTGTAATCTCTTATTCTGGTTTGTTGTTTGTTTGTTTGGTTTGTTTTTTTTTTTTTTTGGTGGGGGGGGAGTAGGGGGGCTGTATCCTTGACACAATACATTTGCAATTTCACCTTTGAAAAAATCTCAGCATGAACCGAAGTGACAAAATAAAGAATATAACAGCTGGCTTGGTAAGTAGTAGTTACTGCCAAAAATGGTGGACAATCATATATAAGGCACAATTTATTTCTGCTGAGAAAAGTCTGACCCTGGTGTCTTGCCTCTCATGAATTATAACTTAATCTTTCTTGACTAGAAATAAATAATATAGCAATATACAGCTGTCCACTGCACTTTACTGTATTTTCTTTTGTTCCCCTTCTGTAAGGCTGCCACTGCAAACATGCTGTTATTAGCAAACAAGCTGCAGTAAATAGGAAGCCAAGGAACACGAAAGAATGGAGAACTGTATTTCCTAACAGGAGCATGTGAATCCCAAATCCATGTAGTTGAGTATGTTTGATCTGCTGAGTTGGCTGAAGCTTACAGTACGGTCAAGGCAGTGTTTTATAGCATGCTTAGAAACTTGCTGCCTAGTAATTTAGGCAGCATAACAGTAACAGATGAGATTATTAGCATGTTTTGAGATTGACACGAAAGATAGAGCATGTTCAGGAAGGAAAAGCAGAAAACAAGGAAAAGCAACACAGCATCTTCTTACACTATCCAAATCTCTGGACAGAAGAGATGAAAAAGAGTGACATCCAGCAGTGACTTGCAGTCAGCCAAGCAAGCGGGGAGCTCTCACAGAAAATGCTTTTCTGGAGCTGCAGGCAGAACCACCTGGACTGTGCGACTTGGTTTTAATCCTTTAATGACATCTTTTCAAAAGTAATATGGTGTCCAGCATCTTCCTAGAAATTTTTGATACAACAAGATTGAAAATAAAAGCTAGAATTGCTTTGCTAGATTTAACTGTGAATTAAAAGGGAGGAGCTGGTCGAAACGTAAATGGCAGTTCACACAACAGAGAACATGTTATTCTTAGGAAAAGACATAATCTCATCTGAGAAACCTGACTGAACTTTGAAACCAGATCTGTTTACGGCAGGAGTTTAGACCAAATGGCCTCCACCGCCGTTTCAGATCTTTTGTTTGTTGTTGTTTTTTTTGGTTTGTAGTTTGTTTGGATTTTTTTTCCAGGGTTTTTTTGTTTGTTTGGGAGTTGGTTTTGTTTTTTTTTTTTTTTCTATAAACTGAAAGAACTGATAAGATCCCATTTGGAAGATGAAAGATCCCATTGGAAGAATGAGTCAAGGAAAAAAAATATTCTTAATTTCTTAACATAAGAGGTACACACACAATCTATCCCAATGCAAGGAAACAAACTATAAAGGGAAACCAAAATGGACTAGAACCTGATACCTTTATTCAGCTGAAACTCAAAAATTAGTCAGCAGAAAAAAAAAAAAAAAACCAAAAAACGTGAAAAATCACTCTAGAACATTTAAGGAATTGCCTACACTAATGACAGCCCTTTAATAATGGTTTTGAAAACTTGTGATCCAAGCTAACTAGAAGGGGACAAAAATAATACTTACCTTCAAAACTGTACAGAAGAGCAATCCAAGGAATTACTGAACACTCTTCAATTCATAAAAAAACTACTAGAAGAAACAGCCAAACCAACTACTTGTAAACACCGACAAAACAAGGAGAGGAGTAATATTCAGTGATGGCTTGTAACGAATAAACCATGTCAAAACAAATCAAATTTGCTTCTGTGACAAGGTACCAGGTATAACGGATGGGAAAGACACAAGGATGCAATAACTCTTGGCTTTTTCCTCATGTGTCATCCTCCTAGCCGGTTAGGAAAACAGAGTCTACAACAGATACAGATAAGTTGTATTACTTTTTTTTCCCCCCATGTGCCTATTTGGGACTAGACTAATAAAGGACCTCAAAATTAAACTTTTCATTAACCAAGGAAGAGGAATACTAGCACATCAGGAAAAAAAAATCCAGATAATGTCCATTGCATGACACTGCCACATGTGTTGTGAAAATACCCAGTAGTAAGTATTTATGCATGATCTTCTCCTGCACAAGGGATGAAGGTCATGAATATCCACTTGAAACTGATCCTGTAAGCCTGTGCTCTTCTCCCCGTTCTACTAGAAGGATGTCAATGCAAGCCTGCCATTTCAGAGGCTGTATATGTACAGGTATAAGACATGAAGGCTTCTCCATGCCAGAAATAGAGCCACAATCCTAGTGTCTCACAAACTCCTCCCCACTCACTCTGGCTTCCCCACAAGCTGAAGTGTAGGATAAGCCTGAATACCAGAGAGACCTGGGAAAAAAATCCTTGCACCTTGTCACCACTCACAGAGCAGGCTGCCAAAGGGAAGCTTGCCTGCAGGTATGTGTAGACTCCAAACCATCTCATACAGGGATCCCACTACACCACGAGCAAAACCCACAGGAACACAGTACCAAAATATCACCGGCCAACGGCTCATTGTCAAACTGGGAAAACTGACCAAATGAGACTGTTCAGGTATGTGGCCTAGCTCTGCTGCCATCCAGCATTTTTACTAACAACTTAGAGAAGGGGAGAGTATCCTTTTTAAACCTGCAGACACTGGCAAATTGGTAATTTTGTAGGAAAGGATTAGAATTCAAATCTCAAGCTTGAGATGCGATCTGACATATATAGGATACTAATCAGCTATGTGCTGCCTCTAGATAAGAATATAATCAGATGGACAAATACAAGATGTGGAAGAACCAGCTAAATCTGAAGAAAGGATCCCAGATCCACATTAAGTCATGTATTAGTCATCAATGCAGTTTTTTTCAAAAACAAACAAATAAACAACCTACATTAAAAAAAAACCCAGACCTCTCCAAAAACCCCAACATATCAGAAAGGCATTACAACAAAAAGTGTCTCCACTAACAATGCAAGACACTTCATCAAAGCTACAGCAACTCTATGGATTCAGCTTTTTAAAAAATTCTTTCCCAGTTTCTAATGCTAGCTACGTTATAAATGCCTAAGAAGAGCTACTTGGCACCAGTTCCTGAAATAATGTAATTCCACTTTCATAGAACACCTCCCATAAGCACCCAACCCCTGACTCCCGCCCCCCAACTCCCCCCAAAAAAGAAATTGCCTTCAGCAATTATAATACATTGAAGTGGACAGGATATTTAGCAAAAATATAAATATCTGTATTTCACAGAAGGTGTCATTGGACCAAAACCAGGACTGAATGTAGTACAGAGCTACTAGACAATTTAGGCAGGAATATGGTGCCTCTTTATCTATGAAAAGTATGTATAATTTTTTAAAAAATTGTATTTCCACAATAAGGTACAGAAGATGCATCTGACAATCTCTAGATATTTACAGAAATGGTAACCCCAGTTACCTCACAGCCTAACCAACTTTTAGGTGCAACAAGCTTTCATCAATACTTGAAGATATTACAGCCTTAAATAATACAAGAAATTTTGACATATAGCCTTGTTGTATCAGAAAAAGATTTCTGTCCACTGTATATTAACTATTTCTGATACATGGTAAGCAGTAAGCCATACTAACTAAAATAGTTCCTAAAATACTGTGATATTCTGTCTTTTGCTGAGATTACTCTACCCTGGCAGACAGATTAAACAATTAAGAAAATTTCTGTATTAATCCTCTGAAATTCCTGTTTCCTGAAATCACCTCACAGACCCTTGAATCCTATTGCAAATTTCAAGCCAAGAGAAATATTAACATTTTAATACAGGAGATAACAGGAGATCTGGTCACCCAGGACATTGAGAAGGCTGAGGTGCTCAATGACTTTTTTGTGTCAGTCTTTACTGGCAAGGACTCGTGCCACACTGCCCAAGTCCTAGAAAGCACAGGATGGGGCCAGGAGAATAAAAAGTCACCTACTGTAAGAGAAGATCAGGATCAGGAGCACCTAAGGAACCTGAAGGGGCACAAGTCCATGGGACCTGAGGGAACTGGCAGACGAAGTTGCAAAGCCATTATCCATCATATTTGAGCAGTCCTGGCAGTCTGGTGAAGTTCCCACAGACTGGAAAAAGGGGAACATAACCCCCATTTTTAAAACGGGTAACAGGGAAGACCCAGAGAACTACAGGCCAGTCAGTCTCACCTCAGTGCCAGGCAAGATCATGGAGCAGATACTCCTAGAAACTGTGCTAAGACAGATGAAGAATAAGAAGGTGATTGGTGACAACCAACATGGCTTCACCAAGGGCAAATCGTGCTTGACCAATCTGGTGGCCTTTTATGATGGGGTTACAACACTGGTGGACAAGGCCAAAGCAACTAAAGTCATCTACCTGGACTTGTGCAAGGCGTTTGACACCGTCCCACATGGCATTCTTATCTCCAAATTGGAAACATGTGGGCTTGATGGATGGACCACTCGGTGGATAAGGAACTGGCTGGATGGTCGTACTCAAAGAGTTGTGGTCAACAGCTCAAAGCCTAAGTGGAAACCAGTGACGAGTGGTGTCCCTCAAGGTTCGGTATTGGGACTGGTGCTGTTAAACATCTTTGTCGGAGACATGGACAGGGGGATTGAGTGCACCCTCAGCAAGTTTGCCGATGACACCAAGCTGTGTGGTGTGGTTGACATGCTGGAGGGACGGGATGCCATCCAGAGGGACATTGACAGGCTTGAGAGGTGGGGCTGTGCTAACCTCATGAAGTTCAACAAGGCCAAACGCAAGGTCCTGCACCTGGGTCGGAGCAATCCCAAGTACAAATACAGACTGGGGAATGAGTGGCTTGAGATCAGCTCCGAAGAGAAGGACTTGGGAGTGGTGGTGGATGAGAAGTTCAACATGAGCCGGCAATGTGCACTCGCAGCCCAGAAGGCCAACCGTATCCTGGGCTGCATCAAGAGAAGCGTGGCCAGCAGGTCGAGGGAGGTGATTCTCCCCCTCTACTCCACTCTCATAAGGCCCCACCTGGAGTCCTGTGTCCAGTTCTGGAGCCCCCAACACAAGAAAGACATGGACCTGTTAGAATGAGTCCAGAGAAGGGCCATGAGGATGATCCAAGGGCTGGAGCACCTCTGCTATGAGGACAGGCTGAGAGAGTTGGGGCTGTTCAGCCTGGAGAAGAGAAGGCTCCAGGGAGATCTTACAGTGGCCTTCTGCTACCCGAAGGAGGCCTACAGGAAAGCTGGGGAAGGACTTTTCACAAGGGCAGTTAATGACAGGACAAGGGGGAATGGCTTTAAGCTAGTAGAGGGTAGGTTTAGATTAGATATTAGGAAGAAATTCTTAACTGTGAGGGTGGTGAGACACTGGAACAGGTTGCCCAGAGAAGCTGTGGATGCCCCCTCCCTGGAACTGTTTAAGGCCAGGCTGGATGAGGCTTTGAGCAACCTGGTCTAGTGGAAGGTGTCCCTGCTGATGGCAGGGGGGTTGGAACTAGATGATCTTTAAGGTCCCTTCCAGCCCAAACCATTCTATGATTCCATGATTTTATCTTATCTAACCTGGTTAAGTGCAGGTTTACATTGTCTATATGCAGAAGGCTTTAGAAGATCTGCTGTAAAAAAAAAAAAGCATAAAATTCAAAACCATCCAGGAAACTGCTAAATTCAGAGACTGTCAGAGATGGAGGACCAGATGTGAAGCAGGGTCAAGGGGTAGAAAGACCTTACTTAGAGGGTCACAGGATGTACAGGATCACAGCAGGACATCTAAAGGACTTCACAATGAAAAGACAGAAGTGTGCTGTATGGACTGAAACAGTAAAATAAAACCTCTTTTCATTTGGCTGACTTTTGTTTTAATTTGAAACAGAAATGGCCAGAAACCTCTCTTCAAGCATGGGAGTACCATAAGCTGCTTTGTAGCTGGCATACTGCCACAGTGTCAAAAACCACTGCCAGAAGCTTAGTAACACTCAGTTCAGACAAAGGCTTAGCAGACACAGCGAAGAATTTTTGCCACCAAGTAGCCTCACACAAGCGCATCTTGTGCTGTGTCCAATGCTCCTGTGCACTCACAGAAGCAAAGGGTCTGACGCCAGAATTGAGCAATACATATATGGGTTCCTCCTTCCAGAAATCAAAGTGAGCTTCAGAGGCCACATCTGAAACTCAACTTTCTGTTCTTGATGCTGATATTGTGCCTACTAATTCTGCAGGAAGCAGGGCATAATGCTTTAGATGCTGCTACTTCTCTCTCTTCTGATCCCATGTTCAGGACAGGAGATGAGATAACCCAAGATTTTATAGATAAGAAACTAATTTACCTAGGCATTTGCATCAGCCTTAATTTTGTTTCAATAAAAGAAGTGAATGGATGGAAAAGCACATTCTCATGTCAGCATCTCACAAACAGAACACTGTTTCCTTGCATGTCTGTATACACAACCTCCACAATGACATTAGCAGAATTTTACATTTTCCAAGCCAAGAAAGACTGATATCCCTAGAACAACAAATCGATGTAACTACTGAGATTGTCAGATAGAACAAGAATTATTCACAGAAGTACAGCTAGCTAACTTAAAAACTAAAATTATGCTTATTTAAATAATTATAAAAATGTCTATATTATTATTTTTCTCCTGCTATCTCAAATACAGCATGGAGCACTATTCTTCCTTGTAATAGTTAAACCTTTTTTAGCTAACAAGACAGGAAAAACACATGGAAACTTAATGATAAATGGATTTGATCCTTTCATTGACTGCTGTCAGCCCCAGCCATTTTGCTACATAAAACTGCTAAGGAAAACAGGTTTTTTTTAAATCAGTGAAGAATAAAACAAGCATAGGTTGGAAAGGGTCAAAATGAAGCATTTACTGGAGATACATCCTTCTGGTGTGGTGATTTATGCACTACATATTATGTTAAAAGAGTTAAGAACATCTACAGCTAACAGTAGTCTACCATAAAACAAGGAAGGAAAAATTTGCTATTTCGTCTTAGAAAAGAAATATGGCACTTCTGCAAAAGCAGTAAAACTTCAAAAGTGGGATGAATGTCAGAATAGGACCTAATTCAAAAGAATGTCTCCTGCATTTCATTGTCTCTGAAAGGTGCATGACTGACAGATACAGAAAAAATATTTTATTTCTGCCCAATACAAGTTTGACACAGATAGAAGATGTGCCCTAGAAATTTCACTGCCAATGTAACTCAGTCCTTACCTACGGAGAGCTCAATTCAGTTTTTAATCTGCAATTCTTCGTTGTCTTAATTAAAATTGCCAAAAGGGGAATAAATTTGTACCAAAAAAGGACAAAATTCTCAGATATGGCCACCAGTCCACAATAAATAGAACAAAAATCATTATGCTATTCCACTAAAGCACCAGATAACAATTTCCAATCAGTATTAATGTAGATGTCAACTAAACTACCTTTATGCTGAATGACCAGTCACTAAACCCAGTAAAATTGTAATCCCTATCTCACTGTCCTCTTTATGCTTTTTTGTTGCATATTTTTCTTTTTCTTTTCTACAACTCTCTTTCCTACCAGTTTTGCACACTTCCAGTGCAGAGTTTTCCAAAGTTGTTGCATGGTGTCCCTGCACAGAAAACTGAAGTGAACAAGTGCTCTATACATCAAAGAAGTAGAGAAAAAATAATCATCCTAAAATGCAGGAAAGAGGACTCCATTAAGAAAACCTCTGCAACGGCAAAGACAATGGAACGCACTGGATCAGATCAACTGTGAATTTTGTGTAATCTACAACATTTGAGATATTAATAGAAGACATGATTTTGATCCAGCCTTAGAGCATAGAAAGGCAAAAGGTTCATAACTTAATGTCCTTTTTTATTTTAGGATTGGAAAGCTAAATTATTTAATTATTTGCACAGAATGGATCTGAGAAAAATCAGTTTAGAGTAGCAAAAAGTAATTTAAAAAAAACCCAACACACCAAATAAAAAAGCCTAAAATTTTGCACCTTACTAGTTGTGCCATGCATTTTAATATTTTGTGAGTATATGTGTGTACTGCAAACATTGTAACAACTGTATCTCACAAACTTGAGCACATCTAGTTTTGGTAAACAGCTTGATATTGATAAATATGCAACATCTTAAAGGTACTAAGAATAAAGACTAAGAAAAAGAAGCACACTAACAGATACTTTAACAATAGAAAAATGGCTTTGCCATTCCATCAATCCTCAAACATCAATAGACATGCAACTTACTGGAGTCTTATATACCATCACATATCACCATTTGAGCCAAAATTCTCAAACTTTTTCCAGTTTTATTCTTCCAGGCACTAACATATAGTTAGTAAAATAGGCTAGGTAGATGGACAGGTAGATAGTTGTAATCTTGTCTATTTCTAGCACTGGAGTAGTGCAGATTAGTCACAACCGTTTGTCCTGTAAACCTGCAGACTAAAACGGGACAAGTATCTTCTGATCTACCACTTTTCCACCTATTCTCCTCTCCCCCTGCAACATTTCCAATAAACATATCCTGCTTCCCCAGTACCATGTGAGATTTTTGCACTGAACGCTACTCAGCACCCGACAGCAAGCTCCTCGCCTGCCAACCAGCACTATCTAGCTTCTAGCTCGATGGCCAAGGGAGAGTGGTGATTAAAACAAAGAATAGCACAAACACCAAACACCTCATCAGAGGCTGGACAGCTATCTGTGCTAAGAAATTTTACATCAAGTTTGAACATAAGCACTCAGCATTGAAAATACCTGCAAATAACCAAGAGGTAACATTAAATGGAAGCTAAAGTCTGCTGCAGTTTCCCTTGGCAGCAGCCTTTTCATTCTTTCCTCCTTTCACTGTATTCGAAAATAAAGTCTCCCACCAGCAGAAAGCAATTATCACTGTTATTTTTAGATACCACCTCCCATAACTTCCTGACATGTTCTATAACAAAGTGATGCCTCTGCTGTTTATGAAAGAAAGCACTTGCACTGGGAAGGAGTTGGACATCCAACCTGTGATCAGAGACAAGATTAAAATATATGCAGCATCAAAAGCATTTTCTACTGACCAGTTCAGCATCCCTGTCCTGTCTGTTGATTGTTGCAACCCCTACTTACATGTACCTAAATCTCCTGAATTGTTACACAAGGACCTTAAGTACTCAGGTCCATGGTTTCTTCTGCATTGCAGCAGCTACCTATCTAAGCTGTGTAGCAGTGCAGAGCACAGAGACCCTGAGGCTCCTTGAAACACCTACAATCCCTACTCCTTCACACATGAAAAAAGCTGAGATCAAGGCTTACACTTCAGCAACAGATGAAGACAAATAAATTGTTTCCAGACTTCATGCAGCATCCATGGTGCGTATGGGTCTCTACAGCTGTGACATCTCTAGTGGCTACATGCTTAGTCATTTAAGTTTTATCTATACCACATCAGCAGAGATTAATGCTTGCATGCATAGGCAGAACATCTTGAGAGACAATAAAATATTAAAAAAAAAAAAATCCTTTAAATTTCGTTTTAAAATCATAAATAGTGCAATATGTTTAGGTGGGCATACCACACAAATAGAAAAGATACCAGTCAATTTTCTAAAGAAAAATTTAGAAGTTTATGGCCTATATCAAATTCATTGTCAAAATTAACAAAGCTGTCTTTTCAAATAATGGTCTGTGAAGCCATTTTTTTCCTTCCATCATCAGTCATATGACAGATGATAACAATGTTCTTGGAACAGAACTAGGTTAATCAAAAGCACCAAGAACAATAAAAGTGAATCATGACAACATGCATACAGAAAGAAATATAGATTAGTTCACATAAATCTCTCCCCCTTTCCTTATGTCAAATTCAGAATCTCAGATTAATTCTTTGTAAAGGTAGAAAACAATTATTAAGCATTTTCCATCCACCAACTTTTTAAGTATCATTTATCTACAAAAATAGAAGCCTAAATTTGAAACAATATTCCCCTGTAGGCTTTACTGTAATAGAATTTGATTTATCAGTGTTAATTTGAGCAAGATACGAAACATTTTTAATTCTTCATCTTTAAATCTTACTCAGTACACACCATTAGGATGCCCATAGCTGTTTAATTGTTTACTGATCAGGGACAATTTACTCAATCAGGTTGAAGTGAGGCAGTGACAGACAGCGGTTTTCCCTCCTGTGCTAAAAATAAATAGCCAAACCCCTCCTCTCCGAGCTTGAGCAAGCAGCTTTTCTCCTCAGCTTTCTTCCCTTCTCAGCCAAGCTTCCTTCAGTTGTTTCAATCTCCTTTAGCCAGTCTAGCAGGAAGAGTAAATATGTCTGGTGGCATAGACAACTGAACTGGGCACCCATATGTTATTGTTCCAGCTAAAGCCACACCTCAGACGCATGCATTTTTCCTTAGATGTTCCACTTTTAGAACTAGGAAGGGCTTTAATGAAGCACCAGCAAATGCCTTGCCACTGACATTCTCCTTTCCTTTTAATATTTACTCTTCATAATTTATATTCGTAAGTACTGTGCACCCAAACACAGACTGGAAGGTGGCAAGAAGGGATACAAAATTCTGCAGTTTTTTAAAATGGCTGTGAAACATGGATAAGATCACTTATTTCACAAGCTGTGCCCATTATCACATTCCAGCAGTGGATAAAGATTAGAAATTTCCTGCCTTCAGTACCTTTGTGCAAGTTGCTAGTTTGGTTTCCTGGACTGGGGGGGGACAGGGAGGGAGAGGAATGATTAAATACGTCTTTTGTAGTAAATGTAGACTTTTCAGCAAATGCAAAAAGAAATGCCCATTTCACTGATTGTAAAGCAAATCAAGGTTTCCAAGAGAAAGGGAGTGTCTCAGAGAAAACAGGTAGGAAAACATGAGAGAACTTTGTGAACAGTGTTAAACAAATGATAGAAACATTTCTGTTTCACTCATCATAAAGTTAAAATTCCATATATGAAGCAGATGTCCTGAATTTCCATCACAGACTTTATTTACCCGGAGATATCGGCTATTCACTGGCAAAAGTAACATCTCAAAGGATAAAATCAAAATTAAATTGGGTACCATAGCAAAAATGTAAAAAAACAGTCCAAGAAAATAGATTTCTAACTTGATTACACTGGTATCACCTCCTCCACATCATGATTATTTCTTACTGCCCTTTGTTGGTGTCCTGCTTCGGTGTCCGCTCACAGAAGAACTGTATTTTTCCCTAGTTGTTCCAAAAGCCATGCCTAATACCTGTGACCACCTGATGGAGCTGCAGTTCAGCTGACTGTCTCCTAGGAGTACAGGATTAGTTTGGGTTTGGCCAGCTACTCACATGCCAGTTTTATCCATATTTTACTCCTGTATGGGGAAGAGACCCTTAATGAGTGAGGCCTCCCATAATTTTGTAAGATCTTTTCAATGCTGTTATATAGAACACCTTGTTCTGTGATATAGAAAGGGCAGTTCCAAATTTTGACAGAAAATTGCATTTTATACCTGCAAGACAAATAAGAACTTAGCCACATTGTCAGATTTCTCCCACGTACGCTTTTCCAATTTGCTATTAAAGTTTTCACATGATACCAAGTCCTCTCAATTTCTAGTGAGGTTGCTTAGAAAAATCTGATCACCATCCTACAAATCCTATAATTTCAACACAAATTTTTCATAGGAATGACTGAAAAAGATCTGAAATTATCTGAAAGAGGTCATTTTAGTGTATATTTTCAATTCAGATTAAAGGTATGTCTATCTTTGAGTCTCTAACTAGCTGAAGAACCAGACTAGACATTCTGATTGCTAGCCTCCATTCAATAATCATGAGTAAAATACAAGGCATGAGTAAAATACAATGCATGAGTAAAATACAATGCATTAATTTATTTTTGAAGAACACAAACTTCTACATAGATCTATCTATACCTGTAGAAGAACAACATGAAGAAATTACCTCAGTTATTACCAATTAATGCCTTGTTACTGCAGCTGAATTACTATCAGATGTCTCCCAAACGAATTACAGTTCTTAAAATATAGCAAGTACATGGACTGGTTGTGATACGAGTGTATCACTTTTTAAATTCTAAATTATTTTCAACCAAAAAATGTGTAAAGTTACTCTTTTATTCCACAGTATTTCTTTAAAAAAGTCCTTTGATTCGCAAGCTCTTAGGAACAGGAGTAATAGACTTATAGAATTAAATAAATTTATTGCTTCTACTTTAATGCTGTCTATACTTGCATTAAAAACCAGAACTGCCTTGAGAAAGCAGCAGTTTAAAAAATCTATGTTAAACTCATAGAAATCAGTTAAAGGTACAAAGATGCAACATGGTGACATTTGTTTAAATGTTTATTGTATTTGTTCACTGACAAGCGACAAATACTAATTCACTTATTCTAACAAAGAGAGTTCTCCACTTTCACTTAGTTCTTTTCTTAAAACAGCAGTTCATACTTTGACAATTTTTTTAAAATAAAAATTTTACATGTTTTATGAGGAATTCAAGTTTGCAAAAACAACTCAGAGGGTTGTTTGCTTTAGAACATCCAACTCATTATTCCTAAATGCTATCAACAAAGTTAGCCATCTCTCAAATAAAATTGCCCTTTCTTCAGTAAATCAGAGCAGTAGGTTTCATTTCACGGTATATTTGTCCTCAGTAAATACAACATAAAATTCACCACCTCTGGTCCCTTTAGCTGCCTCTCAATAGGTATTTTTCCCTTCAAGCATTACACATAATTTACACTGACTTTCAGACAGCCCCCCCCCCCCAAAGTCAAAAAGATTTGTCTGTCCTTTGTCCACATCTGCTAGAGCTGATGAACTGACTGACATTATCAACAAGTTCTTGAACTACAGCCTGAGACCCTACCCCATCACAGCAAACTCCCCACAAACTCTCCGTCAAACAAAAGCCCATTTCAGTGTTAGCTCTCATGTGCTGACAGTCCATTTTCCAGCTTCTTGTCCACCAGCCGAGAGAATGGAAAACAACAGCATTCCCCACTGCTTAAAACAAAGTAGGACTGCCTAGAACCCCCATGGTCTGTATTGTGGGGGATCTCCAAGTGAGTCACTAAGCCAAATACAGTTATTATATAACATGGATTCTTTAAGTCTTTCAATCTATTTAATTTATGAAGCAGAAACGTCTACTTTTCTAACTAATAAGAAAATGCTTATTTTAGACTGATTATGCTTGAGATAGGTTTCAGTTTGGTCAAAAGGAGTCAGACCCTAACTTCAATGTTAACTCTATGTTATCAGTTTCACCCTCTTCTCAAGTTTCATTAGGATGGAGGTTACTTACTGGCCTTCAATCCAGTTCTGCAGACTTAAGTTCAGGAAAACCAGTTATTTAAAACTTGCCTCCCACAAACTAGTTTACCTCCTTGTGAGCAGTGTTCTGTGTCCCTAAGGCTAGGCCCTCTTGTTCCACAAGAAAGAACAGGTCATCTTTCCCATTGCCTCTGCACCACAAATAATACTAACAGGAGCCTAAGAGGAGAAGGGCATTCACCACTACTGAGATTCACATCTGCACGCTAAGATTAGAATCTATGACTACCTAGGTTGCACACTGAGAATGCCAAGCTTTTGGAACAATTGTAGTACCTCTACATCTGGCTGCAGCTGTGAATTTCAGAGATCGTATCTTGGGCCTAATTTTGTTTTTGTTTTGGAGATGTTTTATATCCTACATACATCAAGACTCTTGAAATCAAGAAATTAATGAGTCTGTGTTTTGTGTTCATGCATTTCATTTCTGCTAACCTCCTTTTAATTATGCCCATCACCTATTTGATGGCAACAACCAATCTGCGAGTGCAATCTAGATGGGTATAAACAGCAATCAGCTAACACAGTATTGCATTACACACTCTACATCTTCTGACAGTGATATTTGCCTGTCAAGAAACCCTTAAATCAACTTTCCTGTTTCTGAGAAGTATGACATCTGTTAAAGCATCTGTTCATACTAGGGCTCTACCAGCTAAACATGTGGAAGCTGCAAAGGGTCTCAAAGCAATTTATGTTGCTTTACATCCTCTCCTGGGCAATGGGACAGTTCTCTTATCCAAAACTAAATTCTCTATGGTAAAATGATTAAGTTCTTGACCAGGAGAAGAAGGGGGTGAGTTAAATTACTGTAGACTTTTAGATCTGCTTTCCTAGTCCCTTGTATATTATGTGGAGAAAGTAACTTTGTCATGACTTCAGTAACTCCGAGTCGAACAGGGTATTTGAATTCCTGGCTTCTAGGGATGTTTTTCTCAGGTCTTGCACTCAAGTACCTGGTGCTGTTATTCATTTCTAGAAGCCTCATAGAGGGGAAAAATCAAGGAGCCCATCTGCCATTCAGAACAGAATTTGCACTGTTCAGAGGAGTTTGTCTATTTCGTGGGAAGGAGACAGCTAAGAGGAGAATGGAGACATGTGAAATCTAGCTAAATCTTGTCTTTGTAACAGAGTCATCTTGCTTAGGTCACCAAAAACCCCAAAACAACAGCCTAATGACTTCACTGAGCTTCAGGTCAGTAATCATACCTTCATTTCTCCAACAGCAAAATATGTGTACGTATTTCATACAGTAGAAGTTGCTGTGGAAATAAGTAAACTGGTAAGTATTTTCTTACTGGTAGAGGGATGAGGTGATCAGCAATTTAAGTTATTAATTTATTACTGTGTTCAGCAACACAAATCATCTTAACAGCACTCAGGCATTTTCATAATACATATTTGGAAGTGTAATAATATTCTGTCAGTTCAGATACTTATAAAGGAACTGGAAGATGCTGATTCTTTTTTCTTTCCCACCACATACGCTCAACAGCTAGAGCATTCTGTCCCATGCACGTAGGTGTCCTTCCCAGGGGTAAAGGCTCCGTAAGCAGCGCACACCCTGTATCCAGTGCACTGGGGAACTGAGACACAGCAAACATGCTTGCCATGACCTCAAAAACCAGAGGTATTCCTCAATCACATTGTTTAGACATATATGTAGGTGTTGATCCAGATGCTGACCCACAGCAAAACTCATGCTCCAACCAGCTATAGGCAACTATGTCTACACTACATCTGAAAACTCACAAATCCTTTTTTCAGACAGTGAAGCTATTCAGATGCTGAGGCGCTACGAGGTCACACAGAACTCCAGAATCAGCAGATGCCCATAAAACATGCAAACCACAGTTTTAAGTTTTGCCCTTTATGGCTTCAGATGGTAGCATATAAAACACATCATTTATACCAAACAGCTTCCTACTTTCCCATAACTAGTGAATGTATAATACAGAGGTTCAGTCAAAACCTCCCACTACATCTTCTCTAAATCTTTGTGTCTACTATACCAAAGCATTTCTCAAGCTTTCCTGTCTGTGACAGATGTTTTTCAGATTTCAGTCATAAGGCTTCTTGTTTTATAAGGACCACAAAACTTTGGTCAAAGTACATGATAAAGATAAAGCCATAAACAGAGATCTAATCAATCCATCTGATTCTTTTTTCCAAGTGTTTTTTTTTTTTTTCTCTAAACAGCCCAAGGAATTTAAGTGTTAAGACTGAAATTGCCACAACATTGCCTTAAAAAAAGCTATGGATGCTAATGCAAGCCTGACATTTTCAAATAACTCCACAACTATCTCCTATTGTACACTTAGTGCAATCAGTATTTTAAATATCTTTTGAATTTTGCATTTGTAAGAGATGGTAAGAACAAATGGCAGCACTCAGATTTTATTTTTTTTTCCCAAACAGCACTTTTAATCAGTTACACAGATGTCAATACATTATCTAACTTAAAAGTGCAATCTGCTAATCACAGGAATACATGCTCCACCATGTGCCTTCAATACCTAGCTTCTCTAAAGTTACAGGGATTACAAATATTAACATAAACTTTCACATAGCCTACCCTTTATTTTGTTGTGCTTAGGTACTGCAACGGTTTGAGATAGTAAGTGTTTGCCAATTATTTTTCTTAGTCTATTAATCAATATAAAAGCTTTACTTATTGGAAAATAAAATACATTTCTTAATAGGTCATATACAATTATTTAATGGTTGCAAAATACCTAATACCATTTATCTGGGATTTTTGGTTTTTTTAGTTACGCACAGAAGCTTTGCTTAGACACAATAATTTTTCAATCATCCTGTAAAACATGGACATAAGACACAGGCTTAGCAGAAACTGACAAAACAAAATCTATCTGCAGACCACTAACATGATGGTTCAGCTACTTAAGTTTCTTCATATCAATGTGCACAAGATCTTAGGGACCCTTAAACCACACGTTACTGGCATAATGGACTACACCAGCTTGTGTCTATGCCTACTTCTGTTGCTTTAATCAGAATTACCAACACAGGAGAAGCTTCAGAGCTTTCAAATACCCATTATGTTCTGTTTTGTAAATAAAACATTTTCATAAATGGTTAATACTGCAATCTGATATGAACACACTTCATGCATCTGTCCCTCTCCAAACTGAATATAAATGATCCATATGAACTATTTCTATAAATATGTATGCAAAATAATTTTAAGATAAAATATGCTTGTTTGGTTTTACATAAAAAAGTCACAAATATGAAAATTACTCAAGAGCAGTCTTCTCCAGCTTACACAAAAGAATTAATGTATATTTTACTATATTAAAAAAACCCACAAAACCAAAAAAACAAACAAACACTTCACTTCCTGGTTTATACTTAATAATTAAGTTAAAAAATATAAAAATACTGAAATGGAATTGAATATGAAGAAGGAACATGGAAACACATTAGTTATAAACATGTAACTCATTTGTGCATTGCCTTTGAACAAATAACAAGCAGACCAGACAAACCAATCTGCATTTAAATAATGTCACATTTTCTACAACATCTGGGAATGGTTGCACAAAATAAAATGGGTAACCGCATTACATATAAAATTATATTAAAATACACATTTGTGTGTCTTTAATGTGAACTACAATAAAATACAGAATAGTGCACCACTTTGATCTTAATACCAATAAAAGAAATAACAAAAGGTAGTTTGGGATGGTAGTTCTGTCAGGCTAAATTTAGAAATATCCTCTGCATGCTAAATTCTTCAAAATTTCAATTTTGCCTCTGGAAACTAAATCAAAACTAGTGAATCTGTCATGGCTGTAAAGCCTCTATTCAACAAAGGAAAAATGAAACTATTACAATTTGAGAACACTCATTCTATACTACAATACTACATTCCAATTTTTTAAGTCTTGCATTTAATTTATCCTTTTAATCCAACTCGACCAAGGCTTTCGTTATCTGTTTAATTACTGACCCTACAAATCTTTGAACACAGAAAAATCTAATGTAAGTAATGAGCATTATTATCATCCTAGAACTAGAGAAAAGGCAGTCAGTTTCCATCAGAATAAACACTCCAACATTTTAAATGTATTAGTATTTAATATTCAGAGGAAAGATCTTAATATTCAGAAGAAACCGCAATACACCAAATGTCTTAAAGATTCGGATGAACAACAAAGACAGCAAAGGCTTTCTTAGCATTTTTACTGCTAGTTTTGGAAGCACAAAAATAGTAAGTTCTTAACTGGCATTTGTGAGTTTCACAGTCTACTGAGACATTTTATTCAGTGACTCTTGGCACTAGACAGAGAGATTTTTAAAAAGTGGTTTTGGCCCATCAGCAGGACTGGCTCCCTATCAGATCTCTGCTATAGCAACTCTGCATGCTTCTTCTACTCTTTTTTGGTCACTAAGCTCTCTGACACTGATACTGCACCTTTCTGATTAACCAGTTGTAAATCGGAGCACCCTAAGCAGAAATCCCATTTCTGCTTTAAAAAGGAACAACAACAACAAAAAAAAACCAGCTACAGAAAGTACAGTAGCTTGAAGAATCACAAAAGGAAAAAACTGAAGAGAAGTTGCAAAAATGACTGATTTGCACACTATTTATCTGACATTTTCTAGAATAATAACTAATGCTGAGATTTTTCACATCAGACCAAAAATGCCTCAAATCTGTAACAACCACAGATTTCTCAAGTTTGGGCATTTTGGTTTTGGTTTGGGCAGGGTTTTGGGGGTTTTGGGAGGGTTTTTTGGAGGTTTTTTTGTTCTTTTGCTCGATTTTTTGTTTTTTAAGGCTACTGGTTAGACTAGATAAGAAACACTGTAAGAAGCCAAATTCAGTAAGTACCGCAATTCACTCACATTTTCATAGCATCAGGAAAAAGGCATTTTCTTTTATATAAAGGCACATAGCTATAAATATTCTCATGACAATAAAAAAGGTGATATGTAGTTCTCAACACCTGAGACCTAACCAAAAAGGCACCAAAGGCATCCCTTTGACTACTAGGAAACAACTACTATCCCTTCACTCCTAGTTAATGATAGTTTACTCCAGATGAGAGGTTAGCTCCTGGTAGAGAAGCACTGATTTGTCAGGGGTCAGAATAGTTACACCAAAAGGTTACCTCAGATGTTGTGGATGCTGCCTAGGTAATCACTCAGAAAGTTCCAAGGCTGCCAAACTTGAGTTCTTTGTTTTCTGTTGCTATTTTCAATAACTCAAGCTGTAGGGGGAAGCTTTTAAGTGACACCCCGCCAAAATTCCTTTTTGGAAACAAAGACCTTTTTGGAAACAATTATTTTCAAGAAAGGGGTTTTATTTAGGATACGTGACTCTCACTATGATTTTATATTTTTTTTAATCAGACAGAGATAATGCTGCACTGATAAATGATGTACATCTATTTCTTAAATCCAGTGCTTTGAACAGTCAAAACGAAATCTTCAGTGCACCTCTAGGAAAGACTGTTTTTCAGCAATGGCTTGGATATGAAGATTGAACCAGTGGACAGTGAAGGTCAGCCACAGTGTTAGAATGCACTAACAGAAGGATGGCAAGCAAATCAAACAATGGTATTTCCTCACTACTACTCAGCACTCATACTCTAGACCACATTGAGATACTCTGTCCAGTTTGGGGCCTCCCACCACGAGGAAAACATCAATAAACCACAGTAATCTCAGTAGAAGGCCACCAACATGGTCATGCCTGGAGCACTCTAACTTTGAGCAGAGGCTGGAGGACCTGAGCTGGGACAAGGGGCAGCTCCAGGAGCACCTAACAGTATCCCCCAATGCCTATGAGGGGCTGTCAGGGAGCTGGGCTCTTCTCAGCAGGGCATGGCAGGACAGTGTGTGACGAGAGGCTAGGACTGGATGTAAAGAAACCTTTCCCTACCAGGACAGATGAGCAGTAGCACAGGATGCCCAGATGCTATGCAAGCTCTCTCCCTCCCTGAGCAGCCGGATCTGACTCCATGGCTGCAGCACCATGCACTCAGCACCTCCCAAGTTCCCTTCCCACAGATTATTCCATGACCCTGCAAAAGGAAGCCAGACGGGTCTACAGGTGAGAGGCAGAGGCACTTGGGCAGAGCCCAAGGCTGCAGCAGGGAGAGGCAGCACCCAGAGTTGCTTCATAGACTTCACAGGTTTTAAAAACATGCAATAGCTCAGAAGTGGACTCCCTGACAAGTTCAGCAAGTGGCCAATGTGAGATAGAATCACAGAATGACAGAATGGTTAGGGTTGTAAGGGGCCTTAAAGACCACCTAGTTCCAACCCCCCTGCCATCAGCAGGGACACCTTCCACTAGACCAGGTTGCTCAAAGCCTCATCCAACCTGGCCTTAAACACTTCCAGGAAGGGGGCATCCACAGCTTCTCTGGGCAACCTGTTCCAGTGTCTCACCACCCTCACAGTCAAGAATTTCTTCCTAATATCTAATCTAAACCTACCCTCTTTCAGTTTAGAGCCATTTCCCCTTGTTCTGTCATTAAATGCCCTATTGAAAAGTCCCTCCCCAGCTTTCCTGTAGCCCCTTCAGGTACTGGAACGCCGCTATAAGATCTCCCTGGAGCCTTCTCTTCTCCAGGCTGAACAGCTCCAACTCTCTCAGTCTGTCCTCAGAGGAGAGGTGCTCCAGCCCTCGGATCATCCTCATGGCCTCCTCTGGACTCGTTCTAAGAGGTCCATGTCTTTCTTGTGTGAGGGGCTCCAGAACTGGACACAGGACTCCAGGTGGAGTCTTATGAGATTGGAGTACAGAGGGAGAAACTTCCTCCCTCGATCTGCTGGCCACACTTCTCTTGATGCAGCCCAGGATTTGCCTTCTGGGTTGCAAGCGCACATTGCCGGCTCATGTTGAGCTTCTCATCCACCACCACTCCCAAGTCCTTCTCTTCAGAGCTGGCCTCAAGCCACTCATTCTCCAATCTGTATTTATGTTTGGGATTGCTCCGACCCAGGTGCAGGACCTTGCATTTGGCCTTGTTGAACTTCATGAGTTTAGCCCAGGCCCACCTCTCAAGCCTGTCAAGGTCCCTCTGGATGGCATCCCGTCCCTCCAGCGTGTCAACCACACCACTCAGCTTGGCATCGTCAGCAAGCTTAGCTTACATTGGCACAACAGTTAAAAGCTAAATTTGTGCTTTCACTGTTGTCTAAATGTAAAAAAAGATTTAATGTTTATAACACTACCCTTCTACAGTGCAGTGCATTTGCCACACGTGATCATATTATTTTACCTGATAATCTGCTCCCAAGACACAGATTTTTAAGAATTTCAAACAGAAGAAGAAAATCCTGTCTTCAAAGCACCTCAACTTTTTCAAGTACCCTACAGTCTTCAATTTATGACATGAATCATAGAGACTGATAAACCTAGTTTTAAACTTCAGCAACTAGTCACAGGGGTTAATACTGAAAATAAAATATCCATGTCTATTAAACCAGTTCTTGGTGACCCACTGCAGCAGAGGCTGTTACAGACCAGAAGTGCAGATAAATTCTATTTCATAATAATTTCACTTCTTCATACAACAGAAGAAAAAGGAGCAAGTTATTTTCATAAGCATTAATAATTTGAATGCCTTGCCCAAATCCTGATTTTTTTTTCATTTATTTGTAATCTCCACTTTCATATGCAGTAAATCTCACCATGCACTAGCCATTCTAATCTATTCTACCTGATCCTATTAAGTCTGTTATTTTTTCCCCTTTGAAAAGCAGCCTAAAATTGGACACGGTGTTCCAAATGAGTAATTTCTAACATACCACTT
The DNA here is from genome assembly GCA_907165065.1 of Caprimulgus europaeus. The sequence goes on from OU015527.1 coordinate 19,568,246, forward strand.
CTACATTTTCTAGTTTCAGACCTCCTCTTAGCACATCTAATAATCCTACTTGCATTGTCAACTCCTGTTGCTAGATGTAGTTAATGCTGAGATCAAGCTGTGATGTTTTCACTGCAGGAAACAGTGACCCCATAAGTATTGCAATTGTATCATCAGTATCATTACAAAGAATGATGCATGCACAGAAGTGGATGTCAATGCAAAAAGAAACACCTTTCTTGAATACATTTAATCCTTCAGGTCCAGTTAATAATACCCTGGTTTTAGTAATATAAATACGAAACTTTCATTACTGTTCCCAGACTATGTTTTTCATTTACCATACAGGCCACATAGACAACAGGCAGGAATTGGGACATGACAGACTAGGACTGGCTGCAAGAAAACCTTTCCTCACAGGGACAAGTAAGCGGTGGCACAGGCTGTTCGGGGGCTGTACATCCTTGGAGCATCTCAGTCCCCAACAGGACAAAACCCTGAGCAGCCTTGTCTGACCCTATGGCTGACCTTGCTGTGAGCAGCTCCTTGCACTAGGCACTTCCCAAGCTTCTTCCCCAATGGAGTTGTCTTGTATTTGTGATCCCTTTTTCTGTGCTGGGGAGAGAAGCTTCCTTGACATCACTTCATGCCTACAGCAGTAAGAGGAAAACCATACCAATGACTTCCCTTACAAATAAAGGATTTCCACTAAATACCATGATGCCCGGGTTGTTTTTATTTTACCTATTTAATAAAAACTTAGAACTGTTGCACTGAAGTACCATTCCAGTTTACAAAATAGTATGCCACTTCCAAAAACAAGACCCTGTCATTCTAAATTAAAAACAAAAATAAAGTTCAGATGCATTTTATGATTACGTGAAGATATTTGTCTAAGCTGAAGATTTCTCCTTTGGTACTCCACTGAGGTTTGTAAGTAATTAGTTTCCAGTGCCTCAGAAATCTCTGCACTGCACTCCATTTTGCAATACAACCATGTGCTAATGTAAAGAAAGTCTGACTGAATGACATTGCCCTCCTCAGATTAGCTCTACTTACATACACTTCAGATTACATCTAGTATGTCACAACATGCTTCATAAACAAAATAAAAAAAAACCTTTTATAATGCTATTGACTTAGTCTTGAGATCATTTACAGAAAGTCTTTGTGGTGATGTGGAAAAGGAAAAATACACAAATCGAAAGGCGATTCCACAAAACAATTGATCTGTTTTCACCAAAAATATCTTCAGAAAGGCTGTTGGCTAGATAAAAGTCATTAAGTATTAAAAAGAACAGAATACAGCATCTAAAAATTACATACAAGTCATTTGAATTATGATTACCCCTGGCATGATGTTAATTAATTGTCATATTAACATCAGTGTAACAGTTTTCTTTTTTTATAAAATCATAGAACTGTTCCTGTTGGAAAAGACATTTAAGATAATCCAGTCCAACCATTAACCTAACATTGACAAGTCCACTAAACCATGTCCCTAAGCACTACATCTACACATCTTTTAAATACCACCAGGGACAGTGACTCCAGCACATCCCTGGGCAGCCTGTTCCAGTGCTTGAGAACCCTTTCAGTGAAGAAATTTTTCCTGATATCCAATCTACACCTCCCCTGGCACAACTTGAGGCTGTTTCCTCTTGTTCTATGTTTGCTGCTTGGGAGAAAGAGACTGACATTCACCTCACTACAACATCCTTTCAGGTAGCTGTAGAGTGATAAGGTCTCCCCTCAGCCTCCTTTTCTCCAGGCTAAATAATACCAGGTCCCTCAGCCGCTCCTCACAGGACTAGCTCTCTAGACTCTTCACCAGCTTCACTGCCCTTCTTTGGATACACTTCAACACCTCAATATCTGTCTTGTAGACTGAACACAGAACTCAAGGTGCAGCCTCACCACTGCCAAGTACTGGGGCACAATCACTTCCTTCTTGGCCACCTCAGCACACTGCTGGCTCATATTCAGCCGGTTGTTGACCAACACCCCCGGGTTCTTTTTTGCCAGGTAGCTTCCTAGACGCCCTCCCCAAGCCTGTAGCATTGCATGGGGTTGTTGTGACCCAAGTGCAAGACCCAGGACTTTGCCTTGTTGAATCTCATACAAATGGCCTCAGTCCATTGATTGAGCCTGTCCAGATCTCCTTGCAGAGCCTTCTTACCCTCAAGCAGATCAACACTCCTGCCCAACTTGGTGTCATATGCAAACTTACTTAAGGGTGTACTCGATCCCCTTGGCGAGATCATTGATAAGGATATCAAACAGAGCTGGCCCCAGTACTGAGCCCCAGGGAACACCACTTGTGACTGGCTGCCAACAATTTAAGTCCGTTCACCACAACTCTTTAGGCCCCACCACCCAGCCAGTTTGCCATCCACAGAAAAGAACACCTATCCAGGCCATGGGCAGTCAGTTTATTCAGGAGAACGTTGTGGAAATGGTGTCAAAGGCTTTACTAAAGTCTAGATAGATAACATCCACAGCCTTTCCCTCATCTTCTAAGTGGGTCACCTTATCATAGAAGGAGATCAGGTTAGTCAAGCAACACCTGCTTTTCATAAACCCATGCTGACTAGGCCTGATTGCCCGGTTGTCCTGTGTATGCCGCATGCCCACACTCAAGATGATGAGCTCCATAACACACATGTAAGCATCAGCTTTCAAAGTGTGTGTCTTTCTTGCTGTATTTGCAGCAATCCTTGCATTTTTAATACCAGCTTTCATCCTTGAACTCAGGCCTTCTAAAGGTCACAATTCTCTGTTACCAACTATAAACAGAACTTATATTACACTTTGCAGAGCACAAAAATAAGGGAACTAGCACTGGTGTGCTGTTAATTCTAAAACATTTGAGTTTCAAATACCCTCTTTTATATCATCTTAAGCACAGACAGGTTGACAGTGACCTCCTGCCTTTCACCAAAGCAGAAATCAGTATTTTAAAAACTCTAGTCATTTGTGTTAACTGTTTGGTTTTTGGTTTTTTTTAAAAGAAATGCAAAGCAAGTGACAGAGCGAGTACTTTATTCACTCTTCTGAAACATTTACATGAACCTGCATGACAAAAATCCCCTGACGGATCCAACTCTGAGAAGCCGAAGGTTTACAGTCATGCAATGCATTCTAATACATTTAATGCATTAGTAACTTTTTTCTATTATAATTATTTTTTGTTAGTATTTTGAACCTCACACCCTGTATATAGCCCATAAGGTGCATAAATACACTCTGCTTTTCCTAGTGGGTTTTAGGTGCTTAGGAAGTGCACAGTCAACTTAGTTTTATGCCTCAATATAATTACTAATAAATTATTTGCCCAAATTTATTTCTGAAAAAAACAAGAAAACAAACAAGTTATGGAAATACAATTACTTCAGGCAAAACATTGCCTTATGCATATGTGTGCAAATAGAATTACATGACATTATGTAAAGATCTTTACCTGAATAAATTTTATGTAGATTATTTTATCCAAATATAAAATTTATAATGACTAACACAGGTCAAGCATTTATCTAACAATTTTGTTTGTATAACACCTCTGAGACAAAACCTTATAAATCTGTACTAATTGATTAGTAAGTCAACACCAAGGCAAGACTACATGGTGTAATTATACAAACAATATATTCCATACATATTACATGGCCAATTCTGTTCACTGAGGCTTGGTTTATGACTATTTCGGGTTTATAAGTGCAACTCATACTTTGTTGTATTTAGAGTAAATACAGAAAAGTAATTAATCATAGAGTTTAGGAACTCTGCTACTGGTAAATGAGGAGTGTCTGCTCTGCAAGCTGCAGCTGCAAGTCTATCTGCCGTGCTAGGCTGTGTAACTGCTGTGCTACTGTGTGTGTCACCACTGCTGTCCCAGATCCAAACAGGTATATCTACAAGTGAACAAGAACTTTTTTCTGCTGAAAGGCCATCTTTCAGTATACGTACTGAACACAAGCCACTAACATAAGAGAACCACTCTAAGATGTGAAAATATAATCTGATTCACTTAATTAACTAATAGGGTGGAATATATATTAATCTAAAATAATACTTTATTGGCAAAGGTACCATTTAGAGAAAAGGTGAAATTGAGTAGTATCTATTTTAGTAAATCATAATTGAAACAAATCACTGGGTAAAGCAGGTTATCTAAATCCTTACTATATTTTTCAGGCTAGCCCGACATGACCCACTTTCTGTCCCTAAATCAATCTCATGCTCAGGCTGTGGCATGGGTAATCCATTCAGATATCTGCCTCAGCATACCAAAAAGGTATAAAGGGAACCATCTGGGGAAAGACAAGTTGTCAGATGCAGATTTAAACTAATTGATATACGGGTTAAAGGAAATCAGATTATAAACAAGAAGGTCATAAGCAAAAACAGTATCTGCTGAAGACAAAGAATAAGTGAGGAAACTGCAAAATACTATACCTGTCCTTTTTTAATTTCAATGTCTTCTACCACCACTAAGTGGAATAATGCTCACAAAGGTAATCTTTACGAAACAGCAAACTAACTCTCAGGAGGATGAATCAAGAGGAAGGAAACATATAATGGGAGTATTTCATTTTCTTTTGCCACAAAGAGTGCGCCTGGAGCAAGGTATCATACAGCCATGCTTGAATTAGGGTGCAGTCCCACCAGATGCATCGTTTTCTCAACTCCTACCTAATTCCGTAGGTTGAGTGCTTTCAGTCTCAGTAAACTATGCTTTCGTGAAGTACAGAGAATGCAAGATACGGTTTTATTTTGTACCAAAGACTAAAAAATTTTGCTTAAATCAGTGGTGTCAAAGAGAACCATCCCACAGAGCTGCTACATCTTGTTATGAAAATTCCCAGAAGGCTGAGAAGCAAGCCAACAAGACACACCCAGTGGTGCAGCATTACATAACTATACCTGCTTCGGCCTGGACTTGGTTTGACCTTGTTCCTGTGGCACCTGCACCACAGTTAACATGTCCTAAGAGACTCAGCTTTTCCAAGTCCCTGGTGCCACACACCAGACTGAAATAAAAGAGAGGTAAAAATAAAATAAAAGTATCAGTAAAAATTTTCCATGTGGCTTGACACAGGGTAGACTCATTGCAGAAAAGCCTGGTTTAGGCAGGAAGCTCTACTCTCTCTCCGTCATTTTTTTAATCCATTGCTGGGTTTGAATATCCTCATGGATTAAGGCTGTGGAAGATGTGTCAAGAATCCAGCAATTTGCACATTCTAGAATGCAAATCAAGTTTTCCAGTCACTTCCTCACTTCCCTTCCCTTTCATTTTAAGATAAAAGAGATACATAAATCCATCAGAGAACAGAACTCTGAGGTTTGAGGTATTCAACCTCAGCTTCAACTTAAACAAAAAAGCCCACATGAAAAGGATTTTAAAATGCTTCATATCAACAAAACAACACTCATCATGGAGTAATTTTATTTTGTCCGCTTTTAATATATTATATGTAACTTAACTTTAGATTTGCAACAGAATGGGTCTTTTCAAGAGGCATCACATCTTGGAAAGCAAATTAAGTTATGCTTGTTTGCCAAGCTGCCCACTGTCTTGCCTTATAAAAAACAAATGGGACTGAATACTTCACTAAAAAGGCTTGATACTTCATCTTTGCATGCAAATACTCCAACAAAATGTTTTTGTTTACAGATTTTTCTCAAGAATGTAACATGCCAAACAAGACATAAATCAGCGGTGTAAAAAAAGTAGTAAAGTAAAAATAGTAATTAAATTAATTCACAAATATATCTGCTGAGTAAGAAAGGTGGTAAGTACTGCAATCTATCTGCAAAGTTGGATTTTTATTATGGGTGTCAAACAAACCCTGAACAGAAAGAATTTAAAATATTTTGCAAATATCTTTTGAGTTTGCCCACTTACGTTACCAAACCACTAAACTATAACCACACTATCTTTCCAGAAGAAAGAGATAGTACTGTAGTACTGTACTAATTTCAGATTTCATTTCCTACTAAAAAAAAAAGCATAACTATGAAGTCTATATCTGGTTTAGAGTTAGGAGAGAAAAATGCTGGCTGAAGAAGCAAAGCAGAGCATGAACTAAGCAAGCTTAAACAGTGAATGCTACTTACGCTTACCTTCTAATAAGGATATGCAGGTTACAAAAAAACAAAAAAAAACCAAAAAACAAACAAAGTCCTGTCACTTACTAAAAGTATCTTTAAATAACCTGCAGTTTTAATACTAACATCCGCCCTCCTGACTTCACATCCTGAAACAGAGAAAATGGAAGGCGAAATATTTGATTTCTTACAATGGGTGGTGCAGAATGAATGACACTGTCACCACAGACAAGTCCCAAGTTTTCCCACAAAAAACTTTCTACAAAAGACTTTGTGGGATACTCTAGAATGTGCAGTGCTATGAAACAGCAAAAAATAGTTTCCTCTTTTTTGAACCAAAATGTCTATTTCCCTACTGAGTCACAGTATAAAAGATGCTCTAAATAACTGACTTGCTACCAGAAAGAAAGCTTTGCTACTTTTGTGATCCATTTTGTCAGGTTTACATGGAAAGCTTTTGGTAACAGGGTGGTTGCAGGGGTGACTTCTGTGAGAAGACACTAGAAGCCATCCCCATGTCCAACAGAGCCAATGCCAGCTGGCTCCATGACAGACCTGCCACTGGCCAAAGCTGAGCCATCAGTAACACTGGTAGCACCTCTGTGATAACATATTTAAGAAGCTGCAACAGCAGCTGGAAGGGAAGAACAAGAAAATGTGAGAGAAACAGCTCTGCTGTTTATCAACCAAGATCAGTACAGAAGGAAGGGGAAGAGGTGCTCCAGGTGCTAGAGCAGAGATTTCCCTGCAGCCTGTGGTGAAGACCATGGTCAGGCAGGCTGTGCCTCTGCAGCCCACAGAGGTTAACAGGAGAGTAGATACATGCAGCTCGTGGAGGACTCCACACCAAAGCAGGTGGATGTGCCCTGTAGGAATCTGTGACCCCATGGACCACCCACGCAGGAGGAAGTTTGCTGGCAGGACTTGTGACCCCACAGGGGACCCACGCTGGAGCAGTCCATTCCTGAAGGACTGCACCCCAAGGAAAGGGCCCATGCTGAAGCAGTTCTTAAAGAAGTGCATTCCGTAGGGAGGACCCAACATTGGAAAAGTCTGTGAAGGACTGTATTCCATGAGAGGGGCACCTCACTGGACCCAAGCAAGAGTGTGAGGAGGAAGAAGCAGCAGAGACAATGTGCTATGACCTGACCACAACCCCAATTCCCCATCCCCCTGTGCCACTCACAGGAGGGAGACAGAAGAATCAGGTGTGAAGCTGAGCCTAGGAAGAAGGAGTAGGTGGAAGGCAGTTTTAGTTTTGTTTTTATTACTATCATACTCTGTTATTAATTGGCAACAAATCAATTTTCTGCAAGTTAAGCCGATTATGGTAACTGTTGAGTGATCTCCTTGTCCCTATCTCACTCCATGAACTTTTCATTGAATTTTCTCTCCTTGTCAGGAAGAGGGAGTGATAGAGCCGTTTGGTGGGCACCTAACAGCGAGCTAAGGTCAACTCATCACAGTCAGGGATTAAAAATGCCTATTCTGTTCAGGAAGCCTCTGTGCCAAGATGCTTCTTGGTTCACCTTCAGAAATTAGTCCCCACATTGAGCTGGTCCCATCACACAGGCCCACAGACAGCCTTCAGATCAACAGAGCCCCTCAGTTCTTCCCTCTAGCATGAACTCTACAAAAAGAAGGTCTTGCTCACAGACTATAGAGACTTCAGAACACTTCTGAACTCTAAATACCTGAATTTTAGATTGCACTGACCCATACTTGAAGAGGTTATGTATTCACTGCACAAGTGAAACCCTGCAAATTAAAAGTTTAAGGTAAATTAGTCTTTGTGTGTTTCATGGTCAAAGAAGATAGGGACACAGTTAAAGGTTACTTTATCTAGGTTCCCTAGTTTTATACCTTTCGAAGTCTAATTAAGTTAAGGTCATTCTCTGAAGTGAGATGAGCAAGTTTTGGGGTTTTTTTAAGAAAAAACAGATTTTGCTAAAATATCATGACAATGATGATGATGCAAAGGTGACTCACTGAAAGCTATCTCAAATTTCCTAGACCTTAAAAAAAAAACCACCCCACAACAAAACCAGTCTCCTGATATTCTGATATTGAAATAACTTTTCTTTCTCAATACCTTTGGTCAAATAGGCCAGGACATCAGGTATTCAGCATCCCTGACATAAAGTCAAGGGAAGGAAATGAAGAAATGAAAACAAGGTTCAGAAAATAAATCCTTTTTAATTATTGCTACTATCCTTTTCCTCTCTAATCTTCTAAATCAAGCACTGAACATCTGCAACACTATAGAGAGATTAAATGGATAGCACAGACAGATGACCTTCAGTTTGTATCTGCTAACCTGCTTCTAGTCATATTTCTGAAAGAGAAATTCATGTGTAAGCACATTTTCCTTGACCACCATCCTGCTTACACATACTCTATAACATGTGAATTAAAGAACCAGTGGTAGAATCTGTAAACTTTGTCATTTTCATTCTACTTCATTTGTTTAAAGAAAAAAAGAAAAAAAACACAAAGAAAACACCCAAAAAAAACGGCATACTATGAATGAAAACACAATACACTACTCCTTGGTTTATAACTCTTCATGACAGCTGAACAGAAAGCGCTTGCTGGGACTTCTACGCAAACCAGGAGCTCTATGAAGAGCAGCAATTCTTGGTAAACTCTCTCAAAGTACTCTGGCTTGCACAGGATGCAAACTGAACGCTGAGCAGAACCAACTGATGTGCATGTTCTGTAATGTTTGGAGTACTTCTGCCAAAACCACTTACACTGTGAAGATGCAAACTATAATACTTAACAGCTGTGTTGAGAAAAGCACAGGCAACCCAGGACACCTAGGAACCGACCAGGACATATGTTGTGCAGGGTCTTTTTGCTTTTCTTTGATTTGCAAGACAGAAATTCCAAATAGGAAGCCCCTTGTGCAATACCCTACAGATTGGGTGTGTCATTGCACCCTTTCCAAACAAATTGCACTAGGGCTCTTGAAGGGCACTGCCAAGACAAACAGGTAAGAGGCAAAAGACAGCCTCAGAAACACTAGTATGACCTAATATAATCTCCAATAGTGGACATGGGTTGCCTATGATTGAGACAAATTAATTCCTGGAAAAGCTCAGTACTGTTTTTATGAATATCAGGTGATGCTGTTTACCAGTTAAGCTTAGACAGCACATATGGGATGCAAAAAAAAATATATTATACAGCTGCCTACCTCAGCAAATCCCACAAGGAGAGCAGGAAAACATAGCCAGGACACATACTCAGTGCTCTCCGGAATACAGCAGCTTTGTCTTTGGGGATTACACACAGTATTGCAAACTGATTCCTTTTTCTTTTACTCTCAAATTACTCACTGTTTCTCTAGGCCTCATTACTCACCTTGTATATTGTGTGTTTGGAAACCTTGCTCCTGGAGTGCTAAAGACATTTGCATAAGGATCTATGCCTCAGAATAAACACTTTTAACTATCACAATAATTTAACTGTTTTTGAGTAATGAAGTAGAGCATTTTTCAGATTTCAATTTTTTAATGTCTTTACATTTAGCCCAGAAAAAATAATGAAATTTTAATAGAAAGAGGGAACTCTGATCACCAATAGGTTCCCATAATCTTGTTACAGTAACTTGCAACTGATAGACTCAATCACCTTAACACACCAGAGATCGATCAACCAATCCCATAAAGAAAAAAATGTTGCCCAGCACTCAGTCACGTTAAAAAAAAAAAAGCTGCATTCAAGAAATTGATTAAGCATTCCCAAGAGATTTTTCATTTACCAATTTGCCCAGCTGATATGCAGACGTGAAAAAATACAGGGATGGATATAAGGAAGTGATAAGCCTAAGATGGTAGTTGAAATAAAAAAGATAGGGAGCTTCTATGAGTATTTATCTACACTGTCTGAAAATAAATTATGTACTTGCAGATCGTACATAAACTGAGCTTTCAAACGTCACTTATTACAATATTAAAATTGTCAAACGACTCCAGAACACTGAAAAGTATTTCCTGAACAAACGTTTCTTCTCCATTTGCAAGGAAGATGGGAGGAAGGGTAATTGAGGAAACAAGAGATGCTAGCCATGTGATAACATGTATTAACGCTAGACAAGGAAAGGGAGGCTTACCTCTTCAAAAACACTTGAACCAGTAAAACCACTAAAGTTGTTTTCAAAGCCGTGTTTGCATTTTAGTCATGGTCTTCCTCTTCCTCTTTCTTTTTCTATCCTTGACTCAAGCTAGATGAAACCTTTGGGAAAAAAAAGCCATTTTCCACACATATTTTCTGCACAGAGCCAAAATACAATCTGAAAAAGAACAATCACACTTCAAAATACTTGAAAAATAAGTATTTCCAGGTGATACATTTTTATAGGTTTGTTTTTTAATAGGGTTCTTAAAGGTATTTTTCCTCAGGACTCACTGAGTTGTCATGTTGCTGATGCTTATTCCACAGAACCAAATTAAGCTGGCTACAACCATGCTGAGAATTCACAGAGAGCTCAGAAAGGAACGTGTTTGAAGAGTAAGTGCCTGAACTTTCTTGAGCTGCCAACTCCCAAACAAGCAGCAACACAGCCAAAATAAAACATACCTTCCAGCTGCAAAAAAACCAAAACTCTACTATAATACTGGAAATAGAAACAAATCAGTGGGATTGTTTTAGCATGCTCTGACATATCCACACTGGGAGACTCCTCTCCAGGCTTTCTAATAAGCAAATAAAAAAAGTTACCCACATGACATCGGTATGCAATTTTTTTCATCTTTTTGGTGGTTTACCTTGGCTAGCTGCCAAACGTCAAACAATTCAAAAGTTATTGACAATAACACCTTATACCTCAGTTTGAGTTAGGTACACTTTCTATGTCCTTTACACAAGATTGGCTAAACATTAGCACAATGCAACCTTTTCTATCTACACAGTTCAAAAAGATTTCTAGAGCTGACATTCAGCACTTGCAGGATGTAAGTCAAAGGACCAGTCTAATATCAGTCTGAGATTTAGCCTTAATAACTCTGAATCTATTTAAAAATGCAAGGCAATTATTAGCCAATAATACACTTGGAACTCCTTAAAAAACAGTAAGCAGCTGGTAGCTTTCACTAACAAAAGATATGCTTACGGAACAAGAATTGCATTCATTAATAAAGGTGACTCTTTATTCCCAGTGAGTCACATGCTTTTTAGGAAATATCCTAAAAACTCACTTGAATTATTTGAGAAAATTATAAAGTAATTTTAAGTCAATTTCTTTTAATTCCTCTAACTAGTAAGTAAGACATTTAAATTACAGCACTGAAAGGAAACTGAACTGAAAAATATTTCTAACATAGGTTCTTTTGTTAAGCTATGTCTTAAGTTTCCTGCTGTTCTTCCTCTGTAATTGAATGGCAACTAAGAAGTACAATTATATACTTCACAGTTAAATATATACCTAGAAAATGCTGGTGAGTGAAATGTAAGAAAAATAATTTTTCTTTTTAAATTCACGCTACTAAAGTTCAAGCACATGATTTAAAAAAAACCCCAAACAAACAAAAAGGCATTTCAAATATTTATTTCTCGGGATCCAATGACAATAAATGTTAATACAATCACAGGATGACAGAATGGTTGAGGCTGAAAGGAACTTCTAGAGGTCATTCAGACCAAAAGGCCTACTGATTTCCCCCCTGTGCCCATTGCCTCTTGGAAGGAAGAGAAATTTTATATACTTACACTCTATGATCCACAAAATAAGATCATATGCTAGATTATGTTCCAGTTCAAGAGAGATGGGGAACTCCTGGAGTACCCTGGAGAGAGTCCAGTGGAGGACTACAAAGATGACTAAAGGTCTGGAGCATATTTCTTATGAGGAAAGACTGAGAGAGCTGGGTCTATTCAGCCTAGAGAAGAGAAGACTGAGAGGGGACCTTATCAATGTCTATAAATATCTAAAGGGCACACGTCAAGAGGATGGGGCCAGACTCTTTTCAGTGGTGGCCAGCGAGAGGACAGGGGGCAACGGGCACAAGCTAGAATATGGGAGGTTCTGCTTAAACATGAGGAAACATGAGAAAAAACTTTACTGTGAGGGTGTCAGAGCACTGGAACAGGCTGCCCAGAGAGGTTGTGGAGTCACTGTCTCTGGAGATGTTCAAAACCTGCCTTGATGCAGTTCGGTGCAACTTGCTCTAGCTGAACCTGCTTTGGCAGGGGGGTTGGGCTAGAGGTCCCTTCCAACCCCTGCCATTCTATGATTCTGTGATTAGAATAATGTTAGTGAATTCACACTACATCTCTTTGGATCTCCTCTCCAGCAGTTTGCTTTTTTCATGCTGATAGACGTGGAGACTCTTTGTCTCTCTCCTCATACTTTCCCTTCCACCCTGAAGAGAAAGTAGCTTACTAAAATAATATAGCACTCACTTTGAAGTCATGCTGTTACATATCAGTCTACCATTAGTTGTCCCTTGTACCAGAATCCTATCTCAGTTGCTGCTTTTGATTGTGATATTAAATGCAGAAAGCCAGCCAAAATTATATTGAATACTAAGGACTAGGGCACAGGCTATGTTTTGAAACATGAAAACAGATGTTATAGGTTGTGACTGCATTAAAGTTTCTCTCCTTAAACACTTTGAGGACTTGAAATAACTTCAAAAACATTCCGAATTTCTTTCCAGTATAATTAGCATTCAGATAAACTCACTCTTATCCAGCTAATTACAGAATTCGACTTACTACAGACACCAGTTAGCAATCCTTTTATCACCGTCTTCTCATCTTGCCATACAAGAGTATATTAATGCAACCTCAGTAAACTAGTTATGCACCTCAGTGTATTTATATGCTTAAATATTTATAAAATGATCAAATACTTCTATTTGACTATAGAGAACATATTCTGATTTGTGCTTTATTTTTGACTTCCACAAAGTTTATTAGTTGGAGAAGAACAGCCATAAGAACAGAAACTTAGAAAATTAATTATAAAAGCAAATAAAAATTGAATGCTAATAACAGTCTTGAAAGGCTAGGCCACTGCAAATGAATGTTTCCAACCGTCACATTACTTTAAGTGACAACTAAGACTACAACAGTCACAGTATGTTTTGCTAATTTTTAGCCTTCCTCCCCTATCAAGAGATTAATGCCCCCCCCAAAAAAGAGCCAAAGCAATATCCTCTATTTTTTTCTTTTCCTTTGCCTCATCACTAGAAAACAACCTCCAAATCCAGGATCTTATTTAAAAATTTACTACTTGTCAAGTTTCTGTTAGCCAGCTTTTTTTTTTTATTTCAAGTGGAAAGGGAACAAGAGAAGAGAAAAGCTATTCTTAAAAGCATGCATTTTTCTTGCATTGCCCTTAACACTGGTTTTCTCAGCATTAGCTTCCAGGAACTCACTTTTGTTTTCTCAGCTTTTTTTTGATGACAAGTCATGTTGTGATAAGCCATATCAGGCTGCATCAGTCATGCAGCAAATACACTGAAATGCTGAAAAATACTTTTCCCCTCAAAGCCATACTTACAGAAGGAAATAATTTAAAAGAAGTTTCATAGGAAAAAATCATGCCTGCATGGTCTATGAAAGAAAAAAAAAAAAAAAGGTACAGCATTAATGGCCAATTTAATCCCCACATTACTTCTGATTATTCACTGAAGCTGAGCATATTCATTTCTGATGCTTCTCCAAGAAGGAAATTTCAGTCTTCAGGTAAAGAGGAAGAGATGCCTCAAAACAAATCTGCAAAATGCAAAAGCAATAGATTTGAGCAACAGATCTGTGCATACAGAGATGAGAACCCAGAAGACATACAGTTCTGTATGTGACATACTTTAAGATACCTCTCTTGTTAGCTGATTAAAAGTAATACCCTACTGCTGCCACAAAGCAGAGCTTTCAGAGCTTAGTTAGTAAAAGTCTACTCAAAAAAATCAAGAGTGTAATTAACATACAAGATACTTTTAAACTTGGAGAGCCTCTTAAAATGATCCTGACAGAAGCTGTTCAACTCCTCTTCCTCCAGGAAGACTCATCACAATCTGTTCGAATTGTTTGCTGGCAAGGCAGATAAGCTTCTGAGATCAGTGGCCATAAAACCTGGTGTGTGGAACTACACTATAAGAGGAATTGACAAGATCAATGCAAAAATATGCTAGTTGCCCTAACATGTGGCATATCTTTACCTCTGAATAAGGAGCTGAAAAAATGCATCAGATCAGCAAGAAATCAAATGCCATAAATTTACAACAATAGCTTAAAAATAGATTTTCCAACAGTACATTCAAATATATTTACCCCCAGCTCTTTACATTCTTTAGGTCTTTGCAGCAAAGGCACTACTGCAATGATGACAACTGGAAATCATGAAAGCCTCAGCATTCACCCACCATGAAAAGGTGCAGGAATGCCTGCAATTTACACTGGGTTTGGAGATTTTAAGAAAACCAGACAAGGAGAAGGCACAAAACATAGTATTGCAGTGGGAGCTTGGAAACTGGGGGAAACTCAGCAGGGTAGCAACACTGAAAGGGAGCTGGTGTGCCTGAAGATGGCATTGCTTTACAAAAACGGAGCAGGGCTAGCTTTTAGAGAGGATAAACCACTTATAACCAGTTTCTGTAGTTTATAGTCTTGTGGTGGGTAAATAGTGGGGAAAAAAGAAAGATGCAGTGATGTCATTCCTCCACTAGGATTTCTGGCTTTACTGGAGTAGGCTTTAATTAATTGGGAGCAGGTGAGACATCAATACCACTTCTAGCATTCAGTTCTTGCTGTGTTGCAATCACTTGTTCTCAGAGACAGGTCCTCTGCTGAGGGAGTGGGTAGTCACCAGCAACTCGACAGATTATTGCAGCATCCTTTTCCCAGGCCCTGAGAAAGATAAACTTGCCTCATCTGGAACTATCCAGAATGTTGTTGCAAAGATGACTAATCCAATGGTTCCTCTCTACTGGAACATCTTTTCAAGCACTGACTGTTTTGTTTTCCCATCCTCCACTGTATGCTCTCACTCAGCCTTGCATCAGGAATGGCAACAGCAGAGTATCCATGATTAACCCACAGCATTAATTTTTCAAGTGAGAATTTATGAGCTTTCTCCAATGGCATCCCACAGAGGTAGGGTGGATATTTCTGCAGAAAACCATTATCTTCCTTCTATCTTCTCCTACAAAATATGTGAAAAGCCATAGCTGAACTAAACATATTGATTTAAACTATTTTCTTGTGCTTCCAGTTAATACTCACCCATTGTTTTTTGTCTAATCCCTAGACCACAAACCACTGAGGATATTTTTCTACAGTCTCTGGTATAACATGGTCCCAATAAAAAAACAAATAATATAAATCATTTTTAATCAGAAAGTACTTGTGGAAGTAACCTGCGGATTTCTTTCCCTTGGCCACCCAGTTACAGACTGAGTCTATCCCACCTTCCAGCTGGAGGTATTTTGTTCTAAGCAGCAATGTAAACACTTGCACAAAACCTAGGAAGCCTGGTGGCAGGCCATAGTTGTCCCTGAATTAAAATTAGACAGCTGTGTACAGACACTTTCAGCTGCTCTTTTCGGTTTTGCTTTTTTCTCCTGAACTGAAGTATTTCACATATAGAACATCAATACTTCAATACTTCAGATCTGCGCTCCCCCCAAGCATCCACCTGCTCACAAGATAAATACGTTCAATGAATAGAACAGTGTATTTGTTCAGCATAAAAGAGTTTGCTGTTTCTCAAGTGAAACTCATACATAAAGGTTTATAATTGCCATTTCTCGTATTTTTGAAATTTTTACGTTGTACTTTTGGACTTTGCCTTAGCTGTAGGTTATCCCCACCTCTACTGCCCCAGATACTTGTCTCTTATAATGCTTATGTTTTGGGTCTTTAAAATCAGTCAATTATCAATTAAATTCACTCTGGGTCACAAAAATAATTTAAAAATCAACTTCCTGGAAACAAGTGTGACATGACTAATTTAATACTGCTTCTCTTTACTGTAAGCAGTCAGCTCTTTCCTTATAAAGACTTTGAATATGATACTGTTAAGGATGTTAAGTTTAACAGCTTATTACTATCAGAACTGTTAAAATAGTTTTGCACTAATAATCACTGTCTTCCATCTCTGGAGACTAGATTGCCTTTCAGGAAAGTTAGAATAAACTTCATGCCCTAACAAAGTCTTAAGGTTTATAGAATAAATTACTGTGTTTTAAAAGGAAAATATTTTATAAAGCATGTGCTCAAGTAATTAGTATTTCTTTAAAACTTAGCTGTCATTAAAATAAATAAATAAATAAATCTTTTAAAAAAAAACCCCAAACAAACAAACAAAAAAACAAAAAAACCCCAACCAGAAACCTCTAAAGCCATTGCAATTCTCTAATCTCAGGCAAGAGCCAAAACAGAGTAAGAATATAACTTAAATCATCCAGGCAGTTAAATGGTCACTAGAGACAAACTTATTCAGCATCTAATGAGAAAAAATTAGGAAGTTTAAATCTAAATTAAGGGTCTTTTAAAGAACAGTCCACAAGTAAATACTTCTCTACAAAACCTCTGGTTTTCATCAAAACCAAACAGCAAAATACAGATTTTGAACCATCAAAGATGACTTCTGACTGTAAAACAATTTCACATTTTAAATTCTTTTCTCCCCAAATTACTTTAAATTATAATTTCCTATGCTGGTCTAGTCAGGTTTTATAGACTTAGACTTATGAAACTGTGTCAATTACGGAAATATACCCACTGTCCTTTCTTTGATTTTACCCATAAGCTTAAAATTCCACGTATGGCAAACTCTAGCATTTTACCACTGTAAAAAATCATTCATGCTAGGAGCTATAAGCTGTTTCATATCTTCAAGAATTAACTGCCTTTGAACGCAGCTTCAAATAAATGGCAAACTTGTTTCTGAAACAGTGAGAACTACAGTACAGAATTGCACATCCAGTGTTTCTTACCACAGAAGAGAATTCAACTTTCCAAACACCTGTCACAAAATCCTTTGTGTACTAATGGCAAATCAATACCTGAAGACTTAAATAAGAAAATGTATCTAGCAAATTTCCTGGTGTACTCCTGCTCCCCACACACACTGCAGAAGCGGCAGAACAATGGCATCAGCAGATCTGGTAACACACAGGAGGATGGCTCTCACATTTAACAAGGTCAATGAATTGAGAGCCTGGAACTGAAGGGAGTGCCTTGGACTACATCCAGCTGTGGACAGAGATCACACAGTCAGGATTTTCTTCTGATGAATGAACTTCTACTTCTATCAGCATTCTGCAATACTCCATTAATGAATTATGAGTTATGAGAAAAGACAGCTGCTGAGGACAATCCCATTATCTCTCCCGGTGCTAGCCACTTAACCCAACAGACAGATGCTAAGGGGAGTTCTGGATTAAGTTGTTAAAAGATGCAGAGTGACTTATAAGGAGTATCATTCCTTGTCCTCAATGTTACTTGGACTTCTCACTTCTACCTGTTTTGACAGGTGTTGGCTGTTTCCTGCTCCTTATTTCATGTCTACCGAGACTTGGAAAAAGCCACTTTTTAGATTTAATCATGTTCCCAACAGTCTTGCTCAGGTTATTGACATCATGTGTTTGAACAGTCTGTAGTAGTTTCTACTACTAGGCGATGCAGCAATCAGTCAACTTAATTACACACAAAGCTGAGTGTAATTTCACATAGATGATGTTTCTGCCATCCTCCATCTATTCCAACTGCTAAGAGCATTCTCCTTTCCCTAGGAGCCTCTTCTCCCAGTGCTGCTTCTGCTCCTTCTCATCTACCCATTTGTCTCTGCCTGTATAAACTACTAACTTAAAAAATTAATAAAATACTTCAATAAAAGCTATTAAAATATCAACATTTTGGAAAAGATTTCAGAAAGTGCAATAAACCTTGTAACTTGCAGTTTTATTTATTTAAGTTTCAGGAGAACAATAAGACTTTTCATCATTATTAGAACCACAAGGAGTTGTAGTTTTAAACCCCTTGAAATGTGTGAGTGAATGCCATATGAGGCATTGTAAGCAAGGTTTGTGATACTGACTTTTCCATCGGTCAGTATCACAAGGACAGAGGAAAGAGACAGACTGGAAGGGAAAGGTGATCTGGGGAGGGGGAGGAGTGATTTTTTTTTTTTTTTTTTAATTACAAGCATAAAGAAAGGGAGAAAGAAGCAGTGGGGAGCAATTAATGCAAATCATCTGAATGGCTCTAGAGAAGAGAATAAGCATACACTACATTATAATCACATTATCCTCATACATACACAAACACTAAAAAGCTATCTTTAATGAGTCTCTAAGCAAACATTGCTTCAACCAGGTTTAGCAATTGCTAATGTTTAAATTATTTTTTAAATTAAAACAGGTTTCTTACTCTGTAATCATCATTTCATACCATGATGTAATTTATAACTTTAGGTGTATAGGTTAAAATTATTACATATAACACAACATTAAGAACAAAATTCTTATGAATAGTACTTCAAATAGAAACATTTGCACCCCCTTTTTTTTTTTTTTGGCTAGTGGTTGGATAATTATTCTGGTAAACACTTCAAGAAAAAAACTACAAAAAAGTTTTGTCCAAATTGTGGTAATCTTTCAAACAGGATCAGGCTTATCCAATGGGTATTTTAGAGCCAAATGCAAGACAAGAGTGAATGTAGGACCCACACACACCTGAGTGAACTCAGCATCAGTCTCTACAGAGGTCATGGTTTGGGCACATTGTCGCTACCTGCCCATAGCCCACCAAAACACCCTTATTTTTACTTTAACCTATTATCTTAAGGACATTCTGATAAGCTAACAGAATTTGACCAACACAAACCCTCATTCTCTTTTAAATCCTTTATTCTTACTCTTCAAGGAATTTCCTATTGCTAAAGACCTGATATTTTACCCCGTACCCCATGGGGAAAACTGAAACCACAGTGAGGTTTGCAGCCAAAAACATTAATGTTCAGCCTAACTCAGTACAACAGAGAACACACGGCATATTGGTTTATGAAGTATTACAAAAGATGAGTGTTACATTAAAATTCCAATGAACTGTAACAAACCCTTGACAGAAGAGGGTATGTAAAATGATGCCAATACCGATTCAGTCCAACTGCAATGACACACTCATTGTTTAACATGATTTAAAGTTTATGACCTTACATGGATCTTGTCTTTTGGAGACTGTTCATACAGAAATTTCTTCTTTTTATTTTGAGCAAACTAGGAACACATAATGACAGAATGCGCCACAGAAAGGGTAAATTCTGGAAACCTTTAGGAAAAGACACTGGCCAATTTAAAGCATTAAATCCTAGCACTCCTATATATTTATTCAGCACAGCTGTGAGGCTTCATTTCAAAAGCTCCGAGTGGACAGTCCCTACAGATCTGTCTCTTATATAATGCACTGTGTAGAAACATAGTGCATTTGAACAAGACAAAGCGATGTGTTAATGTGTTATTTGTATAAACTCTTCAGTGAGACAGTAGGTTCTAAATGGTATCATTTAAAAGGCAGACAGGAATGGTATAAAGCTACAGAATACAATCTTGCATGTGCTGTAATGCTACCATTTATGTGGAAGGCAGATCTGATGAATGCTGTAAGAGCAAACTTTCAAGCTCCTGGATGGAAAAAAAAATTGCAATAATTATCCATAAAAGCTTAGTGGAAAATTTTCTTCCATTGGTTCTATTAAAAAGTAATTAGCACCTGTGCAACTGCCAAAAACTGGCAATTAACATTGCTACATAGGAGAACACTGGCACTTAATCTGGTTAGTGTTCTCAAGGAATCCTCTAATGCACTAATGCTATCTGTCTATCCATCTATCCTAGGTACTTACGTGGCCCCTATTACCATATTATATAGGCATTTTACAATCTTCAGTGCAGTCATTTTTACAACACCCTGGTGAGGTCTGGGAGGTATAGTCAAACCAAGTGCACAGATGTGGAGCTGAATTTAGGCTATAATGTTACACAGCATTTCATTTTCAAAATCCTTGGTCAGGGGTAATTTCCGAGTGCACTATATTTGTAATAAAACCTCCAACTAGGTCAACCAATGAAAAATAATTAACTTCAGGGTTTCATTTCAAATATAAAATCAATTTCAGATGTCAAAATGGTTTTCAAAAAGAATTTACTGTGGTCCAAATTTAAAGCCTGAACCAGGACTTATTTTGGATGTTTGCTGCAACAATAATCCCCAGTTTCTGCTGAATTTAAAACTTGTTCTCATTCAGCTATTGCAAATGCAAAGGTGGTCTTTCTAGCATCTGAACAGATGCACATTCAATGGAAGGACAACAACAGCTAAACAAGAAAGTTGACAAATAGGCCGTGAACATGTCAGACCTTCGATAATGTTGCAATGACCATCTAGAGATGAGACTTGAGATGTGAAAGAAAGCACATAAAAAAAAAAAAACCCTAACAGGTAAGACAGAGACTGCACTTGCACATGGGTGTAAAAACACATAAGCTACATAAAAATTAACAAAACACCAATATCAACTTTTTTCAGTTTCAACTACTGACTTAGCCATAACTTAGGTACATGTAACCTAGCGATTTGTCACCTCTAAATATAACAAAACAACAAAAAATTCCCCTTTCCTGTTTCTCCAAGTTGGGATGAGCCTTTCAACATATTTGAAATTAAATACATCACCAACTTCAGGTTTATGCTGCAAGACAATTCAGGAATAGAAACCCCATTTTGGAGCAGCTAAACAGTGTCTTCACTAATGGTGTATTATGCCGGAAGCTGTATTGCTTTTATAATAAGAAATAACATGCTGACAATATCCAGTGAAAGAAATAAGGGAACATTAGAGACAGAAAGAGTATTGTAAAAGATTCATATCTTCATTTTCAGCATCCTTTTACTACATAAAAAGTACACTACAAGAAAGTTAAATGTGCCATGGAAAAAAAGTAGAGTGTATTACATAGTTCACCTATGGGAAGTATTTCCTTTTTGTTATATGCTTAGGTTTTTTATGGATTTCAATTTACAACCTTAAAAAGCATTCCTTGATGGCTTTGCTTAATTACAATTCCAGTGCAAAAAATTAACCAGTATGTTTTCACAGTACTTGTCATAATGAAGAGTAAGCAAATTCCATTCTCTTTAAAAAAAAAATCTTCTGAAAGTGATCAGGTTCATCAATAACTAAGGAACAAAAGATTCTCTTTGAGTGTCATAGTATCTTTAAAGTCGATTATTGATCAAGCTAACATAGTAAAAAGAGTGCACATATCTTCAAGAGCATGACTAATTTTTTAATGAAAAACATTTAGACTATCTTTGAGTAATGAGATAAAACATGATTGAAATTTAAACCAGGAGATTTATATAAATTTACACTGACGAAGAGAAAATAATATCTCATATCAGTAGTACAAAATGCTGATTTAATAACACTATGCAATTCGGATCATTTAAAGTCAATGTTTACCGTTACTTTAATCAATTATAAGTAAAAATATTTCCACAGACTGATTAGACCCCACAGATTCTGAAATACCTTTTAAATTGCTAGCTGCTTATACCTGACACCTTTGTGATCAGTGAGCATTACATGAGCACTAGAAGATTATTCAGCAAAATGTTCTGCAAAAGAGATTCTGAGAACACGGAATAATGAAAATATAGGGCTGCAATCTCTTCCCAGAAACATAGCAGCCTTTTGATGGCATTTTCTCCTTTAAGGCATACAGATTTTGACGGCACTTCAGCTGAAAACAGTTAACAGATAGACACACTATTACACTTCTCCATAATTCAATTAGTTAATTTCAGCTAGCTGGTGATTTGTTTTGCATAAAACATCACAGAACTTACCATTTTTAGTGGCCACATTTCAGTCAAGGATTTGTTTTTAGATGTTGGTTCCGATATATATGATTCAGTTTTCCTAGACCACTTAAATTTAAGTAAACTTTGCATCTCTTTAGTGTTCTTTCTATCAAAGTTTGAAGCTTAAAAATTAGAGGAAAAATTAGAGTCACTGGGTCAAAATTGCCCCTACAGTTTCAGCTGGAGGCCCTAGCACGTATGGTCCAGACTTGGATTGAACAGTACTTTCAACTTAAGTCCCAGCTGGCTGAATGGAAAGGTCAAAGCTTGCCTGTGACTAGATAAATTTCATTTGGTAAAAGACCTCTGGACTACTGTGTCGGAAGGTATGAAAACAACAAAGACTTAAAAAAAAAAAACAACCCAGGAGGGGAGATGATCCAGTTTCAAAAACACTGTGATGATGAGTTTCAAAAATACTCTGATTCTACCCCTGACTCTGCCACACAGCTTGGTGATATCATAGGTAACCACTGCCATCAAAATTTTATCTACCTTGCAGATGTGCATTCATATCTGATTTGCCAAAGATAAACCTATTACAGCTGAAATCAGTGGAGCTATAAAGTGTTTAATACACTGAAAAATAAGGTTGCGACTGTTTCACATTTGGTTCCCTCCAGTCCTGCATCTGTGAACGGAAGATAATATCCTCTCACCTCATAAATGTATTATAAAAATAAATTAATTAAACATTTATGAGACTTTCCAGGACCATAGTGATGCTTATCACAGAAAAGTCCAACAAGAAACTAATTCTCCATTGAGAAAAGCTCTGAACATCATGCTATTATGTACAAGACATGGGCTACCACACAAAATAATTATAATAACATAGTATTACACAGCTAATTACATAGCAAGCATGAAACACTGTAAAATACTCTAGGTAAGGCAGAGTCTCACATAAAACAGTTACGAGAATGCAACTGTAAACTGCATCAAAGCCAACAAATAAGTCATTTTAGGAATGCACATCCTAAGTTTATGTTGCAACTCCTACTTTAAAAGCAAACCAAAACAGGGGAAAAGATCAACTCTATAATGTGGCACTATACTTATAGTTGAGTCATGTAGACCATTGCAAGACCTTTGGTACACAAAGAAACAAGATAATTCACAGCCATGATATGAAGGACATGACGGAGTGATGGACCTTTTACTAGAGGGTCTCACACATTTACAGATGAAGGTGGGAGTTCAAGATCCTGAGAGCCTTTACATTCAACATTCTGAAGAAAAGGGAACTCAGTACACGGAATCTGCTCAGAACTCTCAAACTTGATATCTTCTTCTCAGAGCCTTCAAACATGCACATATCTGGTCACAGCCTTATCATCATATCAGTTTTTCACTGACGGTCATTTCCTCATCCCCCTCTGCCAACCTTTCCTTACACAAAGGGAAAATGTACATGTAGTTTATGTGCATCACAGCATCCTCACCCCGGTTTACCCTCAACCTGCTGTTCAGCCTCCTCCTTTCATTACAGGTACGCATTCCTCCCCTAAGTTAGCACAGCAGAGCACAATGGTTTACTTAAGGGAGGACAGGGGAGGCAGGGGGGGAATCCTCCTAAAGAAAGGAAGGAGAGGAAAAAGCTTTCAAGAATGAAGATGGCAAGCATGATCAAAACCCTTAAGTTTTCCAACACTTATTTTTCTGAAGTGGATCAACCACTTAGTCTAAAATAAAGATTAAAAAAAAAAATGATACCAGCATGATGCAGAACTCAGCACTGAAAATTTCTATCTAAAAATATTTAGCCTTAACAAAAAAAAGTTACAAACAACCAAATATGGTATTTTATAATGGGAAGCACTGGGCAATCTAGCATTGTGTTACACTATCTGTGACATTATGTTTGTCTGCAAAGCAAAACAAAGCGCAATTAAATTAAAAAAAAAAACAAAACAAAACAAAGCATACAAGTAAACTCCTCAGAATGGTATTTTTGCCCTTGAAAATGTACCCAGCCATTTTGGACAGTGCTCCTTTGACAGTAATATACACTGTGCTATAGCAAATTAGTCCTTCAGATGTTTTACTTCACTAATAGAGTAGGTTTGTAACAACATGCAAAGACAAATGCTTAATGTCACTCCCCCACAACAGAACACCACATAAATTGCTATCTTCAGCTGATGTTACTCTTGCTTTTAATTGGGTATCTTGACACAACATTTTTCAGAGCCTGAAAAACCTTTACCAGAAATCTGATAGGAGAGGGAAGGGGGAAAAATCTGCTACAGAGGACACTCCAGCTCCAACAGGGTGTTACTCTTTGGCCACGGTTTCTCAACAGACGAAACCTAACCCTGAAGGAAGACAGGAAACACTGAAAAAGTTCAGTCCCCTGCTGAGATAATTAAGGGATTCCCACAAGACAAAGCAGGCCAGGACACTTAACAGTAGGTAATTAGAAGCAGCACTTTGTCTCAGAACAGGGACAGAACTTAAGTGATGTAAAAAGACTTTGTTTCCTGTAAGAGGTAATAACAGAGGAGAAGAGGAAAAGATATTTTGAAATATATTTTTGGAAAATAATCATGGTTTGAGCAAACAGGCAGCGACAAGGCAGAACCACAACATATGCTTTCTTAATCAAGCACAACACAAAAATACTACCATGTTTTAACATCCAATGAACAAAATATTAGCAACAAAAATCCCAAAAGAAACAGAAACATGCCTAAGTCTTATAAATAACAATAGGAGACTACCACTGTGGAAAAGTCCCAGTGGACACATTCCTTCATGAAAGTAAGACCTGCAATTTAAGGTGACTAAGAGGAAGCTTTTACAGGAGATGGAAAAAAATATAAAAAAAAAAAAATAGCAAGGATAAAGAATAGCAAGGATAAATTTCAGTGCAAATCCCTCCTGAAGTTGTATTCTTGATATTGCAGATTTCCTGACAGACTGCACATACATTACTCAATTTCCTTTATTTTGTGTCTTGCCTTCTTCAGCTTGTCTCTTTGAATTCTCAACTTCTGTCATTTAAGTTATTGTAACAATAATTTAATAACTCTACAGTGGTGTAACCATTGTTTCATAAAACTGTTTGGTAACTATCCAACCAACTAATGCAGAATATACTTCATTGTCCAGTAAACTACTCATTCACTGGCGTTCGTACTCCCCATATCCTCCTAACTCAAGCATGTCCAGTAACACCCGCAACATTGCTATCATTAATGGTAATACACAAGTACTCCTGCGAGTGAAACCAGAACATCCTTTTCAAATAGTTATTGTTTCAGTAAGAGATTATACCATTTCAGACCTGTAGAAAGGGCAATCTTAGAAATAACCTTGCATAAAATGACAGTAGATTAATACAGTTTAAAATTTAAAAAACAAAACAAAACAACAAACACAAACAGAAACAGATCTTGAATTTAAAAAGATAGATGTTGACAGAATACAAGGGACTGATTAACAAGGTTAACTGAGAAGTTCATGAATCTGGATACAGAGGAGTGCAATTTATTCAAGTACATAAACAGTCAGAAGTAGCATAGCCTTCACTTCCAGAACTGATTTGTTGAGAAACTACCTCAAAGAGCATGCAAAATAAACAATCCACCAAGACTTCATGAAAATAAATACTGTAAAGGAAAATATATTCTTAAAGAGATTATTAATCTGAATTAGACTTTGTAACTGATATTAAGGAATGAAAGGTTCTTCAGATTTGCTGAAGAAAAGTAAGAAATATGGTTGCCAGTATACTTTAAGGACAGGTGACCCTCAATTTTTAATTTATATGAGCTTTCAGTATTCCTATACTGAATATCAGTTGTGCCTCCTATCCAGCAGCAAGATGGGCAGTGGAAATTAAACTCCAAGCATCAGAGACAGAAATTAATGCCTAAAACCAAAACTCACTGACGTGAGCAGAGTGGGATGAGCTCAGCTGTGCTGCTCTAGAAATGCTGACACAGTTATCTCCAGAGCCAGTAGCAAGACTTTTTAATCTTGACAGTCAAACAAAATACCAGGTGATGGAGAAAAAATATTATATTACACTGACATTAAAATGAAAATTGTTATCTTTGGAAATGCCCATGAGAAAGAAATAAAGACAGCAAATAAAATTGGCTAAAGTACGATAATCAAATTACATAAAAATGGCCATACTGGATAAGCAAAAACTTCTATTTAGCCTATCAGCTTTTTCTCCAACAGTGATCAAAAATAGATGCTGAGCACCACAATGAGTAGTCTCCTGAAGCACTGTCCCAGGCTAAAATCACCTGAGACATGTGCTTTATTCTATACATGTATTCAGCTTCTAGGCTCTTCTGTGCATTTAAAGAGCTTCCTCTCATTAATTTTGTCCACTGTCATCTTCAATGCATGAAAACTTGTATTCTCCATAATGTTTAGTGGCAAGATGTTCCACAGTTTAAGTACATAGTTTTTGAAAAGCCATCTCCAGGTAGATTACTGATTACAGTTAAGTAGTTTTCTAGATATGCAAAAAGCAGTAGATTTGAGTCATGAGGAAACAGAAATGAAATTCCTTAACTAGACTTTGGCTGATGTCATACAGTATTTTTATTAATTACCCTATCACAAATGTTGTAAATGCTATGAGAAAATGTGCTGATCCAGTAGAGCTAGGAGACAACACACTGGAGATTTAAGTAAATCTCACAGAGGCTTAAAAGTGGAATAAAATTCCTATTATGCAATATGCAAGATCATAACCATAAGGACAGACTGAATAGCTTTGTGCTATAGACTGGATGTTCACTAATTCACAAATCTGTGTGGAAAAGACCCTCTGCACACAAGGTGATCACTACATGGATGTCAGATGCCAATCTGACACCAAAATGGAAATGTAATTTCAGGATGTAGCAAGAGACAGTTCCAGTAAAGATAAGCAACACTGTGCAAAGCTCTAGTTAGACCCCACCTATGGTATTATACACATTTCCGTGAAGGTTAACTAAATTAAAACACAGATAGAAAAGCTCTCTGATTCATCCAATGGAGAGAGAGTCTATCAAATTAATAAAAGGAGTAAGATTTTCTTTACTAATGTACCAACATACAAGTACGGGTAGAGGAATAAATATTCAAGACCTACCTAAGCTCAGTAGCAACACTAGCAGAAAAGCTCTTGGGTGGGTGGCTTTTTTTCTTTTTTCTTTTTTTTTTCTTTTTAAATATGAAAAGATTCCAAGTTGTTACAACAATTGTTATAAAATAATATTCCAATGGGAACAGTAGGAAGAAAATAAAACCAAAAGAAATTGATATATTTAAAATGGAGCTAGGTAATCTCACAAAGAAACATGTGATTTGCCTCCAATAGAAGGGTTCTGGATTAAGAGGCATAGTTTACTCTTTCTAGTCATCTATTCTTAAATAAAACATAGACCACTACATAGAAAAGTAATGACACTTCAGATAACATCATAAACTGAGTTTATGGCTTGAATATCTTTTACTCCAATTTATTTTTATTTTCCTAACTGGAAAAACTGTCAGATAAAGCTTTTTTTCCCATCATCTGCCTTCCTTCGACATTAGTATTCCTCCTTTTTCTTCCTTTCTTTCTTCCCGAATTTTCTTCGAGTTCTTAATTCTATGTCAACATTCCAGCACCTGTGACATCCCAAGGTTTTACCAAGAATTAAAAAATTTCACAAATCATTCTTATTCCTACTTTTTATAGTTATGATTTTCTTCACACTTGTAGTGAAAATTACCAGTCTTGTTACAAAAGGCAAGGATGAACAGCAGAGGCGCAAAAGCAGGCTGTAAATCAAGATAACACTGTGTCAACAGTTATCCAGAATGCATTATTGGAAAATAACAACAAAGAACCTTTCTAAAAAGGAAACTGTTAAATTCTTGCTGAATTTAATGCAACACTCTTGCCTCCTCATTTAGGAAAGTAGACTATTCATTTTCAGGATTTCTTCCTGGTAACATACACACTCCAGTGATACAGAGGACTACGCTATCTCATCCTGCAAATACTTCTACTCAGTCTGCAAGTCTCTACAGAGCTTTTACAGTGTCATTATTCCTCAGATGTGATTCAGAAAACACTAAGGTAATTTGTTCCCCTTTGATGTCCTTAAAGAAAATCACTCCTTCAGAGAAAACTCTTTCTACAGAGATAGAAACAGGATGCACTTCCCAAAACACAGAGGATGCCTTGTATATTATCTGCAATCATGTCCACTAGAGAACATACATGCACAAAGAGAGAAAATTATTAAAAGCACGTGTCTATGTCAGAGGAGACAAGTTCTGCAAACAGTCTAGCCACAACAACACAGTGCTCTGAGTACGTTAATTTATCACACACATACTCTGCATCTAAAATAAAAGCCATACAAAAATCAAAAGCAGAAGGAAAGCACAAAGTCAAAAGACTTTGTGATAAACTTCTTCCTAACCAGTATTACAACTAAAATTTTAACAAAACTTTACTGTCACTGTTTGTTAGCCTGTTGGGGCTTTTTGCCTCGATTGAACAGTTTACATTCACAAAAAAGTTGTACACTGTTTCCTAAGTCTGTATCACATGGCAGTCTGCAGTAGGAAGCACACAAAGGAAGACTCCAAGAACATCTCCATCATTGGAACGAAACCTTAAAGCCACACACACTTGCTATTGCTCTATGTTAGAAGAAAGCAACATGCTGACCTCTTGTCCTCTAGCCATCCAGGCACCCAAACTCTAACACAAAGTTCTTCAACAAAAAATTGTACTGAAGTGCTGCAAGACTATAGTTACTGTACAAAATGCAAGGAAACAATTTAATATGTTAAAAAAAGACATTTCATTACCAAAAAAATACATTTGATCAAGGTTTAATTGCAGTATATTAGCATTTATGTAACAGACAACTCTGTTCCATTATGCAAATCATGCATAGAAGGAAGACATATCTTATCTGTAATTCAATGTGATAACAATGATACCTCATTTTGATTAATAAATAAAGCTGAGAAATAATAGATTAACATGTGAGAAGTACTCTGCCTGTAAAAAACAAGCAGTTATCAAAACAAGAACTTGTTTTTTAGAAAATTAAGGCTCAATAATGTTCCAAATGCCCTCTGAGTCTTGCCACTCTGCCAAAGGATGCTACTTGTAATACTTACAATCTTGCAATAAGCACTCAGAACTAGTGAACAGAAGATTTTAGAAGTCCTTTTAAGGACTTCTAAGATTTTAGAAGACATTTTTAGTGATTTTTTAAACAGACATTTCCATCAGTTACCTAACATCAAATGTAAAATTCCTATGTAGGTCTAGCTTTAAACAATCTTAGACTACAATTTTTTGTTATGCAATGAATTTAAGCCTTAGATAAGAGTACGGTAACTTCATCATTGCAATTCATACACATTACTGTCTAAACAAATACCAAGGTTCTAATTTCTCTCGAAATTAAGAACATGAATCATGTGAATCAGTCACCAATTTCACACACACACATATATATATACCAAATCTCAAGAATGACTTAAATCACTTAAGGATAATAGGCCAGTTAATACAAGATGGTACAGCTCTATCAAAATCAAATTAAGGTTATTCAGTGTACATCACCTTAGAAACAGGGAGAAAAAAAAGTAATTCAAGCCACTATTCTAATTCCTTTATAGTATCCTCAGGTTCATTCCTTCAAACCTTCCTCAAAGACAAATCTGAATATTTTCAATGTATTGTCTTGTTCTTGCTGCTTTAATTTGAAGAAATAAACAGACTATTTAAAGTCTGTACTAAATAAAAGGTTCTCACTCCTGTGCAGCAGACTTTTTTTTCTAGTTCAGTATCCCCAGCACCTGAAGTACTATGACCTTCTGTTGTGCAACTCATCCATCCATCCGTCTCTATTTAAAGATTAATATGAGTAGCAATATATTGCCTTGGGATTGGGAGGGGTTTTTGCAGCTATATTGTCTCATGTATCTTTGTAGTACACTATATTTTTCATGATCCATCATGTTAATTTAAAGTCTCAGCTTAGTCAAGTACCTTGATAGTTACACTGTATCACACCAGCAAATGCTCTCCTTGCTAAGATCTAAGACAGCTAACACAAATAATTAACTAAAACGTTTGCATATTATTTAAAGTGCTTACAACCCAAGCATTCAAATTCTATTAAATTTTTCTCTTTCCTCAACATAAACTCCCGGTTTCATCAAACACTAGTTTTCCGTAAGCCTTAGAGGTTCACTATATCATCTGTACTTTAATTTCAAGAAACCAACATTATTAGCAGAGGTACACATGCTTGTACAGTTTCCTAGTCTTAATAAAAAATATGCAAACTACCAGACACTGTGTCCATATACAGGACATTTTTTTATCCAAATGCCACAGCTTTACTGAAATTTAAAACTGCTCCATAAAATCACCTACAAGCAAAGAAAGTCAAATAAGCCTAGACTCTATCACTCCAGTTATCACAGCTAAAACTCAGCAGCACTACCAGAGGCCACCTGCTGTCATAAACAGCCCATTCAAATAGCCTTTGCAATCATTAGTAAAAACACCTAGAGAATTAAGTATACTCTAGTTGGTAACTGAAAATCAGTTATTTAAGAGAGTTGCACTGTAGTATTTTGAGAAAAGATGGAGTGAGTTTAAAATATTCTGGATGCTGAACTGGAAAGCTGGAAAACAATGTTAACTTAACCTATCACGGACTTTAAACAAAAAGCTTTCACTTGTAATAACATGCCAGATAACTTTGGAATCCAAACAACACAGCTTTCAGTCTCTATACCAGACTGGAAATTGAGCTAGAAAAAATACTGACAATGCTTCCAGATCCTACTGAAAATGCTTCCAGATCCTACACAGGAGATTCTTCTATTAGCATGCAGAAGATGCAGGAGCAACAATTATGTCATTAAGATGAAGGCCAGAGTCACCCAAAATTCTTTAGACCAATTTTAAAACTTTGATGTTCCCTTTGTGAGTCAACATTCAAGAATGGACAGACAAGCACTCTCATGGTTAATCAGCCAGATGTCATTTTGATAGCCACTAACAGTGAGGTAGGTAAAGTGGGAGAAGCACCAGAAACTGTAATGAGGGAAAAGAGGAAAAGAGTTAGGGGAAAAAAAAAAAAAAAAGCCCCGTAGAAATTGAGAGATTAGTACGATGCAACAGAAGATGAGAAATCAAAATGAAAACTGACATCTGCAGAATCTGGAGCAGAGGCGCAAAATTAATCCAAATGGTTCAGAAAGTTAATTTGAGTAATTACATTGAGTTTGCCTGGACAATTTCATTTTCAGGTAGGGAAAAGGGTATACCATTATTCATAGAATCATAGAATCACAGAATCATAGAATGGTTTGGATTAGAAGGGACCTTAAAGATCATCTAGCTCCAACCCCCCTGCCATGAGCAGGGACACCTTCCACTAGACCAGGTTGCTCAAAGCCTCATCCAGCTTGGCCTTAAACACTTCCAGGGAGGGGGCATCCACAACTTCCCTGGACAACCTGTTCCAGTGTCTGACCACCCTCACAGTGAAAAATTTCTTCCTAATATCCAATCTAAACTTACCTTCTTCCAGTTTAAAGCCATTTCCCCTTGTTCTGTTATTAACTGCCCTTATGAAAAGTCCCTCCCCAGCTTTCCTGTAGCCCCTTCAGGCACTGCAAGGCCACTATAAGATCTCCCCGGAGCCTTCTCTTCTCCAGGCTGAACAGCCCCAACTCTCTCAGCCGGTCCTCACAGGAGAGGTACTCCAGCCCTTGGATCATCCTCATGGCCTCCTCTGGACTCATTCTTACAGGTCCATGTCTTTCCTGTGTTGGGGGCTCCAGAACTGGACACAGGACTCCAGGTGGGGCCTTACAAGAGCAGAGTATAGAAGGAGAATCACCTTCTTCGACCTGCTGGCCACACTTCTCTTAATGCAGCCCAGGATACGGTTGAAAGATGAAGACAGGTTACATGAAGATATTCCATGAAGAGATGTTATGAAGGAGTCATATACCTATAAAAGCAGAAGGAGATGCAGCCCTGCCTTCCCATTATCACTGCTTAATGTCACATACATGCTCCAGTGACTGCACTCACTTACGAACACCAGCTCCAAACCCTTGGTGTATGCATCCATTATTTTCATACAGGGAGTTGTACTGCAAATCTGTTATTTATTCTTCTGTCTAAAAGAAAGTAAAATCTAGATTCAGATCATAGGCAGTGAGAAGTCCATAACCATTTAACACTGCAACTTTAATGAAAAAGTAGAGAATGTTTTTGAGCTAATTTAAAGTTTTCGTATAATTATTGAGGGAAGCTAAAGTTTGTAATATAGCATTTTTATTGAATATATACTTAATTATTTGACAACATATCAGGAATACTGTGTAGAGTTCTGGGCTCTCCAGTACAAGACAGATATGATCATACTGGAGCTAGTCCAGCAAAAGGTTGGGAAGATGACTAAGGGGTTGGCTGTGCTGCCATCCAGAGAGACCTGGACAGGCTGGAGAGCTGGGCAGGGAAAAACTTGATGAAATATAATAAGGGCAAGTGTAGGGTGTTGCACCTGGGCAGGAACAACTCCAGGTTCCAGTATAGGTTAGGAAATGATCTCCTAGAGAGCAGTGAAGGGGAAAGGGATCTGGGAGTCCTGGTGGAGAGCAGGATGACCATGAGCCAGCACTGTGCCCTTGTGGCCAGGAAGGCCAATGGCATCCTGGGGTGCATTAGAAGGGGTGTAGTCAGTAGGTCAAGAGAGGTTCTTCTTCCCCTTTACTCTGCCCTGGTGAGGCCACATCTGGAATATTGTGTCCAGTTCTGGGCCCCACAGTTCAAGAAGGACAGGGAGCTGCTTGAGAGAGTCCAGCGAAGAGCCACCAAAATGATGAAGGGAGTGGAACATCTCCCTTATGAGGAAAGGCTGAGGGAGCTGGGGCTCTTTAGCTTGGAGAAGAGGAGACTGAGGGGGGACCTGATTCATGTTTATAAATATTTGAAGGGTGAGTGTGAGGAGGATGGGGCCAGGCTCTTCACAGTGATGTCCAATGATAGGACAAGGGGCAATGGGTGTAAGCTGGAACACAGGAGGTTCCGCTTAAATTTGAGAAAGAACTTCTTTACAGTAAGGGTGACAGAGCACTGGAACAGGTTGCCCAGGGAGGTTGTGGAGTCTCCTTCTCTGGAGACATTCAAGACCCGCCTGGACGCCTTCCTGTGCGAACTCATCTAGGTGTTCCTGCTCCGGCAGGGGGATTGGACTAGATGATCTTTCGAGGTCCCTTCCAATCCCTAATATTCTGTGATTCTGTGATTCTGTGATCTGGTATATGAGGAACAGCTAAGAACTTGGATTGTTTAGCCTGAAGAAGAGAAGGCTTGGGGGAATCTTATCCCAGTGTATACAAATACTTGATTGAAAGGAGTAAGAAGATGAAGCCAGACTCTTCTCAGTGGTGCTAAATGAGAGGGCAACAGGCACAAGCTGAAATACAGGAAATTCTACTTAAACACAAGATAAAATGTTTTTACTGTAAGGTTGATTCAACGATTCAGCACTGGAATAGGTAATCCAAAAAGGTTGTGGAGTCAACATCCTTGAAGATATCCAAGAACAAGGTCCTAAGCAACCTTCTTTAATTGAATCTTGAATGGGTTGGATAATTTCCAGAAGTCTCTTTCAACTTCAACCAGTTCATGATTCTATATTTTAAAATAAATATATTTGTTTCAATTATTTGTCCAATAAACACTGAACTTTCAGCAGTTAATTTAGCTGGACAATTACTCTCTTTAGTGTATACTCTTATAAGAATTCAGAGAACACCCAACAAGTGTTCTTTTTGCCTGGTTTTAACAAAAAGGCAAGAAAAAGCAGAAGTTATATTAAAAAAAAAGAATCTCAACGAGAAAGCACATAAAGAATGAATTATATTTGGTTTGTGTTACACTGCAGTAAAGAAAAAACGTACTGACCTTGACTTTTCACATTTTCACATTAATTTTATGCAGAAAGGACAAAGGACACAATTACAAGTGTATAACCAATAAATTATAACAGAGAAGCAAGACCAAACTGTTTGTGAATGTTTTCAGGGGATTTGTTTGCTTTTAGAATCTACATCTTTCAAGCCACATAAGCTGCCTGTTTTAACACAGTACCACTTCAGTAGAGTGTAAAATGTTACTAGATACCAAAATTTTGAATACTTTAAACACTTATGTCACTTTCTGCAGCTGAATGGAAAGCCCAAATCTAGTTTTTGATTGTCCATCGAAGTCCTGGAGACACATGCAGATGGTAACATTTTAAACAAATAATAAATTTCTCACTTTATTTTCGGAAGTATTAAATTAACTTTTTCTCTTACTTACAACATAAATTATTACAGTGCGAGTAAGGGTGTCTTATTCTACTTCTACCTTGAAGCTGTTCACTGAAGAAACTGTAAACAGACCACAATCAAGAGAATAATATAACGCCATCATGGGTGAAAGACTGAAATAATTACTGCAGATTCATAAAAAACATTTAAGGAGAAAAAACTGAAAGGTGTTCTAAAATGGCAGGATTTTTCAGATTACTGAGAAATAATCTACAATGAAACATGGAAATGACTCAAGATTGTTGCTCTCAGTCTTCATAATGCAACGTAGCACATGCTGCATTAAACAACAGATGAGTTTGTTAACTTTTACAGACATATTAACATACTATAATTTCTGCAAAAGCAACAACTGATGGTACTGCTCCTGTTTGGAGGCAATTGCTCCTCACTACTCCCATCAGCTGTAGTACAGTTACTTTAAACCGAACTGGAATGCCAGGGGCTCAACCACCAAGCCCTCCTACCCCCAGTCATTCAACATACACACACAATCTGACACAGGGAAGCCATAGTGAGAGATCTGCTAGAGGATTTTCTCAGCCCTTCCACAGTGAAAGCAGACTCTGCTTTTTTTCTTCCTTTGAGTCCAATAAGAAAGGGCATTTTGAAGCACTGCGGGTAGCTGTAGCAAGAATGACCAGAGTCAACTATGTACAGAGTTGGACAAGAGTTGTGGGAGAAGGAGGCATGTAAACACTGCAGCCCTTATACATTCAGGGCTAATATATTAAAGATTTAGTAAAACAGATAATATGCACCCTACATTGATATTTGAGTGAAATGCCACCTCAAGACCTTTACCTTAGGAAAATAGCATACATTAGCTGCTATTCACTGCATCTATTAAAAAACCAAATAAACAAACAGAAAACAACTAAAACACCAAACCAAAACAAAAAGCCTGACTACGAGAAGAATAAAACAAAGCCCTAGCTATGTATAGGTAACTAAGCTAGCGTTAACCTCCATGGCTGAATGCCAGACACAGGTTATGAGGCAAGGACAGCAGTCCATATGCCAAGAACACCCCTTCACTCTGTCTGCCCCACAGCAACAAGCTTTAGTAAAGAAAAAAAAAAGGCTTACACCTGAGCAGGATATACATGAGCTCCCTGTGAGGTCACAGAATCACAGAATTGCCTAGATTGGAAATGACCTTTAAGATCACCGAGTCAAATCATCAGCCTAACACTGACAAGTCCCCAACTAAATCATGTCCCTAAGCACTATGTCTACATGACTTAAACACCTCCAGAGATGGGAACTCCACCACTGCCATGGGCAACCTGTTACAATGACCAGTCAGTCACTGAACATTCAGTTCACCTGCCTTTCAAAGAACAGGTATAATATAGCTCAAAGACTATGAGTCACCAATGTTCTGCACATCTAAAAGAAATGAAAACAAGACGAGGATAGTGACGTTCACCATAAAGGTATTGTGAAACAGGCTCTACAGGAAAGTAAGTACTCTTTCAACTCAAGGAAAATATTAGCATATCTCCCACATCTCCATCAAGAGGAGTATTAACTACTTGTGCACAAATCAACTGTCAGTAGTAATTTGGCTGGAAGTATTTGGCTGGAAGTGAGAAAGCTATTCCAGAACTTTGTCCAATGCAAGTAATGGGAACACAAGCATTGTTTCATTTCCAGAGGAAACTGGCAAAAATTTGCAAAACTTCAATTATGGTGCTCAACCAAGTAATTGTTCTTGTGTGACATATAAACATGGCAGTAAATGCTTCCTCTGAATTCTGAAGTTTTAATAAAAATGAAGCAGCCCAAAACTAACTTCTGTCACCCTTAAACTTGTTCTTGCTCCTACTGAAGTCAATGGTAAAATCTGACTGCAACAAACTGAAGTTTGTGCCTCACTACTTTGGCTTTCTGTATCGTGGCCAGTAGTGCACAGACAGTGTGAAGTTCAAACTTTAACATAAAGATGCATGTTTTCACTGTGGTACTGTTTTTATTTGAAAATTGAATTTATATATGCTCTATTTAGCCCAGGGTTGCACAATACACATTACTATCAGGAGTTTAGTATTGCATAAAAGGAATGAACTAGCTGACATGAGTTAAAAACAAAATAGCTAGCATAAATTGACAGTGTGCTTCCCTCTGTCAAGCTTCTTGATACTAACAAGCAATGTTCTATATCTACACTAGTGATTCTTTTCATTGTGTTACACAATACAATTACTAACTCTTGGTAGCTCTGGTTACAAATCAGATGTGGAGCAATCTTACCTTGTCATATATCAGCATATAAAATATTCCTGACAATCTTAAAACATGGAGGTTTTTTAAGGTTCACAATTACCTTTTAGCTCTATTAGCTTTATTGACACCACTGGCATAAGAATTTTATCTTAATACATTCACACTTATTTGTTGTGTATAACTGTATAAATGCTTCATAGACCACAAAAAATAAAAGGAAAATTATGATTCAGTTACCTGCAACGACTATTTATGGCTCTGTTTGGACCCTGGTCAGATCACAATAAAGTTGCTGTGCAGTGCTTCCCTTATATAATAAATCACACTCTGCACTTACAATCAACGTCCAGGTACAGTTCATGATTGCATTTGTCACTAAGAACTGCAATAAGAAATAAGAAAAAAGTCTGCTGCTGGAGAGATTAGGAAGTTTTGGAATGGGCAATGCCATTAGTCATACAACACTTCAGTCTGGGTGCCTGAACTAGACCACAACCCCAGCTACAACAGTAAAAGCTGCAAGAAAGCTTCAGTCCCTCTCATATCTCTCTGACTAGATCTGCATATACCGAGAGTGTATCCACTGAAGCAAGACTCTGAGAACACTGTTAAGAAGGCCAGCATCCAGAATCCCTACATAAGAGCACCTGCATTTATTGCATTTCTAATGGTATGAGTATGCTCAAAACCCTCTTCCTTCAACTATGACTACCTAGCAAAAGGAGCAGCAGGTCCTTGTCATCTGGAGAGAGTCCAAAAAGTAGAAGAGGCAGGGATCAGCAGGAGAAGAAGAAAGATATTATAACTTTTTGTTAGCGTTCTACCTACTCTTAGGTTTCTATATAGTATATTCTATACGTATGCTGTAATATGTCCACTTCATGCCCTCATGCAACAATAGGAACACAAGCATTTTTTGTACTGGTGTTTGTATTGTTTCCTGCACATCAGAGGTACTGATACATGATTGATTGTTGCTGCTCTAATCCTCTTGGTGGATACAAACTGCAGCTTCCGAGGTTTCTGGATTAACAGACAAGAACCTGAATTGCCTTCCTGTCATCTGGATCATTAGCTGAACACAAAAACAAAAACAAAATGAAAAATATTGGTGCTGAAATTATAATATGCTCCTGCAGACCTGATTCAGAAATGAAGACCATGGAAAAAATGGTGACCTTCCACTTAAAAGAATGATGACTAGCCTGATTATGGAATCAGGTCATCTACCCCATAACAAATTTTGTCATGGTGTTTGAGAAGAGGGGGAACTGGCACCTGCTAGCTCCATCAGCACTTAGAAAACATTATTTGTTAAGTAATACCCAAATTTTATAGATCTCATCTTTATGGAAAATAAATGTGCCAGTTAGATGAAGAAGGATTCTGTCAGCAAGACATTTGGAGGATTCAAAGTAGAGGAGGTAGACTTGGAAAGACTGGAATTTTACTGATGCATGTGCAATGCCTACGAGGGCTTCTGTTTCTCCCTGCACTTCCATTCTGTATTATTCTAAACACTGGCAAAACCTACACAGCTGCTTCTTTTCGATAAAAGGTTGAAGCATATTTAGCCAATTAAAAGCTATGCAAATGTTTCACACATAACTTGTTCTGCATGATGAATTTTTATTACTACAAAACGTAGTAATTATTTAGTAGTATTTCCTTCATGTAAACAAGTGCAAGGCTACAGTAACATGCAACATTACCATAAAATGTAAAAAAGCACCTAAGTCTTAAAAAGTAATATATCAGTATTAAGATGATACAGATATCTGTGCCCCACTGTCCACAGGTACACAGGCACAACACCTACAATCATCAGTCATCAGAGAACTCAGGCTACATCATGCATTTTACATTCAAAACAGTTTAATTAGCAAGTCTCCTGGTTTCCAGTAGTGTTCATCACCTCATTATTTAGGTACCATACAGATAAATATCATCTGCAAAAACAGTTTGTCTTTCCAGACAAACTCCAGAGAAAAAGGTCTTTTAGCCAATCCTCTGGAGGAGAATGAACCCTTAAGGCTTCACCAACTTAATTTTTAAAAAGCCTGAACTTAAGTCAATGTTAGTCAATCATCTGGCACCCCTTTGATTTTTCTTTGGAATATTTATCAGAAAACAGACACTCAATCCATTTTAAATCCATTAGCTTCTTCCAGCACAAAAACACATCCCAATGTTGGTACACACTCACCCTGTGTTTCTTTTTATCAAGGAGACAAAAGGGGCCAAGTCTCTCCTTAGTTAACTGCACCCTACAGAGGACTAGTCATGTATGAGCTCAAACTCTGGATGTGGCACCATGTCTCTCAGTCACAGCCCCTCTCCACCCATACTGTTTTGAGGTTACCACACCAGACCAATAAATAAGGGTGGAGGGGAAAAATAAAATAAAATAATAAATAAAATAAAATAAAATAAAATAAAATAAAATAAAATAAAATAAAATAAAATAAAATAAAATAAAATAAAATAAAATAAAATAAAATAAAATAAAATAAAATAAAATAAAATAAAATAAAATAAAATAAAATAAAATAAAATAAAATAATAAAATAGACAGATGCTCCCACCCTGAGACACAGTAACTCCTAACATGTACTTGTTTTAATACACATGATTTAGTCACCTTATAAACTTCATGGTTTGTGCATCTGGATTTAACACCCCATCCTTTCCCGACTCCTCCCTTCCCCCCTCTAAATACAAAATATATAAAGCACCCATTAGAAAAAGCTTTGAAACGAAGAGAAGATACCAATGCATTAATGTAAGTAAACTATAACAAATTAGATGTAACATACACGTCTTGTACAGCCGTACTCCTGTTATAGAACAGTTCACTTTGAAGAAATGAAACTACCTTTCAATTTGACAGTACTTTGAATATGAAATCTTACAAAAGAAGACTGAAAGACACTAGGAGAGGACATCCAGTCTATCACAATACCTAAAGAGCTAAATTAAGTATACTCTAATAAATAACCAAATAATTTCTATTTAAGGGTAACATATAGTTAGCCATAAAGTGTTCTGCAAATGCCGTATTTTCAATATCACAACTAAATATTACTGTAACTGCACAAAAAAGCCCTCATGCCCTATCCTTATAGCAGAATTGAAGTCTTTTAACACAAGAGTAATAAAAAGGAATTGAAGCCTATTTTCAGAATATTATAGTCCCATTTTTTTAAAAAAAAAGAATGAACAACAGAAAAGGTTGAAGCACAACAGCTGGACTGCAGCAAACACCCAGTGAAAAAAAAAAAAGGTAGCCAAAACATTTCCAGAACACAATTTGTACTAAAAATGGAAAGTGCAAACTTACATCCTCTAGTGTAACACGTTGCCTGGTTCTATTGTAAGGAACCACAAATTAAGCACAGGTATACTTCTCTGTGTAATATACCAGAACTAACTATAGACCAGCTTCCTATATGCTTTAATGAAAGATCTGTCAATGCTTGCCAAAACCTACAACCAACCTACGAAAGAGACTGATTATTAGTTTGTGATATCATCAATTAACTCACTTTCCCATAAAAAGACATACATTGCAGATGCATCAAGAGACCTTGTACAGATTCAGTCCATACTACAAAAGGCAGGCAACTGGAGGTTCTTGTATGGCAAACTTCTGCAGACTTTTCAAAATAAATATCATACGAAGTGTATTTCACACATAATGATAATATTGCAAGCAAGCAGATGATTGCATATGCAACCCTTGTTTGTCAGAGTATCACAGCTATCATCTTTGTAAGACATATCTAGAGAAAAGCATTACTCAAAAACTCATGTGTGGTTATGAGCAAGAATTAACTATCCTTTTTACAAAAATACTTTTCTTTCCTCAAAATAGATGCTCTTAGCAATCCTTCCACCCTTCAATGGGTACATAGCACCAAATAAGAGTTCCAGCACCATTTCTCACAACTTCCCTTTTACATTTCACTCTACTTGATAAAAGGAGTTCCGCACATGCCATTTCTCCACCAAGCAAAGGTAAATCCAGTCCTCTTTCACAGATGCAGTCAACCTGAACAGATGAGTTTGTTTAGATAAAACATGCCACAGTAAATTATGACATCCAACCTCCACCTACAGTGATCTTGTTTGCTCACTAGAGGAAAGCTAGGACTGCTTATGTGCAGAGAATGATTTACATTCATGGGACAGATGACAGTACATCCTCTCCAGGTCCTGAAAATGTGCTTCTGCAGCAACGGAAGCCAGTTCGTCCTATCAGTCTTTAAAACATTGAAAGAACTGCCCTACAAACAATGTTTATTTCCATGTCAAAATTCCTCAGAAAATTACAAAGCACAGACAAGAACACATTAAGGAAAAGAGAAACTATACATATATATTCAAAAAAAGAATAAGAAATCTGGAATTGTGGGCAAGAAAGAAGTCTAACAGCTGTGATTAGTGAGCTGTGTGTTTATACATCTTTCAAAATTATATGAAGCACAGGGTGAATTTCAGACTGCCTCAGATGGCAAAAGTCTGTTGAATGGAACTTGTTGACAATGCTGTTAAAATAGAAAACTAATATTTGATAGCAAAAAACCACTGCCTGTTATAAATGGCAAATACAGGATTATAAAGCAATGCAGAGACATTCTGGACTTGCATTTCGGTGCATAATCCAACCATCTGTCGACCGGTTGCGTAGGAAAATCAAGATAACATGGAAATCTCCAAAA
Source organism: Caprimulgus europaeus (assembly GCA_907165065.1). Next base: position 19,609,537 of record OU015527.1, read on the forward strand.
GGACAGCCAAATTGTCTTCATTCAGCTACAGCATTTCCCTGCTTATGAACTCACCGGCGGTAATCGCATTCTGCCTGCAGATTAACCTAGGGGAGATGACACTCGCCACCAGCAAAAAGAAGACTGCAAAGGCAATCTTGCCAGATAGGCAAGATAAACAGGGCGCTCAGCTCCCGCTGAAGCAGCCCGCAGAGGCAGACTTGGCCGCGCCGGGACTACCAATCAGGGCAGGTACCCTTCGCCCAGGGCGGCGGATACGGAGGGTCCGGGGCCACTCAGCCCTCACCGGCCGGGAGAACCGAGCCGGGCTGCTGCTTGGGGGTGAGCACCGGGCTGCACCGTGCAACCGAAAAGCCAAACCCGTGGGAGCAGGAGTGGAACCTCTCCCGACGCCGTCGGGATGGCGGCCCGACGCAGCCCCGGATCGGGAAGGGCTGCGGGTCCCGAAGCTTCCCTATAACCTCCTCGCTCAGCGCCAGCGCCACAGGAGAGGCACCCCCGGCCTCCTGCGAAAAAAAATAAAATATCCGAGGGGTGCGCCGAGGTGGGAAGTCCCGGTGAAGAGCCGCCCCGCGGCCAGGGTAGCACTACCGGCCCCAGGGGCTGCACAGCTCGTGGGACACGGGGCTCCAGCCGCGACACCCCGTCCCGCTCCGGACGGCCTGGCGCCGCGGAGAGGCACAGCAGCCCTCCCCGAGTACGGCCGGGGTCCGCCCCGTTCGCAGCCCGGACACCAGTTGCTCGACCTGCGGTGAAGAAGTGCTGAAAGAAGCCCGGGGGCGGCAGCAGAGCCCCGAGGTGAGCAGGGACCCCGGCCCACCAGCGAGGGGTGCTCGTCCCCCACGGGGCCGACCGGGGCTGCGCCCGCACAGCCCTCCGCTTCTCACCTCCTTAAGTTCCTTCGCCACGTCTTTCAGGTCCCCCAGGACTAATTCCAAATCCTCCACGATTATCTTGATCTGCTCCTTCACCTTGGCTTTGGAGGCTGCCGGCGGACCCTCGGACGGCGACGAGGAGGAGGATGCGGTCCCCTTGGACTGGGCGGACATCCTTTGGGGCAGCCCGGCGTGGCCAGGGGGGCACGCAGGTCAGGCGAGCGCGGCGGCCGCCGGCCGCCCGGCCCCGTCCCTCCGGCTCCCAGAGCTGCCGCAGCCGCTGCCGCCGCCGCCGCCGCCTGCCCGCCCGCGCATCCCGCGCCGGGGGCGCCAAGCTGCGCCGCGCTCCGCCGGGCGGCCGCGCTGTGCAGCTGCCATCGGCTCCCGGGAGCGGCGCGGGGGCCCGGCTGCAGCCTGCCGTGCGCCGCGCCTGCGCCTCGCCCCGCCCGCTCCGGCTCCGGCTCTGGCTAGGGAGAGGGATTGAGGGGGGTGCGCCCGCCACCCGCGCTCCCCGGCGACGGGGGAGGCAGGGCGGCTCCTCCGGAAGAGGCGCTGCCACCCCCGACCGACAGCCCGCGGGGGCGAGAGGCGAGAGTACCGTGCTGTGTCACTCTGGAGTGACACCCCCCGCTGGTCCCCGGACACGGGAAGTGGCTGCACCATCGCAGAAGAATATTTACCCGCCAAAACAGCCCCCGACAAAGGAAACGCTTTTCGTGCCCAGCGCATTGCGAAATTCCTGTCGAAGGAATCAACAACAGTGCCTGTTTCTGGTGAAAAAAGTCATAATTGTGAGGTGACACTTGCACACCTCTGCACAGTAAATTAACTGTTCGGGCTGTTCTGGGGAGTGCCGTGCTCGTTTTAGACTCTGCTGCTGTATGGAGGCTATAGGAAGGACAGTGTTGTGTAAATGACACGGAATTAGTAAAAGGCACTTACGTGAATCTGCTCACCCCTATATAGTACTGCCCTGCAAACACACAATGATCGGTAGACCCTCTTCAAGTTGGGAAGTAAAGGTTGTGCGTCTCATCAGATAGAAATAAAAATGCACATGAGCCAGAATAGCTTTCATGAATATGCTACCCTTATGCATATGCTACCCAGCTCTTTCTCTGAAGTAGAAGCCAGTGCTGCTTTTGAACACACACTTCCCTTAGTGTCGATCATAGATTGATCTGCGAGACAAAAGGAGCAGATTGCTAGATATCACCTCTGGTGGTTTTTCATCTTACAGCAAAAAGGTGTTGCGTTCAGGTAAAAGGAATTGTTTCAGGTATTTCTACCTCCCGCTAGCTATGAACAGCAAGAAGAGGGCATGCAGCCAAGCCTGGCTTTGAGGATCGCTGTGCATGGTTGCAACTGACTTTGATGCTGTAAATGCTTCTGAGAGTTTTGAGATGCTTTAACCATGCTAAAGCAGGAGCAGAAAAGCAGAAACCTTGCCCAGAGGTGTGTGTCTGCACATGGTAAAAATCTCTCTTGGTGATGAACAGTTTGTCTCTGGGAAGGGTGTGGGACTGGAGTATGAATAGAAAGGGGCTGACAGCACCTCTTACTGTCTTGGGTTAGGTGTAATTATCTTTCCACTTTTTGCTGTTAAAAAACCTGCTGAAATAATGTTAGTGGGCATATATTGTCTCCCCCCCAGCCCCCCCGCCAAGTGCCTTACAGACCTTTTAAACAATTTCAAGGAGGCCATATTCAAGAAGCCCATAGCTTTCCTCTTGACTTTCTTCATGGTAGATTTTTTTCATCTCACCAAAGCAAAAGCTCTTCCGGCACTGACTTTTAAAGCATTCCTGATGGTTATTTTTGCTTAACTGTTTCTGCATGAGCAACAGCATCACATGATTTTTGAAGCTAGCTAAGTAATACAGTCTGAATTTCGAAACTTCAGTCACTGCTAAATTAAGAAGAAAGCAACCCACAGGCTGTTGAGTAAGTTTTAATTAATATGTTTGAATACTATTCCTCAAAGATGTTGTATGAACAGGAAAAAGAAAACATTTATGAAAAGCTACCAGTGAAATTATCCATGTAGAAACTAACACACGTCCAGTGTGCTAGTTAGAGATTAAACTAATCTCTAACTCTAAACTATCTCTAATGTTTAATTAGAGATAGAAGTTTTTTTCTGACAGAAGTTAAGGAAACTGTGTAGCAGTATACTGTACATAGCTACATATATCATGGCTTAAACAGGTGAGGGACAGTTTCTGCTACATTTCTGTAGAAATCATCAACATTGTCATAAAATTACTACCAGATTTTCTACAGACCCTCTAAATTTTGTCTAGTCTAATTGAGCATCCATGGTTAGACATATTTTTCCTACACAATGGCTTACTTCTTTATTGTCTCTGTATGAAGCCTTGGCATCTCTCACTGCTAAATATTTTTGGTTTAAGAAGGGAAAATTGAATTCTGTTCTATCTCATCAGTTACTCTTAAGTCATTACAAGACTTTACCCATAATCCCGTGGTTAGCCAATTTTCTTGATCCTAAGACCACATTTGGAGACTTCCCAAACTTTTGAAGATATAGATTGTATTCACTTCACCAATCCCTCCACTTCTGTAGTGACGTTATTCTAAGAGCTGTGCTGGGTTATATAGTGGCTGATATTTTGAATTCATCTGAGTATCTATTGGTTATCCTTGAAAAAAACTAAGAACTCTTATAAGTCCTGAGAAAAGTTCATTGTCCTATTGGTCTTGAAAGCAATTTTATGCCTTTAAAAAATGTGCTATAGCCTGCTAAACTATGTTTTAGTTAACTAATATGTAGTGTCCCGTAGCAAAATTGTCTACTAGTTGTTCTATTTCTTTTGCTTCTCTCTCTGCAAATAAATGTTATGTATCAGTGTGTTATCAGTTTATTCTTTTTCAAGTCTTTCTATCTGTACCTTCACCAAACCTGAAGTGGCTAAAGAGGGAGAAGTAACTCCCTCCTGGAAGTCTGACCTCTGCAGGCCATTAAGATGCAGAGGATGCACAAGAAATCTCCCCAGAAATCTCAGGGAAGTAATTTAGGAAGTAAAAGCTTAAGATCTTCAAAGTGCAGTTCACTAATTTTCCACTAACACTTTTAATCCAGAAAATATCACCCAAACAGAAACAAAACACACATTAAATGACTACTTAGTGAAGTAATGTGGCACTCAACCATACCATTACCAGCTGTGATCTCATTAAAGCTCACAAGTTGAGTAAGGCTTGGCCTGGTCAGTAATTGTAGTGGACATCTCTGGAAAAATCTCTCAAGATGCTGCAAAATTTTGTTTTGGTGATTTAGTAGATGGCACTTTTCCTTTTGGAAAAAAATATCCTATATCTCAGCCCAGTGTTACAGATAGAATGAACTGAACACACACACAAAGCCGTGATTTTATCATGCTGTTTTATTTATGCTATTTATTTTATGTAGGAGTCACAAAGAGAGTTGGAAACTATGCAGAAAGTAATAAGTAATCATAAAATGTACATGGATCACAGAAATAATTTTTCCTGAGAAACAGCTAGACCAGTCGTATCAGAAACACAGGAGTGTGATTAGTTTTAAATTTAGTAACCTCTCTCTTATTAAAAAAAAACCCAAACAAACAAACACGAAAATAATACAAAAAAAGCTGTAAAATACTTACCTACTTGAGAGGGGCTGATACAGTACCATAAAACTTTCATACTTATTCTTGTACGAAATAGAAACCAAATGAGCACTTTGCAAATTATGTGTAGAACTACATCTTGCTTTTCCCAAGTCATTAGTATTTTGGATAGATTAATTAAAAATTAATTTGTTGTTGTCTGTTGAAGATATTTTGTTTGGAATTTGTGCTATTTATCAAAGGTAAAAGTTGAACAAAGTTTTCTAAGTTAATGTGGTAATTTCACTGGGCTAGCCCTTGGCTAGCAGCCAACAGAGCCATTAACCCACTTCCCCCCTCATCCTCAGGGGATAGGGGAGAGGATTGGGGGGCAAGGATAAGGAGGCTTGTAGGTTGAGATAAGAACAGTTTAATAATAGCAAGAAAACTTAAAATAATACTAATAGTAAAGTAGTAGTGATAATAATAACAGTAACAAAATATACAAATGAGTGATACTCAGGGCAACTGCTCACCACCCACTGACCCAGCCCGGCCCATTCCCAGATAACGATCCCAGAGGAGCAACAATCCCCAAACAACACTGCAATCCCGGAAGAGCGAGAGCCCAAGCCAAAGCCAGAGAGAGCTAAAAGAGGAAGAGACCCTCACTAATATACTGGACATGATGTGATATGATATGGAATATCCCATTGGCTTATATAAATGACAATTTAGCTTATTAATTTAAATATTCCTCACCCCCTTAAATCTTGTGCTTGTGGACTAACAGAACACAAAGTCCTTCACTTCCAGTGACAAGAACACAAACACTGGTATGTTCTCAGTGTCTCTCTCATAGTGAGTCCCAGGCTGAAAAACAAAATGCAGCACTATTTTAGCTACTGAAAAAGCAAACCAGCTCTGTTTCAGCTAAAAATCAGGACAGTCAAACAAAACATTTTTAATCTGAATGTTCCGCTGTCACACTAGCAGCCATTTTCTAAGGCACATGAGTGGTGGCTCACTTGGTAATTTAGTTGGGTTCATTACTTGTAGGGAAGGCATGTTTTTGGTATTGGCCTTATTTTTCTGGTCTTTTCGTGCTAGGAAAAGTGTCTCACAGATAGAAACCAACCTGGATTGCTCCGTTCTGAACTCAGATCACGTAGGACTATTAATCGTTGAACAAACGAACCCTTAATAGCATCTGCACCATTAGGATGTCCTGATCCAACATCGAGGTCGTAAACACCCTTGTTGATGGGGGCTCTTGAAGGGGATTGCGCTGTTATCCCTGGCGTAGCTTGGTCCATTGTTCAATTTATTTGGTCTGGTAACTATTAGTACAGCGAGAGGTTGCTCTTAGTTAAGAGGTATGGTCTTATTTTTGGAGGTTCTGTTTTTCTCCAAGGTCACCCCAACCAAAAAATGCAAGCCAGGACTTTGGGAGTAATGAGCCTAGTAGGTCTGAGCTTGGGAGAGGTTTATTTTAAACATTTTCAAACTTTCAGGAAAAAAATAAAGACTTTACAAAGCAAAAAGATGCCTAGCTGAACTAAATAATTCCAGGAATGATAAAATGAAATCTTAATTTATTTTCTATCCCTCCTTTGAATATCTTCCTAAAGGAAATATTCCACATATAGGATAGCAAATCACTGAAACAGTAAACCTGTCTTTTTCTTCCCAAAGGAAATTGTGAAAGAAAGTTTAGTTCAGTTCCCCCAGGCTTGCATATTGGACACGTGCTAATTAAAATATTCATTGAAATCTTCAAAATTAATTGTAAGTTAAACTAAAACAATGGGATAAGCTGTAGTACAATGCCATTAACTTACATTCCAGGTACTTGTTAAACACAGGTTTTCATCTTTTATCTTTTCTATCCTAAAATAATAGTGGGCTAATCTCTTTCCAAAATGCTTCCATATTTAACTGAATATGGTGTTCTTTTATTAAATCTTAAACAATTCTCTAACAGTTATGCCAAGGAAGTCACACTGGTTGCTTATACTCGCAACTACAGAGTTGTAATTCATTTGGGTAGAGGTTGAAAGACTTCAGTTAAAGGAAAAAATTAAAAGCACTTTCTGAATTGTGGTATAATTAAATGCTATTATGTTATTTCACTTGTCTAAAAACACAAGTTATTAACTTCTAAAACTGAGGATCTCACTAAATAAAATACATACTTCTGAATTAAGTTGGCTTGTTTCCAAACTAGCAAGCGTAATGGAAATAAGGATTCAGGTAAAGTCATCCTTTGCACCAAGTTCTCATCTTACTTCTCCCACCTTTTTCTTCTTGATACTGATTTAAAATCAGGCATACCATATGTATAATGTGAAACTAATAATATTGTGCTTTCAATTAAATGCACAATCCGCATATATTTCTCATTAGGATTAACATATTGATACAGGGCTGTTTATTTGTAGAGCAGAACTCTAAACATGGAGCTAAACTTTTAAGAAACTGAACAGAAAGCTTAGAATATATTATTGTCCTTTAGAAGTAGAAGTAGAGCAGAGTTTTATGGAATCCAAATCTATTTTCATTTCATGTTGTTTTTAATGTGTATAATCAGCATGAAAATAAAAGTTACTTTTCTAATCTGGGAAATTCTTTGTTGAGTGGTGTTGTGGAAATAAATTATTTAGTTATTTTGGCCTGACTTTAGAAATATATACAACAATTTATCTATTAAATCTGAATAAAATGTCTCCCATGCATAACTCATGTTCAGTTCCATCAATGTGCTCAGGATGGAGTATCGCATCAGTTTACACAGTTCAAAGAAAAATCTGTATAATGTCTCTGTATTGGAATGTCAGCTCCCAAGATTTATTACTGCTTCACAGGGAAATAAAAAATACTACCTAGCTGGAAGAGAAACTTGCTGCAACTAAGTCCACTTTGAATCACTGGTGTTCTACCAGGCTTCCTTGGTGAGATGTGAAACAACCATAGCAAATGAACCATCTTCTATCTGGGATATTCCTCAGGCACTAAATTACAGTGGGCTTTTTTTTGTCAAATTTTAACTAGTGATATTTCTCCAAAAATGTCAAAAGCTCTGAAAAGTACACAAGAGAAAGAATTTAAATTATGTACTTTCTGCAGACTAGTCCCTCAGTACCCAGATAAAGAAGTGGAGCACCTTACTAAAAAAAAATTTAGTATCAGTTGTATCTGTGACTTGTTTTAATTCAATATTAAGTTTTCAGTGTAAAATTCAACAGAATACAGCTTATGGATTTAGTAAGACAGGATAATAAAAACAAATTCAATCAGAACACAAGTACCTAGAGGTGATGTTATATTATGGACTTTGTCTAATTTATGTCAACTCTGTCCATTCATATTATACAATGGCTTCTTACATTGTGTAAATAATATGCAATGCTTTGTCTCAACAATGACCCACTGGATAAGCAAGCAAAAATAAAAATAAAAAATATTAATTTAATGTGGAACAATAAAAAAACCTAAAGTATATGCATAAACATCCTTGAAAGATGCACGGAGTTGGTAAGACTGAAAGGAGAATGGTGGCTGAATATGTTTCTGCCATAATCCTAAAGCAATAGTTTGTATTAATAATTTCTTATGCTTGTGTTTCAAACTCCAGTACTGGAAGTTCTAGACATAATCTAATTTTAGCAAGATTACTTTTTTATTTACCAGTTTACTGTTAGCTAACAAATTAGTGCCTTTTTTTCCTTAAGTAGCTATTGGTTGGTGTCAGATGCAAAGTATTTCCTGTGGAGGAATATCCCGTTGCTGCTGGCATTCACTTCAGTAGTATGTTATTGCAAACATCTGGAGCACACAAGAAAAACACTGTCTGGATTCTTTCCTAAAGCACCTCAATCAGAATAATCCAAGCAGGAGAAATGCCAGATTGAATGAGTAACCCAAACATGAAAAAGGACTAGAGTACAGTAGCAAGAATACAAAAGTAAAAAAACTAATTCTTTTACTTGCAGGCCTACAGTGGATTTATACAGCCTCTATCTCGAAGACTACTCCAGCTACTGAAATTGAAAAACTATTTTTTCTATATCATACACTGTAAAGCAAAGGTGAACATGCACACATTCGAGACTTTCGTTTTATATTGAGGAATTGTCTACTGACAGACAATTAATCTCTGCCATTTCCTTCCCTATTCCCCAGATTCAAATTATGTTAAAAGCCATGGTACAAACTATGAAAAAGAAGCCAAAAACACAAATGGGAAGAATCCATTACTCACTAATGAACATACAACTGGATTGTTGGAGTGCCAAGTAGTCCCTTGAGGTACTGACTGTTCTCCAAGTGATGGCGTGAGAAAATGCTGGTTCTGTCCATGCCTTGCTGAACTCGGTCCATAATGTTACAGACCCAAGCACCCAGGGGCACCAGTCAGAATCTTCCCAACTATAGAAAAATATTCCTGTATTCCACTCCTAAATTCAGATAATTATAGTTGAAAATATGTGATCTCTCCATTATTCTATAATGTTAATGTTATCTGTTATTAATTTGGACATGACTACTTTTCCATTATACTTTTTTATTTTAAACAATATTTTCTATGAAACAATCTCTTTGCAAATTCCCTTAATCAATGCATCTGGAATCAGTCACATCATCTCTAGCAGTCTCTCAGTACCTATTACCTATCTAAAATTTAATTTGCACAGTGATGCATACTGGTATGTACATTTTATCTAATACTTCTTTGAGAAGCGATGCTAGGTATTTTCAAGGAAGTAATATTTTCAGTGGATATCCAAATGTCTCATCTACCAGTTGTTCAAACAAAGTGCCTGTTCTTGCTTACCTCAGCTTTGAATTTATGAAAAATTTGCAATTCTCTGCATCTGTGCTTGGGAAACACAAGTCTCTTTCTTCCTAGGTAAGAACTATTTTTAAGAGAAATTTTCAGAATCATGTGTGTGCCGTTTGCATCCTTGGTCATTATTACCAGTCCATTTTTAGCTCCTAGTTTAGAAAAAGGAGCTCTACAGCCTATGTGCTCTGGACTGTAATCCCAGTTGAAAGGTACAAAACTAACAGAGTCATAGAGCTTTAACTTTTCATGACCTTGAATATCTGCTTTCTTTCAACAGTGGAATAGTTTCTGATCATTTTAGCAAGCATCAAGAAAAATTAGTAGCACTCAGGTGACAGCAAAAGGCAGTTTTCCCTTACTCTTTTTTTATTATTTTTTAAATGATTTTTTTTTTTTTTTTTTTTTTACAGAATGTAATGTAAAAGCTTAGGAAGAGAATCCAGATCAGGCTGAATTTTTCCATTCAGATACAGGCTGGTTGTTTGACAAGCCAACCCATTAAACATTTGATTAGTAGGTAACATGTCGAGAGAAAATCAGGCCAGCTCTACTTTCCAAAAAGTCCTCATTCTTAAACTTAAAACTAAAATGCTTGACTTATATTACCCAATAACCAGACCTAAGTTACTTTTGATACAGGTGTCATTGCCATACAAATCTCCTATTTTGATTATTTTTTTTAGCATTGGAAATGCTAAATTATATAGCATTGAATAGTCTTGCTTTTAAGATCTTACATAAAATAACTCTACCCTGAAAAGAACTTTAAAAAGTGTTAGCACAGCAAGTGAAAAAAAAAGTCCTGCATATCATTTACAATCTGAAAAGTGGGGAAAATCCTATTTTTTTCCCTTACATTAAAACATGTGTTATTCTCTATAAGAACAGCAAACATGCAGAGATTAGTAAAGGAAGAACAATATCAATTTTCTTTGGCTCTTGCTATATTGCTGACACTTGACATTTGAAGATACCTTATTTGTGTCATTAGCACTATATGGAAGTTTCTCACACCAACTCTGATTTCATCTAGAGATAAAATGTTAAAGATCAGAAGGCTTAATGTAAAGTTCATTTGTGTATCTCTGATAATTTCCATTCTTTTTTTCTGCACTTGAAAAATAATCATAGAATCATAGAATGGTTTGGGCTGGAAGGGACCTTAAAGATCATCTAGTTCCAACCCCCCTGCCATCAGCAGGGACACCTTCCACTAGACCAGGTTGCTCAAAGCCTCATCCAACCTGGCCTTGAACACTTCCAAGGAGGGGGCATCCATAACTTCTCTGGGCAAGTTCCAGTGTCTCTTCACCCTCACAGTAAAGAATTTCTTCCTAATATCTAATCTAAACCCCCTCTCTTCCAGTTTAAAGCCATTTCCCCTTGTTCTATCACTACCTGCCCTTGTAAAAAGTCCCTCCCCAGCTTTCTTGTAGCCCCTTCAGGCACTGCAAGGCCACTATAAGATCTCCCCGGAGCCTTCTCTTCTCCAGGCTGAACAGCCCCAACTCTCTCAGCCTGTCCTCATAGCAGAGGTGCTCCAGCCCTCAGATCATCCTTGTGACCCTCCTCTGGACTTGTTCAAACAGGTCCATGTCTTTGTTGTGTTGGGGGCTCCAGAACTGGACACAGGACTCCAGGTGGGGCCTTACAAGAGCAGAGTATAGAAGGAGAATCCCCTCCCTCGACCTGCTGGCCACACTTCTTTTGATGCAGCCCAGGATACGGTTGGGCCTTCTGGGCTGCAAGCGCACATTGCTGGCTCGTGTTCAGCTTCTCCTCTACCACTACTCCCAAGTCCTTCTCTTCAGAGCTGGTCTCAAGCCACTCATCACCCAGTCTGTATTTATGTTTGGGGTTGCCCGACCCAGGTGCAGGACCTTGCATTTGGCCTTGTTGAACTTCATAAGGTTCGCACAGGCCCCACCTCTCAAGCCTGTCAAGGTCCCTCTGGATGGCATCCTGTCCCTCCAGCATGTCAACAGCACCACTCAGCTTGGTCCCGTCAGAAAACTTGCTGAGGATGCACTCAATTCCACTGTCCATGTCTCCGACAAAGATATTGTACAGCATCAGTCCCAATACCAACCCTCGAGGGACACCTCTTGTTGCCAGTTTTCACTCGGACATTGAGCTGTTGATCACAACTCTTTGAGTGCAACCATGCAGCCAATTCCTTATCCACCGAGTGGTCCATCCATCAAACCCCCATGTTTCCAGTTTGGAGACAAGGATGCCATGCGGGACAGTGTCAAACGCCTTGCACAAGTCCAGGTAGATGGCATCAGTTGCTTTAGCCTTATCCACCAATGTTGTAACCCCATCATAAAAGGCCACCAGATTGGTCAGGCAGTAGTGTTCAATGCATCAGTAGTGTGGCTGACAAACCCGAAAAACCACCTTTAGAATAATTTACCTTTGTAAATTTGTGACTTCAATAACCTTGTCAGTATTAAAAAAACAATTAATCAAACAATCAATCAAACAAACAAAAGAAGAGCTACAAAGAATTCTAGAAGCTTCTTAAAACTCTGCTCAATTTTGCAGATTATTTGGAGTCAAGTGTTCATTAAAGTTTCCATAAATATTTTACATCACTGACCTTCTACTTTGGAAGTTGCTTAAACTAGAAGCACTGAAAGCAAATACAATCCTAAACCTGTGTAATCTGATAAAATGGATGATCAAGCCAACAGTTTAGCCAGTCTACAGCCAGTTTGGCCTGCCTTAGCCAGCTACTGAGAACATCTCTTCTTTCTCCGTGAAGTTCAAGGGAGTTGTTTTCTTGCTTTGACAGGCACTGGAATCTATAATCCCATTCCTAAATTTCCATGCAATTATGCTTTCTCTTAAATTCACATGTAAATCCAAGTTTTACAGAAATTGCTGGATTGGTTACTTACATTTGTCATTTTGGGATCCAAACATTTAGTGGTTTCTTAATCATTTGCTGCTGCACAAAGCAAGTAATCTAAGTGAAAAGGAGAGATTCCTTTAAAATGCTTGGGTTTATATGCTCAATTCTCTTTGTACAGGAGCCAAAGAGTGAACTGAGGTTTCAAGGTCCATCAGATAAAGCATCCTTTCTCCAAATTTATGGAAGGGGTGTGAAAGGGAAAGACTCTCTAAGAAAATGCTTATAGGTGAAATGATATTGATTAATAGAGGTATTATGATTAAAATGAAAAATTAGAAACAGGTGCTGGGAAATAATGCAATAATAATTCTTATAAACCATGCAACCATGCTGCTTTTCACTTTTTCCTTTGTATAGCTTTCTCCATGGTTAGTTTAAACTCAATCCAGCTGAATCAACAAGAATAATAGAATTTAGAGACATAGCAATTATAGAGGATAAGTGATTTACTTGGAGTAAGTGAATTGTTAAAGGTTATATATTTTAAAATAGACATAAGTTAAATGTCATTATGTAGGTTTTTCTTAGAAGTGCAAAGGTGAGCAAACAGGAAGATTATTCAAGAAGATAAGTTAATACAGTGATCAGAGTGAGATCAGGGGGCTGCAACTTCTGAAGAGGCACTGAGACAAGACAAGAAGAGTCAGCTGTGTTTGAAAACCACTGTGGACTTTTATAGAATTTTAAATTAATGAGAAATTTGGAACGGAAGGTTCATGGGAAAATACTGAGAACTTTGAAAAAAATACCTATTGCATAATGTTAAATTTAACATATATATAGAACCTGGGTTTTGCAATACCTTTGCCACTCACTGAGGTGATGGCCCAACTCTGAGTTGTAAATAAAACCAAATCTAGAGTTATCCACTAACTCACTTCAATCCCTTCAACAAGAGGTATGCTTAGATACTGCTCTCTTCTCACAGGGTGCCTTCAAGTCAAGACAAAAGTCCTTTTACTGTTGTGCAGGTTGCATAAAGGAGTTCAATGTGATTTCAACCAGTAGAGTGAGAAGCAGAAACTTGTAACTTTTGCCTTGTTTATGATTTTTGATGTTCATTTCTGTTTTGTGCAACAGGAAGGATGTAATTAAGGTGGATGCTTATTCAAGAACTGAGGAAAAATACATCCCCATTTCCAGGATCCTCTACAATGATAATTTATTCTGAAGTGTTGAAGTGTTTATCAAACTTCACCTTTTATGTGATGCCTTTTGAAGTTGGTAGACATTCTGATTACTTAAGGTCTGTTGTTGCTGTGCAGCAGTTTATTACAGCTGAAATGTTTTTTTGCACATCACAGATTCTAAGTCTTTGCACTTACCGAGTATAAGCCATACAATAATCAGGGATTAATATAAAAAATCAGCTCTTTGATTTGGCATTCCCTTTGAAAAGACTTCATACATGTACAGATACAAAGTCAAGACTCTCAAATCATGGTACAAAAAGGGTCTGCAGAACTAACTGCCATGGCTCTTGTGTGTATCATTTGGATTAAGGTGACTCAGCTTTGTTTTTCTGCAGCACTGCCCAATCAGGCATTAGAAGGCCTGGTAATTCAGTTTCTGTTTACTTTATATCTTACAAAATATATGCATGGCAAGCCATAACATTCAGAGTTTTAAGTTCTTATATCTACTGTTGCTTTTACTTAGTACTTTTTAAAATGTTTACTAAAACACACTATATAAGCTGTGTTTTAACAATTGGACTACTTCCTGTTCCTGTGGCAATTAAACACCAGAGGAGGGATTGGAGACCAGATTTTGCACTCTTAGCAAGAAAGATTTAGGATCAAACTCACATGAGCTTGGGACATGGTTTAGTAGTTTAGTGGTGAACTTGGCAGTGCTAGGTTTACGGTTGGACTAGATCATAATGGTCTTTTCCAACGAAACTGTTCTATGATTCTATGAGCTCTGAATGGCTATTTAACTGACGTTTATAATCTGGAAATTGGTATTTCTGAAGTTTCAAGACAGCTCAAAAAACCCCTTAATTCTGCAGTCTGTTGAAAACTGCCCTCTGGACTTGTGAATAGGTCTTGTCACACAGAAGCCTTGTACTGCATCCACTGAGACAGACAAAAGAGGCTGTCTTAGGCCACCAAAGAAAAGAAGGGACGTAGTCCTCTATTGCTACATGTATGCTGGCTCCAGGAGGTGTACTGTACTTGAAGGCAGGGCTTGAGCAAGAAGTAGGCACCTGAGGATACCAGTTTCCTCTTCTGGAGTGAGGCTTCTGAGCATCCTTAAGAACAAATATTTAGATTGCTAGTTTTCGCAAGTACAGATCCTTGAGAGTCAACAGACTCATATTTGGATGACACCTGACAAAAGATCTGAGTATGAAAATGAGTGAAAATGAATATTTACATTCTTGATAATCTCTTTGTCCTTAGCTTCAGAGGTTGAAATTTCTGAAATACTGGATTTAAAATTTGCAAGCTATGAAAAAGCTCAAAATTTGTTTTGCAACAACACATGATCAGTAGGGTAAAACTAACGTGTCACATGATGGTTTAACCCAACTCACATTCCCTATTAGTGAGTCAACAATCTGGTGCTTGGTGAATTTGTATTTTAAAGACCTGGCAAGGAGAAAGCATCTTTTTAAAACTATTTTATTCTTAAAACCTTTTAATAAGAAATGGAGTTGTATGAAACTAAACAGATAGTCTGTATTTTTGTCATTTGCAAACATTTCAGATACAATTGTCAGTCTCTGATAGGTTTGAAACTTGAGAAGAATGGTCTCTAAAGTGAGAAAAAAAATCTGTCAATCCAATCAGTATTCTTAAATACTTGGTTGACACTCTTAATGCTAAGTAATAGGAACCGTATGAGGACCTAAACAAATAGACATCAGTCAGTTACTTTTGACTGAGACCAGACTCACTTCCATTCTTACACTTCTGTTTCTCTTAAATACAAAAGAGGGACCTGAGGAGAAAAAGTTTTGGCTCAGTTGTGTGACAAGATGGGATACCCAGAACTTTCAGTATCCTGGCATGTAATTCTTTGGAAGATGTCTAAAGTACTTGTGTTTTATTCCAGCTGGCGTGTGACTTATTCCTGCCACAAGAAAGACCTGAAAAGGTTTATTCAGTAAGTGTATAAAGTTTTCTTGCATTAGACACAGAATCACTTATTTTTTAGCTCTTACAACAGTACTATGTCTCCCAAACTTTCTTTATTTATCTGGTTTTGTTCCTTTTGACTTCATTCTCATTCAAATGGAATTTTCAGTCTTTAAGGAGAATAATGAACCTTGAGGTTGTGTGTATTCATTTTGGAAACATTTTTTGAGACTTTTTATACATTATTTTCAGATGAGATGGAGTAACACATCAAGAAAAAAATTAAGGTTGATCACAGATATAAATTTTAACCTACACTAAAAATTTAATTCATACAACCACAATGACTAAGCTATAATCTTTAACAGCTTTATCAAATACAAGTGTATACTTTAAATCAAAATTATTGGCAATCTATGAGTGTATGATATCAAGTTTTGAGAAATATACATAGCAGTGCTTTGACAATGCAGAACAGGTCATTGCCCTACTCTTCAGACTATAATATCATACTACTATCTCCTCCTTATGACTTTATGAATCGTAATGTGTTGGGTTTGTTTATGTGTAGGGGGGGAAAAGCCAGGTTTTTTTGGTAGTGGTGGAAGGGCAACCTTATGAGAGAGAAATGCTCCCCTGGCCCCAAGAAAAAGAACACCCCCCCTCCCACCCCAGCCCAGGCTGGGCCAATGAGCACTAGAGAAACACCTCTGCCAATCCATATTTGTGAGGGGAAGGATTGTCCTGAAAAGAAGAAGGTGGGGGTGACTCTGGAGAAGAGGCATTGACAAATAAAAGGGGACTATCAGCCTAAACAAAGGACGGACAGAAAGAGAGAGAAAGAGCTTTGTTGCCAGAAAAAGAGCCACACACCCAGTTCAGCTGATGGAGTAGGAGAAGGAAAAGGAAGAGCTTTGCAGCCCATGGAGATCAGCGGGGGAGCAGAGACCATGGAGGACCCACACTGAAGCAGGGAAGTTGAGCATGAGGGCAAGTGTAACTGAAATTGTGACCCCCGAGCTGGAGCAGGGAGTGGACCCCCAGACTGGGGGAAATGTCTCATGCAGCCCGTGGATGCCCCATGCCAGGGCCGGGAGCTGAGCCCGAAGAGGTCCGTGACTCCATGGGAAGCTTGCTCTGGAACATCTTGTTCCTGGACTTCCATGCCAGGAAGAGTGGCAGAGGTGAACTGATTGAAACCCCAATTCCCTGCCCCCTGTGCCGCTGGGGTGGGAAGGTAGAGACATTGGGAGCAAAGTGATTTTAGCCCGGGAAGAAGGGAGGGGTGGGGGAAGGTGTTGTAAGCTGTGTTTTTTTTGTCTACTCAGATGATTTGTAACAAATTAAATTGATTTTTCTTCCCCAGGTTGAGTCTCTTTTGCCCATGACCATAACTGGTGAGGGAGCCGTCCCTGTCCTTCATTCCTAACCCTGTGCCCCCTTTGTTGTGTCTCCCATCCCATCTCACCAGGTTGGGGGAGTGAATGCAGGAGTGCATGGTACCACTGTGGGTCAAACCACCACACTTAGTTTTTATTCTGCTCAGTGCCATACCTTCCTTCTCTAATTCCTTAGGACATTTCCATGTGAGGAAAGCTGAGAACAAGCAACCATTACCAGAATAGTTTTTTGACCTGTGCTCTGATCACTGTCCATATCAAAAGGTACTCAGATAAGAAGAGGTAAGGAATGTCTTTGGAATCTATCTTGATGGAGCAAAGTTGTCCTAAAGTCCATAGTGGTGAAACCCCATTAAGATATCAAAATATATCATATAAACTGTCTATTTGCATAAACAGTTCTAGTTTCAGGTGTTAGATTATCAAAAGGTCTTCAGATAACAGCTGTTGTTGCACATTTGTTTGACTTCCTAATGTTAAAGTTATTTAGACACTCCAATGTTGGATATACCTGGAAATTTCTGATGATATCAATGTCTGAGGAGACTTGAATCTGCATCTTTGCGGGGAATTCCTGAATCAAGGATGTCAGTGGCAGTGGTCCTCAACCTTTCTTCCATTTCAAGCCATAAAATCTCTCATGGATAAATTTGTGTGTCAAACAGACAGTAAACCTTATGTCCTGAGATTACATATCAAGTGTAGTGCACATGAGGAATCACGGGGATGCACTGCAGGTGCAATATATTCAACACTCCTCAGTCAACCTGATACAAGCATTTAGTTACTCTTTGTATATCCATGCACATGGCAAAGATCCTCAGTGATGGGCTGGTATAAATAGAAAAACTAGGTCTGCCCATTCTTGTCTCCTCCTTTCCTAGATACAAACTGTAGACAGACTGCAAATCAGAGAAAATGTTCTGCTTCTGCTAGCTTGTTACCGTGTGCCATCTTGTTCAAGGTTTCATGAATTCTTTCTCACAATAATTATTGCTGTGTGCTATTAATGATTGCAATATTGTCAGTTAGATTGTGCTTGCGGTCTGGTATGGATATTCACATACTATCATTCTCTTACAAGTAAGCATCAATAGCAAGTATTAAATAAACATTTCTCCCTTGCTCTCTTTTTGTCAGCACTGCAGAGCTTTTACCATCCTCTTAACTTTGTTGGCCTATTATTCTGTAAGAGTTCTACCAGTCACAGTGTTATGGTATCTAATTTGGTTAATGTTTTGGGCAAGCCCAACAATGCTCTGGCAAGGCACAACAGTCACAGGATATGAGTTGTATCACTGGGGAGGGGGATAGACCCATAGTCTCCAGGAGAGAAAGTAGCTGGAGATGAGCTGCTGCTGCAAAAGGAGTTCTTCCAACTACAGCTTATGCCAGTCCACAGAGGAGTGGCACAATTGTACGTACAGTTGTGCAGGTGGACCCTCCATACCATTGATATTTGAAACTTGTGGAAATCATACTGTGTTTTCAATCTTTCTGTTGAAATTGTTTAAACACTTAAAATAATTAGGTTTGTTATCTATAGAGAAAATCCACGACTGTGAATCACACATGCATCATGATAAAAACATTTATTTGCATAGAAGCCTCTACCACTAATTTCTAATCTTAGAAATATTATTCTTAACCAGCCAGAACTTGAACACAGGTCTCATTTTTTATGCAATCAGTTGCCCTAGCCATTAGGTTACACACAAAAAATTTAAGCAAGTATATTTAAGCCATGTCCAGGATTTAAAGACACAAAAACTAAGAAAATTGAGTTAACAGGTAAATTAAATATTATTTTGCAAATGTGTTACATATAGTGCATGTGTATTGAGTAGAGTGATATGTATTACAAAAAGACAGAAGTAAAGATACACTCGAATTATGAGTAGTTCTCAACCTTTCTAAAGACATTCATATTTTCAATAATTGCAAGAACATATAATTCCTTTTAAGATGATGTATTTATCTCTTTAGACATATCCTTGTTGTCTGCGCTCTGACAGATTTTCAACAAGTTAAGCTTGTGTCTGAGGATTTTTAAATTCTTGCCAGGAAAAGGAGATAGAATCAGGGTTACTGTGAGGACAGTCAGCAGGGACATGACATTGCAGGTTAAAAAGCCAGCTTAGTTGACTTCAGTGGCCAAGAATAAAGTGTCAGTAAGTGCCAGTAGCCAGGGAGCGTGCTTGCAATCCACATGAGAGGGTCTGAAGGCCTGTACTGGATCCTTATTCTGTGCTTTTTCAAACAGCAGCAGCAATATCGCAGGTAGGTCCTAGGGACTTCCGGTGGAGATCTGTCAGGGTACTTTGGCACTTTGGGACGCGAAACAGCATAGTATCCTCAAGCACTAATGGGAGTGCTGAGGAGGGAAGGGACAAAGACTCTGTTATGAGCAGTGATAGATTAGCTTTTGGAAAGCTACTACTGCCATTTCTGGAGCTGCAAGTGATAGGGCTGTGGATCACTGTAAGGTAAGAACACATAGCAAATAAGATTGCTTCCTGTTCCCTGTCACTCATGTCCTCCATTCTTTACTGTACTGATTTTAGAAAAGGGACTCTACCTGTTCTATACTATATAAAATTAGACCCATTTCAGCTAGGGAATTGAGACATAGCTGCTGTAAATTCTTTTAAAACCCAGTAAAAGGATCACTCACTCAAGAAATTGAAAGACCTGACTTCCAACACCTGCCCCAGCTGGACAGATTTGGTTTAAGTAACCTCAGGCAGAGAGACAGTTTTAATCAAAGGCTTCTCATATCTCTGGGCAAACGAAGGTGGGGTAAGCATCTTGCATGTATGCCTTTGTTTCAAAAGAATTCAGATTTTGAATTCCTATTTGAAAGAAATGTAGCCTGGTACAAATCAGCCTCACAAGTGCTTACCTGTCTCTAAACATCGAATAACGAGTCTGAAAGCTGAACCCAAACCAGTGGTTTCTAAGGCAGGGTTAGGAGCCTTCCATTAATTTCTGCTATAATGAGGTGAAATAATTTTTGTAGACCTACTCCCGAGCTTCCACTTAATACTTAAACAAGCTTTTGTTTAGATAAAACCTTACTTTTTATGTCTAGAATCTTGATTTCAGATAGCTATATCACCAAACACTGTACTTAGGGAACAGAAATATTTACTAAGCAGATTTAAACAGATTATCTCAAATTTAAATGGTTAAATTCAAAACATGTTAAAAAATAATGCTGAAAGCATTAGTAAGGCTCTACAGAAATACTTAAATAGCTATGTCATGAAATAAATGGCAATTGAATAAATCTTTTAAATTCTTGAATTAACAAGGCAAGCTTTTTGTGAAAATGAGGTTTGAAAGTCACAGGTTATCTACTTCCTTAGGTTAAAATATTTTAAGCAGTATTATGTAAAACATTTCTGTTAGTTGAATTAAACTAACTAACTGAATATATTTCTTGTGAACTCATATTACTAGCACATATACTTCAATAAACAAGGAATGTATCCTCCTGTCACAAACAGTGGGTTCCAACATCTCCAGCTTCCCTAAATCACACTTAAAATTATTAAAGCTATCTAATTTGCACAAAAGAGTAGTGGAAAAATATTTTAAGGATACATTTGGTTTCACATATGTTTGCAATAAAATTGTTGTTTTAAATTACTTAATTAGACCAGTTTGTCATACTTACTGGAAACTAGCATAATGGCATTGTTGTGACCACAAAAGTGAAAGAGGGAGTGAAAGGACTGGGAGTGGAAGGAAGAGAGTGATTGGTTTTAAAATTCCCAGAGTTTAATAGAAAAAAAAAAAAACACACCAAAAATAACCCACAAAGAAACAACTCTTAACTCCAGTCACACTTCCCTGTGTGAACATGCATAAGTATTTTCTTAAGGGGAGAATTGCAAATTTGTTTTCTGCAACATATTTCATCCTCAGTAAACTGTAATTACTAAATCTGGTTTAAGCTATGCTACATATCTCACAATCACCACACAGAACAAAGGGAAAACATACAGCTATTGCCCTGGCTTTTCCTCCAAAGGACTTTCCACTTGGAGCTTTAGTTACCAAGAGTGTTCCTCAGAAGTCTTTATAATACATTGTGGAAGGAAGATTGGAGGAAACATCATGGCTTAACAACCATCAGTAGTGACACTCAGCAAAAGTTTCTGAAATTCAAATGAAATTTACTGTGGCTTCTGCTGATGTCCCCAGAGCAGGTTTCTCCCTTTCAGCCCTGTTTGAATCCAGGCTCTGACCTGCAAGCTCTCTTCACTCAGGTTCCTCATTAGCCAGCAGCTCACCTAATGAAGAATTTTAAAAGCTTGCAAGACATAATTTTCTTTCCCCTCAAGCTCACTAACCTTTATTCAAATAGTGCATCTCCTATGGCCTTGTGTCAGGTAACCTTCCATAGTATCCACAGTGATCTGGCCACATCACATTGCTCAGCTGTTTCAGACAGACCCATTTAGATTTACATTTTCCATTATAGCTCTCCCTCCTCCTTTAAAGTAACTCTAGAATATGAATATTATTTGACTCAACTTATGAACAAGATAAGTATGTTCATATTTTCCTTGCTTTTACACATACTGAGGGGATACCTTTCACTAGCTAATATTTCAGTAGTCACAGCTCCCACCTTCCCAGACCATTGTTACTGACTTCTGTCAAGACTGATCCCTTAAAAAATGCTGTCATAACAGCTGCATCACATACAAAATTATCATGTTTGTTTTCAGAGTGCATTGAGTTGCGCAGAAATCTACTACTATTAGCCTAATATGGAATTTTAATCACAATGATTAACAGGCATCCAAATAATGGATGTACTTCAAAACATTTTAAACATCAAGGAATAATACACAGTAATATGTATTACTGGGACAGTTTAAAAGATATTTAGATATTTAAAAAATAAATTGATATCTCAAGAGATACTCATAGACATTGAGAAAACTAATTAACATTGCAGGAAATGAAAGTCAGAGATGTAGATATCTTTTAGAATCTCAGTAAATACTGCATGCTAGAATGAATGAAAAATGGAAATTTCTTCCCATCCTAAGTTTCATTATGAAGAAGTATGCTGCAACTCAACGGAATTCAAAGCTGTGTACTTCTTTGTTGTTTACTTGAACTCTTCCTTTAGTAACAGAAATCAAAAGCAGATTCTGTCCCAGTTTCCCCTTCCAATTTAGTATCTTCGAAGTAGGTACACAATCCATTTGTCTTAAGACCTCTTCAGTGTCACACCAATTAGTCAGGCAGGCAGATAGAGAGCTGGGAGAAAGCAAAGACTTGCTTATCACTGAGAATAAAATTCTCCATGCTTCCCTACCAGGCATACTTTCTCTCCTTCCCCTGAAAGCTTTCTTGGGACAGGCTAGAAATTGACAGAAAATTCCCATTCAAATACAAGTTGCTTCCATTGTGCTTCAATGGTGGGAAATTTAATGTTTTGGGACTTTATGTAGCTTATTTTTACCCCCTAACTTCATGTTTTGCAGATTTTCTCTATCATGCAAATGCTTATTGTAATCCATATTTTAATCTGATTTTTCTCTGAGTGTAAGAATAGAAAATAATATGCAAAAGAACAATCTGGAGCCACATGTATCATTGTCATTAGTAAAATCTACACACTTGAAACAAAAAAAAAAAAAATTAAAGAGCCAACAGCAACATCAGTATCCCTCCCCTCCTTTCTCTTCAGAAACTGAAGCTTTTATGATCCTGTCTGCCATAGATACTGACTAAAAAAACGTGAAGGTTTTTTGCATAGTCTTCAGAATCAGCAGTGAGTTTGAATCACAGATGGAATGAAATAAAGTGCTCTTGTCTCTGTCTTAGTTACATGTGTCTTTGCTCAAACAGAAGTTACAGTTATGAAGTCTGTAATATGGCTTTTTTCCATCAGTACAGTCTTTAGAATTAAACATTTATGTGATAAGGAGAGGCTGTTGTACTGTTTCTTCCTTTCTTCTCCACTGTAGTCTAAGTTCCATTTAAAATAATCATTCTGAAGCTAGAAGGTTACTTTGATTTTTATGGATTTTGGAGAGAGAAGGAATTATATTAGAATTTTAGCGATGGAGAGCGCTGGCAAGATTAGATCTAACCTAAAAGGAAAAAGCTCAAGAGCAAAATACTTACAACATAAAACAAAACCAAAACCAAACCACCCACCACCACCAATTTTCAGGATGAAGTTTGAATTCTTGTCTTGTTGAAAGCTGCTGTGCTTTCAAGAGAATGCCCATTTTTTGTCTTTAAGGAATCTATGTGACTCCAAATGAAGTATTTGTTTCTCCCTTTCTGCTTTGGAGTAGAAAACACTCAAGTCCTCTTCATTTGCTGGGTAACAGCAGCATCCTGTTAGGAAAGAGATGTGTCAAATGGAAATAAGTGGTCATTTATTCTTGAGCCTGAATAGTAGGGAACTTATAGAATAAGAAAGAAAAATAAGGTTGTTTATGTGTCAGCAGGTTATATAATCTGTCTGCCATCTTTATTTTTCTTAATATATCTACCCATAGTGCTGCAAGTGTTCCAAGCAGTGTGGTTGGTCAAAAAGACAATCTTCTGAGGAAGTATTTATACTCAGCTCATTTCAAGCTTCTGAATCTTTGGCAGGACACTAATGATTACTTGGCAAGTAGTCTGGTAGAATTAGTGAATAGTTGCAGTAGTAAGGATTGTTTGTACAGTTAGAGAATAAACTAGCTCTTCTATTGCCCCAGAATCATATGCACATATTGGCTAGGCTGGAAAAAATTTAATCTTTCTGAGTCTGGTACTTTTACTTGGTGCTGACCTAAGAGACTGTATATTAGCATGCTGTCTTTGCACATAAGCTAGGTAAGCTTCAGCAGTGCAATAAATGCCAAGTCCATGAAATAGAGAGGAGACTTGACTGCTCTGAAGGATGTTGCTCCTTTCTCTCTGTGTAATATTCTGTCTTTGAGATTCAGGGTTGTTAAAAAGAGGTGGAAACATGTTGTGGTACCAACACTCCAGATGTCTACCTAGCTGAATAACAAACTAACATCAATAAACAGAAACCTTTCTAGTTTTGACAGAGATGTCACATGGAAATTCTTAAAGCTGTGGAAAGATTTTCTCTACCTCAAATGCAAACAAATATTTTACAATTATTATGCAATAACATGTTGAGCCAGTAATCAGACATCCCACTCTTTGTTTTTACATGCTATTAGACTGGTTGAAATATACTAGGAAATGTCTCTTAATGCAGTAATATAAAAGCAATTTAAAATGGAAAAGGACAATGGGGGACTTTTGTTTATAGTGGTTGGGGTGGGGGATTTTTGGGAAAAAAAAAGAGTATTGAAGTGTTGAAATTGCAGAGATGATAGGCCATGGGACTGGATTTTTATATCTTTTCAAAATAGGCTCTGACTTTTTTTTTTTTTTAAAGTATTTTTCTTGTTGTAGAATACTTGAATATACCATTGGCTTTTAGCCAGGAAGCTCTGCTCTACTAAGACAGTGCTTAGACACCTGTTGCTAACAGGGATGATAAGCAGCAAGTCATTTCTGACTGAGTGTGGGAATAGAACAAGCTCAATTCACTATGATCATCTGTGGTGAGCTAAATCTTAGTAACATCATAGACCAGGCAGCAAATTAATCTTACGTCAAATAAATATTCTGCAGAGGAATTAAGATCTTACAGTAGACATATGGTAGTAGACTACTTGCTTGTGTATAGTTTTTGTTAACTGTTTTGTTTCTAGAGAGAACAAGAAAAAATTGAGATAGTACATCTAGAAGAAATATATTTTGGACAGACAGCTACAGCTACCTTGAATAAAATCTTCTGAAGATGTTGGAGAGAGAGAAATCTTTTGGAGTAGGCTGAAATTCCAAACATTTTTCTAAGCTTCCAGAGATGATTGACTTCTTTCAACATATTAATGGAAAGCAGCAAAAAGATGTAAAAGTAAACTAGAGTTTGTTTTCTTATGAAAGAATATAAAAAACCTGCTTTCTAGACACATTTCGAATCAAGAAATATTTTACAGGAAATTGTACATTTCCATGAATAATGATTCAGAGTCCACCACCACCAAGACCAGTGAACCTTTACATTTAAAAGTGATAAAAATGGTAATTAGGCTATCATACAGTGATTTTATATATATATAAACACACATATATATATATAAACACACACACACACATACACACACACACACACACACATATATATATATATATACGTATATGCAAAGAAATAACTAGTGTTTTCCAAACTCAAAGGAAACTGATTTAAAAGAAACCACCTCTGATTCTTCATTTAGCTTGTGTTTTCTGCCTTCTGAGATGGGAAATTGTAGCCTTCACAGCCCACAGCATGGAAAATGCTATAGAAATATGAAATATTATAGCTCTGCAATATTTTTTAAGAAAAAGATTTATCAGGGTTATGAACCAGATCCAGTGCCTATTTTCATCACTTTGATGATAAGTTTCAGTTATATGCTTGAGTTATTGCAAGCAGCACTATGTAGCATACAAATGTTTCTTTGATGGACTGGATAAAACTAACAAACAGTTACAGAGTAAAGATGTTATCCCAACCAATAGGCTGATGAAGGTTTCATGTAAATTGCAATACTTTGTTAGAGAAAGCATCTGGCACTGTCTTCCAGAAAACATCAGAAGATCTGTGAATTATTTCTTTCTGGTGGAAAATGCTGGCTTAGTTGAAAATAATATTTCTGACATGAAAAACACTGGATCACATTTTGGAGAAAAAACGTGTTATGACTATTTTCCTAATATTATATGAAGCCACTGCCGAATGGTTAGTAATTGACCACCTAGGGCAGAGGAGTTCCATGACTTGCTCTAAAATACATTATTTGGGGATAGTTAAATAATCAGTGAAAGAAGACTGATAAAGAGAGATGATGAAAGGCATTGTGATAGTTTCCCTTATGGCAGACATGCAAGTTGTCTTCACATGACAGCTAAGATATTCAAGGAAAAGCAAAGACATAATATCTCAGCTATTAGTGCCAAATAGTTCCAGTTCAATCATGCAGATGTGAGTCAGGACTGAGAAGACACTGTGCTATGTCCTATGGGTGACATGTAGCGACATTATCGAAGTTCTCACACTCCAAAATACAAGATCAGAATAATTAAGTACAAAGACAGATTGCTTAGGATCTCTGTTTCTAAAGTATTCTGAATATACTCTGCCATAACTTAAGTATTTCTGTGCAGTTGTTGTATTTACAATAGCACAGTCTGTATTCATCTCAGACTCAACAGATCTGAACACAACAAACCAGTGAATCAGAGACATAGAAAGCCAGCCGTGCTTATAAATACATCAGTTAACAATAGAATTACAGTGGTTTACTTACTTGAGCATGTAATATTCAATGGAAGTCACAGGAATCCACATCACAGGAAATCCACTTTATTGTCAACTGCTATATCAAGCAGGCATCTAAACAGTTGTAATTTAACAAATTTAGCTCCATCCCTTCAGACATCACGTTTAACCTTGCAGAAGTCAATGTGCTGCAAGTGTACACTTCAGACACCTGCTTTTCACTAGCTTGTAGTACAGGCCACTGCACTAGAGCCAGACTTGGGGCCAGAAAGCTATTTTTTTTTCCTTTTAAACATTTCAAGTCAGGTTTTCAGTAAGCTAGTAACCTTCCAGTTCTGTGAACCCTACATATAAAGAGAGATTTACAGCATCTGCACATTAGACCATGGGAGTGCTCATAACCTACTACACTCACCACACGTTATTAATGTCCCTCCCAGGCTGCAAAGGAGAAAGGAATGCACAATGCAGAATTCTGTTCCAGGGCACAGAACTGCACTGCTGGTCACTGACCTGTAAGCTTCAGCTACATCCTGGGAGCTTGTGTTTCTAGTACATACAATGAACATAAAGCCCCTTTTTCTTGACAGGACACAAACCCATTGCTATGCTTTTCAAAATGTACGTAAATCAACTTTGGCTAAGCCTTAGGATCAAGCAGAGAAACACAACAGGGGAAAAAAAGGGTTTGAAGTCCTTTGAGAATTATCTGTGCCTTCTACTCCTAGTATAAAAGTCTTTTAAATCACTCTGTGAGAAACAAAAAAAGATTTTTCTGGCAGTTAAACATAGTTCTTCTGGTCTACATATCAAATGATCACCACTTAAAGTGATGTGTTTGAGGGATTTAAGAAGATACAGATTCCCTATCAATCAGATTACTTTATTGACTAGATTTATTCTTTCATTTTATCACAAGATTGAGATTGTGAAAATATAAACATTGTACTTGTTTAGTGGTTACTCCAAAAATATCTTCTTTTAAGTAAAATATTATTCAGCCCATTAAACTATATAGAATTAATTGTCTTTTTAAATGAGGAGATAATAGATTTAGAGTGAATTTGTCTTCTCTGGGTAACGTGTGTCTCACAGTTTAGTAGGTTTAGACAAGATACAGCTATAAAGCTATTTGTTTGGAAACTGTCTGACTACATTTGAAGAGGCTGTAATTCTTGCATATCAAGGCTTTTCATTGCCTTCCTGGAGGACGTTTACAGGGAAGGAGAGGGTAAATAGTTTTCTTTTGTAAATCAAACAGATTGGAATGTGCAGATATAAAGTAAGTTTGTCTTTAGTTATGGTAAGAAAATGTTGAAATTTAAAACCTTGGTGCTCTGCATAGAATTACATGACATGATAACCAACTTCATCCTTTCATAATCCAAAACTTGATCAGCTGCAATGATGTTAGGCAGGTAAATTAATGCTGCTCTTTATTTTCCATGAAAATGTCTAAAATTCATTGAGGTTTTTCCAAAGCACATTGTAATATCTCTCAGATGCACATGGTCTGAAAGGTGCATGTGAAAGGTACATACATCAGTACCATTGGTTGTGGGAGTCATTAAACAAACAAACAAAAATATCAACTTCCAGCTTCTGGGATTTGACAGTGAACCATTTAGGAGTCATTTCAATCATATTAGGATAGTGTTAAGAATGTACTGGGATAGTCATACAGGAAAAACTTGAAAACTGAAAACACAGGAAGATTAAATCTGGAAAGCTCAAACTGGTAAAGGGCAGTTTCTGAATAGCATGGTACTCAGAACTGGAGTAGCTTCCCTAAGAAAGCTTCACTAGCTTCTAGAGTGCATAACATTTCTGGAGTACCTTCTGTAGGCACAAAAATCACACAAATTGTTTTAACAGATTACTCAATCTGAAGGGGAAGAGGAAGTCACACAGCACAGGCTGCCTGCAACTTTAGTTTTGCAGAAGTCGTCATGCATGTCACAGCACATTTACGAAGTCCAGTATTGCCAGACCACATGATGAAAAGTAGAGCTTTGTTAGGTTCTGCTTTAGGCAAGCTCTTTATATATATATGCAAGTATTTAACAATTAATTGGTCAATAAATGACAACCAGAAATACACACTTTCATTCTCTGATTTTGCAAGATCAGCAAAATATCTTCCTCTGTACTGAGAATGGTTCCTACTGGTCCTCAAGTGTGAAAGGATTTGCCAGGAATTGTCTTCAGTCCTCTCTGGTGCAATCTTCAGAGGCAGGCAATGTTTCAGATGCCACAAATGCTGACTGGAGAAGTCCACTAATATCTAATTCAGAGGTTCGACAAGATATTTTTGCAATGATAAAAATTCTATTGCTTAGGTTTTAAAGCTGTAAAATGTTTTCCTTGCCGCCCCCATTAGCCAATTCACTGACTGTACTTGTCAAACAACCCTAATTTTAAGTAAAACTAGGCGCTTTATCTTCTCATTTGTGAAGCAAAAATATTAATAAATTTTCCATTTCTTTGTCTCTTCTGTCAGATTTTCCATAGCTATTTTACTAGTATTTTTTTTACTTTTCTGCCTATTTTACTTTCCTTCTGCTCCCTGTGAATGTGTTTTATTCAAAGAAACCTCTATAGGTGGTTGAAATATTCTCTGTAATTCTACACTCACTGCTTCCTTTTGGTCTTCTGCCTTTTAACTTTTTTATGTCTTTCAATATTTTCCCTTTCCAGATCATTTGTGTTACTTAGAAGCCTTCTGCTTATTTCTTATACTAACTTTTTGTATCGTCTAACCACATTAGCCTCTGCTTCCCCTTTTCCTGTTTAAGTTTGAAATAAATATATTTCTACTATAACCTCTACCAATACATTTCTGTATTTTCCAGTTTTCTGGTGGTGGCTTTGGAAACATTAAAGAATTTGGCAGTTAGTGTTCTTGGCATGAAAAACATGGGTTTTTTTCAACTTACCTGAGTACATCTTCAGAGTTATAAATCTATATTATCCTATTTGTATCTGTAGTGATCATTCTGGTTATGACATCTAGTAGATGTTCTTAGAACTCAAATTCAATAAATTACTCTAGATTATTTATTGGGATTGGGTTAATCCAAAACTGGTATCATTTAATAAATCAGTGTATCTAAATAAGCAATCTCAAATAAAATTTTTATTTCCTTTGGTAATAGTGAAATTATTGCAATATTAAAAACTATTCAGTTGTCCTCAGCTGTAAGAATTTCAATAGATTCACTAACATTATTGCAATTTTTAAAATGTGGGCTTTTTGTTTGCACTATTTTTCTTACTTTGCAATCTGTCCGTGGGATGTTTACAGTTAAACATTAGTTAAAGAAATGAAAAGAGGAAAATATTCAAGGGGCATCCTCATGATGGCAAACTACCAAGCCCATGTGGGCTGTAGATGCTTGCTGCAAGTCCTGGCTGTAGAGTTGCTGGTGATCTCTGACTTTCTGGGGCATCTAATTACCAGTATCTGCTCACTAGGTCCATGTATATGGAGTCAGAATATTGACTTAGTGTTTAGCTCATTCTTTACACCTATTTAACCTTTGTCAGGTTCTTGGGCTTAAACCGTCAAATGTGGAAGATGCTATATCTTCAGGATCAAAAGAAACATAGCTTTAGTTCCCTGATGAAATTGGTAAACTTGTAAAACATCCTCTATCTTATTTTTTAAAAAGAAAAGTTTTGCAGGAAATCTAATTACTGTTATGTTATTTTTACCTCTCCGTTCTTTGTATGGATGTGTGTTGTGAAAGTAATTGTTAGACTGATCTTAATTTATTAAATAAATCAGGGATTCAGAAACTTTTGAGGTGCTATAGTTCATGTATTATTCATTTTTTACATTCATTTAACAGGTTTCCCAGAGAAGTTGTGGATGTCACTTCCCTGGAAGTGTTCAGGGTTGGATGAGGCTTTGATCAACGTGGTCTGGTTGAAGGTGTCCTTGTTCTTGGCAGAGGGGTTGGACTAGATGATGTTTAAGATCCTTCCAACCTTAACCATTCTATGATTCCATGATTCCATGAATTAGCATAAATAATATGTTTCACTTTGAATTAAAATTTGAGTCATCATTGTTAGGGTACTCTAAAATTTCAGTAAATTATTTAGACAGAACACATGATCATGACAGAGTTGCCTACTGAATTTCTTCTGAATGTTTCCTACTTTGCTTTAGTGAATTTCACTTCAGTTCAGAGGCCAAAGAAAGGCCACTTCCCCCAGACTGTTTTGCCATTATTGCCTTATGCAGAGAGTTTGGGAAATTTAAATCTTCCAGCTCAGTTTTTTGCCAGACAACTTCAGCAAATACTTCTAGTAGTCCTGTGGAGCAGGCATCATCACCATAACAAGAGTTCTTCTTGTACTAATTCTACAAAAAGCTACAATTCCTGTTGTTTCTGAAAGGTGAGCAGAGGCAGAATTATCCTGTAGCATTTGTTAAGAAAGGGGAAAAGAGGAGCAAATACCTATAGATGGCTTTCCACAGACACTTTCCAAAACTCAGAACCAAAAAACCAGAGATGTAAGTATGAGTTTTGACAAAAACATTCCATGCATAAACACATCACTAATACCAGAGAATTAAAATAAACCATTGGGAGATGACAACTCTGAGATTTTTGAGATGTCATTCTAAAAGAAGCAGCTTTGATGGAAAAATAAATTTACATATATGATAAATATACTACAGTTCTATGCCACATGGATGCATTTGCATGATAAAGCCTCAATTATTGTATTAGTAAAGATGCATCTTTAACAAGTAGAGGCTTCTGTTCTAATTGCACAGTGGCGAAGAGTTTACTGCATATATTTGGTTTCCTTTGTTTGAAATGATAGCTGCAATAATTTCAGTGGTTTTCTTTGGTTTGGAGCAACAGTCTCACAAATCCAAACAATTATGTAATAAGTTTTCCATGATAGGCAAGTAACACTTGTTCTGAGTTTTCAGACAATAACTTAAACACATACATATGCATGATGTTTATGATGAATATCATGGACTGCTATTTGGTAAATCCAGTTCCAGAGCAAAACTTCATCCCTGTTTCTGGATGAAATCATTCAGAATAAAAATGACGAGGAACTGGAACTCCAATAATAGTTTAGTGCTTCCCCAGACCTTCAGAGCCTTCAGTCCCTCCTTCCATTATAATAAATAATAATAAAAAGATGCTAACTCTGAAATTCAAATCAATTATATTCTAAGGCAAGACACCTATTTGAAAACAAACAAACAAAAAATTCATCTAATATCTAAAAAAAGAAAGAAATGCAGAGGCCATTTGACAAAGCAGGTCAATGAGTATCCTAACATGTAAAGAGACAAGTAAAGGAGGCAGAATTGGGAGTGACAATCATCACAAAACAATGGGTTCCTAAATCTTCAGAGAGAAAATAATCTGGGAAGAAGTCACATAATTCTGTACTCTCTCTACAAATAAATAGTATCTGTATGTATTTTGAGAGCAGTACAGGTGGCACAGATTCATCACCTCATAGCATCAGATAGGACCAGTATTATTCAATATATTTATCAGTGACCTGGATAAGGGAATAGAGGGCACTATCAGCAAGTTTGCTGATGACACAAAGCTGGGAGGAGTGGCTGACACAGCAGAAGGCTGTGCTGCCATCCAGAGAGACCTGGACAGGCTGGAGAGCTGGGCAGGGAAAAACTTGATGAAATATAATAAGGGCAAGTGTAGGGTGTTGCACCTGGGCAGGAACAACCCCAGGTTCCAGTATAGGTTGGGAGGTGATCTCCTAGAGACCAGTGTAGGGGAAAGGGATCTGGGAGTCCTGGTGGAGAGCAGGATGACCATGAGCCAGCACTGTGCCCTTGTGGCCAGGAAGGCCAATGGCATCCTGGGATGCATTAGAAGGGCTGTGGTTAGTAGGTCAAGAGAGGTTCTTCTTCCCCTTTACTCTGCCCTGGTGAGGCCACATCTGGAATATTGTGTCCGGTTCTGGGCCCCACAGTTCAAGAAGGACAGGGAACTGCTTGAGAGAGTCCAGTGCAGAGCCCCAAAGATGATTAAGGGAGTGGAGCATCTCCTTTATGAGGAAAGGCTGAGGGAGCTGGGTCTCCTTAGCTTGGAGAAGAGGAGACTGAGGGGGGACCTTATTAATGTTTGTAAATATATAAAGGATGAGTGTCAGGTGGACGGAACCAGGCTCTTCATGGTGGTGTCCAATGATAGGACAAGGGGCAATGGGTGTAAGCTGGAACACAGGAGGTTCTGCTTAAACTTGAGAAGAAACTTCTTTACTGTGAGAGTAACAGAGCACTGGAACAGGCTGCCCAGGGAGTTTGTGGAGTCTCCTTCTCTGAAGACATTCAAGACCCGCCTGGACGCCTTCCTGTGTGATCTCATCTAGGTGTTCCTGCTCCAGCAGGGGGGTTGGACTAGATGATCTTTCGAGGTCCCTTCCAATCCCTAGCATTCTGTGATTCTGTAAAATGTCATGACCAGCGAAGCTGCACTGCGGTAACAGGTGGACCCTGATCCTGGCATACAGATTAACACACTATTATGGAATAGCAACAAAGTGTCAGTGACAAACTTTTTTATACCTAATTGTCAACACCCAGTTGGAACACCCCTGAAACATCCTCTGTCAGATATTTTGACACATAATCAGGGAAAAAAAATCATCTTCTTGAAAAATAAATATCTCGGTCATTGACTAAAACACTGGTCAAACAGTATTCTTCAGAAGATGATTGTCCCATACAGCAAATAAAGCTGAAAGTTGAAGTAAAGTTTTTAGCTAGGGACAGCTTCCCCTTGTTCAAAATTCATCTCCCTGTCTCATTAAACTTGTCAGGATTGAAGAGCTCAGCAAACCACTTGGTTCTAAACAACCTCTAATTTTTCATTAAGGGAGTTGTTAGAAATTACCATAATGCTTAATTTGCAAAAATACGCTTTAGTTCTATCCAACTCGTCCACATAGTTGGCCAGATTTCTATCCTCCAGAACTACAGCAATAAAATATGTTATTATGAACAGGTATAAAATTCTACAAAATGCATGAACATCTGCTGTTTGCAATGTAGCTGAAAGTCCTGCTCTCTGCG
Organism: Caprimulgus europaeus; assembly: GCA_907165065.1. The sequence goes on from OU015527.1 coordinate 19,642,705, forward strand.
CAATGACAGTGAAGCTGTGCTGCCTAGGCCTTCTGTTGTTGAGGGACAAAACTAAGAGAGGCATGTAGATGTGTGTGTTATCAGCAGCAGGATTTAGACAAAATTAATGAAAACAAAGAAATAAAAAAACCCAACCCTTAAAACTTGTACAACCGTCCCATTTTCCTCAAATAATATTTCCGTTTCTTGTTATCAAGAAAGCTTACGAGATTTCACCCTGGGGTAAGTTACCATGCTGTAATTAATATAATCTTCATATCTAGATGAGAACAAAAAAGAAAATAACAATTTCTTTTTTATAAAAAGCTGCATAGATATTTTTCCCTCATGAAAAGTAGATATCACAAGCCAAACACAAAGAATCAAGTATCATGTTTTTTCAGAACTGTTCTGTAAATGTGACAGTTAATAGAGAAGAATAGGATAAAAATATTAATAAGCCATCCAGATTAGTAAATAGATGTTTCTGTGTGCATGAAGAATTATTTATAAATTGTGTTTTCTCAAAAGAACATAAGATTGCCTTCATACGGAATCAAATCAGTGAACTGGAAAACTTTTCCTTGAAAGATTTAACCTTTAATGAAGCCTGCTGTTCTCTGTTCTTTACTCAGTGTGCTGGATCACCCTGTTCTTTAAATAGTCAGAGCACTCACTAGGCAGTTCAGAAGGAAAGTGTCAGTCTTGCCATACTTGGTAACTAGGAGAGGAAGCAGATAAAAAATAAAACACAGGAGTATCAGCATTAAGCACATCAAAGGGCAGGCTTGAGTAACTGTAAGGGAACAATGCATTACTCTTAGAAGAATCACCCAGAAAACCATTTGCTGTAGTAATTAACTTATATTTTCAAAGCTCTTAAGAACTAGATTTGGAGCTTAGAAAACTGGGGAAACATTTGAAGAGTTCAAACTATCATCAGAAGAAATGTGACCCCATTACAATATTTTTTTCCTCTTTCCTCTTCTGTCTGCAAAAGGATAGATAAGAATGCTTGCATAATCCCCAGCCTGTAATTCTAAACTGTATACACATTATATCAGACCTAAGTAAATAAATTCCAGATTAAGATAATTCTTATAGATATATGTATCAATCAGGTACTAAAGTTAGGGTGGATCCACCTAAGGATTCATCCATTTGGTTTTATTCCAAGATGAAGTAAAAACAACTGGTGGTTAAATCTGCATTGGCGGTATTGTTGGATTACTGCAGCTGGTTATGATCAAATGCCTGTGATCAGAATGGCCAAGGCTAGATACAGCATCTCAGAACTTCCATTTCAGAATGTATTTCCATTAGGATGAAACTCAGCAATTGATACAGTAATTGCAAAAGATGGAGTAGGTTGTTTTTTGTGTTAGCTTGTCAAAGTTTTTAAATCAAATCTAAATTCAAAGCTATTTTGCAGATTCTTAACCTAATTCAGACTTCAGATTTCTAGACTGTTACAGTATATTACAGAGAGGAATCATAGGAGCTGGAAAGCTTTTTCAGGCTTTGGGAATATTCTCAAAGATTGCATCTTTAAGCTGTTTTATGATAATTTATTCTGAAGCCAGTTGGTTAATTTCCAGGATAATCACAAGCCTGAAATGTATAAAATTTTCAAATTACTTGTGTGCCAGACATACCTAAATAAAAACAGAAACCTGGCTTCAAATCTCAGTAAACTAGGTCATGTTTGCAGTGCTCTAATGCAAAGGATAGCGAGTCTCTTTTTTAAAAAGATCTTTAATCAATTGCTCACTTTCAAGACAGTACATACAAAAAACTGAAGTGCTATGGTGATTGATGATAACAAAGTAATGGCCTGTACACAATCCTGAAAGTGATTTTCAGGGGAAAGAGGTTTCCAACCAGCTTGCCAGTACTCTGCAAGGATTCCATATTCTCTACAAGCAAATAATCTTGGATATGACTGTTTAGAAGATTAGAAACGCATGGCTAGATAAGAATGTTGCTACCCCATTTTCCAGAGGAGACATGCACCTCTAGTGGCAAGCAGGCACCCAGCCCTGCAGGGTTAATATTGAACATAAACCCAACATTCTTCATTACCTAGATATATGAGAGATAAACGGCACTGTCAACAGTAAAAGTAGAAGATATAAGGTTTTGCTTGGAAGTTTTACATACACCTGGAAGAAGTAATCAGGCTTTTCCTTAACCATTCGCAGCTGAAGTTGAGACGACAAATCCCACCCCACCACCTACACTGCACACATGTGTGCAAGACAGAGTATAAATCTCAGTGTTACAATAATAAAAGAATCAACTTATACTTCTAAATAATAAAATAGAAACATTTTTTAAAACACTGGAAGAAAGTATGTGACTTTTCTGGGGTCTTGCTGTAGGCTAAGGTACAAATAAATGGAAACTAACATATAGAGCAAGGCTATTTTGCTCGTAATATCCTGTTTTCAGACACTTGCTTACAGGCTGCATGGATTTCTTTTTAGAGCTCTTGACTTTGACTTGTCACATACGTATTTTTAACTGCACTGCTCTACAAATACAATTAGATTCTTTGAGCTACAATATAATACCAGAGTGGTGTAATTAAGTACATTCTTCCACTTGCAAATACTTCGAAGTCAAGACAGAAGTATTAGTAATGTAATGTTCTTGGAACTGAATAATAGGGGAAAAAACAAACAAGGCACCATATTACAAGGGCTGAAATTTTGAATTCATAAATATTCACATGCTCCTGAGCTCATTTTTTTCTCTTGGCTATATCAGTGTAACTTGTTAATTTGAAGGGGGACTTAATGTGCATAGTGAAATAAGAGTGTTTCATTTACATGAATAACAGTAATCTGAAGACAAATAATCATCTTTTTGTCTCAAAACAGGCAATTATTAGAAAAATAAAATGATTTTTTTTTTTTCTAGAGGAAGAAAATACGCTTCCAAATCCAGTCTTCAGAATATTCTCTTAAAGAATATGCTGTTGTTACAAATATAGTTTGTATTATGGTAGTACTGTAGAGATTTAAACTATCATCGGGTAATTCTATAACTATCAAAACAAAGCACAGTGTTAGGAGGGGTGAACTGAATGGCTTTTTGCACTAAGCCTATTTCCTAAGGGTGCATTTGAGCATGGGAGATAGCAGAGGTATGCTAGAAAAAGGAATGATAGGAACTGATATTATGAGTCAAATGAGAGTCCATGAAAATGATAGTTAATGAAAAAGGGAAGGGAAAATGGGAATTACAGATTTTGAGGATCACATGTTAAAAGTTAAATAGGTGTAGACTACAAAGTGAAAATAAAAAGCTAAGAAATTACTTATTTTAGCAGAATTCTGAGTCATATGAGCAAAGTCACAGAAAAGGGTGTTGCAGAAACTAAACCATAGTATGATAAAAGTCTGGAGTAGAGTTTTAGCCATATGGCTACATGGGAAAGATATATCCATAACACCCACATCTCAAGTTATTATGCTCACAAAGGCATCAGAGTTTTAAGCATATTCCAGATTTGAAAATTTAGAAATTGAAAAGGAGTATCATAATCATATTATAGATAATAAAAAAGTGAGAGGATTTAGATTAGATAAGAAGAGAGAGGAGAAGAGGAACTGATCTGCAAGTTGTTGTCATAGAGATATTAACTAATTTCAGTTTTACAGATTAAATCACATTTAGAGAGAAAAATTACAGGAATTGCCTGAAGAACCATTAAATTGCCTTCTGATGCAGTACAGGTGCAAGGAACCACTATAAAGATCAAAGACAAATCAATAGATGACAGGATACTGTAAGCCAGCAAAGGACAAGATCTTATGAAAAAGAGCACAGATGATTTTGGATAAAGATTAACAGTGGTTTTGAAACTTGTCAAAGAGGAAGAGTCTTAATAAAAATTGAGTCGGGGAAACTCAAAAAACCACAGGGAGCTAAACTGAAGAAGTTCTAAAGTGGAGATGGGAAACTTGACGAAGATATCACTGAGAGTTTTAAATTAGCTGATAAAAATGAAAAAGAAGTAAGGTGATTAGGCTATCATTTGAAATTGTTTGTACAACACAGTTAATATTAACAATGAGGTTTCCTTTCAGAAGACTTAAAACATGTATGTATCATATAGCATACAGAATCACAGAATATTAGGGATTGGAAGGGACCTCGAAAGATCATCTAGTCCAATCCCCCTGCCGGAGCAGGAACACCTAGATGAGTTCACACAGGAAGGCGTCCAGGCTGGTCTTGAATGTCTCCAGAGAAGGAGACTCCACAACCCCCCTGGGCAGCCTGTTCCAGTGCTCTGTCACCCTTACTGTAAAGAAGTTCTTTCTCAAATTTAAGCGGAACCTCCTGTGTTCCAGCTTACACCCATTACCCCTTGTCCTATCATCGGTCGTTACTGTGAAGAGCCTGGCCCCATCCTCCTCACACTCACCATTCAAATATTTATAAACATGAATCAGGTCCCCCCTCAGTCTCCTCTTCTCCAAGCTAAAGAGGCCCAGCTCCCTCAGCCTTTCCTCATAAGGGAGATGTTCCACTCCCTTCATCATTTTGGTGGCTCTTCGCTGGACTCTCTCAAGCAGCTCCCTGTCCTTCTTGAACTGTGGGGCCCAGAACTGGACACAATATTCCAGATGTGGCCTCACCAGGGCAGAGTAAAGGGGAAGAAGAACCTCTCTTGACCTACTGACTACACCCCTTCTAATGCACCCCAGGATGCCATTGGCTTTCCTGGCCACAAGGGCACAGTGCTGGCCTGCACTCATGGTCATCCTGCTGTCCACCAGGACTCCCAGATCCCTTTCCCCTTCACTGCTCTCTAGAAGATCATTTCCTAACCTATACTGGAACCTGGGGTTGTTCCTGCCCAGGTGCAACACCCTACACTTGCCCTTATTATATTTCATCACGTTTTTCGCTGCCCAGCTCTCCAGCCTGTCCAGGTCTCTCTGGATGGCAGCACAGCCCTCTGCTGTGTCAGCCACTCCTACCAGCTTTGTATCATCAGCAAACTTGCTGACAGTGCATTCAATTCCCTCATCCAGGTCATTGATGAATATATTGAATAATACTGGTCCTAGTACTGACCCCTGAGGGACTCCACTAGACACAGGTCTCCAACTAGACTCCGCCCCATTGACCACTACTCTCTGACTTCTTCCCACCAGCCAGTTAATAATCCATCTCACTACCTGCTCATCTAATCCACACTTCCTCAATTTATCAGCGAGGATGCTGTGGGAGACAGTGTCAAATGCTTTGCTGAAATCAAGATAGACCACATCCACTGCTCTGCCATCATCCATCCACCTCGTCGTGTTTTCATAAAAGTCTAGAAGGTTGGTCAAGCACGACTTCCCCTTGGTGAAGCCATGCTGACTGCCCCTAATGACCCTCTTATCCTTGATATGCCTAGAGATGGCACCAAGGATAAGTCATTCCATCACCTTTCCAGGGATGGAGGTGAGGCTGACCCGTCTGTAGTTACCCGGGTCCTCCTTCTTGCCCTTTTTGAAGACTGGAGTGACATTTGCTTTCCTCCAGTCCTCAGGCACCTCTCCCGTTCCCCACGACTTAGCAAAGATGATGGAGAGTGGTCTAGCAATGACTTCAGCCAGCTACCTCAGCACCTGTGGGTGCATCCCATCTGGACCCATAGATTTATGGATGTCCAGATTGCTTAATTGGTCCCTGACCCAATCCTCATCAACTGAGGCAATCTTCTCCATTGTCCTGTCTCCATCTGGGGTCTCCAGGGTACAGAGCTCCTCAAGACAGCTTCCGGCAGAGTAGACAGAGGCAAAGAAGGCATTCAATAGCTCTGCCTTCTCTGTATCCTCTGTCACCAGGGTACCCACCTCATTTATCAGTGGGCCTACATTGCCTCTAACGTTGGCTTTATCTGCCATGTATTTGAAGAAGCTCTTCCTGTTGTCCTTGACCCCTCTGGCAAGTTCTAATTCTAAGGAGGCCTTGGCTTTCCTAGTTGCCTCCCTACATCCTCTGACAATATCCTTATATTCCTCCCAAGTAGCCAGCCCCTCCTTCCACGATCTGTAAACTCTCCTCTTCCACTTAAGTTTGGCCAGCAGATCCCTGTTTAACCAAGCAGGTCTCCTGGCTCCCTTCCCTGACTTCCTACATATCGGAATGCTTCGATCTTGAGCTTGGAAGAAGCAGTCCCTGAATGCTAACCAGCTATCTTGGGCCCCTTTACCTTCAAGTACCCTGTCCCATGGGATTTCCCCTAGCAATTGCTTGAAAAGGCCAAAGTTGGCCCTCCTGAAGTCCAGGGTTGCAATTTTACTTGTAATTCGGCTTATGCCACATGAGATTCTGAACTTCACCATCTCATGATCACTGCAGCCCAGGCAGTCCTCAATCTTCACAGCCTCAACCAGACCCTCCTTGTTAGTGAGGATGAGATCCAGCGTCACTCCCCTCCTGGTTGGTTTATCCACCATTTGCATCAGGAAGTTGTCATCGATGCACTGGAGGAACCTCCTGGATTGGGGGCGGCTGGCTGAGTGGTCTCTCCAGCAAATATCTGGGTAGTTAAAATCCCCCACAACAACCAGGGCCTGGGATTGCAAGGCTGCTCTCAGCTGCCTGTAGAAGGCCTCATCAATTTCTTCACCCTGATCTGGTGGCCTGTAATAGACACCCACGACAGTATCAACCCTACCAGCCTGCCCCTTGATTTTTACCCACAGGCTCTCAACTAGCTCCTCATCCGCCCCTGGATAGATCTGAAGACACTGCAGTTGCTCTCTCACATAAAGAGCAACTTTATGTGAGTAAAGTGAGTATACCAAGTAACAACTATCACTAAAAATCTACTGCCATGGTTGAGTACTCAGAGTTGTGAAAACATTTGGTATGACACTATTCCAAGTGAAATGAATGAGTTAAGTGAAAAGAGTAAGGACATTATATCTAGTTTAAGTATGCAAGTGTGCTACATATATTTTTGTAGAATATTATAATCTTGAAACATTTTTAAAGGAGGATACTCAGTACAAAATAATAACATTAGGTTCAAGGTCAGTGATATGAAAAGCTAGTACAATACAAGATAAAAAGGCAGGAGATAATTATAATGTAATCCTTTCCTATACTGCAGTTTAAAGTTACTGACAGTGATTTCAAATCTAGAAACCTGTCAATTCTAAATCATGTGCAGTATTGCCTTGACAATGGATTCTTAATAACCTATGTGTACCAGGGGAGGTTTAGACTGGGCATTAGGAAGTATTTCTTTACCAAGAGGGTCGTGAGACACTGGAACAGGCTTCCTAGAGAGGTAGTCAATGCCCAAAGCCTGTGAATGTTTAAGAGTCTATGTTGGGTTTGCCCATGTGGCAGGGTGGAGGTGGGGGCTGGTTTTGGTGGTGGCGGAAGGGGTTATAGTGTTGGCCCCTGTGAGAAGCTTTGAGAAGCTCACCTGACTCCAAATCAGACCTGCCTCTAGACCAGGGTGATCTTGTGATGATCAAGAAGACCCCAGAGATGCTCACATCAGAGTGGGGGGAGGGGGTGCACCAGAGTGGAGACCCACCCATGGAGGTGTCCATGTCAGAGCTGGGAGCTGTGCCTGAGAAGGTCCATGACTCTGTGAGAAGCTTGCATTGGAACACTTTGTTCCTGAACTCTTTAGGCTGTGGGAGGCACCTCATGCCGGAAAGAGCGGCTTAGGCAAACTGACTGCAACCCCCATTTGCTGTTCCCCTGTAATGTAGCAGAGGAGAAGTTAGAGAAATTTGGAACAAAGTAATTTGAGCCAGGAAAGAAGAGAAGAGAGTGGTGGGGGGAAGGTGTTGTAAGATGTGATTGTTATGTCTCACTATTGTGCTCTGATTGATCAGTAATTAATTAAATTTATTTTTCTTCCCAAAGACGAGTTTGTTTTGCCCATGACCATAATTGATGAGTGAGCCATCCCTGTCTTCATTTTAACACACAAGCCCTTTGTTGTGCTTCTTTCCCCATCTCACCAGGTATGGGAGAGTGAGTGAAAGATCACGTGGTCTTAGCTGAGGCTGAAACCACCACAGAGGCATTTGATAATGTCCTTAACATGCTTTAACTTTCTGTCAGCCCTGAGTTGATCGGGTAGTTGGACTAGATGATCATTGTAGGTCCCTTACAGCTGAAATATTCTAGTCTAGTCTAGTCTAGTCTAGTTTATCATACCTGAAGTAAATGTACAAAGGAAATTAATTTTCCTATCCCTATATGTTACCACATCTTTGAAATACTTGGCTCCATGTTCAGCTGCAGGAAAAAAAAAAAGGGACAAAACACTGTGGATCACTGGCAAGGGTACGGAGAACAAGACAGAGCACAACATTTTGCCCTATAGAAGACCTTGCTGCACCAAAATTTTAGGTACTACGTGCAGTTCTGATTTCTGCCTCTCAAGAATGACATAGGACGATTAAATATGTACAGAGAGAAAACTAAAATGATTGGAAGATGGAACAATTGCCTTGTGAGTTGAGACTGAAAATACTGAGATTCTTATTTAGGGCAAATTGTAATGTGGAATCTGATCAAGGTTTACAAAATCATGAAAGCAGAAAGGGTAAGTGACATTCATGGAATTCAACTGGAATTGAAACCAGAAGCAAACTGGTTTAAAACAGTTAAAGGAAAGTACTTTTTCAAACAGCACCTAAGTAACTTTTGCAGTTTATTCCTATCTAAAGTTATAGGGGAAGTGTCACCAGATTCAAGCAGACATTAGACAAGCTCATGGAGAATAAGTCTGTAAGAGATAGGCAGGAGTGTACCTTCCAACATCCATAATGAAACAGCTGTAAATATTGGCAGAGGTGACTACTATGAACCATGGGAAATGGCCTGTTGATAAAGAGCACTTCCCTCTGCCATTGGCTAGCTGAATCACTGTACTATACCAAGGAGGGCATGTTTATATTTTTATTTCCAAATAGTTTCCTTAGAAAGGAGACTTTTACCAAACTAAATACACACACACACATGGTATCACTAGAATCTCCAAAATGACAGATTTTTCTAGTGCTAACTGGACTTTCTATAGACCAATGTATTTGCTTTCTGATACAGTGAGTATCAAAATAACCATACCTAACCCTTTAACCTCTCTGATTAACACCAGCATTAACATAACCTGACTCATCATTTCTGGACTCTCTCTTCTTTCTCTTGGCTTGATTTCTAGGGTTTTTATTTATTATAGGACCATGCAAAAAGACATTAGCAGAATAGGCCTTTGTTAAGCTCACCTCACCTTCAGTTACTAACTCACTCCACAGCTCCTACCGCACAAAAATGTGATCATCAGTACTACTTGGGAATAAACTGCCACATCATTTTTGATTACTATATTACACAATTCCCTAGTGAACAAAAATGGAAGCAATCACTCCTGAAAGGTTTTGAAGATACTTAGTGATTTTATTCTGTTGGGTGTTTGTACTTACTCTTTCACAATGTATTTCTACCTGGTTTAGTTTGGCTTCTTTGTTTTTCCATCTGGACAGAAACAGAATTTGAACCCTTGTTTTGAGGGTTTTCCTTCTGTTGGGGAATGGCTCAGAGAACAAGGCCATGGATTCACAGAATAGTTGTACGAGCAGAGTCTGGTCTAACACTCAGCAGGCTGCAGTGGACAGGTACTGAATACTGACACTGCGACTTTATCTCAATCTGGTAAACAACCTTGAGAAAGTAAGTGTGTGAAAAATGTAGAGAATGCTTTACCGTTAAACCGCAAGTAGGAGGACCTGTAAATGTAACGTTTAGAGCTTAAGCCAATTAGCTAAGGACTAGTAGGAATAATTATCGTAGGCTGTATAAATATGACTGAATGAGAGCAATAAAGTGAACTCTGCCTTATCACTCACATTGAGTCGGCTCGCATAGTTTCCTCCGTCGCTCGCATCCTTCTAGCACCTGTTTATTCTGCTTTACCTTATTGCTTATCATTTCAATTGACCAGTTTTCACAGTCTTCTTTTCCAGTGATTTGGAAACTATGATGATCAAAGCCATAAATCAGTCCATAAACTTGACTGATACTGTATATTTTTACATGTTTATCTACATATAAATACCTATGATTTTATTTTAAAATTGTGTAGAAAAGAAAACATTCACTCTGATATCTGTAAATTTATGGTGAAAATTCTTGTGCAGATACTAATGTTTGCACTCAACCTAAACTGATAAAGGCAATCATACTTAATTTCAATGTTTTATTTAAAAAACATTGTAGATATAAAAAGAAAAAATGAAAGAAACTAACACACATACTTATATGAAGTGCTATAGTTTAAAATGTTTTAAAACAAAATAACTTTGTATCTTTAAATCTTTTGAATTACACAGGGAATTAAATCACATACAGCACTCTGTCCCTGATTCTGGTTTTGTGCATGTGAGGGGTTGGCAATTCTCTACACAGGTTTGTAGAAATGCATGAATAAAAGGAGGAAAGATTTACAGCTTTCTGAATTTTAGAACAAATGCCATCTGGACTAATTTGTGAATCCAGCAGCACTGCTTAATTTGAGCTCAATACACAGGGAAAAGTCTGAGTGGGAGTATGGTTATGGAGGGGAAAGCTATTGACCTGCCACTAATTTGTATGCTTTAGGTGTCCTCTAGTATTTTTTAGGAGATTCTCTTCACAGGGTACAACATGTTTGAATAAGGTGGTGGAAAATATTTTTTTTAAGGGCATTTATCTCACTGCAAATCCAGACCCAGCTTTAAACAAATAACATGCATCCATTTGACTTTTAGTTTTGGGCACAGATTTCAGTATGCATGATGCTATGTGGATTGCATCAGCTGTTGATTGCATTTTTGTGACTATCTTTTGGATCTGTTTGGATGTTGCTACCACCTCTTTAAAATTTCACTTTTATACTAACTCTTCTTACTACTGGTTACACCTTAGTCTGACTTTCCCAAACAAAGTATGAAGCCAAACCTTTTCGGTTCCTAAATAATAGCTGTCCTCTTCCTATCTCTTACCATCTGCTGGTTTTGGACACAATGCAGTATATGACACTTCCAACAGTTTACATGTGCTTCCAATGTCAATCCTGGCCATACTAAATTTTTCCTGCATTTCTAGAAATTACCTAATAAAATATCCAATGATAACAAGCCACATACATTTACTAGCTTAATTTTGTATAAATATTTGGTAATTTTAAGCTAATTTTTATTCAGATTCTCTGAGAATATTCAGATGAACAGCTTATTGTGACATCAGTTTTGATTGTTCCTGATTTGTAAAATGCAGTGGTGGCCTAAAGAAGAAAAAGAATATTCTTTAAAAGGAAAACAATCAGAATAATTAAGATTAAAATGTAGATTCTTGTTGATTATTTCTTATACTAGGAATGAACCTCAGCTATTTACAAACATAAATCAAGCAAAATGTACCTCATGGTTCTGATTTGGCTTCTTTGCCAACTGGAAAAGAACATACTTCACAGGAGTTACTAAAACTAGACTTCCATTCAAAATCTAAATTACAGCAATACCCAGAGAATGGGTAATAAATTTAAATTTATGGATCTCAGTATGATCTTATCATTCCTTGTGCCATATAAAAAAAATGTGTTCTTAATTACAGCAAACAAGCTATTGTAATCAGATGTCACAAACTGCAACTGGGATTTCACTCACATTGCACTATGTATAATGACAACAGCAGCTGATCCGAAAAGAAGTATTGGGAGGCTTGTTATGTCTCTGCACACCTAAATATCTTTAAAAATCTCTATTCCACAGTACTTTATTGCTGTGGAACTTACTGAGTTTACTCTCTGATTCTAATCAGTAATAAAACTTGACAAGGCACCTAGTCAGGCTTTGAGTAACAACAAGCTTCATTACCCACTTCCTGTGGGAAACCAGCTTTCTTTGACTGAAAATTAAAATGACTTGGTGCAGGACCAGTGTTTAGAGATTACTTGGGGATCCAGAGGTGCACTTTATGACTTTACTCAAAATGTATCCATCTACTAAAGTTTCACTTAGCAAATGTCTAGTAATAGAAGTACCTAAGCTCAGTAAATACCTGTTTGTGGTCCTCAGGGCTATTCCTCCATGGAGACATGACTTTGTTGAACTTCTGTCTGATGCCTTCTCCAGCCTGATGAGGTTCCTCTGAACAGTAGCATGACAGTCATCCTAATTTCTTATTGTCTGCAGACTTACTTAGGGAGCACTTTGTCCCATCAGCAAGAACATTAATGAAGATACTGGCAAATATCACATATCACAACTTTTACAGAAATCTGAAAAATGAAAAAAAAACTGCCAGGGTCTGAAGAGCAACAACAGGCTTTACCAGCCCTGCCAGTTCCCTGTGGCCTCCTTCTCCCAGCCCAGGGCCCAGAATGCCCTCCCAGTGTCGAACTCTGGTTCTGTCAGTCCATGCCCCAGTGCCACTACAGCAGGGCTGGTCTCCAGCTCCCCACAGGCTGCCTAACCATTGGCCCTGCTGAACTAGTCCTGACCCACAGGCTGATGTCTTGGCACAGCCTTGGCCTGTAACTGCCTCCATGGCTCTGCTCAACTATCACAGGCTGTGTCTGAACTGAGTTCTCCTCACTGGGCCTGGCCTTGAGCCCCACCTGTGTGCTGACATCCCATCCATCCCTGTTACTGTGGCCCCTCCCAGCCATCACTGAATCTGGTCCTAGCCTTGACACTATAGACCAGGGGTCCTCAAACCACAGCCCATAGGCTGGATACGGCCCTCCAGGGTCCTCAATCTGGCCCGCCGGTATTTACAGAGCTCCCCACCCCCCTCCGCCGGGGGTTAGTGGGGAGAAACCAAGCAGCCGCAGGTGACTTCCTGCCACTTAATCTGCCCTCCGGCCTCTGCAGCCCCCAAGCACCCGCTGGGACTGGGCTGGAACCAGCGCCTCGTACTCAACCTGCTCCCCTGTGGCGGGCGAGAGGCGTGGGCATCTCCTCTGCCGGGCAGGCTCGGTCGGCAGCCTCTGGACTGCCAGGTCCAGCCAACTCGGGCGAATCGCCAGAGCCCCGGCATGGGAAAGTTCCTTCAGTCCCTTCTGGCCACCCATTCCAGACTGCGTGGCCTGGCTGAGGAGAGGGGCGGTGGCATCAGCGAGGTGTGCGACTCCCCTCTTCCTCCCTCCCTCCCTCCAGCTCCCAGGCAGGACAAGTGAGCCAGCACCAGGGGGAAGCACCCACCATCAGGTCAAATAAAAGAAAAATTGACTCTGAGTGCAGGGTATTCCAAGAAAAGTGGACTTGTGATTATTCTTTCATGGAGTACAAAGAAAGAGCTGTTTGTCTGATGTGCCAGAATTCAGTGTCTGTGTTCAAGGAATACAATTTGCGTCAACACTACGAAACTCAACATAAAGATAAATATGATTCTTTGGTCAGAAGAGTGAGAAAAGAGAAAATATTAAGACTGAAACATGGATTGACAACTCAGCAGAATTCTTTTTATGAAGCAAAAGCAGCTCAATATATCATCACTTCGAGCAAGCTATCAAGTTGCCAAGCTCATAGCGCACTGGCAGAGCGTTCATAGAGGGAGAATTAGTTAAAGAATGCCTCCTTTCCGTTGCCAAAGAGATGTGTCCAGAGAAGGCGGATTTATTTAGTACAGTGAGTCTTTCAGGGCCTACAATTACACGAAGGATTGAAGAAATGGGGAAAATTTAAATCTGCAGTTGCAAAACTCCTAAAAAAATCTTTGCTATTTCTCATTGCCACTCGAGGAAAGCAATGATGTTCGTGATTCTGCACAACTTCTAATTTTCATTCGTGGGACAAATGATTCTTTCGAAGTCACAGAGGAGCTTGCTGCACTGAAAAGCATCAAAGGAACAACTACAGGAGAGGATATCTATGAGAAAGTTTGCCAAACTGTGAATGATTTGGAGCTGGACTGGGGTAAACTATTCAGTGTGACAACTGATGGTGCTCCTAGCATGATGGAGTCCATGAAAGGAGTGGTTGCACACATGAACAAAGAGATGGACAAACGCAACCATTCACATCCAGTAGCCATACATGTTGCAAAGGAGTTTCAAATTAGATTTAAAGAGCTTCGTCTCCATGACCAGGACATACAGCTTTTCCAGAACCCATTTTCTGTTGACATTGAAACTGTTGATCCGATTTACCAAATGGAATTGGCCGAACTACAGACTTGTGACTTGCCGAAAGATGCATTCAAATCAAGCAGCTTTACTGATTTCTGTGCATCTCTCCCCTCAGAGACATATCTTAATCTCAGGAACCATGCACTCAAAACTGCAACTGTCTTTGGCAGCACCTCTGTCTGTGAGCAGACTTTTTCTTGAATGAAACATCTGAAATCTCCAATCAGATCCAGACTAACTGATGAACACTTGCATCACTTGCTACGACTACCACTGACAAATATGGAACCTCACACTGACCATCTCATTAGCCAAAAGCCAGCCCATAGTTCACATTGAAATATTATTTGGTTTTGTTGATTACAATTGTTCTTCATTTTAAATATTGCATTCTTTTTCCTGTTTTTTGTGCACTACTACAAACAAAATATGTGCAGTGTGCATAGGAATTTGTTCATTTTTTTTCCAAACTATAGTCCAGCCCCCGACAGTGTCTGAGGAACCATGAACCAGTCCCCTGTTTAAAAAGTTTGAGGACCACTACTATTGACTAACTCCCTAGCTTGACCTCACACCTGCTTCATGTCCATGGTACTGCATTATGATCTGGACTCCTGGTTGAATCTGGCCACCACTTCTAGGTCTGTCCTGCTGACCTTGCTCAGGTCATCACCTTCCTGTCCTCCTGGTGAGCAGCCCCTGTTCTTGTTGCTTCCAGGCAAAAGCATGAACGAATTTTGCAGGCATTTTCCTTCCTGACACTGCTAAAACAGGCAAATTTAATCCATATATAATTCATACATAGGTGGATGCTAGAGCACTTTCTGCTGGTGCACTTAGCCTATGGAGAGATAGATAGATTAACAATTCTATATCTGATTTTAAATGGTCATAACTCATTCGAACCAAACCAAATTACTTCCACCATAAGATTTTTTGAATGAATGCCATTCTTGTGTCAGATTTGCACTTGCAAGACTCAGCTCTTTTCAGATGAGTGTTCAAAAATAGGTCATTTTTTTATATTACAAAGACCTTATTGTTTTCCTCTACTTAGTCTCAGAAATACTCTAAATCTACTTCCTTAGGCTTTTAAAAAGCAATGAAAGGCAAAGGTTAAATGATAAAAAGAAATATTTAGGAAAGGGTTTAAAGTGGAAATCCATAGGCAACTTCATTTAAAATACTAATTACTACTCTGCTGTACTGAAGGGGGCAAAATCTCCATTTGATTCCAATAAGTTTATCTGATGATTCTTTTAACTGGTACTCATCTTCCTTCCTATTTTTTCACCCCAAAAACTTTCCAGAAGTGCTACTGTTAAAAAGATCAGCTGATCAGCTATGGTGTAACAGCAATTTTACGTCTTTCTGGTGAAAAAGGACATGGAAGAAGCCCTTGACACCTTCTTTGCCTTGATCTCTCCTAGTAAAACTGACCTTTGGAAATAGAGGGTTCCTGAGACAGGAAGGAAAGTCTGGAACAAGGAATACTTACCCTCTGTGGAGGAGGAGCAGGATAGAGAATATTTAAAGAAATTGGATATTCTTAGCTCCATGGAATTTGATGGGGTACATGCAAAATGCTAGGTGAGCTGGTCAGTGTTTTTCTTAGGCCACTCCTAAAATACACAAAAGAAAAGGAGGTTACTAGGAATAGTCTGCATGGATTTATAAAGGGAAAATATTCCTTAACCAACCTGATAGACTTCTATGTTGAGATTAACAGCTCAGTCGATGAGGGAGAACATTGGATGTTATTTATCTTGACTTTAGCAAGCCTTTCAACACTACCTTGTCTAGCACTCCTATGGACCCATATGTGGAAGTTCCCTAAGTGACACACAGGGACATTCCAAAGCAAGTATAACAAAATATCATGGAGATAATAAAGGGCTTTCAGTAACTGACATAGATGTAGAGGCAGAGCGAGCTGGGACATTCAGAATGGAGAAGAGAAGGCTCAGGGGAATCTTACCAGTGTATGTAAGTAGCTGGTGCAGGGAAGTAAAAACAGAGACAGGCTCTTAGTGGTGCCCAGCAACAAGACAAGGGGCAGTAGGTGTGAACTGAAATACAATAAATTATTTTCAAACATAAGAAAAATCTTTTTGCTGTGAGAGTAGTTGGACACTGAACAGTTGAAGCAGAGAGCTTTACAGAGTTTTCATCCTTGGAGATATTAAAAATCTAACTGGAGATGACCCTAATCTGCCTGTTGTACATGACTCTGCACAAGCAGGGATATTGGACACGACAATCTCAATAGGCCTCTTCTAGCCTCAAAAATTTTGTGATCCTATGTGAATTTATGATATATACACCGGCTTATTCCTGTGCACAGAAAACAATAAACATGAAAAGTATGTTTAAACTGATTAACAAGCAAGAAAATTTGAAGGATGTAGAATGTAAACTATTTTTGGACTGGATGCCATGATGAATATTTCATTCTGTCATTCATTATATATGTAAAAATCCTACAAGTGACTTCATTTTAAGACATTCTGAAACATAGTTGACTTTAAAATATTTTTTCCTGACTAAATTTGCAATCTGCTATTGTAAATATCTAGCTTGGTGGTTAAACGTTTTGTTTGGTTATTAATTGTAGAAATGCTACATGTTTGTTCCCAAAGACATACACAGCAATATCAACAGGAGGTTTAAGAACTTTCCTGACCTTCAAGAACTCAGTGAAGACTTCTTGAAACACTTTTTCAAATGGAAAATAACATTCATATTGTCAGGTGTACACACCTTTGAAAATTTATTGAAAAATTAGGGGTTCTAGTATATTTAAATTCCACACTTTCTGTATCAAAGAAATAAATACTAAATTACTACTAGAATACTCTGATGCACCTACCTCAAAATAGTTGTGTAAAAAATATTTTTAGGCTGCAAAGTCAAATAAACTGAAGCAAATATATTATTTCCTAATGAAAAAATGCTGGTGCAACTTTCATTCTGCCCTTCCACATGAAGGCTGTACTCTGAATGATGTAGAAGTCCCTTAGAAAAAGATGATGCACTGCTGTAACTAATGATAGTTTCATAGTGTATATGTGCAAAAGAAAGAAAAGTAAAATTTAGAGTGGGAGAAAAAGTGAGGCTACATAGCAAAACTAGCTTTGACTTATTTGTCTTTTTTATGTTTAATATAATGAGTTGTTATGTATGTTTATTAGAAGTTATATTTACTGTACACTTACATAATGAAGGAGTTGTGTAAGCATGACAATCCTTTCCCACATTCATCATCACAGTTTGAATCCAAACCTTCAGCAACAAAGCAGAGTCCTACAACTTTTAGTTTCAATAACTCTATATAATTATGAACTTACGGATACAATTATGTGAAGTGTATTTATTTTCTCCTCCTCTCTCAGTAGAATATAATGTAAAAAATAAATATCTATTCAACTGGTAGTAATTTTTCAAAGTCAACCATTAGAATTTCATGCTGTGTTAACTATTCCAAATAAGAGGTAGAAAATCATAAAGTATAGCTTGCTGTCAATCAGTACTTATTAAATGTAGCTATGATTGGTAAGATCTGCACTGATCTCCACTTATGGGGAAAGCAATGAGATAGAATTGTAAATAATACAGGTTCATAGATTCATTTCATACAATTGAGTTTTTTTAATTAAAGTGGTCTCAGTGATGATTGCTGGCTGACTAAAGAAGCAACATCCATTGAGAAAAATATTTCCTGAGCATTTTTAAAGGGGGAAGAAAGTGCTTAAGTCTAGAAGAACCTAATTCTTTGATTCAGAACCTTGAATAGGTAGATGACTGAAAGACATACATTCAGATTGGAAATACATGAAATCTCTTTCATTATAAAAATAGACTTACCTGTGATTTAAGCTAATTCCTGGCAAATCTGAAATTACTCTTAGGGGCCTTTAGGAACAAGGCAGTGAGACTTTTGCTAATAACTTCAGTATGTTTGGGATAAAAATTACAATATCCTTTGAAATTTACAAGGAAATAAGAACCCCATAAGCATATGGGAAAATCCACAAAGGAATACAAACACAAAGCGTAAGTGAAAGGGGAACCTCTGTATTGACCACTTAAAAATGAAAGAGTGTACAGTGGGCATTGGTAATGCATTGCATTGAGTTACAAAGCTGTATAGTGTACTTAAATCACTTTGATTTGAAAAAAACTGCAAAGGCAGAGAGGAAAAAAAAAACAAAACAAAACCCCCCAAACAACCAAAAAACAACAACCCATAAATAAAGAGTAAAGGAAAGAATTAAATAGATTCTTTGGTAGTCCTATATTTTCAAAGGTCCATGAAGACTTCATTGTAAGGTGTATAGAAGTTAAGATCTTCAACAGTTTGCTCTGCTGCTCAAATCATAACTGCATTATATTGATCCCTTACAGAGCATCATTTATTGAGCATGAAGAATTTGTTGGTTATACCAGTATTTTACATAACCCTGTAGGGTGCCATTTCATTGTGTGAAGAACAGGACAGCCATGGATATTAGTGTCATGAATATCTTCTTTACCACACAGCAGAAAAATTTCATTTTAATGAACTGCAGGTACACGTACATTACATCTAGACAAGATTCTCTTCATTCCAACTACACAGATTCAGAATAAACCATCTTCCCACTGTGGCCTTTGATGACTGCAAATAATCACTTGTATCCCATCACATTTTTCTGGGAATCCTGTTTTTTTTCCTTCCATATACCTCAGACTGATTTTCTTTTCATAGGAGCTAGAATTTTCTATCTGATGAGGAATGAATCACTGGCTTAATTATTTGTCAATGACACAGTAAATTAAGATTGGAGAAGGCTGCAGGGTGACCTTGCTTTCCTTTTGCCCAGCCTCCCACTCATTGCAAAATTTATTTGGAAAAACTGTACTATCTAGTTTCTAACATGGAAAGAAAGTTCAAAACACTAGGCTTTTGAAATTGAGAGGTAGCTGTCACATTCTTGGGTCATTAGTTAAACCTGATGCGTAAGAAACACAGGCTCTTTGGATCCTTGTTTGGATCTAAATAAGTTCTTCCAGCAAGTAAAAACTATGAATTCACATCGCATCTTATCTACTATTTATGGTGATCACCTCCAAGGATGCACATTCCCAGCTGCATGCTACTACTCACTCCAACTCAAAAACCAACATAAGTGAGATTATGTCTCCAGAAGCAGTGCTACCAGTAGCTGCATAATCACAATCATCAAAGGGATAACCAGAAAGATAAATTCTACTAAAAAATGAGAGGAAAAGAGAGAAATGGAGCAGTCTGGCTTATAGTGAAGTGGGTAGCAGGAACATATATATTTCCAGGGAGGAATTTCTGAAGGGTTTGATCATGACGAAATGAACATATGAATGGCTCAGGAAGCCCTCAGATTATTGGGTACTAAAACCATGTGATGGGAGAAGTATCACACTAAACACAGTTTTTATGTTCTATCCTAAGGCATAAGTGACTGTAAGAGACAGGATGCTTGGCTAGGCAGATTTTTTGTATGAATCAAAAAAGGGCCTTATATTACTGTCTTCCTACTGCTCACAGATTAGGCTATTATATCTTGGTACTAGAATAGATATAAGGCACTGTTGTAATTTACTTTACATTGCTCAATTTGAATGAAGCAGTGTGCTCAACTAGTGGTCACTGATGTGGAATCAAATCCTAAAATGAATGAAATTGTAGGGCTGAGTGCTTTTCTTTGTGCAACCTTTACAAAACACAGGCAGTCATATTTTTGGCTTTATTCCTAGTGCTGCTACGAATTGTTTGCAAGTGATCAGGGTTCTGGTGAAAAAAATCCCTTGGGGTCAATTCAAGAGAAAAATATCCAGTTTTAGTCTGTGTTTACATAACTATTTGCAGAATATACCTGCTGTGGAAATGTGTGTTCAAAGCATGTAGCTTTCTTTTCTAGAGGCCTTTTTTAGGTGTAAAGCACAACAATAAAATAATAGCTACTCAAAGCCAAAAGTAAATGGTCATACATAAATACTATTCTCAACTTTTCCTTTGACTCCTGCTGTGGGCCAAATTTGATTGTCAGCTGCTCTAATACAAGCCTGAACAAAACTGTCAGGTTTAATATATTTACCATGGGTATATATCCATAGAATACTGCATACACATAGCACACAGAATTTAACTGGTTATTATAATACAGTAAAATATATACTTTTTTTTCTTCTTAGCAGTATGATCATTAATTAAAGTTAAGACTTTTTCTTGTACAACTCAAAGATAACACATTATCCACAAAGAACAGAAAAAATAACTGTGCTTTTTTATTTGACAATCATCTAAGAGGGGGGAAAATAGTTTTAAAGGAGGTTATTTCATTCCTTGAAAATTCAAAACTGAAGTGACCTTTCATTATTACAAATCAGAATAAGAAGAATAGAAAGGTCAAGTGGCATATCTATAAGGAAAAGGTCAAAAAGTTGAACTGCTCAGGCCTTTTCTGAAATCTATAACATCTGGCAGACCTCTAAGATTCAAAAAAAGGCAGAGAGACCAGGGTTGGTAATATGTGTCATTCAAAAGATGGCAGGATATAAAAACTATATAATACACATAATTATGTAAAAATGCTGCAATTTTTAATGTATCTGTACCTTATGCATACCTCCTGTTCATGTTGTTTATGCATCCCTCAATATTAACATCATGAGGGTGCAAAAGAAAGATGCTGAACTGCAGGGTAAAAGTATTCCACTAGTTGTCTTATTTGTCTAAGTGAGTGACCAACAGCCCTTGTCAGAGCACTTGATATTCATGCTAGGTAGTAAAAGATATTAGATTTTTTTATTATTTTTTTATTATTAATTTTTTTCCCAAAAAACAAGGACAAGTTTGTACTCATACTGATTCTCTACAGTGTTGTGTTCTATAATGCACCTGGTATTTTTACATCAGTTAGTTTAGTCTGACAAATAAGATATATCTAAACATAGTACAAAAAGTGGCAGATATGCCATCTACTGAATGGAAAGCAAGTCTTTACAGTCCAAAGTGCAAAGAGTTACAGAAATTTTATCACTATATCTTTAAAAAATTTGGAAGTGCTCCTTTCCTACATTAGATCACAGGGGTTTATGCCAAATTAACCTCTTCTCAAACTCCAAGGATCTGCTGATAAGTTTTTTAGTTGTTTTATTTGCATTCTAGTAAATACAGGGAAAAAATTTCAAGCTGTCTCTTTGAGCAGCAGACCAAATTAATTCTAAAAGCCAGTGGCACTGACCAGACAGTTTCATCAAATATGTACTTGGGCTTTTCTAATGTGTCAGGGAAGAAAATTAAGTCTTCAGAGGTGGTGAAGAACATTTCTGAGGCTCTTATGTTAGAAAAAACTTTTGTCTTCCTTTATAAATAAAAGGTTTACCAATAGAGACTAAAATAAACAAACATCATAAAAAAATAAAGGTAGCAGATCAAAAAACAATATGTAGACATACAGGTGTATTTCATTATACTTTTCAGTAACTTATTTTAAAGTCACAATGAAGTTAGGTGAACAATGTTGTACATTTGAATAAAGTCATTTCTTATATACATGACTACAAACATCTTTTCAGTGGTCTCAGTAGATTATTACAGTTAATTCTCTGTGCCTAACTACACAAACAAAAGGAGAAATGAGTGTACTGTGTGCACATGCTTATAACTAAATTAAAAATTTAAATATACATCATTAATAAAGTAGGTGAAAGTATGTATGGATTATCCTGAGAAAACCTTAATTGGCAGAATTTACAGTATCAAGCTTAAGAAATGTACTTTTTCAGCCTGCTTCTCCTTACTACTTTGTAATTAAGCAGTCAGATCCTTACATTCATCCTGAGCAGCTAGCCTTCAGGCTGGGAGAAATTGGTGATAATTTATTGTCTTTAAAGATTATTTTCTAACAAACAACTTAAAATTTTTCTGTGAAGTATCAAAACACAGAAGAATAAAGAACAAAAAATGTCCCTCAATTCTTAATTGCTTTCTTGACAGAAACATGCTTACAAAAACATTGTACCTACAAAGTACTCTTGTATAATAATTACAAAACCACCAACTATTCCCGATCCTTCCTATAGTTTTGTAGGCTATATGACTGTGGGTTTCTTTTGATTAATGTGTAGGAACAAAAATTATGTACTATAGCATTATTTTTATTAGCATTTTGGTCAGGCTATGCACATAAAGCAGCATTTTTTGTTCATTCAGTGTTGCCAAGGTTTGATTCTAACTCATTTGTGCCTTCATGATGTATATACTAATTGACAATGCAGAGTCAGAGATTGGCATAAAGAATTCTAAATTAATTAAAAAAGACTCCATGGGAATATTCACTTAATGGTGGTAAAATTCATTTTCAGCTATATTCAATGTTATCTCAATAATTACAAAGTAATAATTTTGGGAAGGAAGTTGTTCCTATATTATGGTCTGTTAAATTGATAATACACTGAGAATCTGTCTTGTAAGTGGCTTATTTTATGGTGCAGTGAACTGATGATTCTCGAAGGCTTAAAGCTGACCCAGAATTAATCATGTTGGAGCAACTGCAGGGTTACAAATCTGACACTACTAATTAAAATGAAGTATTTTATTTACTTGCACATTTGCTACCATCGGCATGAGGTCTTCACTCCACTTCTGAATGGATAAATAAAGTTTTGCTAGATCTCCTGTAGTCTGCCTTAAAAGAAAATTCTGTACCTCAGTTGAAAAGAAAGATAAAAAAGAGTAAAGATGAAATTTCAATGTATCCTAAACAATACTGTAAAGAAACGTAGATTTCTTTGCCTGCTTATGCAGGATGTGTAAGTGTTGGCTCTTGCTCCTGCCTAAAGTTACACTTAGCTCATACATTTGCAAAGGATGGACCGTAATAAGACACGCGTTTGTGACTGCTGAAACGTGGCAGAATTTGTACCCTAGTGGAAATTTACTCCTAAACTGTGAAAATAGAACAATCGCTACTAATGTGAGGTTTGTGAAAAATGAATCCACACTGTGGAAATGTGTTTTGAAAGTTTATAAGGATTTTTTCCAAGTGCATTCAGTTTTTAAACTTTGTACAAGGAACCTTGTTGAAGATGAAGGGGTTGTCAGAGTCCTCTCCTTCTGTACTGTCCACCAGCTTTTCTTCCAGTGCTTGCTTGTCTGAAATGCTTGCAACACTTGAAAAAGTTTAGCAGCTGAGGGGACTTTCTCCAGTCCAGTAATCCTACATTTGTTTGATTTCTGTAACTCTTTCTTCACCCCATGATATAAGAATGAGTGAAGTTATCCTGTCTCTCCCACCTTTAATTGAACTGCCACCCTTTCCCTCCCTTGTCTGTTGCATCCATTAAAAAAAAAAAAAGAGGCATCTATCTTTACAATGTGACTAATATTTCTCATTACTTTCTAAAAATTCTTCCAGTCCACCTATACAGTCTTATTAGAAACTATGTGTGCAAGGATGCAGCTATGGAGATGGAACAAATTCTTGTCTGCCTGTACAAGTTAATAATGCAGGCCCTCTAGGATAAAATATTTTCAGGTCCTCTACTGACAATAGCATAAGCATTGATACAAAGACATTTCAGGGCAAATCAACACTAATATTTAACACATGAAAAATAAAGCTATATGCTTCTGTGGTGAGAGATTTTTGACAAATGACTTTCCAGTTTTGTATTCTATATTGCCATAACAGGTTCAGTGACACACGTTTAGCTTTATGGAATCAATAATAGAATTAAACTTGCAAAGTAAAAGAAATAAACTGGAAAAAATTAAGGACAGGAATTAAGATAGCATGTGGGTACTGCAGTTCTATCCCAAGGTGTAATTATGCAATTCATTACATACAAATAAAAGTTAAGAAAAAACAAGCCAATTGGGCAATGTACATGGAACTTTATATTGTTGTAATAGGAATTGACACCACCATCCATTCTTCAGAGAAAAAAATCTGAGCCCCATACTATTTGAGCTGATACAAAATAGTGAAAAGTTACCACTCAGTGCTCCAGGTTTATTTCTAGATTTTGTAGCACCAACAGTCCTTTTTACAAATATATTCAGAATACTCATAAGCCATGATTTTCAAACACGTGTGAGGATATGTTAAACTAGCCTATGATGTTTTCCAAAGGTGTTTTAATTTAGGTGTCGAACTTAGAGACAAATGGAAAGTTCATACTGTTGAAAAAGCTTAGATTATTTGACACTTAACTGTCCTGTTTCAGAAACTTTTATCAATAAACCATTAATGTTTTATTCTAATGAAGCTGGGATATAATTTGCTATTGCCTATAATTTTCTGATGGATTTCACCAAATCAGACTGGGCATACCTTAAAAAATAAGTTTATTTTTTCTTTCTATCATCTCCACATTAAATCTACAGTTTTATTTCAGACATTACTTTTGTTTTTCCTTCAGTATGTGCTTTGACTTAGATACACCTAGAATAGTCAGCTTAGCTATCTCAAAAATCTTACTGACTGTTGGAATTCTGAGGTAATGATTAAAAACTAAACTCATTGGTTCCTACCATAATTATCTTGTACACCTTACTTAGTGTTCAAAGAAAATGAGACTGTGATCATAACAACCATGAAATCAGGCAGGAGGATATTTTTTACATTACCTGATAAAACTGCATCCTGAATTGGCCTCATAGATTAAATATACTGTAAAATATAAATATAAATAATACAAATATAAATAATACACTGGATTTTTTGTTCACAATGAATAACTAAACATTGTTTTTCAGTGCAGAAAAATGGTAGAAACCAGAAACATGTAGGTGGAATGAACAATTTACATGTACAAAACTACACAGCTCTGCTGGTTTTCCACCTTTCCCGCCCAAGAGCTTAGAGTCTGCTAGACTAGTACTAAAAGCAGCACCAGACAAACACAGAGGCTGTAAACCTTATGCTGACTGCAGTACAAGAGATCAAGGAAGGAAAATTTGCCAGACATCTTGAGTAGCACGGGAGGATAAAGCAAAACCTTTATCTATACTTGTCCTGTATTCGTAGCATTCTCAGTAGGGATATTTTTCAGACTCTTTGTATAAGAAGCATCCTCAATTGAGGGGTGGCTGTTGTGTCTACATTTGGACAGTCTGCTTTTTCAAGTTGTTATGTACTGAATCCACCCAGAAACTGTTGTGTAAGCCCTCCCCCACTGCTTGTGTAGTGGGCCATTATTTTCTGTTGGTAGAAAATCCATTGGCTTCAATAATGAAAGATATTGTAGGCAAATCTATCTTATATTGACTTTTTTTTTAAAAAAAAAAAAAAAGAAAAAAAGCTGTAATGTCAAACTAAAAGATTATTTACTTCGGATGAGTAGGATTCAATACAAATCCAGAGATAACCAGAGTTTCTGTTTTAAGTGTTTTAGAAATATCAATCAAAAGGGAAAAAAAAAACCAGCCAACCAAACAAACAAAATAAACAAATTGCTTCTAAATTATCCTGCACTTGACATGATGAGTGAGAGCTGAAACCTGAGAACCTTAATAAATCACTATTCTATATACCCTATAATGTTAGACCTCCTTACTCAATCTATAAATGTAGTGTTGACTATAGAAGAGGACACTGCAAACATACATGTGCAGAAAAAATTCACAGCTCAAAGATGAAAAAGTAAGCATAATTTACTTCACTTTGATAAATTCACAAGAGGTATTAGTGCTTTATTTTCAGTTACTCCTTAAAACTAAAAGAACTCTTAAAATTCTAAAAGGACTTTGGCAGACAGCCTACATAGTCATTCGGAAGGTATGGGTTAAGTCACAAATAGTCAATGAGCCTGCTCTCTCTATTTCAGAGACATTAGCTTCTCAGTCAGTGCAGACCAAATACAAAGATCAGATTGTTCAGTGAGTTTCTTTGAAGATTCATCTTCACAATGCTCCACTAGTTTAATGTACCTTGCCATTCAAGCCCTACATTCTGATGCTAGGTGAATGCTTTTGTTGCACTCTCTTCTTCCACTGCAGTGCTTTTATCAAAAAACATGAAAAGCACCTCAAAAAATGTAAGGTAAAATCTTAGCTGCCTCACACTTTTCTGTGCATATGTCACAGAGACAGAGGAAGGAAGAGGCCATGGACAGTAAGTCCTGTTATAGACTTTCCAAAGTAGTTGATTTTACCTGTAGAAAACTTGTACTTCAGAAGATGTCTGTGTGGTGCACTCGTCTTTTTGAACAGTTAACTCTATAACTGGAAACAGACTAAACCAGGTCAGCAAAACATTTGGATCTATTGAGAAGATGGAAGTAATAGTTTAGGTATTTTTCTGCATTAGTATTACTGCATTGCTTCTGGGATCTGGGCTAGTATTTGGATGTAGAAAATGCAAGAGCTTTTTCTCAGCAGAGCACCATATAGCACTGTGTAAACATAATTAGTTTTCCTTCCTGCAGAAAACAGACACTGTGACATGTCTTTTCTAAGGTATTCTTAGATCATTGCATGAAAAGCTGTAGAGATCTCTTTTTTATCATTACCTATGATAACAGATATAGCTATATTGATAGTAGGTACATATAATTATAATGGTTATACAACTATATAGTAGCTATAATTGATCCATAAATGCTCCAACACCAGAGACTTTGTACAAACATCTGGAAATTTCTGAATGGGGGAGGGAACTGGAAGTATGTCATTAGTTACCAACTTAGTTGTGCTTAATCTGATACTAACCAAAAGTTGCTATTGTTGCCATACGATAAAATTGATTTATATAAACCAAATTACTACTTTCAGTTGGTTTGTATATGAAGGAGAAAAAAAACAACAAAACAAAACAACAACTTTCTATGTATTTATCCCGCACTAGCTAGGGACTTGTATCTGGCCACTGACCTCAGTCCTGGAACTGTCTCTCTAGTTTGTTTCTGGTCAATCAGTTTGACTGTTTATCATATTGACCGTATAAAATAGCATAGCATTGGCCAAACTACAGCCTGTGAGTGTGGGATCCACAATCTAAAGAGCTATCTGCCCAAAAATAAGCATACCACTTCATAGCGTGGTGTTTCTAATATAGTTTCTCCACAAACATATCAAGTAGTTCTGTTATACAGAAACATTCACAAGTTCTGAAAAATTGATGCTCCATTGCAACCAGTTAAGTTACAAAACTGTGGGTTTTCCAAGTTCTTATCTGTTTTTACTCAAGTACAAAAATAGAAGGTAACACTTAATGATAGGCCAGCAATGCCATTCTCAAACTAAGTTCATGGGCATAGTTTTGATATGTGAGAATTGAAATGAGGTAAAAAATGAAAGAATAAGGACACAGCTGAAAGTTATGAGTGGTATATATAGAACAGTCACTGAATGTTAAATCAGTGGAACCTCCAGCAAAGACAGAAGGCATCTGTGTGGGACAACCTACTAACTGTAATTTTTTTCTGTGTTCCAATCTGACTTCAAAAATAAAAAGGCTCCAGGTCTGAAGATCAGACATCAGGAAAATTTTAAAAGTCTTTACAAAACCTTCCTTTTACAACTAGGAGAAGTAAATATGGCAAAACCAAGGGCTATAAAAACTGGGCTGACAGGACAATTCTCTAGTAAATTCAAACAGTTTTTATAAACTACCAGGTTTTCAATCAAGCAGACAAAAATTATAGAGAAAATAATTCCACTGGACCTGTTTAATTTCTGAATCCACTCTTTCTGAATGTACTCTTTCTAATCTTTTATTCTGCAATTGCATTCTCAGAGCACATGGATTTTCTAGATTATCTTTGTTAGAGTTATTGTAGGAACATATTGGAAGGAACATTAGAAGGAAGAAAGGAAAGGAAGAACTCCTCATAAAATCTCTCTAGAATGACTGGAACTGTTTTGGGTTTGTTGTTAGTTAGACACATGGTATTCTTAGGCACGTATTTGTGAAAAAATAAAACAACAAAACCACATACACAAAAAAACCCCTCAAACAAAACCCAAAAACCATTGAGACAGATTGTCATCCTCATCACTCCAAAAAGGAAAAACTCTGTCTATCATGACACACAACCAAAAGACTTGTGAAATTAACATGGATATGTTTTATGCTTCTTGGTAACAGATCCCTTCATACTGGTTTAAAAGTCTCTACAAGAATGAGATTATTTTCTAGATTAAGTTTTCTTAGAAAAGAAGTCTTTTGTTTTTTTCTATCCAGCAGCACAAACATCAGGTTTTGAAAATTCTGCAGGCAAATCCACAATATTGCTACTTGTTTTTTCTAAGTTCTGCTAATCATAGAATCATAGAATGGTTTGGGCTGGAAGGGACCTTAAAGATCATCTAGTTCCAACCCCCCTGCCATGAGCAGGGACACCTTCCACTAGACCAGGTTGTTCAAAGCCTCATCCAGCCTGGCCTTGAACACTTCCAGTGAGGAGCATCCACAACTTCCCTAGGCAACCTGTGCCAGTGTCTCACCACCCTCACAGATCAGAAGTTCTTTCTAATACCTAATCTGAACCTCCCCTCTTTCAGTTTAAAGCCATTTCACCTTGTTCTGTCACTACCTGCCCTTATGAAAAGTCCTTCCCCAGCTTTTCTGTAGGCCTCCTTCAGGTACCAGAAGGCCGCTAGAAGATCTCCCTGGAGCTCTCTCGTCTCCAGGCTGAACAGCCCCAACTCCCTCAGCCTGTCCTTACAGGACAGGTGCTACAGCCCTCTGATCATCCTTGTGGCCTCCTCTGGACTCGTTCCAACTGGTCCATGCCTCTCTTGTATTGGGGGCTCCAGAACTGGACACAGGACTCCATGTGGGGCCTTCCAAGAGTGGAGTAGAGGGGAAGAATCACCTCCCTTGACCTGCTGGCCACACTTCTCTTGATGCAGCCCAGGATATGGTTGGCCTTCTGGGCTGCAAGCGCACATTGCTGGCTCGTGTTGAACTTCTCGTCCACTACCACTCCCAAGTCCTTCTCTTCAGAGCTGGTCTCAAGCCACTCATCACCCAGCCTGTATTTGTACTTGGGGTTGCCCTGACCCAGATGCAGGACCTTGCATTTGGCCTTGTTGAACTTCATGGGGTTAGCACAGGCCCCACCTCTCAAGCCTGTCAAGGTCCCTCTGGATGGCATCCTGTCCCTCCAGCATGTCAACCACACCACACAGCTTGGTGTTGTCAGCAAACTCGCTGAGGGTGCACTTGATCCCACTGTCCATGTCACTGACAAAGAAGTTAAAGAGCACCGGTCCCCATACTGAACCTTGAGGGACACCACTCGTCACCGGTTTCCGCTCAGACTTTGAGCTGTTGACCACAACTCTTTGAGTGTGACCATCCAGTCAGTTCCTTATCCACCGAGTGGTCCATCCATCTAACCCACATGTTTCCAGTTTGGAGACAAGGATGTCATGCGGGACGGTGTCAAACACCTTGCATAAGTCCAGGTAGATGACATCAGTTGCTTTAACCTTGTCCACCAACATTGTAACCCCATCATAAAAGGCCACCAGATTGGTCAGGCATGATTTGCCCTTGGTGAAGCCATGCTGGTTGTCACCAATCACCTTCTTGTTCTTGATGCGCCTTAGCATAATTTCTTGCCTGGCACTGAGGTGAGACTGACCAGCCTGTAGTTCCTGAGGTCTTCCTTGTTTCCCTTTTTAAAATGGGGATTATGTTCCCCTTTTTCCAGTCTGTGGGAACTTCACCAGACTGCCAGGACTTCTCAAATATGATGGATAGTGGCTTTGCAACTTCATCTGCCAGTTCCCTCAGGACCTGCAGATGTATTCCATCAGGTCCCATGGACTTGTACACCTTCAGGTTCCTTAGGTGGTCCTGAACCTGGTCTTCTACAGTGGGTGGCTTTTCATTCTCCTGGAGCCTTCCTTGGCTTTCTAGGACTTGGGCATTGTGGCACGAGCCCTTGCTGGTGAAGACCGAGGCAAAAAAGTCATTGAGCATCTCAGCCTTCTCAGTGTCCCAGGTGACCAGATCTCCCATCACCTTCCGGAGAGGGCCCACATCATTATCCCTAGTTTTCCTTTTCTCCCCAACATACCTATAAAAGCTTTTTTTATTGCCCTTGACATCTCTGGCCAAATTTAATTCTGTCAGGGCCTTGGCTTTCCTAACCTGATCACCGGCTTCTCGGGCAATTTCAGGCAATCCCAGGTTACCTGTCCTTCCTTCCACCCTTTATAGGCTTCCTTCTTGATCCTAAGTTTGTTCAGGATCTTCCTGTCCATCCATACAGGCCTCCTGCTGTTTTTGCCAGCCTTCCTCTTTGTAGGGATGCATAGTTCCTGGGCTTGGAGGAGGAGATCATTGAGTATGATCTGTTTTGCACCCCTCTTCCTTCCAGGAATTCATCCCATGGTGGGTGACCAAGTAGATCCCTGAAGAGGTCAAAGTCTGCTCTCCTGAAATCCAGGGTGGTGAGCTTACAGTGCACCTTCTTCACTGTCTTGGGGATGTCGAATTCCAACATTTCATGGTCACTAATAAAGTTAGCTGACCTACATGTCAGCTTGGGGGTTTTCTCAGAGGCATGTGCTTGTTGATATTGCAGTTAGGTACCAAGACCAAATAATCTTCATAAAGTATTTACTGCTCTGTATATTTGTCCTGGTTTTTAGACAGTGAAACTATCACAATATTTTTCTTAAATTCATTAATGCAATATACTCTTTAGAATATATCACCCATCTACAAACCTAGGGGCTTGTCCCTTCATTTTTCCAATAGCATCATGGTTAAGATAGGTACCTAAGATGGAAGAGAAAGACCAAAGTTCAAAGCAGATCTTCTGTTTGCTGAAGAACATTGAATCCATTTCTCCCACCTTGTAAGACACAGCGTCACTGAACTGTTCCTTTCAGAAATGTTCTGTTTTGTATGAAATACCTATGCACCTGGGGCCATCTATAGGGATATAAAGGCATTTTAAAAATTATGGTCTATCTGTCAGCCTTATGGTTATTATCATGCCATTTCTTTCTTTGGTCTGATTAATATTTCATTATTCACATTGATTAATCTATATTATTCCTTAAAACTCATGGAACTAGAAAACCTGAATTAATGGAGGAAGAAGCTACATCTGAAAATTTAAGTTTCTCTCCTAGAATACTATGTGGTAATCAGAGTTTAGCCAACTCATCTAGACACTCAGATCCTCATGTGTGGGAAGGTGTAAAAAATATTAGCTATACAACATAGAATAATAAAGTACTGTCTAAATTTAGTATATCACATTGAACTGATTTCCCACTTCAAGAAGCATGAGGATCCAGTATCAATTAAATAATAAATTAATCCAAAAAGATGTATCTGAACTGGAAGATTTTTTAAAAATGCTTGTACATTTGATATATGATGAAAATACAATACAAATTTATCCTGAATTATATATTGACATATAAAACAGCAGCGTAGGGGAAAAAAACAAACACACTAAAAACCCAAAACAAAACACCCAAGAAAAAAAAATGCCAACAAAGGTCATTAAAAATAATAAGGAATGCATGCTGGACAACTCAGACTATTAAAAAAAGTATTGGAAAATATACCAAGATGTCTGTAGAAAAGCTTCTAATTTTTAATCTTTCAAAACCAATTAAGGTATTACAAAACCATAAGCAAAAATAGTAAAAGTGACATAAAATGTCAGTTCAGACAGTTTAACTGAACAGCTGAGCAACTGATTTATAAAACTTCTTCTCATCTTCTTTTATGACTTCTTTGGCTCATCATGGCTCTGGCAAGTACCAATGGAGGTACAGATATAGTGAGTAACTTCTAGCTGTAACACTATAGTATCATGTAGAATTAGATTGCTATTCACATGCTTGACCACAAGGGCACTAATTGTAAATAATGTGACTCATCTTGATCAGCTTCCCTGGAATAAGGCTAAAAATAGGGCCATTGGTATTATAGTCATAACAAGGTGCTGCAACAACAACTCTCTGAAATTACTGCATTTGCTAAAATAGCTAACAAACAACATTTTATAAAAGGGAGTTAAAATGCAGTCTTAAAAAACAGTGCAAACTGAAAAAGGGGTCTCTTAACCACTAACATTACAACAGTTTTCCCAATGGAAATAAAAGGTGGAATTTCCACTTTTAGGCTACACAGCTGAATGGTTTATCTTTGAACTCAAATGCCTGAAAGTCAAAAGTCACTTAAGTATTTTTGAAAAATTATCCTCTGTTTCAGGAAAAAAAAAAGTAGTAAAGATTTATCCTAAAAAGCTTTTAAACAGATAACAACATCATACAAATAGTCCTATATCTTGTATAAGATACACTGTGTTCCTGAGATGACATTTATACGGCAAAATGTAGCTTGAAACAATGTTTTATGACCAGGCTGTAAATCCTTGGAAGAGGAGAGGTCTCCAAGGAGAAACAGAGCTCTCACACAACAATGGCATAAAGAGAATTGGCAGTCATTTTCTGTAGTTTTAGCGAACATCTGGAACTCATATGTTTATTGTTGAAAATTGCCAAGATCTAAGACCAGAAAGTAGGAGCGATTTGACTTCTATTAAAGAAGAACAGAACAAATATAAAAGAAATATAACCAAGTAAGACAGCAGTGAGTTCTACACAATTTTCAAACGTGATTTGTTTTTTGTTTGAACAACTGTTTGTTGTGTTAACTCAGTCTAACTACCAACATTGAACTCTTGATTATATGACAAGAAAAGTAAGAGATACTCAAGTACCACACTTCCTTAACAATACGAAGATATCATTAGCAGATTCTATAAATAAGGTATATAGTTTTCATTTATGGAGTAAAACATTAAGAATTTTAAGTACAGAAGAAAATCCATTGTATAAGATTGTCTTGTATAATACAGAAAAAAAAAAAAAAGGCCTAAAGTTAAGCAACATTTCAGCATAAAATATTATCTCCTTAGAGGAAAACTCCACTAACGAATATATTATACGAACAAGATTTATCCTCTTTATTAAGACTGCTCTACGTTACTCTGCCATATCTTTGGTATGACAATTTAGAAGCTATAAGCAGCTGTAAACTAAAAACAATCTCTCCAAATAATCTGAATTGGAATAGGGATGGTTCTAAAACAGTTCTCAACTTAAAATCAGAAAAAACATCAAACCACCCCTAAAGACTGCCTTTGCTTTTTCTCAGCTTCTTTCTTGCCAAAGTTCTGTTAGGGGACTGAAATGTTTAATTTTAGAAGACATGAGATAAATTACAATGCTGGGGTTATAATCTGTTCTGAAGTTTGAACCTAGTGTTTTTATTTGGACTCATCTCTATATTACACTCTTAGAATGAGAAGGAGGAAAGAGTTTACTGGAAGAAATTATTAACCAAGTTATTTTAAAAATAGGTAGAGCATTCTATGCTGCTGTTACACTCGGAGATAATTTCTGAAAACTTCATGTTTGCTCATCTCAGAAACTTTGTAAGAAATCTAGGAAATCAGCAAACCGCATTACAGGCTGGGAAAAAAAAACAAATTTGTGGTTGTGTTTCTGCTTTGAGATAAACAGGTGGCTTGGATCCTGTGGCCTTCCAACAACACTCTGTATAGAAACAGGCCTCATCAGTGTTGAAATTTTACATTAGTTTTCTGAGTAACCACAGCTGCGATATGGACAAAGAAAAAGATACAGACAAATAAAGCCAGGCAAATAAGTAACTTCTAATGCCTCAGTGATGTGTGGTTGGGGAGGGGCCTCATGAGATAATTGAAACAAGGGCATATACATATGCTTTCTGTGAGATCATTTTTCCTCATGCTTGTATGAATTTTTGCCAGCAAGTAATTTCATTGATTTGAACAAATATTCAAAAATGTTTAAAAAATGATAAGTGAGTTGGATTCATGTAGTTAAGGGACAAAATGGAAGTAGTGGTGTCATCTAATCTCAGCTATATATTTCAGGGGAAAAAAAAGAAAGAAAACATTTTTGTTAGGAAAAACCTTGTTTTGGAATGTCTATGTATGGTTTTTCCTAATTTGGGGGGAAAAATGAAAAGAGCCAACCTACCCCTGACTTGAAATGTGTATGCCAAGATTAAGTTTAGAGCAAATAATTTATTTTAAGTTTTCAACTCTCTAAATAGGAGGAGGACTATAAAGAAAAAAATTCCATGTTTCCACACCAATAGTACAAAACAGAATCATCACATTTTACAACACTGAACATCTGGAAGTCATGTGTTTACTCCTGGGCCAGTAAGGGAGTACACATATTATTGTATCCAGCTATTTTTTCTGTTCCTAAAGGAATTATTCCCCACTTACACAAAACAAAACAAAACCAAAAAAAAACCCCAGCCACCCTGTTAAGCCAAATTACATGGTTAAAGTGGAATATCTCCTTTGGAAAAAGAAAATCCTGACTTAAAGATTTCAAGTAGTGCTGAATTTACTTCTTGCTTTGTGTTGCTTTCAGCCTTTTTGATTTCTCCCCAGCCTACTGAGGCACCTAAAGAGACTTCAGAACTGATATCCTCAAGCAGATACACACTGTGTCCCAGAGGAGACCTGTAAAACTGTAGTCATATATCAAGATATAACTCGTACCATTAGGCATAATCTACAGTCCTGAAGACTCCCTTTCAATTGCTGAGACTTCCAGGCATAAGGAGAAACCTTCCACAGCTGAGTGTTATGTTACTGTTACTCTTAAAAATAATTGCTGTAATTTGTTCATTGTGCTCAAATATCTGGTCCCAAAATCAGAGCTCCACAGAAACAGAAGGGTGAAAACTGTTCAAATAAGCAGAATATACAACTAAAGGAGCATGTTAATCATACGCAGAAGGAACAGACATTCACATAATTTCTAGAAACTGAAACTGCTAATCAGTTTTAGTAATAACCTCAAGCAAAGCAGCTTTTAGAGGAAAGAAAAAAGCGTACTATTAGGCTTGTTATAATTAAATGCTGTTTCTAATGATATCTGTGCTAGCTGGAGGCACACAACTACCAGGGTAAGTATTATTTGAAAATAGTAAGGAATATGCAAAACATCAAGTATGTGTTTTGCAAAATTATTATACAATATGAGGTTGTTTCTTTTATTTTCTTAGAGTTTTACAGAGAATAATTTGGATAGAAAATTATGCTGTTATTCTTCATTCACTTCCTCTGATGTGATTCCAAGGAGTATAGTAGAATTATCTCTGTTTAATAGTTGTTTAAGAGCTAGCTATTATATGGTATGTAGTTCCCAGTACTGTAAAAGCAAGTGACTAAAGTTGAAACCAAGCCTGGGTAAAGGAAACACGGCAGTTCATGTCTGTGCAGGCCCTTCCTTTCTTTGTGTGTTGGGTTGGGGCAGGGTGGGAGGGTGGGGAAGAGTGATTTTTGGTAGTGGGGGAAGGGGCTATCCTGTGAGAAGCTTTGCAAAGCTCCCCTGGCTCCAAGGAGTAACCACCCCATCCCAGGCTGAGCTAATTAGCAATAGAGAAACAACTCTGCAAATCCATAGAACTTGGAGGAGAGACCATTAACCTGAACAAAAGATGACTATTGGCCTAAACAAGGACAGAGCTTGGTTTCCAGGAGGAAGGAGGAGGAGGGGGAGGACAGAGAACCTCAGACACCCAGTTCAACTGCATGGAGTAGGAGAAGGCAAAGGAGGTCCCTGTAGCCCATGGAGGTTCGATGGTGGAGCAGAAACCCACGTGTATCCATCGAGGACTCCACGTTGGAGCAGAAAGCTGAGCCTGAAGGCAAGTGTGGCTGAAATTGAGACCCCAGAGATGCTCAATGCCAGAGCAGGGGGTGGACCCCCAGAACTGGAGGGTGAGGAGGTGCGCTGAACCAGAGACCTGTCTGCAGCCCATGGACGTCCCCATGCCGGAGCTGGGAGCTGTGACCAAAGAGGTCCGTGACTCCATGGGAAGCTCATGTTGGAACACTTTGTTCCTGAACTTTCCTGCTGGAAAGAGTGGCAATGGTGAAGTGACTGCAACCCCCATTCCCTGTCCCCCTGTGCTGCTGTGGGGGCAAAAAGGTAGGGAAATCAGAAGCCAAGTGATTTGAGTCCAGGAAGAAGGGAGGGGTGAGAGGAAGGTGTCTTAAAGATGTGGTAGTTATGTCTCATTTTGCTACTTGGATGATTGGTAACGAATTAAATTAATTTTTCTTCCCCAAGTTGAGTCTGTTTTGCCTGTGGTTATAACCGGTGAGTGAGATGACCCTGTCCTTCATTCTAATCTGAGCTCCCTTTGTTGTGATTCCCTTTCCGTCTCACCAGGTGGAGGAAGTCTCACCGGGTTGGGGAAGTAAGTGCAGGACCACATCGTCCTACCTGTGGGTGAAACCACCACACCCTGCTACAACTGTAAATTAGCTCTTCAAAAGGTGACACAGAGCTCAAGAAATACAACTTTGAGTTAAGTTCTCCCTGAAGAGAGGGAAGAGGAGAAGGAAGTAGCAGCAAAAGGCATAGAGCCTGAGGGCAGGATAGATGAAGTGAAGATGCAGTCCACAAGGCTAAGTCCAGTTACATGTATTTTATTTTTCCAGTGTTTAACTACATGAGCTAGAAGGAAAGGCTGCAATGGGAAGAACAACGGTGGGCTTAGGGATTGCAGGTAACAAAAAACTTCCATGGTGTTTTGGACTATCATAGCCATAGTGCTCTCTATAGCCAGATGATGATGGCATACTCTGAAGGCTGATCAGAGGTAGGTGTCAAGGGAGGAACCAGTGCTCTGACTATTTTTTATACTGTACTCTTTGCTCCAGGGAGCTTGTAAAGCTGTGTCCTAAACTTTGCAAAGTTTAGTGGAAACCTGATGAGACTACTGGGACAGGGGCAGATTTCTGTGGTAAGTACATTATTTTTTATCAATAAAATTATAATGTGATCTCATAATTTGCATGTCAAGGGATTAACATTCATTGAATACAGGGTAGACACTGAGGTAGTTAATGAAAAAAGAATTAATGAAACAGGACAGCTTTTTTTCCTCTGTAGTTATCCAGATCACAGCCATGTCAATCATTTGGTGAGTCTATAGTTAGAAACTCTATGTCAAGAATTTCAAAAGTCTACCCCAGAGTGTATATGACCTTTCTTTAGCTTGTACTGAAAGTACGGATTATGATACAGGTATCCTTTCTATTGCATCAAGCTTGACAACACAGTGGCCAAGAAGGACAGTTTTTTCAGACCCCTAGATAAACTCATTAGATCTACACAAATATCAAACTGATCAAATTAATGGGAAACTTCAATATTTAAGAAGATTAACAACTGGTCAGGTATTATTGTGTGTCCTTCAACTGGAGAGAGAATCAAATTAGCTTGCTATTTAACAAACATTGAAGGCATCAACCTGTTAAATTAATAATTCCTCGTAACAAAATGTGATGAGTTAACGTTGGCTGAATGCCAGGTGCCCATCAAGCTGCTCTGTCACCTCCCTCTCAGAAGGATGGGGAGAGAGAACATAAGATGGAAAAAAAAACCAAAAAACAAACCAAACTCATAGGTCAAGACAAAGGCAGTTTAATAGAAACAAAGCAAAGCTGCATGCATGGAAGCAAAAGAAGAACAAAATATTTATTCTCTACTTTGCATCAGCAGGCAATGTTTGGCCACTTCCCAGGAAGCAGGGTTTCAGTACAAGTAATGGTTGATCCAGAGGACAAACATAAATAATGAATGCCCCGACTCCTTCCCCCTCCATTCTCCTTGCTTTTATTTCTGAGCAGATGTCATCTGGTATGGAATATCCCTTTGGTTAGTTTGGGTCAGCTGTCATGGCTGTGTCCCTCCAAGGACCTTTCCCAGTCCCAGCCTACTGGGGGGCGGAAAAGGTTGGAGAGTCAGCCTTGATGCTGTGTGAGCACTGCTCAGCAGTAACAAAAACACTGGTGTGTTATCTACACCTTTCTAGCTACTAATACAAAACAAAACACTATAAGGGCTACTATGGGAAAAATTAACTTTGTCTCAGCCACATCCAATATACAAAAGCAAAAAGCATCAGATGTATCTAAGATTCAGTTGATGGCATCTTGCCAAGTATGTGATAATTCAGCAGCATAAGCTAAAGGACTCAGGAACATGGGTGCAACAGATACTGGCAGGACTTTGGCACCATTTCCCACAGCATTCTCGTGGAGAAACTGACCACTCATGGCTTGGATGGATGTCCTCTTTGCTGGGAAAAGAACTGGCTGGATGGCCGGGCCCAGAGAACTGTGGTGAATGGACATAAATCCAGCTGTTGGCTGGTGACTATCGGTATTCCCCAAGGATCAGTATTAGGGCCAGCTCTGTTTAGTGTCTTTATCAATGATCTGAATGAGAGTATTAAATGTACCCACAGTAAGTTTGCAGATGACACTGAGTTGAGCAGTAATGTTGATCTGCTTGAGGATAGGAAAGCTCTGCAGAGGGATCTAGACAGGCTGAATTGATGGGCTGTGGCCAATGGTATGAAGTTCAATAAGGCAGGTGCTGGGTTCTGCACCTGGGTCACAACAACCCCATGCAATGTTACAGGCTTGGGGAGGAGCGGCTGGAGAGCTGCTGGCAGAGAAGGACCTGGGGGTACTGGTTGACAGCTGGCTGAACATGAGCCAGGTGTGTGCCCAGGTGGCCAAGAAGGCCAGTAGCATCCTGGCTTCTATCAAAAATAATGTGACTAGCAGGACCAGGGAAATTATTATCCCCCTGTACCTGGCACTGGTGAGGCTGCACCTCAAGTGCTGTGTTCAGTTTTGGGCCCCTCACTACAGGAAAGAATTTGAGGTGCTGGAACATGTCCAAAGAAGGACAACAGAGCTGGTGAAGGGCCTGGAGAACAAGTTCTACGAGGAGTGGCTGGAGAAGAGGAGGTTGAGAAGAGACCTTCTTGCTCTAAAACTACTTGAAAGGAGGTTGTAGTGAGGTGGGTGTTGGTCTATTCTCCCAAATAACATGTGATAGGACAAGAGGGAATGGACTTAAGTTGTGCCAAGGGAGGTTTAGATTGGATATTAGGGAAAACTTCTTCACCAAAAGGGTAGTCAAGCATTGGAACAGGCTGCCCAAGGAGGTGGTGGAGTCACTTTCCCTGGTGGTATTCCTAACAGAACAACCTATGGGATCTGCATTTCTTGACAAAGTCAGTAAGGCAATAAAAATCTGAAATTATCTGACTTTGATAATACACTGGCAGAACTGTTTAGATATACCCTTCCTGTGTCTCTGTAAGTCTCAGAAGTTAAAGATGCCATTATTCTCATTCATAAAAAAAGGCATAAGGGATTGCTTCAGTATATTGCCAATCATCAACTGTAACTTCACACTCAAAGGAGCTACAATTGAAATTATACCTGGTACTTTGCAACTGTGAGAAGAGTAGCATAGATGGTTTACTGTGTTCTCTGCCTCCAGTAATCTGAAAGACATATTTACAGCAGTCAGAAGACTTCAATTTTGTTAGTTACCTTGCAATTTTGGGTCTGACAAAAATATACTGATAACACGACATCTGATAACAAGACTGTTTCATGATGGCATATTTGATAGAGTAAGTTAGGCCAATTCTTATCCCATTGCCTTTAACAAAGAAATAACCAAACAAAAAAAACCCTAGAACTCAATATTATTCTGTCTTCCAGACATGCTAGTCTCAAATAAAGCAAGGAGTTTGATCTAGATACATATTTCATGGTGTGAAAATTGCTTAGACTTAATGGCTGCTGAAATCTTCAGAAATGTTTTCACACCATTGTGAAACAGAACAGCTGTGCTGGGCCAACTGTGTAGGAAGCCACAAAAATGCCACTTCACATGCTGAATGGTGAGCCATAGGAATGGGTGACGTAGATATACAGGGATACATAGGAGCACAACTTTGGGCAATATGTGTTTCATTTTAGTAGCTAACATTTACTGTTAATACAAAACTTAGATCAATACACAGTAGTCTGAATATGACAGCCTTGGACTGGGATGCTCTATTCACCCAAGGCATGAAAAAGACAGTTTCCAAAACAGCAATGTGAATAGCAGGAATATGCTTCAGTCTAGATAGGGAGACAACTTCTCTCAGGTTCCTTCATCAATCTTTATATCAAAACACCTACAGAGAATGCATTTTTCCTCTGCTTCTGTGGCAAAACACTACTCCTGAACCCTATCTAAAAGTTAATTTACAGGTTTTTATTATCTTATTCCATGTGTTGTCAAGATTCCATCTGAAATCTAATTAACTACTCTTACCATTTTCTATGGGAATTAAAATCTCTAAGCACATGGTTAGTTTCAAGTTCTTTCGAGAACTAAGGTCTTATTTTCTGTATGTTGCAAGTACACCAAAGTTAGCTACAAGCCTTTTGAAAATAAGTGGTTGGAAAAGCCCTGCAGACTATTAGAGTGCAAGAGCAATTTTAAAATACAAATCACTTTTCATTTTACTCTTAAAAGATACATGATGTTTTAATAAAGTCTTTGAAAATTATGGAAAGTATACTGCATCAAAAGGAAGTTATCATTAAACACAGCCTTTTTTTAACCTTATCATGGTTTTATCTGGGCTTATTAGGAAATGTGTTGGAACAGAAGCTGCAGTCTTTGACTGATAATATTTTCCTTTTGATAAATTGTGAACTCCACAGAACACTTTGCTTGTTATACTATTCTACTAAGAGCCAGATAACCAATTAAATTAACTGTAAACCAGTTAAATTTAAGTTTGTAGAGAGCACTGTTGTTGTTGGTTAAATGGTGCTGTCATTTGGAAACAGAGAGACTGGAACTTTTTAACATGAGCTCCTTTTGTGAAAAAAAACTGTCCTGGTATTGTGGAAGAGAAAAAAATACAAAACTCATGTGAAACTGACCTGGAAATATACTAATGTCATAAAGCATCAAGCAATATTGTCCGTTCTTTGAAGAGAAGTTCACAGCTCATTATCATCTAAGAGGGTGCTACCTTGCTTGACTGATCCAGTCCATTGTAATGTCAACCATCTGGGCAAAGAAAATCTCCCCTGCTAGGAACTTTGAAAATAGATATACGTATTCCTCAAATCTAGAAGCTCAAATCTAAATGGGGACAATTTTTATATTTAGAAGTAGATCCCAAATTAAGCTCACAAATCTGAACCTTTGCAAATGTTTGTAGAGAAGACTCATG
Source organism: Caprimulgus europaeus (assembly GCA_907165065.1). Next base: position 19,683,973 of record OU015527.1, read on the forward strand.
TTCCTAATTAAAACTCAGATTCTAATTTCACATTTTGATTTTTTACTTAAGGAATCTCAATGAATAATATTTTTGTGTATATATGGAATTTTGTTAAACCCAAGCTTTGTGACTTAAGGCCCTTTTTTTAGAGGCAGGTATTCTTATTGTGCAAACCTTCACCAAGAAGAGAAAATTATTCACTCTCATGTGACTGTATTGAAAAATAAGGAAAGATTTGCTCTTTTGTAACGCTCATAATAATACTAATAAACCTAGAGCCTCCAGTCTATTAAAGGTTCAAGTCCTTCACAAGGGTTCATGTTTGCCACATTGCAACTCACCATTTTAGAAAGAAAATCAAGCAAAGGAAAATGCTATTATGAATTCTCCAAACAAGCTACATTTGTTTCCATGGCAAAAATGAATCTATTGATGATTGGTACAGCACTGATGAGGTTACTACAGTGTAAAGTAGAACATGCTGGTTACAAAAGGCTTTTATAATCCCTTTGGTAATACAATGTAACATCCAAATAACCACTCTTGAAGCATGAGCTAATGACTAAAATGCAAGAGGTTCAATATGAAACTTCCAGAAATAACTGTAGAGGTCTTAATTTTTTTTTTTTCCCCAAACATTCCTGAAACAGCCAGACATCTTCTCTTATACAAACCTTCATCTCTTCCCTCTTTTAGGAATATTACCTAAAAAGTATCTAACCAGTCCAAACAAGTAATTCATCTGCTACATTATTTTTTTCTTTCTAAGAGAAACCTTCAAAGAGAACTGTCCTGAACCAAAGGTGAAAGGATAGTTTACTTATATTCAGACACTTAAGGAACCCAGACTTTTCTTATTTGTATGGATTTAGCAGATTAATTCCTTTGTTTGTTTGCTACACTTTTCACTTACTATTACATGAGATTTTACTTTGAGACAGCATTTCCATAGATGCTATCTTAGAGGAAGATATAAAGGGAAGATGACAGGCCATTTGTTGGTCCATGTTCCTTTTTAGTTAGTACTGCTTTTATTGAATGTGATACTAGTTTGTGGGACAGCCAAAGCATGAAGAGTATTTTGCTTTCTACCACTGCAGCTCCTTCTATAGGGTGCATATATCACAAAACCAGGCCAGTAGCTTCTGAGATTTTTTCTTCCTCTCTGAATTTTGCTCATCAGTAATTGCAGGTGAGGTGTTACCAATTTTGTCACAAAAAAGTCCAATCTCTAGGACTCCAAACTGCAGGTGTAGGAATTTGGAGCATAAGTGATGAATTTTAGAAAGTCGCAGCTCTGTAAGGTTCTATACAAAACGCTGTTGACAACACTATTATTTTTTGTCTTCCAATGTTACTCATATTTGTCACACACATAAAGAATGTACACAACCATCAAGGCTTTTCAGTAGGCGTTCTCTGAACAACGGAGTTAGTGGAGACTGGTCTCTACAGATTGCGTTTCTGCAAGAATCTTGGATCTTTACAACATTCAGACACCCTGCACCTCTTCCCTGTTGTATCAGACTTTACAGTATTTAAAGCCTCTTCCAATGTCCTTCATCAATGTCCTGACACTGAGGAAGTGTCAGCATGCTGTGGCTGTGGCTGTCTCCAAGCTAAGCATGTGATGGACTGGCAAGTTTGCTAATGGGCTAGCCAGCAGGCCAAATGGGAGCAATAGCTGCTGTGCTCAGACTGCAGCTTACCGCTCTGCAGTAGCAGTCATTTAGACATCTTTCCTTTACTTATTCACTAATTTTAACAAAATACATCCCTCTATCTCTCTGGTATGTTTGATGTAAATTAGGCAATATGTTCACAAGTTAGTGGCAGGATCTAAGGAATGAACAAGAGGGCAAGCTGTGTGAAATTTCTAAGTTTTACTTCCTTAGGAAATCAGATTAAGTTTTGGGAACTGTTGCAGATTTACATTCAGTGCTTCTTTTACCTTGGCTAATTTTTTTCCAACATGGATGGCCAACATGAAATATTTCAGGAAGTACTTCTCACAGCTGTGCAGTACTACCATATCATTACATTCCAGAGCCTATTAAGGAGAAGTATCTTTAGCACAGGAGATTGAAGAATTTAAAACCTTTATGACAATGTTAGTCCAAACGTCCCATTCCACTATTACATACTCATGACATAATGATCAGTTCATCTATGTTTGAATCTTCTGTTTGTCTGAAATCATTACACTATTGAGAAAAAAGTATTTTTTTCTTAACTAATTATTTCCAGTGTGACTTGTCATTTTAGAAGATGGCAAAGACAAAACTTTTCTCTATCAGACTAGTGTAAAATGCTTCCAAGAAATTACAAAAAGGTAGGCAGATTGTTGTGCATTAAGAAGCACAAGGGGTTTGTTGTGCTTTAAGGGGATCTTATCAATGTCTATAAATACCTGAAGTGTGGGGGCCAAATGGATGGGGCCAGGCTCTTTTTTGGTGGTGACAGGTGACAGGACAAGGAGCAATGGGCACAAACTGGAACATCGGAAGTTTCATAAAAACGTAAGGAAAAACTTCTTTACTGTGAGGGTGACAGAGCACTGGGACAGGCTGCCCAGAGAGGTTGTGGAGTCTCCATCTCTGGAGATGTTCAAAACCCACCTGGACACTTTCTTGTGTAACCTATTGTAGGGGACCTGCTTTGGCAGGGGGGTTGGACTAGGTGATCTCCCGAGGTTCCCTTCCAACCCCTGCCATTCTGTGATTCTCTGATTCTGTGATCTGGCATACCGGTGAATAGTGCTGAGGACCTATTACTCCTCCACAGTAGATTTGTTGATATTCATACCTTTGCATACATCCCATTGTTTTTTAAAGCATTACTAAAGATGCAAGAACAAATACAGCATTTAGCAAGCTCCAGAGTCCCCGGATCACAAATCTCCTTAATTACATAACAGTCAGACAATCATCAAATCTTTTCTTGAGATCTAAAATTTATTAGAATAATATTAGTATTCAGAGATTTGTTGCAAACATAATTTTAGGTAATTATTTTAATAAAAGAGAAATTCTGCTTCACACAGCTCTCTTCTTGATTTTTACCTGGCCTTCTAAACTGTGAATGCCACCAGCCCACTTAACCTCTCTGTCTGCTTCTGCAGGCTAAGCTTTTTCAAGTCATGTCCAGCAACCTGGGCTACAAAAGTGGAAAATGTGCCACTGAACTTAGATGGAGCATTAGACTGTATCTACTAATTAAATTGATACGTGTATCTCTCTCTTGGTACTAACATATTTGTTCTAAAAAATTACAAATTAAATTTAACAAATTTAACATGGATATAATGTACACCAGAAAAGAGATAAATTATTGGAAATCTAGCTACTTTTTCCAATGGCATGAAAACTCTAATTATTGTGTAGGGGGATGTCTGCACCTGTTTGCAGATTTGCAATTCTAAGGTTTTGCTAGCAGGGGGGCTTCAGTAAGAAACTGCCAGAAGCTTCCCCCATGTCTGACACAGCCAATGCCAGCTGGCTCCAAGATGGGCCCGTTGCTGGCCAAGGCCAAGCACATCAGCAATGGTGGTAGCACCTCTGCGATAAAATATTTAAGAACAGGAAGAGAAAAAAGCAAACAAACAAACAAACCAATGAAAACCTTTACATTTTGCGGCTGGAGAGATGGGTGAGAATATGTGAGAGAAACGACTCTGAGGGCACCAAGGTCAGTGAAGAAGGAGGAGGAGGAGGTGTTCCAGGTGCTGGAGCAGAGATTCCCCTGCAGCCTGTGGTGAAGACCATGGTGAGGCAGGCTGTCCCCCTGCAGCCCATGGAGTTCCATGGTGGGGCAGATGTCCACCTGCAGCCCATGGAGATTAACAGTGGAGCAGATATCCACCTACCCATGTAAGACCCAATGCCAAAGCAGGTGAATAGCTGAAGGAGGGTGTGACACCATAGGAAGCCCACACTGGAACAGGTTCCTGGCAGGATCTGTGACCCCATTGAGATAAGAACCCACGCTGAAGTAGGTTTGCTGGCAGGACTTGTGACCCTGTCAGAGACCCACAGTGGAGCAGTCTGTTCCTGAAGGACTACATGCTGGTGGAAGGGAGCCATGCTGGAGCAGTTCAGGAAGAACTGTTGTTCATGGGAAATACTCACTTTGGAAAAGTTCATGGAAAACTGTCTCACATGAGAAGGACCCCATGCTGGTGTGGGGGAAGAGTGTGAGGAGTCCTCCCACTGAGGAGGAAGGAGCAGCAAAGGCAGTGTGTGATAAACTGACTGCAACTTCCATTCGTCATACCTCTGTGCCCCTGTGGGGTGGGAGGCAGAGAAATTGGAAGTGAAGTTAATCTCAGGAAGAAAAGAGGGATGGGAAGGCATTTTCTAAATTTGGTTTTATTTCTCATTATCTTCCTCTGATTTGGTTGCTAATAAATTAAACTAATTTTCCCCTAATTCAAGTTTGTTTTGCTTATGAGAGTAAATGGTGAGTGATCTCTCTCTCTCCTTATCTTGACCCATGAGCCTTTCATTATATTTTCTCTCCCATGTCCAGCTGTGGCAGCTTGACCCTGGCTAGAGGCCGGATGCCCACCAAAGCCCACTCTATCACTCCCACTCCTCAACTGGGCAGGGGGAGAAAAATATAACAAAAAGCTCATGGGTGGAAATAAGGACAGAGAGAGATCACTCACCAGTTACTGGCAGGGGCAAACCAGACTCGACTTGGGGAAAAAAGCAAATTTACTTTATTACCAATCAAAATCAGAGGATAATGAGAAGTAAAACCAAATCTTAAAACACCTCCCCCATCCCTTCCCTTCTTCCGGGGCTTAATCTCTTTCCCAGTTTTCCACCTCCTCCCCCAGCTGCACAGGGGAAGAGGGAATGGGGTTGAGGTCAGTTCGTCACATCTTGTTTCTGCTGCTCCTTCCTCCTCAAGGGGAGGACTCCTTCCCCCACACCGGCGTGGGGTCCCTCTCATGGGATACCGTTCTCCACGAACTTCTCCAACGTGAGTCCTTCCCATGACTGACAGTTCTTCACAAACTGCTTTAGCATGGTTCCATTCCATGGGGTGCAGTCCTTCAGGAAGGGACTGCTCCAGTGTGGGTCCCCCGTGGGGTCCCAAGTCCTGCCAGCAAACCTGCTCCGGTGTGGGCTCCTCTCTCCATGGGCTACAGGTCCTGACAGGAACCTGCTCCAGCACAGGCTTCCCGCGGGGTCACAGCCTCCTTCGGGCATCCATCTGCTCTGGCATGGGGTCCTCCATGGCCTACAGGTGGTCATCTGCTCCACCATGGACCTCCATGGGCTGCAGGGGGACAGCCTGCCTCACCATGGTCTTCACCACAGGCTGCAGGGGGATCTCTGCTCCAGTGCCTGGAACACCTCCTCCCCCTTCTTCTTCACTGACCTTGGTGTCTGTGGAGTTGTTTTCTCTTACATCTTCTCACTCCTCTCTCCAGCTGCAAAGTGTGCAGCTTTTTTTTTTCTTCCCTCTCTTCCTTCTTTTTCTTAATTCTGTTATCACAGAGGCATTACTGATTGGCTCGGCCTTGGCCAGCGGCGGGTCCGTTCTTGTAGCCGGCTGGCATTGGCTGTGTTGGGTTGGACATGGGGAAGCTTCTGGCAGCTTCTCTCACAGAGGCCACCCCCATGTGTCGTCGTCCCCCCCCCCGCTGCTACCAAAACCTTGCCATGCAAACCCAATACACCAGCTGAGGAGGGGAGTGATAGAGCGGCTTTAGTGGGCACCTGGAGTCCAACCAGGGTCAACCCACCAACCCACCATAGCTAATGCTGAAGTAAGAAACTGGAGAAACTAACCTTTATTCTTTATTGTTGTGCTAGCTTTGTGCACTGCTATGTAGAACTTGGTAGTGCTATTGCAGCAACGTCTTGAACTTCACATTTTACAGGAATAATTGCACTCAGGCTAATGAAAAAAAAATCCCTGACTTTACTTGCCAGCAACACTGGTGAAAGTTTGATTCTTTACTTGCATTGTTTTGTTTAGAAACAGATGGACAGAAAAGAGATAACAGGCATAGCATGTGCATGTGCGTTAGGTAGACCACATTTGGAACAAGACCCCAAATAGGAGAGTTTGAAATAATGCCAATCACAGGAACATCTAGAATGTACATTATATTATTAGTTTTCATACAACATACAATAATACATAATCTAGAGACTTTTTCTCTTAATGTTCTTGGTCAAAAAGAGAAATGGAACTGAAAAGCAGGATTTAGGCTTGTTATTTTGCATACCATATTATTTTATTTAGCTATTATTTGTTACAATCTTCTCAAGACTTTGTAAAAATCTTCAATTTTACCCAGTTTATTAATGTTCCATGAATAGCACTTGATGAGTTAGTCTGTGGCTTCCTGATAACTAGGGAATTAATTATCTCCATTCAAATCCTAGAGAAGCATTTTTCAGAAAACTGGGAATTCCTTCAGACGTGCCAAGATAAAGAGCTTATTTTAAGCAGCATAGCTATATCAGAGTGAGCACAATCTAGCCTTATATGTATAGTAGTCCTTGTAAGCTAAAGCTCAAGCCTTATAAAATGAATGTAGTGGAAGTTGCAGGTTAAAGGACATTAATTGATACCTTATCCAGAAATCTAAAATTTATGAGAATATTTGAGCTCCATAAAACCCTTAGAGCTCCTAAGGAACCTCTTATCTGGAGCATGATCTAACTTTGAAGTTAGCTCTGCTCTAACTAATAGGTTGCACTAGAGACCTCATGGGGTTTCTTCTAACCCAAATTATTGTGTAATTGTATCACAGAATCACAGAATCACAGAATATTAGGGATTGGAAGGGACCTCGAAAGATCATCTAGTCCAATCCCCCTGCCGGAGCAGGAACACCTAGATGAGTTCACACAGGAAGGCGTCCAGGCGGGTCTTGAATGTCTCCAGAGAAGGAGACTCCACAACCTCCCTGGGCAGCCTGTTCCAGTGCTCTGTCACCCTTACTGTAAAGAAGTTCTTTCTCAAATTTAAGCAGAACCTCCTGTGTTCCAGCTTACACCCATTGCCCCTTGTCCTATCATCGGTCGTTACTGTGAAGAGCCGGGCCCCATCCTCCTCACACTCACCATTCAAATATTTATAAACATTAATGAGGTCCCCCCTCAGCCTCCTCTTCTCCAAGCTAAAGAGCCCCAGCTCCCTCAGCCTTTCCTCATAAGGGAGATGTTCCACTCCCTTAATCATTTTGGTGGCTCTTCGCTGGACTCTCTCAAGCAGCTCCCTGTCCTTCTTGAACTGTGGGGCCCAGAACTGGACACAATATTCCAGATGTGGCCTCACCAGGGCAGAGTAATGGTAGAAAGCTACTTGGTGTGGATTGCAGTAGGCTGTGAGTTTTTGAAGGAGTTAATGTGGAAAAGGAGGTTTACATTTGGCTAGCTGTTTACATTTTCATTTTTTTTTAGTGCCTGTCTGGTACTCAGTGTATTAAACAGAAAAAAACCTGAAAGAGTCTGTGAGCTGAAGTGAATGTAACATTATATGGATAAAATAACATAATATCCAATTTATAGTTTCTTGGCTGGAAAAGACCCAAAGGATTCTGTGATGACTGTAGTCAATGTCATTGCATAAAGCAAACGCGTAATGAATAAGGAACACAAAATCAAGAATGTATGGCACCAAAGAACTTCTTATGCTTTGGAAAATGGACAGAGACAAAGTCAGGAGGATGGGCCAAGCCCTTATTATTTCTTCAAACCATTCTTCAACTTTAGGAGACACTTTCAAATTAACAAGTTTCTAAACATCAGAGACTGTACAAATCAAAGACCTTAAAATTCTGTATTGGTCTACATATTATTTGATAAAGGAAATATTAGGAACTAGTGAAAAAAGCAGAAGCAAAACAAGGTGCTAACATGATTTGCTTTCGTCCTGTTCCTTTCTCCTTCCAGGAGAGGGAAAGGAACTATATTTGCTGTCACTGTCTTTGCTCAGACTTTCCCTGTGTAGTCTGCTTCCCATATGTTTCTAAAATGTGTGACATGCAGTATACATAGAATTCTAGTATATGAAGACATGTCTCAGGGGGTAAAAAGCATTAAAGAAAACTAGAATTAGAACAAGATGCAATGACTTTTCCACTTTCAGATTTCTAAGTTGTAGTTTGGGAAAAATGGATCCCTGCTCTGTCAATGAACATCACATTTTATCTTTGATCTTTAGATGGATTATAATGTAATAGATTTAAATCAACCTATGGCCAACAAGGAGATACAAATTTAAATGAAAATTAACTCTTCTCTGTGGTATAAACTTAACCCTGAACATAATTTTTGAAAGTCTTTCAAGGCAACACAACAAAAATATTAGTTCAAGTCTCTCTAGATGTTAGGATAGCTAGTTAAGGAGGAAAAAGACAAACTCTAAAATGTTGGATTATGTATATATGTTGAAATAAATCAAAATACCTCAGAAATCGGAGCTACATGCAGAAATGTAACTATTACTGGTATCTTATGATCACAGCTCAAAAAGTGTTTGCATGGCAGACACAGCACCTGATAGATACGTCACCTTGTTCATGAAACGTTTCCACAAAAGACAGCAATTTCTGATAGCTTACTTCCCCTTCCTCAGGCTTGTCTTTTCATCCTTAGTGTACTATCCAATAACCCTTTGATCCCTTAGCAACACAAAAATGAAATAAACTGCTTTTATTTTTAAATCATAACTTATTTAAACATTCACTATGATTTTTGGTCCATCACCTCTTTTTTAAAATTATACTTTTCTTATTGTCTCTTGCTTTTTTATGAAGTAAAAGTCAAAGACTGTGTTTTGCTTGAAGTCGTAAGTTATGAGCTCACTTAGCAGTTTCACATTTCTGTTCTTTGAAAAGAACTTCAGGAGCTACCCTGGAGTTTGTCACCCTTTCCATTTTTCATGTTTTGTTTGAGAGAAAAATTTAAACCTGTATGATTTTGCCAAAATATTTAGGTACTTCATTGATTCGTTTTACTAAACTGCATTATTTAATTTAGTAAACTGTGATAATGATGTAAAACTGTGAGTCTGAAAAGCAAATGAATAATAATGACTACTGCACTTGTAAAAGTATAATTGCAAGATATTTTTCCCAAAAACCCCCATGATTCCTAAATGACACCCAGACTTAACCATTAACCCATAGATTTGAATCAGCTAATGGTGAAGAGATAGTGTTATTAAAATACTTACACATACCATATAAGTACCAGCTGCCTTGGATTTTCACATCGTTTGCCATTCTAGCACTCTATATTTGCCATCTGTGATTCTACTGCCATAGTCAGTGCTTTCAAAGTGGGTAAGTTTTCCATTCTAGCTCAACTCTAGAGAAAACTACTCCACAAATTGCACAACAGTATAATTTTATCATAATTCCAATTCTGTATATGAATGAAGTTTAGAATTTAAAGGAAGATCTTAATATAGTATACTGGTTTTGGCTGGGAAAGAGTTAAATTTCTTCATAGTAGCTTGTAAGCTTCTGTTTTGGATTTATGAACAAAACACCGTTGATAACATACCAATGTTTTAGCTATTATTGAGCAGTGTTTACACAGAGTCAAGGCCTTTTCTGCTTCTCACACCATCTTGCCAGCCTGCGAGGAGGCTGGGGGTACACAAGAAGTTGGGAGGGGACACAGCTGGAAGAGCTGACCCCAGCTAACCAAAGGGATATTCCATACCAGGTAACACCAAAATCATCAATAAAAGCTGGGGGTAAGAAGGATGATGGGGAGTGATGGTGTTTATCTTCCCAAGTAACCATTAGGCAAGATTCCTGCTTTCCTGGAGGTGACTGAACACCTCCCTGTGAGACACTGAAAGAGTTAATGCATGTCTCAAACACTGTAGCAAGACAAGTTCTGCACAGCAACAAGTTCCTCATAATAAAAGTAACAGGAAGAGGAGCAGGAAGCAAGATACAGAAGGTGACTAACAGGGTCAGAAGGTGTGTTGGAGGATGCACAGTTCTGTGTTCTGCAGAACAACTCACCACCTCTGGCCAAAGGTCATACAGAGTTTATTGGAGGAAGGGGCTCAACAACCACCAAGAAGCCCCCAAAAAATCCTCTGAAACCACCCCTACAATGGCACCTGCTCAGTTGGCCAAGAGTCACACCAGCCCTCGCTCGAGGCCGGGGGCTGACCTGGATAAAGACTCAAACTGAGGGAGCCACGTGTGTGCCCAACAACAGAGATCAGCCAGTCCTGCTGCCAGTGGGCCCACCACCAGAGAAAATGGTCCAACCGTGTCCTGGGACCATTATGGATCCTATGGTGGTGATATTGTTTCTTATCTCTTCCCCTTCCTGTCCCTTTTTTCCCTTTTCATCCCCCTTTTAGATTTTGTTCTGATAAGAATCCACACTGCCAACATTTTCCAAGTTTGGACTATTTTCATTAGAAATAAAGTGTATAACTGATCGTTTGGTGTCAGTTCATCTTAATTTAGCCAGAGGGGATTTACAGGATTTTTACTTCCTCTCAGATGTGGGACCTGTTGATGAGATGAGAAGCAGTGAATTAATCCATTATTTGGCCTTGCTTGCAGGTACAGCTTTTTCTTTGCTTAAGCTGCCTTTATCTCAACCCACAAATTTTCTCACATTTGCCCTTTTGATTGTCTCCTATCCCACTGGGAGGAGTGAGCAAGCAGCTGTGTGGGGCTCAGCTGCTGGCTGGGGTTAAACAATTATTTATATTTCCAATATCTGAGAATATTAAAAATGTTAAAAATATAACTACAAGATGACAGCAAAAAGCATTAATGCCGGACAGAATGGCATATCTTAGGGAAGTGTTCTACATTATTATTACTGTATACCTAGTTTTCCTGACTGATTTATAAGCATATTTAATCTTAAGTTAACATAAGTCAGTTAACAGCCATTAAAGCACAGCTATACAACCAATTTTCTGAGTTTGCTTTCATCATACTAACTAGTCCTTTTATCATAATGATACACAGGAGCATTAAAGAAGTCATTGTGCCCTCATTTATTTCTGAATGTTGATCATAAACTTCAATATTCTGGTGTACTTGGGCAATTTCAGGGTATAGGACAGATATCTTCTTCCAAGAGGACTTCTAATAATTAAAAACTTAATAAAATATATGCTTTTTGATCAGAAAATGTAGGAGCAAATATATAATATAGAGATATACATAAGGTAGGAGGAATTATATATACTTATATCAACTTTCTAGTACTTTTCTTGTAATGCATGTATTACATGTGTAGATAACAGTGATGACTGAATTTCAGAAATATAATGAAAGTCTACAGTATTATATTTGGTATTTTGACCATATAATAACCTACTTAAAATACAGAAATCATAGTATTCCATAGACTTTAATTTAGAAATCACTTTCCATTTACTTTTAAATATCCTGCTGAATTTTTAAACTGCCCCTTACTTAAAAAAAGAAATCTTATTATGTATTTAAAGTAGATGTTGCAATAAGCAAAAAGGCTTTTGTTGTAATAATAATTAATTTCAGACTGTTGAACTGGATCAGAGCAGATCTGTATTAGCATTTAACTAACATATTATGAATATGAAACTTAATAAACTATGCCATAAAAAAGTGCTCTCAGATTAGAATGAAAACTGGCTAAGGACCTAAAAGTAGATCTAGATTCTATGTAAAAGTCATTTGTTATGATATCTTTCTGGCTAAAAGTATAATCTTTTATGAGTTTTGATAAGGTATGCTTTCTAAAGCATTTTGTTGAGTTTGCCAATGAGAATGAGAAAAAACAGGGGGTTCATTAACTACGAGAAACTGTCCACAGTAGAATGAACTCCATGGAAGTGCCTCACTGTCACTTCTTGTATTAAAGAACAAACTACACATAAATGCAGTTGATACAATTTAGATTCCTGAGGAATTCTACTTTGATAAAAATCTTATGGTGTATCAAACATGCAACATATGGTATAGTGCCTATATGCAAAATTGCTGTAGTGTTGAAGGTACAGAGAGGAATGCAACTTCTTGCTGTCTATACTGTTGTAGGTAGTTTCCTCCTAGCTTTGATTTAAGTGTCATTTGAGATCTTTGTATCCATGTGACTACAGTACAGGAGAGCAAGAAAGCATTACATAATTAAGTTGTATACCTTAGTTCAGCCAGATTTTTTAGCCAGATAAAGTACTCCAGGACTTGTTACGAGGAGATCAAACCTTGATCTGCAAAGGAGGATCTATACATGGTTTATTTGCTTTACTTTATAAAAGCCAAATAAAATTCACAATACCTGTAAGAAAAGGAGGAGAATATATCAAAGCAGTCTCAATGTGTTGTCTCAAGACATTGACTTTCTTTTTAAACTTGTAACTCTACAACTCCCTGAGAGAGCTTTCAAGGGAATAGCATCTAGTTGATTTGGTTAATTTTTCAGAAAATGAGTATAGAAGAAGAACCTTAGGACCTGTCTTTCAAGTAAACAGTACAGATTTGCCTTAATATGCATATTTTTAGTTGCACAGTACAGAAAACCTAACTTTATTTCTTGCAGTTAAAATACCTATCTGTTCTGGTTTTGCAAGGGTAGAGTTAAATTTCTTCTTAGTAGCTAGAAGGCACTGTGTTTTGGTATCAGTATGGGATTTATTATGAGAAGACTATTGATAACATATAAGGACATAATGTTTGGTTAGTTTCCAGCTGCAAAGGACTGGGAGGGGGCAAGTGTAGCAATTAGCAAACCCAGAACTGGCATTTGGATATCCCAAGGAGTATTCCATATCATATTATATTATGTTCAATATATTAACAATAATTGACTGGAAAGTGTGGGGATTCTCTTGGGAATTGCTAGGGCTTGCTCCTCCAGGGTTACGATTTAGGGTTTTGGGTTCCTTTTTACTCTTCCAGGATCACTATCAGTGGGTGGTGAGCAATTGTACTGTGTATCACTCATTTTTATATATATATAAAATCATTATTATTATTAATAATAATAATATTTTCAGCTTATTTTACTCCAATTATTAAATTGTTCTTATCTCAACCTACAAGTCTCTTTACCTTTTTCTCTCCAATTCTCTCCCCTATTCCCTGGGTCAGAAGGGGCTTGGGGGTAGTGAGGTAGTGAGGGGAGTGTGAGTCCTTGTATGTTGTTTGGCTACCAGCCAAGTTAAACTACTACATTGACTAAACACAGCACTTTGTAAGCTTCTTTTAAAAATAATTCCTATTCTCTGCTTATTTTTGTGCTTCATAACTATGAAAAACTGAAATAAATCCACTCCCTTCTGCAAATGAACAGCTTCTTACTTTTGACCCAGAGGCAGAAATGTATTGTTTCATCAGATGTAAAGTCAGTACGCAGCTGTACAGTCTTCCTTCTTTATTGTAAAAGTCTTGGCAGCACTAAAAATCAGGCATTAAAGTCAAAAGTTATTGACGATGTCAGTTTATTCTCCTTGCTAAAAATAAAAACTAGGATTTTTTTTAATAAGCCTGGTATGTTAGTTGTTATCCTTCCTTTTAAAGAAAATAAATACAGAGAAAGCTAGTCCATATATATATATATATATATATATATATATATATATATATATATATATATATATATGTATGGAATTTTTAAGATATTATATGGGGGAAATTTCAAATAAAGTCGTATTAAATTGGTACCAATTGTAAAAACGATCTGATTATAGATATAATTACATCTTAATCTTAGCTGTCGGAAGCCTTTTATGTTTCCATTCACAGCAGGCTTAGCTTGAATAAGGCATATTAAAATCAGTTGGAGAATCGCCTCTGCTGTCACTTCTATCCATAACTTTGTTTCTAATAAGTTCATTCAAAAGCAGAAACTTAGCTAAGCCTCTGCAACTCTGTTTAAGCACTCAAGTTATTTTAAAATTACACTAGTGTAAATCTGGTATTTGTTATATCAGCTTTCTTAAGCAGCTTACCTGCTACAAATCCCACCTTCACCATTTGGGAGTTTTGAACTAATATTTGCTGGACTGTTAAGTACATTCCAGTTTGTTCTCAGACATTTGCAGTTGTGGTGTTTATTGCAAAAACTAAATTGTCTTTCACTACACAGAGACTGTAACATTTTCCAGGTACAATTAAGAGGACAATAATCTGGGCAAACACGGTCTACATTAAATCAAAGAGCTTTACCACCCAATACTGCTGTCAACTTAAAGTTAGTTTTGGATAAATTTGGTACATGTGACATCTTTCTAAAAAGTATAATAATAATAATAATAAAAAACTATTCTAAAAGTCTGAATAATCTTGCTAGCTTTATGACTCAATTCTTATGTACAAGGATAAATCCAACCTGCTTAATTCTTAGTTTGTAACCCCCAAATCCAATATACCTTCTGATCACTGTATGATGCTTTGAAATCTCTTACTTAGTGAACCTAAACCATAAATTACTCTGAGCTCCTCCAATGCTGAGAAGGTGAACTGCCAGGAATGCAATTCAATCCCTTGCATGGTGGGATAAATATGTACCCGTCACATCTACATAAATTAGATTATTGTAGGAACTGGCTAAATTGACATGTTTTAAAATGTTTCTTCTTCTCTTCCCTTCCCTTCTTACCATTCAATAATGTACTTAGCAGTGAGGTTTTTGCACGAGTTCACTCTTCATTGTTCTTGCTGTTTATTTAGTGCTATGAGATAAAAAAATATTTGTTTTCATTTTCTTCTTATAATTCAAGTGTGTTTGGACCTTGTTCCAATATATTCCACTCACCTTTTCGACAGCGTGAATGTTGTTGTATCCCATTTCTGATTTACCTTTCCACATAAAGAACTACAAGGGCTTACAAAAATACTGCCCGTGGTATTGTGTTGTAGTCTTTGGAAAGACTTTAGTATATTTAGTATCTAAATAGCAGTGTTCTTGCAAAGGAAAATCACATTTTACTAATTTATCAGATCTTTATAAAATTGTTCAAAAGGAGTAAATGAAAGAGGTTCTTGTGGTTTATTTACACTTATGTGGTTGGTTGACCTTAACTGGCAGCCAGGTGCCCACCAAGTGGCTGTATCACTCCTCCCTCAACAGGACAAGGGGACAAAATAAGAAGAAAATGTTTGTGGGTTGAGATTACAATGGGGAGCACTCTTACCAATTACCATCACATGCAAAATAGATGTGACTTGGGGAAAATGAATTTAGTTTATTGCCACTTAATAACAGAGCCAGATAGTGAGTAATAAAAACAAAACTAGAAACATCTTTCCCCCAACCCTTTCTTCCTAGGCTCAACTTAAATTCTGAGTCTTCAGTCTCCTGCTCACAAGTGGTGCAAAGGGATGGGGAATGGGGATTGTGGTTAGTTCATAATACTTCATCTCTACTGCTCCTGTTCCCTCATGCTTTTTCTCTGCTCCAGGATGGGGTTCCTCCCATGGGATACAATCCTTCTCAAACTTCCCCAGTACGGATCCTTCCCATAGGCTGCACTTTAACAACTGCTCCATAGTGGGTCCTTTCCATGGGTACATTACTTCAGGAATAGTCTGCTCCAACATGGGTCCCCCATGGAGTCACAGCTCCTGCCAGGAGCCATCTTCTGCATAAGCTTTCCATGGGCTGCAGCTTGCTTCAGGGCATGTCCACCTGCTGTGGTGTGGAATCCTCCATGGGCTGCTGTGTGGATATCTGCTCTGGTGTTGTCCTCTATAAGTTGCAGAGGGACAACCTGCTTCACCATGATCTTCTCCTTGGGCTGCAAGGGAATCTCTGCTCCTGGAGCACTTTCTCCTTCTCCTTCTTCACTAACATTGGTGTCTGCATAGTTTCATTCACATATTCTCACTCCTTTCTCCCAGATGCTGTTGCATAACATTTTTTACTCTTTCTTAAATACATTTTCCTAGAGGTGCTACCAGCATCATTGATAGTCTCAGCTATGGTCTGCGGCAGGACCATCGTGGAGCCAGCTGGAACTGTTTTTTTCTGACATGGGGGCAGCTTCTCGTATCATCTCACTACAGCCCCTCAGCTATCAAAACCTTGCTATATAAACCAAATACAACTTTCAAAAAAAAAAGATCTTTGACAAGGTTCTTGACAGAAGACTACTAAAGGAAGTATGTAGGCATAAGATGAGATGCAAATAATTGATATGGATCAGAAACAGCCTCGGAGACAGGAAACTAATATTAAATTACATATTTTAATTAAAAAATATTTTATGAAAAAGGCAAAAGATTAATAACGGTGTCTGGGGATTCTCTGCAGGGTCCAGTATTATTTATTATTTTTATTAATCTGGAAAAGTAATAAGCAATGTGGTAACAAAAAATTGCAGATGACACAAAGCTATTTGGTTGGTCAAATTCAGAGAGGAATGCAAGAAACTTCAGTGAACCATATTCAAAGTTAGATATATTGGTAACATGATGTCAAATAAAGTTCAAAGTCGATAAAAGAAAACCAATGGTCACTGAAGAGGAAAATACTTCTTGTGTGGTTCTAAATTACCTGCACCATTGGCAGAAATGGTTTTAATAGTCACAACTCAGTGAAGACCCCCATTTCATACCCTGTTACAGTCAAAACCAAGTCATAATATGGCAGCATATGGAATTGCATACATTTTTGTAACTGCCTTTTTATGTATTGGTAAATGGCAAGAGACTACTGTTAGGAAACTTAGTGACAGGAGTTCTCTTGCCCCTCCACTCTTAGACCTTCCATTAAATACATACCTGTAGCAAAGCGATTTTGTTATAATTTTCATTAGAACAGATACACAATGTGTAGTTTACAGACTTTTTTTTTTTTTTTCATTTGCAATAAGTTTAGGACCATTTTTTTAAAAAATTAATTATAATAAACCAGCAAATGCATATCCTGCTGCAATTTTCTCATCTTGAATATAGCTCATCAAAGCTGCTGTTGTGTTCTCAAGTGGAAATCTTTGTATATTGTTTCAGACTTCACAGTGAAGGCAACAGTCTTGGTTCCATTTTCACTTTAATGACACATTATACTCTCCACACTGTCAGTAAATCAATCCCACTTAATGGATAGAATAGACAACTTCTGCAAGTTCAAAATTAAATAACAGTGTCATAACACCTGGTTGAAATGGGTTGATGTGGTTTAGATCAGTTTATCTCTGAACAATTAAAATTGTGAAATCGCTCTGACGCAGAAGAGTGATATAACTCAGGATAGACACTTAAGCACACAGGGGCAAAACAGGGAGCCTTTAAGAGAGAGAAATGTCGTTAGTCCTTTCTGACTGGAGAAGACAGTGGAGGACAAAATGTACGTCTTTTTTACCTGAACTGCTTCATTCTTTTCAAATGAAAGGAAAAATCATACTAATACAAAAAAGAGAAGAGGTGAACTATTTTGAACAATTAAAATAGTGCTACAGAAAATAAAATGGCCCTTTCCTGAATTTTATTCTCTCCTTGGTGTGGTACAGGACAGATTAAAATTCTCTTTATTTTCTGAACATCATCTTAAGCATAAACCACTACGCCAAACTCAGCAACTGGAGTGCTTTTTACTGCAGTTACAATCTTTTGCATAATTACAAGTCAGTGTGCAAAGTGAATTAAATGCTTCTAGAACATGTTAGGGTGTTAAAATCTATTTGTCTTATCTTCTACAAAACAAGGGCTGAATGCATTCACAAAGCTAAATCTTCTTTGTGAAATTACTTCTAGAAAAAGAAGTTTTAATACCATTTAGAATTCAAATCCCAAATTAAGAGCACAAAAGGTAATGTGTGTCACAAATAATGTGAAATGTGATCCCAGGAATTCACTTATCAGTCCAGAAGCTTCCAGTGAAGAACAGCAGAAGTTTGGAAACACAGATGTACTGAGTCTGACCAAAGATCTTGTTGCTTTTGGTGTCAGGAGCAGATGCTTATAAAAGAATATAGGGTAAAAATGCAGAGTTATATGTCTTTCAGAATATGTTCTTACCTTCTTCAAGAACTTCCAGAAGAGATTACAAAATTTTTTGACTGGATAATAAACTGGCAGCTGGAAACTGGATGTTCAAAGTACAAAGTAATAACCAAGTGAAAGAACATCCATAACTATATGTGGCAATGAAGGATTCCAGAGAATTCATTTGCACTCAAGAGAGAGATCTTTGTAATTTTGAATAGGTATCTGAATGCTACTACCACACTCCTATCAAAAGGGTAAAAATAGTAAAAATATAAAGTAAACATTACAAGTTATCAGGAAAAAAAGAGAAGACAAAAAAAAAAATAAATCACCATACCACTGTATAACAGTTTATATACTTTGTGTTATGAATAAGCACACCATTTACTTCATGTATTCAGATACAGGACAAGTGGGCCACACCAGAAATACGCCCATGTTAGGGAACTGTCACAGGCACCAGATGGTCTGCCTGATGTTGGACATGTAAGCCAACGAGGTACTAAAATGCAAAGAATATTAAGCAAGATCTTGTTAAGAGCCAATGAACCTTTTCATTAATGCCTGGACAAAAGTGGTCTTTTTATGAAACTGAGGGACATGAGAACCCCAGTGTACTCTGAATGTCAATAACAACTGAAGTGCCAAAGTGATTAGGGTAGAATAACCCTTGATCTGATCCTTACCATCCATTCTCACATTATGTACCTGCAGGAAAACATTCTTCCTGCATTTGCTCAGATCCCAAAACAAATCAAATCTTATGCTATCCTTAATAAATATGGAAGTAAAAATGACATTCAAAAACTAGCTCAACACCATGAATGTGGTGTCTTAAGGTTTATGATGGAGCATGGTGCAAGGATCTAGCACAGAGGCCTTATAAGCCTGATAAGCCCGCATGGCATGAGAACAGATAGTAACTTCAGGTCCAGGAAGCACCATTTTACAGAGCTGACATGACCTGCCACTCAGAAAGACCTAATGCCAGTCTGACAAGATTATATTCCTTGCTTTTCCAGAGCAATCGTGGTTTCTCTCAGTATAAACAATCTTGCACATCAGTCTTGTGGGCAGCATAAACAAACTTAAGAGATAGCTAGACATGAATTTTATATCCCCTTAGATCCAGTCCACTCAAGCGGACATATCATATTCTTCTGGATTTCCAAAAAAATTTAAGTTAAACCCCTGCATGTCTACATGTCATTCTCCTGAAGTGGAAAGGGTAAAGCTTAGTGGATTTCTGAGACCCATAAAGCAGATGGAGTTAGAGCAAGAATATGCTGAATCGTTCCAAAACAAGTGCCTAAAAATAGGGCAGAATGTGCTGCTTAAAGTACTGCACACTTTCTTTGGCAATGTATTGTTTGTCTCTAACGTTGTCAACCCCTTCCAGTGTCTTTTATATACTAATTTCTTATTTACCTAGGTACTCTTGTTAAAAAGTGTAATAATGAGGGTTGTGCATTTAAGTCTTTATTGGAGTCAATGGTGCTTTCTTGTTAAAATTACTCCCATAAGATTTTTGCCTTACACAGAAGCAAAAATAAAAGTAAATATAACACAAACATTTTTTTAATGTTAATGTGGATATTCTAGAAAAAGAAAACTTGATTAAAGACCAGGCTTTTGTATAGGTACTGACTGAATCAGGTTTTGTATCTGTAGTAATGCAAGTGACAAACAAAGAAACCTCTTTTGAAATTATGTTTCTTCCTCTATCACTGTGATAGCATTTTAAATCATCCTCCTGCTGAGGGTATATATATTCTGTTCCTTATTAGCAGCACTGCAAATTTGGCTTATCAAACATGTCCTTGAATAAATCAGATGAGGTTTTCATACATAACTAGAAAAAGAGACAATCTAGGAGAGTCTGACATTTCAAACCTTATTTAAATAGCAGAGAATTTCTTCCCTCCTACCCCTATGCTTGTAAGAATTCTTACACCCATCAGCAGCTGGCTTCACTGAAGAAATGGTGATTGCTTTGCTTGATGAAATACACACACGAAGTGGAAGATTTGTTGCTAATGCTCAGGGGATCTTGTGTTAACAGATGAAAAAAGGAAATATCCAGTTGGTTTCTCAGATGCTGCTGCGTTTTTATGTATTTTAGGTAAATGACAGGTATACTTATCACCTGCATTCTACTGAAGTACAGGTAACTTCTAGGTCACCATTAGTACCTGATTCTTCTAGAATGTTTCTCAGTGTTGCTGAATACATTGACATAAAGGGTAATTAACATTAACATGGTGAGCAGCTACATTATAACAATACATTTTTTTAATACAAGGAGAAAAATTATTATTGTCTATCCATTTTTTTTCTACTTGCACTTTAGTTATTATGTAATTCTTACTTCTCTCTGTTGACGGCTGCAGAAAAAAAAAACCAAAAACCCGCAAACCAATCATTTTCCAATGAAGCATTTGGACAACTTGTTCAAATGTTCAAGAGGGTAAGGATCTTAGGCTATGAAATCATTACAAGTACTTTAGAGAGGAAAAAATGAGGAACTTCTATGCATCCTGAAATAGTCCATAGAAGCAGCATCAGCTAGGCACCATCTGTTTTAGAATTTGGAGAAATACCCAGTCAGCAGGTTGAAAAACTATGCATTTGAGAAATTTATTATAAGAAATAAGTAAATTGTTACAAGATAACTTGATGTTGTGTATATGTTTAGTGTGAGCAAGGGATTTACATAGCCAGTGAAGTGTGGATTGAGCAATTTATTCTGTGACAGCTAAATCTAGAATGATAGGTGATAAAGGTCATAGGTGCCAAAGACAAGTGTAGATAATTTGTGTGTAGAAGTACTGATCTTTTAAACCACTGACTGGATATTGAGTCTTACACTTACGGACTTTGACAGTCTCTACTGTATGGAAGCATGAGATAATTTACAAGGACCTATCTCCAGCCAAAATAAAATGTTACAGTTCTTCTGCCCTCTGATTCTCTGAGCTGATTTTAAATGTCAGGATCCAGAGATTCAAGAACTATGTACACACAAAGATGATTCAGGATTCCCCCTGCTCTGGCAAGGGGATTGGACTAGATGATCTTTCGAGGTCCCTTCCAATTCCTAATATTCTGTGATTCTGTGATTTTTTAAATAAATATAGTGATGTTATAAAGACATTTATCCATACATATTGAAATTATTTAATGAAGACATAATCTTTAACTTCACTTACCCTCTATCTTAATAAGTTTATTAGCAAATATATACATATGAAGTAATGGTTTTAAAGACTCTCACCATCTGGTGGCAACTGTTTTTAGATAAAGATAATGATTTTGAAGAAACTGTAATACATGGAAATAAATATTACAAATTTCTTAGTGGTATTTCTATGCCTTTAGTCACAGAATATTCTTACATATTGACCTTCCCACTCTACTATTAAATAAATTAATTCATTGACATATGCAAGTTTTCTATACAAGCTACTACTCCAGAATACCTGTATCCTGTGTATGACAAGTTTATTCTTAATAATTGTTAGTCGGATATAATAATCTAGGGGGGAAATTTTGGTTTGGATGCAACGGATGCCAGATACAGAGCTTCTCAAACTTGTTTGTTCTTAGCCAAAGGAAAACATCTCTTGTGGTTTGCTGTATGACAACTTGCCCAAAGGAGGAAAAATAATGCTCTCACTTCTTATGGCTTAAGTTAATGTTATGCACTTTTGTTAAGTTTGTCAGGGGCACGTGGTCAAAAAGGAAATTGTTATCCTATCCAAGTTTTTGCTGTGATAATTACACTGGGAATTCAGTTCTGGAAGGCTTATAGGGTAGTTCCCCAACAGAGTAATGCAGTCATAGTTTGTCTCTTCTCAAAAGACGACAGGAAGATCATCAAAGAAAAAGGGCTTTTGTACTCTAAGATAAGGAGTTCAACCATTTATTTTTCACTAAATGCCCCTATACTCTAGTTTATTATAGACTTTGTGAAGACAAGATTTTTCCAGAACTTGGCTGCAAAACGAGTTACCCTACTGAACAACTAGTTCCATTTTGCTTTTGATAAAGCCTGAATCTATACCCTTACTCTTGAAACAGTTTTGCTGTGCAGAATGGAAGCCAAGATTCACTTGGTTATGAAGAGATAGCATATCCCTGTCATATTGATATAATGTGAGCCAGAAAACCTTTGGTATTTAGTCCCTACTACAAGGATAATTGATGTACTCTACATGAAAGAAAGACTTAATAATCAGTCTCTGACATAAGTTTTAGAACTTCAAAAACAAAGGTGCAGGCTACCAAGGCATATTTTTCTCTTGTTGCAGCAATGCAGCTGTACGCTTTCCTGCAGGCTGCTTTCACAACATTCAGTATAGACAGACTCTTGTTTTGTGAGAATTTGTAACAGACTTGTTGATTTTTGGGTGCCACCTAAAATTTCCAGAGTTTTTACAGGCAATCTATGGAGGTACCACTGAATTCTCTAAGTACAGTGTTGCAAAACCTAAGTCTCTAGATATAATCTTTGATGTACTATTTATGTACCGTATGAGTGTACTCACTCAGCTATATTGGTGATGGGAAGTACACAACTGCATAATGACTCTGCATATGTAAGTGAAAATAGAGAGGGAGTAATGAAGAGAAAAAATCAAGGGAAAAACTACATAATGGAGGAATGGTAGTAAAATTAATAGGTAACAAAGTCTGCTGCTGTTGCCACTTCAGTCCTTAAATGAACCATTATGTATCGTAATGTTTATACATGTGTTATAATAACTATTTTCTCAGTCCTTAAACTACCCTATCATATGTCAAGTGAAAAAATAGCACCAAACACAAATAGATGATGTATCAATTTTTTTGTCTATTTAACCTTCCATTGTATTTTCCCAAGAGGGTCTTTTCATTGCGGGTTACATTCTCCTGATTATATTACATCTGTGCATGGATTAATTTGCACATATTAAGCATTGTGGCTATCAAAATAATAAGGACTACTTTTACAGTCATTGAAAGACTCCTTTCTACGCTTCAGTGCTGGAATTTAAACCTCACAGAACTTTTCAGATGATTACTGTCTTCTATGGGTTTCTTTTAAGAAATTACATTCTTGATTTTCATAACTTCATTTTCTAAAGGATGATGTTTTAAGAAAAGGTGAATCAAAACAACACCACTGGAGGAAAAGCACATCCAAGACATTTATTTCTTCTAAAGTTGTAATTGTATAAAATAACAAGCAGAATCAGTAAATTCCACTTCTGTCTAAATTACAGGTCTTCAGTGGTCAGTGATCAACTTCTAAAGTTGTTTTACTCAGAGCAGTGTAAACCTCACAGAGTTCAGAAAGAGTGGAAACAAACTTTCTAAAAGTGATCCTGAGAGGTCTAAATTTATAAGAGATTCATCTCAAGAAGAAATCAAGGGTTAAGGGTACATAATAGAGGGGTCTGAATATTATTATGAAGTGTTAAGCAGATATTTCAGAATCATAAGTTAAATCCGTAGTCCAATGATTTGTCATGGTTTTATCAACTATCAACCCACATGATGATAAAACATTAATCCTTCTGTATATATAGACTGTGATGTCTTACAAGCCCCCTACATTTCACTACTGTTAGTAAAACCTGTGATCCCATTTCAGGGATGGAAGGCAGAAAGGTTGCTGAATTTTTTGGTTTTCCCCTGAAAAGTAAAGGAATTGAAGAGTGATCTTGTGTGCTGAATAGTATATCAAACAAGCATGGGAGCAAAAGGAAAGAAAGAGAAGTGAAAGAACATTCTAAAATCCATTTCCACTTAAACTGCTGTAAATCCTGAGCCAATGTTACTGTCAGTCTTATCTGCTCCAAAGGATGATTTTAGGCAACCTACTTCTAAAGCCCATGTGTGAGCATTACCTAGGTTTTGCAACAGTACTTGCTGTATCTAATACAGACAAAAATGTGTCAGTGAGAAAGAGAGTAGAGACAGTTATACCTCAGCTAAAGGTCATAAAAAATAAAGGAAAATAATGTTAATTTAAAAAATATTTTCTGTAGTAAATGTAGCATACCGACACCTCATTACTACTGCTAATTTTTTAGTGTTGTGAATCCTTCATTGTAAAATGGCCAGTCAGAGTGGGAAGGTATAGGAAATGGACACAAATTGTTCCATTTGCTTCTATCTCTAGTTTATTAATTTTTGATATATAATTCTGTATATTTTTAACATGCTTTTCCTCACCTTTCTGTATAGGCTGATGTAATATGGGTAAAATACAGTGTTTCTCACTTTCTGCAGTCACCACACCACTGGATTCTGCAGAGATGTGCCACCAGTAGGACTACAGAACAAGATGATTTCTCCAAAGTAGAATGCTCCAAACGTATAATGCTTAGAGGAGATCCAAAGTGGACTGCATTATTATCTGAATAATGCAGATAATTTCCCAGGGACTGAAAATATGAGTTTAGATTATTTTATACATCCCAACTACACTGGACAAAAGGTGAGTTAATTTGTGTGGGGCAAACCCCCATGCTTCCAAACTGGAACTAATTTTTCCCCCAACAAAAAGTATAGGAGTGTGTCTCATCCTTTTAAATGACCAAAGAGTTAAATTACCATAGTTTAAACAAAAACAAAAAACAAAAAGCCCCAGAAAGCCATCCCCAAAACATTAAAAAAACCCCAAGGTCCAGGGCAGGGATGGGAGGGAGTGGGAAGGGGACACAGGCACACAACCAAACAAACACTTAATATTTGATCATGTTGTTAATACTGTAAGAAAATTAATTTCAAGACTGTTATAATGCTATTAATATATTTTTTTAAACATACAAAAATCTCATATATGCAAGTGAAGCACACAGAGTTAACAATGAAA
Source organism: Caprimulgus europaeus (assembly GCA_907165065.1). Next base: position 19,708,749 of record OU015527.1, read on the forward strand.
GATGTGAAAGAACTCAGAACACTTTACTTGATCATGATTTCTGAATTACTAGGTGTTCAGCTCCCTTAAAGGTTTTTGGCAGTGAGCATAATTTAGATGTGAAGACAGATATGGACCAAAATCCTAATCTATCCCTCACTACCATGTTATCTGTGATTTATAAGCCAAACCATACTATCTTGAAATAAGGTAACTCCTGTCAGTGCAATTTTTTTTTGTGTCAGCAATTCTCTGTCTCAAAATTGTAAGTTATTTCTGTTGTAGAGAAGAATGTCGCCTTGTTTAAGCTTTTTACGGTATTACAAGTTATTTTATTGTTTATGTTACTGTCTTACTAAGCTGGGAGAAAAGCATTTGGTTCAACCTGTTAAATCCAAGAATTAATCATTTCAGTTGAATGCCTGTTTTGAGTGCTTGTTAATGATATGAAAGCTCAAAAACTCATCAGCTAACCTTGCATAGGAATATATATTAATTATATATAGCTTTAAAAATAGAAAAAATACTTACTTTCTGTTGTGTGAGCTACAATCTTATATATAAGCAAGTCTTTACCTGCCTCAGGAGCACCTACTGATTTGTTTCAGTACAGATGGAGAGAACTGGAGTGAGATGCTGATTTCTTTCTTTAATGGTCTTCTGTTTTTCTGACTTCAATTTCTTTCTTCCAATAAAAGTTATGAAAGTAAAAAATGAAGTTTTAACCTTTTTGTGATGCTACATAGGGTTTTTTTTACTACCTAGGGAATAGACTCAGTGATTTCCTGATGAGCACAGGCGATGCCACAGTTATTAGAAAGATATCTCCTTCATCACAGTCATTAAAGAATATATAAAACAGTGTATAAAGTTGCACTGATTTAGCTTCAATTGTTTCTCAAATGCCTTTCTGAGATTTATTCTGAAAATGAAATTGGCAGAACTTTTAAGTGAGGCATATTTATGTTGAAGCATATATATTATATATCACAACAGAACTGCATGTATCTGACACAAAAGTAGAGCAACATTACAAAAAGAAGCCTTGTGCAATAGGAGCCTAACTCTTAAAAATTCTCTTGAATTCTTGAAGTGATTCTTGACTGTTGTCCTTCCCATGCTTGATACAGCAGTGACTATGTCAGTTGCAGATAATATTTGAAGGAAGCCTGAAATAAAATTGCACTGAGAAATAACATATATTTTATCACTGGCAAAGATAAAACAAGCTATATAGATCAACTAAACTTTTTAGGAGATACAAATATAATTCTTAAATGATGTGGGGAACTATTAAAAATTTTAAAACCTGAGCAAGGTGGAAATAGTTAAGATTACAATCTTTACACAGTGCCAGCAAATAGAATGTTTCAAGTTTGTTATATTACACAGGAACAACGCAGTATTACTGAAACAATGCTGTATTACTGAAATCTCAAGTGAAAGAGGAATTTCCATGTGGCTTTTGTACTGTGAACTGAATTATCATTTTGATGATATTGCAGATAAATGATAAAATGAATTAATATCTTTTGCTACATAAAGAAACACTAGATATAAATAAAGTCATAGCTCTCCACTTCTTCTACACTTTTACATTTATTTCCCTAGCAGGCACATTCAGAGTGATAAAGAATATTACATTTCCCAATTAAGAAGATGATAAATGACTACTTGCAAAGTATAGATAGAACAACACTACAGAAAGTCAAGTTTAATAGATAACCAACATATTCCATTATTAAATTTCAAGCTTTTTAAATGATCAAGCTTTCTCAGACCAAGAAAAGAAAGCATACAGTGTTAAAGAGCCACAGATAAAATACCTGGCTATAGCATCTCTCACACCATTCTTAATTTCTTCTCCTCCCTCTCACCTCCTCCATAATGGCCTCTGAGCCACAAGAACATACCACAAGTACACCATATACTCACTACATACACTATCTCTTGGCTTCAGGTCAATTCAGAAGACATCATTTTTTTTAAAAGAGTAAGAAAATGGGAGAAAATAAATATAGAGCTGCACACTACTGTTGTCCAGAATAAACTCATGGAGTGAGAAACCAAAAGTTATTTACAGAGGAAAAAGAAAAACCTCCATGTGAGAAAGACAGTCTAAAAAACTCCAGTACAAACACCTGAAGAATTGTGACTTACCTATATAACAAGGAAGCTGGAAATGCTTGTTCTGTGTGCTGACTCAAAATTGTATTGAGGTCAGTGTTTTGCTAGGTCTCTACCATTTGAGCAGTTTCAAGTTAGCATCAGACCTCTTCATAGTTTGGGTTTTTCCACTTTGTTTGTCTGTCTTCTAAATTTTAAATTAGCTTCTGTGCATTCCTGTATCTGCAGGAAGTGTCATACCATGTTTATTCCCTTTTGTATATTTCTAGTTGGTATTGTATTACCTAAACCTCATACAAATGCACACTTAATACAAGAGAATGAGAGAAATATATATAAAATGGACATAGAAGTAGGAATTGAACATGTAAACCTAGGTAAACATTTAAAGTTAAAATACATTCCATTCAAAAAGAAAACTTTGTGCTATAATGTAGAAAGTAGATTTACAAGTCAACATTTCTAAGAGACATGTACATATCCAGATGTATTATAGTCCCAAGTAACTGATCTGATGATGACTATCATCTCATCTAAAATCTGTGCTAAGTAACATATTACCGAGGTTCCAATTGCTGCCTACAAACTGCATCAGCTTAGAAACAATAAAATATTAAACAGTCCCAAAATATTACCAGTAACAGGAAAGACCTTGGGCAGGTGTTCTCAGTTGAAGAGATGATACATCGCAGTAGATATGTTGCATTTATTTCTCATCCCAAACATAAATAATGTAATTTTTGTACCTTGATTAGCATGCATTCAGACTTTGAAAGAAAGAAAGAGGGAAAGAAAGAGGGAAAGAAAGAAAGAAAGAGGGAAAGAAAGAAAGAAAGAGGGAAAGAAAGAGGGAAAGAAAGAGGGAAAGAAAGAAAGAAAGAGGGAAAGAAAGAAAGAAAGAGGGAAAGAAAGAAAGAAAGAGGGAAAGAAAGAAAGAAAGAGGGAAAGAAAGAAAGAGGGAAAGAAAGAAAGAGGGAAAGAAAGAAAGAAAGAAAGAGGGAAAGAAAGAAAGAAAGAAAGAAAGAAAGAAAGAAAGAAAGAAAGAAAGAAAGAAAGAAAGAAAGAGGGAAAGAAAGAAAGAAAGAAAGAGGGAAAGAAAGAAAGAGGGAAAGAAAGAAAGAAAGAGGGAAAGAAAGAAAGAGGGAAAGAAAGAAAGAGGGAAAGAAAGAAAGAGGGAAAGAAAGAAAGAAAGAGGGAAAGAAAGAAAGAGGGAAAGAAAGAAAGAGGGAAAGAAAGAAAGAGGGAAAGAAAGAAAGAGGGAAAGAGGGAAAGAGGGAAAGAGGGAAAGAGGGAAAGAGGGAAAGAGGGAAAGAGGGAAAGAAAGAAAGAAAGAAAGAAAGAAAGAAAGAAAGAAAGAAAGAAAGAAAGAAAGAAAGAAAGAAAGAAAGAAAGAAAGAAAGAAAGAAAGAAAGAAAGAAAGAAAGAAAGAAAGAAAGAAAGAAAGAAAGAAAGAAAGAAAGAAAGAAAGAAAGAAAGAAAGAAAGAAAGAAAGAAAGAAAGAAAGAAAGAAAGAAAGAAAGAAAGAAAGAAAGAAAGAAAGAAAGAAAGAAAGAAAGAAAGAAAGAAAGAAAGAAAGAAAGAAAGAAAGAAAGAAAGAAAGAAAGAAAGAAAGAAAGAAAGAAAGAAAGAAAGAAAGAAAGAAAGAAAAAGAAAGAAAGAAAAGAAAAAAAGAAGACTGCATGGCACTGACAGAATTCTGCAATGTAATGAAGCAGGGAAAAATATATAAACAAATTTTTGGTCCCCTCTTTCACCAGTATTTCTCTTAACATTCCTTTTGAGAGCTTAGGCTAAATTTAAATCAAGTATTCACATAGTATCTATAATTTCACCATGATTATTAACATGGTAGATTTGTAAATAATCAGTCCTACACCTGGAAATACTTAAGAAGAAGCCAGGATACAAAAAGCCCAATTTTGTCTTGTTTTATGAGTACTGCTTAGATAGAGCAGGAGAATACACACATGTGAAGCTTAAGTAATGAGTAGATAATTAAGCTAGAGCGTTTATATTTTTAAAGGCAGAAAAAGAAGCTGATATGCTTTGTTTCTAAGTGTAACAAAACCCTTTTTTTTGTGATGCATAAATCTAAACTACTTACTACCAACCCCTGCATACTACAAACAAGTACATGTGTCAATCTTGCAGCAACAAGTATACATAGTACTTTGCAAAGGAGTGGGAGTTGTAACTAACCAACCGCCACCTTAAATCCCTTGAAATCAATTCCAATTACTACCAAAGAACCTGAAAAACAATTACATTATTCTATTTTAGTAAACAATATTATTTTTGCTTCTTCTTAAGAAACAATCAAGGAAATGTTTGGGTCTCATGTAATATCCAATTATCCATATATTGCAACAATTACAGATATAGGAAGCTAAAACAACCTACAGCTACCAGTAAAACCCTGAGAGGACATGCTCCACATGTTCAGGATACCTAAGACCCTTAAAAATGAGAAATTAACTGTCTTAAAATCCACTAAAGGAATAGCATCCTAAGCAGTTGCCTTTTTAAAAGAGTCAAAGTCCTTCCCTTGTGCAGGTACTTACCACAATTATGTCCAGACCACCAAACACTAAAACTTACGGAAGGGCAAAAAGGCATGATATAACTGGTATGAAAAATGTGGCTTTCCAAAGCAATATACAGTGCTTATCCAGAAAGCAGTTGCCAGTACTACTATTGCACCATGTTCTTGTTCAATTGCACTGGAAGGACACTTGCAATCGGATTCACAGCCTAAGTAGGACTTCAATTCACAGTGACATGGAAAACAGTAAAAGTTCTGTTCTGTGAGATTACCCCATGCTCTGTCTTTTCTTTTTCTTTCTAGAGTCAAGACTTAAGCAATGAAAAAGCAGCATGTTTTCTCTGCTCTATTTTTTTTTAATTTCTCATTAAAAAAATAATTTCTGATGCTGACATACTGTCAGGATCATTTATTATTAAAAGGAACTTGCAAAATAAATGTCACCCATAATAAATGCAATAGGAGAAGATGACAAACAGGTGGGAAAGAGGAAAAGAATTTCTGATGTTAATAAAGCAGTTGAACATGTGATTATATAAATCTATTATTTTGTTTGTTAAGAAAAATGCTAGAGTTCCGATCTTACAGTCACAATTTCTCACCATTTTAATCTAATTTTATTATGATCTTTGCCTTGTTTATTTTAAGACTAAGGATAAAATATTGAATTTGACAATAAGACATTGAACTTTGCTATGGTGTTATTTAAGCTTTTCATTGGTTTGCATTGCTCTGGTGGTTCACATTCATAACTTCAGTCGAAATACTGCCTTTTAATGGAAGGAAGCCTTTGTAACTAACACTTGTGAGAGGGATAATGCTGTCAGAATGAACGTTTAACCTAATCATCCATAAGAATTAATTGTCTGTTCATTGAAAAAATGGACAAGAAGTTTAAAGAGCCATGGTCATTTCATACTAATAATTTCTCTGCAGCTCTGATATGTCTCTTAAATTTTTGTTGGCTTGAAAATATTTTTCCTCTTACAAAGATAACTAAAGCTATCATTAAAAGCAGATTCTGTTTATGGTGATTATGGAAGCAGAAATCACTCATTTCAGGGAGCTTTGTCGTTTTACAAGATTCGTTCAAGACTTACCAGCAAAAAAGACTTTATATGTCTTTTGTCTTATCAGGACCAATAATTGCTAATTAAGCTGTCTTTTACTGGCCATCATTACACATACATACCAAATCCATTGCTTCCATCGGTGTGTTTTAAGATTTAATATACTGTTATGTTTATACCTATCATCTTATAAACATCTCAAGTTTCTGTTTCTTCTTTCAGTGATTTTGAGCAGTGCTAATAGGTCACAATTTTAGTTTCCTGAACACTGCTTTATACCCACTTCCTCAAAAACGAGACTCCGTCTTGCAGAGGAGAGTTTAGTGAGAATTGCAATATTTCACACTGCAGAAGCATCAATTGATCCTGAGCTTACCCTACCAGCAAGAGCAGAAGGAAGCTCTTGGAAGATCAGCCAAAAGCAGCAGCAGCGTTTGGGCCTTCTCTAATCTCTGTTTTGAAGGAGCCAGGCAACTCTGAAATCTGTAAAGTACGTTTCTAATTCTCAATGGAGAACAATGTCCTAAGATGTTAGATCTAACCTCTGAGATCAAAAGCTTTTATTGTTTTTTTCAGGAATAGGCCTAGTCAATATAATTAATGTGTTTGACACTTTCAGACTCTCCAAAACATAGAATAGCAAGGCTTTACCAAAAATACTACTTGGTAGCTGCAACTACAGCAGTACATTATAATTCATCTTTCAAGTCAATTGCATCATGCCAATAATTCTTCCTCACCTTTTACTGCAAATCTACTAAAGAATTCACTTCATGTAAAGATTAATTTAAAAATACACAAATTACTAGTATCCCAGAAGCTTAAAAACTAAGGGACTGCCAAAAGATTTCTCAGGATTCAAATAACAATCTGAGCTGCTGTAAAAATTACATATCCTATTAAGGTAGTCCAGCTACAAAAGACAGAATGAGGCATACAGTAAGCTAAAGAACTCAAATAATGTTGGGAACCAATGTGATGCAGGAGATTGTTAGAAGTGCAATATGACCTCTTAATATTTCTTTTGTTTACGAAATATTAAAACAGAAAATTCAGTTGCATTTGAACCCATCTACTGGCTCTTTTTTTATCTCCTGTGAGTGTTCAGTAAAACACTCTCAAAAATAGAGAAAGATATAGCAGCATGGCTTCTAATGCAAGCATCCACTAGATGTTTGAGGACAGTAAGTCACTGACCCTATTCCTTCTCTTCCCAGAAGAGAAGCAGATATTTTAGAGAGAAATTTGGGGAATCATGACAGGATGGAAGGTAAGCTCTTCTCCAGCCTTTTAAAACAATGCTGTAAAATCATTAAGATTAAGCTAGGGTAAATATTGTATTAAATATGCTCTGGCCAAATGTTTTGGCATACAAGACTGATATAAGGACAAGGTAGAAAATTACAGCCTACATCACCAAAGAAGGTTATATCCACACCTAGGGACGAAAGTACCTTGGTTGGAGACTCAGATACTGTCACAGCCCAAAGCAGATGCCTCTGCCAGTTTATCTACAGGGTTTGTTACTGCTCCTGACCTTGATGTGCCAGCTCACCTTTCTGGCTTGACCTTGACCCAGCCCTATTACCATCACCTTGTCAGAGAATAGGGACTGAGAGCTGCCTCCTCTGCCTGCCCTGCACTCTGGCTGGGGCAGTGGAATGGGACCCTGCTCTGTCAGCCTGTGGATCCCAGACTGTGCCCCACACCCTGCCCAGCCCTTGTGGCACCCTAACAGTCAGATCAAGAGTCCTTACACATTTGCATCCCAGTGTTCGGAAAAAAAATGTTCAAGTTCCGCATTCTTTTCAAGTTGTACTTTTCACTGGCATCTGCAGCACTTCCAAAGACTACAGTAAAGAATGCTACATTTACATATTAAACAGGGGAAAATAAGCAGTGTTTCTATTTATATTTGGCAGAATTTCTAGCTAACAATTCAATGGCGGGTGGTAGAAGGCAGTGTCCCCACAAGCATTCATTTATATTCTCAATGCTTTTCTAAACCCATCATAATTTAAAAAGAATAAAATAAAACAATTGAACTTGAATTCCTCTCAATTTACAACTGCAGATTTTTTTAAAAAAATATTATTTAGGTTATTAAGGTGTTGCTGTCACTCCTAGAACTCACAAGTTGAAGCTATAGCATTGCCAGACAATTGAGTGCCAACACATTTACAAGCAGCAATCTGTCATTCAGTTCATACTTGTTGCATATAATGACTTTGACTAAGAATTCATTTTTTTAGTTTATCACAAGGACAGAGAAGGAAATGTTTTTCACTGTTAGGCACATATTTTCTACCTTTTTTTCCCCTCATTCTGTACTGGAACAAAACTGTGACTTTAACTGGTAAGTCAGAGATTCTGGTTAAAGTTCGTAGTATAAATCAAAGCAAAGCAGAGAGATTAAAATATGTTTCCTAATGTTAAAGCTGGGTACCTGAAGAGCAAAATTGGAGTTTAAGGAACGAGATCTTTGTTTGCTTCAGACTGCAAAGTTGTATTGAAACTACTAAGCTGAAATGTCCACAAAACTTTAGCAACAAAAAGAGGTAGATATGTTTATTTAATATTAAAGGTGTATATTACAAAGATAGAGTTTATTAACCAAATGCACCTTGCAGCTGATTTAACTTCTTTCCTATGAATTATTCATTTAAAGGCAGCCCTTCATGCATCCCTGAGGCTGAGCTCGAGTGGCCAGGAGGCAGCGGCTGCACATGCCTTGCACTCTGGCTGCTGAGACAGTTTGACCCAGGCCAGGCTTGGGCAACCACCAACTCTCCCAGCTCTGCCAGGGCACTGCCAGGCCCATGGTATGATCCTACATGCCACTGCTGACGGTACAGCTGCAGGACATGGCTCCTGGCTGAGACCGACACACACGTGACACGAACACAGATCAAGGAGAAAACTGCACTTTTATTGCATTCAGGGACAGCTGAAAAGTGGCAGCTCCTGAGACATCCAGGGCACTGGTCTTTGTGCCTCAAGAACAGTGGGCAGGCACTTAGCCAAAATGGCCCAGAGAAGCCCTGGCAAAGGGCTCTGGTCAGTGTGGCCAAGTAGGGCAAAAAACTCTCGGGGAAAAAAAAAGACCTTCTGGACCCTAGACCCAAGGCACAAGTCACATCTTCATGCTGCAAGATCTGTGATCAGGCACTTAGGCAAAATCTCCCAGAGAATCCCTGGCAAGGGGCTGTACTCAATGCACCCAAATGAGGCAAACACTTGCCGGGAGCCAGTGCCGACCTCCTCCAGTGAAAAAATTCCTTCCTGACCACAGACCCAAGGCACCCATGGCATCTTCATGGCTGCAGAGGAAGGAAAAAAAAACCCCTGGGGACCAGTGACAACCTGTCCCAGGGGGAAAAATTCCTTCCTGACCCCAGAGCTGGGGGTCTCGGTTGTTCCCTGTGCATGTGAGCAAGACCTGCCTCCTGGCCCTATGGGTGGTCACACCTACCAGGAATGCCACCACTGCCTGACCTCTATACTCTTGCAACCCAGATCCATCTTGGGGGCTTCCAAGATGGCAAAAGGCACCCAGCCTGATCAACCTTGAGGATGAGAACCCTCCTCTTGCCCGGCAGGACACCTGTGGGTGCTCCAAAGCCCTGGGCAAGATGCTGGCTCTGATACCCCTTGCAACATCTTTGCAGCCCATTCCTTAGTGTCACTGCTGCTGGCTGCACGGGGAATGAGAATGGTGAGCTTTGCAGTGCTCCTCAGGCACTGAGAACACATTCCCATGGTCTTGGCAGGCCACCAAGCCAACCTTTGCCCTTGCTATCCAGCTGAAAAGGCTTGGCAGCTGTGGGCACCTCCAGGTGTTTGTGGAACTTCTCGTCTCCCCAGCAGCTTGTCTCCATTCCCTGAAGGAAGGATGAAGCAGGATTTCCACCCAGCAGATGCAAACTTGAATGTGTCCCTGCCAGGAGCAAGGACTGTGGCAGAGAACCTCCAGCAGCCTTGTCTAGCCTCGAGTCTTCCCCACTCAACCCCTCCAGTTACTCCTACCAGGCCCTCAAAGAAGTCCTCTCCCATGCTGTGTGGTGGCCCCTGTCCAGCTCTGTCCCGATGGCACAGGCTGGGTGGTGGGGCACGAGAGCATGCCCCTTTTGTCCTGCCTGGGCATGGCAATGCTGTGTTGCTGGGTGGTGGCACCATGATATGGACCTGGCGGGGCTCCCCGTGTTACAGTGGAGGGCCACACAGGAGGAAGGTCTTTGGGGTGCTGGTCCTGAAGTGGTCCCCATGCTCAGGGCCTGGGGGCTATCTGTGCCTTGGTGGCCATGCACTGGGCACAACTGGGCTGGGTTTCCTCCCTGTAACCATCTGCTGCAGGCTCCTGGTGTCACCACAGCAGGACCAAGAGTCAGGTCACAGCCTGGCCCTGACCAGGGGCTTCTTGTGCTGTACCCCAAGCAGACAGGTGGCTCATTAGGCAAGGGCAATTGTGCCTGTGCTGTTAGCCTGGAGGAGTCCAGCAGAGCCCTTTCCTGACCGAGGGACAAGGCAGTAGGACCCTTCAGCTGGGGCACCCCTTCTGTAAGCCATGCTCCTTCCCCAGGGCTTGTGTGAGCCGAGAACATCATCCAAAGTTTTGACATGACATTAAGTCCTTGCAGGGGTCTCCTGCTCTGTTTGTCCTGTTCAAAAGGTGGAGTTATTGGACCAGGGAGTGTGGGAAACACCCTGTCCATCCTTGTACTGCTGCAAAGCCACTTTCCCAAGCAATGGCCATGGCCTGAGTTTCTGCAGGAGAGGGCAGCCAGTACCTCTGGCACAGGGAGGGCTGCTGTACTTAAATGCAACACTTCAAACAACAGACCACAGCACATGTCACTGCACTGAAAATTCATGCTATAGGCCCAGCTGAGACCTTGGTCCTTGAGAAGAAAAGCTGGCCTGAGAAGGCAGGCTAGCCCCTTTGCAACCGCCATCTTGAAACAAGTGTCACAGATGATGTCAGGCTCATTTTTGCTGGGGTTCCCCATTGTCCCCATTGCACAAATACTGTTCTGAGTGCTCCAAGATGGAGAAGTCATGAGGAGGCCTTCTTGTTTCCCTCCCTACTCCCCTGCAAACTGCAAGTGGCACAGGAGAGGAGCGTCTCAGGGCAGAGCAGGGAGGGTGGAGGAGAAATGGGGGCGAGTATGTGATGTGCAGCAGAGCTTTGCCCACCACTCTGGTGCACCTTTCAAGTGCCTAAGCAGACGTGGATGGGAAGAAATATGGATGTGTGGAGCACAAGATGCTGGAAGCAGCTTTCAGTGCATGTCTGACCCCAGACCCAGGGCACAAATGGTAAGAGAGCTTGAGGTGGAGTGTTCATCCTTGGAGATATTCAGCAGCCATCTGGACATGCTCATGGGTAACCAGCTATAGCTGGGGCAGCTTGAGCATGGGGCTTGAACCAGATGACCTCCAGAGGTCTCTGCCAACCTCAACCATTCTGTGACTCTGTGATTATAAACTTTAAGCACTTGAATTTTTTTCATGCTTAATGGATCACCTTATTTAATGCCTAATTGTCCTGATCCAATATTGAGATCATTCAAATGCCCCGATCCGATGTCAGGGAAGGTTTCTATATGATCCCAAGAGCGGGATTAAGACACAAATGAGATCAAGTGCCGTACTCCCGAAACACTATTTATTACAAAAAGAAAAAGTAATAAAGAAAATAGCAATAGGATAAGTTGGAATGAAAGATGGAAATCAAGCAAGGAGTCGGGATAGGGCTGCAAGAATAGTCACCGCCATGGGTCCAGCAGCGAGGTGACCGTGAAGGGGGGGCGAAGAGGGCTCAGTTGCTTGTTCCAGCGGTGGTGTAGCATGGCGTGGTGCTGTCAGGCAGTCGTCCTCTCTGTCTCTCTCCTTGTCTTTCTCCTCTTCTCCCTCCCACCCTTGCCCATGCAGGTTCTCCTCAAATACCCACTCGAGGGCTGTGGTTTCCATAGCAATGGCATGGCTCTTTGTGCCCCCCAGCACTTGGGGCAGGGACATGTCTGGGCAGAACACCCCCGCGGGCAGGACGCCTTCACAAGTTGGGGTTTCCAGAACCCAGTGGTCTTGTGACTGTCCTTGCAAGCAATCTTTGAGACAAGTCTGTAGTCCAGTTCCTCACACCAATGATGTGTGGTTTTTAGTCATATGGACAGAAGATCAGCATATTATTTGGGCTTGTTTTGCCTGATATTGAGTTAATTTTCTTCTTAGTAGTTTGTATCATTCCATGTTTTTGATTTGTGACCGAAACAGTACTGAAAATATTTTAGATGTTTTAGCTGTTTTAGTTTAGAACTGCTCAGGAAGCAGTTCTTACACCCTGTCACGGCATTTTCTATTTCTCCTACTAGAAAACAAGCTGTGGTACACGAGAATCTGGGAGGGACACAGCTTGGACAGCTGAGCCCAGCTGACCAAAAGGAAATCCCACACCCAGTAACACCATGCTCAGCAAAAAAAAAAAGTTGGAGGGAAAGAATAGTCATAGAATCAAAGGATGTTGTGAGTTGGAAGGGACCCACAAGGATCATTGAGTCCAACTTTTGACCTAGCATAGGACAGTCACAAGATTCAGACCATGTGTCTGAGGGTCTTGTCCAAATGGGTATTGAATGTTGTCAGGCTTGGTGCCATGACCACCTCCCTGGGGAGCCTGTTCCAGTGCTCCACCACCCTCTGGGTGAAGGACCTTTTCCTAATGGCCAACCTAAACCTCCCTGGCACGTCTTCCTTCCATTTGCCCTGGTCCTGTCATTGGTCACCAGAGAGAAGAGATTAGGGCCTGCCCCTCTTCCTCTTGTGGGGAAGTTACAGACTGTGAAGAGATCTCCTCTCAGACTACTCTTCTCAAGGCTGAACAAACCAAGTGACTTCAGCCTCTCCTTGTATGATTTCTCCTCTCAGCCCTTCACCAATTTCATGTCCCTCCTCTGGCCACTCTCTAGTAGCTTTATGTCCTTTTTATACTGCACCCAGCACTCAAGGTGAGATCACACCAGAGCAGAGCAGAGCGGTACAATCACCTCCCTCGACCGGCTCGCAGTGCAGTGCTGGAGCCGGTTGGCCCTCCTCGCTGCCAGGGATCACTGTTGGCTCATGCTCAACTTGCTATCCACCAGAACCCCCAGGTCCCTCTCTGTAGGGCTGCTCTCCAGCCTCTTGTTCCCTAGTCAAGGAGAAAGGGTGGGACATTTGGAGTGATGGCATTTGCCTTGCTAAGTAACTCTTTTGCATGATGAAGCCCTACTTTCCTTAAACTGGTTAAAAACCTGCTGGCTGATGGGACACAGTGACAGAATTCCTCATTTTGTTTTGTGTGGGCATGCAGTTTTTGCTTTACCTATTAAACTGTTTTTACCTCAACCCATGGTTTTCTCATTTTTACCTTTCTGATTCTCTCTCCCATCTCATTGGGAGAATTGAGCAAGCAACTCTGTGGGGCTTAACTGCTAACTGGGATTAAACCTCAACAGGATTGAAGGTTAAATACAACTTTTAATCTGTGAGCAAATATGAAACAAATTTAAACCAAACAGATTTAAACCAAAAAAAGGAAACTATATATGTATTCATTATGGAAGGGAGACTGCTCCAATGACTTCTGTCCAAATGACGTCAGTTGAAGTTATTTACACTGACTTTGGTCCACACATAGTATAGGAATAAGCTTCTACATTTCACAGACCTGATCAAATGTAGTATAAAATGAGAAGGAACAACTATATATAAAAGACAGAACTGCTGCTTTTGTGGTCTACAGCTTTGAAGTGAAATGGTGGTACTTTTTATTTAGGAATAATAGTAAAGTTGACAAACATTCTTTCAATGCTACATCCAAAGAAAGATGTTTCAATTGCTTGTGAAGCAGACGGTAATCTAAATTGACATATTCCAGGAAAAGTATTTCAACCAAAAGCAGTTGGTACCTCACAGATCAAGCCAATGGCACTGCATTCAAAAATAAACAGAAACACAGACACATATCTGAGAGACAGCAAAGCATTATTTCTTCTGTCAGATTTAACTGCTTCTACAATCTTAAAATACTTTTGTCCCTAAAAAAATTATAGACACAAAACAAAGCAGGAGAGAGTTTTCACGTTTTGTTTTCATAGTTAATCAGGGAAGACTGAAGGAAAATCTTCTCAAAGTACACAGACATAAATATACATAAGATGAACATCTGTTGACAATATCCTGTTTTAGTTCATTCTAGAATTCAATCCACACCTGTTAACATTCCCAGAACGGAACTAAATTTAAACTCAGAGTACATTGTTATTCAAGTGCTGTCAATGTGTGCAGTGACAAACGAAAACACACTGCTCAAGAAACTTGTAATACAAAAAACAATTCACTATAGCAAAGTGTGCCAAAACTGTAGCTGCTGCTTGCTGAGTAACCCCAATGATTTCAATTCATCAGAAGGGTAGCAATCCAAGGGTGCTGGAATCAAGACTTTTATAAAAGACTGGCATGTTTACAGAATGGGAAAGGGAGGAGAAATAGTACTGTTTCTAGCCAGCAGATTTTCTCTTATCCCTTATTTACAACTGTTTGTATTCTGCTCATTCAATAGTGTGTAAGTTTAGAAAGTCTAATTAAGAAGTAAAAAGAGATTTGAAGATATAATAGAAGAAATCAAGATATAAAAAGTTGGTGGATAGCAAAGTCTAAATTTTCTATAAGGTAAATGAGTTTTGCTGGTCTTACTGTCAAAAGACATGAGCTGAAATTCAAGCTGCTTGGGCACTGAAAAGATGATTGTCACTTGTCATTTTAGACTTATCTCAGTACTACTTCCATGCTTTGTCAAAATGTCTTTCAATCCCAGATTAGCTCCCTAGAGGAAAAAAAAGTAAGTTTGTCATCTTTTCCAGTGACCTAACTTTGACAAATTACTGATACATGTTTCACTTAGGGAGAAAATATTTCTCCTTGAATTCCTCACTTTCAGTCTGCTGGCACCCTTCAGTTTTGGAAGTAACTATTTTTGTAGTGCACCTTTTCAAATGTAAATTATTAAAATTTGTTTAGTATTAATACTAAGTTTAGCTCTCCCAAATTATTTAAATAGCTACATCATTAATATTTTATCATTGTCACTGCTTCACCTCTAGGAAATATAATGTTATATCTGCAAGGTATTTCATCTTTTCTGTGAAGTTATTAGACAGATTCATAAGAAATGATGTAAATAACACCCCATATTTTTTCAGTGCCTAACACTAGACCCTTTCTCAAAAAGGATATTGAAAGATCAAGAGGCAACATAAAAAAAAGCACAATATAGAAAAGATGGCACAAAAATAAAGTGAAGAGTGAACCTTTTTGTTTAGAAAGTAGACAAGTAAAAGATCTTATTTGAATTTAGTGAATGGCAGATTGAAGTGTATGTCAAGATTACTGCATGTAGAATTAATTTGACAGATAATACCTTTATTGTTCACCTATTGTGGCATGTAGAAAATACTGTTAATGTTTCCCCAGGCATTTTCAAAGTCTCATCCTTGTTACTTATAGGTAACTGTAATGCAAATAAGATTGTCATTTTACTTTACTGAGGTGCAGTAAAGTAAAAAAATTTCAAGTCCTCTGTAGAGGGTATCTAGCTGCCTGGTCAGTATATACAGTAGGATAGAAAACACAGATATATTCTTTTCCTAAGTAAAAGCTCCAAGAAACTCCTTCTACTTTTTTTTCCCAAGGAGGACTGTAGGCTTATAATTTATTATTTATGAATTGAACTAGGCCCAAACCAGAATACATCCAGTGAGACAGAGAAAAATGTTACAAAATACAGCAATAAATACAGTCATTCAAGGACTTTAAGCAAAGAAAACAGACAAGAAAAATTTGAAATAAAACATGACATGGAGACAAACAAGATCCATAACGCTAAGATTTACACAGGCTTGTCAATCTACAGTATCTAGCTATCAAGAGTTGTGTAGACACTTTAATTATGTAGAAGTTTTAACATTCAACAAGTTAGAGAAAAAATTAAAGAATTAAATTACTAAAATTACTAAAATATAGCAAGACCCCAGAAAATTAACAATAAGCTACAGTAATCATCTCGCTATCACTGCTGGTGCACACAGTGAACTGTCTCTTTGTACTGGGATCGTGTAGAAAGGTTTTGGTAGTGAGGGGCATAGGTTCCAGAAACTTCCTTTATGTCTGACAGAGCCCATGCCAGCCAGCTCCAAGAGGGACCCACTGCTGGCCAAGGCTGAGCCCATCAGTAATGATGGTAACACCTCTGTGATAACATAGATAAGAAGGGGAAGAGAAAAAAAAAAAAAAAAAAAAGCTGCACATTTTGCAGCTGGAGAGAGAGGAGTAAGAAGATGTGAGAGAAACAACTCTGCAAATACCAAGGTCAGTAAAGAAGGAGGGAGAGGAGGTGTTCCAGGTATCAGACCAGAGATTCCCCTGCAACCTGTGGTAAAGACCATGGTGAGGCAGGCTGTCCCTTTGCAATCCACGGAGGTACATGGTGGAGCAGAGGTCCTCCTATAGTCTATGGAGGACTCATGCCTGAAGGAGGTTGTTACCCCATAGGAAGCCCACAGTGGAGCAGGTTCCTGCCAGGACATGTGGCCCCCATGGAATGAGATGAACCCACATTGGAGCAGGATCACTGACAGGTCTTGTGACCCCGTGGGAGATCCATGCTGGAGCAGTCTCTTCCTGAAGGACTATATACCATGGGAAGGACCCATGCTAAAGCAGTTCATGAAGAACTGTCAGTCCTGGCAAGGACTCACGTTGGAGAAGTTGGTGGAGAACTATCTCCCATGAGAGGGACCCCATGCTGGTGCAGGGGAAAAGTGTGAAGAGTCCTGCCCCTGAGGAGGAAGGAGTGGCAGAAAAAAATGTGTGATGAACTGACCTCAACTCCCATTCCCTGCCCCCCTGTGCCCCTGTGGAGAAGGAGGTGGAAATCGGAAGGAAAATTAAGCCTGGGAAGAAGGGAGGGGTGGTGGGGGAAGGTGGTTTCTAGGTTTTGTTTTATTTTTCATTATTCTTCTCTGATTTGTTTGGTAATAAATTAAATTTATTTTCCCCAAGTTGGGTCTGTTTTGCCCGTGCTGGTAATTGGTAAGTGATCTCTCTCTGTCCTTTTCTCAACCCACAAGCATTTTATATTTTCTCTCCCATATACAGTTGAGAAGCGGGAGTGATAGAGTGGCTTTTGATGGATATCTGGCATCTAGCCAGGATCAACTCGCCACACTCTCAATTTTGGATATGATAAGAGGATAGCAAAGATAATTTAAGATAAACATAGGAAACTGATTTTATAAAATATATTGTGACTCCAGATAGCAAACAAAAGTCTAGTGAAGCTTTGGTACTTAATAAGTGCTGCCTATATAGTAATTGATTTTGACTTCCTGGTATCACTCCTTATAAGGAAGTCAAGTTTCTATTATAAATGTAGCAACAACTTTTCCTGCATAGCAAAATGGATATTATGGCTATCTTTATATCATCTTTAATCTAATAAAGAACTTTTTATCTTTAGCTGTATGTTAAAAGCTGTATTATTTAAGCATCCTAAATTATGCAAGAGAGGCTCCCACGCACTTTAGGATCTTTGTGGTGTATAACTGAATCACAGCATCACAGAATGTGAGGGTTTGGAAGGGACCTCTAAAGATCATCTAGTCCAAACCCCCCCGCCAGAGCAGGAACACCTAGATGAGATTACACAGGATGATAACACTAGTGTCCCACAGACACCAAAGAAACATATCCATTGTTCATACTAAATGCACTTACGAAATAAACATAGTGACTTAGAGCTCCTTCTGCAGTCAGGGCAGGTAATATAAATTTAGTAAAAATAATTTCCCAATACATGTGAGTAATAATATCAGCAGGAATAAAACATGACTTGCAACAACTCAATGCTTTCAACACTTACAGGCAACCCAAGAATTTTTTATCTGAATTTGTTACCTTCAAAAAGATATGTAGAAGCGGAGAGGGAAGAGGCCATGCAGGAAGACCTGCCATTGGTTTGAATCTGGCTCCCCAGGGAAGAAAAAGAATGACTCTACCATCACAATACACTCAGTAAAAAAAATATACTTGGCAACAAGTAGAGTCTTACTCTTGCTGCCGTATACGGACCCGTCAATAAAGATTAAGTGATCAAAAGAAAATCTCACTTGCCCTTCACTTTACCCCAATACTAGTATTTTAAAGTCATAGTTGGCCTAGACTAACATACGCAAGGCATGATAATGGTGTGTTTCCAAAGGTTTTGTTTGGAGAAAACTTACTTTTTCAATGTCAGTTGATGGGAAGCAAATTCATTACAGCTCAAAGCATAAGTTCTCATTAATGGAGACTGTATGTTAAAATTATTAACCAAAAATTCTGGAAAATCTTTAAATACTTCACAAACCTGCATACACTTCAAATCCCATTCTCTACCATTTTAAAAACTTATGGATGGCAGATTTAAAGTCAGATTGCAAATGCTATGCTAACCCACATTAGAAGCTAGAGCAAGGAACTTCTCAAATACATGTTTCGTCATCTTGGATCACATTATGGGTTCATCAAACCAAAAAAAAACTATTTCTGGGTAATCACCGAGTAATCTGTTAACCCTGAAGTTCCCTTTTGTTTCCTTAACTGTTAAATATTAAATAGTTACAACAGATACAAAATTGCTCTGAATATTTTATGCTGAGTGGACAGCTGTGATGCTTACTGTATCAATACATATTTTATAATTTAGAATTTACAAGGGGAAATATAAGCAAGAACATAAGAAAATAAGCCAAAATAACTTCACTTAGTCCTCATTAATGCTTCAAAGGTCTGTCAAGATACCACAAAGACTCACGGGGTGGGGGAAGGAGAGGGAGGAGCTAACAAACTGCTCATGGAATTAAAGTAGATGAACAAGATTATCCCTTCCAATAGAGGAGGTATTTCCTAAGGCACTGTTAATGTTCTGACACAAATATACATATCAGTGTTTAAGGAACCTATTTGCAGTGCCCTAGGTAAGAAGGTCTTAGTACAGCTCGTTATGCACATGCAGTTTTAAATTTTTTTACTTGCATTTACTTTTTTAATTTTTTAGTATAAAAAAAAAATTACTACAAAATTTTTTACTTGTATTTACTTTTTACTTGCGTTTACTTTTTTGTTCTTACTGTTGAGAACAACAACAACAACAACAAAAACCCAAAACCTTCATTTGACAAAGTTGCTATTATCTACTAGTAAGAAAATTCCTCTCAGAAAGGATAATCCCAGTTGAGCGTGCTTAATAGCACAGTTTGAGAAGTAGATGAGTGGGGTACAGGTAGCAGTGGAAGTCCTTCCTCTGAAGGACTTGGAGCACTCAGCAGGATTTGTAAAATTCATCAAAAGTATCCCGAGATCTGTAAAGATAAGAGACAAGCATGTAAGTCTATTTGATTAAGTATTTCAATCTTAACAATTGTCTACAACTTCAGAAAGAATCTTAATCCACTAGTCCACGACATATTTGCAAGTGGTATTATTCTGATTTATAAAAAATATTTAATTATTGGGACATGGGGAATGACTTTGTAGGTAGCAGCTGGATCTGCCTTCTGTCTGGTCCTCATGCACTGGCTGAATATTGGTACAAAACAGAAAAACATGAACAGAATAGACTCCACAGGGTTTTATATGCTACCAGGTTGCTCCATTTATTGTTTGACTTCAAGGCCCAACCCTGTAACAGTTAACACTGTATATATCTTAGTTTGTGGCTGTGTTTCAGTAAGGGTCAAACAAATTATTCCTCCTCTTTTATGTGATTGTGGAACATGGGATAGTTAATTCTGATTCCATTATCTGCAGACAGTATATACAGATGCAGGCCTGCACCATTTACTCAATGGATCACAACTCTGCACCTCATAATGAAGATAAATATTTTGAAAAATATACTAGAGGTCATATAGCCTAGTGCTCAGACCATTATATCAGAAGGAGATAGAGGTGGCTTCAGATCTCCTCTGACAGAGAATAGTTGAATCTGCATTCCTTACACCTTGCTTGGCCTATTCCAAGTCATTATCAGCATTTTAAGTCATGTGGATGTTCAAATACTATACATTAAAATACTTTTTTTCTGGTTATGTTTGATAAGCCTGATAAACATGAGAATAAATTCAAAATAATCCAAACTATTATTGAGAGTTAAAGTGCATTTTGTTGATGGTGTTTAGTTTTGCTTTTTTGTTTTGTTTTGGGTTTTTTTATAACAATAGTTACGCAGTAGTACTGTTTTTCCTTCTACCATCTGTTATTTTCATTAAGCGATATGTTATTTTTCTTTCTGTTTGTTAAACAAATAATAAGAAAAAATGTAAACTCAAAGTTCAGAATTCCACCATCCAGCATTTTTAATTTTCTGTGAACTATCTTTCTCTTAACTTGTCATGAGCTATTCCTCTAATATTTTTTCCATTTAACCCAAATACTGAAATACATAAAACTTCTACTGCTGCACTGAAGTGCCTATTAAAATTTTGTTGTATGCAAAGACTTTGGTTATCACAGAGTTGTTTAGGTTGGAAGGGAAGTCTAGATACCCTCTGGTCCAGCCACCCAGCTCAAGTCAGGTCAGCCAGAGCAGGTTCCCCAGGACCAAGTGCAGTCAGGTTTTGAGTATTTCCGACAGAAACTCTTGAATATCTCCATTAAGACTCCACAGCCTCTCTGAGAGTACCGGCTTTGGCTGGGATAGAGTTAATTTTCTTCATAGTAGCTTGTATTGTTCCATGTTTTGGATTTCTCACCAAAACAGTACTGATAACACAGGGATGTTTTAGCTATTGCTGAGCAGTGTTTACACAGAGTCAAGGCATTTTCTGCTTCTCACACCACCCCACCAGCAAGTAGGCTTCCGCTACTCAAGAATTTGTGAGGGGATGCATCTGGAACAGCTGACCCTAACTTACCAAAGGGATATTCCATAACAGCTAACACCATGCTCAGCAACAAAATCAGTAGGGAAAGAAGGAGGAAGGGTGAGACATTAGGAGTGATGGCGTTTGTCTTCCCAAGTAACCATTACACATGATGGAGCCCGGCTTTCCTGGAGATAACTGAACATCTGCCTGCCAACGGGAAGTAGTGAATGAATTAATTGTTTATCTTTGCTATCATGTGAAGCTTTTGCATTACCTGTTACATTGTCTTTACCTCAATCCATGAGTTTTCTCACTTTTATCCTTCCAGTTCTCTCCCCTGTCCTGCTGGGAGGAGTCAGCAAGTGGCTGTGTGAGCTTACCTGCTGGCTGGAGTTAAACCAAAAAACTGAGTAACCTGTTCCAGTGCTTGACAATCTCACAGTAAAAAAGTGTTCTCTTGTGTTCAAATGGAATTGCACATATTTTAATCTCTGTCTGTCACCTCTTGCCCTGTCAGTGGGGACTGCTAAGAGAGCCTGGGTCCATTCTCTTTATTCCACCCTATTCAGGTGGAATCCCATCCACACAGATGGGATCTCCCTGAGCCTTCTCATATCCAGGCTGAACAGTCTCAGCTGCCTCAGCCTTTTCTTATTGTAGGATGCTCCAGTCCCTTGGTGGCCTTTCGCTGGATTCTCTCCACTATGTCCATGTCTCTTATGTACAGGGGAGCCCAGCACTAGGCACAATACTCCAAACATGGCCTTACCAGTGCTTAGTAGAGGGGAAGATTCGTTTTCCTTGACCTACTTGCAATTACTCACAACCCTCTTTACATCTTATAAAAAAGATAAAGTCTGATAGAGATCTACAAATTTATTTATCCTTTTTATTTTGACCTTAAAACCTGTGTTTCAACACATGTAGCTAAAATTTCCAAAATTTCTGTTGTTTATAACAGCTATACAAAAAGTGTTGCATATTTTATAATTTACTCATGTGACACAAAGGAATGGTAATAAGATTAGACTTATAATTTTGTATATTTAAGTGAAAGAACTAACAAATGCTCTTACTGAAACCATCACTTTTGTGTCTTGTATAAATTTCTAAAAGAAACAGATATAGACTGTAGCTGGGTAATTGAGAAGAGGCCTTTAGACAAATTAAGAATAGTATTTTGTCCCTTATATCAGGAAATACAAGATTTGTTCACCAGATCTCTCCACTAAAATACTATATAGCAGCTAAGTTCTGAATATTTACCTGAAGCACAGACATCACAGATTTCTAATATTCTTCTATATATATATTGTATTGGGATTGTGTGGCAAGGTTTTGGTAGCAGTGGGGGGAAGGGGGACATGGGGTGGCTTCTGTGAGAGAAGCTGCCAGAAGCTTCCCCCATGTCCGACCTGACACAGCCAATGCCAGCCGGCTACAAGAACGGAGCTGCCGCTGGCCAAGGCCGAGCCCATCAGTAACGCCTCTGTGATAACAGAATTGAGGGAAAAAAAAGGAAGAGAGGGAAGAAAAAAAAAGCTGCACACTTTGCAGCAGGAGAGAGGAGTGAGATGTAAGAGAAAACAACTCCACAGACACCAAGGTCAGTGAAGAAGAAGGGGGAGGAGGTGTTCCAGGCGCCGGAGCAGAGATTCCCCTGCAGCCTGTGGTGAAGACCATGGTGAGGCAGGCTGTCCCCCTGCAGTCCATGGAGATCCATGGTGGAGCAGATGTCCACCCGTAGCCTGTGGAGGACCCCCATGCCGGAGCAGGTGGATGCCCGAAGGAGGCTGTGACCCTGCAGGAAGCCCATGTTGGAGCAGGTTCCTGTCAGGACCTGTAGCCCGTGGAGAGAGGACCCCACACCGGAGCAGGTTTGCTGGCAGGACTTGTGACCCCAGGGGAACCCGCACTGGAGCAGTCCCTTCCTGAAGGACTGCACACCATGGAATGGACCCAGGCTGGAGCAGTTTGTGAAGAGCTGTCAGTCATGGCAAAGACTCACACTGGAGAAGTTTGTGGAGGACTGTCTCCTGTGAGAGGGACCCCACGCTGGTGTGGGGGAAGGAGTCCTCCCTCTGAGGATGAAGAAGCAGCGGCAGAAACAAAGTGTGATGAACTGACCCCAACCCCATTCCCTGTCCCCCTGTGCTGCTTGGGAAAGAGATTAAGCCCGGGAAGAAGGGAGTGATGGGGGAGGTGTTTTAAGATTTGGTTTTACTTCTCATTATCCTCTAATTTTGATTGGTAATAAAGTAAATTTGTTTTTTTTCCCCCAAGTCGAGTCTGTTTTGCCTGTGCCAGTAACTGGTGAATGATCTCTCTCTGTCCTTATCTCCACCCACGAGTTCTTTGTTATATTTTTCTCCCCCTGCCCAGTTGAGGAGGGGGAGTGATAGAGTGGGCTTTGGTGGGCATCCGGCCTCTAACCAGGGTCAACCCACCACATATATGTATCTCAAATTCAGTTTATTCCTGCTAAAGGTGACTTTGTCTTACCAATTAGGTATGCTACTTTCATAGCATGTGATTCTCAAATAATTTGAAACCAACCTTATGTGTCCTTAATCTCCAGCTTCTTGCAATGCTCAAACAGCTACTGGAGATGTCTGGAAGATGACAATTCAACTTTGCAGGAATATTCAAGAATTCAAAATTAGTTTTTATTCCTTACAAGAGCAACTGCAGCAAAGAATCTTTTGAACACACATAATGCCAGGGCGTTGAAGCAATTGTTTATGACTCAAGCCATCACTTTTTACCTGTGGCCTTGGGAGAGCCAGAGCACCGAATCAACTACAGAGCATAAAAACATTTCCAAATAGACATAACCTTGTTCTCACTTGACAGCTGTCTTCAGTGATCTTTCTTAGGCAAAACCAGGACAGTTAAGATCTCAGCTCAACATGAATCTTTTTCTTCTCAAAAGCAAGACTCTTGAGTCCAAATTCACTGCTTCATTTACAATGGATATTTTGCTCCTGTGTCAGAGTTATCATACAGTTGGCCTTTAGTAAAGACAAACTAAGCTTGCATTTACCTGCAAAATAGTATCTAGTCATACCTAATGATAGATGGACTCAATTTCCCTCTATAGACCCCAGTGAGCAAGGCACTGACTTGAAAGAAACTTCAACTTATGCCCTAGTTCTGCCTGACTTGAATTTATCCCTGCTGCAAAATTCTGATCTGGTTCCAGAATTAAAAAATTAGTTTCTCTGGGTGAGGCTAGCTCATAGACTCTGAAACTATATCTAATTCTGAGGTCTAGGTGTAACCTTGGCTGGTCCACTGTAGTGAGTTCTGGAGTTGCCTCTCACATGTCCTTGTTTCCAAGGGAAGGAAGCCAAGAGCACAAGCAAGAATGGGGCCACAGTTACTGGTTCTCTCATCAGAAGGGTGTGAGACACTATAATGTGCACTCACAGAGCTGTACAAACATTATGAAGATATTAAGGTCATGCTCTGGAAGCATCCATCTTCCTCCTCCTTTTCCACTGATGACAGAGAAAATGTAGTTGGCCATTTTTGTCACTCAAGTAATGTGTGACAAAATTGAGTGATGCTACTGTCTTCCTCTCTTCTTGCTCTGTAACAGCCACACTGTAGAGCAGGTGCAAACAGTTTCAGGCTCTCTGCTTATCATCCAAGCTAAATGCTCAACTCAGGCCTGTCAGCCTTGTAGCAAAATGAGCAGAATGCCTAGCTTGAGTGAATATGCCCTGATTATTAACCTGCATATGGAGCTATACAGCATCCACATTGGCACTGGCTCACATCCAGGAATCTTGAGGACAGTGCAAACAACATCTAGCTGTATATATGGATATTTATAGAAATATGCAGTAGTTGGCAACTACAGATCTGCTTAATTATTAATGAAATTAGCAGATTATAGTTCTAATCCAATCTTTCATGCAGATCTAAGATCCACGAGTAGCACTAAGGAGTGTATTCCAGGCTGACACCCTAAGCCTTTGAGCAGAAAGAAGCTTGAGCAAAGATACAAAGGACTTCAGTGGACAGTATGAGACTGAGTATAGGCAGTCAGACTGACTATGGGTAAGCAGACTCACCTAGTGTCCCTTAAACAGGCTTAATTTTATTTTACTTCACACTTGCCTGATTTAGTTAACTGTCCTCATGGACAAATGCCAATTCATACTATTCCTGGCCAATATTAAGCAGCAGCTGGAGCTTCAAGCTCCCTAAGTCAGCGTCATCCATCTCCAGCAGTTCTTGGAATTTAGGTGCTGCTGTCTCACACCATAGTCCTACTAGTTATTCCCACCCTAGCCACTCCAAAAGCTTCCTATTACACAGGGTATGAGGAGACTATTTGGCCTGGGATGTTGTGTTATCTTTGTCTGTTTTACAGAATGTGTAAATTCACTTATTCAAAGACAATTGTCACCTGGGAATCTTTAATTTATATAAGGTAACTTAATGCTCTATACCAGTACAGAGAAGCAATAATTGGATCAAAGATTCCAGCTGAGAGTCAACGAAATTAGCAAAGCAAGAATGAAAGTTCTTAGTGGAGAACATCTGCTACTACAATTAAATTATATTTCTTGCTTTCAACCAGGGATCCTGACAGATACTATTGGAGAATTAAAGCAACAAAATAAAAGATAAATAGGTCCTCTGAAGAGCTGGTGATTTCTTTTCTGAAGAAGCATTATTGTGTATTGTTCCAGAAAATGAAAACACAAATAAAACCCCACACATTAAGTTCAATTGCAGATTCCAATATGTGCTATTTAAAATAAAGGGTAGGAGAAACCTTTTGGGTAATTAGTTCCTGAAATACAACTCAACAACAGACCTATAAGTACCAGAGTAATAAATGTAGCTGAACTTAAGATCTGTCTTCAGACATAAGTGGGATGTCCATATTAGTTTACTGACCCTTGTGGAGTCAAATACATAGGAAAATTTCTAGATTTACTGCAAAGCAGCTTGCAATTTAAGTATATACAGGATTTTAAAAGCTTCACAGAGTAGGTTTACACTGCAGACAGCATACTGCAACTTATATAGACATTTCTGAGCGACCTTTTATGTGCTACATGTTAGAGCACCAGTATGCACTTTAAAGCCACTACAAGACAGAGGATGAGTATTGTGTCAGTAACACCAGCTTCCTTTATCAAATTCTGTATATTTTTATTGTTCATATCTTGACTTTCAATAAACAAATACCCTCATCGTGAAGCTCTTATTTTCTTACTGTTTGTAGATAACATTCTGTAGCTATCAAGCCAGATGACCACAAAATTAAATCCTTGTTTTCTGAGTAGCTTAGAGCTTTTTTAAAAAAGTGTGTAGGTAATCTTCTGTAGATATTAAGCCATCTTAAAATGATCTGATACACATTAGGAGAGCCTTTTCTTTGATGAACCTGTGTGGGATAAGCCCAGGGTGAATTAGAAAATTCACAACATGCTATAGTGAACAGGGTGACTCCTGTAAGGACTTAATAACAGCTCAGAACTTGAGATGCCAAGAATTAATGAGATTTACCTCTTAATAGTTATTAGCCTGAAGTAGCAAGACAGTGTAGAAAAAGATAAGATTTGGGCTTTATACTAATTTTCCTCCCAAATACCAGAAATGGCCACCTGAAGTGCCTATCTCAAGAAAATTTAGTTAATAATCCTAAGAATATGTGATGATTATCCTTAGCTTGTCTTTTATGTGTTCTCTTTTCTACCTGGTGTCAGAATAAAACAAAGTACAAGGGAAATTGACAATGTTAACATTTCAGGCTGTTTAGAATGAAGGAGAAATGACATCTCAAAACAACTAGGACACACAACTATGGGCAGCTCATCCTGCAGAAAGAGTGACAGATGAACAAAATGTTACCAGCTGCAGGTTGGAAATGAGTCCTACATATACGTTATTTAGTGTCATTTGGTCAAGAGACTTATTCAGTCAGGTCCTATTTTGTCTGTGGAGACCAAATCCTGTCAATTACAATAAAAAAAACTTTCCAGTTAGTTGTAGAAAATATTTTACATACAACAGTTATGCATAGCCTTTTTACACTTTGTCTGGCATTACAGCTATGCAGGAAGGAGTTCATATGACTCTAAATAGCTGCAAGCAAACAGCAGGACCTCAAAGCAATTTTCAGAAGAAGTACAAAATGGGAACCATAATAATACAAAACAGGATATTTTGCTTCTACTCTGTGAGTTGGAGAGTTACTGTTTCCTATTGTGTACATATTATTACTGTAATTTACAATATCCATAGATGGTTGCTAGATTTACAAAACAGAAAATATATAAGAAACACTTTGAAATTAGTTTCCTAGATTCAGAAAATCTATAGTCCACATTGCCTAGCTGTACACAGCCTGAAATGAAATGCAGAAGGAATAGTAATTGTTAGAAACTAAATTTAGAAGCCATGAAAGGAGACCTACATGTTTATAGCTAATGGCCCCTGATAAAGTATGCCAGCTGGTGGCCGTGGCTTCCCTGATTCAGAGTTTTGCAGTGCAATGAACCATACGCTTAGATGACTCACTGCCCACAGGCACCGCCAACCTATTTGATGCTGAAGAAAAGCTATCAAGAATGCTGGGGATCTAAGGCAGACAGAGCAGGCGATGCCCTGTGGATATAGTCAGAACATAGTGCTGAGGTTCTTGTGTGCAGGCATACCACAGAATCAGCACAGAATGTATCCTCTGTTCCTTTGTTACTTTTGAATATTTAATTAGTGTGTTCTGTTATATGGCAAATTTTTTTACCTAATATGTTCTTAGCACTGCTTTCTCTGCTTGTGCTTTTAAGATTTCTCCTGTCTTTAGTTACCACCCTTCCATACCTATGTCTTTTTCATTTGGTACTGGATTCCCCCAGACAGAATTTACTGAAGTGTCCTTTTTGATGGATCACACTCACATATATTAATTGATTTACTTGACAGAGATACAAAGCAGAAATAATCTGCACACCAGAGTTCCTTACACTCTACCCTACTGAAAACTCAACAGCTACAAGAATACAATGTAATACATTATTTTTTTAATCCTTCTGGTCTGACCTCATGGCTAGCACTGATTTGAGTGGAGCGGTTGGACTAGACACCTCCTGAGGACCCTTCTGGTCTCAGTTGTCCTATTATCCTTTGAATGCAGAAGGATTTTTCTATGTCACTAAGAGTTGTCCTGTCACTGACTTCAGTACCTGAGTTTCATTTTCCCTCTTTTCTCTTCAATCAAGTCCATTTTACAGTTTCTTTGTACAGTCATGCCACAGTATTTTTGCACATAAATAGGGATAGCATCCAAAGACTACGAGATTTCTAGGGTACAGTTTATGCCTGCACTTTACCAAAACCAGTGTGGGTCCTTCTCCAAAAGTAAATATGTAGGACAATAAATAACACATTTTAAGTTGTTTTCTATAACATTCTATCCAGATGTTATCCATTAGGTAAAGTAATTATTCATAGAATTTATGTGAGATGTACAGAAAGTCTAACTTTGTGATTTTCTTAATTCAAAATGCTTCAGCCTCTCCATTTGCCTTAGTAGCTCTCTTATTAAAGATCCCTTAGTAAGGAAAAATCTCCATTTATATTATCTGCTTCAATTATGCTTTTACTTGAACATAGCAATACAAGTGGTATACAATATTCACTTACATGAAAAGACCAGTTCTTCATTTATACAACTTTATATTCCAAATAAACAAGGGGATACTTTTGTATTGTTGCTGTTTATCACACAACAGGGGAAATCTGGATATAGTAATTGAGAATTATATATCTCTTTTTGGAAGAGATTATTGACATTTATACTATTGTTATTGGCATTTTTTGTCTGTGCTCCCATTCTCTGGTGATTCATGTGGGCTTTGGAGAGGACCAAAGAACTTTTCTATCAAGCTTCTAAAAGTCGCTTAAAAAACCTAGAAATTGTCATTTTCTCTCTGACTTCCTCCAGAAGGAAAGTGCCTACAGTATCGCTACACAGAGCTGCATTGTGCATCGTAGATGGCTAATTTGAGTCAAAACAAGGATTTTTTTTTCCATGAAAATGTATGTCCTAAAATACCAGGGACCACATGTGGAAAATTCTTAATGTCTATTTGCAGGGAATCATACTTTCTAATCATAGTGGTGCCTTCTCATCATCATATAATTTTTTGAATCTTTGTTGTATTCCAAATTTACATTGGGAGTATGGTGAAATAATGACACATTTGTCTCTCAGTCAACTCCCGAAGTTAGAAAAACAGTAAAAGCTGTCATCAGTCATTGTCTTTAGGACAGTCTGTACTCTGGTATGCAGTCTTCCATCTTCAAACATGGTTACAGCCATACCTGCCACAAAGAGAACAGCTTCTTACAGTCCTTCCTTTTGTGCATAACACAGGATCTGATTATAACTAAGCACATGCAGTGTGAATCATTTGAGGATAATTGCATACAAAACCAGACTTTTCAGTAGGTCTGTATGTCAAAATGTTTATAGCTTTCCAAATTTATCATTCTATGTGTAATAATAGACTTTAAAATTGAACAAAAAAAAGAGGAAAAAAAATCATCCTTTTTAACAACCCTGAGCAAGGTTTGCATCTAACTTTGTTGAAGACCATAGTCACCAATCCCTTCAGCATAAGTCAACCAAACAGGAGGCAAAGAACAAGGCCAGCTACGTGATTTTGTCCCCTCCAGCGCAAGCTTGTAAAGAAAATGGGGCATGGCACTCCTCTCATCCCCTGTCTCAAGTGTGAAAGTTAAGAATACTTCCTGCTCATACTAAAACTCTAAAAATCTTCTGTTCCACAATATAACTTCCATGTTTTTCAGAGAGGCACATAAATTTGCAGCCTCACTTTTATGGTATCTTCAGAACATACACCTTATTTGGGTGCTTTCATGACAAACTGACAAGCAGTTAAACAGTAAAGGTTTCACTATCTGACTGGGAAAAGTATGAATAATCAGGTGGTAAATGCTTCTATTTCTTAGATAATTGCAATAGTGTTTTTAAATTACAAGTGAAAAAAGCTCTCAGCTGGTGGTTATATCTAGGTCTTTACTATGTTATTAGTCCTTGACATAGAGGGTGGTATTTTGGTATGTGGGTCTCACACTAACACACAGTAGCTGCTCTGAAACAAAATGTTCCAGATGAACCTGAAGAGAGAAAATGAGAAACAAAACGAGTCTTGGATATTTGAAAAAGGCTTATGATACTTTGTATTTATTCTCCAAGTAACATTATCCTGCTGGAAGTGGTTCAGTCGTTGGTTCACTGTGAGGAACTATATTTGTAAGAAGATGTCACAATAACTATTTACTTTGTGTAAAATGACAGAATAGAACTGGAACACTGACAAAGAGGCAGGCTTGCTCAAAATCCTGGTTTCAAAGGGATAACCCAGTGTGAAGAACAGTTAGTCCTACTAGCTCATATTCCAGAGAATAAATAGGGTGAAAATAGGAAGCAATAAAAGCTGAAGACTCTACATAACATGGAGTAAATGCATCTTCAGAGAAACTGTTATGAAAGGCATGCTGTCATATTGGGCTGGTTAATAACTATCAATTGCCTTCTCATGTGCTCTGGCTACATGAAATAACTGGGATCATCATGCGTGGATGCTTCACACATACTCTGCAGAAAACATCAATTAACATGGGAAAAGTTATGTGCCATTTAGTAATGCAATTAGATACTCCCACAATAAGTTCCATTTCAGTACATTTACCTGTGGCGTGAATGACTTTCTAAAGGAAAGATAATTGCTGCACCACTGATGCATTATGGTATTTATTTGTTCCAGGAAACATATCTGAATGTCATTCTTTCGGGTTGCAGAAGAAAGGTGTTCAACAGGACAAATCCATGTATATTTTCACGACATTTGCTCATTTATGTTTTTAAAGACATAGTGTAGGAGATAGCTATCTAAACACAGATATCTAGAGCCATTTTAGATGTTCTAGCATGTCCTGCATTGCTTCCTGGTGTTGCTCCACAGACAAAACGGGTCTCTCATAGGTCTAGTTGTATCTGCCAGCCTCTGACATTTCTAGTCCCCTAAACCCTTTCAAATATAATGGGATACCCATATTTAGGTGGCTAAGCCCAAAGCCTGGTAAACTTATAAACTGAAGCTATGTCCAAATCAGGAAACTGTTAATTATATACATCTTCCTCATTTACATATTTTGTTAATTGAATAACCTGCTTCAGTTGGGAAGCTACAGACACCAGACTTGCTAAGAGGTTGCAACTGCTCAGTTGGCACACTACCCAGTCTCCAATCTCACTCTTTCACAGGGAGAAAGTGCTATAGCCTCAGGTGAGATTTCCATTTTTCTTAAGCTTTGGCATCTGAAGTGCACAGGCTTAGTGGAGATACAGAATTTGTTACGGGGTTTTTCCAATAAACTACTTGTTGTATTTTTCTTGTGCTTGAAAATTTTGTTTGAGTATTGGAAGTTAGAGACCAGGAATATGCTCACACAATAATTCCTTTGCAATAGTGACCATAACATGCCACCTAATATGTCCTGGTGTGTCTGGATATGCTAAAGCCACATCTCTTTCTCTGACACGCCATAATAGCACTCTGACTCAGTTTTTGTACTCCTGAAGGAGAAAATTACAGCCTTTGCTATACACAGGTCAAAACGTTACCCAAACACTGCCTTTTTACTTCAGACCTCAAGCTTTCATGTGAAAACTTCAAAATAGACAGATCTCATACACTGACTAAAGCAATTTTACCTTGTCAGCTGGCAATCTCCCTTTCCCAACTTCCAGTTTTATTTTTCAGCTCTCTCAATTTCAACTTCTCTTCCTACCAACTATCAAATGACTTCTCTGTAACATCCATTCCAGGTGCTTGACTCCACCTCTTTGCCATTTTACAGAATATGAGCCTAGAGAAGACAACTTACCTATTTCTACCCAGAGTTGAAGAGCCTTCCATTTAGTCTTCCCTTCAGTGGCAATTACTGAATATAAAGTCTTACATCAGCAGGATTCACCTTCATGTTTCTCCTTCCTTACTGCTGCAGTCAGATTGAGGAACATTTAGAGGAGCAACCATTACTAATCCCCAGCTGGTGTCCATGCAAGTATGATGCACTAGCTTACTGCTGTCAGTTTTTCTTAGCCCTAATGTTTCTATGAACCTGTTGTTGAGCTGTGTAAAAACACACATGCACATTGGTCACCTGTGTTTTCTGTAAGGCATAGGAAACATGAAAGTAAGCAGACAAGAAGGGTGCCAAGTGAATTATACTGAAATAGATCTCTGAGAGTCAATGTTTCTGACATACAGACACATTCTGATTATTTTCAAGTGAAGGTGAATGGAATAGGTCAAAAGCAGAGTTGTGGAATACAGGTTTAATCTCCAGTTTATGAAAGGTGACAGTTGTCTCTTCATTTTCAGCAAATTTATCTGTATTTGTATAACTTGATGCACAGGTGGGAATTTGTGGGCCTTTATATTTACTTGGAAATTGATGCTGTCCTTGCATTAGCCACGTTGCATTAGGTGATACGTTGCAAGTGTCATAGCTCCTCTGAACAGTTCTTTTCTGAAAAAAAGTTACAGCATCCTTTGCTGGCTGCAGTTGGTACCTGGAACAACACCAAAGCACTTAACTTACCAGTGATTCATTCAAGTGCCCTTCCAAATTGTATCAAGACTAAGGTAATTGATTTCCATAAATTCAGAACAAAGGAAATGTGTTTCCTAATTCAGATTGCATTTGGTTTTAAACCAATTTAGTTCCATTTTAGTAAAAAAAAGTAACACCAAGGTCATACATTTCAATATGGTCTACTGTTTAAAACTGGGTTACAAGATCCCAATTTTATTTGTGATAGTATCTTAGTAGCATATTGTAATATAGATGTGTTCAAATGTCAGTGTTTTTCATAATGATATTTATGTCACATTATTTTAAATAATGACAGAATGTGTTTGCAACCCAGAGGCAACTAGAGAACATAATAACCATTGAGAATTAGTAGTGTGAGTAGAGGAGAATTCTAGGAGCCTGGCTATTTATACATCCGTCTATTATCTCTGGTTGAAATGGCACTTAGTTTAACTATAGCATGTTTAACTTCCACTCCTGAATTTACCCTACATGCTCAAAGTACTATGTACATAATTTTAACAGGTGCAATATCTTCTAGTATGTATTACTGCAGTAAGAAAACTTTAGAATGGACTGGTATATTGACTGGAAATCTATCTAGTCTACTGTTTTCCTGCAAACACTATATATAAATAATGCTAAAAATCCCTTCCTCTCGAAATTCATGCAACTTTACTGACTTCATCTTAGAAATAAGATTTGAAGTACAATTGATTGAATTCAGAATCACAGTAATGATGAGTAAAGTATAGACATGACAGCTTGGGGACAAGCTATAAATTTCATATATGTCATTTTTTTTTACATTTGATGTTGCAAAAAACTTTGTGCAAAGCAAGCTTTTGCATATAGATTTTAGAGGCTTTCTGACAGCACAGCGTTTTTTGCAGCTCTTTGAGTTTTATAGGTCTTTCTTGTGAGTTTTATAAAAAAAAATGGGTAAAAATTAAAAAAAACCCTCTCTAAATAGGAGACCTTTTTAACACTATCTGTTCAGAGATTGCCCTAATTTGCTCAGATAATGTTTTCAATTCTCCTGTTTTACAGAGTAATTCAGTGTGATTAGTACAAATCTCCAGTTAAAACCTGAAATCTCTACTTCTGTAAACCAGGTTTATCAAATGCTCATCTCTTGAGGAAAAAGCCTTTATCACATATTCTTCCTTCTTTTTGATACTGCAGAAATGTCCTTGCTTTTATTAAATTCAGTAGATTTGCTTAGCTTTGTACCAACTCATGCCAAACTCCAATATTAACTTAGAAGCACTGGTTTGCTCACTATTGGAGATTTTAGGGTCTTTAAAATATGAAAGTACGTTCAGTTCGTATTAGAAAATAATAAATCAGGAAAAGAAAACTAGTTAATTACACTTTTTATAATTTCCATGCTTTAAATGTTCACCTGAAAATAGACACATAGCTAGGGTTTTTTTTCATATCTTCTAATTCATATTTTTTAAAATCCACATTTTCTTCCAGGAATGAATTTTGCTTTGGTATCTCTGATTATAATAGTACTACTGCATTAAAGTTAAAGCTTCTCAGATACAATAGAAATTCCAAGAAAAAAAACTGCTGGGTCTCTCAAAGGCAGCTTTACTTACTGTAAAATAAGAAGGTTTCATTGCCTGTGTGGAGATAGTTGGTCCTAAAACAATTTTGTGAAATAACAGTAAAAAAAGTCAAAAAAGAGGACTTATCTATAAAACAGAATAGCAATGACATAAAGAGAAATTGTTTAATACTTACTGTGCAATACATGTGTGGCATGAAACAGCTTTTTGCCTTGTCAGCAGAAATAAACCTGAAAGTAGTGGCTTCCTAACAGGAAAGGAAACCTGCTTTGTACTTATTACTTAGATTTAGCAAAAGACAACATGACTGAGAATATTCTACATATTTTAAAATTAGAAATCCAGAATTCTTTTCATGCTAAGGTCTGCCATTAGGTCTAATGGAACTTGGGGTGACTAGGAATTCACCACCTGTGCTGAAGTGTTATTTCTCTGAGGATAGAAAGGTAAAACCCCAGCAGTATTCCTTAGAAATGAGCCTTCATATAGTGCATTGATGTAATTCCTGTGATATGTCCTTATTAACCATGTTCATTACACTACATATTATTCAAAACAGTTCTCAGAATCTACTTTTCTGTTGCTCATTATTTTAGATGAAAAAGTATATACCTGGAAAAATAAGCCAAGATGTATACGTGTGTCCTGTTTTTTTGGCTGAAATAATGCAGTTTTCTGGGTTTTGTTTTGTTTTGGTTTTTTTAGTAGCTAGTATTGTGCGCGTTATTGCTTCCAGCCTGGGACTCACTGTGACAAAGAGACTGAGAACATACCAACGTTTACATTTTGTCACTGGAAGTGAAGGACTTTGTGTTCTGTTAGTCCACAAGCACAAGATTTAAGGGGGGAGAAGAATATTTAAATTAATAAACTTAATTGACAGTTAGATATGCCAATGGGGTATCCCATATCATATCACTTCATATCCAGTATATTAGTGAGGGGCTTTTCGTATTTTTGCTCTCTCTGGCTTTTCATTCAGGTTCTCATTCTTCTGGGATTGTCACTCTTCCAGAATCATTATCTGGGAACAGGCTGGGATCGGTCAGGAGAGGGGTGATCTATAACACTGGGTGTCATTCACTTGCATATTTTGTTACTGTTAACATTATCACTACTATTTTAATGTGAGTATTATTTTAAGTTTTCTTTCTATTATTAAACTGTTCTTATCTCAACCTACAAGCCTCCTTATGCTTGCCTCCCAATCCTCTCCCCTATCCCCTGGGGGTCAGGGGGAGTGGGTGAATGGCTGTGGTGGCTGCTAGCCAAGGGCTAGCCAAGTGGAACTATCACAGTCATTTTGGTGCCCAACGTGGGGCCTGAAGGGTTGAAATAAAGACAGTGTCTGACAGTGCTTTAACAAAATGATTACCATGTTGCTACATTTTATCAGGGGGTTATAATCAGAACTGTAGGATATGACTCCTTACTTGCTTTTTATTGCATTGATCATTGGCTATAAAAATGTGATTAAGGGTTTTTTGCATCTGTTCTGTCTGACAATGACTGTGAGAGCAGCCCAGTTTTTGTACATTCTGTTTTCACCATCCTCACATTTTGGGCGTTATCTGTTAGATACTCTTGATCAATTCACGGTTTACTTTGTCTTCCCGTGGAGACAGCCCACTGAGTTGGTCTCTTCGACCCTCGGGCTCCATGTGTTGGACACTGTTGCAAATTACACCATGGATTTTTTTCTCCCCAGGAATACAAAGTGTTGATCAAATCTTTCTGAGCACCGAGTGTCACCTGACAGAGTTTAGTAATAATTGCACCTCTTACTTTCTCACTTTGGGAAACAAATTTACAAAAGGGACAGCTTTTGACAATTTCTCTTTCTCTTCCAGACCAAGCATGAAAGAGGTTGGGAGTATTAATTATTCTTGGGATAGTCTGGCTATTTTATTTTTATTGCTGGACCTTCTAAGTATTTTTCAGGAGTTGTTTAAGATCAGGAAACTATTTAGGTATACCACCGCAGGAATAACCTCTGCAATAGACACTGTGGTTACCAAAACCCCTGCAACCAGTGATGCAGCTACTGAAACTTTTGCAGCAGATACTGTGGCCACTTCAAGGCTCATGACAAGAACTGTAGCTATTCAGACCCCAAATACAGATATTCCAACTATACAAATCATAGTAAGGAGGTCTGTGGCTATTCAAACTCCAAGAACAGATACTTCAGCTACACAAACTTTGGCAGCAAGAAACGTAGCTATTCAAACCCAGCCAACCAATCCTCCAACTTGTACTGTTGCTACTCAAAATCCCGTAACACAAATTGCAGCTATTCAGACCCAGGCAACAGACCCCCCAGGTTGCACTGTGGATACTCAGTTTCCAATGAAAAATATTGCAACTACTCAGACCTTGATGAAAAGCACATCAAATGCCCAATCCCTGATGGAAAGTGGTGAACCTGAACTACAGGATGAACCAGCGCCAGTAATAATTGCCCCTATACAGAAAAGGAAGTCTAAAAAGAAAATTTACTATGCCGTAGATGAAGACAAACCAGGTGTATCATGAGAGCAAGAGGAAGAGACAGAACCTGAGGTAATCACCTGATCTTTGTCCCCGAGTGAGCTATGAGATACATTAAAAGATTACAGCCGTCAGGTAGGTGAGAGGATTAATACTTGGTTGCTCCGGTGCTGGCATAATGGAGCCAGTAGCCTGGAACTGGAGGTCAGGGAAGCCAGGAAACTGGGATCCCTTGCCAGAGAAAGTGGAATTGATAAAGCGGTTGGAAAGAAACCACAAAACCTCAGCCTCTGGAGACGTCTTCTATCAGCCGTGAGGGAAAGGTATCATGTCAAGGATGATATTGTGTTGCAACCAGGGGTAGGCAAATGGACTCCCATGGATAAAGGTATCCAGCTTTTAAGGGAACTGGCTGTGCGAGAACTGATTTATAGGGATCTAGACAATGTGCAGTTACCTGCAGATCCAGATGAAGTCCAATACATGATACCCATGTGGCAGTGGCCATACGGAGTGCGCCTGCCTCATATTCCAGCTATTTGGCAGTACTGGAATGGAAAGATGAAGATGGGCCAACAGTAGATGAACTGGCCATCCGAATAAGGCAATATGAGGAAAGCCTCACTCCCTCCCTTGTTTCGGCTGTGGAGAAATTGACTGAAAAAGTGTCTCAATTATGCCCTCTACCCATACAGACCAGTGTCTCAGTTACTAGCACTGAGCATCCTCTTGTGCAAAGGAGACTGTATACACCAAGGGGGACATTGTGGTTTTACTTGTGTGACCATGGAGAAGACATGAGGAAATGGGAAGGGAAACCTACCCTCGTCCTAGAAAGACGAGTAAATGAGTTGCAAGGAAAATCAAATACAACTAGAGAACCTTCTAGGAGAGTTGCTCCAATTTCCAGAAACCCATTCCTCCAACAGAATAGAAGGGTTGAATTTGCATCCAACCCTACAAGAAAAACTTTTTATTCATATTCACAAGAAGTGACCAATTATGATGAGACTGAAGCCTACAGATATCACACTTACGATGAATATGATACCCCAAATTAGAGGGGCCCTGCCCCCAGCCAGGCAGAGGAAAGGGATAACCGAGTTTACTGGACTGTGTGGATCCGCTGGCCTGGCACATCTGACCCGCAGCAGCATAAGGCCCTAGTGGACACTGGTGCTCAGTGCACCCTGATGCCATTGAACTTTAAAGGGCTAGAATCCATTTATATTTCTGGAGTGACGGGAGGGTCTCAGCAGTTGGCTGTACTTGAGGCTGCAATAAGCCTAACCAGGAGGAAATGGCAAAAGCACCCCATTGTGACTGGCTCGGGTGCTCCATGCATTCTTGGCATAGATTTCCTCAGGAAAGGATATTTTAAGGACCAAAAAAGGTACTGGTGGGCTTTTGGCATAGCTGCCATAGAGACTGAGAAAATCAAACAGCTCTATTTTTCAGATGTGCAGTATTTCGAACTTACCGCAAACCTATTATTACCCCTCAGCCTTACACATGTCAGGAGAGCACATAATGTAGAAGAAAATATGGTAAGAAGTGAGTGATTGTTTAAAGCAATCAGAATTCATTGCTGTAGGTTAACTGCTACTTTTCATACCTGTGTAAAAAATAATATGAAGACCTTAAAATGAAAAAAAAAGTAAACTTTCTTTGTGAGATAAAAATATTGATATATTACAAGAGATAGGCAATCAAGATTACAAATGCAACGTAGTTAATAAAACACAAGAATAAAGAGCTTGAAGATGAAGAACTGCTTAAGTTTGTCTATTTCGTCTCACTACAATGAAGGAAAATCAAGGATGCCCAAGTAATCCTTAACAAATGTTTGTCTAGTGTATTTTTTAAAAAGAAGATATTTCCTCAGTCCCTATAGATAGCTTGTTCTAACCTTTCACTAAATAAAATGACAGAAATATATCTTAGTATACCATCTTTTATTAGGACTAGCCATCTTTCCTGACTCCTATTGCTTGATGTTGCTTGCATTTCACTCTGTGTAAAGCAAACAAAATTGTTTAGGGTTATTTGTTTTGGTTTTGGTTTTAAATCCTCAGAGATTCTTTTCCCATTAACTTTCTCTTTATTATTATTCCTTCTTTTAAAAATATGAAAACTACTAGGTACAGTTTTCATGCAAAATCTGTGTTGATTTCTTCTTTATTTCTGATTTGATTGCTGGGTAGATTAAAAAAATCCTGGAGATATCAAAGCCTAAAAAAAACAATCCAGAAGGTTTAAAATAACTCAAGGCAGTTATTTTTCAGGAATCTAATGATGGAGAAACAAGACTTGAATTGAACACACCTTTAACAATGGCTTGGGTAG
This sequence comes from Caprimulgus europaeus, assembly GCA_907165065.1. The sequence goes on from OU015527.1 coordinate 19,747,477, forward strand.
GTATGTTATCATTAGATAAATAGTTTGGGCTAATAAAAACTCAGTGATTTAGTTCATTTGACTTAAAAAAAAAAAAAAAAAAAAAAGTTATCATTAGACAGTTCTGGGTAAAGATTCAGCATATTCACTCCAGTGGTTCCAAAGTGTTTACTGGCTTTGCTGACTACCAGCCCTCTGTGCCCAGTCTGACCCAGCTTTGTGTTTAGTCTCCTTAGTAGGGAAATACGTCAACAAGAGAATTGCCTGGACCCAACCTGTCCCATTACATCTCTTAGATGTTGTAACAAAAATAGCAAACATAGACTGATAGAACGTCACTTTTATAGGACAGGAACTATCACAGAATTAAATACTGAATGAAGTTATTAAGTTTGATTCAATAATGTCCCAATCTCATTGCATAATTATTTTTAAAAAGTGCTGATTCCTCAGTCCTCTGTATTGGGAGTGACTTGAATTTGAGGTTCAGTAAGAGATTCAAAAACTTTTTAATTGCATGCAGATGGCAAAGATGAATAGAGTCAGCATTCCAAATGAAAAAGAGCTCTGTCCACCATCTTAGATGGTATTTTCCAGCTGATGTAGACATCTATATTGAGATTTGGAAATGGACAAATGAACGGTTTAGATAATGCTTATCTGGTTGCTTCACTAGGCATTTTCTTGAACATCTATGAAATCAGATTGAAGAAATGCAAGAAATGCATTTTATAAACTGAGATAGTTCTGTAGAGTCCCATATTTATTACAGAAAAAGACTAAAATAAAGGAATATTAAGTTTATATCAGAAGTTCACAAAACAGCAGGGTTTTTTGCCTGTGCAGCAATCACCCCTATTGGCACAGGAAGCATGGTACATTGTAGAAAGTAAATTATGAGGTAAGCAGCAGATTTAGGGACAGAGTTTTACCTTCACTGGATTTGGTTTACATATAAAACCAAAATAAATCCTTTCTCTTTATTTCCAACTCTCCTTTTAAAAAAAAAAAAAAAAAAAATTGTAGGGATACTTGTGTTTATCAAAATACAGATGTTACTTGCAGCTGTACTCAGTGTTAAGTTTCAGGTCATAAGGGCACATTCATTGTGAAAAATAAATAACAGTTTTCAGGGAATGTTGGCACTGTTACAAAACAGTTTTTCAAACTTATCCTATTTCTCAAGTGCACACAGTGCAATGCTAATTGTCAAATTACAGAAATTTGGAGGAAGAAAATAAATCCCTTCCCCTGAAGTGAACTTAGTGATTTCTGAAGCGTTTCTGTTTGGACTGTTAAGACTAACAATAAGATTCTCAATTCTTACTGAAGATGAAATACAGTTTTGCTATCTCTTTATTGGAAAAAAATTATGCTGCTATATGAGTACCATTTTTGGTTTTTTGTAATACACTCCTACTCCAAAAGACTGCAACGTGCTTTTCTCATCCTTAAAAAAAAAAACAAGCAGCAAACTTACTCTTCTGTTAAACAGAATATTTTACTGTCATCATACTGATGCCTCCCCTTGGCTCCATGCTCTCTAGACTGCAGGAAGGTAACATTAGAGATGTTTGGCATCTTTGATAGGCATCCAACCTACATCAAAGTTTTTATTGATACCTCTTGCCTTGTTCCGTTTTCACGTGTATTACTAGAGTCAGTTGCACAATGAACAAATGTTCCTTCTACTGTATGATTGTTCTAAGTGACTTTTTTTAGCACAGATGTTCTCCTACACTCCATTTTATCTATTTTTATGGGCTAACAGTTGAAAATTAATTCGAGCTTAAATCTAAGGACAAATGCTTCTCAGGGAATCTCACCCAGGCCATGGGCCATCATTTCTAGTAATTAGAGTTAGCTCAGGGTACTACAGTATGCCAGAATATATTGATGTATCAATAACAAGAAAGAAGAAGGAAAACAGTAGTCTAAGGAGCTAGGCAGGGAAATCATCAAGTTCAAGCCAAAGCAAACCAAATTTCAAAATTAATAAATAGCTTGCAACTAGGCCAAATCACACTGGGAGTCAAATAACTACAGCAGAGTTCAGAAACAAGTTTCGGGAAAGAGGCTGAAGTAGGGCAACAAACAGGCAGATACAGAGGAAAAAGAGGTGCACAGGTCAGATCAAAAAACATGAGTACATCTGGAATATGCATCTGGTAGAAATCCTTTAAATGCTAGCTGTGCATAACAGTCCACAGTATTTCTGGGGACAGCTGATTCATCCATCACAAAGTAGTTGTCAGTGAGACAAAGGAGCCGAGGAGATCAACAGTTAACTGTTCAGTGGAGGCTACCAAAGGTTTACAAATCCCCAGTAAACCATGCAGTCTTTCTACAGGGAAATACTTAAAACTGATTCACTTAAGAAGAAACTGTTGCCAGCAAGGGTAACAAAAAAAATCTCATTTCGAGTTCTAGCATAAAAAGAAGTGTAGTTTCTAGGGAATAAAATTGAAATGGGCCAAATATGTATTTGAACTCAAAAAGGTGCTCATCTGCAGACTTTTTATTATTTTATGTGCTCCAATTTATCAATTCCTACTACATATGAGTCAGAATAAAATTTACAAATATTGCTGGATTTCATGTACATAATTCCATGACATGATGTGTCTTACTGATTTGTCAGAAAAGAAAAAAAAGGACAGGTGAACTGTATTATGTGTCAAATTAGAGATCTAAACACTGAAAAATCCCCAAACTATTTACAAACAGAGGCTTGCAATCAGTGTTTGACTGAGTCCTTCAGCAACAGAAATTCCTCAGAAACTATTTTAGGGGGTGAGGGTGGGGAGAAGAAAGATGTTGGGTTTAAATTCAAACCTTGAAGACCCTCAGTTCTTCAAGGGATGCATTTGTGCAATGAGCTAGTTGTTGATTAAGAAAGAAATACAGCTTTCTATAGAAAGCCAGGATAACTCCATAGTTTTGCAATTTCTTATAGTTCATGGATAGGTTTACATCAGTAATAAATGCAATCTACAGATTTCCACATCAAACCTGTCTGTACTAAAACTGAAGCTAAATTAGCTAAATTGAATTAAAACTGAAGCTAAATGTTACTGAGCATGGAATAAGAATCCTCAGAGTATTGAAACCGTTTGGCTTTCTACTTTATTTTGTTGAATTAAGGTAGAGAACATCAGGAATCCTATAGAATTTTGTGAAGGTTTCACTTTTAATGGTTTCATATTTTACATTTTTTATCATATCTTTATTTAGCTATGATTCCTAACATAAAAAGACCAACTTGCTGTGTCAGCTACCACTAATGTGAGTTAGCTGGGCTGCAATGGAAACAAAATTTAATTCCTGCTGCTTTCCTGATTGACAGATCAAGGACTCTGACTTTTGTTTTCCTTACTGCAAGGCCCTGCAATACCCACTCTTATGGGTTTTCTACAGCTTTGTACTGTAAGAAGCCTTGCGGTCTCATATGACACAGACGCTAATTACAGTCTTTATTAACTAGTGTAATTCTTATAAAAATACATAATTTTACCATCCTTTACTATACATTTAGCTACACATATTCTCATATCAAAATGGATGAAAGGATTTTATCAGTTTAATGATTGAGCAAAGTATGTAAAAGCTGATTCTCATATCAAAAGGAACAAGATTTACTGATGTGTTACTATTTACTGGAAGTAGCAGCAAATGTCTTCTCCCTGTTAATATTAGACTGTTGTCATTTTTTAATAGCTATGTTGTTGAATACATACATCTGAAAACAAGATCATCCCTACTATACATTCTTCACATGTATAAAACAGCAAGGCAGATGCAACCTCAGAGCACCAGCAGTGTCAGTGTGATAGAAAGGTGAAAAAAGCAGGTAACATTGGTCACTGTCATAAATATTCTCTATTATTTCTGTCATAAAATTTTCATATGTATTCCACCAGAAAGAGTTCAAAAGAAGATATTAACAGGATAGTTACAGGAAGCTACCAAGTTTAAGGATAATTGTAGGCCAAAGGGTGTAGAAAAGTAGAGAGTATTTTGAAAGGTGACCAGTGAGGAGTGCAAGTTGGAACCAGCCATTGGGCTGATCAAAACCAAGAAACAACTCACCTTGTTCTCAGTACTGAGTCCCTGCTCTTTCAGAAGACTCTCCTGAAGCAGTCACCTTCAAGTCCACTCACAGATACTATTAAGTACAGAATCAGTACAGACTACACATATGGTACCATGCATCCTGATGCAAAGTGAATAGGAGGCTATCATACACAAGGAGATATCACTTGATAGCTAGCGTGGGCATAAGCACTCTTCAGACCATAGGTAGTTTGAGCATCTCACAGATGTCTTAGGTAGTAAGGTATGGAGAGAGTACACTCAAAACAAAATTCAAAGGTGACTCAAAAATACTATTTTATGACAAAACCATCTGGGATACTTTCAGATTAAAACTGTTGGGGAATAGAACACACATTGACATGGTACTATGTTCTAGATAGATGGCTATTTTTCTTTACTCTTCCTTTACTTCAGTATGCCTTCTGTATTCCATTTTGAGCACTTGATATTTTCTGCCTCACTATTTTGCTAGTCTTAACATTTAGCTTTGCACCTCACTTCAACTCCTACAATCAAAAGGCTTTCATGTACTCTTTCTAGACTGGAAACTGGACTTGCTGCTTGTGAAATAACCATTTTCTCAAGAAATGTTATAATGTTGGCTTTTACATTATTGGACACTATAATAATGAATATTAAAAAAGCTAAATGATATAAATAGTCTAAATAAAAAGATCAAAAAGAAGAAAAATAGATTAAATAAAAAGATAAAATTATGAAAGAAAAAAACCCAACCAAAACCAAACCACAATTAGAGCTCATTGACCTTAAAAAGCATCATAAAGGAAGACGGGAAAGATTCTCAATTCAACTCAGAAATCCTGTAAATAAATAAAATATAAGGAACTTTTTGACAAAGGAATAGAGATGAGAAATATCATCAATTAAAAACTCTTCTTCTGAAAAAGACTGGAAAAGGGAGAAAGAAAATGTCTGCTCTTCAATCCAGAGCTCAGAGCCAGAGGAAATATCACAGAGAGACAAAACCTTTGACAGTAAAACCACTAGATTTTCCCTAATTTCAAAAAAATGAAATCCTTTTAATATGAAATTTGTTTCCCAGGGGAAAAATAGATGAGGAGTGTATGAACCAGACAGTTCCTGAGAATTGAAAAGAAAAAAATCTTTTGAAAAAAAACAACAAAAAGGACACCTACTTCTGTCACTCTCAGTCGTAAAATAAGAAAATATGCATTGTTATAAAGACTGCCACTGAGTCCCTCAACAGGCAGCTGCTGTGAGATGATAGAATTAGTTAATAAGGTCTCACAATGCCAAAGGAGCAGAAGGTTCTCACTGAGCCACCAGATATACTGTATCACAACTCACTACACTGCTATCAGACAGCTGCTTTAAAAAATTCTACATATGATGCTACAGTTGAAGTTGCCTAATTGTTGATGGCTCTGTGTCTCTGAAATGAGTTGTTCAATTTGTAGGAGCCAATATACTAACTGAGTGGCTTGACATACATTTCCTGCCAATTGCTGCTCTATTTTGACGTAAAAGCCTACAGGCTACTATGTGACAACATAATTGCATCTCATTCCCTAAATGACTGTCTCCTAGAAGTTTTTAACAGGGCTGTGAAGGAAAAAAATATTTCTTTAACCAATGACTGCAATCTCATTGCTCTTGAGGTGTTTTGTTGGTCAATAAAGCATTAATTCTTAGTAATAATAATTATAGTAACCATGATATCTAGGGAATAGTGTCATTCTGAGGTAGGTATTCTTCAATGCAAGAAAGAAGATGACAATTCAAGCATAAAATGAGAGACAATGGGTAGATGTAGTCTGATCTGAAAGCAGTAACAGCAAGGAAATCATATTTATCAGCATAACAGAAAGTAGACTCAGCACTTCACCAGTCAGGATGCCCTTTATAAACACTGCCACAGACCTGCACCTGAAGAAAAATAATGAAGTAGCGTTACAGATGTTTCCAATGAGTGCCTCTCAGGAATGACGAATTATTTGGGAAAAAGAATGGAGAAGGCTCTCTAAAATGTAACACATGGGGAAAGAAGACTGATATGAAGAAAAATATTACATATAGGATGAAGATTTGGCAAGTGTTATGTCTGGGCAAGGGAAGGAGAAGGCACTCTTTCAGACATGTTTGACAAAACCAGAATAATTTAGCTATATCAGGATACAGGACCTGCAAAGAGTTTTGAGCCTAAATGACACCCAGGAGGCATAGTTGACTGATGGGTGGGAGATAAATTTTTTTGTCTGTCATCAGGAAAAAATTATAGGATTAGGCCTTGAGAAAGATTAAAAGGTTTACTTAAACTTAAGGTGACGGATAATTTCCACTAGGAAACAGATAAAAGAAAGCAAATGGTCACCACGTTGTAGTTTATCATTATCAGAAACCTATATAGGCCATTAAATTTATGTAGAAGTGAGATTCAGTGGAGAACAGTGAAATCATAAGGGATTCAAAGAAACTCTGTAAAAATCCCACAGGAATTGACAAGAAAAAAAGACCTTTCCCTGAAGGCACAACCTATTCCTTCTTCCCTTGACATTGGACCATTTCTCTGCAGGTAAATTTTTGGTACAGCCCTTAAACAGTGCAGCACAGACAACAGAAGAGTATGATGGGGTGGTTTTTTGGTTTATTTGAGAATTTTTGTCCAGAAGCTTCCCCATAAATAAGACTGTATTTTAACTCAACTGCCATAATAATGGATGCTGGCAAGTCACAAATTTGAGCCAGACACCTTGAATAAAGAATGATGACTAGATTGACTAGATCTCCAAACATTACAACAATTAGGGGGAGAGTCGAACAAACAAAAAAAAAGGGGGGGGGAGGGGAATAGTATCTCAGCTGCAAAAAGTTGTATGTATGAATACAGGTAAATTTTGTTGTTTCTATATGCCAAATAATTTTCATCTTCTGATCTTGGGCAAATCATAGGTAATCAGCTATTTCTTGACAATTTCTAAAAATCTCCCATTTAAGTGGCAAAAGAGACCACAGATAAGTAACAAAACTAAGATGTTTGTCCTGGTTTCAGTTGGGATAAAGATAATTTCCTTTGTAGTAGCTGGTATAATACTGTGTTTTGGATTTATGATTAGAAGAATATTGATGAAACACTGATAATTTAGTTGTCACTGAACAGTGCTGACCCTAAGTCTGCTTCTGACACTGCTCCACTGGTGAGTAGGCTAGGGGTGCACAAAATGTTGGGAGGGGAAAAAGCTGGGGGAAGAAGAAGGAAGAGGGAACAATCAGGGTGATATCATTTGCCTTCCCAAGTAACTGTTTTGCATGACGAAGCTTAGCTTTCGCAAAGATGGCTGAACATCTGCCTGCTAATGGAAAGTGATTAATTAATTCTTGTTTTGCTTTGCTTGTGCATGTGGTTTTTGCTTTACCTGTTAAACTGTCTTTATCTCAGCCCATAAGTTTTCTCATTTTTACCCTTCCTATTCTCTCCCCCATCCTACTGGGCAGACGTAAGTGAGCGGTTATGTGGGGCTGTTGTCAGTTGTCAGCTGAGGTTAAACCCCACAGATGTTTGTTTGAATAATTCTAATCATCAAAGAATGTGAATCCCATATATGAAGCTGTATTAGATTATATTTTCCCGGACAAAATATCTTACACTAGATGCTGACAAACCTAGTCATTCTTAATATATTCACTCATTAATAGGTCCAACATAGGAAGCAATTCATAAAATATGCATTTCTTCAAGGGGAGTCTTTTTTTTTAAAAAAAAAATTTCTCTAGAAGTACTTAATTCTGCTGTAAACTCATATATTTAACAGAAGCATATCTAAAGAAAATAAATTTCCGAAGTAACCTATTTTTTCTTTACAATTTTTATTTTTTAAAAAATGAACCAAAAGGTTAAATATTATAATTTTAACTGCACAAAGTTAAAAGAGGTGACATTTGCAGAACAATTCATATCCATGGGGTATCAAAACTTCTTATGTCAGAAATATATGTGATTTAGTGGTACAAGATGAAAGACAAGGAAAGAAATGCCAACACAACTGTTTCATTTTACAGATCCAGAATGATTTCTCCCTGTCATTGTAGTGACTGTTTGGTGGCAGCTGCTACAGTATGATCCCTTGAACTCTCTCTATTAGCTTCAATCTCAGTGATTGTTTCTGTAAGGACTTCTGTGGTTTTTGCAAGATACAGTAGTAACATTATTTTCAGTGATTTGTTAATTGTGCTCCTAGACAGAACAAAACAGAACCTCTACTTCTGGAGCTTAATTCCTAGCTAAAAATAAACATAATTTTTTGTACTAGGTAGCAGATACAAAGGAATATACTTTGAATTAGTTAATAAAGTAGCATTCCCCAGTAATATCAAATATTGAATTCCTATTATTCAAATAACAAGCCATGATTTTAAAGCACAAGACTACATCCAAGCTTATGGCCCTATAACAGTAAAGTAATAGAAAAGTCTGTCTGGTGATGATCCAGTTTTGAATTTTTTGGCAAACCCTGAGACTCATTGACCTAGAAATTGCTGAGTGAACATACAGTTACATTTATAATACTTATTCAAATTAACTTTTATGTCATTATAGCTCTAGATATTAACAAAACATTTATTAGGAGTGAGTCTTAAAAAGATTCTGGTATTAGATCCCCCCCCCCAATAAAAAAAAGAATTAAATACTGCAATGTTGTTAACACAACAGTACAGCTGGGATAGTACAGCTCTAAGGTCAGATGAACAAACTGTAAGCCTAATTGAACAGCATTGAATAATGTAATTTACAGCAGTCTTTATCTATGGTCAAACAACTTAAAATTAAAGGTCAATGCAGAAGTAGAAAGTCTTTTCCAATTTATTCCTGGAAATAATATATTTTCACACTTAAATTCATGTATGTGGGTTTGTTTGAAATACTTATGTTGCTTTTTTTTGGAAACACTTTTTGGAAAGTTTGGAAAAAATACTACATGAATGTTAAAGTTATTTTCCTGCTTTGGAAATGGCAGTTTTAAATCATAGGGCAGGCAGTCCAAAAGCCAGGAGAATATCCCTCTATAAAATGGAAAAGCTAAAGTAATATCAATGAGTCTATGCTTCAGCTGCTAACACTGATAACTGAAATGGTACTACCACTCTTTGTGAAACCAAAGCCTCAAAAATTAGTTGCAAAATATACTTACTTTTTAAATTGTTCCATCCATTTTCCAGCATCAAAGTAAACCTCAACTAAGTGTTTAATTTACAATTTTTAAAAGTGTCTTGGTTGTTGGCTAATTAAATATTGATTGTTCAAATAATGTTTATGGAAATTTAGTAGGAGTGTAAGAGATAAGCAAAGTTGATAACTCATTTGTACAAAATTACCTCTGAAATACATATATAATTACATTCTTATTGTTTGAATGAACTCCTTCTGTTGCTTGAAAGGATATTTAGCTTTTTAATTGATAGTAATAAAGCCAACAGGAACTTCCCAGTTCTTACCTAATGTAAACTATTCTGCTCTTAGATCCAAATTGTAGGTCATGTCCTAGGTCAAGGAGAACTGTAGAATAAGAAAAAAATGTAACTTTGGACTTGTTTCTCTTGCAGTGTGTTATTTTTCTTACACTAAGGCCCTGCAATACCTTGATGCCTATCGCAGTAACTCAATATGCATATCCTTCTAGCAATTTCAGTAAACCTCTATGTCAAAATTATAGACATTTTACTGTCTAGGAGAGGCAAGCTATTACGTTTATAAAGTGCACTATTTTACCTTGCTGTTGTAGATCCATTTTGGTTTGCTGACTAGCAAAATCAGGTCCATATTAACATGAGAAATGCAAAGTCAGGAATTAATCATCCATAACAATGGAATGAAGGAGGAAATCTGAATTCAAATCCGATAAACTTAAGGGATATTCTGCTGTTGTTATGGACATAAAATCAGTGGCTTAGGTTAGATGCTGACACTAAACTCTCAACAGGAACCAAATTCTTAGGGGAATCTGCTCTAAAATTCATTCTCGTAGAATATCTTTACTGCCTCCAGATAGAAAATTAGGGAATAGTCACTCCAAACAGTTTTCTGCACATAACTTCCTTTGAAAAGAAGAAAAAGTCTCTAGTAGGGCATTACTTAAAACCTTCTTTCTTTTTTATCCTCCTCTTGGATAAGGAAAAATATAGGAAGTAAGTTGATAAATATAAAAGAGTCTATATATTCCTTTCTTTCTTTTATTATTTTATTTATCTACAATGAACAAATACACATTGAGTTTTAAATGTAATATTTATAAACTGTTACTACAAATACCTAGAAAAATGAAAAAAAGAAATGTCGTCTTTAACCAAACTGAAGATGAAACAAACTGCACTACCTTCCTCAGAGGTGCAGTATTACTATTGTGATTACTTGGCCTAAGATGGTGGTTGATGGCACTCTTCCTAGCAGCAGAGTAAAGATCAGTTAGAAGTCAGTAATTTTTGTTCTGTGGAAAAGAAGAAATATGATTATTTATTTATTTATTTATTACTGAGACAGCTATAGCTTAGAGCCTTCTGCATGCAATTGCAATCATTTCCTTCAACTGAGCTGCAATGGCTAGTTCCTCATGTCTCCTGTCCTTCCTCATCCTTTAGAGCCTTAGGGATGGGGCTGAGACAGAAGAGATAATTTATCAATAATATAGTAGGGAGAAAAATTATATCTAAATATCTGCTCTGTTGGCTTTAGCTGCTGGACGGTGGACTTTGATGGGTCTTTAACTAAGGGACTACTAGATAAGGAAGTTTCTGAAAAGCCAGCAGATGAAACAAGGAAAGAAAAGTTGAAGTAATTTATGACAGTTCAAGTGTTCAGATGCTTATCCTTTCAATTGTACACATACAATCCACAGATGCTCTCTAACCTCCTGTCTCAGTTTGCAGAAGTAATTGAATCAATCACCAAGTATCTCCATTTGACTCAGTTTCACATCTTCCTTTAAAAACATATGGATATATTTGAAATAAACAATGCTTTAGGGTTTTTTCAGCTCTGTGGAGCATATATACTGTTCACAATTTCAGGTTATAAACTGAGGCAGATGATGAACCACAGACAGACAAAATGATAGTCTGTAGTAGTTTGCAGGGGCTGAGGGGCAGATCATGCTGACAAATCCTAGCACTGTAACAGGCCCTGCATGCAGGAGGCAGTCCACAGCATGGCTCTCTGCAAACTTCATGTTGTGTTGCAGTCTGAGGACACAAATAATTTTGACAAAAAAGACTGGCTGAATTCATGGGCATGTCTGATTCAGTTGCTGGGTAAAAGACACCCAGAACCAGGTACTATTGTACCTGAAGAAAAGGAGCTGGGTAGACAGGCATGGATATGGCCATAGTTTGTTCATCCCCTTGTGCTTTCGCCCAGCTGAAGTAGAGCCATGTAAGCTTTCCTAATCATAGGTTTGAATTGAAAGAGTTCAGAAACTGAAAGAGTATCAGCAAAAACCTCCATTTAAAGTAAAATATTGAAGTATTTATGGCAATATTTAAGCTTCTGTTGTTATCCCATCCACGGGACAAAACCAAAGAAAAACAAGAAGATTTATCTGGAGGGTTAAAATAACAAAATATATAACTTAATTGAATCACAGTTGTGCAGAATTATTAAATAATTGAAGGGATAGACTCAAGGAGAGAGAATATTTTAGGCAGTCAGAAGTGTATAATTATGAGTAATAGCCTAAATCTGAGCAAAAGAAAATTTCAAGGATAAAACCCAGAAACAAATTCTCACTAGTAAGCTCAACTTACAAAATAGCTTTTGCTGGTGTAACCACAAATCTGCCTTGGTAAGTCTAAACTAAGGCATTCAGATATTTTAATGAAGAGGTTATATGCCAACTCAAGAGGAAAAACATTCAAGAATATACGAGCTGCCCAGCACACAAGAATAATCTTTGCCAGAAAGTTCTGCAGAAGGAAGAGTTCAATTTAAAATTTTTAAACTCCAGAATATAAGTGATTGAAGACTTACTACTTTTTCATTCCTACATCACATGGGGTTTTTTTCTGCAATATTATGCCATTTCCATTCCAATATCTTGCCAATCTATATGTTTAATTGTCCCTGGGGTTCCTGGTGCTCAGTCTGAGAGGATGCGCGGATTACACTTCATTTCTGTCATATCTGAGGCACTCACTCTTTGTTATTAGCATTTTCTGACATTACTTAATATGATTACTTAATGAATCACCTATTACATAGGTGCTATGAATTTGAGTTTGTGCTGATGAAGAACCAGAGCATGGCCAGGCAGAGTAGAGCTCAAAGGTCAGAGGGATTGCTTGCTTCTTGCTCGCAATCCTCTACACTGCCAGGGGTGCATTTAGCTACCTACACTGGATAAAGCCAGAGATCAGCCAAATCTAGCAATGCTTCAGCCACACTTGCTTCAAAGTATCTTCTTCAAACTGTAGATATTTACAACTATTCGAGGATTGCCATGATAGAGAGATGTAAAGCTTCTCTAAAGATTTAATACTTTATATTATCTTACTCTTTTCTTCTATCCACAGCACTAACCAAATACTCAATTCATAAGAGTGCTTCACTCAAAGTATCTGTGAAAAACTCTACCCCTGCTAAGGGAAGCACAGTTTTCTCACCCTATTTTCCAAAAGATTGAAGGGAAGACAAACTCCAGTTCATGAATTTGAGTACTTCCTAAATCATATCAGGGATAGAAACTGCAAGGGCTGCCCACCACATCTTCATAAATACCTGACTTATTTGGTTAGTTATGAGACAGAAAAGCTTTATAGAGGTCAGAAAGCATACGAATGTGAATATGAATACAGAGAAAAAGACACTGTACTGTATTTTGGGTGCTCACTGCAGTAGACTCTGCTGCAAGCACCTGAATTTTTTACATTCCAAGTAGTGCTGGCACAAGGGGCCTTTGAACCCACATATATGCAATGGCAGTAAAACAAAATTAACAAGGTCTACTCTAGGAGTCCCATCACCACCAGTTCCTCATGTGATTTTTATCTCCCCTCACCTGTGGAAATCTGAGACCTTAGTCTGGGGCAAGGTTTGCCAGAAGTTCTTCAGGAGATCTCCCCACAATCTTAGTACATCTTTGTATCCCCTTCTTTCTTTAAGTACAAAATGGGAAAATGGTACTGTTTGCAAGCCTACTTCTCCCTTACACTTTTTGTATCATCTTCAGAATGCAATACCTATTTCAACTGCTAAAAATTAAAAATATTTTTTGAAAAAAAAAACCCCACAAAATGTTCTCTGATGACTAGCCGATAGCTCTTATGTGAGCTTTATATTGACAACATCATGCAAATACTAACCAAGCACACCATAACTCATATTTTCAGTCCTGATTATCAGATAAAGTAATTTAAATTAGCTATTCACTGGCAATACTGTACCAAGGGAACTGGTTAAACTCAGGTTTACAGTAGATCTTATACATTTAGGTAATCATATTACCGTTTAAACCCTGACATGACCCTGCATACACGTGAATGTAATAGTCTGTCCATGTGATAATCTTGCTGGGTTGTGTAAGAAAATGATTAAGTGTTGCACTATGTCCTGTCAGCTCTGAGCATTAATTCCAGAAGCACATTCTGCTCTCTTTGACAGACTTTTAAGAGACTGCATGTCCTACATGCCTATTAGGCTGTATAATAATCTGAACTACTTCATTCAAAACTTTAATAAAACACTGCTAATAGTGGCTATTTATATAGCATTCATTTAAATCTTGTATATTACCAGTTTATGGTTTCATTCTCAGCTTTAAATCTTGGAATTTCCTGCCTCCCTCCACATGGGCAAACATTCACAATGCAACATCTTCAGCTTTCAATATCAAGTAACTACATTAGACTCTAAATTCAGATGCTCTCCTTTTTAATATCCCAAGTCTTGCACAGGTGTAAACCTAGAGGTATGGTGTCTAGGTGTTAACTGACATGGCAAACACATACTACTCCAGCAGATCTAATCTCCGAACCTCTGTGAAGATCAATTCTTAATCTCCTGGAAATAGGACACAATCGTGAACACATTTTTTTAGTTTACAACTTCCTAAGAATTTTTGATTTTCTAATTACTGTCACAGTCTTCTATTAAGTTTGCAAATACAGGTAAATATCCAAAAACTAAGACATAGTGTTTAAAATGTGGCAGTACAGTGCTTAACAGAACGTTTGACTTTGTCCTTTTCAGTCCAAAGGGACAAGGAAATACTAAATATCTAAAGATTAGAAATTATTTATGTTTGGCATGTCTGACTCCTACAGCCTACGTATAAACTCTCACAAGTGAAGTAGCTTTATCCACTATTATTTTTAGAGCACACCTAACTCAGTGGTAATCTAAACACAGTAGGGATAGAACCAGCATGAAACACAAGCCTGAAACAAGGAATCACACTTAGCACTTTGGGATTCCTTCTTTTTCTTCTCTATGGTTACAAATGATAAACCATGTTATGTATACTTCTTTTAAAGGTTATCTGACAGCAACTGGAAGCAAAACTTTTGATGAGTGCTGTCTAGCAGCTTGATCCATTCTGTAATGACGTACTTTGCAGTTTGAAACTGAACTGGGGAACAGTTTGGCAAAGACGATCATGTAAGCCAAGATTAAAAATGGATCAGCATGAGACTAAACCAAATTACAGAGGATAGATTCTTTGTTCATCATCGAGTATCACTATTTGGAAGCAACCACTGACTCCTTGACTCATTGCTTGGAGCTGAGAATATATCAAAGGAATAAGCTTTTGAAGAGCATCATGCACATTATATTACAGCAGTGTTTATTAAGATGTCTCTGTCTAGCATAAAATCACATTTTTATATAAAAGTAATTTATAAACCAAGTCACATCATATTTTCATATTTTAGTCTCGTTTCTGAGCTTTGGATACTGGACACTGTTTGAAACAATGACAGCACCACCTTTTGTATGAAACAATAAAAAAAAATATAAGTGAGACCAATGTTTCTCTGTGTCCCGTATCCAAAATATGTAAAATACATGATCTAACATCAACAACCCCTGTACAAGGAAAAAGAATAATTTTCTTTGGTGTGGAGATAAAAGATTAATGCTGTACACATGCAAAGGCCTAGCTTTTATCTGTACTTCCACTAGAACAGCTTAATTGCTTAAGGAACCAATACAATCTATAGTAAAACTTGATTTTGTTATTAGCTTAAATTTTGAATACTACATCAGAAAGGCATTTTTCTCAATGTTCAAATAAAATTGCCCTTCTAGGGAATACGTTTTTTTTAATACTGAAGAGCAGTCTCTGAATGAGTTGTACTTGATGCGTTACGTTTTTTAAAACATAGAAAAAGTCTGTGTTTCACATGCCTCTCAGTTTTGGAAAGAGAGCTTGAGTCCACAGGGAAATTTGATATAAAATAGCCTTCTCTTCTCCCCTTGATTTTTGCTTCCACCTTTTCCCTCTTGTCTGTTTCCAAAAATCTATCAATGAATAAAATTTTATTGATTTTTTCCCCTCTTTTCAAAATTTAATACATTTTCTAAATTTCTGAGACTTTAAAGCTTTTTAGGCCCTAAGAAGAAGGGAAAGAGGGTGTTATCATTTCATACTGTAAACACCTTTCTTTATATATTTTTACTATTGTCACTGACAATTAGGCCAAACACAGTTCTGTACAACTCTTTAAAGTTCTTAGATTTGTTGTTTGTTTTGGTTTGATTTGGGATTTTTTTTTTAAAAAAAGATTGAATTGTTTTACTGTTATAATCTTTTTCTGGAAGATTTATGTGAATATACTTTTGGAGAATGGTGACATGTCTGAACTATTCAATGTACAATTTGGTTTATTTTTTTATTTATATGTTACAGTTGGCATTACTATTTCCTATCTTTGATTTTACATCAATTCTAATGAGATATAGACGTGTCTATTAGTACCATCTGATTCTGCAGATGACTGAGAATGAACAGAAGGTTTACAGGATGTTGATATTAACACTGTAAACAATTTTATTAAAGGCGAGTCAGGATGACAAGGTTTTTTTTCAAAGTACTTAGTAGACTAAACTGCTTCTGCAATGTTCCATTGTCATTAAGAAAAATACAGTACCATCATCAAATATGTTTTGTATGTCAGTCTTTTCTCAGATATATCCACTGATAAACATTTTGCGCCTATGAATATATGGCTATCATTATCTTATTCCAAGAGATGAAAATAATAGTCAAGATAATCATTACCATGTTAAATCTAGATCCATTCTGATGGTATTAATGCAATTTAAAAACATGACATTTACTTATTTACTGACAAGATTCTTAATACAAGATGGAAGCAGTAAGACATGTAAAATACTGAATTCTAGTAGTAAAAAAGTATTTATTCTAGCAGATGCTGATGACAAATAGAAACTAAAAGCAAACTATCAGTACAGTTATTTTCAAGACTGGGTAAAGATATCACTAAATATCATGCAAGAAAATGACTAAATAGAGCTTTAAATAAAGACAACCCAAAGCTTCTATGTTGGAATGGGAGTGGTAATTAAGAATATCAATTAAAAGCATAGCAATTAGAGAACATATTCTACAATTTTGTAGTTGACTCTGAAAGAGTGAGAAGATAAGGGCAGTAGAGGGCTTTTTGGGTTTTTTCCATTGGTGAGCAACAAAATGATATAATGCTACATGCCTTTATTATTATTTGGCCAGAGTTGAATATCTGGGACTTTTTTTCTGTGCCTATAGAGAAGACGTGCATCCAAATAATTGTACTGATCATATCTAGACTCACACCACTGCAAAACCATGGAAACAAATAGTTAACAAAGTTGAGAGTAAACTAGCCTGTCAGTGAGTTTTCAGGTGCAGCCCTTC
Source organism: Caprimulgus europaeus (assembly GCA_907165065.1). The sequence goes on from OU015527.1 coordinate 19,764,432, forward strand.
TGCTCTGCAAATGAAAGCCACCCTTATTTTATTCTTAAATTCATTCATTCCTGAAGAAGTACAAATGGAGCATATAATTTCTAACCTAAAGAGACCATAAAATACAGATCTTCTTTGAATATTTTTATCATGCTGACCTCCCTTGAGTATTCCTATTTATTAGTAAATATATCCGTTATAGTAGAGGTTTTTACAGTCTATGTATTATGCTGTTACACAGATAACAGTTTGAGATCCTCTCTGGCAACTACCTGAAAACACTTAAGCACTACTAAAAATCATTATTCACAGTGGGATACTCCTAAGGGACTATCAGGTATATATCAGATAATGATTGAATTTACATCATATCATCAGCTTTCTAATCCCAGAAGAGCTGTCACAGACAGACAAAACCCGGTCAAAGTATTGTGCATTGCTCAGCTGTGTATGTATGGTGTGAATACAGACCACAAGCTGTTCTTTTGGCCACTTTCCCAATTACTTTTAATATCTCTTGGGTAAAGCCAGTTCAGGTGTTCTGCTGAAGGAAAAAAAGTGGTACAAAATTTATGGCCAATGCAACGATTGTGGCTATCTGTCAGTCATGAAAGTTTTTCACTAGACAAGTCTGAAACATACTGAATATCTTAAGATTTCAAATTATCAATTCAACTGAGCAAAATGAGGCACATAGAGTATATTTCCAAAACAAGTGAAAATGATACACTCTTAGCATGCATTTAGTGGTAAAACTTTCCCTGGATTTAATAAGTGCAAAAGTTGTAATATCCTCAAATACCTTTTGGAATTTTTTTAATAAAAAAACCCCAAACAACAACACTATTTGCTGTCTAAAATAATTTTTTAAATACAAGTGTCAATGTATTTATACTGTTATCACAAAATTCAGTATCATGTAAACATAAAGCAGGACAGGTAGCAAAAATAGAAAAACAAAAAGCAGTAAACCGTAAAATCACTGGAGTACTTTATAAAGAACTTTCAGGGTCCCTTTCACATTCTCATCACCTCATGTATGACGTGAAATATAGATGATCATTCCAACACAATGAGAAAGAAGTTTAGTGAAAATGGTATAGTTTCCACTTACCTCGATATAGCAGAAGAGAAAAGCAATGACTATATAGTCAATAAGCACATAAACAGAATTGATCAGCAATTTCTGGTGTATGGTTTTAATGGTCAAATATAGTCTTCAACTATTCAAAATCTTCCACAGGGAAAATGAACTTTTGCCAACAGGATCATTCAAGAAAAGGAAACACTATTTTTTACTTGGGTGAACAAGCTAACACCAAGCCTACTTAATGTCCCAGAATGAAGTTCATTGTTTCAATACACTGTACTCACTTCAGTTACAATTTGCATAGCTAGACTAAAGACCTATTGTGTGGCAGCTGGGACTTTCTAAGAAGCTATACCAAGAGTTTTTTGACAAGTCCTTCCAGGAAATAAACATTATCACAACTTCCACAGTCTTCCATTAAATAGGTACTGTGTATGTTCTGTGTACTATTAAGCCCTGTGGGGGAAAAAAAAATAACATCAAATTTTACTTAAGACCTCCATTTTCTGTATAGTGCATTGACTACACAGTGTCTACATATTATGATAAGAAGTGTATTATGAGATGATATCAGAAATATAAAGGCATAGAAAAGGAACCAAAATAAAATTTGGGTTAATTCAACGTTTGTATCATATTGAGGTGCCACAGTGACTGCCAGTGTCATAGCTGATATATCCATATCTTCACACATGTAAGTTGTTGAGTTCTTTTTAGATCAGGGGAAATCAGAAATGTTTGCAGATTTTTCTAGCATCATGGATTTCTCCATTAATTTGAAATGTCAAAAAGCATTGTGCATTCATTCATAAGACTACAAAACAAACTGCTAAGGTCTTCATTTGTCTATTAACCCAAGCTTATGAGAATCTCAGAAGGTAGTGTTCAGTTGTCAACACTCAAGAAAGATTACCTTCAAAAATTTCAAAAAGGAAGACTGGAAAAATCTTAATGAAAGGAAGTACATAAAATCACAAATCTACTATCTGAGAAGAACAGTTGATATTTTTGCATTTAAATTCACAAAGCTTCTCCTGAAATCATGCAGAAAATTTTTAATGCTCCTAATCATTAACTGTAGTGGAAGGATATCTTAAGTCAGAGGAAATGCTACTTCCTGTGTTGTATTTATTTCCAGTTATATAAAATTGACACTTGAATTCCTCAGAGAAACAGCTGTGTGAGTCATAGGCTTCCTTCACAGCTCATTTTGCTTTTTTTTTTTTTGTTTTTTTGGGTGGTTTTTTTGTTTGGTTGGTTTTTGTTTGGTTTTTTTTTACCTTATCATGAGCTAGGAAAAAAAATAAAAGAAAGAAAAGTAAAATGAAAAACACTTTGGGTGTTGGGTTGGGTCTCTTTTTATTACAGCTGAATGAAGCTGAACAAAAAGTTATATATATACTGCTTAACTCCCTATTGGTCATAGTGACAGTCAACACAATAACTATGAGTATCAAGACATGTCATCTGGCAATCAGGTTCAAAACAAGTAAAAACCAATGGTGCTTCACACAAAAGTCACATAATTCAAAGTCAAAAAATATTATGAATGCTGAACTTGAGGAGGAATTGGATGAACTCTTGAAAAAGTGATCTGTATTTGATTATTAAGTAGACAGAACCTACATTCAGCTGTGGAAATCTTCTGAGATAAAAACAGTGGAGGTCCAGACTACACTGGAGAAGCTTACTGACCTGCTTTTACGGCATCTCCTTGTGGCCACAATTGTAGGCAGGTGCCTCGGATAATTGAATCTTTGTTTTGGCCCAGTTTGGCTATTTTTATGGCTTCCCATTTACTAATTAGGAAATAAATATTTGGTTTTGAAATTTCTGCTCTTTTGACACTACATTTACTCTGTGCTTTCATTTTTGTAAGACTTTTGGTGGAGGGAATGAGAAGAAATTATTATTGTTATTTATTATTATATTTTCTTCAGGATTAGAATTGGTTCACATAATAAGTAATAAATTAAAACACGAACTTTGCCTTTGTCAAATTCAGTGGATTTTCTGTCATTCTCTATAAACCAAAAATCATACCACCTAGTAGACCACAATTTTAAATCTAACTTCTAGGTTTAGGAGAGGTTATATTAATTTTTACAAGGCTTTAAAAAAAAGTAGAACAAATTTATGGGCAACATAAAAGGAAAACATTTTCTTGTATTTTATGAAATTTATTGAATAAATTAATTTTGAGATAAATAGCTGTGATTTTATATATGTGCACTCTTTCTTAATACTGAAAATAATTATCTAAGGGTTTGTATGAACAATTTTTTTTAGGCCAGCATGTAAAACCAATAGCCAGGAAAGAAAAACTATAACTCTCAGTCACAGATCACTGTACACTCTTTTCCTCAGGTTTTGCTTTATTTCAAAGAACAAAACAAACTTCAAAACCAGAACAAACCAATTTAGACTACAGTTCAGACCATCCAAGGCCTTTATAACTTTAGTCAACTGGGAGAAGGGAGGTTAGATCCTTCTTACCTAGTATCCCATTCTACACCATACTCCATCATCTTTGAGTTTCCCACCGCAAGCACTACACATGTAGGAACACATTAAACAGTGAGGTGAAAAGCATCATTACAACCTGTCAAAATATTTGAAGCTGGGGAAAAACAACAACAACAACAACATCAAAAACCCACCAAAAAAACCAAACCAAAACAAAAACCCAAAAAACCCACCCAAGCATTGACTGGCAGCCTCAAAATCTGTCTATTAGCCATCTTCTTGGAATCCAAAACCAGACCAGTAATCTTAACTAGCTATAACATAGAGTTAACTGTTCAGACTTAGCAGTACCACGACATCCCAAATACCTCAATGTAGAATTAAATTCCAAGAACACATTTTAGTGTAATTCTAACATTGCAATCGGATCATGAACTTAAGCAACTGAAACAGATCTCTGTGAGGCATGGTATGAGTACTATGACAAACAGTGTTTACCTTCTCAGACTTGAGACAACATCAGGAAAGGTATGATTTAATTTTCAGTTTATTGTCAAGAAATAACTCTGGCACAATCTCCTATTTGTTTCTTTTAAAGTACATTTAATGCTTAATAGAAACAAAGAACAGAAAACCAGTTACAATTACCAGTGTTTTCAGCACTGCAAAATCATTCTTTCATGAAAAAGTAAAATATATGCTACCAGGGTGGGTCTGATATTTTAAAATAACATGAAAGCAACTCAGGCTCAGGGGCACTGTTTTATTCCTCATTGACAAGAATAGCAAGTGATGAATCATGACTTTCTTTTTAAATTCATTCACTCACTTTCCGTGCCTTTCTTTTTAACTGCCAAACTTGCAATACCATCTGCTTTCAGCCTTCAGTGACTGAAGTTGTCTCTAGCTGAGACTAAAGTCATGAATTTTTAACACCTGCAAACAGAAGCAGTAGTTGTCTCAAAACCAGCACCTTAACTTAGTGGATATTTGAAAACCTGGGTCTGCATTCTCCTTCTCTAGATACAGTCAAGTACCTATGTGATGAATTCAGTAAACACAGGAGAAGACCACAGCTACTTCTCAGGTGTTAAATCTAAGGTAAAGGTCCATGTTTGATAGCACACCTACCTTAGAATAGGTTTACTTTTTCTGGTTATTATCTTCTCGCATACAACTCTTTGCAGGACCCTAATGGTCAGAGAGCTTTAGGGTTAACAGAGCTGAAAAACAACCTGAACTGAAAAGGGGGAAAGAAAGGAAAGGGATGTTCCCATCCTATCAGTTCCTTAGCCTCCCTTCTTAAAAGGCATTACATACAGCAGTACCAGGGAGAGACCTAGCAGCCAGAAGTCACAAGTAAGAAATATCAATACTTAAACCAGGTTGTTGCACCAAACCATTCCTTGATCCTTCTTGATTAGATACAGCCTTTGAGTCCAGACTGGGAGAAAAGGCTGGAAACAGACAGGCTAGTGTGATAGGAAACAATACATAAAACTTGAAAAATTGAATTCTTTGAAATGTTATGCAAAATTATACCTTTATTTATTTATTTGCTGATGGCCTGGTATACTAAGTGTGATAAACTTGTTCTCAATACAAAAACAAAAACAGCTCTTCTGTAAATGTAAATAAATGGAAAAAAACCCCAAAGGACTGCGCAAAGATAAAATATAATTCAGCTACATTAATCTCTCCCAATAGCAAGATGCCCAAAACCAGGGCTCTTTCAAAAAGGTCTTCCTTTTCCACAGTACCTTTTTAAAAAATTGCAAGAAAAGTTACATAGCCATGTCTGCTCATTCAGAGTTCAATTTCTGACCTGTTTTCACTACTGAAAAAAAAAAAAAAAAAAAAAAAAGATATTTCGTATCTGTAATTTTTATTTTTTTTTTCACTTAGTTTCTACGGAGATTACAGATATTTTCAGGGATAGACTTTTAGATTTTTTTTTTTTTTTCTAGAGCATGTGCTTTTAACAGAAACATTAACTGTGGACAAAGAATAAGAAATAAATTCTGTAAGAGATTCTCTAATATTTTAAAATGCGTGATTTGGTTTAGCACAAGCTTCATGGTGATGCGTGGTGTGGCAATTCTGATGGAATAAGTTATGCAAACGACCTGTAGTGATATTTTGGAAAGTAATTTCCAAAATGTAGTCCATATACTATGTACCTCTTTTCTTTTGCTCATTTGTTACTGTTATTGAAGAGTAGCCAAGTGTTTTCTTAACAGTTTACTGACATTACTTGCAGCAATTAAGGAACAGTTTTTGAGTGTTTTCAGCAAAGTCAGGAATCTGAACTATTAATGAAGAGGAAAATCAAAACCTTTTTAACTTGAACTGTAGACCACTCACTAAAACTATATAGGGCTAGAAGGTGTCCTTCCATGGAGGGATATCTAGCAACAACTGCAAAAAGACCTCCACATAGTGTTTAGAAATAAATAAAGTCATGTGTTTTAAAGTTCAGCAGAAACTGGTCATCTGGAATCTTAAAAGACTTAGTCATAAATTACTATTTTGCTGCACCTTTAAATTAGACAGCTTGAGCTCCAAGATAATTAATTCAAAGATGAGAAAAAAGACTAAACCTCCCCAAAATTTGTTAAATCATTTGAATTTGAAAATGAGTACATTTTGTAAACCCCCCAGATTAATGCATCCATAAGGCCTGACTTAGCTTTTTCCATAACTGCAAAATTTTCTTTTTTTTTTATATTTCTGCAGCTGTGATAAGAAAGTATGTGATGGCTTAGGACTGACTTTAAAACATTGCTTGCTTATTGCTATGACCTTTATTCTTGCTATTATTAACAGTTATTTTTTTGTAAACCATTTCTTTATAACTGCTTAGAATTCTGCCAGGATTTATCATCTGTGGCTAACACTTCCATACTCATTGGTGACTTTATGCTGGTTCTAATAAATGAAATGTTTCTTTAATCACTTATACTAACTCTTTACCTCCACTCCTCATCAGTAAACTGAGTAAGAAAGCGGTTTCATTTCCTTGCTGATTCTGATAACGGTTTCAGATTCCATACATCTGCTTTATCACAACACTCATGTGCTAGGCTTTTAGTCCTAAAAGCTAGGACAGCATTTATCAAAATGAGAATAAAATTTCTTACCAGTTATGAAACTAAATAACTTACAGACTATGACATCATGCTACAAAATCCTAGTATAAAGGGGGTGGGGCGAAAGTTGTAATATAGGGAGTATTTTCTGCATTTTTTTGTTTTGAAACCAAGGTTGTTCACTTCTGTAACCTAGTCACCTAACTTTTCACTGTCAAAATTCTGAGGCTCTGCCATCATTTTCATAATGCCACTTCTTCATCAAGCCCAAAGAAATACATGGTGCTTGTCCTTGTCAGGTTTACTGAAACATTTGCACTACTTTTTTTGAGTCTGCTGGCTACTTTAATATGTAAAATAAAAGAAGAAAAACTTCTTTTTGGTTTTCAGTTTTCTGACTGAGTTTTACTCTCCCAGGAGGTAGTGAGTCCTTTATTAAGAAATTGTTATGATGCAATATAAATGGAAAAAAAATATCACAGTGGAATTGTTCCTTGAATTTCTAAATGCTGTTAATTTTATCCCAATCTAGTCAAAATCACTTTCAAGATTTTGTTCAAAGTAGGTCTTACTGTGGATATAGGATTTACAGAGATATCTCAAGAGCACCTAGAACTAATTGCAGCTCCTTAATACTCAGCTCAGACTGCTCTTTGCATAGGGACATCCTTGTAAGAATATTATTGTTTTCTGACAGTGACCTATGTTAACTCTGCTGACTGATTTTTTTCAACTTTAGATATTTCTGACCATTTTTATTAAAAAACAATTTTTTAAGACAGGATCTGCTTCTAAAATGAGGCTGTAATTTTTTATGTGTATTTATCACATCATTAGCATCTTGGCACACTCAGTTGCTGAAAAAAAAATTTTTTTTGAACCCATGTGCCATCTGTATTCTTTGAGAGCTCACAAGAGCTTCAATGTTATACTAATAAAAGGAAATTTCAGCACAGCTGTGACATCAGGAAAATCACTTGTAAGACATGTATCAACAAGTGGTTGCCTAGCATTTCTCTGCAAGTGTCAGTGAAATTATCCAACTAGAGAATTTGGTCCAGGCTACAGCTGTCAAACCAGTCTTTAATTTTTTTCCAGATTCCTTGTTGCTTTCAATATATGATTTAGAAAAAAATCAGTGAGAAAACTTGGAACAATCAAGTATGATCTACCAGCAACCAATAAGATCTGTTTTAAGATCCCATCAAAGAGAAGAAACAGCTGCTTGCTATTTGTCTTCATTTTGCAACATCCCATTTTCTTCTATTGCAACCTCATATACAGTCTGCCTGCACGCACCAAAATAAGATGAATCCGCACAGTTTACCATCTGGTTATATCATGTGCATTCAACATATGCAGAGGGCATGTAACATATATCTGATACAATTATGAGTCTAAAAGAAACAACAAACTGAATGTGTTCTTTTCACAGTATTTCAATTATTCACCAGTTTAAGGTGCAAAATGCTCCCATTCTTTCCAAGTTTCACCACAGTAAGGGTCACATTGTTAATGTCAGTGGTTTAAAGATTGAGAATGATTACTAAGTGTTGGTAGTCATTCTCAGCTTAATGGAAATACTAAGTATTTTTCGAGGTAAGACAAAGGTACATCACTAGAAATTTTAACTATCAATCTAGGGTTCTTTTTTTCCATTGCATACGCTGTATGCATTACAAACATTTTTGTTGCTTGTAAAACTACAGCTTGGCTTTCAACAGTCCAAATTTTTTTCATCTTCCTATTTCTGAACAATGTAAAGTTTAATAATAGTGTTTGATTATTTCTTTCTGTAAATTAGACTAGAAGATAATTAGAGAAAATAAGATTTGAAACAATAACACAGAACAGGAAGTGTTGCACAGAATGTATTACATAAGTATGCATTCTGAGATGCCTAACCCAATGGCTTCAAAATTTACTAATGACATAAAATATTCACATGTCCTAACCTACACAAAGTGCCTATCTACATTGTCAAAAATTGTGGTCCACCACAAAGTAAATAACCTGTATCTTAAGGTACCTTGACAGCTATTAATTTAAAAAATTTGTTTGGATAATTTTTGTCCTTTTCAGCTTACAGACTATGACATTGCCAAAGACTATCTGCAGAGGCTGTCTGTATGGAGGTGTTTATATGGAATGCTATTTACTTTGTGAGCAAATAATTAATATAAATCCTTTTATAAATTAACTAGAATAAAATATACACATAAAGATTACACAGACAAGAAAAGTATAACAGACCCTTATTTAACTGAAATAAATTATTCTGTATGCTTTCTATGTCTGTTCATGGGTCTCCAAATGCCTTTCAGTATTATCCTTTTCTATAGCTACAGAGTAAACACAGACTACTAACATTTTTATTTTAAATGCGTTGTAACCACAAAAAAGGAACCATGAAAGATGGTGATACCTTTGCTTTTTGCAGTACAAGGAGTTATCCACAAAAAGCAAATAGTTAAGAAAAGAGCATTAAATTAAACTATCCAGCATGCAGCAGACTAGCAATGTATTTTTTGAAAACTGAAGTACAAAAAAAAATGCAGGATCCAGAGATAAAATGACATTTGGCAATGAGACCACATTGTTGTTGTGTACCTGAAAGTTTAATAAAGATATTTTCAGTATTTTCTCATAAATTATGTATCAAAACTATAAAACTTGTTACCACTATATAAAATTTCTTAAAGGTGACAGTTTTTATTGCTATTTTTATTTTATTTTTATCATGCTTTATTGCTTGCAGAGACTCTCTTTCATAATACTGTATTTTCCACTAACCAAAGTGCGTTCATTTAACAAGTGGCTATACATATGCAGTAACTAGGCTGCTGTGGGGTTGTACCTGCCTGCGGGAGCTAATGTGCTCTAACTTCAAGAGCACATTCATCAACTTGTGATTCATCAATAGAGGGGAAACACATACATTTCTTTAGGTCATCTCTGCTGGCTTTCTAGCACTCTCCTTTCTAGGTAATTTACTGAAGTGCTCAGTGGAAGATCTTTTATTTTTTCCTTCTGTTTTGTGGAACACCCAATTTTCTCAATTTGGATTCATTATTCAGATTACTTTTCTCATCTATTCTCTGAGCTCTGTTTGGGGAAGTTGTGTGTAGCACTAAGGATTCATTGCATTTTTTTTCTAAATACACGGTATTGTGAATGAACCCTATTGCATAGCTGTGGCCAGAAAAGTCAGACGGTATACTTGGACAACAGAATATGATCATCAGATCAAATGTATTCATATGAATATTAAAGTGTTTGTATGACTTCTAGAAAATCGTTTATTTGAATCTTGATGTGCAACACAGCATGTTGTCTACAGATAATAATACCTTATTACCGAATTGTGGATCTTATCTCTTTCTGAAAACAGGCACAAAAGGTAGTAAAATTGTCCAGCACAAAACAGTGGTGAGATCTATTGAACTAACAAAATAGCCATGAGGCATAATTTTCTCCATGTTAAGCTGTCATTTTAATAATTACATCACTGCTTCTAAGAATTATGAGAACAGGTATTAGTTTTAGAGTTTATTCTAGCATATTGTGCTTCCATAATTTTTGGAGAAGTTTTGAATAGTACTGTATAAACCCACACTAAGTCTTTCATTGTCACTGAACACTAGTATTCAGGGAAGCTCAGGAGGGCAGAGGGCAGCTGTCATTGACTCAGTCTAATTATAGTAGAATTGTGAAAGATGGGATACAAAAGTCACTAACAAAGATATAGCTTGTGCTTCAACTGTGACATGGTAGCTTCAAAGGTATTTCTGTACTGGTTCAAAGGAGCACATAAATATCATCTGCTACAAGAGCATGATGTATCTTTAACTTAACTTTGCCATTGCCCAGGGATCTGAGCATGGTAGAGACCACCAGGCCCCAGAAGTCCAGAGGTTATCTGGTTCATGAAAGACACTTTATAGTGCTTTCAGAACTGCAAAAGCTCTATCAGAGTGCAGTTCAGAGAGCGATGAGAAAGAACATGGTTCACTGCCAGTACATATTACAGAAAAGAAAATCTGATTTTGCTTCAGCTGCTGAACCAAACAGGCTTGATCTGGGTATGATAAACAGGAGCAGTGCAATATAAAGGTAGATCTGTGACTAGGACAAGTAAACAGCATGTGATTAAAGGAATAGGAAAAAAGCTGTTAGATGTGCTAAACAACAAAAGATAACAGCCTGAAAAACATCACTGAAACAGGAATGTGTGCAAAACATTCTGTTTAACTATTTTCTTGTTTCTGATGCATATATTTTCATACCAAACCAGTTTATTTAAAAGCTGAGACAGTGTTAACAGAAATAGAGACTCCACTTTTTCTAATTTGCTCTTTATAGTGTTGAAAAAAATTTAACAAAGATTTTGTTTTGCAAAAGTAACTATCCAGAATAATTTACAAACTTCAGTAATGTGACTGGAGCAAGGCTTTGAAGATCACTGGTTACACTAAATCTAGTAGGAAAATAAAGAGTGAAATTGGAGATTAAAACTAGACAGAGGCTATGGGTGAAGGAGAGGAGAAAGCAGAAAAAAATCAATAATGGTTTACAATAAAAGTAATACTAGTATACCCCTTGTAAATTCCTGAAAAAAATACCTAAGTAAATGTATAAAAACTAATATGATATGAGAAAGGACAGCACAGTTTAACAGTTAGATTAAATTAGGCAGCCTGATGTGAAAAAGGATGTAATGTAAGCCATGGAAAACAGAGATTCTGAAAATACTGTCTTTGAAAGCACCACGTTTTTTTAACATGTAATTTTCTTCTACATAAGATACCTAGCTTGAGATTGTGATCTGCTATAGGGAAATGAGAAAGCTGTGTATTTTTCAAATGTAAATGTTTCCTTTGAACTTTTCCATTTTAAACAGAGGTAGCTATGTTTATAGTAAATTAAAATTCCAGTGATTTAAGCCTGATCAGCCATGCTTCTATGTCAAGATTGTTATTTTTAACATTTACCTCCAAAATATTGTGACTTTTTCCCCATTGCATCATCTATAAAAAAATGATAAAACTATAATTGTCATTCTGTCATCAGATTTGACAATGGAATTAGAAGCAGGCTTAGGTCCCTTCTTGGAATTCGCCCAACCACAGTTCAGGTAAGACTCATTCATTCCCTAAAAGCAGTTTTTCTTCATGTTACATCTCTAGGTCATATTTCTTTTTCCCTTATCATTTTCAAAACTTAATGTATGTTATTCCAAAACTACTGTTTCTATTTTTTTGCTAAGCCTTCTGTCCTGTCAAAGAAGTGGGAATCCATTTATTATAACACATTAGTGGATTTTTTTAAAGACTTGCTAGATATAAAAAATTGCTTCTTCAGTATCATAGTCTTTTCAGTTATTGGTTCTGTGCTGGTAGGTCTATTTTTCTGAAGTACTACTCCTTTCTTATTTCGGTACCCTAAAAGGAATTTCATCATAAGTCACCTTTGACTTTAGGTTCTTGAGACTAATTTCCCTTACTTTAAACAGTACTATCTCTTTCTTTATCATTATTTAATTAACTACATATTTAATATTTGACATTTTTGTGAAACAATTTAAAGAAAGGAAAGCATTTATTACTCATCTATGTTGGGATCAGTAAGAATTTGCTTTTTCTTCACTTGTAGACACTCAAACTTAAATTTTCTCTGACTACCTTTTCCCTCCTGTTACAGTAGTTTTTCATTGCTTTTTCTATTTCTTCATAACAGAAAGTCATTATATCTTACCTTCCTGCTTTTGTACTCATATGCACATACCTTTCCTTAAACTCATATGTTGTCATACGTGCGTTCCTTGCTGTTGTCATTTTTGAAATTCTTTTGAATAATGATGTCCTTATACATTCACAAGTGTTTTTTTTATGCATCTTATATAAAAAAGGAGATTTCAGAATTGTTGTATTTAAATTAATCTTCCATAGCTCATCATTCTCCCAACTACTTTATGTTTTGGGTTTACTTTTCATAAGAACCTATTCATCAAGTTATTATTTTAAAATCTTTAATCCTTATTCTACAGCTCTCACAACCTCTTTTCCTAAAAAAAAAAAGGGAAGATTTAAACAGTTCCACACTGTTTATATCTTCCATTTTTAGATTCTCGAAGTTTTCTTTTTTCCCTCTGTAAGAGAGCTAGTCTTCAATAAATATTCTCTTTCTGAAAGAACTTATGCTGCATGCATTTCAAAATCTTAATGGGCTATCTACATTCATTTTTTTCCAGCAGATATTTAGGCAACCAAAATGTCTTCTGTTACGACAAAGTCCTGATTCCTATGGTTTTCTAGAAAATATTAAAATCCTTAACTATATTATCAGTATCAGACCAAGGCCACAACATGACTCCTACTGTTTTCCTCTTTTCCTTGAGAAATTCAGGAAATCTACCTTTCGCCTCTTCCTGAACACAGAAAGAAAAAACAAAGTACCTACAAGTTAAATTAAATTACATAATCCTTATTTTGAAAGCATTAACACATTGGACAGTATGAACTTTGTAATAAAATTCAGTAACAGGAGGCATTTGGTCCAAAATTCTTAAAGCTGTTACCTAAGCTGATAGGTAGCACATCCTGAAAAGGTGAGGTCAGCAGACTCCTTCACACAACACAGCAATACTAAGGTCACTGAAAGCCTGGAGGACGAGAACTACAAAGAATTTTTCTGCTAAGTGGTCTTATCAAAAAGCTGTTTAAAAAAAAAATCAATGTAACCTTTCCAAAAATTAGAAGACGTGCTTAGTATGTTTGCTTTGAAAAGGAAATGTTGCCACTGTGTCTGGACTTAATCCATCCTAGCAAAATTGGTTTGAAATTACTAAGTTGTATCATCATTAAAAAATATTTTCAAATCAATATGCAGTAGCAGAAGTACAGATCTATCATTGCAAGATAATTTTTAATCCAGATCATCTGGTTTACACTATAACTCCAGAAGCAGTTAGAGGACAATGGAACAGTACAAGAATAAGCAGCAAGTAGATTCAAATTTCTTAAATACACCTTTACTCAGTGTATTTGGTTTGGCTACCAGAAAATACCCCTGTGTGGGACAGAACCAATTCTAGCCAGTTCCAAGACAAAGCCACCCCTGGTGAAAACTGAGCTCATCAGCAACATTGGTAGCTTCTCTGTGAAAACATAGTTAAGAAAGGGTAAAAACTTATGCAAAATATCTGTTAGAGAAGAGTGAGAAAATGTGACAGAAACAGCCCTGCAGACATCCAGGTCAGTGTAGAAAGACGGGGAAGAGGTGCTCCAGGCAGCACAGTAGAGATTCCCCTGAAGCCTGTAGAGAAGACAATGGGGGACTACAGTGAAGCAGATATCCTCTCTGTAGCCCTTGAACAAGAACCCCATGTTGCAGCAGGTGGACATGACCTGAAGGAAGTTGCGTGGGCCCGTGGAGAGCCGACACTGGGGCAGGCTCCTGGCAAGAGCTGTGACCCATGGGGGAACCACATTAGAGCAGGTTGATTCTGAATGATTGCACCCTGTAGAAAGGACCCGCTCTGGAGCAGTTCTTGAAGAACCACAGCCTGTGGGAAGGGCTCACATTGGTGAAGTTCATGAAGGACTGTATCCCATGGGAGGGATGACACACTGGAGCAGGGATAAGAATGTGAGGAGGAAGAAGCAGAAGAGATGAAGCATTATATCCCATTCCCTGTCTCCCTGAATGCTTGGAGAGGAGGAGGTAGAAGAGCTGGGAGTGAAGCTGAGCCTCAGAAGAATGGCGGAGTAGGGGAAAGGTTTTGTTTCTCACTCTCCTGCTCTGTTACAAGGCATTGGCAGTAAATTAAATTAATTTCCACAAATTGAGCTTGGTTTCTCTGTGACAGTAACTGGTAAGCAATCTGCCTGTCCTTGTCTCAAGCCATGAATTTTCCATTGTGTTTTCTCGCCCTGTCCTGTTGATGTGGGGGGAGTGATAAAGTGTCTTGGCAGGCATCTGGTGGCCAGCCAAGGTCAACTCACTAGCATGAGTTAAGCCCTTCAGCAGTTAGAATACGAACACTGATTTCTTCAGACAAAACTTCAAAGGTGGATTCATTTCAGGTTAAAGCTTTAAATATTCATTTATTTTTTGAGGCATGGGTGAGAGAAAGCTGCAATACCAAGACCTTTGTTTCTAATCCCTTCCTCTTTGTGCCTAGACTAGTTTATCTCATCATGTGAAGTGGGCAGAGTAATGTGGCCTGAGTGGGAACAGCTTAGTTGACACAAAAATGTTCCTGAGATACATTCCTGTTCCTGATGTAACTGGTATTTAGGGCTCATGGTAAAATTCCTTTGGGATAGGACCATCCACCTAGAGTTAATAGATGACAATCTCACTCAGGGCTGTAAGTACATCTATGTTGTAAATTATTACCATTATCAGTGGTAAATATTAGTTGTATAACAATAAAATAGTACTCAATTGTTATATAAGAATAATATGTAACAACACAGAGGTTACATTTGTCACATCCCTAAATACTAAAATCTATTAGAACACCAACAGGTCCAAACTCTAAAGAGGTCTGAATCTAAAGTAATGTACTGGGAACAATGTCATAGCTACAAGGGAAAAGGTTTACATTACGCAGGTAAATAAAAATATGTTTTATGGGCATTTATTGTCAAACAATTCCCTTCAGAGTAATTTGGCCTTCATCATCCTTATTCAAGCCTACAGAATAGACAAGGAGAAGGATCTGCTAGTGACAGTAGACATAATATAACACAATATATTGACATAAGAAAAGGTTAAGTAAATCTGTAGCTGTTGAAAAGCCTGGGCACTAGTGCAGAACGCAAGATGTTCTGTAATTTCTAAGAGCAAACATGGGAAACAAAAGAAATATTTATCTAGCACTACAGTGACAAACTGGTGCTGCTGAAGGAAACACAAATTAAAACATGTCAGAAAAGTGCCCAAAGCATCGTTATCAAGCTCCAAATATTCCAAAAGAATATGACAACTCAGAGTATCAAAGAGCAGTGAAAATCAAGGAGGATCAGAATTAGAATTGCTAGTTTGTTAAAATCCACCTGGTGCTATGTAGGAAAGCTATAAGAAATATATCATTAAAGAGGCCTCATAACTGCAGCATAAAGCCCAGTTCCTAGTATTTAAAAGCTGAAAAATTGAGTCAAGTTTGCATTTTTTCCTTTTCTGTTCAGAAATATCTCAGCAACACCAGGGTATCTTATATGCAAAAGATATGACCAAAGACTCAGTAATTAAAGTGCCTGGTTACTTGCTGTTTTTTCAAAGAAAATTTGGCCGCTAGGAGCTGTCACAACCGTCTCCTGTTGACACTGGTAACACTGGAGCCAGAAAGTCTTGTAAGTTGCATTAACACTATCAACTGGCACTGAAATTTTTAAGGAAGGCCGGAAAGGGAATGGGAGTATGGATCTGAGCTACAGAACCCCATCAACACTTATATGAATGTATTTATTATCAAATGAGAAAAAAACTGTTAGTGCCTTTCTAAATCCTGACACACCCACATAACCCAACTTTCAGCAGCAATTCTGATTTCAGGTTCTCCCTAGATATCTTAGTTTTGTCCTTTGCAGTGTATAGTTTTCACAGGATAAGCACATGGTCTCAGACACTGATTGGAAGAAAACATCTGAAAAATAAGGGGTTTTTCAGGCTCAGTTTGTTTAAATTCTAATTAACAAAATATATGAACACATGAGTAGTCATACTGACTTCAGGTTGCCCATTTACTTAAATGTTTGTTGTAATAGAAACTGTGTACTCAAATGAAAATACATTAGTAGGTGGTTTGTAAAGAAGTTATCATCCTCAACCATTTATGAATGGAAGTACGGTACCCATGTTGAATGTTTCATCTCTGATATGTACAAGTAGGATGGGAGCAAATTTACAATTTTTCTACTATTAGCACAATGAAAAGGAGGGTGTCCTCACATGCTTTAGGATGCACACCTAGCTCATTTATAACCATGAGCTTAATTTATATTTTGTTGTACACACTTTTAAACATTTGTGTAAGTCCTAGCATCTGAAAGCCTAGAATATTAGCTAGAAATTCCATAACAGTTTGAAAATGTTAATTTATGTTATTAGGGGATCATTGAAAAATCCAGGAGATTAGGCTGGACAACTCTAACAGTGACTTCCTTAAACATGATGGAAAGTGTCCCAAAAATGCATTTATCCAGGCAAGTTCAACAGGAGCACTTGATGTTGTTGAGTTCATTGCTGGTGTCTGAGTTCAACTGAAAAAAAAAAAATTAAAAAAAATCTTATTTTGTAAGTGTGGTGGTTTTACCCATAGGTAAGACCATACTGTCTTGCACTCACTCTCCCCACCTGGTGAGATGGGAAGGCAATCATAACAAGGGGCTCATGGGTTGAAAAGGGTTCTGGGACAGCTCACTTACTAGTTATGGTCACAGGCAAAACAGATTCCACTTGGGGAAATAGAATCATTATAATTCACTGCCATCCATCCAAATA
Source organism: Caprimulgus europaeus (assembly GCA_907165065.1). Next base: position 19,781,565 of record OU015527.1, read on the forward strand.
ATACAATGAGACATAACCACATCTTTAAGACACCTTCCCCCCACCCCTTCCTTCTTCCCGGGCTGAAATAACTTTGCTCCCAATTTCTCTTCCTTCTCCCCTCACAGTGGCACAGGGGGCAGGTAATAGGGGTTGCAGTCAGTTCACCATTGCTGCTCTTCCTGGCATGAAAGTCCAGGAAAAAAGTGTTCCAATGTGGGCTTCCCTTGGAGTCACGGACCTCTTCAGGCACAGCTCCTGAGTCCAGCGTGCCAGCATGGGGACATCCACAGGCTGCAGATGAGCCTCCAGTCCAGCACACCTCCTCACCACCCTGTTCTGGGGGTCCACCCCTGTTCTGACGTTGAGCATCTCTGGGGTCTCAATTCAGTCACACCTGCCCTCGAGCCAGGCTTTTTGCTCCAGTGTGGAGTCCTCCATGGCCTACATGTAGTGCATCTGTTCCACCACTGAACCTCCATGGGCTGCAGGAATCTCCTTTGCATTCTCTTACTCCATGTGGTTGAACTGGGTGTCTGAGGTTCTCTGTCCTCCCCCTCCTCCTCCTTCCTCCTGGTAACGAAGCTCTCTCTTTGTTTAGTCTGATGGTTGTCTCTTGTTCAGATCAAAAGGCCTCTCCTCCAAGTTCTATCCACCTTATTCTTTTCAAGACAGTCCTTCCCCTCATAAATACGGATTTGCAGAGGCATTTTCTAGTGCTAATTGGCTCAGGCTGGGCTGGAAGTGGGTACACATTGGAACCAGGGGAGCTTTGCAAAGCTTCTCACAGGGGCCATCACTATAGCCCCTTCCCTCATGACCAAAACCAGACACCCCACACACAAACCCAACACAGTAAACCATATGCCAATGATGTAAGCTAATGTATCTGTACGATAAAAAAGAGTTCTGAATATTAAGACAAACGTCTGTATACACGAACCAATATGGAGACATTTTGAAAACATATTTTATTAATTTGATACCCTTTTCTTCTGTGACATTAGTTTATCAAATAAATTATACTATCCTGTGGAGTACAGAAGTATTACATACACAAAGGTGTTTAAGTATTCACTCTCCATGAATTTTTGTTCGTGTCAATCATGTACATAGTCTTGCCTTGCTTTTTTATCAGCTGATTTTTTAATAAGATTGTGATATCAATTCTATAGTTAGCTAAATGTTGATTAGTTCTTTCACTGCTTTGTTTTGACATATTGAATTCTATCTGTAAATCTGACATTTTAAAATTCATATTTCATTCGTAAACTACAGGCAGGATATAGAAATTGCTAGACTATTGTTCCTATCCTAGACTAATTATATCACCTCTAATTCTGATAAAGAAGGGAAAGGAGCAACACATCTTGAAACCCCAGTGTTTCTGAATTAATGTAATGTCATTTACTTCCTGCTGGTGTTAAGAATGAGAATAAAAGGATTATATTTCTTCTATACACAGGACTTCTTTTCCTATTTATGTGCTCAGCTACAGTTGTCAATCAATTTCAGCTGTATATATCTAATATTATACCATGGAAAAAGGCTGGATAAATCTCAGCAGAAACTTCTACATGCTAATCTAAATACACATTTTAAGAAGAAATTTTTTAAAAAGAAGAAAATTAAAACATGCGTGTGTAAATTAAATTTTAAGAAGGTGAGTACCTTAGCAAAGTCTACATCTACTGTATTGCACTAAAATAAAGGCTTCATGTAATGACTGTCTGGTATCTAAACCAGGTATCTAAACCATTTACTTTTAATAAATTAATTATGCTAAGTAGATTCCCCTTCTACTAACAAAATACTAGGATGTTTCAATATATAAAACTATTTCTTGAATATATGTTCAGTGCAAAGTCATTTGTTTATCTGTGCAGGGTGATTCGGCTGTTGAATTTCTCATGCTCAGCATATTGGGTACATTTATACATTTCTTCCTATTCTTGAGAATAACACAATAGTAATGGCATCAACAATACAAATTACAGGAATATAGTTGAAAAGTTCCCTCCTGTTTCATTGCTGTGGGATGTCTATGAGACTCAGGGGAGGAAGATGGACAAGAAAATATGTAAACTTTTAGGTTCACAGGACTATAAAATTTGGCGCAATGCGGTTGGTTATAACACAGGCAGTGCCAAGTGTTCAAAATCTTTGTCAGAGACATGAACAATGAGGTTGAGTGCACCCTCAGCAAGTTTGCCGATGACACCAAGCTGAGTGGTGCAGTTGACACACTGGAGGGACGGGATGCCATCCAGAGGGACCTCGACAGGCTTGAGAGGTGGGCCTGTGCCAACCTCTTGAAGTTCAACAAGGCCAAATGCAAGGTCCTGCACCTGGGTTGGGGCAATCCCAAACATAAATACAGGATGGCCGATGAGTGGCTTGAGACCAGCTCTGAAGAGAGGACTTGGGAGTGGTGGTGGATGAACATGAGCCATTAATGTGCACTTGCAGCCCAGAAGGCCAACTGTATCCTGGGCTGCATAAAGAGACGTATGACCAGCAGGTCAAGGGAGGGGATTCTCCCTCTGTACTCTGCTCTCATAAGGTCCCACCTGGTGTACTGCATCCAGTTCTAGAGTTCCCAATACAAGAAAGACATGGACCTGTTAGAATGACTCCAGAGGAGGGCCACAAGGATGACCCAAGGGCTGGAGCACCTCTCCTATAAGGACAGGCTGAGAGAGTTGGGTCTTTTCAGACTTGAGAAGGCTCCGGGAGACCTTATAGTGGCCTTCCAGTACCTGAAGGGACTACAGGAAGGCTGGGGAGGGACTTTTTACAAGGGCAGGTAGTGATAGAACAAGGGAAAATGGCTTTAAACTGGAAGAGGGTAGGTTTAGATTAGATATTAGGAAGAAACTCTTCACTGTGAGGGTGAAGAGACACTGGAACAGGTTGCCCAAGGAGGTTGTGGATGCCCCCTCCCTGGAAGTGTTCAAGGCCAGGCTGGATGAGGCTTTGAGTAACCTGGTCTAGTGGAAGGTGTCCCTGCTCAAGGAAGGGAGGTTGGAGCTAGATGATCTTTAAGGTCCCTTCCAAGCTTAACCATTCTATGATTCTATGATTCTATGATTCTAAGATATAACCAATTTAAAGATTACATACTTTACACGGTTATTCACCATATTCTACTAATTCAGTGAAGGAGTTATTGAAAAGCACATCCAGAAAAGAAGGACATTGTTTCTGGGACTAGTTAGATTAATATTGTTGTCTGGCCCTTTGTGGGATAGTAGGATGATCAGCCACATGGAGGTGACAAAGAATCATACTTGTATTTAAAAAAAGCAAGAGGAAGTGATGCAAAAGGATTACGTAGCATCAAGACTAAGTTAGCATAAAGACTCATCAACATTTTTTTTTCTTTTACAACACAAACATCCCACTAGTATAAGTAAATGACACTTGCAAGTTGACAATGTCAACATTGCTCACAATATCCTAGAGAGAAGGACCACAGGTAGGTTCCCTACAAAGCCAGCTGGTTTCCAGGAGGAGTGGTACAGCTGAGGCACTGTTCCTGGCATGCCATGCAAGATTTGGTGGCAAGGATGTTATGCACTGGGAGATGCTAGAGGAATACAGAAAGAGATAGCTGGACTCAGAACTGCATACTGTAGTATGCTTATTTTAAAGTCTTCAAAGTATTTGCCCACAGAATTATTACTGTGAAGTAACACAGGCAAAGCCAAAAGCCTAGGTTAAAAGTAGAAATCTGAAATACATACCAGAATCACAGGAGGTAAACATCAGAATTTAAGCTTGAATGGTTAGAGTAAGAAAGATCTCTCAACAGACATTGATTTTTTACTCACAAAAAATAAACAGAAAGGCAGCTTATTAAAATCATGAATTAAAATAGGCTATAGAAGGCCTAACCACACAGAGTAAATTCCTCTATAGAATGTGTCAATTGGGATGATTTCATTTTTTATTCAGGGTGGTGGTTCAAGACTTTATTGCAGTCTCAGTCTTTGAAGTAGCTAATACAAAAGAACAAACCATCTTCTCTCTACTCTGAATTATTTCTTCTGAAATTAAATGTAAAACTAGGCTGATATAGGGTCAAAATCTGATGTTATATTCAGAGCCATAACTCTGCTGCCCTAAGAGACTTGCTTGCTTGGCATTAACATTTTATATTAATAAATAATGTGGCATTATTTTCACAAGATTAATTTAGCCTATTTTTTTTTTTTGTCTTCCTTCTCTTGTGTTTTTTATTTCTGTTGGTTTCTGGACAGATGGGCACTGCAGCTGTTTGTGTGTTCCTGTGTATTAGAAAGGTGAACTCCCAGACAGTGTTTGAATTCCTTAATCTAAGAGACATCATGCTGAATATTTTCATTAGCCACAGCTGCTGGCTCTTTGGAAAATGAAGAGATCTTGCTTCCCTCCTTCCCTAGTAACCTTCTTCCTTCACTGCTTGTGAGGTGTATGCAGCTGTATTCCAGCCATAGTACAGGTGACTAACTAGAGTTGGCATGGCTATAACGCTCAGGAGCACTATGAACTACTTTGTACTACTTCCAGCTGTTTCAATTCTGTCAGTACAGCTGTAACTGTCAGGTGCTCTGAGTACTTCCCCCACATCTGCGAGAGAGATGATAAAATGAAACTTCACAAGGAAGCAATTTAGTGAGAGCACTTCACTCTCACTACTAGCAAAGGTTGCTCAAGAACTAAGGAAGACTGGTATTAGTCAACATGATGGCACTTTACCCTGCTTACAAAGATACACATAAAATTAAGTATTTTGTTTAATTGCTTTACATTTCTTTCTCAGCTAGGGTGTTTTACAGACGCTTTAATGGACATCAAGAACTAAATCAATGTGATCACAATAAAGTTCATTCTGCTTTCAAAGTACTAGACTATAGATAAAACTGATGCAGTCAGCCTGTAGGTTTTCTTTGGAAGCAACTGACTTCCTTGCTGTTCAAGAGAACGAAGAGAAGTATGATATTGTTAAATCTTGTTGGTATTGAGAAAATAAATGGAGTTTGCATTTATAGTGCATTGCCTTAAGTTTGCTGAACATCTTCATAAGAAAACCGAAAATGCCAGCTACAAGAATAAATGTTTTTCAGCTACACAGTCCTGGTCTTTTAATAATAAATGAGGGCCAGGAAGGATAAATGAACCAAAAGGCATACCTGGTTTCAACTTCCCCTTTCAGTCTTTTACCATCAAAGACAAAACTTTCCGCAAGTTTTGCAAGTAAATTCCAGGAAGCTCTCCCATACCTCTCTCTAAGAAAAAGGACCTAATTAGCTTTCACCTAACAGTAGACTCTCTCAAAATGCTTATATAGGAGAAGCATCAGTTTCTTTACTGGGAAAACAAAGACACAGAAGTATGTTTGTTTACATTCATGCAAGTTAGTGACAGATTAGGAACAAATCTTTTACCTCCTATTATAAGGTTTTATCCATCCAAAATTATAACTTCCAAAAAACAGATCGTTTCAGAAGATGTCTCTCTCTATTCCTCACTTTTTGTACTGCAGTTCTCATTTTGCAGGCAAATATATAGGGCTGGTATTCTACAGCTGCTCTTTGGAGACTTAATCCTACATACTGCTGATCATTTTCATTGCATAACAAAACTATTTTTCTTGAGCTCACCCTTAGATTCTCCATTTTATATTCCATTTACAGTCCGATTTAAGAAAAGTGTTATTTTGACTGTTGTCACCACATTACAAGATTACCTTTATATACTACTGTCCTGGTTTTGCTACAATAGAGTTAATTTTCTTCTCAGTAGTTAGAAGAGCCGTGTTTTGGTTTCAGTTCAGACTTGCTTTGAGAACATCATTAATAAAAGTACTAATGTTATTAGTTGCTGCTGGAGCTCAAGGTCATCGTGTTTGGCTGTTCACAGCTGCATTAGGACTGGGAGGGTGTGGTGGGTTGACCCTGACCAGAGGCTGGATGCCCACCAAAGCCCACTCTATTAACCACTCCTGAGCAAGGTGGGGAGGGGAGGAAATAAGATGGAACCCAGAAAAACACATGGATCGAGACAAAGGCAGTTTAATAGAAGCAAAGCAAAGCTGCTTGCGCAGAAGCAAAAGAACAAAATATTTATTCTCTACTTCCCATCAGTAGGCGATGTCTGGCCACTTCCCAGGAAGCAGGGCTTCATACGCGTTGCGGTTCCCGGAGGACAAACAGAAGTAACAAATGCCCCCCTTCCCCCTCCGTTCTCCTTGCTTTATTTCTGAGCAGACGGCATATGGTCTGGAATATCCCTTTGGTCCATTTGGGTCAGCTGTCCTGGCTATGTCCCCTCCCAAGACCTTCCCCACCCCCAGCCTACTGGGGGAAATGTTGGAGAGACAGCCTTGGTGCTGTGCTAGCACTGCTCACCAGTAACCAAAACACTGGTGTGTTATCAACATCCCTCGAGCCACCAATACAAAACACAGCACTCTGAGGGCTGCCACGGGGGAAATCGATTCCATCCCAGCCAGACCCAATACAGAGGGAGAAGCGCAGTGAATAGCAAACCCCAAAACTGGCATTTGGATGTGCTAATGAAATATTCCAGATCATATCCCATCATGTTTAGTGTATTATCCGGGGCTGACAGGAAAGGTGGGTGGATTTGCACGGGTTTTCTCTCGGGCTCTGGCTCTTCTGGGATCGCAGTTTCAGTTCAGGATTGTTGCTCCTCCGGGATCGTTATCTGGGAATGCGCTGAGCTTATCAGTGGGTGGTGAGCAGTTGCACTGGGTTATCACTCATTTGCATATCTTATTACTGTTATTGTTATCACTACTATTTTAATATTAGTTGTTTAGGGGTTTTTTTAAGTTTACTTTTATTTCTATTATGAAACTGTTTTTATCTCAACCTACAAGCCTCCTAATCCTTGCCCCAATACTTTCCCCTATCCCGTGGGGTTGGGGGGGAAGTGGGTGAAGGGCTGTTTTGGCTGCTAGCCAAGGGCTAGCCCAGCGAAACTATTACAACTACTATATATAAAAAGGTGACCATTGAACTGTTCTCAGAACAGGTAATTATTTAGCTGGGAGACATGTTCTAAGAGCTTACATTTCTTGATCTAATTTCTTGTCCTCCCTCTCTTCAGTTTATTAGAGCCCAGAGGTATTTTTTATTAGGCTAGGAGACATCAACAGCATGGATTTTCCTTTTAGTTTCTTCTGAAGCCACTTCTCTGCTTATATTGTCTGTGGGATGGCTTGCTATTCCAGTTTCTTATGTACTAGGTATAGCAGGAACTAGTGAAATATTTTTTCTATGCTGAAAGTCATCACTAGTAGTTTAATAACAACTAAATAACTACAGTATGTGGGTTATGTTATATATTTTGGTTTTGCCAACATACTATAGGGAATACTTCAGACAGTGAATGGGTGTTGTTAGAGTTCAGGGTTTGATTTTGCTTCTAACCATTTGTACATTAAACAATATATAATTAGTTTAACCACAAATCACAATAAGGAACTTTGCTGGAATAGGCAATATCAAACTTACCTGAAATGAATAGAGGTCACTTCAACTGCTTCCAGTCTGTTCCTCAGTTATGCACTGTGACCAGCAGGATGTTTAAGCTTGATCTTCATGCGAACAATTCCAGGAGCAAAAGCAGGAGGAGCTGGAAGCCATTGTGCAGCAGGGTAGCTATGATGTAGTCACAATCACCACAGAAACATGGTGGGATGACTGTCATGACTGGAGTGCTGCAGTGGATGGCTATAAGTTCTTCAGGAGGAATAGGCAAGGAAGGAGGGGTGGTTGGGCGGCTCTCTGTGATAGGGAGTGTTTTGATTGTACTGAGCTTGAAGTTTGTGATGATGAGGTCAAGTGCTCATGGGTAAGAATGAAGGGGAAGGCCAACAAGGCAGATGTCCTGTTGGGAGTCTGTTGTAGACCACCCAACCAGAATGTAGAGGCAGATGAAGCCTTCTACAGGTGGCTGGGGAAAGTCTCACAATCACTAGCCCTTGTTCTCATGGGGTACTTCAACTTACCGGGCATCTACTGGAAATACAACACAGCAGAGGGAAAGCAGTCTAGGAGGTTCCTGGAGTGTGTGGAAGACAACTTCCTGACACAGCTGGTAAGTGAGCCCACCAGGGTAGGTACCTCGCTTAACCTGCTGTTTACCAACAGAGATGAACTGGTGCAAGATGTGGTGGTGAGGTCGTCTTGGGCTAAGTGACCATGAAATGGTAAAGTTCTCAATTGCTGGTGAAGTAAGGAGGGGGATTAGCAAGACAACTATCATGGACTCCTGAAGGGCAAACTTTGGCCTGTTCAGGACACTGGTTGAGAGAGTCCCTTGGGAGACAGTCCTGAAGGGCAAAGGGCTCCAGGAAGCCTGGACATTCTTCAGGAAGGAAATCTTAAAGGCTCAGGAGCAGACTGTCCTCGTGTGTTGCAAGACGAACCGGTGGGGAAGACAGCCAACCTGGCTGAACAGGGAGCTCTTGCTGGGACTCAGGAAAAAAAAGAGAGTTTGCCATCTCTGGAAGGAGGGGCAGGCAACTCAAGAAGAGTACAGGGATCTTGTTAGTTTATGCAGAGAGAAAATTAGAAAGGCAAAAGCCCAGCTAAAACTCAATCTGGCCACTGTTGTTAGAGATAACAAAAAGTGTTTTTACAAATACATTAACAACAAAAAGAGAGGCAAGGAGAATCTCCATCCTTTATTGGATTTGGGGGGAACATTGCCACCAAAGATGAGGAGAGGGCTGGGGTACTTAATGCCTTCTTTGCCTCAGTCTTTAATAGCCAGACCAGTTATCCTCAGGGTATTCAGCTCTCTCAGCTGGAAGATGGGGATGGAGAACAGAATAAACCCCCCATAATTCAGGAGGAAGCTGTTTATGACCTGCTACACCACCTGAACACTTGCAATTCTATGGGGTCAGACAGGATCCATCCAAGACTACTGAGGGAGCTGGCGGATGAACTTGCCAAGCCACTGTCCATAATTTATCAACAGTCCTGGCTAACAGGGGAGGCCCCAGAAGACTGGAGGCTTGCCAGTGTGACGTCTGTCTGCAAGGGTCGGAAGGAGGATCCAGGAGACTACAGACCTGTTGGCTTGACCTCGGTAGCGGGGAAGACGATGGAGTGGTTCATCTTGAATGCGCTCATGTGGCATATACAGGACAACGAGGGAATCAGGTCCAGCCAGCATGGGTTCATGAAAGGCAGGTCCTGCTTGACCAACCTGATCTCCTTCTATGATCAGGTGACCCATCTAGTGGATGATGCTTATGCTGTGGATGTCGTCTACCTGGACTTTAGAAAGGCCTTTGACACTGTGTCCCACAGGATTCTTCTAGAGAAGCTGGTGGCTCAAGGCTTAGACAGATGTACTCTTCACTGGGTAAAAAACTGGCTGCATGGTCAAGCCCAGAGTTGTGGTGAATGGATATGAAGGCACTTGGTGGCCGGTCACAGGTGGTGTTCCCCAGGGCTCAGTTTTGGGGCCAGCTCTGTTTAGTATCTTTATCAATGATCTGGATGAGGGGATTGAGTGCACCCTCAGTAAGTTTGCAGATGACATCAAGCTGGGCAGGAGTGTTAATCTGCTTTAGGACAGGAAGGCTCTGCAAAGGGATCTGCACAGGCTGGATTGATGGGCTGAGGCTAATTGTATGAGGTTCAACAAGGCCAAGTGCTGGGTCCTGCACTTCAGTCACAACAAACCCATGCAACGCTACAGGCTTGGGGAGGAGTGGCTTGAAAGCTGCCTGGCAGAGAAGGACCTGGGGGTATTGGTCGAGAGCCAGCTGAATATGAGCCAGAAGAGTGCACACAAGGCTAAGAAGGCCAAAGGCATCCTGGCCTGTTTCAGAAATCGTGTGACCAGCAGGAATAAGGAAGTCAGTCTGCCACTGTACTCAGCACTGGTGAGGCCACACCTTGAGTACTGTGTTCAGTTTTGGGCCCTTCACTAAAAGAAGGCCTTTGAGTTGCTGGAGCGTGTGCAAAGAAGGGCAACAAAGCTGGTGAAGAGGCTGGAGAACAAGTTTTATGAGGAGCAGCTGAGGGAACTGGGGTTGTTCATTCTGGAGAAGAGGAGGCTGAGGGGAGACCTTCTTGCTCTCTACAACTACCTGAAACGAGGTTGTAGTGAGGTGGGTGTTGGTCTTTACTTCCAAATAACAAGTGAAAGGACAAGAGGAAATGGCCTTAAGTTGCACCAAGGGAGGTTTAAGGTGGATATTAGGAAAAAATTCTTCACTGAATGGGATGCCAAGTATTGTAACAGTCTGCCCAGGGAAGTGGTGGAATCACCATCCCTGGAGGTATTTAAAGGACATGTAGATGTGGTACTTGGTGACACGTTTCAGTGGTGAACTTCGCAATGTTAGGTTTACAGTTGGACTAGATGATCATAATGGTCTTTTCCAACCAAACTATTCTATGATTCTAAGTTCCATTCCTGCTGAGGATCAATAACTCTGAGAGATGTCAATTATTTTTGAAATGGATACATATTTTGAACAGCTAGGCAGTATAACAGTTCTTCTCTTCTCTTCTCTTCTCTTCTCTTCTCTTCTCTTCTCTTCTCTTCTCTTCTCTTCTCTTCTCTTCTCTTCTCTTCTCTTCTCTTCTCTTCTCTTCTCTTCTCTTCTCTTCTCTTCTCTTCTCTCTTCTCTTTCACCAGCTCCTCTTCATATTATTAATTTATTTTCTAATGGAAGTGCTTACAACATGTAAATTTAAGTATCTAGCACTGAAAATCTTCAAGGACAGAGCTATACTTTTCTAGATATTTATAACAGGAAAAGTACTCTTATTCTTACATTTGAGAACAGAAATTTATTAGTACAATTACAAACAGATGTTTAAATACACACTTAAGTAGGTTTTTCAACTATTTTTTTCAAGATTAAGTAATCTGAGCAAGACAGGAAATCATCACAATTAAGACTTCCATTTAAAAAATATTTTATGCATACGTATGGTTGGATAAATCCTTGGATTGATTTTGCGCTCAACTCCCAAACACAATTGGGGATATTCATTCTGTATGAAATAGAGATGTTAATGTAGAATGAGGAAAGACTTCCTCACACTCAAGTAAAGGTACAGAAAGTACACATATCTTTTGGCAAACAGATAATCTGCTAGAAAGGTCTGTTTCTGACTTGTGATGGTTGTAACCCATCTAAGCAACCTACCACAAAGATTGTGACAAACTGTAGGAAATATAGCTTGAAAGCAGAGTATTTGACAAACTTTTTGGCAGAATAAAAACTTCTAGGTAAAATCAATTAATCAAAAAGAGAAGTTGCTTCTCTCTGCATGTGAATGGAATTGGGTTTTTTCTAATATTTTTTCTAAATGACGGTCAGTCACAAGAGAAGTCTGTAGCAAGCATGACAAGGAGAGAACTAATACCTAGCCAGTGAGTCCAGCTGTATGCTATGTCATATTTATATCTTGACCAAGAGAAGTATAATTTGTTTTTTTTAGAGTTCTGGTACTCGGACATGGACTTAACTTCATCTGTTAAGACCTCATTCAAAGCATGTATTCACACTAAAATCATGAGAGCAGACCAAAAGGGCTGACACTGACCAGCTACTGATACTGGAAGCTGCAGCAAAGGACGATATAAGGAGTCATCAAGGACATCTGTTAACCTTGTACCTGCACAAGCATACAGTCTCATAGCAGGCAGGGCAACTAACTGAGAATGGCAGGCTCTGTGAGTAGTCATATCTTCTTCCTTCCTCAACACCGTATTTTGCTGCATTGATCATCACCACCATCTTCATTGTAATAATTTTATGCAGTTTATGTTCCATATTGCTGTGAATGTGTCTAACTTAATTTATTCTTGGTATTGATGTGATAAAAAATGCAAAGAAACATGAAGATTTTGTACTTCTCTCTTCTAATTCTGAACACCATTCCACATAACTCCTCCTCCCAAAGCCTGAAAAAGTTGATCAGCTCAGCAGTAGAGTTAGAAAGTAAACCCACATGTCTCTCTTTCAGAAACAACATGCCACCAGCAACCTCAAAGAAGTCCATCTAATAGTTAGGATTCATGAATAAACAGGTCATATAGAAGCTGACTTGGGAATTCAGAGACCACCGGTAATGCCCGTTTCATGACTTGCAGGACATTTCAATATGCAGCATAAAAAAACCACAACTGCAAATGAAACTGGTAGTTGCTTCATGTGCAACAAACACATCAGTACCAACTGTCTATGAGGAAAAAAACTTCTGCAAAGTCATCCCTTGGCCTCATTTTTCAAAGGCATTATGTATTTTATGTGGCAACTTCTGAACACCCAAACTTGGTAACTGAAGACCCTGTTGTCAGACATACTCATCTGCAATTCTTACTGGAGCAAAAAAATAATCCAAATTAGAACCTTTATAAAAGTCAGGCCTACCTTTTAGAACATGAGAAATGAAGAGTTTGGACAACTGTTGAATGTCTACCAAATAAGAAATATTCAAACCAATATACTGAAATCCAACCTGGCTCCTTCTGAAACACCAGTGTTAAGCATAATTTCTGAAGGGTCATAAGAAGAAACAGTTCAAGAAATTCTACCAAGAAAAGCTTGCGATTGAACACTACACTCCACGAGAGGCAACCTACTCAACAGCATTACCTTCTCTGTCCTTATCACAAGCGGCTTTTTTGGTGGTCAGGGGCAGTTGTATCATCAGTTTGTTTCTTCAGCCAGGTAGATAGTAGGGCTTCTACTGCCTTGTAGAGATTTATTTGGAGTATTCATAACAGTAAAAATTACATGTAAGAGCCAGAAAGGTGAACACACAACTCACATGAGCTGCTCACATCACTGATAGCTGAGTTTCAAATTAGTCATGCTGTGTAGGTAAGTCTACTCTCTGCAGAAATCTGTTACTGCTCCTTTCCAACTTTATATGCTATCATTTGACAGCCTAATGTTGTTCCTTGAATGCCATCTAATTCATGCAGTTTTGAAAGTCAGCAATGCAGAGAGTAAAGCAGTGCCAGCAAGCTAGCAGAAACCAAATACCTCACAAGATATTTTAGTACGTTATTTAAATATATTCAGCATCCATGGAAATGTCACATTATTCCATGAGAAATTACTATGGTGATGTGAAAGAGCAAAACCATTATTTTAACTATACGTGCAATTAATTCAAATCTTATGAGGAATTTCAGGAAATAAAATGTTTTTTAAAAGGGCAATATGATCCCATATTTTCATTTCTTTACCTAATATCCATGATCTTTTATAAAATATGTAACAATAACAGCAATGGAGAGTGTTATCTATTTGTCTTTAAAGTCACCTCTATACTTACAGGAAAAGAATGTACTTACCACTATGTGCAATATCAGCCAAAATTTTACAGAGGGCCTCCCTGATGGATTGTGTTGTTTTAATAAGTTAAAGCTTTCTGAGTGCACTTTATCTGTTAATATGTGGTATATAAATACATATAATCTGCATACTTCAGTAACAGTATACATAATTTTGTTAACAGAATTTTTAAGTATCTATCTGCTCCAAAGAACAATGGAAATAAATATTTTTTTTTTCTCCTTAGATTTTTTGATCTGTAAAGACAAGAAAAGAACAAAGTGTTATTCATAGATTGAAATATACCATTAAATGTATTTGTAGATATGATCACTAGATCCAAAATATATTTATGATTCCATGATAAAAACTTCATAGAGGTAAAATCAATCATATAAGATTAATCTATCCTTTCTTTTAATTAATTTCATTTTTAACCTCAGGTTCCAATTGAGAAAGAATCCGTACAAGCAAAGATCAAGGTATTGTCTATACTGTCTCTCAAGAATACTTTGGCCTTTTTGTCAGAAGTAACTGCTTCTCAGTCTTGCTCTATGCAAGTTCAACAATAAGAAAATGACATACAGTCAATGGTTGTTGTCTATTCTTAATTATAAATATATAAGTCTTTAACAAACAGCACAAGGATACCGAATATTCCTCCTTTCAAGCAACCTAGTTCTTAAAAGTCTGTGATCTGTATCAGCCTTCCTAATTCTCTTCGTATTCATTGCGACAAAAGGCTTTTCAGCTGTGTTGCTGTCATTTACATTCATGGCTCTTAAGATCAGGGCTGGATTTTTTTTATATTACTGCACCAGTAAACACAATGAAACTTTACTTTTGGTAATATTGAAATATATGTACTATAGAGCAGTAAAAAGTATCTAAATGTGTAATAACTAAATATATTAATAAATTAATGCATACTATTAAATGCATTTATGGATGGGATAATTTGATCCAAAACATATTTAACAATTTAACATTGTAAATTTCAGAGGTAAATATAAAGAGTAATGTATTTACATATATTTATATATTTCTACTAGTTTATCAAAACATCTAAGTACCAATGAAGCTGAAATCTACACATTCTACTAAAATAGTGCCCCACTGAGGAAGTTCTTAACTTCAGTTCCATTTCCCTTTATATGATGTCAGGAGGCCTGTTTCTGTGGTGGCCTGAGATGGGTAAGGACTGTACCTCTGGCCGGAGGTATCAAGTCCGTTCACAGTACAGAGTATGTGTTTCCTCTGGGGAACCTTGACATTGTTTGGAAAAATCTTTATAGTCAGTAGATTGTTGGTGACCTTCTTAGCATAAGCATCCAATTCTGCTGGTGTAGGATACTGTGCAGATCTCATTTTCTGTGTAGTGTCCCCATATGAGACTTCCTTGGGACCAAGAGGTTCTGCACAATGAGGAGCTCCCCACTTGGTCCATCTTCCCACATCTCCGTCACCTGAATCATGCCATAGGGCATTTCCAGTGGCAGGTACTCCAGTATCTTCTCCCTGATGATATTATCACAGATCTCTTGAAGTGACTGTCTGGGCAAGACCCCACTGTGAAACTCCTAAGGGCCTGGCTTGGCTTGGATCAGGAGGTACCACTTAAGCATATCCACCTCTTCCCCACGCTGCCAGCATGAAGATCTCCTGGAAGCACGGCCAGACTTTCATATTTTGAAGATAGCTGAGTCTGCGCAGCTTTGGCCCTTGTGGTTCTTCTGTGACAAGGCTGGACTCAGAAGATCTCATATCACTACTGATGTCCCAGGCAGAGCCCTCTCAGGCTTAATCTGTTTCCTGTAGACAGTGAGACTTGGGGCTCCTGCTCTCAGGTGGAGAAGCCTGAACAATTTGAGGAGACTTTGCTGAAGAACTGGAATTACGTTTAAATGCACATCTCACATCCAGTTTCTTTCCATTTACAATCCCCTCTGTTAGCTCAGTTGCTAGTTCCAGCAGGATGAACTTCTTTAGCAGATCCACCTTGTTCAGAACCAGGACACTGGAGATCTGAGGAAACTGAGAGACACTCCAGTACCTCCTTGCTCAGAGAGTTTCTCGTCCAGTGATCCGACACGTCCACCAAAACCAGAACTAAATCTACGTGGTTCATGCTGTCCCATGGGTCTATAAGCATGACTTCATCTAATTTATGCCTTTTGGCTTTAAAGGGATTGGTGAGGCCAGGTGTGTCCAGAATGACCAGTTGTGTGTCCTCATAGGTAACAACACCCCGGGCTTTGCACCGGGTTGTGTGCACTTTCTTAGGGACTGGGAAAACCTTTCTACCCAAGAGCTGATTACACAGAGTGGACTTTCCAGTGCTGGGGGCTCCGATGATAGCAATTCTTAAAACCTTGGGGTTCTCGGGCTGGTCAGGCTGATCCCATAACAGGCGGTCTTGTTCCTCTTTGCTGGTGGCAACAGGTGGTGGGTGCTGGCCCAGGGCATCGCTCAGCTTCTCCGTGGGGATGCCCAGGATGCTGCCCAGCCCGGAGCTGCTTCCACTCCAGTGGATGGGGATCATGGTGGTCTGAAGGGCGCAGCTCTGCGGGAATCAGGCTGTGCCCAGCAGGAGCAGCCCCGCCGAGGCCTCCCTCATGGCCCAGCTCACAGCCTGGGCCGCCGCCACAGCCACGGGCACCACTATGTTGCCCTGCTGCTTCATATTTGAGAAGTCCTGGCAGTCTGGTGAAGTTCCCACAGACTGGAAAAAGGGGAACATAACCCTCATTTTAAAAAGGGAAATAAGGAAGACCCGGGGAACTACAGGCTCGTCAGTCTCACCTTAGTGCCAGGCAAGATCATGGAGGAGATACTCCTAGAAACTATGCTAAGGCAGATGGAGAATGAGAAGGTGATTGGTGACAACCAACATGGCTTCACCAGGGGCAAATAGTGCCTGACCAATCTGGTGGCCTTTTATGATGGGGTCACAACATTGGTGGACAAGGCCAAAGCAACTGATGTCATCTACCTGGACTTGTGCAAGGCGTTTGACACTGTCCCGCATGGCATCCTTGTCTCCAAATTGGAAACATGTGGGTTTGATGGATGGACCACTCGATGGATAAGGAACTGGCTGGATGGTCGTACTCAGAGTTGTGGTCAACAGCTCAGTGTCCAGGTGGAAACCAGTGATGAGTGGTGTCCCTCAAGGTTCGTTATTGGGACTGGTGTTGTCCAACATCTTTGTCAGTGGCATGGACAGTGGGATCAAGTGCACCCTCAGCAAGTTTGCTGATGACACCAAGCTGAGTGGTGCAGTTGACACACTGGAGGGGCGGGATGCCATCCAGAGGGACCTTGACAGGCTTGAGAGGTGGGCCTGTGCCAACCTCATAAAGTTCAACAAGGCCAAATGCAAGGTCCTGCACCTGGGTCGGGCAACCCCAAGTACAAATACAGGCTGGGCAATGAGTGGCTTGAGACCAACTCTGAAGAGAAGGACCTGGGAGTGGTGGTAGAGGAGAAGTTCAACATGAGCCGGCAATGTGCGCTTGCAGCCCAGAAAACCAACCGTATCCTGGGCTGCATCAAGAGAAGCATGGCCAGCAGGTCGAAAGAGATAATTCTCCCTCTGTACTCCGCTCTCGTAAGGCCCCACCTGTAGTACTGTGTCCAGTTCTGGAGCCCCCAACACAAGAGAGACACCGACCTGTTAGAATGAATCCAGAGGAGGGCCATGAAGATGATCCAAGGGCTGGAGCACCTCTCCTACGAGGACAAGCTGAGAGAGTTGGGGCTGTTCAGCCTCAAGAAGAGACAGCTCCGGGGAGATCTTATAGCAGCATTCCAATATCTGAAGGGGCTGTACAAGAAAGCTGGGGAGGGACTTTTCACAAGGGCAGTTAATGACAGGACGAGGGGAAATGGCTTTTAGCTGAAAGAGGGGAGGTTTAGATTAGGTATGAGGAAGAAATTCTTCACTCTGAGTGTGGTGAGACACTGGAACAGGTTGCCCAAGGAAGTTGTGGATGCCCCCTCCCTGGAACTGTTCAAGGCCAGGCTGGATGAGGCTTTGAGCAACCTGGTCTAGTGGAAGGTGTCCCTGCTCATGGCAGGGGGGTTGGAGCTAGATGATCTTTAAGGTCCCTTCCAACCCAAACCATTCTATGATTCTATGATTCTATGATTCTATGATACTGTCAGTTGCTTGAAACACTCAATGAAAATTCTTTATCTACTTCTGAACTAAATAACCTATTTAAGACAAAACTGTTCCTGTAAGTTCTTTCTCTCAAACATATTTTATCGTTTCAGCATAGCTAAGTATAGCTAGATAAATTAAAGGGAAAAAAATGAGTTATTCTTCTATCTCTGGTTACTACAATATATTTTTCTCTAATAAAATCATTGCTTTAAAACTTAAGCAAAATAGAACGGAACATTCCCTTAAAAGAAAGAATACAACTCTAAATAATGCAAAATTCCTCAGGTTGGAGGATCTTAACTTCCATATCATAGAATGAAAAGATATATCAGCTTATAGGCACACTGCATAGTATTCCTCCTGACAAAAAGTCAAGAACCTCATTAACTCTGACTTCACACTTTGAATTTCAGTTATGCTTCATAGTAGAGACGCTTTCCTGAATCAAGACTGTACTGTAAGATAGGATACTTGAATCTAAAAAAAAGCAAACTGTTTTAAAATGGTTTAAGCATTTGGCTACAATTTGAGTTTATAAACTATGTCTCAAAGATACAGATCTAAATGATATGTTACTTTGATTTAAATGGCCTTTGATCCAGACCAGTATGACTACATTAAATCAAATAATATTCTCTTCTATTTAGTTCAAGTTCTTTAGATCAGAATATTACAAATGGAGGAGGTGAAATAGTGTCTTTCCATGTAGTGAATGTTTCTTCAAAGTAATTCAAAGACATAGAAATAATGAATACAAAAATTTCTAGAGGGAAAATTTTACTATTTCTGTAGATGCACCAATCAGCATCAAAACTGTGACCTGGGTATTATCAACATCTACTTAGGATTCTGCTCCACAAAGCCAGTCCGAGCCTAAACTTAAACCTTTTATTTTCTCTACCATTTATTTTCTTTGCCTTTTAGTTTCTCTGCCATTGTTTTTTACACATAAACTCCCTTCTCAAAAATAAACTGTTCTTTACTAACTTTTTTGTTTGACATTCTTGCCTGTAGACTGTGTCTGCAGGAAGGCTTGACATCTGACCAGATTACTTTGGTATCCATCTACCTTAGATTTGATGGAATTTACTAATGGAGCCTATGATCTTTATCTTTCTGTGGAGCCAGAATGGGTGATGTTCAATCTCTGCGTTCAATTTCCATGCTAAAGACTCAAGATGATGAGACAGTTGTCTCGGTCATGTCATGTTTGAAACAGGGGTGGAAATGAAGCTGGCAGCTGGCATGAGAGGAGCATAAATAGAATTATCCAAGGGTAATTGTACCAGAGAAAGATGCCCTTGTACATTTAGGTAGAAGATAATAAAACATTTTTCTTTCTAAACCACCGAAATTTTTAAAAGGCTTAGCTTATAAGTAATGTGTTGTACTTTGCAATAGGAGGGCGAAGCTACATCCTCTTAAAGTGGGAAACGCATGTTTTGTTAAAGTGTGAAACGTATGTTTTTTTACAGTAGGAAACTGTGGCTCATTCCAACTTCCTTGCACACAGTACCTGGAGTTCACATAGAGGAGATAAAACACATGACACTGTGTCACATAAACTTGGAGAAAGCACAGATTTATATATTTCAGTGAGGGTCTACATTATCTTGGGAAGCAAGCTATCATCTGGCAGATAACAAAATTTGTAGTCTCTTTGCTGTTTACTGCTTATTCTGTAATATTCACAGAGAATTAAGCCCTCTCTCAAATGAAAAAAAAAATGAGAGCACATTGACAGCTGCTAATGTGTAAGTATCCAAATTCTGAATAGGCAAGCTAGATTCAACAGGGAGGGTCAGCTCATAAAGAAAGCCTTATTTTATACTGATATTCTCCTCTGTTGCTCTTCATTTGCATATGCCTGAGTTACTTGGAAGAGAGAAAAAATGCTTAAAAAATTGTCTAAATCTGTAATAATTTAGTGCTTTTCACCAAACAAATACTAACCTGATACAAAAGTTCAAACATACTAAACAGTTGAACGTCTGTCGTGATGAGCTTTGCACCTTTAAGTAGCTCATTTGCTTGAAAAACAGAAGCTATGCTTAGGATGTTAACTGTGCTTCTTAATGCTACAGAACTATCTAGGAGTTCAGTAAACGGATGCTCAAGAATGCAAGGGAGAAGACAAATCCTTTGCTCAGTGAGAGGAAATATAATGCTATATCAAACAAATAATTTTCTGCAAAAGACTTTTTCCAACAGAAAACCTCACATTCAAATAATGAAACTGTAGTTCTAAAGTTTACATGACCTCTATATTCCAAAAACCTGTTGAGCCTACACATAACCTCAGAGGATGCTTTTCAAAATTTTGCAATGGGGGACACATCTTCTTCCGACCATAGCTTGTTGTAAGTCCTCATGGCTCTTTATTAATCCATATTAAAATAAACAGGCACAGCAAGGAAAATTTTCATAGGAGAATGCACAAGTGCTCTTACAAAGCTTTTGATTTTCCTTCACCCAGAAATTGCTTAGATCTGATTAAAAGCTTTTCCATGCTAAAGACTCAAGTTAAAACTTCATTGACAACCATTCTACTTTAGAAAATTAAAATACTATTTTAAATAAAAGTAAAACTGTCCTGTACAGCATGGAATTGAAGGTTCAGAAACTAGAGGATTCATATTTATTTTAAGTATTTTCTGTGGCTATTTGATAGACTTCTTCCAGTACATGAGATTTAAAGGGTGACTTTCCTTTCAAAACATTTCTAGAAACATGACATAAAGCAAAAGGAAAATTTCTGAGAACCAAATAATCCTGAAATCTTGACTCTACACTTTTAGTATCAGTACTTAGATACTTCATGTTACTCAAACAAAATAAGCAGATCTCTTCAAATTCAGTAACTCCCTTTCACTCCCACAAAATTTTTTTCTACTGATAAGGAAATTGTGTGGGTGGGGGAGTTAGTAAGCTACGAGGTTACTGAGGGACCATGCACCTTCTGCTTAATCAAATGCTCACAGTTTTAAAGCTTTTTAAAAACAAACAACCACTTAAATCCTGGTCTTTGCAAATGGTACCAGGCAGGAAAAATTGCATGTAGCTTTTAATTGGAAAAAGAATTAGTGAAGTAGAAACCTACAAAAGAATCTGAAAAAATGTCATTTATTTGAACACCAGCTTTTTTAAATTATAAAAAGTATTACAAGATACTAAGGGTAATGAATCCTTCCTGTGCCAAATTTAGTAGAAGTTCAGTCTATACTGCCATTATAACCAAATTTGAGGTAGAGGAAACTTCTGGTCACATTGTAAGTGAAGTTAAAGGAAAAAAAAAAGCAGTAACATCAAGAAAATGGGGCCAACTCTGGAATAAGGCTTTTCTCATTATCAGATTTTTTAAAAGTCTAAGTCACTGTTTGTAGAGTCTGACAGTTCTTACAAGAGTCTGACAGTTCTTTACTTCTTGTTTGAAGTAAAAATGAATGTATTCTTCTCCAGCTGAGAAGTATGTAAATTGCTCCCACCCTTACTGATTTATTGTAAATTGCCCTTACTCCCTCTTACTGATTAAGTTAGCAAATTTATCCTGAGGTCAAAGGTGTTACTTGAATGTAAAAATAGTAAAACGGAGAGAAGAACCAGACCTACACATTAAGATAGATGATTTTATAGCATTTCTAACTGTAAACAGAACAAGTTCTGTATGAGCTTATCTCTTATTTACAATAGTTTTTTCTCTCTCAGGTGGATTTAATAAAAAATCAGTGGTACTGCAGGGCAACAACAAAATCTCCTCTCAGCCCAGCTTTCTACTTTCATAAAATGTGTAGGAGCTCCACAAGGTTCAGAGTCAAACTTAGTGGAAACTGGCAGTTGGGGTCAAAAAGATCTTAAGCAAGGAGAAAAAATTAAGTACATGCTGTACAACAGTAAAGCATAGGCTTTATTTTACTATACTTTTGTGTGCTATCCTAGCAAATTTGTACACCTATTGCTAGCTTTTCACCTTGACTGAGCTTACTGTCCTCTTGTAATACTCTACAGAGGCCAGTTCAGTTCAGAAACAGGCCCAAATTCCTCATAAATTTGTGCAATGTACTTGACTGGAAAAGCTTTCAACAGCTTTTAATCAACTCAAATGCTATGCAAAAGGCACTTTTCTTATCACTAGACTCTTATTTTCCTCTAGAGAGCTTTCAAATTGTGATTGAAATACTGATTTATAAAAAGAAAAAATATTAGCACAACGTAAGCATCACCTTAGAATACTTCTATTTAATAAGCTGGTCTGTGTCTGGTTTGCACAGCTGGCTTCTACTGGGATAGCTTAAACATGACAAAATGCTGGTGATTATTATGACCTGTACCTGACCACAAAGCCAAAAGAAATTCTAGTTTTAACAGTTAGACTGTACGCATCTATGCTAACTGAGGAGATCTGTGGGTTTGGAACAATCTGTATTTTTCATGCTAAACATGCATGGTTATTACTCAGGAATATGGGACAATCACTCTTTATAGCTGAGGTGCCACAGCAATATGATAAACTTTACAGCATTCATAGTAACAGAGAAAAAAATATCAATTCATCAGCTATAGGAAAATGACACCTTCATTATTTATTGTAAATAATGTAAAGTTTCATAAGTGAAATGTGACTATAGTTGTGTTATTCAGAAACCCTCAATGAACAGCAAATGTTAATCACCATCCATACAAATGGCCTTCCTATCTGCCTTCCAGTTTGCCATTCACGCTGGAAAATAACTAAAACAAACAACACACTTTTACATACAAATTGAAACTATTTCAGCCGAAACTGTGGTGATACAACAATTTAGAAACATTGGTATAGGTGCATGTGTGTAAACAGTCTAAAGTAGTTTCTACCTTTCTTTTTCATGTGTTTTAGATCAGATTAAATACACCATATTCAAGCTGGTGAAGACAGTCCAAAAAGATATATTTCTTTCTTCAGCTTCCTCACAACTCTGGTTATTGTTTCCAATGAAAGATGTGTAGAGATTTTCATGAGATAATATTTTTACTTGGCTTGCCTACCCTGGTCCATGCAAAAAAAAACATTGCAGAAATAATGGTTAGATTAACTTAAGTCTCAGAAAAGTTGTTTAAGTTTCATCATCTGTTTTAACTCCCTAATTTATCATTTGCAGGTTTACTTCTCTTTAAACAGAAGTTGTTCTTTCAAGGTGTTGACTTAGGATAAAAAATAAAATTAGGACATAAAACTAGTCTAGATTGTCACTAAAGAATTCATTATCATCAATTAAGATAGATATAAATTTTTGTTTATGCAATGTCTATTTTGTAAATACTGAAAGATTCTCAATTGAGACAAAGGAAAGAAAGATTACTGCAACATATTGTGATTCTTGATTTTGAAGTGGTTAAATAATCACAGGGGAGAAAAAGATAGTGGACTTTTATGTGGAGCTTATTGTGATAAACTTAATGGTCTTGCACAGTAAATCATTTCAGTAAAATATGTACTGATACGAGCACTGTGTTATTCTTTGTTATTTGGACTGGTAAGAACCGTAGCTGACAAAAAAATTTACAGTGAGGACAAGAATTAGTGCCTGGATCCCAGAAGGTGCACTCCATAATTGCCTAACAAAATACACTCTAGTCTCAATGTGACAAGACTATCCATGTCTTCTTTTCTATAAAAGTTTATCTGATTTTTTTCAGTGATATGGGGTATCATTTGAGGGAATGATTTAAAACTAGGCTTCAGCTTTACAGGATCTATTATTGGCTTCCCACACCCACATCCTCTGTGTAGACTCTATTACTGAGTGGTAAGTTTGAGGCTGGAGCCCCATAGCTTCACCCTGAAATGCCTTGTACTACTCCAGTCTCGGGTTTCTCAATCTCACTCAGCATAGAGTGAATGGGAGCAGGGCACACAAGGGACATGGCAAGAAGAGGCCTCCAATCTCCACCTCTGACCTCCAAATAAACCACAATATATCAGATGTTTCACTAGTGGGAGTATCCTGCTTTCATCCTCTGAAGAAGCCAGTGGCACTGATAATGGTATGCTGATTAGGCCTGATTTTCTAGTGATAAGCCTAAACAAGTGAAAATGAAAAAAAATAACTTAGTCCCATTCGGGCCTTTTCTTTAAAAACAAACAAACAAACAAACAAACAAACAAACAAACAAACCAAAACCACAAAAAAACCCCACCTTTTACAGCTGGATAAATTTTCAATAGTTTTAGCAATTTGTCCAGAATCAAAAAATTAGGAAAGAGATGCCTTTAAAACTACTAACCTTATATTACTGCACTCTTACATTTTATCTTCTAGTTCTGAATAAAGAAGTTTAGGTTCATACTTCATTCCACAATGCAGGTGACTTAGAGACATGATATGCATTTGTTGATTCCACCTCACAATTTTGTGGTTGCTGTTTACATCTATTTAACTCAATTGTTTTCATTCCAGAATCATCCTAGGAGGTGAAGGTCAAGAAGTCACCTTAACTTTCATGTCATACCTTACAATCCTGACTTTACTGCCAGCGTCAGTCTTAAACTGATGAAGTTAGGGTCAAGTGGAGCTATGTACACCACAATCAGACCGTTACATATTAGTCTCAGAGGGCTAAATCCTTTTCTTTAAAGTAATCCATCAAATCGTACCAGTACAATTTGTAGCAAAAAAGCAGATTTTTGTTCCCCAAATCTTTTCCAAATTATTAATATGTCTGAAAAGGCATGAATGTGAAACATGTATTTTTCAAAAGAGTTTAGAGCATGTTGCTGGCAAGTGAAAGAATATTGTTTGATTTATAAAGTTAACATATTTAGTATAAACCTAATTAATCAAGAGTCAATAGAAAACAAAAATTCACAAAATTAATAGACATAGGTGACAAACAGTTCTTAGTGAGAGGCAAATCTTTACAAGATGAAAGCTAGTCTATTGAGTATAGCTGAAAAAACTAGTAGTCTCATTAGAAGGCTGTAATTCTGTTTAGCATTTTGCATATTTAATAACAGGAAATCAGCACAGCCAAATAAGGTTGTTTTATGTAACAAACACTGCTGATTGGTCTGTATAACAGGCATTATGACTCTGATCCCTTTTGTTTGATGCAACAAGGATCTATAAGGGGGGAAAAAGATTCTCCAGGCTTAAACTTCATTGTAGAAATAGATACATTAAATTAGTAAAATAAAACCCAAATTAATCAGACTTAACAACACTGCCAAAAGAAGTTTAAAAGATTAGGATCAGCCCAAACCTACCATACATGGCAGTCAAAACCCATAGTATTACTGAAGTTCAAAGGAAGTGACATCTTGCTTTGTCAAACTTCACTATATTCCTCAGATCATCTAAACTCAGACAGTTTGTTGTTCCTAAACTCAGCAACTGGAGAACACCAAGGAGTACACAATTTGAGTAGAGCACCAACAGAGTGTAAAAGAGCACAAGTTCAGTGCTGGAATACTATCAAAAACATGACACATCAGCATACTATTTACATGAGATTAAAGGCAAATGCTATGGAATATGCTTTTTTATTTTCCAGGGTTTTTTTTTCCCTGTAATCACTAAGCACCAGGGCTTTAGTAAAAAGTCAAAAGCTCCATCCCTTCATCTGTGCCAGTCAGTTGACCTTTGACAAGAAGACACTGCTCTGTACAAAATTATTCTATCAGCAAAAGTTGAAGCAATACTGATTAATGGGTACCTAAAGGCTGGAATTGTCAGTGAAATTCATCATGTGATCTTTAAGGATTTTTCCTTAAAATCAGATGCACTGGATATGGCACAATTATTTCATGCCCTTCATTACCAAATTGCACAGCCTTCCTTAAAGACCCTCTGCTGTCTGCACTGGTGTCTTCATTCAATACCCATCTCTATTCCTTTTTGTCTCTATAAAAGAGGAGAGGGATCCCAAACTGCTGAATGGGGCAAGGATTGCTTGCTAACCTATTGCAAATAATGTCATGATATTGGGGCAATTTTCTTTGTTTGAAATTGTTCTTGCAAGGATTTAAGCATATGAACTTGCTTTAGTATCTGTACTAATAGTCCTAAATACAAGCAAATACCTATATTTTATTACATACCTTTGATGATAAGCATCTTGTTTTGCAATATTTGAAAGTTTAGATGCACTAAATCTCAAACTTAACAAAATCCTACCAAACCACATAAACTGAAACAATGTGTAGAAAGTCAACCAGAGACTTCCACATACAAATATATTTAAAAAAAAAAAAGTCTTCTAAACCATCCTTCTGAAGACTAAGATTAGTGATGCAACTCTATTGATGGGTCAATTGCCTTCACATTCTCCTGAAAAGAAGTTGTTATAGCACAAAAACAGGGTGGAGGAAAAGCCACCAGACTATAACAGGAAGGTGACATATTTTGAAAAATATCACAAGTCAGGCTCAATACAATTTCTTTCAGTCACAGTGCCAGAGTGGCTCTACTTGCACACTATTGCAGGATGAGAAAGATATAGGAGAAGGAACAAACTAGAAACTGTTTAATCCAGCACTGTTATCAAAAGAAAAGTCCATGATTCAGTGTTTAGCAAAATCTAGGCTTTAAAAAGAATCTGAATACAATTGATAATAGTACCAAACTGCATAAAAATTCAAATACTGGTAAGCAATTAACAATAACTTGAGCCATTTATAAAAAATACAACTACAAACACAAAGCCATGCAAAAATTGCCCCTTGCGATGGATGAGGAGGTTTGTGAGTGTCATTAGACAAATAAACTAATCTTTTATCAGAGAAATCATTCTAACACAAAATATAAAACACAAATCAAGAACTGCAGAATAGCTATGGTGGTGAAAATATTCTGGTGCTGCAAAGAAGATAAATCCTACCAATTTTTCAAAGTTACTTAGACACCTGGAGGCTAAGGTGGAGGTACGGCTGATGCTCAGAGGTGTCTAGTGGTAACATATCAACCTACTGTTAAAACCAAACGTCAATACAGCTTTTAAAAATCTTATTTATAGTCAGTATGTGGTGGTATGAGGGAGCAAAAGAGGAAGAGACCCTCATTAATATCTGAACATGATGTTATATGATATGGAATATCCCACAGGCATATCTAAACACCAATTTAGCTTATTAATTTAAATATTCCTAACCCCCTTAGACCTTGCACTTGCAGACTAACAGAACACAAAGTCCTTCACTTCTAGCTACAATGATGCAAACACTGGGATGTTCTCAGTATCTCTCTCAGAACAAATCCCAGGCTGAGAGCAAAACACAGCACTACTCCACCTACTAAAGGAAACCCAACTCTGTCCCAGCTGAAAACCAGGCCACAGTACATATCTGCATCCAGAGGATGACCATGAAATCAGGGAGAGGATGTCATTCTCCTTGTTTGTATAAAACACAAAATTACTTGCTACAAACAAGTTATAAAAAACTGTTTTGTATTAGAATACAGACAAGACACCATCAACAGTAGGAAACCCAAGACCATCATGACTTAAATATCAAAATAAACACGACCCTGCGTCAAAACTTGTAGGGGCATTTTCTGAACTGTATGAACAGAGCATTGCAACATTGCAAATGATATCTCAGCAAAGTGACAATTTTTCTCTTTTTCTTTCAAGATATACTTTTCGCTTCAATGTTAGGTCTGAAACACTAGCCCAAATTGGAAGTATTCATGACAAGAAAGAGCAACTGGAAATGCAGCAGTATCACCTGCCACAGGATTCATGCTTTATTTCATGAGAAACCTGAGGTCTCATTTTTGCATCTGATTTACTGCCTCCTGTTTATAATAGTACAGCTACTCTTACAAAAATCATAAATTGTGTTTGTCTCTTGGGTAACTGTACAAGACCTAGACTGTGCCTTCCACACAGTATTTCAAAATCAATGAAGCAACTCAGAATATAAATGCAGTTACATAGGATAACTATAGTAGGCAGAATCAGGTGCTGTAAACCCAATCTGGACAGGAATAGAATACATGCCAAGCAGAAGTTCACTTGCAGGACATGATTTCCAGTAGTCCTGAGCTCCTAAGGGAGCCTGTTATATTCAAGTAGGTACTAGAAAGAACAGGATGGTGTTGAATAACCTATTCCATATTGATTATCTGAGCCAGGAGGGAAAGATAATGGATTTTCTCAAATACTATGAAGCTCTGGATAACAAGTTTACTGAAACACAAGTCAAAGTGATATATAAATCAAATCAAGGCTAACAAAATAATGTCTGTCTCCAAATGCTTATAAAACAAAATCTGTTTCTCTGGGAAGGTAGATGCTGGAGGAAAGGCAGAATTAAAAAACAAGCAAACAAACAAACAAAACCTAAGAGTAAAAAAATGTCCACTTAACATATTTATTGGGGCATTGGATTATTCCTGAGTGTTTGAAGAACAAACCCAAGGACAACTTCTGCTCTGTGTCCCTAAGATTCCCTGGTGATAGCCTAGGGCAAAATTTGGAGGTAAATATCTATACAGTGTACCACAAATCCTTAATTATTCTATATCTAAACATTTATACTAGTTTGAATAAGTAATATGCAGTATTTTGGTGACTTAAATGGCTTTGAAACAACCTAGAGAGCCAGGCTTAAATCCTTGTTGTTAGAAGTTTAGAAAGCACAAACACAGACACTGCTCCCCTTTGCCTTTCCTACCTGGAGGTTTTTCACAAAATGGGGACATGTGAAATCTCTCAGATTTCAAACTTAACTGTATGGAACAAGCACTCAAGTTATATGACAAATTGCCAGTTTATGTTAGTCCTCTTTTACTATGTGGATTATGACAATTAATATATTGGCATTTAAAATACTTATGCTAAATTCTGGTTTTGTTCCGGCAATTAACCTAATTAAAAGAACAAGAAAAGCAAGCAATATACTTTTTCTTTCAAACATATAAATCTGCACTGGAAGAGTTTCAGTCCTATGCTTTCTGTAACTAATTCAAATTTATGTTGCTCATGGAGTTATTAAAGTTGTTTAGACTTCATATGGGCCAACCACTAAACTGGAATTTCTGTGACTGCAAATCAGATACGTCTCTGGTGCAGTTGGGAAATGAGAGATGATACAGCCAGTTCCTCAACATGTAGTATACAGTTGAAACCTTGTTAGTTGATCTTAATGTGCAGAGTTATTGATACACTATATCAGAGGGACAGCATGACCTTGGATTAAAATAGTATTTTTAACAGCATTGAGGATTCTTGTGATGTTTATGGTATAAAGTAATGATGTATATGATCTGAAGTAAATGAAACAAAGATAGAAGTCCAGCCCAGTAATTACACTAACAATTCAAACTGCTCTGTAGTTTGATGCATACATTTGTCAAAAGCTTTATAATAGGAAATCAATTTTTTTCATTAAAATCTTTTTAATTTTTGTTTAGTAATCTGTATGATAATCTTGCACATTTCTGTCATGTACATGACAGCATAAGTAATAAATCTGCTAAAATAATAAAATTAAATAATAAAATATGTTCTGTCAGGAACTGTGGGCTTTGTGATTTCCCATTTTGTTTGTTGCTGTAAAGTATCTTACAGTACCTCGACTCTAAAAAATGTGCAACACAATAGTATTTAATACTAAGTAACATTTCTCTCCCTAATTTTCTTGAAGTGATAAAAATTAATTTCAGGGTCAAAACTATCTCAGTTAGGCTATAGTGCACCACACTTAGAAATAATAATATCATTAGCCCTTTTTGCAATTGAGAATTTTTAGAAGATAGTTATTCATAAGAAAGACATAATTGAAATGAGCAGTACTTGAGAAAAAGTGAATATTTAGCACCCTTGATCATTAGTGTCCTTTATGACAGATTAATTTGCTGTAATTAAGACAACTTCCTGACCTTCCAACTGCTTTTACAAGAGACCAAATCCACCTCACTGATTTTAATATTGGGTTTTTTCCATTCTGCATTAAAAAAACAAAAAAGAAAAAACATCCGTTTTTTTTAATCTCTGGTTGCCTAATACCAGTTTTGTCAGAGTCACTCCAAGTAATTCTGTTGACTGTTTGAATTGACTACTTATGCACACTGCAATATTGTACATTGGAATTCTACTGAGAAACCAGATGACAAGAGCAAAGAGGGTAAAATACAGAACACAATACCAGAAGACATTACCTTGGATTCAGAATCCTTTCATCTGACTTAGCCCAAACTGAATGCCTCTCTCCAACAATCATCCTCCAAATGAGAACTACTGATCTGAAATAATGTGCAGGTTATGCCAGTGAAGTGAGAGGCTTGCCCAGATGACATTTCAAAGCAGGAGCCATGGACAGTCTTTGAGCAGTACTCCTGAAAAGCTTAACTATTGTTAGGTAAACATCCTGTTTGCCCAAGAACATCGTTTGGTTATTCATAACAGTGGCCCTTAAATAGTTTCCTCCAGAAAAACTTGAGTTAAATTTGCTAAACAGGAATGGCAGGGCTCCCTGTTCTCCAGAATGCTTCTGACTCACCATTCAGCACAGACAGAAGAAGTACAGGTTAAATCCCCATCCTTCTTGACAGATTTAACACCTCAGATCCTCTGGTAGTGCTGTGAGGAAGTCATAGAGCTAGGTATATCCTTTCCTTTCTGGCTGTTTTTGTGTTTAAAACTTGACTTTCAGCAGAGTTGGACTCACTTGCTCAAGCAAGTGAAACTTCAGACTAGAGACCTCAAACTTTCTTTAACATTGTTTCAGCTCTCTTAATGTACGCTTTGCAGCATTCCTTGAATTCAGTAGGTTTTTGGTTGCTGTGAATCTGGGAAACACAAAAACATTCCAAAGCAATGAACTTCCCAAAGAGAGTATTAGGTAAGAGGAAGGGGATAAGAAAATTCCTAGTTTGAGTGACACTGTAGATCTTACCTACAGCAATATGTCATGGTGAGAGACTTTCAGGTATAATCCATTGCATATTCTAAAATTCAATATTAGTACTGCATAGAGAGATTCTAATTTCTAATATCCAGCTATCTGTTAAGCTGACAAGGTCATTGAATCCATTGCAATTTTTAACATATGTATGTCATCAAAAGCAGAACTAGCACACAATCTGGTTTCAAGATGCTGAATTGGCTACAATACAAAACCTGTAATCTGTAAGCAACCAGAAGAAACAAAGAAGAGTTCTAAAATATGAGCTTTAACAATACTGTTATACCTCAGAATATCTCAGTGAAGGGCATTGGATCCTGGAACATGCATCAATAGAAATAACTTTGTTTCTTTTGCTTCAATAAATATTGTCTCTGTTTAGCAATAGACAATGGCTTCTATTGCTGAACACAATGAAGTATGGAGTTAAAATACGAAACTTGCATGCCTGCAATCAAGCATAGGTATGTTATTAAAAGCAGAAAACAAATTCTCTTTTGATAAAAAATGAAGGCCCTTAGGAACAGAAATATTTCTAGTATTTGCTAAAAATATCTTTTATAATCTTAAAGTATTTGCAAAAGTTAGATTGCAGTATTTTTTAATCTGGGCTGAAAACTGAAAAAAAATGTATTTAGATTTAAAAAAATTGTATTTAGGGTTAAAATAAATTCACAACATACTCCAATATGGCAGATCTACATGACATGTAAATCTTTATACCCCTCTGGGATCTGGTCCTACATGTAAAACTAAACTTCTAGGCATATATTTTTAATTCCCATTACTTTTTATTTACTTTATCTAAATTACAATAGATTAGGCATTTATTCTTTTTTCTGTTTGTGGTAATCATCATATTTTTTTATTCATTAAATTGCTCTCTTTGAGTCAACTTATTACAGATTATTTATCATCTATAATGTACTTTATTGCTCCAAGATTTTTGTAAATTTCAGCAAGTTTGCTGATGACACTAAACTGGGAGGAGTGGCTGACACAGCAGAAGGCTGTGCTGCCATTCAGAGAGACCTGGACAGGCTTGGAGAGTTAGGCAGAGAGAAACCTAATGAAATTCAGTAAGGGCAAGCCTAAAGTACTGTATCTAAGAAAGAACAATCCCATGTATCTGTACAAGTCATCAAGGCTTATAAATATCTAAAGGGCAGGTGTCAGAAAGATGGGGCCAGACTCTTCTCAGTGGTTTTCAGTGACAGGATAAGGGGCAGTAGTCAAAAACTGGAAAACAGGAGGTTCAACCTAAACATGAGGAAAAACTTATCTACTGTGAGGATAACAGAGCACAGGTTGTGGAGTCTCCTTCTCTGGAGATGTTCAAAACCTGCCTGGATGTTTTTCTGTATGATGATCTACTCTAAGTGATGCTGCTCTGTCAGGTAGGTAGGACTAGATGATCTTCAGAGGCTTCATGACAACATACTGCTGTTTCTTAATATCCAATTTTTTTGAAGTAATAACTAAGACTGTGATATTTTTATATTTCTTGAAGATTAGTAGCTAGACAAGACAAGTACCGTGGAAGTATAGGGTGGTTAACTTCTGTTGACTATTGAACACCTCCCAAGAAATCTGTAAGCCAAGATAGGTTTTGGGGGGTTTTTTATACAGTTATAATCAATGGTAAAATTTTATGAGAAATCTCTTTGATTATGTTGGGATTTGGTTGCATTCTGTACAAATCATGATTTTCTTAGAAAATATTATTGAAATAGGCATTTTAGGGTAATGATTTGAATCACAGCAGGTAGTTAAAAAATTGCATTATCCTTGAGAGTTATATATTAACGGATACTCGGAAGGCTAGGTTTCTCCCTCCCTATGTTTTATTATAGATTTTGACTGAACAATTTTTTTATATATACCATATGAAACAAAATGTCTTGAAGGGGTTAATTGAATTAATCTCTCATTTCTCCAAGAGGTAAGATCACCCATATGGAATCTGTCCATTGGTTGTCTGCCACAGCACTGCTCTTTCAGAACTCTTCTCTGCAGCATCAACAGTAGATAATATCCCCCATGATTTCAACAGAATCTGAAATGACAACAGAAAGCCTGAGGACAGAGGAAGAGCTAATTACTCAAGTGAACACTTCAAGAGTTTTAAAGTTCAAAAGGTAGTCAAAAGCAGGTTTACTTGATTAGCAGTTCTGGGTTTGTTTTTGTTTTTAACTACAATATAGCTCATATAGAAAGATTTCTTAGAAATTACAGCCAAACCCTTAAAAAGAGATTTTTTTTTTTTAATTTATACTCAGATACCAAATTGTATAATTTGTCAAATAAGGAATTTATTAATGTTTGGACCATTTTAAGATCAGATACTTTAAGTATTTAAATAATTGTAGAATATTTAGAAAACCATAATATCTTGTCTGTAAATATATGGACTTTCATCATCTTGTAAACTTCAGACAAGTAGGAAACTTTAAAACTATTCAATCATTACATAATTTACAACTTTTACATTCTAATTCCTTGATTTTTAACTCTTTTAAAAAGTAGAATAAATGGCATATATTTATCTGAGAGATACATGGTACTGTATTCTGCTGGGGTTTTATTACTAGATGGATTATACTTTCTGGTTAATCTGACAGAGGACAACAAATCTTCTTGCTTGGGGCATTTGTCATACACACAAAGCAGATGTATGCTGATACAGGTTTGACTGATGTTCCCATTATAACTTTGTTTCAAGATCAGTCTAGATAATTCTAGGTGGAACAAGACTTTATAATGGATTGAGTATGCTCTACTAGATTTTAATTCAAGATTAAACAGACCTTGTTTACATGTTTATTCATTTTTTCTTTACGGAAAGCATGGATTAGAAGGCCATTATTGTGCGTATGGAAGAATAAAGAATGCTATTTAATTTAAAGTTCATTTTGGGTGGAAGAATCTTATCTGTAAAGCAGTGAGATTTAACCTCAATTGATTCTATGAATACATGATAGTTATAATGTTGTACACCATCAGAAGAAATGGAAGTATTCACAATTTCTTATCAAATTCCTTCTCAATTTAAGAAAGGATAGAACATTAATTTCTTTTAAAATGTGATAAATTTCCTTCTGAAAATTATTGAGTTTGCAGAATGTACATCACTTCAGATCATGATCTGCCACTTACTTAACTCAGTTGCATAAAATATGTCAATCTTTTTTATACAGAGAGTGAAAGTGACTGGAAAAGGACATAAAACTTGTACTGATAGCAGAGGAAAAATAGCATCAAAGTGGAAAAACAGACGTTAAGCCCTTTCCAACATCTATTTTAGAATGAAATCAGCAATTCATGGAAGTTCTGCTGCTTTTGTGTGCTCCTAAAATGGCATAAAGAATGCAATTCTTCTTTCTGGGGGCACAGGAAAACACGTGAGATAATTAATTAAGAGTAAAATCTTCTAATGATAAATTGTGTATGACACAAGCATGAGATGCACCTTAGCCAGGATTAGGAGCAAGAAATATCTTTCTTAAACCAATACTAGAAGTGTGATATTTCTTGAGAATTTGCAGCAGAATTAATTAAGCATGAACAGCATGCAATGTATGAGTCCAGTGACAGGAACAGTGTGGGGAAGGTCAGCTCAGCTGAAGTGCTCCTGTTTCTTCAGGCATATGCTGGACACTTGTCACAGGATGTTTCACCAGCTGTGAAGAAGACAGCCATCCCAAATACCAGGACAGAAGTTACAGCTGAGTTTCGATTTGGAATTGGTCTGGCTGCAGATGAGCAGCCCCAGTACACCCTGTTGTGGCTGCTGTGTAAGGGGGAAACGGTGTACACAATTATGACTTAAAAGTGATGCATTAAAACAGAAAAAAAAAAAGATGCCTCCAATTAGATATATAATCGCTGCTGATCCACAAGTCTCCTGGGTCATAGAAAAGTAAAGGAAAAAAAGAAAAAAAAAAGAGAGAAAACCAACCAACCACACACATGCACACAAAACAGAGAATAGGTAGAGAAAATTGGTCAGTGAAGGCGTAGAAAAACACTGCCAAACATGACGAGATTAACTTTAACAAAAACTATGTTCAAGAATAGAAAAAGAAAATATGAATACATAAACGGAAGCATGTAGGTTTTCATCTACCTAAACATAATTTAAAATCTAGTAATACATATTAGAAGTGCTCTACCTTAAAAAAATAAATAAATAAATAAATTTTATATATATATATATATATATATATATATATATATATATATATATATATATATAAATATGAGATATATTTCAGGGTTCATTAAAAATGTAATCTGTTAGAAGCAAACATTTTGGCTTATATCTTTCTTTACTGTAAAGTAGATTCAAATTCAAAGAGGCGTTTTCCTGTTAAGCATCATATGCATCAATAAACCAAAATATACATATTCCTTAAAATGTAAACTTTAAAGTTAGAAACATTTGGAAGCAACCATTAAAATATTTTTAACGCAAAGAGATCAATCTATTGCTTGTTGAAAACAGTTCTTCAAAGAAAGCATTGTTCAGAATCCTCCCAAGATTATTTTTGCCATGGATGTCTCAGTAAAACTGTTTCTTACAATCTTCTTTTTGTCCATGGTATCATTAAAGTCCATAATCTTTTCCCCTGCGGACAGGAACTGAGGATTAATCTATCAGAAACCATCCCCCAAATTATGGAAAATGTAACAGATGCTTTATGAGGTATTTACCATGGTACAGCTTTTTGATCCATAAACTCCATATACCATGTAAGTACAGTATATATACATAAAATACCCTTTGTCAATCCTATAGAAAAAGAAACACATGAAGTCTATGCTCTTTTTCTTTCCTTATCAGTGGTAAATGCACAAGTGGTAAAAGAGAGGTGTGAGGAGGAAAACAATCTAAATGATACAATCCAAAATAAAAATGCAATCAGCATATTGAATGCTTTGAAGTTGTTATGATTAGCTTGTGTAATAAAGTATTAATTTGTTTGATGTTACTTGGAGTCTTTCTTGCTCAGGGCAGAATTATTTCATGAACCTTTTATTCACATAGAGATTGTCTAGGAAAATTGCTCACATTACACAGGCCCTGGTCTTTCAATGTGAATTTGTGATGCAATTAAAGTAGTGAAGATTGCACCATTTTTTTTCACCAGTAAAATATTCCATACTCTAATGGTAATTGACATTCAATAGTAGTATTTGTACACTTTCTAGCAAGACTGGTGTGGTGGTTTGGGTGGATTTATCCTTTTGGCTTGCACCTAGCAGCCAAACACAGCCTGCTCTATCACCCTCCCCCTCCCTCTCCCAGGGAGTAGGGGAGAGAATTGGAAAGAAAAGCAAGGAAGCTCACAGGTTGAGATAAAAACTATTTACTAATTAAAATAAAATGATGATGACCACAACAGTGATAACAGACTATCCAATTGAGTGATACACAGTGCTCCCCACCCGCTGACTGATGCCCAGCCCGTGCCAGCTCACGATCCTGGAGCTGAGATAGTCCCAAAACCAAAACCCCGGAAAAGTGAGCCCGAGTGATCCCCGAGAGAAATACCCCCAATTTCTAGTCAGCCCTGGTTAATATACTGATATGAACGTGATCTGATCTGGAATATTTCATTGGCACATCGAAATGCCAGGTTTGAGTTTTGCTATTCACTGCTCTTTTCCCTCCCAGTCCTAATGCAGCTGTGACCCAGCCAAATACAGTGGCCTTGAGCTCCAGCAGTAACTAATTACACCAGTACTGTTATCAACGTTCTTCTCATAATAAGTCTGAACTAAAACACTGAAACTAAAATACAACTCTTCTAATTACTAAGAAGAAAATTAACTCTATCCTAGTCCTAGTAAAACCAGGACAACTGGTAATACATCATTGTCATATAAAATTACCTTCTTTAATTGCTGCCAAGCTTGTCTTCCTCTCTAGAGGTTGAAGGCTTGACCCACTTTTGCTGACTGCCAGGAAAAGATCATGGTTTAGAAACTGGCATGTGCAAGTTCAGACTGGAAGAATGGATCTGGGGACATTTGAGAACAGAGAATAGGAGAAACAATTCTATTGCCTTGGAGGTTTAATGGGAAATATTTGTGTCAGTAAAGTTTGTGCCAACTGCCCACTAAAAACTGCAGAGAGCACAAGAGAGAAGTGCAAGAAAGCAGTTAATAGAAGCCAATTTTGTATCAGTTTCTCCAAAATTCACCTGCAAAACCATGCCATTTACAAGTTTTGCTGTAATGATATCTGCTGACCTAAGGCATAACAATTACTTAATTCAGATGTAGCAATATAAAATACAGGAACAGAGGTTTGTTCATAGGTGAATAAAACTATTAGTCTAGCATGGACATCCGTGTGGCAGCAGACTTAGTATATTTTTCTAAAAATTCTGTCTTCCATACTTGCTCCAAATGTTCCACCATCTTAGATATTTCCTCATACTTTAGTTTCTTGCCTAATTTGTCATCTATCTTCTTGCTGTGACAGTGTTTCTCAAAGACACAATTTAGGGACTACTGTTTTGCCTCCAGCTTCCTGTAAAAGCCTCAGGCATACTACTAATTTTTGTTGCACATTGAATAATGTACAATCCACGACAGACCACCCATAAAAAATCAGTATTAATTTCCATGAACACTGAAGCACAGGAAGTACATACTTTCAGTGGTATAATTTTCTAAATTTCAGTAAAATGAAAGGAAATAAAATGTCTAATATACTACTATCTTTATTAATATTGGTTTATGAATTCAACTTCAATTCTAAATCTTTTTTTTTTTTTTTCTTAATGTTGTACTCTTCACACTTTCAGAAGAAAGAATTTGAGATTTCTTGAAGAAATGTAAAAAATGTCATGGAGCCAGGAGGGGGAAACCTGGTATTTTATCTATTATTAATAAAAAACTGTATTTAAAAATACAGTTATGTCACAGTGCAAAAGCCTTCCTATCTACTGCTAGAATGAAAGTGCTATATGCTGTTTGTCAGCAGTTCAGACACTTTCAAAGTTTATGTCTTTTTCATAGACAGCTAGAATATTCATCTGTCTTAATTTTTCTTTCAAAATAACTAGCTAAGAAACTTACATAATTTGCAGTGCAATATATCACTTCCAATCTATAGCTAATACACTATTTCAGTAGTATTCCAGTGAAGGATGACAGATGCCAAGGAAAGGTTCATTAGAATTCATCAGTTTTTCAGGGAAAGGTGATTATATAAGCTGCTATCAGTACAAATAGCCAGATAGATAAACACATTTTTAAAAGAGATTATAATTTCTCAGTTTCTTGTTTGCAGCAACAGATTAAGGTGGAATATTTGTGCCTCAGATATGCATTCTTTTTACTTCACATGATCTCTTGCAATTTTTTAGACTCAGAAACAGATTTATTCAATGCGTCTAATACTTTCTAATTTTTTGCCTTATCTAAATGTTTATTACTCATGGAAGGAAAAAAACCCACTGAGAAATAGTAACATCTCTGAATGGCTTTAATGTACTGTGACTAGACTAATTTCCATTTTGAGATGCCATTTAAACACGGACAGTCAAGGTCTTACAGGCTTACAAGAAGAGTCAAGCACTTCTAATCTAAATACACGGAGCTCAAGAACTTCCAGAGCTGTCCATTAGTTCCATGACTGAATTGGTCCAGTGTACCAACAGCGTAGCAAGCAGCCAAAACGTAATACTTCTCAGTAAATTTAGATGCACAGTTCAAAAGCATCCAAACTTGAGTTATACCTTAACAGTAAGAAAGGCAAGAACTTACATAATTGGTATAATTTTTACCCTTTATCTTGAAGCTTTAATTACAGTGAATTCCACCTTTTGGTTGTGAAGTTAATATAGTGACCAGCTAAGAAAGACTCCAATATGTGTTATGTGTACAGCTATGCTAATTCTACAGGAGCCCACATGTGGCCCTGTGTAAATTTTGAAGTGCAAAATAGTTCAGCTTGGAATTTTGGTGTTAGAAGGAAGGAGGTGTCTTAAGAGCACATCTCTAACCAGTGGGGCAGGAAGTCTCATTGAGTCAGGTCAAAAGGAAAAGTTCTTCTGCAGGGAGTTGTAGGAAGAAAGGAACAATAATTTAAAACATGAGATTCTACTTTTGATGGAAGATTATTTAATGGGGCAATCTCTTCTCTTAACATTTTCAGCTTTTGACAGTGAGGGTTTAGACAACAATTGATATATAGGTTTATTAATTCAACCTTAATTCTAAATCTTAGACAAGTCACTTTGAGAGTTGTCATATCACACTAATTTTATATCCAGACTAATACGAAAAAATCTTACAACCATGGTACCTTATTTAAGATTTTTTCTCTGCAGTATTTAAGCACATAAGATTTACACCTGGGCTATAATATATTTTAAATCTACATAATTTTCTTTAATATTTTAAGAAATCACGTGTCACTTGGGAAAGATGGATCCAAGGTTATAATGAGGAAAACCTAAGTGATAGAGAATAAATCGACCACATAAAGTACAGAAAGATTGAATTCAGATTCAGTCTTCTTTAAGTGTAGACATACAAATAAGCTCTCAGAGGTATAGACTACACTTTGTCAAAATCAGTAATGCAGTGTGAAAAATCTACCTTTCATAAGATGCTTCTAGAGTTATCTTCCTCAGGCTAAGACAAACTCAAGTGGCTTTCTATGACATTATTAATAAAAGAAAGCCATTCTGACCTACCTACTAACCTTTCAAATTACATTTTCTCTCCTTGTTCTTATTTTCAATCAAAGATCAAGTTCTTTAATGATTTCTTCATTGTTTGTAAATGGAGGAAAACTGGCACTCTTTTATTTCCCAGAATCTCTTCACCTTTTGTCTCCTTCCTTTTACTGCATAGAATAAGTCAACTTCCTGGAATATTTTCTACTACTTTTACCTATGCTTTCACCAGGCTTTTAGGAAGCACTTTCCATTTCTTTATTATAGAAATGATCAAAGACATTCTTTATGCCTCTCTTCACCCTGTATTCCTGTCTTTCAGCAATGGGCTCCTACTGGGCAGCTAAATCCTTCCTATATAATTTCCATGAAGTCACCTAATGGGTGAGATCTCAAACATATATGTTTGTTTTAGCCAGATGTTACAGCTTTCACCAGCAGAGTAGCTAGTCATACCAAAGACATATAAGACTTTGTATTTAATGTGAGGCAGGACTGGCTTATGCTGGTACACCTTTAGCTGGCAGTTTTATATTTGAAAGGTGAGGCTAGTAAAACATATCCTTTCATAGTGTATCTTTAAAACATCCCTTAAAGAACTGTTCCAAATATATCCTCAAATTCTAACATCTTGTGTGTGTGTGCATATATATATATATATATATAGGCACATTTTCAGAGGGCTTTTTTCCATTACAAATTTAATTTCTTCCCACAGGGGTCTGTGTCAGGTACAGTGAAGCTCCATCTTAATCGTACATGGTTCATTATTACCAGATATTATTAATATTAACAAATATTATAGTTGTATTCAAATCATTGCACATGGTGTCTGAAGATTACATTGAAATAGTGTTCCAAAATTAGGTGATCTCTATTCCATACTTACAGTTTCTTTTCCAGTGATGGAAGATATTTCAGAACTTAATTTAAAAATATGTTAAACATAGTGGAAAAATACAGTAGAAGTACTATTCCATGTAATTAAATAATAATGCCAATAATTAGATTTCATTTTGATGCTAAGAGAATTATCACATCTGCTCAGACAGAAAAATGTAAAGTTCATTTAAATCCTAATGTAGTATTCTGCAAACATTATAAATCAAAGTAAGCTGAAATATTAAAAGACATATGAAATATTCAATGCAATATTCTACTGCTGTGTCACATTTTGCAATTTACCATCGGTTCATTGAATTTAGTAATGGGACAAATTACAGCAAAATATCTATTAAAATACTTACTAAATCAATGAAAAATAAATTCATTCTGATAAGCATAAGACTAAATGCCTACTTAACACACAGTGACAGGCTACAAAGGACAAACACAGTAGACTAGAACTCTGTATGAAGACTGACATTCACATTTGGGCTCTTAGTATATATTATAAATGATAAGGAAGGCTTGACTACCCAAATGTCTCATTGTCAAGCTTTGACTGCTTTTTGAAAGTACCTTCACCCTATAGAATTCCCAAATACAATAGTCCAAAAACTTCCTTTTAGTATTATATACTAAGGGTTCACATATTTTCACAGAATCACAGAATATTAGGGATTGGAAGGGACCTTGAAAGACCATCTAGTCCAATCCCCCTGCCGGAGCAGGAACACCTAGATGAGTTCACACAGGAAGGCGTCCAGGCGGGTCTTGAATGTCTCCAGAGAAGGAGACTCCACAACCTCCCTGGGCAGCCTGTTCCAGTGCTCTGTTATCCTCACTGTAAAGAAGTTCTTTCTCAAATTTAAGCAGAACCTCCTGTGTTCCAGCTTACACCCATTACCCCTTGTCCTATCATCAGTCATTACTGTGAAGAGCCTGGCCCTATCCTCCTCACACTCACCCTTCAAATATTTATAAACATTAATAAGGTCCCCCCTCAGCCTCCTCTTCTCCAAGCTAAAGATGCCCAGCTCCCTCAGCCTTTCCTCATAAGGGAGATGTTCCACTCCCTTCATCATTTTGGTGGCTCTTTGCTGGACTCTCTCAAGCAGTTCCCTGTCCTTCTTGAACTGTGGGGCCCAGAACTGGACACAATATTCCAGATGTGGCCTCACCAGGGCAGAGTAAAGGGGAAGAAGAACCTCTCTTGACCTACTGACTACACCCCTTCTAATGCACCCCAGGATGCCATTGGCCTTCCTGGCCACAAGGGCACAGTGCTGGCTCATGGTCATCCTGCTGTCCACCAGGACTCCCAGATCCCTTTCCCCTTCACTGCTCTCTAGGAGATCATTTCCTAACCTATACTGGAACCTGGGGTTGTTCCTGCCCAGGTGCAACACCCTATACTTGCCCTGATTATATTTCATCAAGTTTTTCCCTGCCCAGCTCTCCAGCCTGTCCAGGTCTCTCTGGATGGCAGCACAGCCCTCTGCTGTGTCAGCCACTCCTCCCAGCTTTGTGTCATCAGCAAACTTGCTGACAGTGCACTCTGTGCCCTCATCCAGGTCATTGATGAATATATTGAATAATACTGGTCCTAATACCGACCCTTGAGGGACTCCACTAGACACAGGTCTCCAACTAGACTCCGCCCCATTGACCACTACTCTCTGGCTTCTTCCCACCAGCCGCTTAATAATCCATCTCACTACCTGCTCATCTAATCCACACTTCCTCAATTTATCAGCGAGGATG
The DNA here is from genome assembly GCA_907165065.1 of Caprimulgus europaeus. The sequence goes on from OU015527.1 coordinate 19,823,270, forward strand.
CTGTGGGAGACCGTGTCAAATGCCTTGCTGAAATCAAGATAGACCACATCCACTGCTCTACCATCATCCAGCCACCTCGTCGTGTTTTCATAAAAGTCTAGTAGGTTTGTCAAGCACGACTTCCCCTTGGTGAAGCCGTGCTGACTGCCCCTAATGACCCCTTTATCCTTGATATGCCTAGAGATGGCACCAAGGATAAGTCATTCCATCACCTTTCCAGGGGTGGAGGTGAGGCTGACCGGTCTGTAGTTACCCGGGTCCTCCTTCTTGCCCTTTTTGAAGATTGGAGTGACATTTGCCTTCCTCCAGTCCTCAGGCACCTCTCCCATTCCCCACGACTTAGCAAAGATGATGGAGAGTGGTCTAGCAATGACTTCAGCCAGCTCCCTCAACACTCGTGGGTGCATCAGAGGCAAAGAAGGCATTCAATAGCTCTGTGTTCTCTGTATCCTCTGTCACCAGGGTACCCACCTCATTTATCAGTGGGCCTATTTTCCCAATGTTCAGTCTCTTGTGCACCATCTATCATGTAGCTAAACTATTTAGCTGCCCTGAACAACATCTGATAACATTTTTCAGACTGACACCAGGGCAGGATTTAGATAACAGAGTATACCTCCTTGGTAACTCCAGAGAGGCAGGTTCAGGATCAAATATCATAATTTAAGTAGAACAGGAATGAATTAAAAGAAGACAAAACCAGCAGCAGCAGGGATAAACTATCAAGTATTTCCACAGTTAACCACATTGCATTTTTCTGTTCATTTATTTAGACAGAAGGAAAGGAAAAAGGTATTATGCCAGCCACAAAAGACATCAAAGGCCACTTTTATCCTAGTATGCCAAATGATACGTGAAAATGCTGGGAATTTCAGAAAACAAACTGAGCTGGGTTTGTTATAGTGAAGTTATGCAAATTATTTTCTTTAGGTGATAATTGCATCCTCTCTGAATGGCTGTGTACATTGTCTGCCCTTTCATACTAGTGAGCACTAATATGACTTCTGTAGCTGTTCATGGGATTAATTTTTTGAACACTGAATAGTACACGAAAAAGTTACACTTCTGTGACAAGCCGTGTTGCTGATATGGTTCAGTGATACCAAGTACTGAAGAAAGAGAGAAGACCAGAGGAGAAAATAAACAGTAATGCAGCCTAAAGTTCTCCCAGCAGAAAACTCTCTCTTTTGTAGATAGATGGGATCTGTAGGGAAGGTAGAATTCAGTGCAAGAAATTGCCATTGAGAAGCAGACGTTGAAAAACAGATAAAGAAGTGCCAGATCTAGCACTGGGACAGCAAACACATCAGCTGTACAGCCTGCAGGGAGGGAGTGAGGGGATCAGCACCAGAACTGGCCAATATCCATTACTGGCATGTAAAGGAGCATATGAGAGTCTCAAAGGGAGACTAAAAGGGAAAATTTCATGTGGGATTGCCTGCAGAGAAGGGTAAAAACACTTGTGGATGGAGAATTAGAAGATGAAGAGACAGAAGAAAAAAGTGAGGAACCAAAAAGACAAGAGTCAAGAAACTACTTCCTAGGAGGACACACTGAAACCCAAGCACCTGCAGAAAATAATTTATTTCCCTTTGAAAAGTTGGGGTAGAAGAGGGAGAACTTGAGACAAGATGCTTCAGGCTAGACCACAACAGAGAAGTCTGTCTTCAGCAGCAGAGGCTTGCAGGATGCTCTGAAGAGCTGGGCAACATGCAGTCACAATCCCCATGGCCGTTGCCCTGCTGGGGTCCATTCTGATGCAGACAGCCCTTCAAGAGCTTGCAAGGTACTCATCCATCCCACATATCCGACATCTCTGCATCATCCTAGCCCAAGCATTCTATAGGTGTCAAGTCTGGCTCTTTTCTTCTCCACTTTCTAGGATATCCCAGCCTCAATACTAGAGATAATGAAGACAGGACACTGAAGTTATTCTGTTACATCAGCTGCACCCCCAAAATAAGAAAGAAATATAAATATACAACTTGAACCTCTGAAAAGTGGCCTTGATCCAGTGTGACCTGTGCATCAAAGTACTTCCTGACATCACTAAAAGAGATCCTTTCAGTTCAAAAATATTACACATTGTGCTGAATAATAATAAATAATTCCCCTAGAATGAGAATTAAATTTCTGAAGTTGCATAAGAGCAATCATTAAAGAAGTGGCACAGTGAACAGCTAAACTTTAATGTTTCATTTTCCATCACTTCTTTGGGTGCACAATGTTATGATATATCAGAATGAAGGAAGTTTTTGGATGTTTGATGTGACCACCACTTTTGTTTTTATTGCCTTTAATCCAGGTACTTTGGAGTGCTCTATAGCACAAAAAGAGAATAGCATATCAGATCAAATTACAACACTGTTAATTTAAAGCCCCATCAAAGAGAGATTTTTAAAAGGCCAAACATTGTTCTTAATCATTCATTACCTAAGCAAAATATTAGTAGCATTTTGTGTCAGTAATGGCTACACAACTCAAGATATAGTCCAAACAATGAAAATGAGAGTTAACACATATTTTCCCCTGCGAAGAACATTATGTGGATTAATTTCTTCCACTGTGAACACTTGCAGTTTCAAGCTAAGACTTTTTACAACTCAATGCACCTTCTGGCACCTATACTGCTTTCTAATATGCAAGAATGTTCCCAGAAGTGCCATATCAAATAGCTAATAAAACACGTTGTTTACAAACTAGAAGCGTTTCTGTGATATAGTCAAGGTCCTGACTTATGGGAGAAACCCTTGATGGTACAGAGCTTTAGTGAATGACAGTGAGAAACCACACCGGAGAGTGGAGGGTGCTTATGAAACTACATAGTAGTGTGTAGTTTTATTTTTGCAAAGTGGGAAACATGAGTAACTTAGACACAGTTGAGGGTGGCTCTTCAAAGAGTTCAGGACTGCTAAAGAGCAGATGGCACTTTTTGATCCACTGTCATGTTTTAATGGTCTCCAGCACTAAAATTACATGAACCACAGCTAACAAGATCATAGAAGGACTTTCTTATCACTATTAATTGTATTTACCATTACATCCAGCTAAGTAGAACTTTCTCTATCTAAATCTTTCAAGCACTCTGCCATCCTACTAGACTCTTATATGCAGCAGGAATTAATTTTAGATTCCCTGAATAATTATAATTTTTAAGTTTATTTTCACCTGCAAGAAAGTTGTGTGGCTTAAAACTGTTGAAGATGTCTGTGCTTACTTCAGGGAGCTTGGGCTTTCCGCTCAAACTGTTTTATGATTCTGTTAATCTAGGACTATGCTTCACCTTTGAAGTACATAAGGAATACAAAACTTGCCAGAAGAGGTTGGTTTGTTGGTTTTTTTCCTTCACTCAATCTCTTGATTTCAGCTTTTTGACCTGAGGTTGTCACTGAGTAGTTCATAGGTTTCTTTCCATACAAGTGATTACAAGTTATTCAGAACTAAAGAACTTGGAAGAGTCACTATGTCTTTTCAAATCTACATGCAAATATAGGAATTTGTTGGTGATTGATAGATTTCCTTTGGCATATTTACACTAACTTAACTTTATGATATACAGCTTAGATGAATAATAACACAACCAAAATGGCAAAAATTCCCAGTGTGGCACCATTAAAATACACATGCTCAGGGCCCAGAATGTGTTTGTGACCAAAGTATTGTTGACCGATGCAAAGAATCAATACAACAAAGCACAAACAATAAGAAATCAACGTGGTTTGGCCATACGCAGACTACAGATAATAAACTTGGCAATTATGAACAATAAAACATTAAAATAGATCATCTCTTCAACTGTAAGAAAACAATTCCATCAAAACTAATATCTTATGATGATATAAATGATTTCTTAATGTAAGTGCTACAATAGAATTCTGCTGGTATTGAATTCCTCAACCACCCTAGGAAACTAGAATTAGTCATTAGCTCAAAAGCTTAATCTTCCTCATCAAAAGAAGTAATAACCTATATGCTCTCAGGAGTCAGGATTTGACAAAGAGGAGCATTGAATGCAGCCCTTTTCCCTTTTTGTTAATATGTCTGATCTTTTTTTCTTTGCTGTAAATTAAAGGTTTGAAACACCAGTAGTCACCTGAAACATCAATAACCACATTTGTCAAAGTGAATTTAAACTTAAATCTGGTATAACGAAAGCTAATCAATAGGTTGTTGGCACACATATTCAAAAACTATTAGTTGTTTCATACAGCCTTGGTCAGAATGAGTCATGTCAGTGAAAACTGCCCTTTCCACTTGAATTAACAAAAAAATAAAAGATTGTAGGAAGGAAATCATGTGACATTTTATACCCATCATCTGAAAGATACTAATAATCTTTGGGGTTATTGTGTGACCAGGGCTCATCAATCCTCACAACTTCAGCTCTAAATCACTATGGTGGGTTAACCCTGGTTGGACACCAGGTGCTCACCAAAGCTGCTCTATCACTCCTCTCCTCAACTGGACAGAGGAAAGTATAATGAAAGGCTCCTGGGTCTAGGTAAGGACAGAGAGAGATCATTCACCAATTATAGGCAAAACAAGCTTAACTTGGGGAAAATTGATTTAATTTGTTACCAATCCAGTCAGAGAAGGATAATGAGAAATGAAACCAAATCTCAAAACACCATGCTTCCACTCCTCCCTTCTTCCCAGGCTTAATTTTTCACCCAATTTTCTCTACCTCCTCCCCTGCAGGGGACAGGGGGACAGGGAATAGGGGTTGGGGTCAGTTCATCACACGTTGTTTCTGCTGCTGCTTCCTCCTCAGGGGGAGAACTCCTCACACTCTTTCTCAGCGCCAGCGTAGGGTCCCTCTCATGGAAGACAGGCCTCCATTAACTTCTCCAATGTCAGTCCTTCCCATGAACAACAGTTCTTCATTAACTGCGTCAGTGTGTGTCCTTTCCATGGTGTGCAGTCCTTCAGGAACAGACTGCTCCAGTGCTGGTCCACCATGGGGTCACAAGTCTCACAAAAACCATGCCTATCTCCCCCCTCCCCATCCCCTGCTACCTGGACATGCAAATCAAATACAATCACCCTGAGGTGTGAATTAACAAAAACAAGGTAAGGTTGGCTCTGCAAAAAAGATCTTGTGGGTAAAGAGTCTGAATGCATCATGTTGCAGGAGTGGAAGTGGAGGAGAAAGAGATCCTACTCCATGGTCATACAAAGCACAAAACTGCTATGCAAAATGACATAAAATGGGCAACAGAGATCTAGCTGACAGTAATACTTAGCTGCATCGCATAAAAAGGAGAAGCACTATGCTTCCTCCTGCCTGGGAGCTCTGGCAGCCTTTATTTATGTGTGTCCCTATTTGACCTGAGGAAAAATGTCTGCACATCTCCTGAGCTCAACACAGCATAGATAAGGTCAGGACTGTAAAAGGTCTTGCTTAATAGATTTTGAAATGTGCATAGCATTCAACACTAGCACAATTAAAAATTGTTCAGTTCTAGAAATATTTCCAACTCAACATCAAGAGGAACAATGCAAGTGCAGAGAGTGAATAGGCCTAATAGCCCGGGGTATTTTGCAGAACTTTTAATGCTGGCAATGCAAGTGAGGAACTGACTCAGTGGTTGTTTGCAAATGTCATTTGCTTTTCTGTTCATCCAATTACCCTGGAAATAGGAAGAGAAAGAAAACATGATGCAAAAATTTTTAAGAAAGTTAATGTTTTGGGACTTTTCAACATTGCCTAACATATTTTCTCTAAATCATTTCTACATTATTTCCATATTATACAACATTAAAACCCAAAGAAGCTCAAGCTGGCCCTGGAAAGGAGCTTTTGTCAGAATCCACAATCCCAAATCTACATACTATCTTTAGAGATACTACTAGGGGAGCAAGTGAGAGGCAGTAATCTTTTCCTTTTTTTTTTCTCTTAAGCTGTGCAGCCACTGTTCTCTGTCACACTTTCACAATACTGTAACTCTGTTCACTTGCAGAGAGTTGTGCTAATGCTCAAATTACTCTACAAAGTAGAAAATCAGAGTGCGCTTCAATACATATGACTTGGATTAAAAAAAACACACTCATTTTACCCAAGAATGACAATCTAAAAAGGTTACAAAGTGCTAAGAACTTCCTGCCAGTTAAAAACCATGAAATGCATTTAAAAATTAGCTTTTTTTTATAGCTGGCCTTTTGGAGCATACTGTGGCTAATGTTCATCTTGCTGAAAAGTGTAACTGAGAGATTGATTTATTATTAATAATGTATTCAGTAGGCTAACCCTTTGTTCCTTTTCCTTCCTTTTTTTTTAACATGCTATCATTATCTGTACACAAATGACAATTTGTTGATCCTTTATCACTCAAAAGTATATGACCATCTTTAACTTTTCTTTGGAGCTGTACAGACTTCTTAATTGAGACTCATTTTCTGCACATGTTCTAGCGCCAACTGTATTTCAAATGGACTGTAGCTGTTTGTAAATATGTTAAGTCACATGTTACCTGGCTAGTTGATGGTACACAAACACTCTAGTATATGCATACAAATGTGCTTTTCTCCTTCCATGTATGTGTGAGTAAGCATAAACGTTTCTGTATAAATATACAATATGATGGTACTGTAAGGGAGGGGACTTCTTGTGGATTAGGCTACACATAGGACAACATCAGACAGCAGGCATCCCCATAGCTATCTACCCACAGTATGGAGTCAGGGAAATTAGATAAGAATTCAAACCATTTCTAGATACAATACCTTTAGGATGATGCAGACACATTTGGCTATGGCTGAGCCAAAGGAAAAGGGACTTCTCCAACTGCTCTATGCTTTGAAAATCAAAACATAGGACATACTGAGATTCATGAATGAGCAATTTAATCTAGCACAGAGTAATTTCTATTTCCATGTCTCTAACCAACTTATCAGACATTCAGAAGTGTGTTAAACTAGATACCATATCTGGAAGTCCTTCAGCCAAAGTTTTCATTCTGCCCTCAGAAACACTGTCATCACAGTCCTCATACAGAACAGCAGAGTCCTCCCAATCAGCCCAGCTCAGCCCATCATCATCTTTCTTGGCTGGCAGAATAACACTGATAGCTGACCCCTGTGCAAAGACTCAGTGCTGATTGCATCCTTCTGCCCAATCTGATGTTTAGCAACACATCGTAAACAGATGGCATATGCTGTATGACACAATTACAGCTTCATTTCTTCCAGGTTTTCATATTTCTATTAGCTATTCCATGATTCATTTTGCAAAAGGCAAGCATCAGATAACTATAATGATAATTTGTCTGGACTTTACTACAGTCTCTAATGACCACTGTATGATTTAGCTAATGCATATTATAACATAAAATAAGATGACAAAATACATCTGTAACATATTTAACAAAAATCTGGGTTAAATTAGTTTTGTACAATTAAAAATAATTTTGCTTAAGTAAACCTTAAAAACAAGCTCATTTCAATTTCTTAGAGAACAGAAAACCTCAGAAACAATGAGTTTAATTTTTCCCTCTTGTGGTGCTCATAAGTTGATCTTGTGGAGAAATTATTGAAATTCTATTACTGTGTTTTAATATCACATCAAAGCAACCTACAACATTCACCACCAAAAAAAAAAAAAAAAAAAAAAGTTGAAAAGTCAACTACTCCAAATAGACAACAGTTGTAAGGAGCTCCCAACAGCTAAAGCAAAGCCAAAAGAAGTTGTCTACACCATGAAGAAACTAGAAAGGTATCTCTGTAGGAGGTCAGAGGCAACATCTCTGATTCTTACCAGCTGCCTTGCAGTGAGAGCCTGCGCCAACACAAATGGTAAAGGCATTTGCTTCTATGGCCACAGCAGCATCCTCAGTTGCATACAGTTGTGCACATAGTTCTTGCAAACTCTAACCACAATGTAAAGCCTCTGAGCTTCCCCACTACACTCACCAATGTACATAGTAACCCAAGAACAATTAGGCCTAAAAATAAACACTTTCCAGCACAGCGCATTCAAACTTGCATCTCTTGCAGTTGCAGAGAGGCAATCTCCTCAGATGCTGTATTTTAATATGGCATTCCTACCACTAAAACAAAAACTCTGACCCAGTTTGGTCAACTGCTGTTGAAAACCTGATCACACAAAAAGCAGAATGATATCGGATAATTCCTGTTAATTTTATCTTTGTACTGACTGCCAGGTTGGTTAGCCTTATTTTGAAATCATTCAGACTACCTGTCTTCATGAAAAACATCACAGCAACAAAAAAAAGAAAAGTTGGGATATGTATCTTTTGCATTCACTAAGCTAAGATATTATAGATTAATTTAAAAATACAGTATAAATTCTTCCTTCTTTCTGTATCTGACTGAATTGTTAGAAACCTTTACTTAGAGCCTCAGCTACGAAAAAAAGTTTAGTAAGCTTTTTTATACTGTAAGCAGTAAAAAAGCCCAGCATGCTTAAACATAATTAAAAAGTACTCTGTCAATAGCTTTAAATAAAACATGGTTATTTACTGCTGTTTTGAAAGCTGTTCATTTTCTCAAGAGACGAATGCCCCATGTGTTTATAGTCAGAAACTTATATTAGAGTGTTTTAGGATAAAAAGTATGGAGATTGCACTAACCAATAATCATAACTGATTTGACAATTAGCAACTGAGTTGCTAATTATATGACTTCACATGTGCAGAGAAATCTTAGCTGCACTACTACAAAGACTGACTGGGACAATTTCTCCACTCCGATTTGATCCTTTCCTTCACATTCACAGTGTACATTAGCAAAGACTACTAAGATAGGATCTGTAAGATATGAATAGTATTTTTACCCATCTTTTTTTGATTTATTAATTCCTATACTAATGGCAGTACCAACAGTCTGAATTCTAAGCACAAAACTGATTCTAATTTCATACAGGAAAACAAAGCTGACCTATGTTAACTATGTCTACATAAATCTGCATTTCAGTTGGGGTTTTGGAATCAGCAACCCATATCTCTTTTTTAATTAAACTCATCCAGGGACAGCTGACACTGTGAGTTTACGTGTTCTGCTTTTGTGGCTATATTAAAACTTGTTACTGTCCCTGACAATCTTTTAGAAGTCAAAGCAATCATACACGCACAGAGGTATGAAAGAACAAGCTCTTAGCAAAGTCAGTTTGTAACACTGGTTATGAACTTGGGAAATGTTTTCACACACTGAGACAATAATGGATACAGGCAATGTGATGCAATGTGTGAGCACTTTAGCTGTGTGTTAGTAAGGAAGAGAATTGCCATGGCCTTATTAACATTTCCTTTACCTGTGCAAGACCCAAATAACCTTCATTTCAGGACCTTAGTCCTTTTTACATTATCAAAGCACTATATAAAGTGCTAAAAGTCTTGACCTTTGATCATCTGTGAATATTGGGTCACCACCAACATTCAGACACTTCTGTTGATATAATTTTTCCAGAGGAGCAGAGATCAAGTACCAGACATACATTCTGAAACTCTTACAGGCATCTGCATAGACATTTTGGATGCCAAGGGCTATTATTTAGACATTCACTCCCAGTTCAGGCACTTATAGACAGAGGAGAAAACCTACCTTTAGCCTAAGAGCAGTGTTGATATTTTTTATAATTGCAATGCTAAGATAATTAGCTTTCACCTTAACCTCTGGGGATAAGCCTGATTTGTAGCAATAGTTTCATCAGTTCAAACTAGTTTAAAAATATTTATAGCTTTTGGAACATAAAGTTAAGGTGATATAACTGTTTAACAATTTCAGCTCAGGGAGCAATTAATGGTTTATCATAAACAACATCAAATTTGAATGAAAAGCTTTCCACGTAAGTCTTTTTTTTCTAGAAAAGTCTAGCAGAGATATTAGTATTCCTGCTGTAAACTCCACCACCAGATAAAAACATGCAAAAAAAAGACAAGTGTATAGATATACATGTCCCATACATAAACTATTCTTACAAGGTTCTTGTTGATAGGAACATTGCAGTTGCCTAGATCACCCACTTTCCTATTTTTTTTTCAACTCATCCCTCTATCCTGTCAGCTTTCCTTTCTCACTTACAACTGATTCTGGATTTCTCTCTTCTCCTGTGGGGCACCTCCAGCTCTACTTGATCTGATATATTTATTCCTAAAATGGTGCCAGATCAGTGCTGTCCCCTATGTTGCCCTAGTAACACCAGCTTTCACAAGCTGTTACTGGGATGTTCTTAAAAGCACTTCTCAGCTTTACGGCTCACTCCCAAAAACCAGAAATGTTTCTACAAATTGATGTCCCAGGTTAACACTTCCTCCTTCTTGTGCCAAATGAAACTATATCCTGCTGTGACATGTGTAAAAATCCATTGTTACTTATGGAGGTAGCTGGGACAGGTTCATTTTTATTTATCTGTGCAAAAATTCCTTCTCATCGGTTTATTTTGGTACATATATTTTTTTTATATAATTTTGCTGGCTTAACGTTCCACTCATCCTCTCCTATTATCCATTTCACCCATTTGCCACAGTTTACTTAAAATTAGATTTACTTCCCTTGGAGTAGCAATTTTATCCAGCTATATGCTCATTCAATGGGGATTAAACTTTATTTAAACCTTTAGACATTACTACAATAGAAGCAAGGAAAGAGCACTGTGACATCAAATCTCTGTTCAGTTTTCTCTCCAGAATGATTGTTAAACTGATCATGAAAATCTGAATGATTTTTGTGTCTTTCTGGCAATGCTATGAGTCATCTATTTGTTCTCTTTTTGTCCTTATCTTTGATGACCTGCCTTGGCCACTGTGTTACCAAAAGCAGTAAATCACCCCTGTGGTGAATCACTATTCAGGATTCAGATGTTTCCAATGAGTCATACTTAACCTTATAGAAAATAGAATGCTTAGACTACATAAATTGTGCACTATAACCATGGTGTATTTGGATATCCATGTCTGGAAAACAAAATTATGTATTTCAGTGGCAGAAGTAAAATAAAATGTTGAACAGTAGTCCCTACTTTAAATTTTGCATAAATAAATCCATTTTTTTGTTTAGTTAAAAAACATTGTTCAAAGTACGCATGAGAAAGAGAGCCTTACAATTTTTTTCCTGTCACTGCAGTCATGAACTTAACAAGATTTAGAGCAAGTGTTCTCCATCTGCAAAGTGATAATATCACAAATTCCCACCCACAAAACAACAGAATTCATATCCAGAGATCCAGAATGAATTCAGGGACCCCATTTCAGAAATTAGGCACGTTCAGATCCACTGTTCAGGAAAATATGTTGTATTGCATTTCCTTTCACTTACTCTTCTTTGCACTGTATTAGCCAATGTTAAGTGTGTACCTTCTGTTATAGAAATTCCCTGTGAGGCAAAGTTATTTGCAGTCAGCATTCCCTCCCATGTGCCTGCACAGACCACCTGTAGTTAATGAGAAGGTAGGATTGTCCTTTCTTTTTGTTTTAATTTCCATTCTTTTTAAGAAAGGAATTAGTGCTTCGGAACAATGAGTAGCAAGGGACTGAAATAGGCAAATGGAACAAAATAAGGCAACAGAGTTTGCAGGCAGTGTGTTGTCAAAATAATTTGTTAGCTCCAAGGGGTGTGCTGGGGGAGGTGTTAAACTGAAGCTATACCCTTACACACCAAACTCGGACTCCAGTCTTGATTTGTCAGCAAGAGGACTCTGGCTGCTCTAAATGCCTCCTGAAAGTTGCCATAACTGGCTCCCTGATGAACTCTCCTTCTCCAGCAGTGAGCACAGATCCAATGAGATTCTACCTATGTTCTCACTCATTATCGTTGAGACAGTGAAAACTACTGAAAATTGCTTAGCTTTGTGGAAGAAAGAATGCAGTAAGATACACAACAGCATAGTTTACCTGCATTGTCTGTGAGAGACAAGCAAATTTTAGTTTTGTCGGTTATAATAAAACTTAAAACTTTTGAAGTTTGGAGATACAAAATCAAAAATTTGTATTAACAAATGTTATGTAAGCTATTACTAGTAACATGATGTTTAGTAACTACAGCTTTCTTCCTTTAAATCTCTGCAGACATGAGGCCATTGGCTTTCGTGTACAAATTACATGATACCTGGATTAACAAAGTGCAAATTAGTAAGGTTTTAACATATTTAAACATGTTCAGATCAAAATGTTAAGTATTTATCTTTGCTACACAAGATGTGGTTAACACTAGAAATTATACGTTCTCTTGTTAAGACATTGACACTGAAGTGTTTAAGTGTCTTAAATGACTGGTAATTCAGCTATGTGTTCAGCCTCGTAGTTTCAGCTGAAGGAAAGAATGCATTTATGCTGATGTAAAACTTAGAACTTTAAAATGCAACAACGGATAGAGCTTGCAGGTATGCCTTATGCAAAACATTACTGGTCCACATGCCTTACAGATACACTTTTTTGTGTATTTGGACTTTGAAATGCACCTGGAGAGAATGCCAAGATGGTATCCTACTTAAAGGTATACATACACTGTATGTCAGCATGTTTGCTCAAAGGACACAACAGGAAATAGAATTATTAAGTACTTAGTATTCAAATTAAAGTCTATAAACAATTTTAAACATTCAGTAGATCATCAGACATGTCAGAACATGCATACTTTGTTGTCAGTGTACAAGGTAATGTTGTATAATACCTATAATTTATAATATTTCAGCCTCAAATAGAATATAATCATCTCAAGGTCATTAAAGCCTATGTTCCAAAGTGGTAATTCAAGTGTTGAGTTAGGTACAGTGTCTTCCACCTTAAATAGGAAGGAAAAAACTGGGAAATTAAAAGTTACTGTGGATACTGATACAGCAACAACAGCTACTTGAAAATGGTCTTGTAGCAATAAACATGTTTCTGATTGGAGTTCTCTGGAAAGGAAAACAAATATTTTCTACTAAAGAACACTGAACTTCGTTTTCATTCACAGACAGTACAATAACACTACATAGTTATCCACATAATAGTGATTTTTAGGCTAACACTACATAGTTATCCACATAATAGTGATTTTTAGGCTAAGCTTTGTAAATAAATGTAAATGTAATGCAAGTAAATGTATTTACAGATCAAAAGGACGTATGGGTGTGTCTCCTTGCACAGGATTGTCTCTTATGAAATCCTGACACAGTTTATTGCTTTAACAAACTTCTTTCATTACTGGGCTTTTGGTGAGGAGTGTTATTCTTTCCCTAGTATAAATCACAGATGAAAGACAGACACTAAACAATTTGCCAATAGCCACACTTGGACTGTGAACTAAATGTGGGTCTTCTAAATTGTGTATTAGCGCTGAAAGTGCTTAGACAACCATTTCCAGTCTGCAGAGTGTGAAACACCAGCCCTACTGATCACCAAAACAATTTTAAAAAAAAAAGCATATAAGTGAGAAGTGTGACTGTACTGACAGTGCTCATTACGCCATGATATAACCACACAGGAGTCGTAAACTAAGTAATTTGAAATGTACCTCCAATTGCCTCCTCTGCAAACCTCTGCAAAAAAAGCAGAGGTTTGTTAGTGCTCGTGAAATGTTATAATGTTCCCAACATGCTTATACTTAGTCTCAGTATTTTAGTTTAATTTCCTGTTTTTAAATACAGGAAGAGTAATAGTGGAGTTAAAAAGTATACAAGTCCAGAGGAGGGCCGCAAGGATGATCAGGGGGCTGGAGCATCTCTCCTATGAGGACAGGCTGAGAGAGCTGGTGCTGTTCAGCTTGGAGAAGTGGAGGCTCTGGAGAGATCTTATACCGGCCTTCCAGTACCTGAAGGGGCTACAAGAAAGCTGGGGAGGGACTTTTTACGAGGACAGGTCGTGATAGAACAAGGGCTAATGGCTTTAAACTGGAAGAGGGTAGGTTTAGATTATACATTAATTATAATAATTATATATAAATATAAATATAAATATATATATATAAATAATTATACATTAGAAAGAAATTCTTTACTGTGAGGGTGGTCAGACACTAGAACAGGTTGCCCAGAGAAGTTGTGGATGTCCCCTCCCTGGAAGTGTTTAAGGCCAGGCTGGATGAGGCTTTGAGCAACCTCATCTAGTGGAAGGTGTCTCTGTCCACAGCCAGGGGGTTGGAGCTAGATGATCTTTAAGATCCCTTCCAACCCAAACCATTCTATGATTCTATGTGATATAGCTTGTGACTCAACACATGACAATCATTCACTACCGTCTTTCAATTTATCCTTCCCTTTTTTGTTTTGACATACTTCTGGAAGGCAAACCTGGCTGTCTAGTGATTTATTTTCACCTCCGAGAGGATGATCTGGAACTCAGAGGTGAAGGTCTTCCCAAGATCTGTCTTTAATTTTTAGGACACTTTTAGGACTAAACACAGGAGACAGGTAAAAACAAATTTAACCAAAGATTCCCTACAAAACAGTGGTTTGACCAGTCAAGAAAATGAAACGTATAAAAACCAAAACAAAACAAAACAAACAAACAACAAAAAACCACGTATGTAAAGAAAATAAATAGAAACTGAACCAAAATTGTCACATAGCATTTCAAACATGCTCAAAACTTGTTAAATAGCTAGAACATAGTGAATTTAAAATGTTCCTCAGTGAAAATATAAAAATTAGTCCAATTTTAACATGTTATCTGTCTCGACGGAGGGAAGACCCCGATACGCTCAATATGAGTGATCAGCAAGCTTCGTTTATTGATTATAAATGTGTGCTCCTTATATACAGTGGTTAATTAAGCTCCTACATATTCTTAAAGACCTATACTGATTGGTTTATTAATTATCCTGGGAACCTCTTCCTTCGTGGTGAGCTCAGTTCTTCTTATCTCATGTCCAATTAACTACAGGCATTCTGTAGTTTGTTTTGTTAAATGTCGAGGGCATCTTGACCCTGTCATATCAGCACCTACACCAGATGTGTGCAGTGCTCTGCCAACAGTTGCAGTGGGTCTCACGTAGCCAGTTCTCCACAGTTATCTATATTACTATTTCAGATTATTACTCTTATATTTTACTGTATTTCAGCATAATATAAGAAGCTTTATATTCTCATGATATTAATCACAAGCAATGAAATTTGGGGAGACGGGAAAGAACAAAACTTACATGTGTAACATACTGCTATATAAGAAAACGTGTGGTGTTTTGTTTTCTTTTTTTTTTTTTAATTCAATATTCTCCTATGGGCAAAGGCAAAGAAAAGAGCAAGGAGACACAATGGAATAACTAATGCTAGGCTAAAGGTAAAGCTAAAGGAAAGAAAATTTTAAAAGACTAAAAAGGCCCCAGCTCTTATAGTCAGTTTACTTCATGATCCAGGTATCTAAAATAACACACTAAAATAGCTCACACTTATATTTTTAAAAGACCTACTGAACCTTGAAAACATATCTTGAATTATAACTGTTTACTTTCCATAAAACTAAAAAAACAGCAAGATCCTTTTTCTTTTAGAAAAATACTAATTCACCTCTGTTAGCAGCTGCAGAATGGTGCTGCACACCCAGGGGACTTCCTCCCTGCATCCCAAGGTGGGCCAGCTGCAGGAGTAGAACCACACCAGTTGGAGCGGAAACCTGAGGTTGCTTTTCTAAGTGGGATGGGCACAGTGGGTGGGTCATGGTTCCTGTTCTATGATTCTTGCACATTCCATGCAGACACGCTCACACCAGCTGCAGCCCTAGTCCCAGGGCCAACTCATGACAACACCACAGGCGCACAGCATGGGACAGGCACTTGCTGGTCACCTTGTCCAAGTCTGTGCTGGCATATGGCTTCCCTGCACCAACTTCATCTCCAGCTCTGCATCCTGCGACATGCTGAACCTCCATGGATACGTTCCCCCTGGGGGGCCTTGTTGTCATTATTTTCACTGTTTCTTGCTTTCTCACTCGAAGGGTCCACAAAAACCACCAAGAGTCATCTAGCTCCAGGCCAATCTCTTTTACTTTCTCCATATCTTAAGCCAATTAGCTGTTATTACCTGAGTTACTACTGCCTTCTGACCTCCTGCTTCAAATGTGCTACAAAGATTTAAAGTTGATAACAATTCATTGGTCTTTCTCTATTTCTTTCCCTGGCATTCCCAAACCTCTAAAACAGGCCAGATAGGTAAGGTTCAGGTCGCAGTTAGCAGTGCTTTCAGGTATCTTCACCATGCCAAGTGTCTGTGCTTCTTTTTATTTCCAGTATGTACAAGGACCATCTTATTGTTGAGAGCTGGGCAAATGTATTTTAAGCCTCATTCTGTCTGAGAGGTGCTTTCAAACGTGTGGTTTCAGCCCATGATACTTAGAAAGGTCTCAAATTACAATCTCACTCTTCTACAGCTGGGCTAAATGCTGTAGCTGAAAATCGTCTTCCTTTTCCATCTTGTAAGTCTGCTTGTTAAGTTGTCATAGACTTCCTGACTAGTTTAATTTTGTTTCTGTGCTGATTTTGGCTGGGATAGAGTTAATTTTCTTCACAGTAGCTGGTATGGGGCTGTGTTTTCGATTTGTGCCAAAACCAGTGTTGATAACACAGGGATGCTTTAGTTACCGCTGATGGTGCTTACACAGAGGCAAGGCCTTTTCTGCTTCTCACACCACACCACCAGTAGGGAAGCTGGGGGTGCACAAGGAGTTGGGAGGGGACACAGCTGAGACAGGTGACCCCAGCTGACCAAAGGGATGTTTCATACAGTATGACGTCATGCTCAGCATATAAAGCTGGGGGCAGAAGAAGGAAGGGGGGACGTTCAGAGTGACAACGTTTGTCTTCCTAAGTAACTGTTATGTGTGATGGAGCCCTGCTTTCCTGGAGATGGCTGAACATCTTCTTGCTGATGGAAATGAATTCTCTGTTTTGCTTTGCTCATGCATGTGGCTTTTGCTTTACCTATTAAACTGTCTTTATCTCAACTCACGAGTTTTCTCACTTTTAGTCTTCCGATTCTCTCCCACATCCTAACTGGGGAGAGCAATTGAGCAGCTGCATGGTGCTTAGTTGCTGGCTGGGGTTACACCACAACAATTTCCTCTAGCCCAATCAAATGTTCCAACTACTTGGCTCATTTGAAAGAGGGCTTAGGCATCTAACACTGGGGAAGAAATCACAGCCACTAATTGCTTTGTTGCTTACTGCTGACATGTCACTTGCATTGATCACAGGGATCTCCAAGTTGGTATTTCAGGGTCAGTGCCACACTGTGACAGCCAGGTACATGTCTTCTAGCAGTGAATGAGTTCAGATCCCAGCACCCAAGAGCTTTGTGTATCACCGTCTACTAGTGTGTATCACCGTCTAGACTAGAAATACGTTTCAACATTGTTGGCAGAATATGCTAACCCCTAAAACTTACAGAACAGAGGTGTGGGGGGGGCGATTGTGAGAGTTGGCTGTGCTCCAGACTCCATGTCAAGAGGGGTGGCTGTGGCTCCTGCCTGCCATTGTGGAGTGTGTTACCAAGGAAACCACAGGTATGGTGCGCATCTCCTGTCCCCACCCTGGGATAAGGTGCCCCGATGGCCACATGGCCTGGCCCTGAGGGCAGGGGCACGTGACGAACTCTTGAAGGGCACATGGACTAACATGATAGGGCACTGCAAACCCTCCAAATCACTGATTGGTGGAAGACTGTTGCAACAAAGACACCAAAGCATATGAATGAAGCCCTCAGGGGGATATGTTTTTCTCTCTCTCCTTGAAGCAGACCACCACCGTGCCACCAGACACTGGGACGCCCCCAGTATATCATCTCCCTGCCGACAGGAGCAGTAGAAATGAAACGGATGCCTGGTGGTGATACATGTTTACCTTTCTCTTACACTTACCCACCTCATCTCTCTCTTTTTTCTCTCTCTTTCTCCTTTCACCCATTTTGCTTCCTCTCTTTCCCCTTTTCCTTGCACGTTTGTTGTTGGACAAACAAAGTGATCTGGCACTCGACTCCCTTCAGAGTCTTAATTCTGTTCCTTAGAATACAACAAAACCTGGTCACAATAGGATGCTCAATTGTATATCACTTAGGAGTTAAGCCTAGCCACCCCTAGCCACTGGATTTTTCTGAGGTCGGTTAGAAAGCAAGGGGGCTTAACTTCTGCCAAATTATTTTACCCAGTATCAGAACACTTATGACATCTGGGCTGCATAAGTACATTCTAACACTGAAAAGGGCATGCTCTAAGCCAGGTGTCCTCAAACTTTTTAAACAGGGGGCCAGTTCACTGTCCCTCAGACACTGTCGGGGGCCAGACTATAGTTTGGAAAAAAAGGAACAAATTCCTATGCACACTGCACATATTTTATTTGTAGTAGTGCACAAAAAAAAACAGGAAAAAGAATGCAATATTTAAAATGAAGAACAATTGTAATCAACAAAACCAAATAATATTTCAATGTGAACTATGGGCCTGCTTTTGGCTAGTGAGATGGTCAATGTTAGGTTCCATATTTGTCAGTGGTAGTCGTAGCAAGTGATGCAAGTGTTCATCAGTTAGTCTGCATCTGATTGGAGATTTCAGATGTTTCATTTGAGAAAAAGTCTGCTGACAGACAGAGGTGCTGCCAAAGACAGTTGCAGTTTTGAGTGCATGGTTCCTGAGATTATGATATGTCTCTGAGGGGAGAGATGCATAGAAATTAGCAAGGCTGCTTGATTTGAATGCATCTTCCAGCCAGTCACAAGTCTGTAGTTTGGCCAATTCCATTTGGTAAATCGGATCAACAGTTTCAATGTCAACAGAAAATGGGTTCTGGAAGAGCTGTATGCCCTGGTCATGGAGACGAAGCTCTTTAAATCTAATCTGAAACTCCTTTGCAACATTTCTAGTACATCTGTACATGTATGGCTATTGGATGTGAATGGTTGCATTTGTCCATCTCTTTGTTCATGCGTGCAACCACTCCTTTCATGGACTCCATCATGCTAGGAGCACCATCAGTTGTCACACTGAATAGTTTACCCCAGTCCAGCTCCAAATCATTCATAGTTTGGCAAACTTTCTCATAGATATCCTCTCCTGTAGTTGTTCCTTTGATGCCTTTCAGTGCACCAAGCTCCTCTGTGACTTCGAAAGAATCATTTGTCCCACAAATGAAAACTAGAAGTTGTGCAGAATCACGAACATCATTGCTTTCCTCTCATTTCCAATGAGAAATAGCAAAGTATTTTTGAGGAGTTTTGCAACTGCAGATTCAAATTTTCCCCCATTTCTTCAATCCTTCGTGTAATTGTAGGTCCTGAAAGACTCACTGTACTAAATAAATCCGCCTTCTCTGGACACATCTCTTTGGCAACGGAAAGGAGGCATTCTTTAACTAATTCTCCCTCTATGAATGCTCTGCCAGTGCGCGCTATGAGCTTGGCAACTTGATAGCTTGTTCGAAGTGATGATATATTGAGCTGCTTTTGCTTCATAAAAGTATTCTGCTGAGTTGTCAATCCATGTTTCAGTCTTAATATTTTATCTTTTCTCACTTGTCCAACCAAAGAATCATATTTATTTTTATGTTGAGTTTCATAATGTCCACGCAAATTGTATTTCTTGAACACAGACACTGAATTCTGGCACATCAGACAAACAGCTCTTTCTTTGTACTCCGTGAAAAAATAATCAGAAGTCCACTTTTCTTGGAATACTGAGTCAATTTTTCTTTTTTTTGACCTGTTGGAGGGCACACTTTCCACTGGTGCTGGCTCGCTTGTCCTGCCTGGGAGCTGGAGGGAGGGAGGGAGGGAGGGAGGGAGGGAGGGAGGGAGGGAGAGACGGGGGAGTCGCCCACCTCGCTGATGCTGCCGCCCCCCTCCTCAGCCCGGCTGCGCAGTCCGGAAAGGGTGGCCAGAAGGGACTGAAGGAACTTTGCCGTGCCAGGGCTCTGGCGGTTCGCCCAAGTTGGCTGGACCTCTTAGTCCAGGGGCTGCCGACTGAGCCTGCCCGGCAGAGGAGATGCCGGTGCCTCTCGCCCGCCACAGGGGGGCCGGTCGAGGACGAGGCGCTGGTTCCAGCCCAGTCCCTGCGGGTGCTTGGGGCCTGCAGAGGCCGGCGCGGGGATTAAGTGGCAGGAAGTCACCTGCGGCTGCTTGGTTTCCCCTCCAGCCCCCAGCGGGAGGTGAGTGGGGAGTTCTGTAAATACCAACGGGCCAGGTTGAGGACCCTGGGGGGTTGTATCCAGCCTGTGGGCCATAGTTTGGGGACTCCTGCTCTAAGCAATGCATGACGCCTGGTGGTGGGTGTTTGATTCATGCACTGAGGTCCCCCAAGTGTGCTATTAAGAAAAACTGAAGAATATCTGTTATAAAGGAACCACAGAGTACCTTTCATTTCAAATAAATTAATTTTAAAGTTTACTTCTACAAAAAAAATCTTCAGCTTGTAAGTTTCACTAGATGGAAAGGTGTCTCAGATCAGGTACTGACATGTTGCTGGTACTCACAAATTCCTTCATGCTTTTGGTACTTTTGTTCCCACAAGGACACAGTTCACAATAACTTGTGCTTTCATTTGTTCTGAGTTTTCAAGTGCCTGTAAGGAAACAATTGCTCAAGCAGCTGGAGAGCTTTCCACCTAAATCTTAGCCCACGTGCTGGATGACCAATATATGTTTACTGTTCTCTGGATGTATCACTTCTGAATAGATGAATCTCAACACACAGCTTAAAATACTGTTAGCTGAAGCACTGAATTCTAATTGCAGCACTTAAACAATCACAGACAATTTTAACCCTATAATTTTATCACTGTCTAGCTAAATCTTCTATATTGAGAAGTATCAGTTTGAAAATGCTGATTAAATTCATTTGACTGCTGTAGTCACTAATGTTTAAGTTTGTGAACTCCATTTGTGTTAATGAGCCAGGCAAATATAAAGGTGGTTGTGTGCATACTGTGGGTTTTGGGTGGGTTTTTTAAATTTTTTACTATGTAATACTGAAAATCTTGTACATAAACCTTCATGATTTTACTTTCTCAGTTTACATGAATTCTAAAGCTCATAAATAGTATTAAAAGACTACTAGAATTTTATCTTGTTACAGAAGATACACAAAGCTTTTTAATTTCTTGCTCATTAATGGGTCCAAGTCCTTCAGTTGAAGGTTGAGACAGGGAAACTGCAGAGCTACCATACCCACTCAGTCTGTTGGTTTTTTTTTTCTCAAACCTGTCTACCCAAGTTCCAACTAAAGCAAACCATGGTTTTGTTAAGATATGTGCACATATTTTGTATGACCTTGAGAGACTCCACCAATTTTTTCATGACAAGGTATTTGGCATCTGGCAGGAGCTGTTGGATACTCATTGTCTGACATCAGCTCAATGATGCAAAGTTTTGTCAACCCATGGGGATAGTCTTCTGGAAAGATTCTTGAGGATGTGAGTATCTTGGATCACCAGATGAACGAAAATCTTAATTGGACAATAATTCTCAACTCTTGCATGCCTATATACTATAAAATGAGCAAATAAAGTGCTGCTGACAGCCTGTTACTGACTCCCTCTTTGACAGCAGCTCTTCCTCACCATGAACCGCATTGGAGCATCTAATGGGCAGCATTTTGTACGCAGGATAGGAAAAGGACAAACCTGACTGCCAGGTTTGCTGTGAGCTGAATAGATGTTACTTGTATGCCAGATTATTCAGAATGTGCACGCAACAGCAGTAACATAAATTCTCTTAATCTTCCCAATTTTTCAATTCTAGACTTAAAATGCTGGATTGTAATACGCCCTTTTTTCTTATTATGGCTTTTGAAGCATGTAACACTCCAACAAAAATATCTTTCCACTTCTTGTTTGTTTATTTTTTTTAATGCAAAATGCAAACATTCTATAGCTTAATAAGCCCTTAAAAGAATTCAGGACTAATCATAATAACATTGTTCATACAAAAGGACTTTGTAAAATATATTGTTACTGTAACAAGATTACCATGAGTAAATGTGTGTATCCAGACTCTGATACCAAAACTGCATTCTTATATAGTTTTAACTAAAAACAAGTAGCTGTGAAACCTATAAACATATTAAAATAGTACATCTAAAAATAGATTACTTCTAAATTAATAGGAAACAGATCTGCAAGTATAGTGTGTGAACTTTAGTTTGCCTTTAGAATAAGTTATACTTTAAACAGATTTTTAATGTATATTCTTCATACTTGTTCCAGCTGGTACTTCCTCTTCCTTTTATTGCTATGGAAAAAACTTCACAGATGATCTGATGGTGTTTAAATATTATATTAGGAATCAATCTTCTTTACAAAAATGTGTACTACAAAATATCTCTCAACCAGCTATACAGTATACATGTAACATATGGTACTACAGTATTTGCTTTGTAGTTAACAGCAAATTAGAATCTCAGATTTCCATGGTGATACAGACCTATCCATTAGACCACCCCTTACTCCTAGATGCTAATAGCTGAACCATCCATTCTGTATTTCCTGTACCAGGACCTGTTAACTTTTTGTATTGTTTAAACATTAAGGCAGGGACTGTACTTTCCCCAGAGTAAAACCTGTAACTCGACAGCATTTGGAGGACTTCTGGCAAGCTCCTTGCTGTGGACTGTTGCCTCTTTCTGCCCATGCAGTCTGTTGTAGAACAGCAAGCATCCACACGATCCAGCACACAGAGATGGGAACACTCATGCTCCAGCTACCCACTATACCCATTTTTCCATTTGCTAGCTTAATGGAATCCAATAGCTATGACAAGTTGCATAATGAGAGTTTTAATCTCCTCTTTTTTAAATTTAGAGAATATGGTCAAGTGTATTTCAAGAGCCAGCAGTTCAAGGACTTCTCACTTATGGGGACAATTTGCTGGGGAAAAACTGATGTTGAGCAAGCCAGTCTTAACTTTTATGGTGGTTTAACTTGGCTAGCCCTGGGCTAGCACTTGGCTAGCAGCCAAACACAGCATTTCACCCACTTCTCCCAACACCCCAGTGGGTAGCAGTGAGGACTGGGGCAAGGATAAGGAGACTCATAGGTTGAGATAAGAACAATCTAATAATTGAAATAAAATAAAACTTAAAATAATAAAGTTATTAAAATAATAATAATAGTAACAAAATATGCAAAACAGTGATACCCAGTGCCATTGCTCACCACCCACTGACCAAGCCCGGCCCGTTCCCAGATAACAATCCCAGAGGAGCGACAATCCCGAACCTAAACCACAATCCCGGAACAGCAAGAGCCTGAGCAAAAGCCAGAGAGAGCCAGAAGAGGAAGAGACCTTCACTAATATACTGGACATGATGTGATATGATATGGAATATCCCACTAACATATCCAAATGACACTTTAGTTTATTAACTTAAATGTTCCTCACCCTCTTAGATCTTGTGCTTGTAGACTAACAAAACATGAAGTGCTTCACTTCCAGTGATAAAAAATGCAAACACTGGGATGTTCTCAGTGTTTCTCTCATAACAAATCCCAAGCTGAAACCAAAATGCAGAGCTATTCCAGCTGCTAAAAATAAACCTAGCTCTGTCCCAGCTAAGAATGGCCATGAACCACCACCCATGGAATCGCGAAAGAGCTCTCAATCTGTCAGCCTTGTCCATGTCCAGGCCTGGTGAAATTTTTCATGGCCTAGCTCTGTCCCAGCTGAAAACCAGGACAAGTCTCTAGCTGCAAAATGGAAGATGATTTCCTAAGGAAGTAAGTGAAATGACATAAATTGCAGTTCAAGGACTTGTCCTGAAATTTGGCTCATCCTGAGCATGACAGATTTTTAAGTCTTTAGAGATCCCATTGGGAGCTGAAAGTTGTGGTTAGAAATGTACTTTGATTTGAAAACCCAATAAAAAAATCCTGATATAAGAAGTTTTTCTTCTAAGTTTTTCTTCACTAGAAGAGGTGAGATGTTGCCTGACAAAGTTAAGTATTTCTATTGCTCCCTAGGAACTGAGACATTAGTGGATGAAAGCAACGTTGTAGATTAAATAAATTGGAATTTTGAAAGGAAAATTATCTTCCTTTTTTTTTAAAAAAAAAAAGGTCTTAGAGCACTAGCATGATAAATTCTGCATGGTATCTGTACTCATTGTATATACTATCCAAGAACACCCATTTTATTGATTTCTTATCGCAACCTTTACATACAAAAATCCTTTAGTACAAGTACAATGGCCACTTTCCTCTTCTCTGTGTGTTGCACTGCATCATTGAATTTATCAATTCTGTAGTCCATCCTGTCCTTCTTGGCATCCTCACAGCAGATTAATCATTATCCACCTCCAATTTACAGTTTATTTTACTCTTCCTCTGGTGATGACACCATGTCTAAGGTTCAATTACAGAGCTTCCTCCATACATCAAGCTCTCTTCTAAGGCTTTATCTTCTGACACAAGATAACAAACTCCTTGGTGACACTACAATCAAAAAAATCTTCCTGCAGCATTTTGCTTCATCTCTTGATAGTTTCCAGCTTTCTGCCTACCACATCTATCTTCTTCAGGCTGGATATGGCAGAATCTTCCCTGCTGCCAGATTCAGCAAATTGTTTGTCCAGTTCCCCAGGCCACTCTGGTCTCGCCTAGTAATTGTGCTTGCAATAGAGATAAGCAAGAAAAAAAAGATGGCAGGGTAAAAAGTTAACATTGTGAAATACAAGTAATGACTGCTACTTAGATTCCTTAGACCTTGGCTTGAAATAGAGCTTTGGTCAATGCCGTCAGTTATCAAAAGTGAACATGAATCAACAACAACAAAACTGGGTTCTGGAATTTACTGTGAATTTCCCCTCTGAACTAAGTCAGATCCCAACCCACACAGCTAAAAAAACATATACTCAGAGACCTGCAATATGTGGCAAATATATAACTAGCCTTATAATCACAAATCTTTATATCAAAGAAATAAGAAAGACTATTAAAAAATACACACAAAATTTTATTGCAATATGCAATATTGCAGTAGAAATAAAGTTGTTTAAATGAGTTTTCATGAAAAGCAGGATTAGGATTATGGCTAATTAGCATTTTCTTTAATTAGCCTAGGGTATAAATTTCACAAATGAAATATATGAGCAGCTGCATATAAAAACAAATTAAAAAAACAAGCAGTCTGAAGGTTAAAAACAATGTGTTGCTACAGTCTGCAATCTGATAACTCTAGTGAACATGTCCATAAATACGTGTTCTAATTAAGGCAACAAGGCTGCAGTGAAATGGTGAGAATATTTTACTAGCTGGTACAGAAGAATGTCATTCAGACAGGAGTCTCCTCCACAAGTGCCCAAGCCTTTCCTTCCTGAGCAGTGAAATTCCAGCAGCAGCTACATTCACCAGAACGACCAAGAAATTGATGGAGCAGTTTTAACTTTGTATTATCACACCTAGGAGCCAAATTAAACAGAAAGAAGAGTGAATTATTTACTGCAGTTCAGTTGTCCATCATGGGTTGAGCTGTCTGGAAATTCCACCACAGAATATTTTCCATCAGAAAATGCTGTTTCTATAGAATTGAAACATTTTGCAGGAAATCATGGGTTTCATATAAAGGTGCAGTGAATAATTACTGGAATATTTACCTTTCACTTACAGCATAGTCACTGCAAAATTAAGTAATATCAGAACATAGTGCTGCTTTTATCAAAGGTAAATATTTGACCTCAAAGAAACGGAAGGTTTTTATAGGGTAAAAAATTGTTTTGATGTGTTTTATTTCATACTTGAAGCCAGAAACTTTCCATTCCTACTGAAGTAATTGCTGAGTATGTTTCTTTAAAGACCGTAAAAATCAGTCATTGAGTTTGCAGTATGGAATAATAATAAAAATGGGCAATAAAATGCAGGTTTTCTAAACAAAGGTGGTTTTTTTCACAGAACAGGATTGTAATAGGCATTTTCTATAAGTTCTTCTGCAATTGTTCTTGAGAACACCTTTGTTGTCAGAAATGAACTGAGTTATCCCACTGAGAAGAGGAAACTATGAGGAAATTCATGTTACCTGCAGTTGCACTGATGTTAGTATTAGGCCATCACCATGCCTACCTGTTTGTATCCAGGTGTGCAAGAAAACTAAGGGAGAAGAAGTAGAGTTTCTTCCAGGACAGTAGAAAGTTGACATAGATGGGTAATATGTCAATATTGCATCACAGGTCATCTGCTCTGCACTTCTAAGGGAAAGAAGAGCTCAGGGAGAGTCATCTGCCCCTTCTGAAGGAGAGCATGAGCTATAGCAAGGAACAATGTGCCAGAAATTCTGGAAAAAAGATTATGCATCACTTAATTGTGTTCTATGCTGATATTTTTCTCTACCAACAAAGTGTTTATCTATCTCCTTCTCTGTGATGAGTTCAAGAGAAAGCAAAACAAAAGAGAAATGAAGACTAAATTGTCCTATCATGAACTACCAGAAGACAATAATGAAGAAAAATATTTGAACTGGAAAGCTGCAGATACTGTAAAAGAAAGTGATGGTTGATTCTTAAGAAAGACAACAGAGATTTTTTTTACGGTGAGGAATAAATATTAATGAATTCTTATTTTCACTGACTGCTTTTTTTTTTTGGTCTCTGAGTTATTAAGATACAGATTGTAACAGAGGAAAGTAGATAGAGAATGGCATCATATACACACTGTAATAGGAAACATGTAAATAACACTCTGATATCTCTTGAATCATTGTCCAAGACTTCATATGATGATAAAAGGGTGATTAGCTCAGTGAAAAAGAAGCTATGAGACCATAGGAAGCAAAAAAATAGATGCAAGTGGAATAGGGGGTTGGAAAGCAGAGAGACATAAAGTTAATACAGGAACTAATGTTGAAGGAATCTTTTCCTGATGAAGAGGTAGGCTTAAAAAGTTACACTGAAGGACATAAACCACTAGAAGAGCCCAGGTAAATAAACTACTTGTAGCTCATATCCTTTCATACATAATTCACATAAAAGGGCTTTGGTGCTGGAGCATGGTAACAAAGTGATATTGATAATATGTGAAGGAGTATTAATTAAAAAATCAAATATTAATTGATTTTACTAACCTATGAGAGTAATGTGCATGTGTACAATACATACAACCATGAAAATTATAAGACTTTAATTATATCCTCAATGAAATATGGTATCTGAATCTGTCTGAAGATGTACTCTCTTGTCATGTGCACTTTGTAGATATTGTAGTGCTTAGTCATCTATGAATTGGTTGTGACTAGGAAAATATTGCTGAAAAGGTAGTTCATGATTAAACCATGATTCTTTCCTTACGTTTTCTGTAACTCGCAAAAAGACAGGTCCAGTATACAAACAGGTGCTGTGGATAAAATTTGTGTTTTCAGTCTTATTTTCTGAGTTTCTTCAACCAAGAAACAGAAGTTAATATCTGCAGAGCTTTAGTAAAGATAAAAACTTGGGCATACAAATGGCCAGCTCTGCAGCTTGCCATGAGTAGTGTCTCAACGTCTGTGCTCTTGATCAAATGTTTTTAGTGCCTTTCAGATTATTTGGGGTCATGATGTCTCTAGTGCTGAATTTGAAAACAGCCGTGGCCTTCAGGCTGTGATCTTTCAGTTACTCCTGATATTAATTTAGCTAAGATCCGGGAACAGCCCTAAGGAAGTTATCAGAGTAAGGTGTTATGCAGCTGGGGAGACCTGCTGGGGAGACTGGGAGTTATGACAGTCTTGTCTGTGTGCTGAAGACAGTTTCTGATGTCATTTAGGGTGTCTCCAGAGGTTCAGGCAGCTGCTGAGAGACAGGGTCAGAGCAGGGGACAATCCCAGATCTGCAGCTGCTGCTGGAATCCCTAGGGACAGCCCAAGCTGAAGAGGCTATTCAGCCAGGTTACAAGTTTTTACAGATTTGGTCTTTGGAAAAATTGAAAAATTAGCATGATAGGGCCTTAAAACCATACTTACCACTAGGTGCATCCTAAAGAACATCCTAAAGAGAGATTCCTGATGGCCAAGTAAATGGAGGCTTGTCCTGTGGAGGCATCTGCATCCATTCTATTCTTCCAAGGCTCCTTCTGCAGTCAGTGTAGGTCTAGACAAGCTGATCAACAGGAGCTGGGACATGCTCATCTTAGAAGTGGACAAGTAACATAAATCAGATATCTTAATCTTATTTCTTCCTATTAATTATGAAGCACAAAATTATGCAATGACTGTGTGTAAACATCTACACAACACAACTGACTTTGTCAGGCTGAACTTTTGAGTTCAATAAAAGGCCAGTTTGTGTAACAAAAGCACCTTAAGTTTTGTATCCACTGTACCACAGAACATACAGCCAGGCAGCTCAAAGAAGCTGCATGCTTTTTCCCATCTGACCTGTTTTTCCTGCCCCAGGGCAGACTCCTTTGTCAGCAGCCCTGTACTGAGTGCTTTGCAGCACTGTGGCCTTTCTGTATGCTAGAAAGCAGGGGTGAGTATTTCACCCATCAGCATTGCATATGTTCTTTAAAGTTGCTGGTGATTATCTTTAGATCCCTTTTATTTTCAATAAATCATTGCTAAGCAATCATGTTTGATGTTATTTTTCTGCTGATATGCACATGCTTTATATATAGGTGTATCTCAACATCTCTTTGTTCTTGCTGTGGCACTTTTTTCTTAAATCTGATAACTGGCATAGGTATGTATGCAAATACAGGAAAATATCTATAAATTCCTTATAATCCAATTTCCAAGATAAAATATTTGAAATATACACTAAAAATAAAAGTGAAAAACAGAGAAAATATTTTTTAAAATGTAATGCTATAAATGGAAAAAAATGTATCTAGTTGTATTTCATTATGAGTAGACTAGGGTCACACTTCAGCTGCTCTTGTATTACCATGACAGCTAATTAAAATTTGACTGCTCCATCTCATTTTTTTTTTAATCTTTTCTGTTTCAATACCAATGTAAACTGCATATGAAAACAAAGAGGAAAATTGCAAAGTTAAAAGAAAAAGGAAGTCCTTTCCATGCTAGTGAATAAAAGAACCTAAATCAACCACATCACTTTGTTTAAACTTGTTACTGTAAATTTGGGGTTTGGGCACTCTTCACCTGTGTTTTTATATTTAGTTCTGCATTTATATTAACATGTTTTATAGTACCTTCTAGATATATAGAGACATAAATATGCCATATACATGTATATACACAGAAATACAAATATATTTATAAGTATGTATACAAACGTGCATATGGGTTCTTTCTCTTCAAATACTTAACATGAATATTACAGTTTCATAGTCAGATTTACAGAAATTCATTTTGATAGGAGTATGGACAGTCAAGAAAACAAATACCTATTTTCATGTTTACTTCCTCCTCATGCCTTTCAACATCTAAATATGGATTAGGAGGTAATTAGGAAATGTCAGCCACGCTCAGAAATCCCAACTTACATACAGTTTTTTGCTACGAACTTCAAACATAATGAGTCAGTTTTCAAAGGTCATAGGGATATACTTTCACCTGTCAACTTTTAGAAGTCTTGTACAGCATTTTTTGTCAAGATGTCTGAATATTTTCCTTTCCGTCAGTTATAGAATGTTACAGATATCTGTGACCTCTTTGTATACTTTCTATATTAGCAAATTTATTGCACAACATGGTGAGGATTT
Source organism: Caprimulgus europaeus (assembly GCA_907165065.1). The sequence continues at coordinate 19,852,804 of OU015527.1, forward strand.
CAATTGAGTTTTACGTATCTCAGTCTTCTATAATCCATTTTAACCTCTACAATCAGCAAATTAAATTTTATTAATAAGTTTATATAAACCTATGTATAAACATATTTTATTTGCCTATATGTATACGTACAGCACTGTAAACATGTTTACACACACAGATCGGAAAGACATTCTAACAAAGTGATAGTGGAAATCTACAGGATGATGTCTTTACTAATAAATTGCTTTTAACCCATGTATGTTTATGTCCCATTGGAAAACAGAAGGCTTGTATTAGAAAAGATATAGTATTACTTCCTGCATCCAAAATAATTTATTTAGTAACTGTTGGAGAGGCTTCTAAGTTCTGTATTATTGTATTATAGAGCCGCTATACCAAACAAAAGTTACTTGAATGAGTCTCCTTAAATGAACTGATGAAGGTTTTTTAATCTATGAATTAGAAGCACTTGCTGTTATAATGGTTAGTGACTTTCATGTGCACAGAGATTAAAACTCCTCAGAGTTCTAGGCATCCATGAATTCCAGTGCAATCACTGTAAACCTCAGCTTAGGCGTGGCAAACCTTCTTCCCATATAACATACATGAATTTCAAGAAATTCAAATATGTTCTGCTCTTCTTTGCTTAGGAAGAAACTATGTATAGAACATCTTAGAGAAAATAACATTTTTGAAAACTATGTGCTTGTTTCTACATAACTCAGGTTTTCTCTCAATTATCACAACATTTCTTCTTTCTCAAATACCTATAAAACAAACCTCTCCTGAAGTAACAAATATGTTTATTTGAAGACAAAATACCACAGCATAAATTAGAATACCCTTTCATGTTAACAGTTATGTTTTGTGTAAATTATGACTACACTATGTTATTGAACACTTTGTTAATTTAGAGGATATACTATCATCTGAATTTACGCTTATATTAAGTGACCAGTTCATCAGTATAGGATGAGTTCAAGCCTATACTTACATAAGAAAGGCAACAGTAATTACTGTTTTCTAGGGTGCAGAGGAGGCAAATCTTTCTTATGTGACAGGTTAAAAGACAGTGTTTTGCGTTTTTTTTAATAGATTCACACATGAATAAAATAAAGATATTGAACTTCTGGGATAGAATCTGACCAGCAGTGATCTTTCAGAAAATGGAGCAAACAACAGTTAAAGCAAAGGAATTATTTAAAACTACAGGACCTCCATTCCCCACTGGAACTGTCTGGGACAAATCCACAGTTAAAATTTGGAGTGCCTACCCCCCTTCCTATGAAAGAGTTCCTGGTCTTTGTTCAAACTCTAGCTTGAAGATGCTTGGAAAACTTCCTACCACAGAACACAGTAACTATCAAGTTGTGGAAAAAATTACAGTCTGACTACATATGTAATAGCAGATGGTCTATTCACAAGCTGAAAACACTAACATGACAACACATGAAGGAGCTGAGCCAGTAAGAGAAGAATGATAACAGTTCATTTCCATTTGCAAAAGCTGCTGAGGGATGTTTTTTCCTCTTTCTATGAGTTTATGAAAAAAGGAAGCAAGGAGGTTAAGCCTGAAGTTAACAGCCAAACATATTCTCTCTTCCCAGCTTCATCTTGACAGAATTTATAGGAGTTTCTCAGCCTTACCCAAGTTCTCTCAAACAGGAAATGTAAGACAAAAACCAACATCTATCCGAAGTACCAAGAGGAGTCAATCTTGTAGTCAAGTTAATAGAGCCCAAACAAAAACATGCATTGCCAGGCACTGCCAAAAGGATCAGGTTTATATCTGGCTGACGTTTTTTAAATGGGATATCAAAATACTACTTTAATTTAGTATGTTAAGGTTTCTCTGTTCAAGCACATTGTCTAGACTAGATTTTTTGCTAACACAGTTAAAGAGATAAAATATGTGACTTCAAGATTTTAATATACTGTGAAGCACACCTATTCTATGAAAATGTCAGGATCTAAGGATTAAAGAAAGCATTGACTCATGCAGGGCCAGGGAGGGCAAAGGAAACAACTTTCTCCTTCCTTTAGGGTCTTTGTCTGGATGTAAGTGAAGATTTGGCACAGCTTTTCAAGTTTCTCCCATGTCAGGCAGCTGTCAGAGCAATGTTTCCAAACCCAAGACAAATGCCTTGGAGCAGTGCAGTGCCAGGCAGTGGCCCTGTGGCGCCTGGGTGGGTGGACAGGCAGCCCACCCAAGGCCTCCCTAGCTCCCCACAGCCCATACTGCTCTGTGCTCTGGCATTTGAAAAGCTCTCTGTTAAAATTTACATCCTTTGTTCATTCTAGATCTTCACCCAGGAATGATTTGAGGCTGACTCAGTGACTCCATGGCTAGAGGGCTCCTTCCCTTCTGTTAAGGAAACATAGAAGCAATCTCTGGTCTGTCAGGAGATGTGTGCTGGTGATAGACAAAACTTATCACTGTTACCTACTTGTCTCTCTTAGCATATTATTTTCTCTCCAAGGTGTGTTTTGTCCCTTAAATTAAATTTCTATTTTTATTTATTTAATCACACAGTAATCTGAAATAATTTTAGGAATTAATTAACAAAAAGGTAAATATAATAACTAAGGAGTCTATATGCTGTGAGGCTTACTGCCTCTTAAGAAGTTTAATTTTAGCAAAAAGGGAGTAGTAAACAAACCACAAATTCCAGTCAAGTTCTATTTATATCTTTGGTAGAAATCTGTACATATGCTTTGTTAACATTTTGCAAATAAGACAGAAGTTATCTTCATTAACTTCATGAAACTTAATTTCTCAGTGAAAAAGCCTCGGGGAAAATGTGTATTTAATGGGAATCTGTCATTTTCCAGCTATATTACTTGGATGACTAATTAACCAATGTTACAAATAAGTTACTACATTTACTAGCATCTAAGGCACTACATGCCTGTGAATATGCACATGTATAAATGTTTTACAGAGTCACCACTCTTTGGCCAAGAACTGACTTGACAGCATGGTGCTTGCCTTCCCCTATGCCTTGTCTTCACCACAGCCCCCAAGTGCCAGCAAAACTACGTGACATCAGCACCTACCAGGGCCAGGCTGATCACTGCACATGCACTGTGCTCATTTCTCCAATTACATCCCTAGAAAGGCAAACTGCTTTGGAAACAGCAGTCAATACTGCTCTCCCTGCCCTGTTTTTTCAGAGAAAGTCTAAGTATATCATACCTATGCAAGTAAGATTGAGAGATGTGTTTAATAAGAGCTGCTATCTATGAATTGTATTTATTTATAGTAATGATATATAATTTTTTAAAATTTATCTCTGGATGGAATCTTACCTCTCCTTTTTTGTTGACTATGCTCAGGAATAATATGTTAACTAGTCTATTCTTACCTACATCATGGTCCTTGTTTTTATGGTATTAACGTTCTCACTAGAAAGATAAATGTCCCAGCTCTTCCAAGATTCAGTGAAAATGGGCCAGCCAGTTCTTTCAGGGCACCTTGCAAACTGGTCAGTCTTGGTGAAATAAAAATTTGATTGATCAAAAGTACATGCAGTTTAATATCTAACAGGCTACTAGCAATGACTTACAGGTTACTAGAGGGCTAGAAGTACATCACTGATACATCCAAATTCTTCTTTTTCTTATGTCTTACAAAAGATGCACTCACTAAGAATTTTTGCCTTTTTTTGCTGATCACCCTTACAGAACAATACTGTCTGAGCTTATCAAATCCAATCCTATTATTAAGGCACATACATCATAATCTTATGTAACAGCTTTTCCACACTGTTGCTGAGAATATTTGTAGATATTTACAGTTCCTGCTGTTTCTTTTGACCTTCAATTCTCATCTTCTTTCCTTCTTCCTTTCTTTCTTGGCCTCTGGTCCACTATTATTTTGATCACCATTTTCTCTTTCTTGATCATCTTTCTGAAAGCTTCAATCTCTCTCCTCCTTACTTCTTTACAGCTGCTTCATTTATTACTCCTTCTACTTTCCATCCCACTTTGTCATTCACTTCCCTCTGTAAAATGAGTGTCTTGCTGACTTACCTGTTTGACTTTTTCACTGGCAAATGCCCCCAAGGGTTTGGGGAATTCATGTCCTCTCATTCATATGGTTACAAAATAAAGACTTTGTATGAATCCCGATGTCTCCATAAGTGCAATTGCAATAAAAATAAACAAGTGAAAATATGAACTCAGAGTCTTTCATTGCTCCCAAGTAACATATTTCTCATGCTTGAAGGAAGTGATATCACTTGATAACTTAAAATATATGCACTGTTCAGTCCTTTAACAGCAAGCTCCTTTTCCTTTTTCCTGAAGATTTTAGAGGTTCTGTATTATTATTCATCATATTTGTCGGCTCTCTTTCATATTAATTTATCTGCTCAATTTCATTCTTATATAATTGTACCCTGAAAGAATATAAATATTAAAACATTGATAAATACTCTCTAGCTGGTGTTATTAAAGAAATTTCACATTTATCTTTTATCTATTTTGTTTGTTTGTTTGGCAGTAGGCAGAACATGAAGGTTTAGCTTGCAAGTCTTTCATATTTCTGCTAATGTAAAATGACAGAGTCTTTCATAATCCTGCCAAAACGTAAATTCTTTAGTCTATTAAAGACTAGAAATTGCATCTGTTTAAAAATGACAAAATATATCACACTGAAATTGACAGAACTGCTATAATGTAAAGGAGATGTGGCTTAATTGGAGCTCCCTCCCTAGATAGACTGAGCTTGCCAATGTAATTTTAATTATTTCTGTCTATTAAGTCTACGATCAACTATTACTATTGCTATATATCACATCAGAAAAGTACTCCCTTCAGGAAGGCATTTTTAACATGAAAATATTACCATGTCACCATGCATTCCCTTATCATCAGAATTGCTGCCAACATGTTAAAACAAAAAATCATTACTCTGCAGAACACTACATCCAGTGTAAATCAGGAATGGTTCAGGAAAGGAATATGGAAATACCAATTTACCAACTGCTAGAAGTGACAGGCCAGACTCTCTGAACTCCAGAGAAACTGATGGTGTTGCCTTTATTTAAACCAACAAAGTGTCTGCCTATGTTTTTTTCTGACTCATCATTTTTCAATGGTCTTATGGAGGCTGATGTCAGTTCATTCATTTCTTTTTCTGTTAATTTAGTGTAGCCATTCTAAAATCCATTTGCTTGATGTTTGTATACTTCTGCTTCAAACTACAAATATACGTATAATATTAAACTTGATTAATACAACCAATGCCAATGAAGGTTATCAAATTCTTATCTCTCTAATTTAGAGAGAAGGATGTTGTAAAGAAATGTGTCAAAGACCTTCCAGAAGTCCAGATATATGACATCCATAGTTCTTCCCTTATCCACTGATGTAGTCACTCCATCGTGAAAGGTCTCTAGGTTGATTAGGCAGGACTTGCCTTTGCTGCAGCCCTGCTGGCTGTCTCTCATCACCTCCCTATCTTCCATGTGCCTTATCATACCATCTAGGAGGATCTGTACCATGATCTTCCCAGACATAGAGGTGAGGATGACCATTAGGCCCATGTCTTTTTCTTGGGAGGAGAAACATTTGAGCAAAGAATATAATGTGAAAAGGCAAATGTCTCTTGCCTTCACGCTACCTCTGAAGGAGCTGCAAGGGGACCTACGGGTGATCTCCTAGAGGACTCCATCTCACAGAGCAGTTCTAAAACAAGTGTATTGCCTGGTGTGTATATGTGTGTGTACATAAGAATATATGACATTGTTTCCCCCTTCCCTGGAATCTCCAGCATGGATGCAGAAAGCCAGGATGACATAGAAGAATGTGGTACATAAAGGTGCCAAGATTTTGGTAAGAACATGATGATCATCCTTTGTGTTCTAATCGCATTCACCTGTTCTTTTTCTGAAAAATCCTCTGAGCTATGTAATAAACAGTGCTTTTGTGAGTCCCTTATTAAGTGATCCTAATAAAGAACAGCATAGACAGTATATTTTTATAATGTTTTTCCTCACCACATTCTTTTCTGTTTCTCATTCTTGTGTTATCTCCCTTGCCGAGTAGATGTTATTGAGTGGGGAACTCCACGATAATGCCTCTCCTCTTTCAGTAATCACAAGTTGTCATTCCTGGCATATCTTTCATAAGCATAATGACTGAAAAATTATGTGGTATTTTTATGCATTTCTTCTTAATATTTTTCTCTGACTTGTAGTGGTAATTACTTTCTCTTGTTTACACAGACCTCAGCTTAGAGTACTGTTCAGTTTATTGTTCTGTAATTTATACTCCTCTCTGTCTAGCTTGGGACATTAATTTATAACAGGACTTATGGTCTCTGAGGTTCGACTAACAATGTTGCTATTTGCTATTGCTATTATTATGGTATTACTCTCTGTTCTACTTAGAAACAACCATGTTAGTATTGTCTCTAAATCTGGGCAGAAAGCTGACTTCTGTCCCGAAGAAGTTACCATGAAGAACCATCTGACTATGTAAATTGATTTGTTGACAACTGCTTTCTGTGTACTAGCAGCCTGACTTTTGGCCATTTTTAGTAGGCATAATGGAAAAAAGGTTGAAAGAGAAGTTTTCAGACAACTACTGTAGTTCTTATCAAGCATAAGAGGCAGTTGTTGAAAGTTATACAATGATGATGGATGATGGAAACTGTCATAGATCACTGGAATTAGATACCAAACAAGGACTTCTTGATTTTTTTTTTTTTTTTTAGATATTCTTCCTCATTTTTGAAAAAAACAACTGCATATTGAAAAAAGGCAGAAGTATCTAGATGACTGTATAAATGTAAGTCTGAAATTACACTTGAGCATTGTTTTCTTACTGGACCCAAAGATAGAGCCATCTAGATACTTCTCAAACTCAAGTAAATTACCTCAATCCTCTATGAGCCATGTTCATTTGAAATTAGTCTGACTGTCTGCTCATTTGCCCTGTAGGGCTGCCTCCCAAAGGACTTTATCGACCAGTCTTCTAAACAGTCCAAAGTCTGCCCTCCAGAAGTCCAAGGTGGCAGTTCTGCTGATCCTCCTCCTTGCTTTTCCATAAATCTAAAATTCTATAATTTCGTAATTGCTGTGCCCCAAGCGTCATTCAACTTTCACATCTCCCACAAGACCTTCTCTGTTCACAAACAACAGATCCAGCAGGGCCCCTTCCCTAGTTGGTTCACTCATCAGTTGTGTCAGGAAGTTGTCTTCCACACACTCCAGGAACCTCCTAGACTGTTTCCTTTCTGCTGTATTATACTTCCAGAAAACATCTGGTAAGTTGAAGTTCCCCACAAGAATGAGGGCTAGAGATCATGAGACCTCTCCCAGCTGCTTGTAGGATATCTCATCTGTCTCTTCATAGTTGCTGGGCAGTCTATAGCAGATTTCCAGCATGACATCTGCATTATTGGACATTCCACTGATTTTAACCTGTAGACACTCAACCCTATCACCATCACTGAGCTCAAGGCAATCAAACCACCCACTAACGTAGAGGGCTCCCCCGCTGCCTCTCTTTCTTTGCCTATCCTGCCTGAAGAGTTTATAGCCAGCCATGGCAGCACTCCAGTTATGCAAGTTGTCCTATCACATTTCTGTGATGGCAATTGCCATCATAGTTTTCTCGCTGCACAATGGTTTCTAATTTCTTTGTTGCCCATGCTGTGTGCATTGGTGTACATGCACTTCAGTTGGGCTACTGATCCCGCCACATTTCTGAGGGGAATAGTCTTAATTTCTAAGTGACTACTTGCTGTTGTTTCTAACACATCAATAATCTTTGTATCGTTGCTGACACTTGGAGAAATATCCCTCACTTCCTCTGAGGTGGCATACCAAAGAGCCTCATTAGCACACCATCCCTCAGACATTGGAGTGTCATCCCCAGATTTCTAGCAATCTTGGTTTCCCTACCCCTTCATATCTAGTTTAAAGCTCTTTTGATGAGCCCTGATAACTTCCTTTAACGCATCCTTTCGCCCCTTGGAGACAGGTATACCCCATCATTTGCCAGTAGGCTTGGTGTTGTATATGCAAACTCATGGTCAAAACCACCAAAATTTTGCTCCTCACACCAGGTTTGGAGCCAGGTATTTATTTCTTGGATCTTTCTATTCCTCCCCTCATTGTTCCCTGCAATAGAAATGACAGAGGAGAACACCACCTGTGCACCCAATCCCTTCACAATTTGTCCCAGGGCCCTGAAGTCCCTCTTAATTGCTCTTGGGCTTCTTTTTAGGGCTTCAGTACTGCCTACTTGGAAAATCAGTAATGGATAATAACCCATGGGCCTTACCAGAGTTGAAAGTTTTCTTTCCACATCTTTAATCCAGGCCCCAGGTAGGTAGCAGACTTCCCTATGAAAAGGGTCCAATCTACATATTAGGCCTTCTGTTTCCTTCAGAAGGGAGTCCCCTATGACAATGACCTGTCTTTTCTTCTTTGCAAAAGCTGTTGTGATGCAGGGCTTAGGGTGTCTTAACCTTGAGAATGTTTCTAGGCTGTGGAAACCATCATCCACTTTAAAGTTGGGTTCCACTTGCAGAGCTTCGTATCTATCGTGCAAGGGAACCTGGGAGGCTGAGGTTGTCACAGGGGGACACGCCTGCTACGCTAGGCAGGAACATGCTGCCATTTCCCCTCATCTCCTAAATTTCTCTGTTCAGCTGGGTGGAGAGAGGATAGGGAGACCTCTGATGCATGAGGCATGCCTGCCTGTTGGATTTGAGAGTGGGAGCACAGGGTGTTGTTCCAATAGTCAATCTTCCTCTCAAACTCCCTGGTAGGCCTCAACACACCCACCTCTTCCCAGAGTTCTATCACTAAGTGGAGGAGTTCCTCCACCCAGGCACATCTCCCACAGGTGCATTGCCCACTCTCATCTGATACCAGTGGAGCAGGGGGCAAGCTCTGCAGGCCAACAACTGGGTGGCAGCATGCACATGCTGGGGCTCCATTTGGGAGACCGCATCAGTTGCAGCTGGTGTGAAGCTTGGAGATGCCTTAATTTTTTGTCAAGTAGACACCATGGTCCCCTAGTACTTCTGGCTAAGCACCAGCAACCTGCCTGCACACCTTCCCTGCACACCTGTATTGGATTTGCATGGCAAGGTTTTGGTAGCGGGGAGGACATGGGGTGGCTTCTATGAGAAGCTGCCAGAAGCTTCCCCCATGTCCGACACAGCCAATGCCAGCCGGCTCCAAGATGGACACACAGCTGGCCAAGGCTGAGCCCATCAGTAACGCCTCTGTGATAACAGAATTAAGGAAAAAAAGGTAAGAGAGGGGAAAAAAACCTGCACACTTTGCAGCTAGAGAGAGGAGTGAGAAGATGTAAGAGAAAACAACTCCACAGGCACCAAGGTCAGGGAAGAAGGAGGGGGAGGAGGTACTCCAGGTGCTGGAGCAGAGATTCCCCTGCAGCCTGTGGTGAAGACCATGTTGAGGCAGGCTGTCCCCCTGCAGCCCATGGAGATCCATGGTGGCACAAATGACCACCTGTAGCCCGTGGAGGACCCCACGCCGGAGCAGGTGGATGCCCGAAGGAGGCTGTGACCCCGTGGGAAGTCCGCGTTGGAGCAGGTTCCTGTCAGGACCTGTAGCCCGTGGAGAGAGGAGCCCACGCTGGAGCAGGTTTGCTGGAAGGACTTGTGAACTCATGGGGGACCCACGCTGGAGCAGTCCCTTCCTGAAAGACTGCACACCATGGAATGGACCCAGACTGGAGCAGTTCATTAAGAAATGTCATTCATGGGAAGGACTCACGTTGGAGAAGTTGGTGGAGGACTGTCTCCCGTGAGAGGGACCCCACACTACTGCGGGGGAAGGAGTCCTCCCCCTGAGGAGGAAGGAGCAGCAGAAAAAATGTGTGATGGACTGACCCCAACCTCTATTCCCTGTTCCCCTGTGCCACTGGGGGGAGGAGGTGGAAGTCAGGAGAGAAGTTAAGCCTGGGAGGAAGGGAGGGATGGGGGAGGTGTTTTAAGATTTGGTTTTACTTCTCATTCTCCTCTGATTTTGATTGGTAATAAATTAAATTTGTTTTTTCCCCCAAGTTGAATCTGTTTTGCCCGTGCCAGTAACTGGTGAGTGATCTCTCTCTGTCCTTATCTCCACCCATGAGCTTTTCATTATGTTTTTCTCCCCTGTCCAGTTGAGGAGGGGGAGTGATAGAGTGGGCTTTGGTGAGCATCTGGCATCTAGCCAGGGTCAATCCACCACAACACCCTTCCCTGCTCACCCTGCCTGACCAAACTGCCACCTCACACCTTTCTGACATGCCACACCCTGTTTGCCCATCCTGTTCTCCGCACTCCCAAGGGGCCATTTAAAACTCCCATAGTTGTTCCCGGCAATGCCCCCGCGGCATCAGCCCTACTCACCAGATCTGCCGGTTCCTGATGGGACACTCCATCTGCGGGTTTCCCTGGGTCTGAGAACCTGCCCTTTCCTCCTCAGCCACAGAACTTGCTGTTGCTGCAGCTATGCTCCTCTCCAAATGATTGCAATTGCCAGTTTCACTGCAGTTTTGTGCTCTTGCAGCCCAGAATTCCAACCGTACCCTGGGCTGCATCAAGAGAAGTGTGGCCAGCAGGTCAAGGGAGGGGATTCTCCCCCTGTACTCTGCTCTCGTAAGGCCCCACCTGGAGTCCTGTGTCCAGTTCTGGAGCCCCCAACACAAGAGAGACATGGATCTGTTAGAACGAGTCCATGAGGATGATCAGGGGGTTGGAGCACCTCTCCTATGAGGACAGGCTGAGAGAGTTGGGGCTGTTCAGCCTGGAGAAGAGAAGGCTCTGGGGAGATCTTATAACAGCTTTCCAGTACCTGAAGGGGCCCACAAGAAAGTTGTGGAGTGACTTTTTACAAGGGCAGGTAGTGATAGAACAAGGGGAAATGGCTTTAAACTGGAAGAGGGTAGGTTTAGATTATACATTATGAAGAAATTCTTCACTGTGAGGGTGGTGAGACACTGGAACAGACTGCCCAAGGAAGTTGTAGCTGTCTCCTCCCTAGAAGTGTTTAAGGCCAGGTTGGATGAGGCTTTGAGCAATCTGGTCAAGTGGAAAGTGTCCCTGCTCATGGCAGGGGGGATGGAACTAAAAGTCCTTTCCAACCCAAACCGTTCTGTGATTCTGTGATTCTATGAATGCTGCAAAGTAAATAAATAGCAATTACTAATACCTTTGTTAATATATATTTGTAATAGTATTTGCATTGCACACATGACACATTTCATTTTTCTTTTGACTGATTAGATTACCTTGCAATGTCTGCCAGTACAACCAGGAACTTTATTAAATTCCCAACATCAAACAATTGCAGGAGACATAAAACCAAAAAGAAACATAGCCTGATACAGAAAGACTTAGACTCCTGAAAAGATAATAAATAAGATTTCTGGTATGCAACTTTGACAGGTTAAATAAATAGATTTTTTAGAGATTATCAACATATAGTATTAACAGTGGAAATACTGGAAGTTCTCAATAAACACAGTTTATACTACCGTCCTTGAGTATTTTTTACCCTATGAAAGAGAGATGACATCATGCATGTCACACTTCAGCTTCCAGTGCCTACAGCATTTAATTCTTTTTCCTCATGAAAGTCCATTTTACCATGGAATTTATTTCCCACACCTAAGATGCTGAGAGGAGATCTACTTATTTTCCAGATAAGCTAATAATTTTAGGCACCGTATCACCCAATGCAACAAGACTATACAGCTTTCAATGGGGGCTCCCAATCTTCCTATCAAAATTGTTAAATTATGTGTGGATAAAACATGTATTGTAATTCAAACATAAACTAAGTACCTCTATCAACTTTTTTGTTATTTTCAAACTCAAATTCTTAAAGTCAACTGATATTTTAAAACCCTGGGGAGACAGGGAAAGAACAGCTTTAACAATGGAATTGGTTATTATCTCCCCAATGCCAGTTGTATAGATCTATCCTAAGAGCTAAAAGAGCAGAACTGCCCTCAGACTGAGGAGGAAATTGGATCCAGGTCTCCTTCATTTTCTGTGAGTACCGTAATGCATTGATTGAAAAAACAAGACCTTTTCCAGAGTTTTGCAATTCCAGCTTTTTTCCATATTTTCAAGCCAAAGTTATTTTTAAAAACCAGTTTCTATTCAAATACAACCATAGGTTTAAAAACATTAGTATTTTTTTACAAATTCACCTAGTTAAATCAGAATCTGGAAATAGAGTATAAAAGACAAAAAACATGCTCATTCTGATAAGACTTTATCATGATAATTCATAAAGGCCACAGTCAAACTGTGGCTTTCTGCAGCCAATAACATTGAGAAAGTGGATTTTTTTTGTTGTTTTTTTTATCAATGTATGAATGCTTTTAGGATGCTTGTAAGAAAGCAGCCCAGATATAAAAATAGCTGTTAAAAAAACACTGGTGTCCAGCACAGCAAAAGTCCTTCAAATAATGCAGAGCTGGACAGGGCATTCCCCTAGATTTGGAAGAACAATGCCTTCACTATATTATTATGCCATTATATGTAACTTTGTACTGTGTCATGTTATATTATTATACCCTTGTATTTACATCCAGTATATGTAATATACTGTCCACTGTAACAAAGGTGCATCAGGAGCTGAAGCCACCAAGCTCTTACCAACCAGGTATTGGCTGTTCCAGAATCCCACCAGCAGCCAGCACAGAGGAGGCTAACATTACTTCCTGAAGATTAGCAGCAGACAGGTAATAATGCACACCTCCCTTGGCCAAAACTCTCCTGATTGCTTACCAATGGATGGGGAGGACCACAATCCTCCAGCCTGGTCCAAGTGACATGAACAGCAGCAGCCTCCACCAGGCTCATGTAATGTGATAGGCTATTGCCTCTGTAATTTCTTTTCTCCAGAAACAGCCCACATGCTAGTGCTGAGGTGTGTGCTGGAGTTATAGCAGTAGTGTATCCGTGATGTGCAAATTTCAACAGCAGCACACTGGGTCTCCATAAGCATGCAGGTCCACCAGCCCCAGGCAGGCAGGCACCCTAATGGTTGCTGTCATGGTGTGGCCTGTGGGACATCCTTAGGCCAGGAGATGGGCATACTGGAAGCAGACAGTGAATGGGCTCAGGGATTTTGACCTCAAGATTACTCCTGAGAGCAGCCCAGCAGTAGGGTAGCTAATTGGCCAATAATACACCTTAAAATTCAATATACATTCTTTGCATTCCTCTTTACCTTAAAAAAAAAGCACTTTACTTCAAATGAGGCTTTTAAAATCTCTCTTTAAAAAACCACAAGTATTACTCAAAATCTATGTTATAAATGTTAAAAATACTACAAAAGAGTAGCAGTAAGCATATACCATTTTTAAAGGAAGCTGAGTAGACCAAACAGTTTATTTTTTAAGAGTCTTACAAAGACTCTATTAAACCTCTACTAAAACCTAAAAACTCTATTAATATGATCCACACACTTTTTGAATATTCATCTTTTCCCAGTGGAATTTTGAGCTTATCATATTATAGAATGTTTTAGCACAAAGGATAGGTAGGGGTTAGATACACATAAAGCATCAAATAATAATCATCATCTTATTATTTTCACTTGATAACACTAATTTCAAGTCCACTAAGTTCCAGGTAGAAAGCAAAAGAACTCATAAATTGCAGAAATTGTTGAAGTGTTACATTAGACATTTTTAACTTTTATTATTCAGTAACGTAAAACCCCTCAGGAGCAGAGAAAACTGATAGATGTAATGAAAAAGCCTATTTAGTCAACCACATCTTATTATTAATTTGCATGAAAATTCAGCACTCACAGTTTAATCTTTTCAACTGTTTTAAAATCCAGACTCATCTCAAGACAAACTAAGTGTGCAAGCTGTACTCTGTACACCAAACTTCTTCACTGGGGTGGGTAGATGGGGAAAAGAGGGTAGAAAAAGCAACTGATATTCCAGACCTGAGAAGTATATAAAAGCCCAGGAAAGAAGATATTAAATACTGAAATGCCAAGTAATATTTTCAGTTAGAAAATCTGCATTTCTGTGAAGGCCTAAATAGAATTTAGATGCAGAAATTTACAGATGGAAACATAAAAGTATTTCTGAAAGCAGGGACATCTGAGTTTCACTGGACAATGTTAATTTTAAAAATTTCTGCTCCAGATCCTTCTGGGATTTTAAATCTGCAGCTATCACATAGAGAGAGCATGCACTAGTAGAAGATAATGAAACACAGGTGGGGAAAAAGCCAGAACTTAAAACAGAGTATTTCAATAGCAGTGCCATTAAACTTGGTGACTAGGCCCTGTTTGGAGCCTCACAGCCAGCACTTGCATTCCATAAAGCTCCTTCTGCTGTTCTACAAAATTGCATCCTAGAGACACAGTACAAGCTATTATTTGCAAATACCACACATTAACACTGGATGCACTGTAGCAAGTTCTTATTCCAAGTAACATAAAACTAAAAGAACCTATATATGATTTTATGCTATTAGCAAATACTGAGTCTTGGGGTGCTCTCACCACTCTGTGAGCATGTGTATTTTCACATATGGTTGAAGTATTATTTGCAGCATAAATTGTTCTTTTCCGTTATCAAGGATTTTATTCTCTCAGACTGATTCTGGTCAGTACAAGAATAAATCTTGTGGTGTGAGGGAGCTAACCTAGCAGCCTTCAGATGCATACTGACAACAGGTTGCTTTCCTTGTCCTGTGCAGCAGCACTGCTCAAACACCCAGGGAAGTACCAGCAGCCTGAGATACCCTTAGATTGCTATTCTTCTGAATAATTATGACCTTGCTAACCCAGTTTTATATGTGTAAAGCTTTACATCCCTCTTTATCCCTTCTGTCTATGGCCCCCTCTTCCCTGTCTTCTCTTCTACACTAGTAACAGGAGATTACAGGACATGGGTTACAGAGGTTTGGAGATGGTACTAGGCTGTCAAGTGGAGATCTGAGGGAATCTAGCACACAAAAAGCCTCCTGGGACTAAGCAATTACTCTTTTTACTCAGGAAGTTATATTACAAACCTTCAGAGATATAGGAAGATTAATAGTTTAATTATACTGTTAGCATGGTACATTTTTAAAGTATGCTCGCATACATCCAGAGATGCCTTTAAACAGAAATAAGGCAGATAAGAAATATAAAGTATAACCACTAAAACCAAAACCCTCAGGTAAATCAGGTCACACACAAAGACTTCTGAAGCCCAGGACTCAGTGACATTTTTTCATTTTCAGCTGCCTACTCCACCTTAAATTTAATGAAAAAAAATTAATGATATAAATTTAATCAAATAAATTTAATTAAAGAGTTGAATTAATAACATTTTGCTCAAGATTCGCTTATTCCATTCACAGTGTCTCAGAAGTGGTCCAGATTATTTCATGAATGTCAAGTATGAAATGTACAGAGTCATACTACATTTGAAACACACAGGCAGTGGGGAAATTGGCACAGAAAAAGGTAATTTGAAACATCACAGACTGCTACTTCAGATTTTTAGACATTAGATCTCCTAATAAGAGAGGATTTACAAAAACATATATTCTGGGTAAGTAGCTTCTAAATATAAATGCAGACTACTATTAGGGCATATTTACAAAATTAATCCATGTACAGATCAGCAGTGATACTTTACAACAAACAAAATATTTTTAATTATGTGACCATGAGTAACTGGGATCAGAAAGTCACCCACACACAGTCACACAGAGAGATAATTTCCAGTCCCAAAGCCACCTAATTTTCTACTTAGCTAATGTTATACAATTATTCAATAATATTCAAAAAAGATACATTAATTTTTTTTGTAATATTCAAAACTATTCTACAAAATAACTGTAATACTGTTCATTTCTTATATGGTTTAATGGTGCTCTGAAGGCACCTACTTATCACAGTGTAGTCATAAAAGCATTGAGAATGTTAACTTCAATTTTTGTGTGTGTGTGTTTTGAAACTGTGGAAAGTTTCCTCCTTAGCTACCAAATTTTCCCAAGCAGGTACAAATCATTTTGCTTCTGGTGAATGGTTGATTTCTAAAACTGTTTTTTTATCCTAGAAAGGCACGATTACACAGTTAATAATCTCATTAATATTTATATAAACTGTATTGTCAGATAGGTGGCATAAAGACTCAGAAAGTAATTATATGACAGATTATGCGGGTAAAAGAGTCGTTCCATCTCCCACATATTTACCTTAAAGAATTAGTTGTATCTTATAGCAGTTTCACCTACAACAATATAGGAAATATTTAATTAAATCACATCTATATGTGTCCTGTGTTGTAATTACAGTATTTCAGCTGGTTGTGCTATTTATGTCTGTCAGGTGTGGCCACCAATTGCCTTAAATTTTTAAAATTGTTGAAATGGTGATATAACTCTGGGGTGTGATTCTGACCTCAGGTACAAATTATAATAAACATTGGAACTAAAATCACCTGAGCATTGTGCCTCGGGCGCAGAACAAATTCATTGAGATGAGAACTCCATACAAGTCTAATTGTAGCCAGTTGTTCTTAACTTTGGGAACAGGAAAACACTGAATAATCTATCTTCACATTCTGCTTTTTCTTTCTTTTTATATACATAAAATACCATAAATCCCAACTGACTTTAAAATTTTCCAGGTCTACTTCATCTGAAGTACTCATTGGCATCTCCCAATTGTCAGAGATAATTGCAGGTTCAAATGTATAATCACAATTCTTTTGGGTTTTGTTTTTTTAAATCACTCTACGTCATCCAGAGCTAAGCATTTTCCAAGTGAGAACTCAAAGTATTTTCATATCATGTTGTTTACAAAGGCAAAAATTTGTCTACTGCTATATCACATACTAGCACCAATAACCAAATAAGCATAGTTGTTAATATTGTAAACATAATGTTGACAGCTCTCTGACAGCAGCTACTGATAATTTAGCACATACTGTTGCCATTAGATGCCCAAAGCAAGGAAACAGGTTCCACCAAACATGATAATGCATGAATGTGAAAAACAGTAAAAATTTAGCAAGCACTGTGAAATACGTAGTAAATCCCTGCAGGCCACAGCTTGCAAATGAATTACTTGAAGAGGAATGGAGAAAACATAAATAAACCAAAGGCACTGCTACTGCATATGTGCAGGCTGCTCCCCACAACGGGTGAAAGCAGGACGTTGAACTCCAGCTGCAGGCACTGCTCAGAGCACATGCTGTCTGCATTAACGAGGCCACTGTGCAGGGCCACTGCAAGTGCCTTCTGAGCAGCACCAGTCATACTGTACAGAGCTGAATTTCCCTGCTAACGGGGAAGTAGTTATCATTAAATATCAGCTCACCAAGGTAAAAATAATGCTCTCAGCCACCTTAACCACTAACACCAGACAACACGGCTTTTTGGCCATGTGTTTGACATCATGTTAATCCCTCCTCATTGAGTTGCTGGTCATGCTGAAATGAAGGCTCCTTCCTATACACACAGTCTGCTAGCCTAATCCTGACAGGTTGGTCACTGAACTTGGCCTCATGTATGGATATCATGGATATGGTTAAACAGTTCCTAAAACCCATTTCTGACTACAAGACTGCTCAGAAAGTTGTCAGTGCAAATCCTAGGGAAAAAGTGGATTTTGTAGCAATTTCTGAAGTACAGCATACTTAAATACATCAGTGTCAAGAATGATAACAGATGCTTAGTGTGATATATCTACTAAGATTTTATAATGGCAAATGAACATCACCAATACATCCATCAGCTTGTTTACAGGCATATAAGTAAGACAGCACTAGCAGTAAGCAGAGATTATAATAGTGCTGTGACAATTACACCATTGACAGCAAAGGTTCAAAAAAACCTGAGGAGAAGCTGACAGATAAATTGACTGCAGTGGTGGCCTTCAGTATCTACACCCCTTTCATAGTGTATGTAAGCAGATTTGCAAAGTCTATTTCATTTTATGCATGAAAACTGTTAGATCTGGTAATCTGTTTTCTTCTCATCAGCTCAACCTGATTTTTCAGAGTTTACTATTGTTATACCTTTGCTATGCACAGTTAGTATGGCAACTTTGTGCTGCTACGTAAATTTGAAGACTTCCTTGGCCTGTCCCATGACTCCTACTTTTGGGGACATACAAATAATATTTCTAGGGGTACTAAGCAACAGCAGTGTTATAAATACTAGTTTAGTCTCATGCTTTAATTTAAGGGCTGAAGAGTTAGCTCCGACAAAATATCTCCTTTTTTCTCACTTTGGCAGTTTTGTAGCTGACTCCTTCCCCAAGTGCAGAACTGATCCTTCATGCTGTAGCTGCATGATCACAACAAAACAGAACAGTAAATCTCTAAGCCCTGTACATGTAGAGGAAGAATGAGGGAAGAAATTTCTCTGAATTATGTTAGTGGCTTGAGTTCAACTGCCAAGAATGAACAGGGAAGGTGTTCATTTTACAGAAAGTAAAGGAAATTAGAGCAGAAAACAGCAGATCATTTGACAAATCTACTAAAACAAAAAAGAAAATAATACATATTCTCTGATAATTTGATTTGAAGATTACATAGATGTATGTAAGTACATTAGCTGAAGAGGAAAGAAATGCCATAAAAACTCAATCACTGAAATTGGAGTCCAAGTAGTAGACAAGGCCAAAAAAGGTTACCTGAAGGTAATGGTTAACGGCCCAGCCTTTCTCAGTCATTGTTTGACAACTTTATTTGCACATAGCTTTTTGTAGCACGTTGCAATTTTGTTCGTTCCTCTTTCTTTTAACTCAGTATTTAATGAGTAGATGTGTCAGAAAAATTGATTGATACTTCTGAAAATATTTGGCCTATCTGTCACTTTACATCCATAGCAATATTGATGAAACCCATGGAAATTTTTCCAGGGATGCACATAATGGGCAGAACTGGAATTATTGTACACTGGTGAAACTGCTGCAGCCGTTGAAGATAAACTGACTCAAGACTAGACAGCAAGCTGGTCTTCCAGTCCTCCTGTGATGCTTGCAACCAGGCCTGTCATAACAGGTATATTGCACTACCTATGCAGAGTATAATCCTGTCTCCTAATAGTACTGAACAGAAAATGTAGAGTTTACAAAAGGGTTTTCAAACTATTCTCAGGATTCAAATCTCAGAAATGACTGATTTCTGGCATGTACACAGTCACAAAAGCTTTTCTTATCAGTAGGCTGTATTTTCTCCCCCTCCGCACATTACCTTACAAATTCCAACATTACAGAAAATTATGTTAATCCCTTGCTATTTAACTTTTTAAACATAAAAATTCCTGGTGCTAGTAGAAATATATCAATCATTTATTCCAGTGGCATGTTCAAGATACCATACTTCACTGTGTCTGATTTGCAGGCGGTGATCTAGTTGTTCTTCTCCCTCTACCAGTTTTGAGGACATACCCAGACTGCAGGGAATAACGTACCTTATATACCTTATTCTAGCAAGAATTTTACCTTTTCCAGTAACTAGAGTCTACAAACATGCAAAGATTTTCTTTTCAAACAAATAGCTATCTTACTTCTGACTAAAATTGAAAGGATACATGCACACATGTGCATAGCTCTTTCTTCAGGCAATACCAGAACTAGTCTTATTATTCATTTCCCATGAAAAATAAAATCATAAATAATGCAATACCAAAGATTTGTTCAGAATAGCTTTCAATAATGTGAAGTGACAAGAATATGTATCTTGTTGCATACATTATCATGACAAGGTAAACAGTGTATCACTTTGGCTAAAATCAGTGATTGGCTGTTTCATTTCCACCTTGGTGCAGAGGTTATTTTCCAGCTCATTTTTAAATTGCTTCTGAAAGACAAAAATGGACATTTCTTCAACACTGACATATAACATTCAATTAACTATTATCAACTTAAGGAAGAGCGATGTCTAAGTTCACAGTTTATCAGAGGCAACCATGTTTTCTGACCTAAAATATTGCCAAGGACAGTAAACTGTAGGACCAATTGACAAAGCATTATTTAAAAATAAAGGCAAGGATAATTATTGTATTTAGTATCTAGAATTTAGTATTATATATAGTATCTAGAATTATTTGCATTTAGAGGCTAAGTTTTCTTTGTATCTTTGTGAATAAACACAAACATATAATGTGTATGTGTGTGTCTATATATGTATATATATATATACACACAGTTGACACCTGATTTTAAGAGAAAACTCATCTTTTTTTCCAGCACATACATTCTTCAGTGCAATACTTGGCTATAAATTCTTTCTTATATGAAAGTTATTAGAGGCTGCTAATATTTTCCATTCTAGAATAAATCTGGTAAAGGAACTTCTAGCTTTGCATTTTGCACCTTTCTTGCCAGATTGTCACAAAGCTGCCAGAGCAATTATTGGAGCTTTGTGATAATCAGCAGTGTTCCAGTGTGAAAAAGCTACCATTTCACTGAAGACTTCTAGTGACATAATAAAATGTAAGGCAGCCATTTCCATGGGAGAACATCTCTACAATTCCATCCACTCAAGCTGCCAAAGAACCCTTTGTTTTATTGCAAAAATGACACAAAATTTATAGCAAAAGAGCTGTTTTACTTCAGAGTCATTGTATAAAAGAAATTACCAAGTGACATCTTAACACAAGAAACATTCTAGTACCTGTATATTATCATCTTCAATACCAAATTGCATAATACTGCCACACAGGTGTTAATAAGTTCTTGGTCACTATAATAAAAAACCAAAGGATGCTGGCTACTTAGTTTAAACATTATTCTATTGCTTGGTAAATGCAATATTGCTTAAATAGATCTTGAAAGCTCAAATTCAATACCCGCCTTCCTCAAAAGAAACAACCAGGCTGGGAAATTATTAGACTAATCCTGCCCTAAATTACACAAACCTCTTGTGTGTCTTCTCTCTGGGTGAGGAATGCCTTAGTAAGTTGAGCAATGGCTTAGTCCTTGTTTTAACACTTGGGCTGACTGTGCAATGACCTATTTGCAGTTTTGTTAGGTTGAAAATCCTCCCCAGCCACCTCAATGTGAATGTTAATAATTTTGTCCCATGAGATTTGTCTTCCCCACCCACTTTCAGAAAAATATTGACCAGGAATAAGGATTTAGTCAAGTATACCTCATTTTTACCTGTTTTCTCTTGTACAAATAGACAGTAGCTATTATTTCCCTCCCCGCGAAAAAATCAGATATGAATTAAGTAATTATAGAGTAAACCACAAAATAAATCCTACAGTTATGATTAATTTTATCTCCCATATAACTTTAAAAAATACTGACTAAACAATCTGTACAGTTTTCTGCTAAACAGCAAAGATATGGAGGTATATCTCTTAAAACTTAAAAAATTAATATTTATCTAAAATTAAGGTATTAATACAGGGACACTTTTCATTTTCTTGACAATTATTGTAATTAAATATTATTTTTTTCCTGGTAGACCTAACGTTACATCACAGAAGTAACTGTAAAAGGTCATGTTGTAGAATGTCTTTATACAGTATTGGTTTGGCTAAAAGAATAATTTACAGTCTATATATTACCAATATGTCCAACTCTCTTGAGGTATATATCCCAATGAGCTACCAGTGGACCAAGTTCATAGGAGTGTGTATTCCATTTTCAATCTGTCTACCTTAATATTTTAAAAAACATATCATGATTGCAAAAACAACCAATTTAGTACCTTCCTAAATAAACTGCCTTTCTGATGGAATAAAAAGAAACTAAGAAATGTTAATGTTATATATTTTTTCAAAAATACACTGAAAATTCTGAAGAAATAACATATGTTCTTATGTATCTCAAAAGAATTACTTTCATTAATATCTAATTAAATTCTACAACAGGTTTTTCTGAAAGTTCACTGTATCTTAGCTTGTTAGTAAGATTTTGTCAAAGTAACTTAAGCTCACTAATGACTGGTGATGAAGACATTAATATGTATGGAAAATCAGTGTTTTAGAGCATGTACCTACCCTGAATTGAAAGTATGTTGCAAAAATACACTTAGAAAAAATTACCCTTAGGAAAGAAAAAAAAATCTAAAGTAACCTAATGCTTGAAAGCACAAAGGAAGCAGCTTGGTTAATTTGGTACTGTGCTGCCCCGGTGAAAGCCCAGTCAGCAGAGAAAAATATTCCCTAAAAAAAAAAGAGATTTTGATCTAAAAAATTTAAACAATGATGGGAAACATCCAGATTCATCATCCATTTTGGTTCCATCCATTTCTAGAGGTTTTACTCCAAGACATAAACACATGACAGCCACAGAAGAATGAGACCTATGAAACTGATCCTGAAGAAATTACGTCCATTACAAGTCAATAAATTTATTATGCAAGACAGAGTTTACATAGTAGAATGTCTAATAGTAGAAATTATAACACTAAATATATGTGAGCAAAGTCTTTTGGGATGAATAGTCAGAAGCAAAGCCAGTCAATCCAGTCTCAATTTCAAAAAGGACAAAAGGATTCCTGGAACATAATCCAATGGTGTTTTCTAATAAGAAGCCCAAGTGAGTGTAAAAGGCTCCTTTAAAATGCATGAACATCTGGACCTTGCTAATTGAAAACAATGTTACATAAAAAAGAATTAAAAGCTTTCCTTCTCCGTCTCATATGTCTTTACTAGAGAGAAATCAGTTTTCTTGACACAACTGATGTAACTGATGAAAGGTTTAGCTGACATATTTATCCACATGTATAACTTGGAACTGATGCAGTTTCACTGTAATAAATCAATAAAAGCTACATTCTGCCAGGATTGTAGTGGACTGGCAAATTCTAAGGCACTCTGCAGAGTTCCTTTGCTCAATCTCTGTATATTTATGAACCAAAAATTCACATAGAATGTTTCTTCTGAGCTATGACAGCAGGCAGAGCTAACAATATCCATCAAAGAACTAGGGAGCATCCTAATCTCACTTCTGAGGCATCAAGACCCATAGATGGGGGTGGAAATCATCCTTCAATGAATTTCTCATACGATTTAGAAAAAAATTAAATCTAGTTCATGAACTGCAACAAAACTCTACAATTACTCCATGCAGTTTCAAAGTTCACTACATACACACTATGGTCATACGAAGATAGCAAGCTGCATTCTATACAGGGAACAGTTCCTCACTCTCCCAACTCAGCTGCAGAACTTCACACATGCGTCTTTTGGACCAGCCAGTTCTCAGTCACAGTTCTTTTCAACTAGCAGTTACTACGTGACCATCCTCACCTTCAACATATATGGCCACTATGCCCTCACCATCCCATACACTCAGTTAATCATGGAACATTACTGTGATGATCATTAGCAAAGGCAGGAAAATAAGTATAGACAAACTTGAACAGTACGGTAGATGGAACAGATGCTGTGTAGGTCATTATCAGTGTGTATTCCATGACTGAATTCTGTACAGACTGTAAAAAATACCAGTAAATCTACTGATGACGACTCACCACAGAAAAAGTACTGAAAAACCCAATCCAGTACTCCTGAATACACAGAAAATATTGACTTGTGCCCTTAGGTTGCCATGTAACTATGAAAACTGAATATTTTTCAACATCTTCTCCCTTTGTTATACTCTTCAGATTGTCACACCAGCTTCTCAAAGTCTTGCTTCAAGTGTAGCTGCTCAGAGTTGGGACCACTCACGTTCAAGGCAGCTGAGCACTAGCTACAGGCAGACCTTAATTTTGTGGAGGGATTTTGAGTAAATCCATAACATGAATAATAAGAACCCACTACTGAAACTTTTATTTAAGTATCTGTGATCTCTCAGCCTTATCCGTTTCAGACTCAATTAAAAAGAAAGAGTTCAACTTCGAGCAAGTGATTACTTTACTTTATTTACCCACTTACTTCACTCTGCAGAGGGTGTAACAGCATTTGCCTGTTCAATAATTAATACAACAGGGTGCCCCTCTGATTTAATTTACTGGATTACACAACACCCTGGAAAGCCTCTCTGCTAGTCTTCCTTAAAACAAAACAAAACAAAAAAAAACCTAGTAGTTTGTCTGTTTGTACTTTTAATTAAAGACCACTCACAAGTTTCTGTTAGTCACAGAATGAG